>JASUUH010000234.1:0-1278812 GCA_030449925.1 Citropsis articulata | reverse complement strand
AAGACTATAGCCCGCCGCCCTTTGTTCAATTCTACGCACATACCTGGGTATTTTTACCATTTTAGGCAGGCCTTCGACCGTAGCCTCCCATCGGGCACACACGAGGACTCTAAAAGAATGCACCCATTTCCAACGACGAGAGCCCCGAAACCCTCCCCAACCCTCGCGACCAGTTATAGCCCACCGCCCCTGACTCTTTTCACGCCAGAGCGCCACTGGGTATTTTTTGCCATTTTAGTATGTGCTTCGATCAGAGCCTCAGCATCAAGACACACGAGGACTCTCGAAAGACTCAGCACCCATTTCCTGACGACTGAGCCCCTCAAACCCTCTCCCCAACCCTCATGGACCAGCGGCCATAGCCCACCTACTTGTGATTATTTCACGCGCCATGTCACTGGTATTTCTTGCCATTTTAGGTGATTCTGACCGAGCCTCCCACTGGCACCCGAGGACCTCGAAAGAATGTACCCATTTCCATCGACCAGAGCCCCCTAAACCCCTCCCCCAACCCCGCAGCATCAGGCTACATAGCCCACCGCCCTGTGAATATTTCACGCTGGCCACATGCTTTCACATTTTAGTGTGCTCGACCGTAGCCTCCCACTGGGCGACGAGGACCCTCGAAAAGACTGTACCCATTTTCATGACCAAAGCACCCTAAACCCTCCCCAACCCCGCTGGACCAGGCTATCGCCCACCGCCCTTGTTCATTTCACGCTGGCACATTTTTTACCATTTTAGGCAGTGCCTCAGATCAGAGCCTCCCACCGGGCACACGAGACTCTAAAAGAATGTACCCATTTCCGACCACTGAGCCCCAAACCCCTCCCAACCCCTCAAGGACCAAAGGCTATAAACCACCGGCCCTGACTGCTTCACGCGCTGCTACTGAGCATTTCTTGCCATTTTAGGGCAGTGCCTCCACCGTAGCCTCCCACCGGGCACACGAGACCCTCGAAAAGAATGTACCCACCTCGACGACTGAGCCCCCAAATCCCTCCCCAACCCCTCATGACCAGCATTATAGCCCACCGCCCTGTGACTATTTCACACGCAGTCACTGGTATTTCTTGCCATTTTAGGGCAGGCCTCTGACCGTAGCCTCCCATTGGGCACACGAGGACCCTCGAAAAGACTGTACCCATTTCTGACGACCAGAGCCCCCGAAACCCCCTCCCCAACCCCCGCGGACCAAAGGCTATAGCCCACCGGCCTCGATGACTATTTCACGCGCTGTCCCGCTGGGTATTTCTTGCCATTTTACGGCAGTGCTTGACAGTATCCTCCCATCGGCACACGAGACCTCGAAAAGACTGCACTCCATTTCGACGCCCGTAACCCTGTAACTTCCCTCCCAACCCTCATGGACCAAAGGCTTATAGCCCACCGCCTCGACTGCTTCACGCACAAGGCCACGAGCATTTCTTGCCATTTTAGGCAGTGCCTCGATCCGTAGCCTCCCATCGGGCACACGAGGACCCTCTAAAAGAATATACCCATTTCCGACGACCTGAGCCCCTAAACCCCTACCCAACCCCTCGACCAGCTATAGCCCACCGCCTGGTGAATATTTCACGCACATACTGGCTGAAAGCATTTCTTGCCATTTTAGGCAGGCTTCGACCGTAGCCTCCCACTAGGCACACTAGGACCTCAAAACACTGTACCCATTTCTGACCACTGAGCCCCAAACCCCTCCCCAACCTCATGACCAAAGTCTATAGCCCACCGCCCTTGACTGCTTTCACGCGTCACTGGCAGTATGTCTTGCCATTTTAGTAGGCTTCGATCAGTAGCCTCCCACTGGGCACACGAGGACCCTCGAAAAGACTGTACCCATTTCCAACGACGAGAGCCCCCGAAACCCCCTGCCCAACCCCTCGCGGACCAAAGGCTATAGCCCACCGGCCTCGGTGACTATTTCACGCGTAGCGCCGCTGGGTATTTCTTGCCATTTTAGGCGTGATTCTGACCGAGCCTAGCACCGGGCACACGAGGACCCTCGAAAAGACTGACCCATTTCCTGACGACTGCAGCCCCTAAACCCTCCCAACCCTCATGACCAAATACATAGCCCACCGCCCTTGACTATTTCACGCACAGCAATGGCATTTTTACCATTTGTATGTGCCTCGACCGTAGCCTCCCATCGGGCACACGAGACTCTCGAAAAGAATGTACCCATTTCCAACGAGAGCCCCGAAACCCCTCCCCAACCCCTCATGACCAGTATTATAGCCCACCCACCTTGGACTATTTCACGCAGCACTGGTATTTCTTGCCATTTTAGTATGTGCTTCTGACCGTAGCCTCCCACTGGGCACACGAGGACTCGAAAAGAATGTACCCATTTCCTACCACTGTGAGCCCCTAAACCCCTCCCCAACCCCGCAGACCAAAGGCTATAGCCCACCGGCCTTGAATATTTCACGCACTACTGGTATTTCTTGCCATTTTAGTGTGATTCTGACTGTAGCCTCCCACCGGGCACACGAGACCTCAAAAGACTATACCCATTTTTATGACCAGCACCCTAAACCCCTCCCCAACCCCTCATGACTGGCTTATAGCCCACCGGCCTTGTTCATTTCACGCACAAGCACTGGCATTTTACCATTTTATGTGCCTCGACTGTAGCCTCCCATCTGGGCACACGAGGACTCTCAAAAGAATGTACCCATTTCCAACGACGAGAGCCCCCGAAAACCCCACCCCAACTCCTCATGGACCAGGCTATAGCCCACCTGCCTTGGACTATTTCACGCCAGTCATTGGTATTTCTTGCCATTTTTGGGCAGTGTGCCTGACCGTAGCCTCCCACTGGGCACACGAGACTCTCAAAAGAATGTACCCATTTCACCACCGTGAGCCCCTAAACCCCTCCCCAACCCCGCAGACCAGGTTATAGCCCACCGCCTTGAATATTTCACGCACGGCCACATGCTTTCTTGCCATTTTATGTGCTTCTGACCGTAGCCTCCCACTGTGCACCCGAGGACCCTCGAAAAGAATGTAGCCATCTCCGACCACTGTGAGCCCCTAAACCCTCCCCCAACCCCGCATGACATAGCCCACCGCCTCGGTGAATATTTCACGCACTGCTACTGCTTTTATTTTAGTGTGCCTCGACCAGAGCCTCCCATCAAGACGAGGACCCTCGAAAAGACTGTACCCATTTTCGATGACCAGCACCCTAAACCCTCCCCAACCTCATGGGACCAGGCTATCGCCCACCGCCCTTGTTCATTTCACGCACGCTGTCACTGGCATTTTACCATTTTAGGCAGTGCCTGATCAGTAGCCTCCCACCGGGCACACGAGGACTCTCGAAAAGAATGTACCCATTTCCACGACCAGAGCCCCCAAACCCCTCCCAACCCCTCATGGACCAAAGGCTATAAACCACCGCCCCATGACTGCTTTCACGCTGGCCACCTGAGCATTTCTTGCCATTTTAGTATGTGCCTCGACCGTAGCCTCCCACAGGGCACACGAGGACCCTCGAAAAGAATGTACCCAATTCGACGACTGTGAGCCCCCAAATCCCTCCCCAACCCCTCAAGGACCAGTTATAGCCCACCGCCCTTGACTATTTCACACGCAGCCACTGGTATTTCCATTTGTATGTGCTGACCGTAGCCTCCCACCTGGGCACTCGAGGACCCTCGAAAAGACTGCACCCATTTCACCACTGAGCCCCTCAAACCCCTCCCCAACCCTCTCAAGGACCAAAGTTATAGCCCACCGCCTCGGTGACTATTTCACGCACAAGGCCACTGGGTATTTCTTTCCATTTTAGGCAGGCTTCGACAGATCCTCCCACTGGCACACGAGGACCTCGAAAAGACTGTACCCATTTTCGACGCCTGTAACCCTGTAACTTCCTCCCAACCTCAAGGACCAAAGGCTATAGCCCACCGCCCCATGACTGCTTCACGCACAAGGCCACGAGCATTTCTTGCCATTTTAGGGCAGTGCCTCTGACCGTAGCCTCCCACTGGCACACGAGGACCCTCGAAAAGAATGTACCCATTCACGCACTGTGAGAGCCCCTAAACCCCTACCCAACCCCTCGACTAGCCCACCGCCCACCGTGAATATTTCACACGCCACCGAGCATTTCTTGCATTTTAGGGCAGGCCTGACCGTAGCCTCCCACTAGGCACACTAGACCCTCGAAACACTGTACCCATTTCTCGACGACTCAGAGCCCTCAAACCCCTCCCCAACCCCTCATGACCAAAGTCTATAGCCCACCGCCTCGCTGACTGCTTTCACGCACAAGCTGGGCATGTCTTGCCATTTTAGGCAAGCTCGACCGTAGCCTCCCATCGGGCACACGAGGACCCTCTAAAAGACTGTACCCATTTCCAACGACGAGCCCAAACCCCCGCCCAACCCTCGCTGACCATTATAGCCCACCGCCCGTGACTATTTCACACAGAAGCGTCACTGGTATTTCTTGCCATTTTAGGCGTGATTCTGACCAGAGCCTAGCACCGGGCACACGAGGACCCTCAAAAGACTGTACCCATTTCTCGACGACCAGAGCCCTAAACCCCTCCCCAACCTCGCGGACTGGCTATAGCCCACCGCCCTATGGACTATTTCCACGCACAAATTGGCATTTTTACCATTTTAGTGTGCCTGACCGTAGCCTCCCACTGGGCACACGAGGACTCTCGAAAAGAATGTACCCATTTCCAACGACGAGAGCCCCCCCAAACCCGGACTGGGGCTAATAGCCCACCGCCTTGACTATTTCACGCCAGAGTACTGGTATTTCCATTATTTTAGTGCTTCTGACCGTAGCCTCCCACTGGGCACACGAGGACTCTCGAAAAGAATGTACCCATTTCCGACGACCAGAGCCCCCTAAACCCCCTCCCCAACCCCCGCAGACCAAAGGCTATAGCCCACCGGCCTCGGTGAATATTTCACGCGCGCTACTGGTATTTCTTGCCATTTTGTGTGTGATTCTCGACTGAGCCTCCCACCGGGCACACGAGGACCCCTCGAAAAGACTATACCCATTTTTATGACCAGCACCCTAAACCCCTCCCCAACCCTCAAGGACTAAAGGCTACATAGCCCACCGGCCCTGTTCATTTCACGCACTGCACAATTGGCATTTTTTACCATTTGTATGTGCCTCCTGACCGTAGCCTCCCATCGGGCACACACGAGGACTCTCGAAAAGAATGTACCCATTTCCAACGACGAGCCCCAAACCCCTCCCAACCCTCGGACTATTATAGCCCACCGGTGACTATTTCACGCAGTCAGCTGGTATTTCTTATTTTAGGGCGTGCTTCACCGTAGCCTCCCATCGGGCACACGAGGACTCTCGAAAAGAATGTACCCATTTTCCACGACCAGAGCACCCTAAACCCCCTCCCCAACCCCGCACTGGCTATAGCCCACCGGCCTGTGAATATTTCACACACGCTACTGGCGCTTTTTGCCATTTTAGTGATTCTGTCCGTAGCCTCCCACTGGGCACACGAGGACCCTAGAAAAGAATATCCCCATTTTTGATGACCACAGCACCCTAAACCCCCTCCCCAACACCCGAGGACCTAAGGCTATAGCCCACCGCCTCTTGTTCATTTCACGCACAGCACTGGCATTTTTACCATTTTAGTGGTGCCTGACCGTAGCCTCCCACTGGGCACACGAGACCCTCGAAAAGAATGTACCAATTTCCCAACACCAGAGCCCCTAAACCCTCCCCAACCCCGCACCAAAGGTTATAGCCCACCGCCCTTGTGAATATTTCACGCTGGCCGCTGGTATTTCTTGCCATTTTATGTGCCTGACCGTAGCCTCCCACTGGGCACACGAGGACTCTCAAAAGAATGTACCCATTTCCGACGACCTGTGAGCCCCTAAACCCCTCCCCAACCCCCTGCATCAGGCTATAGCCCACCGCCCTGTGAATATTTCACGCACACTGCTTTAGCCATTTTGTAAGTGTGCCTGATCAGAGCCTCCCATCACACGAGGACCCTCGAAAAGACTGTACCCATTTTCATGACCAGCACCCTAAACCCTCCCAACCCCTCATGACCAAAGCATATAGCCCACCGGCCCTTGTTCTAATTTACGCACACTGGGTATTTTTACCATTTTAGTGTGCCTCTGACCGTAGCCTCCGACTGGGCACACGAGGACTCTCGAAAAGAATGTACCCATTTACAACGACGAGAGCCCCAAACCCCTCCCCACCCTCATGACCAAAGGCTATAGCCCACCGGCCTCGTGACTATTATAGCCCATCACTGGTATTTCTTATTTTAGTAAGCTCTGACCAGAGCCCAAGACTCGGGCACACGAGGACCCTCGAAAAGACTGTACCGATTTCTGACGACAAGAGCACCCGAAACCCCCTAACACACCCACGCGGAACAACGGCTATATCCCACCGGCCGCGGTGACTATTTCACGCGCCGGCCACTGGTATTTCTTGCCATTTTGTATGTGCTTCTGACCGTAGCCTCCCACTGCACACGAGACCCTCGAAAAGACTATACCCATTTTGATGACCAGCACCCTAAACCCCTCCCCAACCCTCAAGGACCAAAGGCTATAGCCCACCGCCTTGTCTAATTTACGCACAAGGCCACTGGTATTTTTACCATTTTAGGCGTGCCTGACCGTAGCCTCCGACTGGGCACACGAGGACTCTCGAAAAGAATGTACCCATTTCCAACGACGAGAGCCCCCGAAACCCCCTCCCCAACCCCTCGCGGACCAAAGGCTATAGCCCACCGGCCTCGGTGACCAAAGGCTATAGCCCACCGCTGGGTATTTCTTGCCATTTTAGGGCAGGCTTCTGACCGTAGCCTAGCACTGGGCACACGAGGACCCTCGAAAAGACTGTACCCATTTGACCACTGAGCCCCTAAACCCCTCCCAACCCTCATGGACCAACGGCTATAGCCCACCGCCTTGGTGACTATTTCACGCACAAGGCCACTGGTATTTCTTGTTATTTTGTATGTGCTTCTGACCGTAGCCTCCCACCGGGCACACGAGACCCTCGAAAAGACTTTACCCATTTTTGATGACCACAGCACCCTAAACACCCTCCCCAACCCCCATGGGACCAAAGTTATAGCCCACCGCCTTGTGTCTATTTCCACGCCGCTACTGGCATTTTTACCATTTGTATGTGCCTCGACCGTAGCCTCCCATCGGGCACACGAGGACTCAAAAGAATGTACCCATTTCCAACGACGAGAGCCCCTAAAACCCTCCCCAACCCCTCATGACCAAAGGCTATAGCCCACCGCCCTGTGACTATTTCACGCAGCAGCTGGGTATTTCTTATCATTTAGGTGGTTCTGACTGTAGCCTCAGCACCGGGCACACGAGGACCCTCGAAAAGATGCACCCATTTCTGACGCACCAGAGCCCCAAACCCTCCCCAACCTCGCGACCAACGGCTATAGCCCCCCGGCCTTGCGGATTATTTCACGCACAAGGCTGCTGGTATTTCTTGCCATTTTAGCAGGCTTCGACCGTAGCCTCCCACCGACACACGAGACCCTCGAAAAGAATGTACCCATTTCACGCACTGAACCCCGAAACGCCTCCCAACCCCGAGGACCAAGGCTATAGGCCACCGCCTCGGCGACTATATTCACGCTACTGGGGCATGTCTTGTTATTTTAGGCATGTGCTTCTGACCGTAGCCTCCCACTGGGCACACGAGGACCCTCGAAAAAACTGTACCCATTTCCGACGCCCAGAGCCCCAGAACTTCCCTCCCCAACCTCCGCGGACCAAAGACTATAGCCCACCGGCCTCGGCGACTATTTCACGCGCTGCGCCGCTGAGCATGTCTTGCCATTTTATGGCAGGCTTCTGACCGTAGCCTCCCACTGGGCACACGAGGACCCTCGAAAAGATCACTCAATTCCCGACGCCTGAGCCCTGTAACCCTGTAACTTCCTCCCCAACCCTCATGACCAAATGCTATAGCCCACCGGCCTCGGTGACTATTTCACGCGCTGCGCCGCTGGGCATTTCTTGTCATTTTAGGGTAGGCCTCTGACCGTAGCCTCCCACGGGGCACACGAGGATACTCGAAAAGACTGTACCCATTTCCGACGACCAGAGCCCCCTAAACCCCCTCCCCAACCCCCACGGACCAAAGGCTATAGCCCACCGGACTCGGTGACTATTTCACGCTACCGCTGGGTAATTCTTGCCAATTTTGGGCAGGCTTCTGACCGTAGCCTCCCACTGGGCACACGAGGACCCTCGAAAAGACTGTACCCATTTTCGATGACCAGAGCCCCCTAAACCCCCTCCCCAACCCACGCGGACCAAAGGCTATAGCCCACCGGCCTCGGCGACTATTTCACGCCACAAGGCCATGGCATGTCTTGCTATTTTAGGCAGTGCTTCCGATCAGCCTCCAACTGGTCACACGAGGACCCTCGAAAAGATCAGACCCATTTCCAAACCCAGTGAGCCCTGCACTTCCCTACCCAACCCCTCATGAACAAATGCTATAGCCCATCGGCCTCGGCGACTGCTTTCACGCACAAGGCCACTGGCATTTCTTGTCATTTTAGGTAGGCCTCGATCAGAGCCTCCCACGGGCACACGAGGACCCTCGAAAAGGCTGTACCCATTTCCCACGCCTGAGCCCTGTAACTTCCTCCCCAACCTCCATGACCAAAGGCTATAGCCCATCGGCCTCGGGCGATTATTTCACGCGCCGCTAGGCATGTCTTGTTATTTTATGGCAGGCTTGACCGTAGCCTCCCACCGGGCACACGAGGACCCTCGAAAAGACTGTACCAATTCCGACGCCCAGAGCCCTGTAACCCTGTAACTTCCTCCCAACCTCATGACCAAATGCTATAGCCCACCTACGGTGATTATTTCACGCACAAGGCCACTGGCATTTCTTGTCATTTTAGCAGGCTTCGATCAGTAGCCTC
The DNA here is from genome assembly GCA_030449925.1 of Citropsis articulata. Lineage (NCBI taxonomy): Eukaryota > Viridiplantae > Streptophyta > Magnoliopsida > Sapindales > Rutaceae > Citropsis > Citropsis articulata. Next base: position 1,269,852 of record JASUUH010000234.1, on the reverse strand, counting down.
CAACTGGGCACACGAGGACCCTCGAAAAGACTGTACCCATTTCCGAAAACCAGAGCCCCAGAACAGCCCTACCCAACCCCCCCGGAACAAATGCTATAGCCCAACGGCCTCGGCGACTGCTTCACGCCAAGGCCACTGGCATTTCTTGTCATTTTAGGGTAGGCCTCTGACCGTAGCCTCCCACGGGGCACACGAGGACCCTCGAAAAGACTGTACCCATTTCCGACGACCAGAGCCCCCTAAACCCCCTCCCCAACCCCCGCGGACCAAAGGCTATAGCCCACCGGACTTGGGGACTAATTCACGCGCAGCGCCGCATGGCAATTCGTGCCATTTTAGGGCTGGCTTGACCATAGCCTCCAACCTGGCACACGAGGACCCTCGAAAAGGCTGTACCCATTTCCCGACGCCCAGAGCCCCTGAACTTCCTCCCAACCTCCGGGACCAAAGGCTATAGCCCACCGCCTCGGGCGATTATTTCACGCGCTGGCCCGCTAGGCATGTCTTGCTATTTTATGGCAGGCTCGACCGTAGCCTCCCACTGGGCACACGAGGACCCTCGAAAGATCAGACCACCTCGACGCCCAGAGCCCTGTAACCCTGTAACTTCCTCCCAACCCTCATGGACCAAATGCTATAGCCCACCGGCCTCGGTGATTATTTCACGCGCTGCGCCGCTGGGCATTTCTTGTCATTTTAGGGTAGGCCTCTGACCGTAGCCTCCCACGGGGCACACGAGGACCCTCGAAAAGACTGTACCCATTTCCGACGACCAGAGCCCCCTAAACCCCCTCCCCAACCCCCACGGACCAAAGGCTATAGGACTATTTCACGCTGCTGCGCCCGCTTGGCATTTCTTGCCATTTTAGGCTGGCTTCCTGACCGTAGCCTCCCATCACACGAGGACCCTCGAAAAGATCAGACCCATTTTCATGACCGAGCCCCTAAACCCTCCCCAACCCATGCGGACTAAAGGCTATAGCCCACCGCCCCATGATTATTTCACGCCACGCGCCACTTGGGCATGTCTTGCCATTTTGTATGTGCTTCGACCAGTAGCCTCCAACCTGGGCACACGAGGACCTCGAAAAGATCAGACCCATTTCCCGACGCCTGTGAGCCCTGTAACTTCTCTCAACCTCATGGACCAAAGGTTATAGCCCACTGCCTCCATGATTATTTCACCTGCACCGCAGATGTCTTGCCATTTTATGGCAGGCTTCTGACCAGTAGCCTCCATCGGGCACACGAGACCCTCAAAAGACTGTACTCCATTTCCGACGCCCAGAGCCCCTGTAACCCTAACTTGCTCTCCCAACCCTCATGGACCAAATGCTATAGCCCATCGGGCTCATGACGGTTTCACGCACGTCATTGGGCATTTCTTGCCATTTTAGGGCAGGCTCTGACCGTAGCCTCCCATCAAGGGCACACGAGGACCTCGAAAAGATTGTACCCATTTCCGACGCACCAGAGTCCCTAAACCCCTCCCCAACCCTCATGGGACCAATGTTATAGCCCACCGCCTTGGTGACTATTTCACGCGCGCTACTGGCATTTCTTGTCATTTTAGGGTAAGCCTCTGACGGTAGCCTCCCACTGGGCACACGAGGACCCTGGTAAAGACTGTACCCATTTCCGACGTCCAGAGCCCCCTAAACCCCCTCCCCAACCCCCACGGACCAAAGGCTATAGCCCACCGCCCTGGTGACTATTTCCACGCCATGCGCCACTGGCATTTCTTGTTATTTTAGGTAGGCTTGACCCAGTAGCCTCCCATGGCACACGAGGACCCTCGAAAAGACTGTACTCCATTTTCGGCGACCAGAGCCCTGTAACTTCCCTCCCCAACCCCAAGGACTAAATGCTATAGCCCACCGCCTTGCTGACTATTTCACGCAAGGCCACTGGTATTTCTTGCCATTTTAGGGCAGGCCTCGACCGTAGCCTCCCACTGGGCACACGAGACCTCAAAACTGTACCCATTTCCGACGCCCAGAGCCCTGTAACTTCCTCCCCAACCTCATGGGACCAAAGGCTATAGCCCACCGCCCCATGACTTTTCACGCACGGCCACTGGCATTTCTTGCCATTTTATGTGCCTGATCAGTAGCCTCCCACTGGGCACACGAGGACCCTCGAAAAGATTGTACCCATTTCCGACGACATGAGCCCCCTAAACCCCCTGCCCAACCCCCGAGGACCAAAGGCTATAGCCCACCTGCCTCGGCGACTATTTCACGCGCTGCGCCGCTGGGCATGTTGTTGAGTGTTAGAAAGTGTATATTTATAAAGGAGAAAATCGTCATTTTACACTTGAAGTCTCACTAACATTGTTATTTTTATTTATTTAAGTATTTTGTTTTTTAATTACGTGTGTTTCATTATAATTAGTTATTTTATGTATTTTAGGGGTATCACGATTGTTTCACAATGAATCTAGTGATCGACAAAGAAAACGGACGCCACATTTGAACTCGTGACGATCGAAAACTTTAGTGAGGAGCATAAAGGAAAATGTCACTGCTCACATATACGAACTATTCATACGATAGTACGCTCATGGTACTGCATAAATAGTGTTATCATCGCAAAACCCATCGTGCAAATAGTGGTCAAACCGTGTGAATCAGGTAAAAATAGTATTATCGGTAAAACCGTTTATCGAAATAGTGGTCAAACCGTGTGAACTCAGGTAAATAGTATTACTGCTCAAATAGTGGCTGCTGATCGTTGATCGATGACGGGCGCAATCCTCGAAAGGCCCAAACTGCTTTTTTAATCCATGGTCATGATTCACTCAATGTATTTATAAAAGGGGCTTCCTAATTTGATATCCTAATTCATTTGTGTTTAGATTTCAGTAATTCCTTCTCTTCTTGTATTTTCTATGTATTTTAATAAATTCCCATTTTACCCTTAGTTCAAATACGAGTAGCTAATTTCTTTAAGCTTGGGTCATGAAGTCTCAACATGTTCCATGGGCTTTATTTGGTAAATTTATTTCTTCCCTCAATATTTGTGGGTTGTTTTGATTTTTCGTCGACAACACAATAGTCTTGTTCAGATACCGGTTAAACCCAAGACCCCAAGACAAGGTTATTATTATTTGGCACGATAAGTTCTTTAGCACCATACTTATTTGAGCGTGGTTCACGAGTGTGAACTTCATGATTTAATTGGTATTAATATGGAATATTTAGCCCATGGAGCATGTTGATGCAGATCCGGATATCCAAGTGCTTCAAGTATAATAGTTTCCATTTCAATTTACTCTTGCCATTTTAATTTAAATTCTAGCATATTTTAAATTCCTTCACCATAAATCTAACCACCCATTTAAAAGAAAATTAATTCTACAAACAATTAAAATCAACCTCCTCAGGATCGACATCCACCATTGATCTATTCTACAATAGATTCGCGGCGCTATGTAGTTCAATAAAATTTGCACAACAAGTTTTGGCGCTGCTGGGGAGGTAAGTATTTTAATCAGAGAGTTAGTTTTTTTCTTTAATATATATATTTTTTAATTTATTTTTAGTTGTTTTCTTGTAATTTTTTTAATTTTAGTAATATTTGTTTCACGTAATCTCTTTTCTTATAGCAATTGAGTTTATTTTCATAGTAAGATCAGTAACAACGCCACAAGGTTAGCATCGTAATTTCTCCCTCCTGCTTATTTTATTTGTTTTATTTTCATTTATTTTGTTCTTTCAGATGCGTGGTCAAGGTCACATCACCTAATCTCGAGCCTTTAGACCTGAGTTAGAAAAACACTTCGCACACATAAACACACCGCATTTAAAAAGCAATTTGACATGGATTTACAAAATCAACAACCGTAACCACGTGAGAGGCCATTTAAGGACTATTTTAGTCCCTTAGCAAATTTGAGCACATCATGCATCGACACCAAATGTAGTGCTAGAGTTTCAATTAAAACCTAGTGTGCTAAATTGTCTCCTCACATTTTATGGCCTAGAAAATGAGGACCCATATAATCATCTCGAATGATTTCCATGCTATCCGCCGACTTTAAATATGAGAATTTTTCGATGATGATGTTAAACTTAGATTATTCCCATTTTCTTTAAAGGATAGAGCCTGCTCATGGTTTAATACATTGCTCGCTAATAGCATTACATCATGGGAACAAACGGTAACTAAATTTTTAACAAATATTTCCCATAAAACCAATGCTATCTGCAGGAAATTTCAGAATTTACCCAAAGAGACGCATTTAGCGCTTTTTCAAGCACGGAGCGATTCTAATGGGCTACCTTGAAGTGCCCACATCATGGTACGAGAAATGGCACCAATGCCAATACTTTTGAGGATTATTGCCACATGTGCAAGAATGGCCAATGGCCACCAAAGGAGGAGAGTTAATGTCCAAAACAAGATCGAGATTTGGGAATTCTTCCAGCCAATCGGATAATTCCCAACAACGGAGTCGATCACCGAAATACCGTGAGAATTCATGGAGTTAACGAGGTTCACGTCAGCAGTCAAGCTCGTGAATTAAAGAAGTCAAAGAGATGGTCAAGGCCTTTCTCGATCTAATAAAGCATCATTAACTATACCAACTCAACAACCACATGACCATGACTCATATTCAAATCAAGTCAATGCCATGTGAGTCATGAGAAACCATCAAATTACAACCCATACTCCAACACATACAACCCTGGACTGGAGAGATCACCCCAATTTTTCATGGTCTCAAGGATTCCAACAAAATGAACCAAGCCCACCTCCACCAATTCCTCAAATTTCTCAAGCCGCTCAACCACCATTTAGACCATACAATCAAAACCCAAACCACTCTCAACCTGCACTATGGGAGGATACATTCCAAAATTTCAAGAACTCTACTCATTCCGTAATCGATCAATGTAATCACCATTGATGAATCATGAATGAAATGAGGGCGTGCTTCAACTCACAAGCCCAATCAATTTCAAATCTCGAGAAAATGGTGGGACAACTTGCTTCTTCACCAAACCTTGACAATGACCGCTGAGAAAGGTAAATTTCCAAGTCAACCAAAGGTTTAATCCTAAAGCAAGCATGAAGCAAGTTCCACCACCACAAAGACACGGAGAGGTCAAAGCCATCATGACCTTACGAAAAGGAAAAGAAGTCGATAACAAAGTAGAGATGCCAAAATCAACTCAGATTGTACCTGTGAATGTTGAGGATTCATCACCAAAGGAGAAAGAGGAAACCAACCCGCGAGAATATGTTCCTAAAGCTCCATTTCCTCAGAGGTTAGCTAAAGGGAACAAAGGAAAATCCACAGGTGAGATTTTTGAAATCTTCAAACAGGTAAGTGTTAACATCCCTTTGCTTGAAGCTATAAAACAAGTGCCATCGTATGCCAAGTTTCTTAAAGATCTATGCACTAAAAAGAGAAATATTCATGTTCAGAAAAAGGCCTTTTTAACAGAAAATGTTAGTTCTATACTCCAACATAGAATGCCTCTAAAATTCAAAGATCCAGGCTCCCCCACTATCTCATGTAGTATAGGGAACCACACAATTGAGAATGCTTTGTTGGATTTAGGAGCTAGTGTAAATCATGCCTTATTCTCAGATTTATGAACTTGACCTGGAGAATTACACCTAACCCAAAGCAGTGTTACAAACAGATAGATCGTCCACCTAAAATCCCTCGTGGTATTGTGGAGGACGTGCTTATTCAGGTAGACAAGTTTTATTTTCCTGTTGATTTCATTGTAATTGACACTCAACCAGTACAGGATTCAAAGAAGCACATCCCCATTATCCTAGGCCGACCTTTCTTGGCAACTGCCGATGCTCACATTCAATGCAGAACTGGAAATATGCAGTTGTCCTTTGGCAATATGACCATGGAACTCAACATCTTCAACATTGCCAAACAACCTCATAATGCGTATGATGAAATTGGCTGATGTGGATTTAATAGAAACATTAGTTGATAATAATCACATTAGTGATGATCCTTTACAAACATGTTTAACTCACTTTGGTTTGATTTTGACATTGATCAATCGATGAGGTCAATACACTACTTGACTCAAAGACCATCCATGGACACAAATAAATGGAAGTCAAGAGTTGAACAACTAGTGCCATCATTAAAGAAACTCAGCCCATCATCGAATCACCACCAAACTCGAAAGCATCGTATGACCGGGCCATCAAGAAATTCAATTTTGACATGCAAATGTCGGCTCAAAAGAAGATTACAATGGCCAAGATTTACAAGCAACGAATAAAAGTCTTTCACGACAAGCAAATTATGAGAAAATCAATTACGAGGAAATCTTTCACCCGTGTCGAAAGTGCTTTATTAAATTCTTGCTTGCACCCATTCCTGTGTAAGTCACGCTCTCGATGGTTTGGCCCATTTGTTGTTCAATCGCTTTTTCCACACGGGCAATTGAAATTAAGGATCCAAAGAACCAAGCATTTTTAAAGTTAATGGTCAAAGATTAAAGCCATATCTAGAATAACAACCACATGGAGAGGAGAGTGAAAAACTGAAAGTGACCCACCAAGTTTAAATTGAGGTTTTCTTTCTTTGATTATTCTTTGTCGATTGAAATTATTTTGTTTAAGTGTGTTTGTTTAACCATTATAGCTTTCTCTTATCATTTTAATCATGAGACAAGACTTCTTGTACACGATTAGAACACTTCAACGATCCAAACGCATCTCGTAAAGCAGATACGATTTTGTAAATTTATCCTATCTCGATCTACAACCGCCAGAGTTAGTATTCCACGTTAAAGATCTAGAAAGACAACTCACGTAAAATAGAGGATGGAATTTTTGATCCGAATCGAGCTTGAGGTAATTCGACAAGAGGACGATTTTAATTTGCTTTGTGTTTTAATTTATTTTCTGTTTGTGTGTTTGTGTGTTTAAGTTTGTCACCCTGAAGAGGCTTGATAACCAGATCTCGTGACAATCAAGCTTACTTCAGCTTCCACAATAACTGATATTCTGATATCAAGGCATGGACAGAGATGAGATTTTAGCAAAGCTTCACAAACGATTCCCTTCGCCTCGCACGCACTCTTTCAATCTATAAAGCCCGATCCGAACGCATGCGATTGCTTATGAAGAATGGCATACCACGACATCCTACTGGTTAATCGAGGCCAAAGCACGCTCAAGGTGAGTTGCCTCAAATTTATTGCATACATGCCCTGGTTGTGGTAAAGGAAATTATGCGAGAAAACGACGAGCTAAAAGACTTTCTCGTGTTTTGTCATAAGTGTGCCGAACGATATGCAATAAAAACCATGTTCTTGTGAATGGTGTCTCGATAACAGGAAGATAAGATTAAATTCATTAGTGATGGCTTGAATAAAGAGTCATTGGATAATATCCTTTGTCTTTCAAACGCATCCCGCTGGATACGCATGAGAGCAATTCTCCGCTATGGCCATTATTCGAAAAGAACGTGCACGATACGCCCCTGAACTCGACTATAAACCACTGCTTGCCGCTTAGTAAGAAAACTGATGTGAAGCCTATCCTCGACCCATGAGGGCGCCGCTTCGACGTGAAACCAGAGGAAGATGAGCCACAAATGCAACCACCGTAGATATCCTTTTACTTTACCGTTGTTTTACTTTCATCGTTATTTTACCATCGCATTATTGCTTGTAATAATTTTTCTTGTTATCATTGTTTTGCTTCCTTTGCTTTCTTTTTGACTCTCGAGTCATGTGCCTTACGCGTTAATTGACACTGACATAATGCCTCATACACAACTGTGACCCGTTGTCACCAAGGTTCTTAAATATAATTTTTTGTTGTGCACTCACAAATTGTTTTTGAACAGTATCCTAATGGCAGCTACTCCCAGCAAACAATTCAAGAACATTTGTGTGCTATCTGGATTTAACTATGGGAAACATAAAGAGTTTGTTGAGGCAGCCATAGATCTTGGTCGAAGAATAACAGAGAGAAAATTGCACTTGGTGTATGGAGGAGGTGACCGAGGGTTATCCAAAATGGTCTCAAGTCGCTATGTCGAGGGAGCCATGTTAGCATCATCCCAACAATCCTAAAACCTCGGGTCGCTTTGTCTAACTCATCAACCTGGAGAAGAGTTAGTTGTCCTGTGTATGCAAGAACGCATAACCGAAATGATAAATCATGCCGATGCTTTTATTTTCCTTCCGTGAGATCTTGCAACTAGAGGCACTAATCACATTAGATCTTGGGCCCATCCGAACATCCACCGTAAACCCATCGTTTGTTAAATGTCAATAATTTTACGATGGCTTTATCGCATTTCTTAACCATGCAATAAAACCTATTTCATTCCTTCCTCGCTTAAAAGTCTTTATTTGTGCACATACCGCTAATGAGCTACTTGATCATATGTTTATCAATCGCAGATGATCCTGTGACCGTTGTGTTAGAATGTTCAAATAACGATGGTAACAAAGAAATTGCAGTAGTTAAGTACAAATTAGATTTAACCTCCGCTTGTAAATATTTTCTTCCGTGTTGCACTACCCGTGTGATGTCTCTAAACCTACTTCTTCCTTTCAAACATTGAGGACAATGTTTCATTCAGTCGGGAGGGAATAGTTGACAATTGTGGAATATTGGTTAAGTTTTACTAATTTTTTATAGAACTAACCATTTTGAATGTAAGATGGCTGAATATGGAGTGTAGTTACCCAGAAAACGCATCTTCTTAGTAACAAAAAAATAAAAATTGTTTTTCTTAACTTTTCTTTTGACTTCTCCTTTATAAACATACATTTCACGCTTTTGAGTCGAAGATGGCTGAATACGGAGCATTACTCCAGAAACCATCTTCTTAAAAAAAAAAATTCAGACATTTTCTTTAATTTTCTACATGTATGCTTTTCTTATGTTTAGAATAGTAGAATTTCGCTAAAAAAATTTGGTAATTTTGTGTGAGTTTTTGATATCGGATGATACATGATGACTTTTAAATTTTAGTATTAGATTATCTTTGGTCTTGAGTGATGTTACACCATGTTTGCTATTCTATATGTTGACGTTGGGGACAAATACGAGTTGCTTTCAAGGAATGCATATGTCAAAATAAATTCCATGAGTTTTTGAACAGATTAATTTTTCTTGAGAGAACCCTTTTGCCCATTATTCATGCAAATTAGCAGCTTATTATTTTATACATGATCTCTAGATTTCCTTTAAGTCAACCCTTTAAAAAAAAAAAAAAGTGTGTTGTCGATCCAGCGCCCACCTAACTAGTAGATACAAGATTATTTAGAATCCCAAGAGACTATGGAAGGCCATCTTTGATCCGCTTGAGCCTTCAAGCCATCCCCATTGTAAAATATCCATAGTTAGCCTTTGAGCCTTAAAAAAATAAAAAAAAAAGCTTTGTTAACTTATCATCCCGACCCACTCCAATTTGAGTACACCCGATATAATACAAGTTCTATCACCTATTCATGTTTGAGAAAAGGATAAATAATTATTTGTTCAATGTTTTGCTATAAAAAAATTCAAAAAAAAAAAAAAAAAAAAAAGAAAAAAGGGATATACAATAGCAATAAATAAGCAAAACGATCTTGTAATTTTCAAAAGTTCTTGAAATTTTTCTCAAACATATATATTTTGTTTCCTATTTTCCTTTTTTTTGTTAAGCCATGTCCCTAGCCTACGTTACGTCCTAATAAAAGTCCTTCTTGATTTTAGAGAACTATAGTCCAAGTAAAAGCCAGTTATATGGGCTTTAAGATGTGATGCATTTATAAAAAAAAAAAAAAAGAATAAATTGGGTTGACTAGTAATTTATTCGAGGTCGATTATTTCTAAGTCAGGGCATATTTCTTCATCTCGTGAGAGTGTGGTATTTCAATATTATTTTCTCTCAATTCACCATTCATCAGTAGTCACAATTTTATTGGGTTTAATTTCATGAGAGTGTCACTACCACCGTGAGATTTTGGGTTTGACATGTCATTCTTGAAAGTGGCTTGATTACTATAGTCTACCGGATCGATGCATGGATTGATGTGGTTGTGATATTTCTTTAGATCGAGATAATACTTGTACTTTTCTTGATTGCTATCATTAATCTGATTGAATAAACACGTGTTTAAAAAAAAAATTTTGGTTTTGAATTTTATCTTCGCTTTATTTGCTGTGGACTAGCAATAACTCGTGGGGTGTGTTGAGTGTTAGAAAGTGTATATTTATAAAGGAGAAAATCCATTTTACACTTCAAGTCTCACTAACATTGTTATTTTTATTTATTTAAGTATTTTGTTTTTAATTACGTGTTTCATTATAATTAGTTATTTTATGTATTTTAGGGGTATCACGATTGTTTCACAATGAACGAGTGATCGACAAAAAACGGACGCCATTTGAACTCGTGACGATCGAAAACTTGTGAGGAGCATAAAAGGAAAATGTCAATGCTCACATATACTTAACTATTCATACGATAAGATCGCTCATGGTACCGCATAAATAGGTTACCGGCAAAAACCGTTTATCAGGTAAATAGTGGTCAAACCGTGCGAATCAGGTAAATAGTATTACCGCAAAAACCGGTTTATCAGGTAAATAGTGGTCAAACCGTGTGAATCAGGTAAATACAGATATCTGCTCAAATAGTGGCTTGACCGCTGATCATGACGTGGCGCAACTCGAGCGCCCAAACTGCTTTTAATCCGATGGTCATGATTCACTCAATGTACTATAAAAGGGGCTTCCTAATTTGATATCCTCAATTCATTTGTGTTTAGATTGTAATTCCTTCTCTTCTTGTATTTCTATGTATTTTAATAAATTCCCATTTTACCCTTAGTTCAAATATGAGTAGCTAATTTTCTTTAAGCTTGGGTTGAAGGTGAAGTCTCAACATGTTCCATGGGCTTTATTTGGCAATTTATTTTCCCCCAATATTGGTTGTTTTGACTTTTCGACAAATAATAATAGTCTGTCAGACACTCACCGGTTAAACCCCAAGACTTATTATTTGCACATGTCTTAGCACCATACTTATTTGAGTGGTTCATGTGTTAATCATGATTTAATTGGCCAGGAATATTTAGCACGGATGTCGACGCAGCATCCTGATATCCAAGTGCTCAAGCATAATAGTTTCCATCAATTTATTGCCATTTTTAATTTAAATTTAAAGCATATTTTAAATTCCTTCACCATAAATCTAACCACCCATTTAAAAGAAAATTAATTTACAACAATTAAAATCAACCTCCTCGTGGATCGACATCCACCATTGATCTATTCTACACAGATTCAAACATGAGTTCAATAAATGACACACATTCAAGCATTTTACAAGGTGCTTACCGAGTCTCCCTGGCACACACGAGGACCTCAAATTCCCATTTCCACGCCTGTAACCCAAACTTCCTCCAACCTCATGACTAAAGTATAGCCCACCTTATGATATTTCACGCACAATGCCATTGGTATTATTATTTACGGCCTCGATCGAGCCTCCCACCTGGGCACACGAGATCCTCAAAAAGATTGACCCATTTCCACTCAGAGCCCCTAAACCCCCTCCCAACCCCGAGGACCAAAGGCTATAGCCCACCATACATTTCACGCTGGCCACATGTCTTATTATTATGGCAGGCTTCAATCAGCCTCCCACTGGCACACGAGGACCTCGAAAGACCTGTACCCATTTCCGACGCCTGCAGCCCAACGCCCTCCCAACCCCTGACCAAGGCTATAGCCCACCCCATGACTATTTCACGCGCACGCTGGGCATTTCTTGCCATTTTAGGCAGGCTCGCCTGTAGCCTCCCATCACACGAGACTTTAAAACTGTACCCATTTCCGATGCCCACAGAAACCCTCCCCAACCCCGAGGACCAAAGTTATAGCCCACCGCCTCGACCGCTTACGCGCTGGGTCATGGCATTTTTGCCATTTTAGGCAGGCCTGATCTAGCCTCCCACTGCAGCACGAGGACCAAAAGATTGCACCATTTCCACGCCTGTGAGCCCCTAAACCCCCTCCCAACCCCGAGGACCAAAGGCTATAGCCCACCGCCTCTGATTATTTCACGCGCTGCGCTGGCAGCATGTCTTGCCATTTTAGGGCAGGCTCGACCGTAGCCTCCCACTGGGCACACGAGGACCCTCAAAAACTGACTATTTCCGACGCCAGAGCCCCAACTTCCCTCCCAACCTCATGGGACCAAATGCTATAGCCCACCGCCCCATCATTTCACGCACAAGGCCATTGGCATTTCTTGCCATTTTAGGCAGGCCTCTGACAGCCTCCCACGGGTACGAGGACCAAAAAAGATTGTACCCATGCCCAGAGCCCCAACCCCTCCCCAACCCCGAGGACCAAAGGCTATAGCCCACCGCCTCATGATCTGCTTTCACGCTACTGGCATTTTCTTGCCATTTTAGGGCAGGCTCTGATCAGCCTCCCACTGGGCACACGAGGACCTCAAAAGATTGTACCCATTTCCGACGAGCCCCCTAAACCCCTCCCCAACCTCAGACCAAAGGCTATAGCCCACCGCCCTACGATGACTATTTCACGCTACACCATGGCAGCATTTCTTGCCATTTTAGGGCCCTGACCGAGCCTCCCACTGGGCACACGAGGAGCCTCGAAAAGGTTGTACCCATTTCCGACACCAGATCCCCTGAACCCCTCCCAACCCTGGGACCAAATGCTATAGCCCACCGCCCCATGATTATTTCACGCCTACTGGCATTTCTTGCCATTTTATGGCAGGCCTGACCGAGCCTCCCACCGGCACACGAGACCCTCAAAAGACTGTACCCATTTCCGACGACCAGAGCCCCCGAAACCCCCTCCCCAAAACCCCGGGACCAAAGGCTATAGCCCACCGGCCAATGCTTACTGCTCACCATTGGCATTTTCTTGCCATTTTAGGGGCTTCTGACCGTAGCCTCCCACTAGGCACACGAGACCCTCGAAAAGATTGTACCCATTTCCCACTGAGCCCCCGAAAACCCCCCCAACCCCCGAGGACCAAATGCTATAGCCCACCGCCTCATGATATTTCACAAGGCCACTGGCATTTCTTGCCATTTTATGGCAGTTTCGACCAGGCCCACCGGGCACACGAGGACCCTCAAAAGACTGTACCCATTTCCGCCTGGGAGCCCTCAACCCCTCCCCAACCCCGGGACCAAATGAGGCTATAGCCGCCCCTGCTGACTATTTCACGCACAAGGCTGGTATTTTTGCCATTTTAGGGCAGGCTCTGACTGTAGCCTCCCACCGGGCACACGAGGACCTCGAAAATTGCATTATTTCCATGCCCAGCCCCTAAACTTCTCCCAACCCCGAGGACCAATAGCCCAGCCCCATGCCGACTTTTCACGCACAAGGCTGGCATTTCTTGCCATTTTATGCAGGCTCCTGATCAGTAGCCTCCCACTGCACACGAGGACCCTCGAAAAGATTGTACCCCATTTCCGACGCCTGAGCCCCAAACCCTCCCAACCCCCGAGGACTATTATAGCCCACCTCGGCGACTATTTCACGCCACAACACATTATTTGCCATTTTAGGCAGGCTTCTGACTGTAGCCTCCCACCTGGGCACACGAGACCCTCGAAAAGACTGTACCCACCACGCCCTGAGCCCTAACGCCCCTCCCCAACCCTCAAGGACCAAATGCTATAGCCCACCGCCTACGACTATTTCACGCCACTGGTATTTCTTGCCATTTTAGGGCAGGCCTCGACCGTGATCGCCACGAGGACCAAAATTGACCCATTTCCGGCCCAGAGCTAAACCCTCCCCAACCCCGGGACCAAATATAGCCCACACTGGCGACTGCTTTCACGCGCCAAGGCCACTGGCATTTCTTGCTATTTTAGGGCCTCTGACGTAGCCTCCCACCGTACACGAGGACCCTCAAAAGATTGTACCTATTTCACGACTGTGAGCCCCTAAACCCCTCCCAACCCTCATGACCAAAGGCTATAGCCCACCGCCTCGACGCCACTGCTGTCACTGGCATTTCTTCATTTTAGTGCAGGCCTCGACCGTAGCCTCCCACTGGCACACGAGACCCTCGAAGATTGTACCCATTTCCGACCACCAGAGCCCCTAAACCCCTCCCCAACCCCTGGACCAAAGCTATAGCCCACTGCCCCTACGATTTCACGCACTACTGGCATGTCTTGCCATTTTATGGCAGGCTCTGACCGTAGCCTCCCACCGGGCACGAGGACCCTCGAAAAGACTGTACCCATTTCCGACACCGAGCCCCTGAACGCCCTCCCCAACCCTCAAGGACCAGTTATAGCCCACTCTTGGCTGACTGCTACACTGGCCAAGATTTTGCTATTTTAGGCAGGCCTCGACCGTAGCCTCCCACTGGCACACGAGACCTCAAAGATTGTACCCATTTCACGACTGAGCCCCTAAACCCTCTCCCAACCTCAGGACTAAGGCTATAGCCCACTGCTTTGGCGACTATTTCTGCCATGCTATCTATTTGCTATTTTATGGCTTGATCAGAGCCTCCCACTGGGCACACGAGAGACCCTCGGAAAAGACTACCCATTTCCGACGCCTGAGCCCTGTAACTCCCCAACCCCGGGACCATATAGGCTACCCACTGGCTGACATTTCACGCACAAGGCCTGGTATTTCTTGCCATTTTAGGCAGGCCTGACTGTAGCCTCCCACGCACACGAGGACCTCGAAATCTGTACCCACGCCTGAGCCCTAACCCCTCCCCAACCCCTCATGACAGGCTATAGCCCACCGCCTCATGACTCACGCGCTGGCATGTCTTGCATTATGGCAGGCCTGACTGTCCTCCCATTGGCACACGAGGACCCTCAAAAGATTGTACCCATTTCCGACGAGAGCCCCTAAACCCCTCCCAACCCCATGACCAAAGGCTAGCCCACCGCCTCGACTACGCTGCGCCACATTTCTTATTATGGCAGGCCTGACTGTAGCCTCTCACTGGGCACACGAGACCTCGAAAAGACTGTACCATTTCCACGCCTGAGCCCCTTAACGCCTCCCAACCTCATGACCAAAGGCTATAGCCCACCGCCTCTGACTTTCAGCTGCGCCACTGGGCATTTCTTGCCATTTTTAGGGCAGGCTCTGACCGTAGCCTCCCACCACACACGAGGACCTCGAAAAGATTGCACCACCCATTTCCGTAGAGCCCTCAAACCCCTCCTCCAACCCCTCTGGACCAGCTATAGCCCACCGCGCTGACTATTTCACGCGCTGTACATTTCTTGCCATTTTAGGCAGGCTTCTGATCAGAGCCTCCCACTGGCACACACGAGGACCCTCGAAAAGACTGTACCCATTTCCGACGCCTGAGCTCCCTGAACTTCCTCCCAACCCTCATGGACCAAAGGCTATAGCCCACCGCCTGCGACTTTTTCACGCTGCGCCACTGGCATTTTGCCATTTTAGGGCAGGCCTCTGACCGTAGCCTCCCACTGGGCACATAAGGTCCCTCAAAAAGACTGTACCATTTCCGACGCCCAGAGCCCCGAACCCCTCCCAACCTCAAGGACCAAAGGCTTATAGCCCACAAGGACTATTTCACGCGGCTGGCCGCTACTGCATTTCTTGCCATTTTAGGGCAGGCTCTGACCGTAGCCTCCCACTGCACACGAGGACCTCGAAAAGACTGTACCCATTTCCGACACCCGTAGCTCGAACGCCCTCCCAACCCTCACAACGCGATAGCCCACTGCCTCTGGACTATTTCACGCTGCGCTGACATTTCTTATTTTAGGGCAGGCTGACCGTAGCCTCCCACGGCACACGAGACCCTCAAAGACTGTACCCATTTCCGACGCCCAGAGCTCCCAAACCCTCCCAACCCCGCATGGACAGCTATAGCCCACCGCCCTGACTATTTCACGGCTGCGCTGCAGTATTTCTTGCCATTTTAGGGCAGGCCCGAGCCTCCCACGGGCACGAGGACCCTCGAAAAGACTGTACCCATTTCCGACACAGAGCCCCCAACGCCCCTCCCAACCCCTCCAAACGCTATAGCCCACCTCGACTATTTCACGCAAGCCGCTGGACATTTTTGACATTTTAGGGCAGGATTCTGACCTCCCACCACACACGAGGACCCTCGAAAAGACCCATCATCCGATGACCAGAGCCAACCCCTCCACATCCCCCATGGACTAAACGCTATAGCCCACCCCTGACTTATTTCCACGCGCTACTGGCATTTTTGCTATTTTAGGGCAGGCCTCTGACCGTAGCCTCCCAATGGGCACACGAGACTGCTTGAAAAGACTGGACCCATTTCTGACGACAGACCCCGAACGCTCCCAACCTCATGACCAAAGCCCACTGCCTCACGATTATTTCACGCTGGCATTTCTTTGCCATTTTAGGGCAGGCTTCACCGTAGCCTCCCACTACACACGAGGACCCTCAAAAGACTGTACCCATTTCACGACTGTGAGCCCCCAACCCCTCCCCAACCCCGGGACCAAAGCTATAGCCCACCGCCTTGCTGACTATTTCACGCTGCGCCTGGGCATTTTGCCATTTTAGGCAGGCTTCTGATCAGCCTCCCACCGCACACGAGACCCTCAAAAGACTGCACCCATTTCCGGCAGAGCCCCGCCTCCCCTCCCCAACCCACAGACCAAAGGCAATAGCCCACCGGCCTGTGATTATTTCACGTGCTGCGCTGGGCATTTCTTGCCATTTTAGGGCAGGCCTGACAGAGCCTCTGGGCACACGAGGACCCTCAAAAGACTGTATATTTCACCCAGAGCCTAACCCTCTCTCCCAACCCTCGGACCAAAGGCTATAGCCCACCGCCTCGGACTATTTCACGCGCTGCGCCGCTGGGCATTTCTTGCCATTTTAGGCAGGCCTCTCACCGTAGCCACCCACTGCACACGAGGACCCTCAAAAGACTGTACCCATTTCCACAACCAGAGCCCCCAAACACCCTCCCAACCCTCATGGACCAAGGCTATAGCCCACCCCTCGGTGACTATTTCGCGCGCTGCGTCGCTGGGAATTTCTTGGCATTTTAGGGCAGGCCTCTAACCGTTGCCTCCCACTGGGCACACGAGGACCCTCAAAAATACTGCACATATTTCCCACGCCCAGAGCCCCCGAACCCCCCTCCCCAACACCACCAGCGGCATAGCCCACCGGTCTCGACTATTTCACGCGCCATGGCATATTCTTGCCATTTTAGGGCAGGATTATGACGTAGCTTCCCACTCGGGCACAGAGGACCTGAAAGACTGTACCCCTTTCCGATGCCCAGAACCCCCTAACGCCCTCCCAACCTCAGGGACCAAAGTTATAGCCCACCGGTCTCCGCGACTATTTCACGCGCCGCTGGACATTTCTGGCCATTTAGGGCAGATTATGATCAGCCGCCCACTGGGCACACGAGGACCACTGCTGTACCCATTTCCGACGCCCAGAGCCCCAAACACCCTCCCCAACCCCGCTGACCAAAGCTATAGCCCACCGCCCGTGAGTATTTCACGCTGCGCCGCTGGGCATTTTTGCCATTTTAGGCAGGCCTCTGACCGTAGCTCCCACTGGCACACGAGGACCTAAAAGACTGTACCCATTTCCGACGCCTGTGAGCCCCGAACCCTCCCCAACCCCATGACCAAAGGCTATAGCCCACTGCCTTACATTATTTCACGCGGCGCTGGCATTTCTTGCCATTTTAGAGCAGGCTCTGACCAGAGCCTCCCACTGGGCACACGAGGACCTCAAAAGACTGTACCCATTTCTATACCCACTGAACTTCCTCCCAACCCCTCATGGGACCAAAGGCTATAGCCCACCGCCTCGCGACTATTTCACGCTGCGCTGGGCATTTCTTGCCATTTTAGTGCAGGCTTGACCATAGCCTCCCACTGGGAACACGAGACCTCAAAAGACTGTCACTTTCACGCCCGAGCCCAAACCCCCCTCCCAACCCCGCGGACCAGCCTATAGCCCACCGCCTCGATTATTTCATGCGCCATACCATGGATATTGCCATTTTAGGGCAGGCTTGAGCTAGCCTCCCACTGCACACACGAGGACCCTCAAAAGACTGTACCCATTTCCGACGCCAGAGCTCCGAACGCCCTCCCAACCCTCAGGACCAAAGGCTATAGCCCACCGCTCGGATTATTTCACGCGCTTGACATTTCTTGCCATTTTAGGCAGGCTTTTGACGTAGCCTCAAGGCACACGAGACCCTCAAAAGACTGTACCCATTTCCGACGCACTGAGCCCCAAACACCCTCCCAACCCCGCGACCAGGCTATAGCCCACCGCCTCATTATTTCATGCGCTGCGCCGCTGGGCATTTCTTGCCAGGCAGCTTCGTAGCCTCCCATCAGCACACGATGACCCTCAAAAAGGTCAGACCCATTTCCACGCCCAGAGCTCAACGCCTCCCCAACCTCAAGGACAAATGTTATAGCCCACCGCCTCGACTATTTCACGCGCTGTGCATTGGACATTTCCATTTTAAAGGCTTGACCCAGCCTCCCATCAAGTACACGAGGACCCCCAAAAGATCAGTACCCATTTCCACGCCCAGACTCCCCAACCCCCCTCTGAAGAGCTATAGCCCACCGCCTCGGATTATTTCACGTGCACTGGACATTTCTGCCATTTTAGGCAGGCTTGACTGTAGCCTCCCACTGGGCACACGAGACCCTCGGGCTGTACCCATTTCCACGACTGCTCAAAGACCCTCCCAACCCCCAGGAAGGCTATAGCCCACCAGTCTCGGTGACTATTTCACTGCCATGCGCTGACATTTCTTGCCATTTTAGTGCTTCAATCAGCCTCCCACTGGCACACGAGGACCCTCGAAAAGTCTGTACCCATTTCCATGCCCAGCCGAACCCCACCAACCCCCCGGACCAAAGGCTATAGCCCACCGCCTCATGACTATTTCACGCGCCATGGCATTTCCATTTTAGGGCAAGCGCTTGACCAGCCTCCCACTGGGCACGATGACCTCCAACACTGTACCCATTTCCAGAGCCCCTCAACTCCTCCCAACCCCCGCTACCAAAGGCTATAGCCCACCGGCTCGACTATTTCATGCGCACTGGCATTTCTTGCCATTTTAGGCAGGCTTGACCGTAGCCTCCCACCGCACACGAGACCTCAAAAGGCTGTACCATTTCCGACGCCAGAGCTAAAGACCCCTCCCCAACCCCCCGACTGTGTTATAGCCCCCCGCCGTGACTTATTTCACGCTCTGCGACTGGCATTTCTTGCCATTTTAGGGCAAGCTTCTCACCTAGCCTCCCACTGGGCACACGAGGACCAAAAGACTGTACCTATTTCCGACACTGTGAGCCCCAAACGCCCTCCCCAACCTCGGAAAAGGCTATAGCCCACCGGCCTCGGATTATTTCACGCTGGCCTGGACATTTCTTGCCATTTTAGGGCAAGGCTCTGACCGTAGCCTCCACCGGGCACACGATGACCTCAAAAGACTGTACCCATTTCGACTGAGCCCCGAACCCTCCCAACCCTCATGGACCAATGTTATAGCCCACCTGCCTCATGATTATTTCACGCACGGCTGCATTTCTTGCC
Organism: Citropsis articulata; assembly: GCA_030449925.1. Taxonomy (NCBI): domain Eukaryota; kingdom Viridiplantae; phylum Streptophyta; class Magnoliopsida; order Sapindales; family Rutaceae; genus Citropsis; species Citropsis articulata. The sequence continues at coordinate 1,250,262 of JASUUH010000234.1, read as the reverse complement.
ATTTTAGGGCAGGCTTCTGACCGTAGCCTCCCACTGGGCACACGAGGCCCTCAAAAAGTCTGTACCCATTTCCGACGACCAGAGGCCCCGAACGCCCTCCCCAACCTCAAGGAAAGGCTATAGCCCACCGCCTCGATTATTTCACGTGCTGCTGGACATTTGCCATTTTAGGCAGGCTTGACGTAGCCTCCCATCGGGCACACGATGACCTCCAAAACTGTACCCATTTCCCGCGCCCCGAAAGACCCTCCCAACCCTCATGACTAAAAGGCTATAGCCCACCGTCTCGGTGACTATTTCACGCGCTGCGCTGGACATTTCTTGCCATTTTAGGGCAGGCTTGACCGTAGCCTCCCACTGGGCACACGAGTGACCCTCGAAAAGGCTGTACCCATTTCCTCCCCAGAGCCCCGAACCCCCCAACCCTCATGACCAAAGGCTATAGCCCACCGTCTCTGTGATTATTTCACGCGGCCATTGGACATTTCTTGCCATTTTAGGCAGCTTGACCTTAGCCTCCCACTGGCACACGAGACCCTCGAAAAGTACTGTACCCATTTCCCGACGCCAGAGCCCCGAACTTCCTCCCAACCCCTCATGGCTATAGCCCACCGCCTCACGATTATTTCACGCTGACATTTTTGCCATTTTAGGGCAGGCTTCGACCGTAGCCTCCCACTACACACGAGACCCTCGGACTGTACCCATTTCCCAGCCGTGAACTCCCCAACCCTCTAAGGACTGCTATAGCCCACCGTCTCGGACTATTTCACGCGCACTGGCATTTCTTATCATTTTAGGGCAAGCTCACCGTAGCCTCCCACTGGGCACACGAGGACCTCGAAAAGTCTGTACCCATTTCCATGCCCAGAGCCCTTAACTCCTCCTCAACCCCTCATGACCAAAGGCTATAGCCCACCGCCCGCTGACAATTTCTACGCGGGCATTTCTTGCCATTATTTTAGGTGGTGCTCGACCGTAGCCTCCCACCAGCACACGAGGACCTCGAAAGATCTGTACCATTTATGCCCAGACCCCCTCCCCAACCCTGGACCAGCCCATAGTCCACCTATGACTATTTCACGCATGCGCACTGGCATTTCTTGCCATTTTAGTAGGCTTGACCGTAGCCTCCCACTGGGCACTAGGACCCTTGAAAACTGACCCATTTCCATGCCCAGCCTTAAGCCCCTCCTCAACCCCCGCTAGGCTATAGCCACCGCCTCACGACTATTTCACGTCACTGGCCAAGCATTTCATCATTTTAGGGCAGGTTTGACCAGATCCTCCCACTGAGCACACTAGGACCTCGAAAAGACTGTACATCCATTTCCACGCCAGAGCCCCCGAACCCCTCCCCCAACCTCATGACCAAATAGCCCACCGGCCTGATTATTTCACGCGCCATTGGCATTTCTTGCCATTTTTGCAGGCTTCTGACCGTAGCCTCCCACTGGGCACACGAGGACCCTTGAAAAGACTGTACCCATTTCCGATGCCCAGAGCCCGAACCCCTCCCAACCCTCAACTAAAGCTATAGCCCACCGCCTCATGACTATTTCACGTGCTCATTGGGATTTCTTATCATTTTAGGTGCTTGACCGTAGCCTCCCACTGGCACACGGACCTCGAAAACTGACCCATTTCCCACGCCGTGAGCCCCCGAAACCCTCCCAACCCTCATGGACCAAAGGCTATAGCCCACCGCCCGCGACTATTTCACGCTACCGCTACATGTCTTGCCATTTTAGGCAGTGTCACTGTAGCTCCCATCGGCACACGTGGACCCCGAAAAGACTGTACCATTTCACGACTGAGCCCCAAACCCCTCCCAACCCCTCATGGACCAAAGGCTATAGCCCACTGCCACATTATTTCACGTGCTACTGGCATTTCTTGCCATTTTAGGCAGGCTCGACCGTAGCCTCCCACCGGGCACACGACGACCCTCGAAAGACTGTACATTTCCACTGTGAGCCCCAAACCCCTCCCAACCCCAAGGCTATAACCCACCGGCCTCGTGACTATTTCCGCGCCGCGCCACGGGCATTTGCCATTTTAGCAAGCCTGACCGTAGCTTTCTCCCATCGGGCACACGAGGACCTCGAAAAGACTGTACCCATTTCCCGACGACCAGAGCCCCCTAAACCCTCCCTAACCTCATGACCAAAGGCTATAGCCCACCTGCCTCTTATTATTTCACGCTACGCGCCGATTTTGCCATTTTAGCAGCTCTGACCGTAGCCTCCCACTGGGCACACGAGGACCCTAAAAGACTGTACCCATTTTCGATGCCCAGAGCCCCGAACCCCCCACCCCCGGACCAAAGGCTATAGCCCACCGGCCTCGGTGACTATTTCACGCTGCGCTGGGCATGTCTTGCCATTTTACTTTGACCGTAGCCTCCCACCGAGGACCCTAAAAGGCTGTACCCATTTCCGACGACCAGAACCTAAACCCCTCCCAACCCCTCATGAAAGGTTATAGCCCACCGCCTCTGATTATTTCACGCACTAAGGCATTTTCTGCTATTTCAGGCTGACCGTAGCTCCCACTGGCACACGAGACCTCGAAATGACTGTACCCATTTTCACGCAGAGCCCTCGAACCTCCCCAACCCTCATGATCAAAGGCTATAGCCCACCGGCCGACATTATTTCGCTGGGCTGCACTGACATTTCTTGCCAGGGCATGATTATGACCGTAGCCTCCCATCACACGAGGACCTCGAAGGCTGACCCATTTCCGACGCCAGAGCCTCCGAAACACCCTCCCAACCCCTGACAGCCTATAGCCCACTGCCTGTGACTATTTCACGCTGCGCACTGGGCATTTCTTGCCATTTTAGGCTCCTCAGACCGTAGCTTCCCACTGGCACACGAGGACCCTCGAAACTGTACCCATTTCCGACGCCCAGCCCGAACGCCTCCCTCCCAACCCTCAAACACATAGCCCACCGGCCTCGCGATTATTTCACGCTGCGCTGCTGGTATTTTTGCCATATAGCAGATTATGACCGTAGCCTCCCACTGGCACACGAGGACCCTCGAAAAGCTGTACCCATTTCATGCCCAGAGCCTAAACACCCTCCCAACCCACGCTGCACAACTATAGCCCACCGCCTGTGATTATTTCACGCGATGCCACTGGCATGTCTTGCCATTTTAGTGCAGGCTTCTGACCGTAGACTCCCACTGGGCACACGAGGACCCTCCAAATGACTGTACCCATTTCCGACGACTCAACCCTCCCCAACCTCACGACCAAAGACTATAGCCCACCGCCTGTGACTATTTCACGCTGCGCACTGGTATTTCTTGCCATTTTAGGCAGGCCTCGACAGAGCTTCCCACACGAGGACCTCGAAAAGATTGTACCCATTTCAGCCCAGAGCCCTCAACCCCCTCCCAACCCCGGACCAGTTATAGCCCACCGGCCTCGTGACTATTTCACGCGCGCTGGACATTTTTGCCATTTTAGGCCAGGCCTCGACCGTAGCTTCCCATCAAGCACGAGGACCCTCGAAAAGACTGTCACCCATTTCCGAGCCTCAAACCCCTCCCAACCCCCGCGACCAAAGCCTAGTAGCCCACCGCCCTTGGTGATTATTTCTGTGCCAAGCATTTCTTGCCATTTTAGGGCAGGCCTGACCGTAGCCTTCCCACTGCACGAGGACCAAAAAGACTGTACCCATTTCCGCCAGAGCCCCTGACGCCTCCCAACCCCCGCCCACCGGCCTGCCTGGCCAAGTACATTTCACAGCACTCACGCTGACTGCGTATTTCGCGCTGGGCATGTCTTGTTATTTTAGTGCAGGCTTGACCGTAGCCTCCCACTGGGCACTCGAGGACCCTCGAAATGTCTGTACCAATTTCCGACGCCCATAGCCCCGAACGCCGCCCCAACCCTCATGACCAAAGGCTATAGCCCACCGGCCTCGGCGACTATTTCACGCGCTGCGCCGCTGGACATTTCTTGCCATTTTAGGGCAGGCTTCTGACCGTAGCCTCCCACTGGGCACACGAGGACCCTCAAAAAATACTGTACCGATTTCCGACGCTCAGAGCCCCCGAACCCCCCTCCCCAAGCCCCGTGGACCAAAGGCTATAGTCCACCGGCCTCGGCGAGTATTTCACGCTTGGCAAGCATTTTTATCATTTTAGGCAGGCTGACCGTAGCCTCCCACGGGCACACGCGACCCTCGAAAAACTGGACCCATTTCCGACGCCCAGAGCCCCGAACGCCTCCTCAAGCCCCCGCGACCAAAGGCTATAGTCCACCGCCTCGTATTTCACGCGCTGCGCCTGGCTGGCATTTCTTATCATTTTAGGCAGGCTTTTGACCGTAGCCTCCCACTGGGCACACGAGACCATCGAAGATTGTACCCATTTCGACCTGAGCCCCAAACACCCTCCCAATCCTCATGACTAGGCTATAGCCCACCGGCCTTGACTATTTCACGCGCGCGCTGGGCATTTCTTGCCATTTTAGGGAGGCCTCTGACCAGTAGCCTCCCACCTGGGCACACGAGGACCCTCAAAAATACTGCACTGATTTCACGCCAGAGCCCCAACCCCTCCCCAAGCCCCTGCGGACCAAAGGCTATAGTCCACCGCCCTATGAGTATTTCACGCGCTGCGCGCTTGGCATTTCTTATCATTTTAGGGCAGGCTTTTGACCGAGTTCTCCCACTGCCTAAGGCACACGCTGGACCTCGAAAAATCTGACCCATTCCGGCGGCAGGCCCAGCCCCGAACGCCCTCCTCAACCCCTCGCTGACCAGTTATAGCCCACCGCCTCACCGACTATTTCACGTTGCGCCATTGGCATTTCTGCCATTTTAGTGGCAGGCTTGACCGTAGAGCCTCCCACCCGAGCACACTAGGACCCTCGAAAAGACTGTACATATTTATGACCCACCAGAGCCTCTCAATCCCTCCCCCAACCCCCGCTGGGACTAGTTATTATAGCCCACCGGCCTCGGTGACTATTTCACGCGCTGCGCCGCTGGGCATTTCTTGCCATTTTAGGGTAGGCTTCTGACCGTATCCTCCCACTGGGCACACGAGGACCCTCGAAAAGACTGTACATATTTCCGACGACCAGAGCCCTCGAAACCCCTCCCAACCCTCATGACCAGTTATTATAGCCCACTGCCTCGCCGACACTCTCACGCGATGCCACTGGCATGTCTTGCTATTTTAGTGCAGTGCTTCGACGTAGCCTCCCACTGGGCACACGAGGACCCTCAAAAGACTGTACCCATTCCTGACTCAAAGCCCCCGAACGCCGCCTCCCCAACCTCATGACCAAAGGCTATAGCCCACCTGCTCGGCATGACTATTTCACGCACAGCTACCGCTGGACATTTCTTGCCATTTTAGGGTATGTGCTCAGACTGTAGTTTCCCATCGGGCGACTTAGACCCCTGGAAAAGACTGTACCCATTTCCGACGACCAGAGCCTCCGAAACACCCTCCCCAACTCCCACGGACCAAAGGCTATAGCCCACCGGCCTCGGTGACCATTTCACCACGCTGCCTGGCCAGCACATGCTCATTTTAGGCAGGTCGATCAGAAGCTTCCCACCGGGCACACGAGACCCTCGAAAAGATTGCACCCATTTCCACGCCTGTGAGCCCCGAACGCTTCTCCCAACCCCCGCATGACCAAAAAGCTATAGCCCACCGGCCTCGGTGACTATTTCACTCGCTGCGACGCTGGACGTTTTTTGCCATTTTAGGGCAGGCCTCTGACCGTAGCCTCCCACTGGGCACACGAGGACCTCAAAGATCGATTTCCGACGCCTGTGAGCCCTCTTAACGCCGCTTCCCCAACCTCAAGGACCAGGCTATAGCCCACCGCCTTGGCGATTATTTCACGCGCTGGCCATGGACATTTCTTGCACATTTTAGGGTGCTTCTGACCGTAGCCTCCCATCAAGGGCACTTTAGGACCCTCGAAAAGATCTGTACTCCATTTCCGACGACAAGAGCCTCCAAACACCCCTCCCCAACCCCCACGGACCAGGCTATAGCCCACCGCCTCGGTGACTATTTCACGCACTGCGCCATTGGCCATGCATGCCATTTTAGGGCAGGCCTCCTGACCAGAGTTTTCCCATCGGGCACACACGAGGACCCTCGAAAAGATTGTACCCATTTCCGACGCCCAGAGCCCCCGAACGCCCCTCCCCAACCCCCGCGGACCAAAGGCTATAGCCCACCGGCCTTGGTGACTATTTCACACGCTGCGACGCTTGGCGTTTTTTGCCATTTTAGGGCAGGCCTCTGACCGTAGCCTCCCACTGGGCACACGAGGACCCTCAAAAAGACTGTACCCATTTCCGACGCCCAAAGCCCCCGAACGCCGCTCCCCAACCCCCGCGGACCAAAGGCTATAGCCCACCGGCCTCGGCGACTATTTCACGCGCCTGGCTGGACATTTCTTTTTACATTTTAGGGCAGGCTTCTGACCAGAGCCTCCCACCGGGCGACTAGGACCTCGAAAAGACTGTACCCATTTCCTACGCACTGTAGCCTCCGAAACACCCTCCCCAACCCCCACGGACCAGCATAGCCCACCGCCTCGGTGACTATTTCACGCGCCAAGGCTGCCATTTTTTAGGCAGGCCTCTGACGTAGCTTCCCACTGGGCACACGAGGACCCTCGAAAAGACTGTACCCATTTCCGATGCCCAGAGCCCCGGAACGCCCCTCCCCAACCCCCGCGGACCAAAGGCTATAGCCCACTGGCCTCGGTGACTATTTCACACGCTGCGACGCTGGACGTTTTTTGCCATTTTAGGGCAGGCCTCTGACGTAGCTTCCCACTGGGCACACGAGGACCCTCGAAGATCACTCCATTTCCGATGCCTGCAGAGCCCCGAACGCCTCCCCAACGCCTCACGACCAAAGGCTATAGCCCACCGGCCTCGGTGACTAATTCACGCACAAGGCCATTGGCATTTCTTGCCATTTTAGGGCAGGCTCTGACTGTAGCCTCCCACCGGCACACGAGGGACCCTCAAAAGACTGAACCCATTTACGACGCCCAAAGCCCCGAACCGCCTCCCCAACCCTCATGACCAAAGGCTATAGCCCACGCCTTCTGAGTATTTCACGCGCTGCGCCGCTGGACATTTCTTGCCATTTTAGGGCAGGCTTCTGACCGTAGCCTCCCACTGGGCGCACTAGGACCCTCGAAAAGACTGTACCCATTTCCGACGACCAGAGCCTCCGAAACACCCTCCCCAACCCCCACGGACCAAAGGCTATAGCCCACCGGCCTCGGTGACCATTTCACGCGCTGCGCCGCTGGGCGTTTTTTGCCATTTTAGGGCAGGCCTCTGACCGTAGCTTCCCACTGGGCACACGAGGACCCTCGAAAAGATTGTACCCATTTCCGACGCCCAGAGCCCCCGAACGCCCCTCCCCAACCCCCGCGGACCAAAGGCTATAGCCCACCGGCCTCGTGACTATTTCACGGCCATGACGCCATGCTGTAATTTAGGGCAGGCCTCTGACCGTAGCTTCCCACTGGGCACACGAGGACCCTCGGAAAGACTGTACCCATTTCCGATGCCCAGAGCACCGGAACGCCCCTCCCCAACCCCCGCGGACCAAAGGCTATAGCGCACTGGCCTCGGTGACTATTTCACACGCTGCGACGCTGGACGTTTTTTGCCATTTTAGGGCAGGCCTCTGACGTAGCTTCCCACTGGGCACACGAGGACCCTCGAAAAGACTGTACCCATTTCCGATGCCCAGAGCCCCGGAACGCCCCTCCCCAACGCCCGCCGACCAAAGGCTATAGCCCACCGGCCTCGGTGACTAATTCACGCGCTGCGCCGCTGGGCATTTCTTGCCATTTTAGGGCAGGCCTCTGACCGTAGCCTCCCACTGGGCACACGAGGACCCTCAAAAAGACTGTACCCATTTCCGACGCCCAAAGCCCCCGAACGCCGCTCCCCAACCCCCGCGGACCAAAGGCTATAGCCCACCGGCCTCGGCGACTATTTCACGCGCTGCGCCGCTGGACATTTCTTGCCATTTTAGGGCAGGCTTCTGACCGTAGCCTCCCACTGGGCGCACTAGGACCCTCGAAAAGACTGTACCCATTTCCGACGACCAGAGCCTCCGAAACACCCTCCCCAACCCCCACGGACCAAAGGCTATAGCCCACCGGCCTCGGTGACCATTTCACGCGCTGCGCCGCTGGGCGTTTTTTGCCATTTTAGGGCAGGCCTCTGACGTAGCTTCCCACTGGGCACACGAGGACCCTCGAAAAGACTGTACCCATTTCCGATGCCCAGAGCCCCGGAACGCCCCTCCCCAACGCCCGCCGACCAAAGGCTATAGCCCACCGGCCTCGGTGACTAATTCACGCGCTGCGCCGCTGGGCATTTCTTGCCATTTTAGGGCAGGCCTCTGAACGTAGCCTCCCACTGGGCACACGAGGACCCTCAAAAAGACTGTACCCATTTCCGACGCCCAAAGCCCCCGAACGCCGCTCCCCAACCCCCGCGGACAAAAGGCTATAGCCCACCGGCCTCATGATTATTCTCACGCGCTACGCCATGGACATTTCTTGCCATTTTAGGCAGGCTTCTGACCGTAGCCTCCCACCTGGGCGACTTAGGACCCTTGAAAGACTGTACCCATTCCGATGACCGTAGCCTCCAAACACCCTCCCCAACTCCCACAGACCAAAGGCTATAGCCCACCGGCCTCAGACTATTTCACGCCAAGCGCCATGGGTGTTTTTGCCATTTTAGGCAGGCTCTCTGACCGTAGCTTCCCATCGGGCACACGAGACCTCGAAAAGATTGTACCCATTTCCGACGCCTGTGAGCCCCCAAGGCCCTCTCCCAACCCCTCATGGGACTGGGCACATAGCCCACCGCCTTTGACTATTTCACGCGCTGCACGCCATGGCCATTTTAGGGCAGGCTCTGACCGTAGTTTCCCACTGGGCACACGAGACCTCGAAAGACTGTACCCATTTCCATGCCTGTGAGACCTGAACGCCCCTCCCCAACGCCCGCCGACTAAAGGCCAGGCTATAGCCCACCGGCCTTTGGTGGATTAATTCACGCTGCGCAGCATTTTTGCCATTTTAGGGCAGGCCTCGACCAGAGCCTCCCACCTGGGCACACGAGGACCCTCAAAAGACTGTACCCATTTCCGACGCCCAGAGCCCCGAACGCCGCCTCCCAACCTCACGACCAAAGGCTATAGCCCACCGCCCTCGGCGATTATTTCACGCGGCTGCCGCATTGGATATTTCTTGCCATTTTAGGGCAGGCTTCTAACCTTAGCCTCCCACCGGGCACACGAGACCCTCAAAAGACTGTACATATTTCACCAGAGCCCTCAAACCCCTCCCAACCTCAGCGACCAAAGGTTATAGCCCACCGCCCTCGAGACTATTTCACGCACAAGGCCATTGGCATTTCTAGCCATTTTAGGGCAGGCTCTGACCGTAGCCTCTCATCAAGGCAATCGAGGACCATCGAAGACTGCACTCCATTTCCGATGACCAGAGCCTCCGACACCCCCTCCCCAACCCCCGCGGACCAAAGGCTATAGCCCACCGGCCTCGTCGAGTATTCACGCACTGCGCCGCTGGGTATTTCTTATCATTTTAAGGCAGGCTTCTGACCGTAGCCTCCCACTGGGCACACGAGGACCCTCGAAAAGACTGTACCAATTTCCGACAACCAGAGCCCCCAAACCCCCTCCCCAATCCCCGCAGACCAAAGGCTATAGCCCACCGGCCTCGTTACTATTTTATGCGCTGCGCCGCTGGGTATTTCTTGCCATTTTAGGGAAGGCCTCTGACCGTAACCTCCCACTGGGCACACGAGGACCCTCGAAAAGACTGTACATATTTCCGACGACCATAGCCCCCGAAACCCCCTCCCCAACCCCCGCGGACCAAAGGCTATAGCCCACCGGCCTCGGTGACTATTTCACGCGCATCATTGGCATTTCTTGCCATTTTAGGGCAGGCTCTGACCGTAGCCTCCCACTGGGCACACGAGGACCCTCAAAAGACTGTACCCATTTCCGACGCCCAGAGCCCCCCAAACCCGCTCCCCAACCTCAAGGGACCAGGCATATAGCCCACCGCCCTTGATTATTTCACGCTGCGGCTGGGCATTTCTTGCCATTTTAGGGCAGGCCTCTGACCGTAGCTTCCCACTGGGCACACGAGGACCCTCGAAAAGATTGTACCCATTTCCGACGCCCACAGCCCCCGAACGCCTCCCAACCCTCACACTGACCAGGCTATAGCCCACCGGCCTCGGTGACTATTTCACGCGCTGCGCCGCTGGGCATTTCTAGCCATTTTTGGGCAGGCCTCTGACCGTAGCTTCCCACTGGGCACACGAGGACCCTCGAAAGGATTGTACCCATTGCCGACGCCCAGAACCCCCGAACGCCCCTCCCCAACCCCCGCGGACCAAAGGCTATAGCCCACCGGCCTCGGTGACTATTTCACGCGCTGCGCCGCTGGGCATTTCTTGCCATCTTAGGGCAGGCCTCTGACCGTAGCTTCCCACTGGGCACACGAGGACCCTCGAAAAGATTGTACCAATTTCCGATGCCCAGAGCCCCCGAACGCCCCTCCCCAACCCCCGCGGACCAAAGGCTATAGCCCACCGGCCTCGGTGACTATTTCACGGCCATGACGCTGCCATTTTAGGGCAGGCCTCTGACCGTAGTTTCCCACTGGGCACACGAGACCCCTCGAAAAGACTGTACCAATTTCCGATGCCTGTGAGCCCCTGAACGCCTCCCAACGCCCGCCGACCAAAGGCTATAGCCCACCGGCCTTGGTGACTAATTCCACGCCAAGGCGCTGGCAGCATTTGCCATCTTAGGGCAGGCCTCTGACCGTAGCCTCCCACTGGGCACACGAGGACCCTCAAAAAAGACTGTACCCATTTCCGACGCCCAGAGCCCCGAACGCCGCCTCCCAACCCCGCCGACCAGTTATAGCCCACTGCCCTCATGATTATTTCACGCATGCTGCGCTGGATATTTCTTGCCATTTTAGGGCAGGCTTCTAACCTAGCCTCCCACCTGCACACGAGGACCCTCAAAAGACTGTACATATTTCTGACGACTGTGAGCCTCGAAACCCCTCCCAACCTCAAGGACCAAAGGCTATAGCCCACCGGCCGGAGACCATTTCACGCGCTGCGCCATGGCATTTCTAGCCATTTTAGGGCAGGTGCCTCTGACCGTAGCCTCCCACTGGGCAATCCAGGACCATCAGAAGACTGCACCCATTTCCGGCGACCGTGAGCCTCCGACACCCTCCCCAACCCTCATGGGACCAAAGGCTATAGCCCACCGCCTGCCGAGTATTCACGCACTGTGTCAGCTGGGTATGTCTTATCATTTTAAGGCAGTGCTCGACCCTACCCTCCCACTGGGCACACTAGGACCCTCGAAAAAGACTGCTGTACTCACCTCCACAACCAGAGCCCCCAAACCCCCTTCCCCAATCCCCGCAGACCAAAGGCTATAGCCCACCGCCTCATATTATTTTATGCGCCATGTCATTGGTATTTTTTTGCCATTTTAGGAAGGCCTCTGACTGAATCCTCCCACTGGCACACGAGGACCCTCGAAAAAACTGTACATATTTCCGACGACCATAGCCCTCAAACCCTCCCCAACCCTCAAGGACCAAAGTTATAGCCCACCGCCTTGGTGACTATTTCACGGCCGCCACTGGCATTTCTTGCCATTTTAGGGCAGGCCTCTGACCGTAGCCTCCCACTGGGCACACGAGGACCTCAGAAGACTGTACCCATTTCCGACGCCCAGAGCCCTCAAACCCCCCTCCCAACCTCATGGGACCAGGCTATAGCCCACCGCCTTGGTGATTATTTCACGCTGCGCCATGGCATTTCTTGCCATTTTAGGGCAGGCCTCTGACCAGAAGCTTCCCACTGGGCACACGAGGACCCTCGAAAAGATTGTACCCATTTCACTCCTGTGAGCCCCCGAACGCCCTCCCCAACCCCCGCGGACCAAAGGCTATAGCCCACCGGCCTCGGTGATTATTTCACGCGCTACGCCATGGCATTTTTTGCCATCTTAGGGCAGGCCTCTGACCGTAGCCTCCCACTGGGCACACGAGGACCCTCGAAAAGACTGTACCCATTTCCACGCCTGTGAGCCCTCAAACCCGCCTCCCAACCCTCATGGGACCAAAGGCTATAGCCCACCGCCTCGTGACTATTTCACGCGCTGCGCTGGGCATTTCTTGCCATTTTAGGGCAGGCTCTGACCAGAGCTTCCCACTGGCACACGAGGACCCTCGAAAAGATTGTACCCATTTCGATGCCTGTGAGCCCCGAACGCCCTCCCCAACCCCCGCCGACCAGGCTATAGCCCACCGGCCTCGGTGACTATTTCACGCGCTGCGCCGCTGGGTGGTTCTTATCATTTTAAGGCAGGCTTCTGTCCGTAGCCTCCCACTGGGCACACGAGGACCCTCGAAAAGACTGTACCAATCCGACAACCAGAGCCGCCGAACGGCCCTCCCCAAACCCCGCGGACCAAAGGCTATAGCCCACCGGCGATTATTTCACGCGCTACGCCATACTGGACATTTCTTGCCATTTTAGGCAGTGATTCTGACCGTAGCCTCCCACTGGGCGCACTAGGACCTCGAAAAGACTGTACCCATTTCCGACGACTGAGCCTCAAACACCCTCCTCACCCCCACGGATTAAAAAGGCTATAGCCAACTGCCTTGGACTATTTCACGCTGGGCTACATGGCATTTCTTGTTATTTTAGGGCAGGCCTCTGACCGGGCTCCCACTGGGAACACGAGGACCCCGAAAGACTGTACCCATTTCATGCCCAGAGTCTCGTAACTTCCCTCCTCAACCCCAGCTGACCAGTTATAGCCCATGCCTCATGACACTTTCACGCTGACAAGGCGCTTGGTATGTCTTGCCATCTTAGGCCATGCTTCTGTTCGTAGCCTCCCACTGGGCACGCGAGGACCCTCGAAAAGACTGTACCCATTTTCAACGCCCAGAGCCCCCGAAACCTCCTCCCCAACCCCCGCGGACCAAAGGCTATAGCCCACCGGCCTCGGCGACTATTTCACGCGCTGCGCCGCTGGACATTTCTTGCCATTTTAGGGCAGGATTCTGACCGTAGCCTCCCACTGGGCGCACTAGGACCCTCGAAAAGACTGTACCCATTTCCGACGACCAGAGCCTCCGAAACACCCTCCTCACCCCCACGGACAAAAGGCTATAGCCAGCCGGCCTCGGTGACTATTTCACGCGCTGCGCCGCTGGGCATTTCTTGCCATTTTAGGGCAGGCCTCTGACCGTGGCCTCCCACTGGGAACACGAGGACCCTCGAAAAGACTGTACCCATTTCCGATGCCCAGAGGCCCCGAACGCCCCTCCCCAACTCCCTCCGACCAAAGGCTATAGCCCACCGGCCTCGGCTACTATTTCACGCGCTGTGTCGCTGGGCATTTCTTGCCATTTTAGGGTAGCCCTCTGACCGTAGCCTCCCATCAAGTACACGAGACCTCAAAGACTGTACCATTTCCGACGCCTGTAGAGCCCCAAACCCGCCTCCCAACCCTCACGAACCAAAGGCTATAGCCCACTGCCTTGGACTATTTCACGCTGCGCCATTGGGCATTTCTTTTGCCATTTTAGGGCAGGCCTCTGACCAGAGCTTCCCATCTGGGCACACGAGACCCTCAAAAGATTGTACCCATTTCCGACGCCCAGAGCCCCCGAAAGCCCCTCCCCAACCCCTCACGACCAGCTATAGCCCACTGCCTTGTGATTATTTCACGCGCTGGCGCCCATGGTGGTTCTATTATTTTAAGGCAGGCTTCTGTCCAGTAGCCTCCCACCGGGCACACGAGGACCTCAAAAGACTGTACCACTTCCGACAACTGAGCCCCCGAACGCCCTCCCCAAACCTCAAGGACCAAAGGCAATAGCCCACCGGCACTGCCGATTATTTCTCGCGCTGCGCCGCTGGACATTTCTTGCCATTTTAGGGCAGGATTCTGACCGTAGCCTCCCACTGGGCGCACTAGGACCCTCGAAAAGACTGTACCCATTTCCGACGACCAGAGCCTCCGAAACACCCTCCTCACCCCCACGGACAAAAGGCTATAGCCAACCGGCCTCGGTGACTATTTCACGCGCTGCGCCGCTGGGCATTTCTTGCCATTTTAGTATGTGCCTCGACCGTGGCCTCCCACTGGGAACACGAGGACCTCGAAGATCCAGACCCATTTCCTCGATGCCCAGAGCCCCTAACTTCCTCCTCAACCCCCGCGGACCAAAGGCTATAGCCCACAGGCCTCGGCGACAATTTCACGCGATGCGCCGCTTGGCATGTCTTGCCATCTTACGGCAGGCTTCTGACCGTACCCTCCCACTGGGCACACGAGGACCCTCGAAAAGACTGTACCTATTTTCGACGACCAGAGCCCCCGAAACCTCCTCCCCAACCCCCGCGGACCAAAGGCTATAGCCCACCTGCCCTATGATTATTTCCACGCTGCCGCTGGACATTTCTTGCCATTTTAGGGCAGGATTCTGACCGTATCCTCCCACTGGGCGCACTAGGACCCTCGAAAAGACTGTCCCCATTTCCGACGACCAGAGCCTCCGAAACACCCTCCTCACCCCCACGGACAAAAGGCTATAGCCAGCCGCCTCGTGACTATTTCACGCGCTGCGCCGCTGGCATTTCTACATTTTAGGCAGGCTGACCGTGGCCTCCCACTTGGAACACGAGGACCCTCGAAAAGACTGTACCCATTTCCGATGCCCAGAGGCCCCGAACGCCCCTCCCCAACTCCCTCCGACCAAAGGCTATAGCCCACCGGCCTCGGCTACTATTTCACTGGCCAGTGTCGCTTGGCATTTCTTGCCATTTTAGGTAGCCCTCGACCGTAGCCTCCCACCTGGGAACACGAGGACCTCAAAAGACTGTACCCATTCACCCCACCAACCCCCGAACGCCAAGGCCCCCAACCCCTCACGAACTGCATAGCCCACCGCCTCACGATTATTTCATGCGCCTGGACATTTCTTTGCCATTTTAGGGCAGGCTCGACTGTAGCCTCCCACTGGTACACGAGGACCTCGAAAAGATCAGTACCCATTTCGGACGCTCAGAGCCCCGAACGCCCCTCCCCAAACCCCGCGGACCAAAGGCTATAGCCCACCGGCCTCGGCGACTATTTCATGCGCTGCGCCGCTGGGCATGTCTTGCCATTTTAGGGCAGGCCTCTGACCGTAGCCTCCCACTGGGCACACGAGGACCCTCAAAAAGACTGTACCCATTTCCGACGCCCAAACCCCCAGAACGCCGCTCCCCAACCCCCGCGGACCAAAGGCTATAGCCCACCGGCCTCGGCGACTATTTCACGCGCCATGGCTGACATTTCACATTTTAGGGCAGGCTTCTGACCGTAGCCTCCCACTGGGAGCACTAGGACCCTCGAAAAAACTGTACCCATTTCCGACGACCAGAGCCTCCGAAACACCCTCCCCAACCCCCACGGACCAAAGGCTATAGCCCACCGGCCTCGGTGACCATTTCACGCGCTGCGCCGCTGGGTGGTTCTTATCATTTTAAGGCAGGTTCTGTCCGTAGCCTCCCACTGGGCACACGAGGACCCTCGAAAAGACTGTACTCACTCCGACAAACTGTGAGCCCTAAACTCCTCCCAATCCCCAGCACTCAGGTATAGCCTGTGCCTCAGCATTATTTTATGTGTCACAATACTGGTATTTCTTGCCATTTTAGGTAGGCTTTCGACCAGATCCTCCCATCGGGCACACTAGACCCTTGAAAAGACTGCACCCATTGACGCACTGTAACCCCTAAACCCCTCTCCCCAACCCTCATGGACTAAAGCCTATAGCCCACCGCCCTTGTGACTATTTCACGCTACTGGCGCCACTGGCATTTTTTGCAATTTAGGTGTGCTCTGATCAGCAGCCTCTCCCATGGCACACGAGACCCCGAAAGATTGTACCCATTTCCGACGCCTGTAACCCCCGAACGCCTCCCCAACCCCCGCTGACCAAAGCACATAGCGCCCACTGCCTGGGCGATTATTTCCACGAGAGGTGCGCCGATGGACATTTTCTTGCCATTTTAGGCGGCTTGACCGTAGCCTCCACCGCTCACGAGGACCTCGAAAGACTGTACCCATTTCCTCACTCTACCTGAGCTCCCAAACCCTCCCAACCCCCGGGACTAAAGGCTATAGCCCACCGGCCTCATGACTATTTCCGCGCAAGGCCATTGGCATTTCTTGCCATTTTAGGGCAGGTGCCTTGACCGTAGCCTCCCACTGGGCACACGAGACCCTCAAAAAGATCACCCATTGCCGACCCCGAGGCCCCGAACGCCCCAACCCTCATGACCAAAGGCTATAGACCACCGGCCTCGGCGACTATTTCACGAGCTGCGCCGCTGGGCATTTCTTACCATTTTAGGGCAGGCCTCTGACTGTAGCCTCCCACTAGGTGTACGAGGAACCTCGAAAAGACTGTACCCATTTCGGATGCCCAGATCCCCCGAACGCCCCGCCCCAACCCCCCCGGACCAAAGCACAGCAGCCCACTGCGGGCAGCGACTATTTCCACGTGTTGCGCCCACAGATTTTTTGGCATTTTAGCAGGCTCCTGACTGTAGCCTCCCACTCACACGAGGACCCTCAAAGATCTGTATGCATTTCACGACTCAGAGTTCTTTAAACCCCTCCCCAACCCCCGCGGACCAAAGGCTCTAGCCCTCCGGCCTCGGTGACTATTTCCCGCGCTGCCCCACTGGGCATTTCTTTCCATTTTAGGGTAAGCCTCTCACCTTAGCCTCCCACTGGGTACACGAGGACCCTCGAAAAGCCTGTACCTATTTCTTTGACCCACCAGCCCCTGAACGCCCTCCCCAACCCCATGGACCAGTTATAGCCCACCGGCCTTTGCGATTATTTCACGCTGCTACTGGGCATGTTCACATTTTAGGGCAGTGCTTCCTGATCAGCCTCCCACTGGGCACACGAGACCCTCAAAGACTATACCCATTTCCGACGCACTGAGCTCCTAAACACCTTCCCAACACCGCTGGACCAGCTATATCCCACCGGCCTCAACGACTATTTGACGCTACTGTGTCGATGGGCGCTTCTACCATTTTAGGGCAGGCTCGACCGTAGCTCTACCATCACACGAGACAATCGAAAAGACTGCACTCCATTTCCTGACTACCAGAGCCCCCAAACCCTCTCCTAACCCCTCGCTGGGACTAAAGCACATAGCTACCGGCCCTTTGGATAATTTCACTGTGTCACGGGCATTTTATTGCTAGTTTAGGGCAGGCCTCGACCGTAGCCTCCCATCTGGGCACACGAGGACCTCGAAAAGACTGCACTCCATTCTCACTACAAGAGTCTCAAACCGCCCCCCCCCTCCCAACCCTCATGACCTGTATAGCCCACCGCCCTGGATAATTTCACGTGACTGTCATGGGTATTTTTTACCATTTTAGGCAGCCCTCTGACCGTAGCTCCCACGGGCACACGAGACCTCAAAAGACCGTACTCATTTTGACTGTACCATTCCCACGCCCTCCCCAACCCCCCGCTGGGACCAAAGGCTATAGCCCACCGGCCTCGGGCGATTATTTCACGAGCTGCGCACTGGGTATTTCTTGCCATTTTAGGGCAGGCCTCTGATCGAGCCTCCCACTGGGCACACGAGGACCCCTCAAAAGACTGTGACCCATTTCCGACACAGAGCTCCCGAATGCCCCTCCGCAACCCTCTAACAACTAGTAGCCCACCGCCTCGCCGATTATTTCATGCGCCGCCACTGACATTTCTTGTTATTTTAGGGCAGGCTTCAATCAGCCTCCCACTAGGCACACGAGACCCTGAAAAGACTGTACCCATTTCCCATGACCAGAGCCCTCTTAAACCCCTCCCCATCCCTCATGACTAAACGCTTATAGCCCACCGCCTCAAAGACTATTTCCTGGCTGGCCACTGGGCATTTCTTGCCATATTAGGGCAGGCCTCTAACTCAGAGCCTTCCCACTGGCACACAAGGAACCCCGAAATGACTGACCCATTCCCACGCCCAACCCCGAACGCCCTCCCAACCCCGCTGGACGAAAGTTATAGACCACCGGCCTCTGATTATTTCACGCACAAGGCCACTGGTATTTTTGGCATTTTAGGGCATGTGCCTCTGATCAGTAGCCTCCCACTGGGCACACGAGGACCCTCAAAAGACTGCACCCATTTTCATGACAAGAGCCCCTAAACCCCTCCCCAACCCCTCATGACTAAAGCATATAGCCCACCGTGCCTCAAGGATTATTTCACGACCAAGGCGTCATTGTATTTTTTACTATTTGGGGCAGGCCTGACCTGTAGCCTCCCATCACACGAGACCCTCAAAAGATCTGTACCCATTGCCGACGCCTGAGACCCCAACGCCTCCCCAACCCCGTGGGACCAAAGGCTATAGACCACCGCCTGCGACTTATTTCACGCGCTGGCTGCTGGTATTTGGCATTTGTATGTGCCTCGACCGTAGCCTCCCACTCACACGAGGACCCTCGAAAGACTGAACCCATTTCGACGCACTGTAGCTCCCAAACCCCTCCCAACCCCGCTGATCAGCTATAGCCCACCGCCTCAAAGTGATTATTTCACTAATGCGTCACTGGGTATTTCTTGCCATTTTAGGGCAGGCTCGATCAGAGCCTCCCATCTGCACACGAGGACCCTCAAAAGACTGTACCCATTTCCTGGCACACGTGAGCCCCGAACGCCCCTCCGCAACCCTCTGGGACAACGCTGAGTAGCCCACGGCCTCTATGACTATTTCCATGCGCAAGTCACTTGGCTTGTCTTGCTATTTTTAGTATGTGCTTCACCGTAGCCTCCCACTGGGCACACGAGACCCTCAAAAGATTGTACCCATTTCCGACCCACCAGAGCCCCCAAACCCCTCCCAACCCCTGTGGAACAAAGGCTATAGCCCACCGCCTTGCATGATTATTTCACGCGCCATGCTGGGCATTTCTTCCTATTTTAGGGCAGGCTTGATCGTAGCCTCCGATCCGGCACAACGAGGACCCTCGAAAACTGCACCCATTTCCCGACGCCTGTAACCCTAGAACTTCTCCCAACCCCTCATGACCAAAGTTGGGGCACATAGCCCACCTGCCTCGTGACTATTTCACGCACTGGCGTCACTGGCATTTCTTGCCATTTTAGCAGGCTCGACTGTAGCCTCCCACCGGGCACACGAGGACACTTGAAAACTGTACCCATTTCCGACGCACTGTAACCCCGAACCCCTCCCAACCTCTGGACCAAAGGCCAAAGACCACTGCCTGCTGACTGCTTTCACGCGATGCGTCATTGGCATTTCTTGCTATTTTAGGCAGGCTTGACCAGAGCCTCCCACTCGGGCACACGAGACCCTCGAAAAGACTGTACATATTTCTCGACGACCAGAGCCCTCAGAACTTCTTCCCAACCTCATGACCAGTATAGCCCACCGCCTTGTGGACTATTTCACGCTGCCATGGCATTTCTTGCCATTTTAGGGCAGGCCTCGACCAGAAGCTTCCCACCTGGGCACACTAGACCGGAAAAGATTGTACCCATTTCCGACAACTGTGAGCTCTCAAACACCCTCCCCAATCCTCATGGACCAAAGGCTATAGCCCACCGGCCCTCACTATTTCACGCGCTACAAGGCCATTGGCATTTCTTGCCATTTTAGGCAGGCCTGATCAGAGCCTCCCACTGGGCACACGAGGACCCTATAATAGACTGTACCGATTTCTGACACTCAGAGTCTCCTCGAACGCCGCCTCCCAACCTCAAGGACTAAAGGCTGTAGCCCACCGTCTCATGATTATTTCACGCGCACGTCACTGGCATTTCTTCCTATTTTAGCAGGCTTGATCGTAGCCTCCCACTGGCACACGAGGACCCTCGAAAACTGCACCCATTTCCACGCCTGAACCCTAGAACTTCCCTCCCAACCCCGCTGACCAGTTATAGCCCACCTCGGTGACCATTTCACGCACAAGGCCACTGGCATTTCTTGCCATTTTAGCAGGCCTCTGACCGAGCCTCCCACCGGGCACACGAGGACACTGAAAAACTGCACCCATTTCGACGACCAGAACCCCTCAACCCCTCCCCAACCTCATGGACCAAAGGCCAAAGACCACCGCCTTGCATGACTGCTTCACGCTGATGCGCGCCATTGGCATTTCTTGCCATTTTAGGGCAGTGCTTGACCAGAGCCTCCCACTGGGCACACGAGACCCTCGAAAAGATTGTACATATTTCCGACGCACTGAGCCCCAGAACCTCTCTTCCCAACCCTCATGGACCAGTTATAGCCCACTGCCCCATGATTATTTCACGCACCGCGTCATGGCATGTCTTGCCATTTTAGGGCAGTGCTTGACCGTAGCCTCGCACTGGGCCCACGACGACCCACACAAAGACTCTACCCATTTCCGACGACCAGATCCCCCGAAACACCCTCCCCAGCACCCGCGGACCAAAGGCTATATCCCACTGGCCTCGACGACTATGACGCTACCGTGCCGATGGGCTTCTACTATTTTAGGGCAGTGCTCCTGACTGAGCTCACCACTGGGCACAGGAGGACCATCGAAAAGACCGTACCCATTTCTGACTACCAGAGCCCCCGAAACCCCCACCCCAACCCCCGCGGACCAAAGGCTATAGGCTACCGGCCCTTGACACTCTATCTACTGTGCTCACTGGCATTTACGTCATTTTAGGGCAGGCTCTGACCGTAGCCTCCCACTGGGCACACGAGGACCCTCGAAAAGACCGTACCCATTTCTGACTACAAGAGCCCCCGAAACCGCCTCCCAACCTCATGGGACCAGTATTATAGCCCACCGCCTCGTGATAATTTCACGATGCGGCCACTGGTATTTTTTACCATTTTAGGGCAGGCTCTGACAGAGCCTCCCACGGGCACACGAGACCCTCGAAAAGACTGTACTCCATTTCCGACGCCTCCCCAACCCCGCATGGACCAAAGGTTATAGCCCACCGCCTCGGGCGACTATTTCACGAGTTGCGCCATTGGTATTTCTTGCCATTTTAGGGCAGGCTCATCAGAGCCTCCCAATCAAGCACACGAGGACCCTCAAAAGATCAGACCCATTTCCACACACAGAGCTCCCCGAACGCCCCTCCAGAACCCTCAACAAGCGATAGCCCACCGGCCTCGGCGATTATTTCATGCACGGCCGCTTGACATTTCTTGCATTTTAGGGCGTGCCTGACCGTAGCCTCCCACTAGGCACACGAGGACCCTGAAAAGACTGCACTCCATTTCTCGATGACCAGAGCCCCTCAAACCCTCCCATCCCCTCATGACCAAACGCTATAGCCCACCGGCCTCATGACTATTTCCTCACAAGGCCATTGGCATTTTTGCCATTTTAGGGCAGGCTCAACCGTAGCCTCCCATCACACAAGGACCCTCAAAAGACTGTACCCATTTCCGACAACCAGACCCCGAACGCCTCCCCAACCCCTCATGGACGAAGTTATAGACTACCGCCTCGCTGATTATTTCACGCACAAGGCGTCATTGGTATTTTGGCATTTGTAAGGTGCCTCGACTCAGTAGCCTCCCACTCACACGAGGACCTCAAAAGACTGTACCCATTTTCGATGACAAGAGCCCCCTAAACCCCCTCCCCAACCCCCGCGACTAGCATATAGCCCACCGCCTGGGTGACTTATTTCACGATCAAGGCCGCTTGTGTATTTTTACCATTTTAGGCAGGCCTCTGACCGTAGCCTCCCACCGGGCACACGAGACCCCTCAAAAGATCAGACCACTCCATTGCCGACGCCCAGAGCCCCGAACGCCACTCCCCAACTCCCGAGGTCCAAAGGCTATAGACCACCGTCCTCGCCGACTATTTCACGCGCTACATTGCTGGTATTTTTACATTTTAGCGTGCCTTCTGACCGAGCCTCCACTGGCACACGAGGACCCTCGAAAAGATTGAACCCATTTCCGACGCACCGTGAGCTCCCCAAACCCCTCCCAACCCCCACGGATCAAAGTACAGCCCACCGCCTCGTGACTATTTCCACGACTGCGCCACTGGTATTTCTTGCCATTTTAGGGCAGGCCCTGACCAGTAGCCTCCCACTGGGCACACGAGACCTCAAAAGACTGTACATTTCCAGCCCCCGAACGCCCAACCCTCATGGCTAAACGCGATAGCCCACTGCCCATGACTATTTCATGTGCACTGCCATTGGCATGTCTTGCCATTTTAGGGCAGGCTTCACCGTAGCCTCCCACTGGGCACACGAGACCCTCGAAAAGATTGTACCATTACTCACCACCAGAGCCCTCAAACCCTCCCCAACCCCATGGAATAATAGCCCACCGCCTCACGATTATTTCACACGCGCTGGCATTTCTTCCTATTTTAGGGCAGGCTTCTGATCAGCCTCCCACTGGCACACGAGGACCCTCGAAAAACTGTACCCATTTCCACGCCCGTAACCCTAGAACTTCCTCCCAACCCTCAAGGGACTGGCTATAGCCCACCTGCCTCGGTGACTATTTCACGCGCTGCGCCGCTGGGTATTTCTTGCCATTTTAGCGCAGGCCTCTGACCGTAGCCTCCCCCCGGGCACACGAGGACCCTTGAAAAGACTGTCCCCAATTCCGACCACTGTAACCCCCGAACCCTCCCTAACCCCTCAAGGACTAAAGGCCAAAAGACCACCGCCTCATGATTGTTTCACGCGATGCGTCAAGCATTTCTTGCCATTTTAGGCAGGCTTCAGACTGTAGCCTCCCACTGGGCACACGAGCCCCTCGAAAAGACTGTACATATTTCACGACTGCAGAGCCCCCAGAATCCCTCTTCCCAACCCTCATGACTATTATAGCCCACCGGCCTCGGTGACTATTTCACGCGCTGCGCCGCTGGGCATTTCTTGCCATTTTAGGGCAGGCCTCTGACCGTAGCTTCCCACTGGGCACACTAGGACCCCGGAAAAGATTGTACCCATTTCCGACAACCAGAGCCCCCGAAACACCCTCCCCAATCCCCGCGGACCAAAGGCTATAGCCCACCGGCCTCGGTCACTATTTCACGCGCTGCGCCGCTGGGCATTTCTTGCCATTTTAGGGCAGGCCTCTGACCGTAGCCTCCCACTGGGCACACGAGGACCCTTAAAAAAGACTGTACCGATTTCCGACGTTCAGAGCCCCCGAACGCCGCTCCCCAACCCCTCATGACCAAAGGTCAGAGCCCAACGGTCTCGGCGATTATTTCACGTGCTGCGGCTGGACATTTCTTGCCATTTTAGGGCATGATTATGACTGTGAGCCTCCCACTGGCACACGAGGACCGCCGAAGACTGTACCCATTTCTGACGCCCAGAGCCTCCAAACACCTCCCCAACCCCTCATGGGACCAAAGGCTATATAGCCCACCGCCCTTGAGTATTTCACGCTGGCGCTTGGCATTTCTTGCCATTTTAAGGCAGGCCTGACCGTAGCTTCCCACTGGCACACGAGGACCCTCGAAAAGATCAGACCCATTTTCGACGCCTGAGCCCTCGAACGCCCCTCCCCAACCCCAGCCGACCAGGCTATAGCCCACCGGCCTCCGACTATTTCACGCGCTGCCGCTGGCATTTCTTGCAATTTTAGCGCAGGCCTGTGACTCAGAGACTCCCACTGGGCACACGAGGGCCCCTCGAAAAGATCAGACCCATTTCTGATGCCCAGAGCCCCTGTAACTTCCCTCCCAACCTCATGGGACCAAAAGTTATAGCCCACTGCCTCGCTGACAATTTCCTCACGCGATGCGCTAGGCATATTTTTGCCATTTTAGTGCAGGCTTCTGACCATAGCCTCCCATCAAGTACACGAGACCTCGAAAAGACCAGACCCATTTCTGACGATCGAGCCCCAAACCCCTCCCTAACCCTCATGACCAAAGTTATAGCCCACCGCCTCGGCCACTATTTCACGCGGCTGCCATGGGCATTTCTTGCCATTTTAGGCAGGCTTGACCGTAGCCTCCCACTGGCACATGAGGACGCCAAAAGATCAGCATTTGACGCCTGATCCTCGAACGCCGCCTCCCCAACCCCAGGACCAAAGGCTATAGCCCACCGCCCACATGACTATTTCACGGCCATGCCATTGGATATTTCTTGCCATTTTAGGCAGGCTTGACCTTAGCCTCCCACCGGGCACACGAGGACCCTCAAAAGACTGTACCCATTTCTGACGCCACAGAGCCCCGAACCCCTCCCTAACCCCTCATGACCAAAGGCTATAGCCCACCGGGTCTCGGAGACTATTTCACGTGCCACCGCTGGACATTTCTTTGCCATTTTAGCAGGCTTTGACCGTAGCCTCCCACTGGCACACGAGGACCTCGGTGTTGGCTGTACTCCATTTCCGACCACTGTGAGCCCCCTCAAACACCCTCCCCAACCCCCAAGGGACCAAAGTTATAGCCCACCGGCTTGCTGATTATTTCACGCGCCATGCGCTGACATTTCTTGCCATTTTAGGGCAGCCTTCTGACCTTAGCCTCCCACTGGGCACACGAGGACCCTCGAAAAGACTGTACCCATTTCTGATGACCAGAGCCCCCGAACCCCCTCCCCAAGCCCCGTGGACCAAAGGCTATAGTCCACCGGCCTCATGAGATTTCACGCGCCACTGGCATTTCTTATCATTTTAGGGCAGGCTTTGACCGAGCCTCCCACCGGGCACACGCTGACCCTCAAAAACTGTACCCATTTCCGACGCCCAGAGCCCCGAACGCCCTCCTCAACCCCCCGCTGACCAGGCTATAGCCCACCTCAAGGCCGATTATTTCACGCTGCTGGCTGGCATTTCTTGCCATTTTAGTAGGCTTTGATCAGATCCTACCACTGGGCACACGAGGACCCTCGAAAAGACTGTACCCATTTCCGACGCCCAGAGCCCCCGAACGGCCCTCCTCAACCCCCGCGGACCAAAGGCTATAGCCTACCGGCCTAAGCGACTATTTCACGCACTGCGCCACTGGGCATGTCTTGCCATTTTAGGGCAGGCTTCTGATCAGAGCCTCCCATCAAGTACATGTGGACCTCGAAAAGATCACCCATTTCCCGACGCACTGTGAGCCCCTCAAACCCTCCCCAACCCTCATGCGGGACCAAAGCCTATAGCCCACCGGCTCGGTGACTGTTTCACGTGTTGCGTCATTGGCATTTCTTGCCATTTTAGGGCTGGCTTCTGACCATAGCCTCCCACTGGGCACACGAGGACCCTCGAAAAGACTGTACACATTTCTACGACTAGAGCCCCTGAACCCCCCTTCGCTTCCCCTGCTGACCAAAGGCTATAGACCACCGCCTGGTGACTATTTCACGCCATGGCCGCATGGGATTTCTTGCCATTTTAGGGCAGGCTCTGACCGTAGCTTCCCACTAGGCACACGAGACCCTCAAAAGACTGTACTCCATTTCCATGACCTGTGAGCCCCAAACACCCTCCCCAATCCTCATGGACCAAAGGCTATAGCCCACCGCCTTGTGACTATTTCACGCCAAGGCCATGGCATTTCTTGCCATTTTAGGGCAGCCTCCTGACCAGAGCCTCCCACCGGCAGCACACGACGACCGAAAAGATTGTACCCATTTCTGATGCCCAGAGCCCTGTAACTTCCCCCCAACCCCTCAAGGACTGACCAGTATAGCCCACCGGCCCTTGTGATAATTTCACGCTACGCGCCATGGCATGTCTTGTTATTTTAGGGCAGGCTTGACCAGAGCCTCCCATCACACGAGGAGGACCGCCGAAATGACTATACCCATTTCCCGACGACCAGAGCCCCTCAAACCCCTTCCCTAACCTCCCCTGGCCCAGTTTCTCCAATTCTGGCCCCTAAGCAGGACTATTTCACATTGCGCCATTGGCATTTTTGCCACTTTAGGTAGGCTTCGACCGTAGCCTACCATCGCAAACGAGGACCCCTCGAAAAGGCTGTACATATTTCCATGACCAGAGCCTCAAACCTCTCCCCAACCCCCTGTATCAGCTATAGCCCACTGCCTGTGGATTATTTCACGCGCTGGCCATTGTATTTCTTATCATTTTAGGGCAGGCCTCTGACCGTAGCTTCCCACTGGGCACACGCGGACCCTCGAAAAGACTCTACCCATTTCCGACACCCAGAGCCGCCGAACTCCCCTCCTCAACCCCCGCCGATCAAAGGCTATAGCCCACTGCCTCATGACTATTTCACGCAAGGCCACTGGCCAAGCATGTCTTGCCATTTTAGTGCAGCCTGACCGTAGCCTCCCATCACACGTGGACCTCAAAGACTCAGACCTTCTCCACGACCAGAGCCTCAAACCCTCCCCAACCCCCAAGGACCAAAGCTTTCATAGCCCACCGCCCGTGGACTATTTCACGTGCGCCATTAAGCATCTTCTATTTTAGGTGTGCTTCTGATCAGTAGCCTCCCACTGGGCACACGAGGACCTCGAAAAGACTGTACATTTCACGACTGAGCCCTCAAACCCCTCCCCAACCCCTCATGACCAAAGTGCTATAGCCCACCGCCTCGGTGATTATTTCACGCGCTGCCATTGGCATTTCGCCATTTGTAGGCCTCGACCGTAGCTGCCCACTGGGCACTCGAGGACCCCGAAAGACTGTACCATTTCCATGACCAGAGCTCAAACACCCCTCCCTAATCCTCATGACCAAAGGCACATAGCCCACCGGCCTCAGTGACTATTTCACGCACAAGGCCATTGGCATTTTTGCCATTTTAGGCAGCCTGACCGTAGCCTCCCACTGGGCACACGACGACCCTCGAAAAGACTGTACCCATTCCTGATGCCCAGAGCTCTCTGAACTTCCCCCCAACCCCGCTGACCAGCACATAGCCCACCGCCCTGCGTGATAATTTCACGCGATGCGCACTGCTAATGTTGCCATATTTTAGGGCAGTGCTTCCTGATCAGAGCCTCCCACTGGCACACGAGGGCCCTCAAAATGACTATACCCATTTCCGACACCAGAGCTGCTAAAACCCTTCCTAACCCCTCATGGGTCCAGTATAGCCCACTGCCGACTTATTTCACGCTGCAAGGCACACTGGCATTTCTTGCCATTTTAGTGGCAAGCTCGACCGTAGCCTCCCATCAAGCACACGAGACCCTTGAAAAGGCTGTACATATTCCTGATGACCAGAGCCCCTCAAACCCCTCCCAACCCCCGCAGAACAAAGGCTATAGCCCACCGGCCTCAGGACTATTTCACGCTGCGTCACGGGTATTTCTTATCATTTAGGGCAGCCTCCCGACCGTAGCTTCCCACCGGGCACACGCGACCTCAAAAGACTCACCCATTTCCCACACCCAGTCACTAACTCCCTCCTCAACCCCTGCCGATCAGTTATAGCCCACCGCCTCATGATTATTTCACGCCATTGGCATGTCTGCCATTTTAGTGTGTGCTTCGACCGTAGCTTTCCCACGGGCACACGTGACCCTCAAAAGATTGTACCCTTTCCGATGACCAGAGCCCCTAAACCCTCCCTCAACCCTCATGACTAAAGCTCATAGCCCACCGCCTTGACTATTTCACGTGCGCCATTGGCATCTTTGCTATTTTAGGTGTGCTTCTGACCGTAGCCTCCCATCGGCACACGAGGACCATTGAAATGACTATACCCATTTCCGACGACTAGAGCCGCTGCTAAAACCCCTTCCCTAACCCCTCAAGGGGTCCAGCTATAGCCCACCTGCCTATGATTATTTCACGCTGCCGCACAAGCATTTTTGTTATTTTAGGGCTTTGATCGTAGCCTCCCATCGGGCACACGAGGACCCTCAAAAGGCTGTACATAATTCCGATGACCAGAGCCCCCAAACCCTCCCAACCCCGCAGTAAAAGGCTATAGCCCACCGCCTCAGGATTATTTCCACGCGCTGCTTGCTGGGTATTTTGCCATTTTAGGGTAGGCCTCTGACCGTAGCTTCCCACTGGGCACCCGAGGACCCTCGAAAAGACTGTACCCATTTCCGACGCCCAGAGCCCCCGAACTCCCCTCCCCAACCCCCGCAGAACAAAGGCTATTATAGCCCACCGCCCCATGATTATTTCACGCACACCTGGCATTTCTTGCCATTTTAGGCAGGCCTCCTGACCGTAGCCTCCCACTGGGCACACGAGGACCCTCCAAAAGTGTGTACCTATTTCCGACGCGCAGAGCCCCCGAACGCCCCTCCCCCACCCCCGCGGAAAGGCTATAGCCCACTGCCCCATGACTATTTCACGTGCACGCCGGCTTGACATTTCTTGCCATTTTAGTAGGTGCTTCCTGATCAGAGCTCCCACCTGGGCACACGATGACCCTCGAAAAGGCTTGCACCCATTTCGACGCACCAGCTGCCCCGAAGACCATCCCCAACCCCCATGGGACTGTGTTATAGCCCACCGGCCTCATGACTATTTCCCACGCTGCGCTCATTGGCATTTTTGCCAATTTAGGCAAGCTTCTCATCAGATCCTCCCACGGGCACACGAGACCTCGAAAAGACTGTACCCATTTCCCGATGCCTGTGAGCCCCAGAACGCCTCCTCTAATGAACCCTCATGACCAAAGGCTATAGCCCACCTGCCTCGGCGACTATTTCACGCGATGCGCACTGGCTAGATTTCTTGTCATTTTAGTGTGTGCTTCAATCAGAGCCTCCCACTCAGGCACACGAGGACCCTCGACAAGACTGCACTCCATTTCTCGATGACCAGAGCTCAAACCCCTCCCCAAGCCCCCGTGGACCAAAGGTTATAGTCCACCGCCTCATGAGTATTTCACGTGCGCACTGGCATTTCTTATCATTTTAGGGCAGGCTTGACTGATCAGCCTCCCATCCGGGCACACGCGACCTCGAAAAGACTGTACACCATTTCCGACGCCTGTGAGCCCCGAACGCCTCCTCAACCCCTGTGACCAGCACATAGCCCACCGGCCTCGCTGACTATTTCACGCTGGCGCCACATAAGCATTTCTTGCCATTTTAGGGTAGGCTTGATCAGATCCTACCACTGGGCACACAAGGACCCTAGAAAAGACTGTACTCCATTTCTCGATACCCAGAGCCCTCAACCCCTCCCTAAGCCCCTGCGGGACCAAAGGCTATAGTCCACCGCCCCATGAGTATTTCACGCGCTGCGCCCGCTGGCATTTCTTATCATTTTAGGGCAGGCTTTTGACCAGATCCTCCCATCGGGCACACGCGACCCTCGAAAAATCTGTACCCATTTCCGACGCCCAGAGCCCCTAACGCCCCCTCCTCAACCCCTCAAGGACCAAAGGCTATAGCCCACCGCCTCAGCCGACTATTTCACGCGCGTCACAGGCATGTCTTGTCATTTTAGTGCAGGCTCTGACCAGAGCCTCCCACTGGCCACACGTGGACCTCGAAAAGACTGGCACCATTTCCCGACGACCAGTGAGCCTCAAACCCCTCCCCAACCTCCTCAAGGACCAAAGCCTATAGCCCACCGCCTCGGGATTATTTCACGTGTTGCGCCTGGCATTTCTTGCCATTTTAGGGCAGGCTTCGACCGTAGACTCCCACCGGGCACACGAGGACCTCGAAAAGACTGTACATTTCTGACGACTAGAGCCTCCAAACCCCTCCCCAACCCTCATGACCAGGCTATAGCCCACCTGCCTCGTGACATTTCACGCGATGCGCCTGGCAAGCATGTCTTGCCATTTTAGGCAGGCTTCTGACCAGAGCCTCCCACCTGGCACACGAGGACCGCCGAAATGACTGTACATCATTTCACGCACTGAGCCCTCAAACCCCTCCCTAACCCCTCGACCAGG
This sequence comes from Citropsis articulata, assembly GCA_030449925.1. Classification (NCBI taxonomy): domain Eukaryota; kingdom Viridiplantae; phylum Streptophyta; class Magnoliopsida; order Sapindales; family Rutaceae; genus Citropsis; species Citropsis articulata. The sequence goes on along the minus strand of JASUUH010000234.1, from coordinate 1,220,258 downwards.
TCCAGGCTATAGCCCACCGGTCTTGCTGACTATTTCACGCAAGGCGCCTGCTGACATTTCTTGCCATTTTAGGCATGATTATGACCCTAGCCTACAACTGGGAACACGAGGAACTTCAAAAAGACTGAACCCATTTCTGACGACTGTAGCCTCCAAACACCCTCCCAACCCCTCAGACTAAAGGCTATAGCCCACCGGTATCGGTGACTTATTTTCACGCTATGGCCATTAAGTATTTCTTGTCATTTTAGGCAGGCTCTGACCAGAATTCCTCCCACTGGCACACGAGGACCCTCGAAAAGACTGTACCCATTTCCTCGACGACCAGAGCCCCTCCGAACGCCCCTCCCCAACCCCTCACGACCAAAGGCTATAGCCCACCGGCCCTTGCGGATATTTCACGTGTATGCGCCTGGTATTTCTTGCATTTTAGAGCAGGCCTCTGACCGTCAGACTCCCACTGGCACACGACGACCCTCGAAAAGACTGTACCCATTTCGATGCCTGTAGCCTCAAACACCCTCCCCAACCCTCATGGACCAGGCTATAGCCCACCGGCCAGGACTATTTCACGCGATGCGCCCGCTGGACATTTCTTGCCATTTTAGTGCAGGCATGATTATGACCGTAGCCTCCCACTGGGCACACACACGAGACCCTCGAAAAGACTGTACCCATATCCTGACGACCAGAGCCTCCCAAACACCCTCCCCAACCCCTCACGACCAGTATAGCGCACCGGCCCTCGTGGACTATTTCACGAGCTGCGTCATGTATTTCTTGCCATTTTAGGGCAGGCCTCTGACCGTAGCCTCCCACTGGGAACACGAGGACCCTCAAAAAGACTGTACCCATTTTCGACGACCATAGCCCCCGAACCCCCCTCCCCAACCCCCGCAGACCAAAGGCTATAGCCCACCGGCCTCGTGACTATTTTATGCGCTGCGCCGCTGGGTATTTCTTGCCATTTTAGGGCAGGCTCTGACCGAGACTCCCACTGGCACACGAGGACCCTCTAGAAAGACTGTACATACTCCGACGACTGAGCCTCAAACACCCTCCCAACCCCTCAAGGACCAGCACAGTAGCCCACCGGCCCTTGATTATTTCACGGCCATGCGCTGGCATGTCTTGTTATTTTAGGGCAGGCTTTGATCAGAGCTCTCCCACTGGCACACGAGACCCTCGAAAAGACTGTACCCTACTCCGACGCCAGAGCCCCAAACGCCTCCCAACGCCCGCCGACCAGCGGTATAGCCCACTGCCTCGTGTGATTAATTTCACGAGCTGCGCGCATTTCTTGTTATTTGTGGCAGGCCTTGACCGTAGCTCTCCCACTGCAACACGAGACCCTCAAAAGACTGCACTCATTTCGACGACCATAGCCCCTAACCCCCTCCCCAACCCCGCAGACCAAAGGCACATAGCCCACCGCCTCGTGACTATTTTATGCGCCAAGGCCACATTGGTATTTCTTTTCATTTTTTGGCAGGCTTCTGACCGTAACCTCCCACTGGGCACACGAGGACCCTAGAAAAGACTGTACATATTTCCGACGACCAGAGCCCAAACACTCCTCCCAACCCCTCAAGGACTGGGGCAATAGCCCACCGCCTCGGTGACTATTTCACGCCATGCGCCATGCGCATATTTTAGCAGGCTCTGACCGTCAGCCTCCCCATCTGGGCACACGAGGACCCTCAAAAGACTGTACACATTTCCCGACGACTCAGAGCCTCAAAACCCTCCCCTAACTCCTCAAGGTCCAAACAGTAGCCCACCGGATATTTCACGCGATTGCGCGCTGGACATTTTCTTGCATTTTAGGTCAGGCTTACGACCGTAGCCTCCCACTGGGCACACGAGGACCCTCGAAATGACTGTACCCATTTCCGACGACCAGAGCCCCCCAAAACCCCCCCCCAACCCCGCGGTCCAAAGGCGATAGCCCACCGTCTCGCGATTATTTCACGTGTTGCGCCATGGACATTTCTTGCCATTTTAGGGCATGATTATGATCAGAGCCTCCCATCTGGGCACACGAGACCTCGAAAGACTGCTGTACCCATTCTCCGACGCCCGTGCAGCCTCCAAACACCCTCCCAACCCCCTCCCAAGACCAGTAAAGGCTATAGCCCACCGCCTCGGTGAATATTTCACGTGTTGCGCTGGCTGGGCATTTCTTGTCATTTTAGAGCAGGCCCTGACCGTAGACTTCCCACTGGCACACGACCTCAAAAGACTGTACCCATTTCGACCCAGCAGCCTCAAACACCCTCCCAACCCCTCACCGGACCAAAGGCTTATAGCCCACCGGCCTCGCTGACATTTCACGCCACGTGCGCCATGGCATATTTTTGTCATTTTAGAGCAGGCTTGACCGTAGACTCCCACCGGGCCACACGAGGACCATCGAAAAGACTGTACCCATTTCTGATGCCCATAGCCTCAAACACCCTCCCAACCCCTCATGACCAAAGGCTATAGCCCACCGGCCTCGCCGACATTTCACGCTACTGCGCCATGGGCATGTCTTGTCATTTTAGTGCAGTGCTTGACCGTAGCCTCCCAATCGGGCCACACGAGACCCTCGAAAAGACTGTACATATTTCCACGACCAGAGCTCCCGAAACCCTCCCCAACCCCCTGCAGTATAACAAGCCCACTGCCCTTGGTGACTATTTCACGAGCTACGCTGGGCATTTCTTTGCCATTTTAGGGCAGGCTTTGACCGTAGCCTCCCACTGGGAACACGAGGACCTCAAAAGACTGTACATATTTTCACGACCATAGCCTCAAACCCCCTCCCCAACCCTCAGACTAGTATTATAGCCCACCGCCTCGTGACTATTTTATGCGCTGCGCCACAGTATTTCTTGTTATTTTAGGGCAGGCTTGACTCAGCCTCCCATCAAGCACACGAGGACCCTTGAAAAGACTGTACCCATATTCTCCGCACTGAGCCCCTCAAACCCCTCCCCAACCCCTCACCAGCTATAGCCCACTGCCTCGGTGATTATTTCACGAGCTGCGCTGGACATTTCTTGCCATTTTAGGGCATGATTACTGACCGTAGCCTCCACTGGCAGAACACGAGGACCCTCAAAAGACTGTACCCATTTTCGACGCACCATAGCCCCGAACACCCTCCCAACCCCGCAGACCAAAGGCTATAGCCCACCGCCTCAGGACTATTTTTACGCGCTGCGCCTGGGTATTTCTTGTCATTTTAGGCAGGCTTCTGACCAGAACCTCCCACTGGGCACACGAGGACCCTAGAAAAGACTGTAAGACATTTCCGACGACCGTAGCCCCTCAAACACCTCCGAACCCCCGCATGACCAGGCATAGCCCACCGCCTCGTGATTATTTCACGTGTTGCGCCACTGGGCATATTTCTTGGCCATTTTAGAGCAGGCCTCTGACCAGAGCTCCCACCGGGCACACGAGACCCTCGAAAAGATTGTACCCATTCACGCCCAGAGCCCCAACGCCCCTCCCTAACGCCCGACCAAAGGGTATAGCCCACCGCCTCATGTGACTAATTCCACGCGCGCGCTGGCATTTCTGCCATTTTAGTGCAGTGCCTCCTGACCGTAGCCTCCCACCGGGCACACGAGACCTCAAAAAGACTGTACCCATTTCTCGACGACCATAGCCCCGAACCCCTCCCCAACCCCCGCACCAAAGGCTATAGCCCACCGGCCTGACTATTTTATGCGCTACACTGCTGGTATTTCTGCTATTTAGGTGCAGGCTTTGACCAGAACCTCCCATCGGGTACACGAGGACCTCGAAAAGACTGTACATATTTCCGATGACCAGAGCACTCAAACACCCTCCCCAACCTCATGGACACTAAAGGCTATAGCCCACCGCCTCTTGACTATTTCACGCGGCCATACTGCGCCTGGCTTTTTGCCATTTTAGCAGGCCTGACTGTAGCTTCCCACCTGGGCACACGAGGACTGAAAAGACGGTACCCATTTCCTGACGCCCAGAGCCCCGAACGCCCCTCCCAACCCCGACCAGCACAGCCCACCGCCTCGTGATTATTTCCACGCACCGCGATCACATGCTATTTTGCCATTTGGCAGGCTCTGACGTAGCTTCCCAATCGGGTACACGAGGACCCTCGAAAAGATTGTACCCATTTCCGATGCCTGCAGCCCTGAACGCCTCCCCAACGCCTCACGACCAGCACAGGCTATAGCCCACTGCCCTCGTGACTAATTCACGCTATGCGCCTGGGCATTTCTTGCCATTTTAGGCAGGCCTCGACGAGCCTCCCACCGGGCACACACGAGGACCCTCAAAAAGACTGTACCCATTTCCGACGCCGAGCCCCGAACGCCCTCCCAACCCCTGACTCAATGGCTGTAGCCCTCCACCGGCCTTGGTGATTATTTCCACGCGCTGCCGGCTGGACATTTCTTGCACATTTTAGGCAGTGCTGACCCTCAGCCTCCCCACTGGGCGCACTAGAGACCTCGAAAAGACTGTACCCATTTCCCGACGCACCATGAGCCTCCAAAACACCCTCCCAACCCTCACGGACTGCAGGCTATAGCCCATCGGCCTGGTGACTATTTCCCACGCTGGCCATTGCCATTTTAGGCAGTGCCTCTGACTGTAGCCTCCCACTGGCACACGAGGACCCTCAAAAAGACTATACCCATTTCCGACGACCATAGCCCCCGAACCCGCCTCCCAACCCCTCGCAGACTGGGGCTATAGCCCACCGCCTTAGACTATTTCACGCTGCGTCATGGCATTTTGCCATTTTAGGCAGGCCTGACCATAGCTTCCCATCAAGTACACGAGGACCTCGAAAAGATTGTACACATTTCCGACGCCAGAGCTCCCCGAACGCCTCCCAACCCCCTGTGACCAAAGGCTACAGCCCACCTGCCCTGTGACTATTTCCACGCCATGCGACTGGGCGCTTTTTGCATATTTTAGGCAGGCGTCTGATCAGAAGCTTCCCACTGGGCACACGAGGACCCTCGAAAGATCAGACACCATTTCCTCATGCCCAGAGCCCCGAACGACCCTCCCAACGCCCCGCCGACCAAAGGCACAATTATAGCCCACCGGCCTCGACTATTTCACGGCCACGCGCTGTGTCCGCTGGGCATTTTGCCATTTTAGGGCAGGTGCCTCGACCGTAGCCTCCCATCAAGTACACGAGGACCTCAAAAGACTCACCCATTTCGACGCCTCAAAGCCCTCCTTTAACGCCGCCTCTCCCAACCCTCAAGGGACCAGCGTTATAGCCCACCGCCTCATGAGTATTTCACGCGCTGCGCGCTGGATATTTTTGCCATTTTAGGCAGGCTTCTGACTGTAGCTCCCATCGGGCGCATTAGGACCTCGAAAGACTGTACCCATTTCCTCACGACAAGAGCCTCCAAACACCCTCCCAACCCCACGGACTAAAGCACAGTAGCCCACCGCCTTGGTGACTATTTCACGCGGCGCTGGCCACATTTCTTGCCATTTTAGGCAGTGCCTCTGACTGTAGCTTCCCACCGGGCACACGAGGACCCTCGAAAAGATCAGACCCATTTGACGCCTGTGAGCCCCGAACGCCGCCTCCCAACCTCATGGACCAAAGGCTATAGCCCACGCCTGGTGATTATTTCACGCACATGACGCCATGGCGTTTTGTAATTTTAGGTAGGCCTTCTGACGTAAGCTTCCCACTGGGCACACGAGACCCTCGAAGACTGCATCCATTTCCGACGCCTCAGAGCACCGGAACGCCTCCCAACCCCTCATGACCAAAGGCTATAGCGCACTGGCCTAGGTGACTATTTCACACGCTGCGACGCTGGACGTTTTTTGCCATTTTAGGCAGGCTCTGACGAGCTTCCCATCGGGCACACGAGGACCCTCGAAAAGACTGTACCCATTTCCATGCCTGTAGCCCCGGAACGCCCCTCCCAACGCCTCGACCAAAGGCTATAGCCCACCGCCTCGGTGACTATTTCACTTGCGCCGCGCTTGGCATTTCTTTGCCATTTTAGGGCAGGCCTCGACCGTAGCCTCCCACTGGCACACGAGACCTCAAAAGACTGTACTCCATTTCCACGCCCACAGCCCCGAACGCCGCCTTCCCCAACCCCCATGACCAGGTTATAGCCCACCGCCCTATGCGATTATTTCACGCGCCATACTGGACATTTCTTCCATTGGCCATTTTAGGGCAGCCTCACCGTAGCCACCCACTGGGCCACACGAGGACCCTCGAAAAGACTGACCCATTTATGATGCCTGTAACTCCCTAGAACGTCCTCCCCAACCCTCATGGGATCAGGTTATAGCCCACCGCCTGGCATGACACTTCACGTTGCACTGGGTATTTCTTGCCATTTTACAGGTTCTGACCGTAGCCTCCCACTGGGCACACGATGACCCTCGAGAAGAATATAACCATTTCCGACGCCCAAAGCCCCAGAAATCTCCCAACCCCCTCATGACTAAAGAGTATAGCCCACCGTTGTGACTATTTCACGCACACACGCTGGCATTTTTGCCATTTTAGGGCAGGCTTCTGACCGTAGCCTCCCACCGGGCACACGAGGACCTCGAAGATCAGACTGTACCATTCTGACGCCCAAAGCCCCCGAACGCCACACTCCCAACCTCATGGGACCAAAGGCTACAGCCCACTGCTCATGGATTATTTCACTGCAGCTTGGCATTTCTTGCCATTTTAGGGCAGGCCTCGACCGTAGCCTCCCCATCTGGCACACGAGACCCCGAAAGACTGTGACGATCACTCCTGTGAGCCCCCCCGAACGCCCCTCCCAACCCCGCTGGGACCAAAGTTATAGCCCACCTGCCCCATGACTATTTCACTGAATCGCTGGCATTTCGCCATTATCAAGTGTTTTATAGCGCCTCCCACTGGGCACACGAGGACCTCGAAAAGACCATTTCCCGACGCCCAGAGCCCTGTAACTTCCCTCCCAACCCCTCATGGACCAAAGTTATAGCCCACTGCCTGGTGACTATTTCCCACGCTGCATCAAGCTGGGCATTTCTGTCCTTTTAGGGTGCCTGACCTCAGAGCCTCAGATCGTACACGAGACCCTCGAAGATCAGTACCCATTCTGACTCCAGAGCCCCCAGAACGCCTCCCAACCCCTCATGGACCAAAGGCTATAGCCCACCGGCCCTGACTATTTCACTGAAAGCGACGCTGGCATTTCTTGCCATTTAGGGCAGGCTCGACTGTAGCCTCCCACTGCACACGAGGACCTCAAAAGATCAGACCTCCATGCCCAAACCCTAGAACGCCCCTCCCCAACCCCTCATGACCAGTGCTAGTAGCCCACCCGGCTTCATGACTATTTCAAGGCAGCGCTGGGCATTTCTTGTTATTGAAGGGCAGGCTTCTGACCGTAGCCTCCCATCAAGCACACGAGGACCCTCGAAAAGATCAGAACCCATTTCCGACGCCCAAGCCCCAGAACTTCTCCCAACCCCTCATGGACTAAAGAGTTATAGCCCACCGGCCTCGGACTATTTCTCACGCCCGCATTTACTGTACATTTTAGGCATGCCTGACCGTAGCCTCCCACTGGGCACACGAGGACCTCTAAAAGATCAGTGACCCATTTCGAAGCCCAAAGCCCCAGAACTTCCCTCCCAACCCTCATGGACAAAGAGTATAGCCCACCGCCCTGTGACTATTTCACGCAGCTGGCCTGGCATTTTTTGCCATTTTAGGGCAGTCCTCCTGACTGTAGCCTCCCAATCACACACGAGGACCTCTTGAGAAAATCAGACCCATTTCCGACGCCTGTGAGCCCCGAACGCCCACTCCCCAACCCCCAGCACCAAAGGCTGTAAAGCCCACCGCCTCGACAACTATTTCACTGCGTCACTGGCATTTCTTGCACATTTTAGGGCAGGTGCCTCGACCGTAGCCTCCCACCGGGCAAACTAGGACCTCAAAAAAGACCCACCCATTTCCTGACTCCCAGAGCCCCTGACGCCCTCCCAACTCCCCATGGGACCAAAGGCTATAGCCCACCGCGGCGATTTCACGCGGCCAAGACAAGGCATTTCTGGTGCCATTTTAGGGCATGCCTCTGCCCGTCGCCTCGAACTGGGCACACGAGGACCCTCGAAAGACTGTACCCATTTCCCACTGTAGCCCTCAAACCTCCCCAACCCCTCATGACCAAAGCTATAGCCCACCGCCTTGTGACTATTTCACGCCGCCATACTGGCATCAAGTTGTTGCTATTTTAGGGCAGGCTTATGACTGATCAGAGTCCCCGGGCACACGAGACCCTCGAAAAAGACTGCACCCATTTCCGACGCACTGAGCCCCAAACACGCCCCTCCCCAACCTCAAGGGACTAAAAGGTTATAGCCCACCGGCCTCAAGTGGGATTATTTCACGGCCAAGCGCTACTGGCATTTCTTGCCATTTTAGGGCAGGCCTTTGGACCGCAGCCTCCCACTGGCACACGAGGACCCTCAAAAGATTGTACCCATTTCCCGACGCACTGAGCCCCAAACCACTCCTCCCCTAACCACCGCTGACCAAAGGCTATAGCCCACCGCCCCCACGACTATTTCACGCAATCGCTGGCATTTTTCGCCATTTTAGGGCAGGCTTCAACCATAGCCTCCCAATCTGGGCACACGAGGACCCTCGAAAGACTGTACCCTCTTTCCGACGCCTGTGAGCCCCGTAACGCCCACTCCCAACCCCTCACAGACTTAAAGGGACAAAGCCCACCTATGATTATTTCACTGCTGGCTGGCCAGCATTTCGGGTGGCCATTTTAGGGCAGTGTCTGACCGTAGCCTCCCACCGGGCAAACTAGGGACCTCAAAAGAATCCCATTTCTCGACTCCCCAGCCCCGTGACGCTTCCCCCAACTCTGCGACTAAAGAGCTATAGCCCACCTGCCCTGGCTGATTATTTCCACGCGCTATGGCCACTGGGCATTTCAGTGCCATTTTAGGGCAGGCCTTCTCGATCGTAGCTCGAATCTGGTACACGAGGACCCTCGAAAAGATCAGTACTCCATTTCACGACCAGAGCCCCTGCTAAACCCCTCCCAACTCCTCAAGGGACCAAAGCACATAGCCCACCGCCTTGGTGATTTCCAACTATTTCACCTGCGCCATTGGCATGTTTTGCCATTTTAGGCAGGCTTATGACCGTAGCCTCCCCCGGGCACACTAGGACCTCAAAAAGACTGCACCCATTTCACGACTGTAACCTCCCCAACCCCCTCCCAACCCTCAAGGACCAAAGCATTATAGCCCACCGCCTCAGGACTATTTTCTCACGCTGCCGCTCACTGGCATTTCTTTGTGCCATTTTAGGGCAGGCTCAGACCGCAGCCTCCCACTGGGCACACGAGGACCCCTCGAAAAGATTGTACCCATTTCCGACTACTGCAGCCCCCAAACCACCTCCCCAACCACCTCATGACCAGGCTATAGCCCACGCCCTACTGACTATTTCACGACACTGGGCATTTCGCCATTTTAGGGCAGGCTTGACCATAGGCCTCCCACTGGGCACACGAGGACCCTCGAAAAGACTGTACCACTTTTCCGACGCCTGTGAGCCCCTGTAACCCCCCTTCCCCAACCCCCATGGGACCAAAGGCTATAGCCCATCACTGTGACTATTTCGCACGCTGCATCGCTGGGCATTTCTTGTCCTTCTAGGGCAGCCCTCTGACCGTAGCCTCGTACTGGTAACACGAGGACCCTCGAAAAGTCTGTACCCATTTCCGATACCTGTAGCCCCTTAACGCCTCCCCAACCCTCATGGGACCAAAGGCTATAGCCCACCGCCTCGACTATTTCACGCGCTGCGCTGCTGGGCATTACTTGTCATTTTACGGCAGGCTTCTGACCGTAGCCTCCCACTGGGCACACGAGGACCCTCGAAAAGACTGTACCCATTTCCGTAGCCCAGAACCCCGGACCCCCCTCATCAACCCCGCATGACCAGGAAGACCACCGGCCTCGGCTGACTATTTCACGCCATGACGCTGGGCATTACTTGTGCCATTTTACGGCAGGCTTCGACCCCCTCCCACTGGGCACACGAGACCCCTCAAAAGACTGTACCCTTTTCCCGACGCCCCTGTGAGCCCTGTAACCCCTTCCCCAACCCCCGCGGACCAAAGGCTATAGCCCACCGCCTCGACGACTATTTCGCACGCTGCATCGCTGGGCATTTCTTGTCCTTCTAGGGCAGCCCTCTGACCGTAGCCTCGTACTGGTCACACGAGGACCCTCGAAAAGACTGTACCCATTTCCGATACCCAGAGCCCCGGAACGCCTCTCCCCAACCCCCGCGGACCAAAGGCTATAGCCCACCGGCCCTATGACTATTTCTACGGCCACACAAGTATTCTTTTCATTTTACGGCAGGCTTATGACCGTAGCCTCCCTCAAGCACACACGAGACCCTCGAAGATGTACCCATTTCCGACCAGAACCCCCAAACACCCTCCCAACCCCTCAAGGGACCAGAGGCTATAGCCCACCTGCCTTTGTGACTATTTCACGCTGCTACTGGGCTGGGCATGTCTTGCCATTTTAGGGCAGGCCTGTGACCGCAGCCTCCCACTGGGCACACGAGGACCCTCGAAAAGATTGTACCCATTTCCGACGACCAGAGCCCCCGAAACCACCTCCCCAACCACCGCGGACCAAAGGCTATAGCCCACCGGCCTCGGCGACTATTTCACGCACTGGCCAAGCATTTCGCCATTTTAGGGCAGGTGCTTCTGACCATAGCAGCCTCCCACTCAAGTAACACGAGGACCCTCGAAAAGACTGTACCCTTTTCCGACGCCCAGAGCCCCAGAACCCCCTTCCCCAACCCCCGCGGACCAAAGGCTATAGCCCACCGCCTCGACGACTATTTCGCACGCTGCATCGCTGGGCATTTCTTGTCCTTCTAGGGCAGCCCTCTGACCGTAGCCTCGTACTGGTCACACGAGGACCCTCGAAAAGACTGTACCCATTTCCGATACCCAGAGCCCCGGAACGCCTCTCCCCAACCCCCGCGGACCAAAGGCTATAGCCCACCGGCCTCGGCGACTATTTCACGCGCTGCGCTGCTGGGCATTACTTGTCATTTTACGGCAGGCTTCTGACCGTAGCCTCCCACTGGGCACACGAGGACCCTCGAAAAGACTGTACCCATTTCCGACGCCCAGAACCCCGAACCCCCCTCATCAACCCCCGCGGACTAAAGGAAGACCACCGGCCTCGGCGACTATTTCACGCCTATGACAACTGGCATTACTTGCCATTTTACGGCAGCTTGACCTTACCCTCCCATCAAGTACACGAGAACCGGCCGAAAAGATTGTACCCATTTCCACGCCCAGAGCCCCCGAACGCCTCCCAACCCTCATGACCAGTTATAGCCCACCGCCTCTAAGAACTATTTCACGCTGCACTGGCAAGCATTTCTTGCCATTTTAGGCCAGTCCTCTGACCGTAGCCTCCCACTGGGCACACGAGAACAATTGAAAAGACTGTACCCATTTCCGACGCCCAGATCCCCCGATCCCCCACCCCAACCCCCGCGGACCAAAGGCGATAGCCCACCGGCCTCGGTGACTATTTCACGCGCTGCGCTGCTGGGCATTTCTTACCATTTTAGGGCAGGCCTCTGGCCGTAGCCTCCCACTGGGCGCACGAGGACCCTCGAAAAGATTGTACCCATTTCCGACGAACAGAGCCCCACCCCTCTCCACAACCCTCATGACCAAAGGCTATAGCCCACCGCATCGGCGATTATTTCACGCTGGCCATTGGCATTTCTTGCCATTTTAGGGCAGGCCTCTGTCCGTAGCCTCCCACTGGGCACACGACGACCCTCGAAAAGACTGTACCCATTTCCAATGGCCAGAGTCCCTGAAACCCCGCCCAACCCTCATGGACAAAATGTTATACCCACCGGCCCCCATGACTTATTTCACGTGATCATGACACTGGCTTTACTTGCCATTTTATGGCAGGCTTCTGACCGTAGCCTCCCACTGGGCACACGAGTCCCCTTAAAAAGACTGTACCCATTTCCGATGCCCAGATCCCCCGAACCCCCTGCCGCTATAGCCCACCTCGCAAGACTATTTCACGCTACGCTGGGCATTTCTTGCCATTTTAGGGCAGGCTTCTGACCGTAGCCTCCGATTGGCCACACGAGGACCCTCGAAAAGACTGTACCCATTTCCGACGGCCAGAGCCCCCGAACCCCCTACCCAACCCCCGCGGACCAAAGGCTATAGCCCAACGGGCTTGGAGACTCTTTCGCGCACTCCGCCGTGGGACATTTCCTGCCTTTTTAGGGCAGGCCTCGCATCAGAGGGTTCCCACTGAGCACGCGAGGCTACTCAAAAAGATGAGACCCATTTCCGATGGCCAGAGTCCCCAAACCCCCCTCCCGAACCCCCGGGGAACAGACGCGAAATCCCACCGGCCCCGGCCACTATTTCGCATCTACTGGCATTTTGCCATTTTAGGGCAGGCCTCTGACCGTAGCCTCCCACTGGGCACACGAGAACCCTGGAAAATACTGTACCCATTTCTCACGCCTGTGAGCCCCGATCCCACCCCAACCCTCATGGACCAAAGGCTATAGCCCACCGCCCTAAGAACTATTTCACGCCCACTGGCATTTCTTGCCATTTTAGGGCAGGCTTCTGACCGTAGCCTCCCACTGGGCACACGAGGAACCTCGAAAAGACTTTACCCATTTCTGACACCCAGAGCCCCCGATCCACCCTCATCAACCCTCGCGGACTAAAGACTATAGCCCACCGGTCTCGGCGACTATTTCACGCGCTACGACGCTGGGCATTACTTGCCATTTTATGGCAGGCTTCTGACCGTAGCCTCCCACTGGGCACACGAGAGACCTTGAAAACACAGTACCCATTTCCGACGCCCAGGGCCCCCGATCCCCCACCCCAACCCCCGCGGACCAAAGGCTATAGCCCACCGGCCTCAGTGACTATTTCACGCGCTGCGCCGCTGGGTATTTCTTACCATTTTAGGGCAGGCTTCTGACCGTAGCCTCCCACTGGGCACACGAGGACCCTCGAAAAGACTGTACCCATTTCTGACGGCAGAGCCCCAACCCCCACTCCAACCCTCATGACCAAAGGCGATAGCCCACCGCCCTAAGAACTATTTCACGCACCGCTTGGCATTTCTTGCCATTTTAGTGCTTCGACCGAGCCTCCCACCGGGCACACGAGGAACCCTTGAAAAGGCTTTACCCATTTCCGACACCCAGAGCCCCGATCCACCCTCATCAACCTCATGGACTAAAGACTATAGCCCACCGTCTCATGACTATTTCACGCCCACGATCACTGGCATTACTCTTATTTTATGGCAGTGCCTGACCGTAGCCTCCCACTGGGCACACGAGAGACCTTGAAAACACAGTACCCATTTCCGACGCCCAGGGCCCCCCCTCCCCCCCCCCAACCCCCCCGGCCCAAAGGCTATAGCCCACCGGCCTCAGTGACTATTTCACGCACAAGGCCATTGGTATTTCTTACCATTTTAGGTGCTTCTGACCGTAGCCTCCCATCACACGAGACCCTCGAAAAGCCTGTACCCATTTCCATGGCCAGAACCCCGAACCCCTACCTAACCCCTCGGACCAGTTATAGCCCAACGGCCTGAGATCTTTCAAGGCCCGCTGCTGACATTTCTTGCCTTTAGTATGTGCCTTGACCGTAGCTCCCACGAGCACGCGAGGCTACTCAAAAAGACTCAGACCCATTTCCATGGCCGATTCCCCAAACCCCCATCAACCCCTGTGGAATGACTATAGCCCACCCTACCACTATTTCTGCAGCACTGGCATTTTTGCCATTTTAGCCAGCCTCGACCGTAGCCTCCCACCGGGCACACACGAGAACCCTTGAAAAGACTGTACCCATTTCCGACACCCAGAGCCCCGATCCCCCACCCCAACCCCTCATGGACTAAAGGCTATAGCCCACCGCCTGGATATTTCACGCGCTACCACTGGCATTTTACCATTTTAGAGCATGTTTCTGACCATAGCCTCCCACTGGGCACACGAGGACCCTCGAAAACACTATACCCATTTCCATTGCCCAGAACCCCCGGACCCCCCTCACCAACCCTCATGAAGCTTATAGCCCACCGGCCTCGGCGACTATTTCACGCGCTGCGACGCTGGGCATTACTTACCATTTTATGGCAGGCTTCTGACCGTAGCCTCCCACTGGGCACACGAGGACCCTCGAAAAGACTGTAACCATTTCCGACGCCCAGAGCCCCCGAACCCCCCTCATCAACCCCCGCGGACTAATGGCTATAGCCCACGCCCTACGATTATTTCACGCAAGCATTACTTGCCATTTTAGTAGGCGTGCCTGACCGTAGCCTCCCACTGGGCACACGAGGACCTCGAAAAGATCAGAACCATTTCCGACGCCCAGAGCCCCCGAACCCCCGTTATCAACCCCCGCTGTCTAATGGCTATAGCCCACCGCCTGCTGACTTATTTCACGCTACCAGACTGGCATTACTTGCCATTTTAGGGCAGGCTTCGATCAGTAGCCTCCCACTGGGCACACGAGGACCCTCGAAAAGATCAGAACTCATTTCCCGACTCCCTGTGAGCCCCGAACCCTCTCATCAACCCTCATGACTAATGGCTATAGCCCACAGTGCCCTTGGGCGACTATTTCATCGCTACTGACGCTTAGGCATTACTCACATTTTAGTATGTGCTTGACCGTAGCCTCCCACTCAAGCACACGAGACCCTCGAAAAGACTGTAACTATTTCCCACGACCGTGAGCCCCGAACCCCCATCAACCCCCGCTGACTAATGGCTTATAGCCCACCGCCTCGCATGACTATTTCACGCTGTGTGACTGGCATTACTTGCCATTTTAGCAGGCTTCTCAGTAGCCCCCCACTGGGCACCCGACGACCCTCGAAAAGACTGTACCCATTTCCGACGCCCAGAGCCCCGAACCCCTCTATCAACCCCGCTGACCAGTATAGCCCACAGTGCCCCATGATTATTTCACGCTATGACGCTGACATTACTTGCCATTTTATGGCAAAGTGCCCCGATCAGAGCCTCCCATCGGGCACACGAGTACCTCAAACGACTGCACTCCATTTCCCACGCCAGAGCCCGAACCCCATGCCCAACCCCCTCATGACCAGCACATAGCCCACCGCCTCATGACTATTTCACGCTGGGCCGCTAGGGCATTTCTTGCCATTTTAGGGCATGTGCTTCGATCGTAGCCTCCCACTGGCACACGAGGACCCCGAAAAGACTGCACCATTTACGACACCAGAGCCCTGCGAACCCCTCATCAACCCCTCATGACTAAAGGCCTCCTCCAAGATCGGCAATATTTCACGCGCTGCCACTGGCATTTCTTTTTAGGGCAGGCTTGACTGTAGCCTCCCATCAAGTACACGAGGACCTCGAAAAGACTCAGAACCATTTCATGCCTGTGAGCCCCGAACCCCCTCATCAACCCCTCATGACCAAAGGCTATAGCCCACCGGCCTCGGCGACTATTTCACGCGCTGCGACGCTGGGAATTACCTGCCATTTTACGGCAGGCTTCTGATCGTAGCCTCCCACTGGGCACACGAGCACCCTCGAAAAGACTGTAACCATTTCCGACAGCCAGAGCCCTCTTAACCCCCGTGATCAACCTCATGGACTAAAGGCTATAGCCCACCGCCCTGGATTATTTCACGCCATTGACGCTGGGCATTACTTGCCATTTTAGGGCAGGCTTTCCTGACCCAGCCTCCCATCCGTACACGAGACCCTCGAAAAGACTGCCCATTACTCCACGCCCGCATCCCCCAACCCCTACTCAACCCCAAGGACCATAGGCTATAGCCCACCGGCTGGCGATTATTTCATGCGCTATCAAGCATTACTTGTTATTTTACGGCTTCCTTGACCGTAGCCTCCCATCTGCACACGAGGACCCTTGAAACGACAGTACCCATCTACTCCGACACGCAGAGCCCCGAACGCCCCTCCCCAACCCTCACAACCAAAGGCTATAGCCCACCGCCTACGATTATTTCACGCGCCACCACTGGGATTACTTTCTGCCATTTTAGGCACTGACCCTAGCCTCCCACTGGGCACACGAGTACTCAAAAGACTGTCCATTTCCTGACCCAGAGCCCCGAACGCCCCTCCCTAACTCCCGCGAACTCAGCATTATAGCCCACCGCCCTGTGATGTCACGGCTGCCTGGGTATTTTTGTTGCCATTTTACGGCAGCCTGACAGAGCTCCCATGGGCACACGAGGACCCCTCAAAAGACTGTACCCATTTCCGACGCCCAAGCGCCCCCGAACCCCTCATGAACCATCATGACTAGGCTATAGCCCACCGCCCATGACTATTTCATGCGCTATGGCATTATTTTGCTATTTCCACGGCAGTGCTGACCAGCCTCCCACCGGGCACACGAGACCCTTGAAAGATCACCCATTTCCATGCCCAGAGCCCCGAACCCTCCCCAACCCCCACGGACTAAAGGCTATATCCCACCAAGATTATTTCACGCTACGCCACTTGGGATTTCATGCCATTTGTATGTGCCTTCGACCGTAGCCTCCCACCGGGCACACGAGGACCATCGAAAAGACTCAGACCCATTTCCCGACGCCTGTGAGCCCCGAACCCCCTCATCAACCACCGCTGGACTAAAGTTATAGCCCACCAGCCCCATGACTATTTCATGCGCTATGACTGGTATTACTTGCCATTATTTTACGCAGCCTGACCAGTAGCCTCCCACCGGGCACACGAGGAACCCTGAGAAGATCAGACTCCATTTTCTGGCCGAGCCCCCAACCCCTCCCTCAACCCCTCATGGATGAAAGAGTTATAGCCCACCGCCCCATGATTATTTCACGCGCTGCCACTGGGATTTCTTGCCATTTTAGTGATAGGCTCTGACCCTAGCCTCCCACTCCACACGAGGACCGAAAGACTCAGACCCATTTCCGACCCTGCAGTCCCGAACGCCCCTCCCAACCCCCACGAACCAAAGGCTTATAGCCCACCAGCCTCCCAAGATTATTTCACGCCTGCCACTGGGATTTCTTGCCATTTGTGGCAGGCTTGTGACCGTAGCCTCCCCCTTGGCACACGAGGATCATCGAAAAGACTGCACCCATTTCGACGCCCAGTGAGCCCCGAACCCCCATCAACAACCGCTGACTAAAGCACATAGCCCACCGGCCCCATGATTATTTCATGCGCGCCGCGACGCTGGTATTACTTGCCATTTTAGGCAGTGCTTGACCGTAGCCTCCCACCGGGCACACGAGGACCCTGAGAAGACTGTACTCCATTTTCGGCCCAGAGCCCCAACCCCTCCCAACCACCGCATGACTAGTTATAGCCCACGCGCCTTGCTGATTATTTCATGCGCTGCGACGCTGGGTATTACTTGCCATTTTACGGCAGCCTTTTGACCGTACCCTCCCATTGGGCAAACGAGGACCCTCGAAAAGACTGTACCCATTTCCGATCCCAAGAGGGCCCCGGCCCCCGTCCCCAACCCCATGACTCAGTATTATAGCCCACTGCCTGTGACTAGGTCACGCTCACGCTGGCATTTCTGCCATTTTAGGCAGTGCTTCGACAGAGCCTCCCACCGGGCACACGAGACCCTAGAAAAGACTGTACCCATTTCCTAACAGAGCCCCTAACCTCCTCATCAAACCCCTCATGAATAAAGGCTAGCCCACCGCGGCATATTTCACGCTGCGCACTGGGATTTCTTGCCATTTTAGGTCAGGCCTCTGACCCTAGCCTCCCACTTGGCACACGCGGACCCTCGAAGACTGTACCCATTTCCGACGCCCAGAGCCCCTTAACGCCTCCTCCCAACCCCGCGAACTAAAGGCTATAGCCCACCGCCTCGCATGACTATTTCACGCACAAGCTGGCATTACCATTTTTTAGGGCAGGCTTCGACCGTAGCCTCCCATGGCACACGAGACCTCGAAAAGATCAGACCCATTTCTCACGCCCAGCATCCCAACCCCTACTCAACCCCTCTGACCATAGGCTATAGCCCACTGCCCTGGCGACTATTTCATGCGCCGCTGGCATTACTTTCATTTTACTATGTGCTTCTGATCAGAGCCTCCCACTGGGCACACGAGGACCCTTGAAAAGACAGACCCATTTCACACGCAGAGCCCCGAACGCCCTCCCAACCCCGCTGAACCAAAGGCTATAGCCCACCGCCTCATGACTATTATTTCACGCGCCGCTGGGATTATTTCTTGCCATTTTAGCACTCCTGACCCTAGCCTCCCACTGGGCACACGAGTACCCTCGAAAAGACTGTACCCATTTCCGACTCCCAGAGCCCCCGAACGCCCCTCCCCAACTACCGCGAACCAAAGGCTATAGCCCACCGGCCTCGGTGACTATTTCACGCGCTGCGCCGCTGCGCATTTCTTGCCATTTTAGGGCAGGCTTCTGACCGTAGGCTCCCACTGGGCACACGAGGACCATCGAAAAGACTGTACCCATTTCGGACGCCCAGAGCCCCCGAGCCCCCCTCATCAACCACCGCGGACTAAACGCTATAGCCCACCGGCCTCGGCGACTATTTCATGCGCTGCGACGCTGGGCATTACTTGCCATTTTACATTTGCAGGCTTTCGATCAGAGCCTCCCACTGCACACGAGGACCCTCAAAAGACTGACTCCATACTCTCATGCCAACAGCCCCGAACCCCTCCCCAACCCCATGACCAGCACAGTATCCCACCGCCTAGGCGACTATTTCACGCCATGCTAAGGCATTTCTTGCCAAATTATTGTGCTTCACCGTAGCCTCCAACAAAGCACACGAGTACCATCGAAAAGATCTGACTCCATTTCGAGTCCAAGAGGGCCCTGACCTCCTCCCAACCCCCACGGACCAAAGGCTATAGCGCCCCTATGGATTATGTCACGCTGGCTGGTATTTCTTGTTATTTTGGCAGTGCTCTAACTGAGCCTCCCACACACGAGAACCCTCAAAAGACTCAGACTCATTTCGGACGCCAAGAGCCCCCGAACCTCCCTCATCAACACCCTCGGAATAAAGGCTATAGCCCACCGGCCCTATGGTGACTACTTCCACGCGCTAGGCATTTCTTGCCTTTTTAGGGCGGTGCCCTGATCAGAGGGCTCCCACCGAGCACGCAAGGCTATTTAAAAAGACTAGACCCATTTCAGATGGCCAGAGTCCCCAAACACCCATCCCGAACCCCCGTGTAACAGACGCTATAGCCCACCGGCGCCGGCGACTATTTCGTGCACTGCGCCGCTGGACATTTCTTGCCATTTTAGGGCAGGCTTCTGACCGTAGCCTCCCACTGGGCACAAGAGGACCCCCGAAAAGACTGTACCCATTTCCGACGCCTGATCCCTCGAACCCCTCATCAACCAATCATGACTAAAGGCTATAGCCCACCGCCTCGCGACTATTTCATGCGCACGCTGTATTACTTGCCATTTTACTTTCCTTCTGACCGCCTCCCACTGGGCAAACGAGGACCTCGAAAAGATCAGTACTCCATTTCCGATGCAAGAGGCCCTGACCCTCCCCAACCCTCATGGACCAGGTTATAGCCCACTGCCATGACTATGTCACGCGCTTGGCATTTCTTGCCATTTTAGGCAGTCTTCTGACCATAGCCTTCCATCACACGAGGACCCTCGAAAAGATCAGACCCATTTCCTCGACGCCTGTGAGCCCCAACCCCTCATGAACCAATCATGACTAAAGGCTATAGCCCACCGCCTGGCGACTATTTCATGCGCCGCACTGGCATTATTACTTGCCATTTTACGGCAAGCTTCTGATCAGAGCCTCCCACTGGGCACACGAGGACCCTTGAAAAGACTGCACCATTTCCATGCCCAGAGCCCCCGAACCCCTCCCAACCCCCACGGACTAAAGGCTATAGCCCACCGCACTATTTCACGCCACATGTCAGATTCTGCCATTTTGTGTGCTTCTCGACCGTAGCCTCCCATCAAGCACACGAGACCTTATATTTAGATCTGACCGTAGCCTCCCACTGGCACACGAGGACCCCGAAAAGACTGACCCATTTTCGGCTGCAGTCCCCGAACCCCTCCCAACCCACGCGACCAGGCTATAGCCCACCGCCTCTGACTATTTCACGCGCCATTGGCATTTCTTACCATTTTAGGCAGGCTTCTGACCGTAGCCTCCCACTGGGCACACAGGGACCCTCGAAAAGACTGTACCCATTTTCGACGAGTCCCCTGACCCTCCCCAACCCCCTCCCACTGACCAAAGGCTATAGCCCACCGCCTCGGTGATTATTTCACGCGCTGCAGCATTTCTGCCATTTTAGGCTGGCTTCTGACCATAGCCTCCCACCTGGGCACACGAGGACCCTCGAAAAGACTGTACCCCATTTCGGCGAGCCCCGAACCCCTCATCAACCACGCATGACTAAAGTATAGCCCACCAGCCTATGATTATTTCATGCGCTATGGCATTTCACATTTTAGGCAGGCCTCTCAGAGCCTCCCACTGGGCACACGAGGACCTCTTGAAAAGACTGTACCCATTTTGACGCGAAGAGCCCCCGACCCTCCCAACCTCGGACTAAAGGCTATAGCCCACCGGCTGATTATTTCACGCGACTGGTCATATTCTTGCCATTTTACGGCAGCTTTTGACCAGTAGGCCTCCCATTGGGCACACGAGGACCCTCGAAAAGACTGTACCCATTTCCGATCGCAAGAGGCCCTGACCCTCCCCAACCCCTCATGGAACAAAGGCTATAGCCCACCGCCTGACTATTTCACGCGCTGGCTACATTTCTGCCATTTTACGGCAGGCTTCTGACCGTAGCCTCCCACTGGGCACACGAGGACCCTTGAAAAGACTGTACCCATTTCCGACGCCCAGAGCCCCCGAACCCCCCTCAACAACCCCGCATGAAAAGGCTATAGCCCACCGCCTGACTATTTCACGCTACGCACGCTTGGGATTTCTTGCCATTTTAGGCAGTGCTCTGACCCTAGCCTCCCACTGGCACACGAGGACCCTTGAAAGACTCAGACTCCATTTCCGAGCCTGAACGCCCCTCCCCAACCCCCAACCAAAGGCTATAGCCCACTGCCTAAGATTATTTCACGCGCGCTGGCATTTCTTGCCATTTTAGGCAGGCCTCAGAGCCTCCCACCTGGGCACACGAGACCCTCGAAAAGACTGTACCCATTTCGACGCCAGAGCCCCGAACCCCTCCCCAACCCCGACCAGGCTATAGCCCACCGCCTCATGACTATTTCATGCGCCACGCTTGACATTACTTGCCATTTTAGCAGGCTTCCTGACTGTAGCCTCCCACTGGGCACACGAGACCCTTGAAAAGACTGTACCCATTTCCGATGCAGAGCCCCCGAACGCCTCCCAACCCCAACCAAAGGCTATAGCCCACCGCCCCATGACTATTTCACGCGCTGGGCATTTATTTGCCATTTTAGGGCTGACTCAGAGCCTCCCACTGCACACGAGGACCCTCGAAAAGACTGTACCCATTTCCCATGCACCTGAGAGCCCCCGAACCCCTCCATCAACCACATGACCAGTTATAGCCCACCGCCTCTGATTATTTCACGCACGCTGCATTTCTTGCCATTTTAGGCAGGCTCGACCGTAGCCTCCCACTGCACACGAGGACCCTCGAAAAGACTGTACTCCATTTCCACGCCCAGAGCCCCGAACCCCCTCCCAACCCCCGCTGGACTAAAGCTATAGCCCACCTGCCTCCGGCACTATTTCATGCGCTACGCTTGGGATTTCTTGCCATTTTAGGCAGGCTTGACCCTAGCCTCCCATCGGGCACACACGAGGACCTCGAAAAGACTGTACCCATTTCCGATGCCCAGAGCCCCCGAACCCCCTCCCCAACCCCCGAACCAAGGCTATAGCCCACCGGCCTCGGCTACTATTTCACGCTACGCTACTGGGATTTCTGCCATTTTTGGGCAGGCCTCTGACCGGAGCCTCTCACAGGGCACACGAGGCCCTTCGAAAAGACTGGACCCATTTCCAAAGCCCGGAGCCCCTGAACCCCCCTCCCCAATCCCCGCGGACCAAAGGCTATAGCCCACCGGCCTCGACTTATTTCATGCGCATTGGGTATTTCTGCCATTTTAGGCAGGCTTCTAACCGAGCCTCCCATCACACGAGGACCCTCGAAAAGACTGTACCCATTTCCGACGCCTGAGCCCCCGAACCCTCCTTCATCAACCACTCATGACTAAAGTATAGCCCACCGCCCTTGATTATTTCACGCGCTGCACGCTGGCATTTCTTGCCATTTTAGGCCTCGATCAAGCACACGAGGACCTCGAAAAGACTGCACCCATTTCCGACGCCAGAGCCCCAAACACCCTCCCAACCCCGCTGACTACATAGCCCACCGCCCATGATTATTTCATGCGCTGCGCCACATTATTTCTTGCCATTTTAGGCAGGCTTGACCGTAGCCTCCCATTGGGCACACGAGGACCTCGAAAAGACTGTACCCATTTCCACGCAAGAGGCCCCGAACCCCCTCATCAACCACCGCGACTAAAGGCTATAGCCCACCGCCTCATGATTATTTCACGCTGCGCTGGATTTCTTGTCATTTTAGGGCAGGCCTGACCAGAGCCTCCCACTGGGTGCACGAGGACCCTCGAAAAGACTGTACCCATTTCCGATGCCAGAGCCCTAACCCCTCCCCAACCCTCATGAACCAAAGCTATAGCCCACCGCCCTTGACTATTATTTCACGCGCTGCACTGGCATTTCTGCCATTTTAGGGCAGGCTGACCATACCATCCCATCGGGCACACGAGGACCCTCGTCACCTCTGTAACCATTTCCGACGCCCAGAGCCCCCGAACCCGCCTCATCAACCCCCGCGGACTAAAGGCTATAGCCCACCGCCCTGCGACTATTTCACGCTACGCCGCATTTTTCTTTATTTTAGGCAAGTGCTCGACCAGAGCCTCCCACTGGGCACACGAGGACCCTTGAAAAGACTCAGTACCCATTTCCATGCCTGAGCCCCGAACCTCCCCAACCCCCGCTGACTAAAGGCTATAGCCCACTGCAAGACTATTTCACGCGCACTGGGATTTCTTGCCATTTTAGCAAGGCTTTGACAGGCCTCCCACTGGGCACACGAGGACCCTCGAAAAGACTGTACCCATTTCCGACGCCTGAGCCCCGAACCCCCCAACAACCCTGAACCAAAGGCTATAGCCCACCGCCATGACTATTTCACGCGCACTGGATTTCTTGCCATTTTAGGGCAGGCTGACCAGTAGCCTCCCACCCGGGCACACGAGGACCTGAAAAGACTGTACCCATTTCCGAAGCCAGAGCCCCCTAACCCCTCCCAACCCCTCATGAAAAGGCTATAGCCCACCGCCTCTGACTATTTCATCACGCACGCTGGGATTTCTTGCCATTTTAGGGCAGGCTCACCAGCCTCCCACCGGGCACACGAGGACCCTCGAAAAGACTGTACACATTTCCGACCCAGTCCCCGAACCCCCCCTCCCCAACCCCGCGAAAGGCTATAGCCCACCTGCATGACTATTTCATGCACGCCTGGGTCATTTCTGCTATTTTAGGGCAGGCTTCTGACCGTAGCCTCCCACTGGGCACACGAGGACCCTTGAAAAGACTGTACCCATTTTCGATGCCCAGAGCCCCCGAACCGCCCTCCTCAACCCCCGCTGACGAAAGGCTATAGCCCACCGCCTCCTGATTATTTCACGCGCCGCGCCGCTTGCATTTTTGCCATTTTAGGCAGGCTTCTGACCGTAGCCTCCCACTGGGCACACGAGGACCCTCGAAAAGACTGTACTCCATTTTCACGCCTGAGCCCCGAACCCCCTCCCAACCTCATGACTAAAGGCTATAGCCCACCAGCCTCGATTATTTCACGCTGCTACGCTGGGGATTTCTTGCCATTTTACAGGCTTGACCAGAGCCTCCCATCGGGCACACGAGGACCCTCGAAAAGATCAGACCCATTTTCGACGCCTAAGAGCCCCCGAACCCCTCCCAACCACCTGGACTAAAGGCTATAGCCCACCGGCCTGATTATTTCACGCCATGGTCATCATTTCTTGCCATCTTACTGCAGGCTTCTGACCGTAGCCTCCCACTGGGCACACGAGGACCCTCGAAAAGATCAACCCATTTTGATGCCCAAGAGCCCTCGAACCCCTCCCAACCCCCTCAACTAAAGGCTATAGCCCACCGCCCTGTGACTATTTCACGCATGCCACATTTCTTGCCATTTTATGTGCTCGACTGAGCCTCCACCGGGCACACGAGGACCCTCGAAAGACTGTACCCATTTCCGACGCCCAGAGCCCCCGAACCCCCTCCCAACCACCTCATGACTAAAGCTATAGCCCACGGCTGACTATTTCATGCGCTGACACATTGGGGATTTATTATTTTAGGCATGTGCTTGACCGTAGCCTCCCACTGGGCACACGAGGACCCTTGAAAAGACTGTACCCATTTCCGATGCCCAGAGCCCCCGAACCCCCCTCCCCAACCCCCGCGGACCAAAGGCTATAGCCCACCGGCCTCGGCGACTATTTCCCGCGCTACGCCACTGGGATTTCTGCCATTTTAGGCAGGCTTCCTGATCAGCCTCCCATTGGGCACACGAGGACCCTAAACAGACTGTACCCATTTCCACGCCCTGAGCCCCGAACCCCTCCCCAACAACCAAAGGCTATAGCCCACGTCAGGATTATTTCATGCGCCATGACTGGACATTTTGCCATTTTTAGGCAGGCTCGACCGTAGCCTCCCATCACACGAGGACCCTTGAAAAGACTGACCCATTTCGATGCCCAGAGCCCCGAACCCCTCCCAACCCCATGGGACCATTATAGCCCACCGCCCAAGACTATTTCATGATGCGCCATGGGATTTCTTGCCATTTTAGGGCAGGCCTCTGCCCTAGCCTCCCACTGGGCACACGAGACCACTCAAAGATCTCCATTTCCACCCGAGCCCCCAACCCTCCCAACCCAAAGCATAGCCCACCCCCGGCATGACTATTTCTATGCCACTGGCATTTCATTTTTATGCAGGCTTCCTGACCGTAGCCTCCCACTAGCACACGAACCCTTGAGAAGACTGTACCATTTCCACACCTGAGCCCCCCCCAACCCCTCCATCAACCACTCATAAAGTTTATAGCCCACTGCCTTGATTATTTCATGGCCATGACGCTGGGCATTTCTTGCCATTTTAGGTCGAGCCTCTGGCCATAGCCTCCCACTGGGCATACGAGGACCCTCAAAAGACTGTACCCATTTCCACGCCTGAGCCCCTAACCCCTCCCAACCCCGCATGACCAGGCTTATAGCCCACCGCCCCGATGACTATTTCATGCGCCACCGGCATTTCTTGCCATTTTACGCAGCCTGACCGAGCCTCCCATTGGGCACACGAGACCCTCGAAAAGACTGTACCCATTTCCATGCCAAGAGCCCCGAACCCCTCCCCAACCCTCATGACTTATAGCCCACCTGCCCTTGCTGACTATTTCACGTGCACTGGCTTGGGCATTTCTTGTCATTTTAGGGCAGGCTTGAACCGTGAGCCTCCCACCGGGCACACGAGGACCCTTGAAAAGACTGTACCCATTTCCGGCCTGAGCCCCGAACCCCCTCATCAACCCCCATGAATAAAGGCTATAGCCCACCGGCCCTGCACTATTTCACGCGCCACTGGGATTTCTTGCCATTTAGGACAGGCCTCTGACCCTAGCCTCCCACTGGCACACGAGGACCCTTGAAAAGATCAGACCCATTTCCGATGCCCAGAGCCCCGAACCCCTCCCAACCCCGCGAACCAAAGGCTATAGCCCACCGCCTCAAGATTATTTCACGCAAGGCTTGGGATTTCTTGCCATTTTAGGCAGTTTGACCTAGCTCTCCCATCACACGAGACCCTCGAAAAGATCTGTACCCATTTCCGACGCCCAGAGCCCCAACCTCCCTCCCACGCATGAATAAAGGCTATAGCCCACCGCCTAAGATTATTTCACGCTGCGCTAGGCATTTCTTGCCATTTTAGGAAGGCCTGACCCTAGCCTCCCATCGGGCACACGAGACCCTCGAAAAGACTGTACCCATTTCCACGCCCAGAGCCCCGAACGCCCCTCCAACCACGAACCAGCTATAGCCCACCGCCTCATGATTATTTCACGCTAGCCACTGGGCATTTCTTGCCATTTTAGGGGCCTCTGACCCTAGCCTCCCACTGGCACACGAGACCCTCGAAAAGACTGTACCCATTTCCGACGCCTGTGAGCCCCGAACCCCTTCATCAACCTCATGATCAAAGGCTATAGCCCACCGGCCCCATGACTATTTCATGCGCTATGACGCTGGGATTTCTTGCCATTTTACTATTTCACTGATCCTCCCATCACACGAGACCTCGAAAAGACTGTACCCATTTCCACGCCCAGAGCCCCCCGAACCCTCCATCAACCATCATGAAAAGTTATAGCCCACTGCCCATGACTATTTCGCGCGCCACGCTCATTACTTGCCATTTTACGGCAGGCTTCTGACCGTAGCCTCCCATTGGGCACACGAGGACCCTTGAAAAGACTGTACCCATTTCCGATGCCCAGAGCCCCCGAACCCCCCCAACCCCTCATGAATAAAGGCTATAGCCCACCGGCTTTGGCGACTATTTCACGCGCTGCGCCGCTTGGTATTTCTTGCCATATTAGGGCAGGCTTCTGACCTTAGCCTCCCACTGGGCACACGAGGACCCTCGAAAAGTCTGTACCCATTTCCGACGCCTGTGAGCCCCGAACGCTCCTCAACCCCATGAATAAAGGCTATAGCCCAACCGCCTCACTATTCACGCTGCCATACTGGGGATTTCTTGCCATTTTAGGGCAGGCCACAGACCCTAGCCTCCCACCGGGCACACACGGGACCTCGAAAAGACTGTACCCATTTCCACGCCTGACCCCGAACGCCCCTCCCCAACCCCCGCGAACCAAAGGCTATAGCCTACCGGCCTCGGCGACTATTTCTCGCGCTGCGCCGCTGGGCATTTCTTGCCATTTTAGGGCAGGTTTCTGACCGTAGCCTCCCACTGGGCACACGAGGACCCTCGAAAAGACTGTACCCATTTCCGACGCCCAGAGCCCCCGAACCTCCCTCATCAACCCCCGCGGAATAAAGGCTATAGCCCACCGGCCTCGGCGACTATTTCACGCGCTGCGCCGCTAGGCATTTCTTGCCTTTTTAGGGAAGGCCTCAGACCCTAGCGTCCCACTGGGCACACGAGGACCCTCGAAAAGACTGTACCCATTTCCGACGCCCAGAGCCCCCGAACGCCCCTCCCCAACCCCCGCGAACCAAAGGCTATAGCCCACCGGCCTCGGTGACTATTTCACGCGCTGTGCCGCTGGGGATTTCTTGCCATTTTAGGGCAGGCCTCTGACCCTAGCCTCCCACTGGGCACACGAGTACCCTCGAAAAAACTGTACCCATTTCCGACGCCCAGAGTCCCCGAACGCCCCTCCCCAATCCCCGCGAACCAAAGGCTATAGCCCACCGGCCTCGGCGACTATTTCACGCGCTGCGCCGCTGGGGATTTCTTGCCATTTTAGGGCAGGCTTCTGACCGTAGCCTCCCACTGGGCACACGAGGACCCTCGAAAAGACTGTACCCATTTCCGACGCCCAGAGCCCCCGAACCCCCCTCATCAACCACCGCGGAAAAAAGGCTATAGCCCACCGGCCTCGGCGACTATTTCATGCGCTGCGACGCTGGGCATTACTTGCCATTTTACGGCAGGCTTCTGACCGTAGCCTCCCACTGGCCACACGAGGACCCTTGAAAAGACTGTACCCATTTCCGATGCCCAGAGCCCCCGAGCCCCCCTCCCCAACCCCCGCGGACGAAAGGCTATAGCCCACCGGCCTCCGGCACTATTTTACACGCTGCGCCGCTGGGGATTTCTTGCCATTTTAGGGCAGGCTTCTGACCGTAGCCTCCCACTGGCCACACGAGGACCCTCGAAAAGACTGTACCCATTTCCGACGCCCAGAGCCCCCGAACCCCCTCCCAACCCTCATGAACCAAAGCTATAGCCAACCGGCTCATGACTATTTCAGGCCATACCGATGGGGATTTCTTGCCATTTTAGGGCAGGCCTCTGACCGTAGCCTCCCACTGGGCACACGAGGACCCTCGAAAAGACGTACCCATTTTCGACGCCCAGAGCCCCAACCCCTCCCAACCCCCACTAAAGGCTATAGCCCACTGCCTCGACTATTTCACGCGCTGCGCCACTGGCATTTCTTATTTTACTGCAGGCATCAGTAGCCTCCCACAGGGCACACGAGGCCCCTCAAAAAGACTGAACCCATTTCTGATGCCCAGAGCCCCAGAACCCCTCCAACCTCATGACTAAAGGCTATATCCCACCGCCCACGATTATTTCACGCTACTGGGATTACTTCACATTTTGCGCAGGCTTCGATAGCCTCCCACCGGGCACACGAGGACCCTTGAAAAGACTGCACCCATTTTGATGCCCAGAGCCTCAACCCCTCCCCAACCCCATGACGAAAGGCTATAGCCCACCGCCTGGCACTATTTCACGCTGCCTGCTGATTTCTGTTATTTTAGGCAGGCTGACAGCCTCCCATCACACACGAGGACCCTCGAAAAGACTGTACCATTTCCACCCCCAGCACCCAACGCCCCTCCCAACACCCTCAACTAAAGGCTATAGCCCACCGGCCTCCGCGACTATTTCACGCGCCGCGCACTGGTATTTTACATTTTAGGCAGGCTTGATCAGAGCCTCCCATTGGGCACACGAGGACCCTAAAAAAAACTGTACCCATTTCCGATGCCCAGAGCCCCCCAACCCCAACCCCAACCTCATGACCAGATATAGCTCACGCTCATGAGATTATTTCACTATGGCCACATTTCTTGCCATTTTAGGGCAGGCTTGATCAGAGCCTCCCACTCAAGACACACGAGACCATTGAAATGATCAGACCCATTTCCGACGGCCAGAGCCCCCGAATCCCCTACCCAACCCCCGCTGACCAAAGGCTATAGCCCACGGCAAGACTCCATGATGTGGACATTTCTTGCCTTATAGGCAGGCCTCCCACCAGGCTCCCACCGAGCACGAGACTACTCAAAAACTAGACCCATTTCCTGGCCAGAGTCCCCAAACCCCTCCCAACCCCTGTGAAGAATAGCCCCGTGCCCCATGACTATTTCGTGCGCTATGCCGCACATTTCTTGCCATTTTAGTAGGGCTCTGACCGTAGCCTCCCACTAGGCACACGAGAACCCTTGAGAAGACTGTACCCATTTCACTCCCAGAGCCCCGATCCCCACCCCAACCTCATGACCAAAGGCTTATAGCCCACCCTCGACTATTTCGCTGCTACATGGCATTTCTGTTATTTTAGCAGGCTTGACCGTAGCCTCCCATGGCACACGAGGACCTCGAAAAGACTGTACCCATTTCACCCAGAGCCCCAACCTCCCTCCCCAACCCCTCATGGACCAAAGGCTATAGCCCACCAGCCTCATGATTATTTCATGCGCTCACATTTCTTGTTTTATCAGGCTTCGACCGAGCCTCCATCAAGAGAGGACCCTCGAAAAGACTGCAGTATTTTCGACAGAGCCCCGAACCCCTCCAACCCCTCATGACCAAATTATAGCCCACCGCCCCATGACTATTTCACGACTGACGCTACATTTCTTGCCATTTTAGCAGGCCCGTAGCCTCCCATCGGGCACACGAGGACCCTCAAAAGACTGTACCCATTTCCACGCCAAGAGCCCCGAACCCCCCCAACCCCTCATGACCAGCTATAGCCCGCTGCCGACTTATTTCACGCGCTACTGGGCATTTCTTGCCATTTTAGTGTGCTTGACCGAGCCTCCCACTCACATGAGGACCCTCAAAAGACAGACCCATTTCCGACGGCCAGAGCCCCCAACGCCTCCCAACCCCCGCTGACCAAAGGCTATAGCCCACCGCCTCCGACTATTTCACGCGCCACATTTCTTGCCATTTTATAGTGTTTCACAGAGCCTCCCATCAAGCACACGAGGACCTCGAAATGACTGTACCCATTTCAGAGCCCCCAACCCCCCAACCCCCCATGACTGAGGCTATAGCTGCCTGAGACTCTTTTCACACATGGCTGATTTCTTCCCTAGGGCAGGCCTCCCACCAGGCACCCACACGAGGCTACAAAAAGACAGACCCATTTCAGATGGCCAGAGCCCAAACCCCTCCAACCCCGTGGCTATAGCCCACCACTATTTCATCCACTGGCATTTCCATTTTAGGGCATTTCAACCGTAGCCTCCCATCACACGAGGACCCTCGAAAAGACTGTATTTCCCAGCCAGAGCCCCGAACCCCTCCCAACCCCTGAACAAGGGCTATAGCCCACCGGCCTGGCGATTATTTCATGCGCTGCCATGGCATTTCTGCCATTTTATGGCAGGCTTGACCTCAGCCTCCCATCAAGTACACACGAGGACACAAAAGACTGTACCCATTTCCGATGCCAAGAGGGGCCGCAACCCCCACCCCAACCCCCTGAACAGGGCTATAGCCCACCGCCTCCGATTATTTCATGCGCTGCGCCGCTGGTATTTCGTTATTTTATGGCAGGCTTCTGATAGCCTCCCACTCACACGAGGACCAAAAGACTGACCCATTTCCGATGCCAAGAGCCCCGAACCCCCACCCAACCCCTGGACCAGTTAGCATCACCGCCAGATTATTTCACGCACGCCACATTTCTTGCTATTTTAGGGCAGGCTTCTGACCGTAGCCTCCCACTGGTCACATGAGGACCCTCGAAAGGACTGTACCCATTTCCGACGGCCAGAGCCCAGGAACGCCCTCCCCAACCCGCGCGGACCAAAGGCTATATCCCACCGGCCGAGGCGACTATTTCACGCGCTGCGCCGCTGGGTATTTCTTGCCATTTTAGGGCAGGCTTCTGACCGTATCCTCCCACTGGGCACACGAGGACCCTCGAAAAGACTGTACCCATTTCCGACGGCTCCCCGAACCCCTACAAACCCCTCATGACAAAGGCTATAGCCGGGCTGAGACTTTCGCCGGGCCGGACATTTCTTGCCTTTTAGGCCTCATCAGAGCTCCCACTGAGCACGCGAGGCTACTCAAAAAGCCTAGACCCATTTCCGATGGCCAGAGTCCCTAAACCCCCCTCCCAAACCCCCGTGGAACAGACGCTAGAGCCCACCGGCCCCGGCCACTATTTCGTGCACTGCGCCGCTGGGCATTTCTTGCCATTTTAGGGCAGGCTTCTGACCGTAGCCTCCCACTGGGCAGACGAGGGCCCTCGAAAAGACTGAACCCATTTTCGACGACCAGAGCCCCCGAACCCCCTCCCCAACCCCCGCGGACCAAAAGGCTA
Source organism: Citropsis articulata (assembly GCA_030449925.1). Lineage (NCBI taxonomy): Eukaryota > Viridiplantae > Streptophyta > Magnoliopsida > Sapindales > Rutaceae > Citropsis > Citropsis articulata. Next base: position 1,188,650 of record JASUUH010000234.1, on the reverse strand, counting down.
TAGCCCACCAGCCTCGACGACTATTTCAGGCGCTGCGCCACTGGGCATTTCTTGCCATTTTAGGGCAGGCTTCTGACCGTAGCCTCCCACTGGGCACACGAGGACCCTCAAAAAGACTGTACCCATTTCCGACGGCCAGAGCCCCCGAACACCCTCCCCAACCCCCGCGGACCAAAGGCTATAGCCCACCGGCCTCGGCGACTATTTCACGCGCTGCGCCGCTGGGTATTTCTTGCCATTTCACGGCAGCCTTCTGACCGTAGCCTCCCACTGGGCACACGAGGACCCTCGAAAAGACTGTACCCATTTCCGATGACCAGAGCCCCCGAACCCCCCTCCCCAACCCCCGCGGACCAAAGGCTATAGCCCACCGCCTCATGACTATTTCACGCGATGCGCCACATGCTTGCCATTTGGGCAGGCTTCGACAGAGCCTCCCACTGGCACACGAGACCTCGAAAAGACTGTACCCATTTCCGATGCCCATAGCCCCGAACGCCTCTCACCAACCCCCGGAAAAGGCTATAACCCACCGCCTGACTATTTCAGGGCCATTGGGTATTTCTTGCCATTTTACGGCTCTGACCGTAGCCTCCCACTCACACGAGAACCCCAAAAGACAGACCCATTTCCGACTCCTGTAGGCCCCGAACTCCTCCCAACCCCTCAGGACCAAAGGCTATAGCCCACCGGCCCTGAGACTCTTTTTGACGCCTCCGTGGACTTTTCTTGCCTTTTAGGCAGGCCTGACATCAGGCTCCCACGAGCACGCGAGGCTACTCAAACAGGCTAGACCCATTTCGGCGGCTGAGTCCCCAAACCCTCCCAACCCCGTGGACGCTATAGCCCACCGCCTGACTATTGTGCCTGCGCTGGGCATTTCTATTTTAGGCACTGACCAGAGGCCCATCACACGAGGACCCTTGAAAAGACTGTACCCATTTCTGACACCAGAGCCCCCGAACCCCCCTCATCAACCCCTGCGGACTAAAGACTATAGCCCACCGGTCTCGGCGACTATTTCACGCGCTACGACGCTGGACATTACTTGCCATTTTACGGCAGGCTTCTGACCGTAGTCTCCCACTGGACACACGAGAACCCTCGAAAAGACTGTACCCATTTCCGATGCCAAGAGCCCCCGAACCCCCCTCGCCAACCTCATGGACTGCTATAGCCCACCTTTCATTATTTAACGCGTCATTGGCACATTTTCCCATTTTAGGGTAGGCTTCTGACCGTAGCCTCCCACTGGGCACAGAGGACCCTCGAAAAGACTTTACCCATTTCCGAAGGCCAGAGCCCCCCCACCCCCCACCCAACCCTCATGAACCAGGCTATAGCCCACTGTCGAGATTATTTCACGGCTGTGGCACATTTCTTGCCTTTTTAGGGCAGGCTTCTGACCGTAGCCTCCCACTGGGCACACGAGGACCCTCGAAAAGATTATACCCATTTCAGATGACCAGAGCCCCCGACCCCCCTCCCCAACCCCTGCGGACCAATGGCTATAGCCCATCGGCCTCGGCGACTATTTCACGCGTTGCGCTGCTGGGCATTTCTTGCCATTTTAGGGCAGGCTTCTGACCGTAGCCTCCCACTAGGCACACGAGGACCCTCGAAAAGACTGTACCCATTTCCGATGCCTGTGAGCCCCGAACGCCTCCCAACCCCCGGACCAAAGGCTTAGCCCACCGGCTTTGAGACTGCCTCCGCTGGGACATTTCTTGCCTTTTAGGCAGGCCTCACAGTAGGCTCCCACTGAGCACGAGGCTACTCAAAAGACTAGACCCATTTCCATGGCCAGCGTCCCCAAACCCCCCTCCCCAACCCCCGCGGAACAAACGCTATAGCCCACCGGCCCGCCGACTAGTTCTGCATTGCGCCGGGCATTGCCATTTTAGGGCAGGCTCTCTGACCGTAGCCTCCCAAGAGGCACACGAGAACCCTTGAGAAGACCCACATTTCCGACGCCCAGAGCCCCGATCCCCACCCCAACCCCGGGACTAAAGGCTATATAGCCACGCTTGATTATTTCACGTTGCTCATTGGCATTTCTATTTTAGGTAGGCTTGACCGAGCCTCCCACTTGGCACACGAGAACCCTTGAGAACACTGTACCCATTTCCGACGCCCAGAGCCCCAGAACCCCCACCCCAACCCCCAGGGACCAGCATAGCCGCCCCCTGCTGATTATTTCACGGCCATTGGCATTTCTTGCCATTTTAGGCAGGCTCTGACCAGAGCCTCCCACGGGCACACGAGGACCTCGAAAGACTGTACCCATTTCCGATGCCTGAGCGCCCAACGCCCCTCCCAACCCCGGACCAAAGGCTATAGCCCACCGCCTCGACTATTTCATGCTCACGCTGGACATTTCTTGCCATTTTGGGCAGGCTTTTGACCGTAGCCTCCCATCGGGCACACGAGGACCCTCAAATGACTGTACCCATTTCCGATGCCAGCCCCGAACGCCCTCCCCACCCCATGGACCAAAGGCTATAGCCCACCGGCTCAGAGACTATTTCGGCCCGCTTGGACTTTTTTTTTAGGGTAGGCTGATCAGAGCTCCCACCGAGCACGCGAGGCTATTTAAAAGACTAGACCTATTTCATGGCGAGTCCCCAAACCCCTCCCAACCCCATGGAGCAGACGCTATAGCCCACCGCCTCTATGACTATTTGCATTGCGTCACTGGCATTTTTGCCATTTTAGGGCAGGTGCCTCCACTGAGCCTCCCCCAAGAGGCAAACGAGAACCCTTGAGAAGACTGTACCCATTTCCCGAGCCCCTTAACGCCCCACCCAACCCCCGCGGACCAAAGGCTATAGCCCTCCGCCCTGAGATTATTTCAAGGCCACGCCAGAGGACATTTCTTGACTTTTAGGCAGGCTTCTGACCGTAGCCTCCCACTGGGCACACGAGGACCCTCGAAAAGATTGTACCCATTTCAGATGACCAGAGCCCCCGACCCCCCTCCCTAACCCCCGCGGACCAAAGGCTATAGCCCACCGGCCTCGGCGACTATTTCACGCGCTGCGCCGCTGGGCATTTCTTGCCATTTTAGGGCAGGCTTCTGACCGTAGCCTCCCACTAGGCACACGAGGACCCTCGAAAAGACTGTACCCATTTCCGATGCCCAGAGCCCCCGAACCCCCCTCCCCAACCCCCGCGGACCAAAGGCTATAGCCCACCGGGCTTGGAGACTATTTCGCGCGCTCCGCCGTGGGACATTTCTTGCCTTTTTAGGGCAGGCCTCAGACCGTAGGCTCCCACTGAGCACGCGAGGCTACTCAAAAAGACTAGACCCATTTCCGATTGCCAGAGTCCTCCCGAACCCCCGTGGAACAAACGCTATAGCCCACCGGCCCCGTGGACTATTTCGTGCATTGCGCCGCTGGGCATTTCTTGCCATTTTAGGGCAGGCCTCTGACCGTAGCCTCCCAGTAGGCACACGAGAACCCTTGAGAAGACTGTACCCATTTCCGACGCCCAGAGCCGCGGAACGCCCCTCCCCAACGCCCGCCGACCAAAGGCTATATCCCACCGGCCTCGGCGACTATTTCACGCGCTGCGCCGCTGGGCATTTCTTGCCATTTTAGGGTAGGCTTCTGACCGTAGCCTCCCACTAGGCACACGAGAACCCTTGAGAACACTGTACCCATTTCCGACGCCCAGAGCCCCCGATCCCCCCACCCCAACCCCCGCGGACCAAAGGGTATAGCCCGCCGGCCTCGGCGACTATTTCACGCGCTGCGCCGCTGGGCATTTCTTGTCATTTTAGGGCAGGCCTCTGACCAGAGTCTCCCATCGGGCACACGAGACCTCGAAAAGATTGTACCCATTTCCGATGCCCAGCACCAACGCCCTCCCAACCCTCATGGACCAAAGGCTATAGCCCACTGCCTCATGACTATTTCACGCTCCACTGGACATTTCTTGCCATTTTAGGGGAGGCTTCTGCCCGTAGCCTCCCACGGGGCACACGACGACCCTCTAAATGACTGTACCCATTTCCGAGGCCTGTAGCCCCGAACGCCCCTCCCCAACGCTCGCGGACCAAAGGCTATAGCCCACCGGCTCAGAGACTATTTCAAGGCTCACTGGGACATTTCTTGCCTTTTGAGGCAGTGTGCCTCACAGCTCCCACTCGAGCACGCGAGGCTACTCAAAAGACTAGACCTATTTCCGATGGCCGAGTCCCCAAACCCCTCCCAACCCCTGTGGAATGACGGCCATAGCCCACCCCCGCTGACTATTTCCTCGCATTGCGCACTGGGCATTTCTTGCCATATTAGGCAGGCTCGACTCGTAGCCTCCCACTAGGCACATGAGAAACCTTGAGAAGACTTTACCCATTTCCGACGCCCAGCGCCCCGATTCTCAACCCAACCTCATGGACCAAAGTTATAGCCCGCCTCTATGACTATTTCATGCCTGCTACCGCTGGACATTTCTTGCCATTTTAGGGCAGGCTTCTGACCGTAGCCTCCCACTGGGCACACGAGGACCCTCAAAATGACTGTACCCATTTCCGATGCCCAGAGCCCCCGAACGCCCCTCCCCAACCCCCGCGGACCAAAGGCTATAGCCCACCGGGCTCAGAGACTATTTCGCGCGCTCCGCCGTGGGACATTTCTTGCCTTTTTAGGGCAGGCCTCAGACCGTAGGCTCCCACTGAGCACGCGAGGCTACTCAAAAAGACTAGACCCATTTCCGATGGCCAGAGTCCTCCCGAACCCCCGTGGAACAAACGCTATAGCCCACCGGCCCCGTCGACTATTTCGTGCATTGCGCCGCTGGGCATTTCTTGCCATTTTAGGGCAGGCCTCTGACCGTAGCCTCCCAGTAGGCACACGAGAACCCTTGAGAAGACTGTACCCATTTCCGACGCCCAGAGCCCCCGATCCCCCCACCCCAACCTCAAGGACTCAGTTATAGCCCACCGGCCTCGGCGACTATTTCACGTGTTACGCGCTGGTATTTGCACATTTTATGTCAGGCTTATGACCGTAGCCTCCCCCTAGGCACACGAGACCCCTTGAGTCCACGGTACCCAGTTCCGACGCCAGAGCCCCGATCCCCCACCCCAACCCTCAAGGACCAAAGGGTATAGCCTGCCCTCATGACTATTTCACGCTACGCTGGGCATTTCTTGCCATTTTAGGGTAGGCTTCTGACCGTAGCCTCCCACAAGGCACACGAGAACCCTTGAGAACACTGTACCCATTTCCGACTCCCAGAGCTCCCGATCCCCCCACCCCAACCCCTCAAGGACTGGGTATAGCTCACGCCCGGCTGACTATTTCATGCTCACTGCTGGTCATTTCTTGCCAATTTAGGGCAGGTATCTGACCGTAGCCTCCCACTGGTCACACGAGGACCCTCAAAATGACTGTACCCATTTCCGATGCCCAGAGCCCCGAACGCCTCCCCAACCCCGCATGACCAAAGGCTATATAGCCCACCGGGCCTGAGACTATTTCACAAGGCCTCGCCGTGGGACATTTCTTGCCTTTTTAGGGTAGGCCTCAGACCGTAGGCTCCCACTGAGCACGCGAGGCTACTCAAAAAGACTAGACCTATTTCCGATGGCCAGAGTCCCCAAACCCCCCTCCCGAACCCCCATGGAGCAGACGCTATAGCCCACCGGCCTCGGTGACTATTTCGTGCATTGCGCCGCTGGGCATTTCTTGCCATTTTAGGGCAGGCCTCTGACCGTAGCCTCCCAGTAGGCAAACGAGAACCCTTGAGAAGACTGTACCCATTTCCGAAGGCCAGAGCCCCCGAACCCCCTACCCAACCCCCGCGGACCAAAGGCTATAGCCCACCGGGCTCGGAGATTATTTCGCGCGCTACGCCGTAGGACATTTCTTGACTTTTTAGGGCAGGCTTCTGACCGTAGCCTCCCACTGGGCACACGAGGACCGTCGAAAAGATTGTACCCATTTCAGATGACCAGAGCCCCCGACTCCCCTCCCTAACCCCCGCGGACCAAAGGCTATAGCCCATCGGCCTCGGCGACTATTTCACGCGTTGCGCCGCTGGGCATTTCTTGCCATTTTAGGGCAGGCTTCTGACCGTAGCCTCCCACTAGGCACACGAGGACCCTCGAAAAGACTGTACCCATTTCTGATGCCCAGAGCCCCCGAACGCCCCTCCCCAACCCCCGCGGACCAAAGGCTATAGCCCACCGGGCTTGGAGACTATTTCTGCCCGCCTGTGGGACATTTCTTGCCTTTTTAGGCAGGCCTCATCAGTAGCTCCCACTGAGCACGCGAGGCTACTCAAAAGACTAGACCCATTTCCGATGGCCGAGTCCTCCCGACCCCCGCGGAACAATGCTATAGCCCACCGCCCTGTGGACTATTTCTGCATTGCGCTTGGGCATTTCTTGCCATTTTAGGGCAGGCTCTGACCGTAGCCTCCCAAGAGGCACACGAGAACCCTCGAGAAGACTGTACCCATTTCCCGACGCCCAGAGCCCCGATCGCCCACCCCAACCCCATGGACCAAAGGCCACGCTGCCGCATGATTATTTCACGTGTTGCGCGCTGGGCATTACTTGCCATTATCGGGCAGGCTTCGGACCGTAGCCTCCCACTAGGCACACTAGAACCCTTTAGAACACTGTACCCATTTACGACACCCAGAGCCCCCGATCCCCCACCCCAACCCTCATGGGACCAGCATAGCCACTGCCCTTGCTGATTATTTCACGCTGCGCTGGCTGGCATTTCTTGCCATTTTAGGGCAGTGCCTCGACCGTAGTCTCCCATCGGGCACACGAGGACCTCGAAAAGACTCTGTACTCCATGCCCAGAGCACCCGAACGCCCTCCCCAACCCCTCATGGACCAAAGGCTATAGCCCACCGGCCTCATGACTATTTCACGCTCGCGCGCGCTGGACATTTCTTGCCATTTTAGGCAGGCTTCATCAGTAGCCTCCCACTGGGCACACGAGGATCCTCAAAATGACTGTACCCATTTCCGAGGCCTGCAGCCCCGAACGCCTCCCCAACCCCCGCGACCCAAGGCTATAGCCCACCGGGCTCAGAGACTATTTCGCGCGCTCCGCCGTGGGACATTTCTTGACATTTTAGGGCAGGCCTCAGACCGTAGGCTCCCACTGAGCACGCGAGGCTACTCAAAAAGACTAGACCTATTTCCGATGGGCAGTGTCCCCAAACCGCCCTCCCCAACCCCTGTGGAACGCTATAGCCCACCCACCGCCCATTATTTGTGGAAGGCTCGACCGTAGCCTCCCAAAGAGGCACACACGAGAACCCTTGAGAAGACTGTACCCATTTCCGACGCCTAGAGCCCCCGATTCCCCCAACCCAACCCCGCGGACCAAAGGTTATAGCCCACGGCATGATTATTTCACGCCATGTCATTGGCATTTCACATTTTAGGGTAGGCTTCTGACCGTAGCCTCCCACAAGGCACACGAGAACCCTTGAGAACACTGTACCCATTTCCGACGCCCAGAGCTCCCGATCCCCCCACCCCAACCCCCCCGGACCAAAGGGTATATCCCGCCCCTGATTATTTCACACCGGGTCATGGCATTTCTTGTCATTTTAGTGGCAGGCCTCCGACCGTAGCCTCCCACCGGGCACACGAGGACCCTCGCAAAGACTGTACCCATTTCCGACGCCCAGAGCCCCCGAACCCGCAACCCAACCCCCGCGGACCAAAGGCTTTAGCCCACCTGCCTGAGACTGCTCAAGGCCTCCGGGACATTTCTTGCCTTTTTACGGCAGGCCTGACAGAGTTCCCACCGAGCACGCGAGGGTACTCAAAAGACTAGACCCATTTCCGGCCGAGTGCCCAAACCCCTCACGAACCCCGTGGAACAGACGCTTATAGCCGACGCCCGGCGATTATTTCTGCACTGGGTCATTGGGCATTTCTGCCATTTTAGTACAGTGATTCTAACTGAGCTCGCCACCACACGAGGACCCTCGAAAAGACTGTACCCATTTCCATGACCAGAGCCCCGAACCTCCTCCCCAACCCTCATGACCAAAGGCTATAGCCCACTGCCTCAAGGATTATTTCACGCACTACCATTGGCATTTCGCTATTTAGGCCAGCCTCGACTGCAGCCTCCCACGGGCAAACGAGACCCTCGAAAAAGACTAGACCCATTTCCAACGGCCAGAGCCCCGAACCCCCTACCCAACCCTCAAGGACTAGGCTATAGCCCACCTGCCTGAGACTTTTTCGCATCACGCTACTGGGACATTTCTGGCCTTTTTTAGGCAGGCCTCAGATAGTAGATCCCACTAGCACGCGAGGCTACTCAAAAAGACTAGACCCATTTCCTGGGCCGAGTCCCCAAACCCCTCTCGAACCCCTCATGAATGCACGCCATAGCCCACCGCCTCGACTTATTTCGCATGCTCACCGGTATTTCTTGCCATTTTAGGCCGACTTCCGACCGTAGCCTCCCACTAGACACACGAGAACTCGAGAAGACTGTACCCATATCCGACACCCGAGCCCCAACGCCCTCCCAACCCCGCAGCATCAGCTATAGCCCACCGCCTCGGCGATTATTTCATGCGTCACTGGGCATTTCTTGCCATTTTATGGTGTGCTTCTGACCGTATTTCTCCCACGGGCACACGAGGATCCTCGAAAAGACTGCACTCTATTTCGACACCCAGAGCCCCCGAAACCCGCTCAACAACCCACGCAGACTAAAGACTATAGCCCACCGGCCCCATCATGACTATTTCATGCGCTGCGCTCACTGGCATTTCTTGCCATTTTACGTGCTTCGACCGTAGCCTCCCACTAGGCACATGAGGACCCTCGAAAAGACTGTACCCATTTCTGATTCCAAGAGCCCCAACCCCTCCCAACACCATGGGACCAAGGGCTATAGCCCACCGCCCCATGACTATTTCATGCGATGCGCGCTGAATTTCTGCCATTTTATGGCGGTGCTCAGAGGCCTCCCACCTGGGCACAAGAGGCCCTCAAAAGACTGTACCATTTCTGATTCCTCAGAGCCCTCAACCGCCTCCCCAACCTCGCAGACTCAGGGCATATAGCCCACCGCCCCGGTGACTATTTCTTGCAATCGCTACTGTGGGCATTTTCAGTGCTTTTAGGCAGGCATCTGACCGTAGCCTACCATCTGGGCACACGAGGACCCTCGTAAGACTGTACCATTTCCGATGCCTGTGAGCCCCGAACGCCTCCCTAACCCTCATGGACCAAAGGTTATAGCCCACCGGCCTCGGCATGACTATTTCACGCACGCTGGGCATTTCTTATTTAGTGGCAGGCTTCTGTCCGTAGCCTCTGACACACGAGGACCCTCAAAAGCTCTACCCATTTCGATGACCAGAGCCCCGAACCCCCTCCCAACCCCTCATGGACCAGTACATAGCCCACTGCCTTTGGCGATTATTTCACGCCAAGGCTGGGTATTTCTTGCCATTTTAGGGCAGGCTTCTGACCGTAGCCTCCCACTGGGCACACGAGGACCCTCGAAAAGACTGTACCCATTTCCGACCCCGGAGCCCTGTAACCCTCCCCAACCCCCGTTGACCAAAGGCTATAGCCCACCGGCTTCGACGACTATTTCGCACACTGCATCGCTGGGTATTTCTTGCCATTTTAGGGCAGGCCTCTGATCGTAGGCTCCCACTGCGCACATGAGGACCGTCGAAAAGACTGTGCCTATTTCCGACGCCCAGAGCCGCCTGAACGCCCCTCCCCAACCCCCGCGGACCAAAGGCTATAGCCCACCGGCCTCGGCGACTATTTCACGTATTTCTTGCCATTTTGGGGCAGGCTTCTGACCGTAGCCTCCCACTGGGCATACGAGGACCCTCGAAAAGACTGTGCCCATTTCCGACGACCAGAGCCCCCGAAACCCCCTCCCCAACCCCCGCGGACCAAAGGCTATAGCCCACCGGGTCGAGAGACTATTTCACAGACCGCCTGTGGGACATTTCTTGCCTTTTTAGGCAGGCCTCGATCAGAGGGCTTCATCGAGCACGCGAGGCTACTCAAAAGACTAGACCCATTTCCGACAGCCGTAGTCCCCAAACCCCCATCCCGAAACCCCGGAATGCATTTATATATCCCACCGCCCCGCTGACTATTTCATGCGTCATTGGGTATTTCTTGCCATTTTAGGGCAGGTATCTGACCGTAGCCTCCCACTAGGCACACAAGAAACCTTGAGAACACTGTACCCATTTCCGACGCCTAGAGCCCCGGATCCCCCCACCCCAACCTCCAAAGGTATAGCTCACGGCCCTACATGACTTATTTCACGCACAATACCGGCATTTCTTGCCATTTTATGGCAGGCCTCTGACCGTGAGCCTCCCATCACACGAGACCCTCGAAAAGACTGCATACCATTTCCGATGCCTGAGCACCCGAACGCCCTCCCAACCTCATGACCAAAGGCTATAGCCCACCGCCTGGCGACTATTTCACGCTTTCTACTGGACATTTCTTGCCATTATTTTAGGTAAGGCTTCGTCCGTAGCCTCCCACTGGGCACACGACGACCCTCAAAATGACTGTACCCATTTCCGAGGTCCAGAGCCCCCGAACGCCCCACCCCAAACCCCGCGGACCAAAGGCAAATGCCCACCGGGCTCAGAGACAATTTCAAGGCCATTGTGGGACATTTCTTGCCTTTTAGGTGCCTGCATCAGAGCTCCCACGAGCACGCGAGGCTACCTCAAAAGACTAGACCTATTTCCGGCGGCCGAGTCCCCAAACCCCCTCCCGAACCCCGTGGAATGACGCTATAGCCCACCGCCCACCGCCCTGACTATTTCCCGTGATTGCTACCGGGCATTTCTTGCCATATTAGGCAGGCTCTCAATCGTAGCCTCCCAAGAGGCACACACGAGAACCCTTGAGAAGATGCACCCATTTCCCGACGCCTAGAGCCCCGATTCCCCCAACCCAACCCCTGGACTAGGGTTATAGCTCACGGCCTCGGCGATTATTTTCACGCTACACTGGGCATTTCTTGCCATTTGTAGGCTTCGACCGTAGCCTCCCACAAGGCACACGAGAACCCTTGAGAACACTGACCCATTTCCCGACGCCCATAGCTCCCGATCCCCCCCCCCCAACCCCCGCTGGACTGGGTGAGGTAGTCTGCCGGCCTCATGATTATTTCACACGCTGGGTCACTGGCATTTCTGTCATTTTAGGGCAGGCCTCGACCATAGCCTCCCACTGGGCACACGAGACCCTCGAAAAGATCATTGTACCCATTTCCGACGCCCAGAGCCCCCCGAACCCCCACCCAACCCCTCATGACCAAAGGCTTTTAGCCCACCTGCCCTGAGACTGCCTCGGCATCTACCGTGGGACATTTCTTGCCTTTACCAGGCCTCGACAGGCTCCCACTGGGCACGCGAGGGTACTCAAAAAGACTAGACCCATTTCCGATGGCCAGAGTGCCCAAACCCCCCTCCCGAACCCCCGTGGAACAGACGCTATAGCCGACCGGCCCCGGCGACTATTTCGTGCACTGCGCCACTGGGCATTTCGTGCCATTTTAGTGCAGGATTCTAACCGTAGCCTGCCACTGGCCACACGAGGACCCTCGAAAAGACTGTACCCATTTCCGATGACCAGAGCCCCCGAACCTCCCTCCCCAACCTCCGCGGACCAAAGGCTATAGCCCAACGTCGGCGATTATTTCGCTACGCGCCACTGGCATTTCTGCCATTTAGGCCAGCTCGACCGCACCTCCCACTGGGCAAACGAGACCCTGAAGACTGTACTCCATTTAACGCCAGAGTTTCTCAACCCTGTAACGCCTGAAAAAAAATTCCATTATGGAATTGGGCTTTCACTAGATTTATGGAGGCCTTTTATTAGAAAAGGTAGAAAAGGGTATGGTATTGTTACATGAGGTTAATTATAAGTTAGTTTTTGCCAAGAGGGCTATTTCTCCAAAATCTCATTCCCTATAAATTCATCTTTTACTCCATCTTTTTCATAACCCTAAAAACCTATGATATTCTTGTTTCCTCTCTTATCAATTGATCATAGTTTTTCTTCACTCACACCATAGGATTCAATTCTTGTTTAGGAGAATCAAAGCAATCGATGTATACCATCTTCAATCCTTCAAGATTTGTTTTAAATTATTCTATGTAAGGTTTATGTTGACATGATTTGAGATTTGTTTTAGATCTTGATGCATGATATAGATGTGTTTGGGTTTTGTTTGGGGTTTGATTAATTGGGTGTTTGGTTAATCAACCTTTGGCATAATAAGCATGTAGGATGATTTCTGGACAGCATGATATCTTGATTTTTTTTTACTGATACTTTGTGAACGAATTTTTCTTAGAAATTTATATTCTGGAAAATAGACATATATAACCTCCTTAATAAATTTTATTTCATCAAATTTGATTTCGTTTTCAATTTAATATGTATTTTCGAATTAGAAACCACTGCACAGGAAAACTGTAATTCCAACAGTCCAATCGGGTTTACAGAATTATTTTCACTATCAAATGAACTCGGAAAATTATGAACTTTTATACGGATGTTAATATACGTGTTTAGTATCTCCAGTTTTAATTTCATAATTTTATGATAAGTATTTCATTTTATAAAATTCTCAGAACCTGTTCTGTTCGGTTAAGGTTATGAGAAAACAGTTTTGAAATTGTTGGGAAATAAATAGTTTTAAAATGTTTTTGATCTCTGATCCTCTTCAAACTTTTATATGAGATACTCATGGATGTCCAGAATAGTTTTGTAGAATATTATGTCATTCCGAGGTTTAGATTAAGAGTTAAAAATTCTAAGATCAGACCTGTGCGGGAATGAATTAGAAAGACAAATTCTTAGAGTGAGTTATTAATAGTTATGTTTTGATTTGTTATATGTTGAAGGCTCTTAGGATTTAGAAGTGTAGTTCAAGATCTTCTTATCAAGGTAAGTAACTTCATTCCTAGTATACTAGATATATATAAGTATTTTGATATTATTATTATAAGTATAAATGTCTTTATACCACTTAGAAGATTAAAGGATTTTCGCAACAAAATCAATTTATGAAAATGTTTTCAAATATGAATTCTTTTAACAAAATATTTTATAAATGCCTTTTAATGTGTCAATTATTTTGGCGACATGACTACTTATTATGATTTTAGAAATTAGTTTGCAAGCTCAAATTATTTTTTTTTACTTTTTTCTCAATACGTTTTAATGTTTTGTACTCATGTGAGATTTCAGTTATTGATGATTGTATGGAATTCTTAATGTTTTGGCTCATTGTCCATAGTTGTTCTGATTCTGATTCTGATCGTAATATACGATATATCTGTCTGGACCAGTACTGGGTATAAGTTCTGAATGTGCACACAATATTTTGATTCTGTCTGGGCCGGGTCACCGGGACTATAGGTGACACTATGTGACATGAGCTAACTTTTCATTTTCTGTACATGTGAATATGATTTGCCATAATAAGTAACTCTGATTTTGATATTCTGAATTCCTATGTGTTAACATATATGTTTACATATTGTTGATTTTGATGATAACAAATAAGATTAAGAATGATTAAGTTTTAAAAAGCTTAAATTATTTTTTATACATTTTAGATAAATCATTATTTTCACATTTTAAATGTTTTATATTTAATGGAAAAATGATTTTATGAAATTGATTGTTTTTCAAGTTTATGGTTTAATTGAAAGTGTTTTGAAAACTTGAAAATCAATAAGTATTGTTTGAAATTATGGAGAAGGACTTATTTAAAAAGTATTATAGTATTTTGGACCATTTCATAATTTCAGAAAGTTTTGAGATTCACAAAATATTATTTAGAAATTCTGAATTTGGACCTTTTTGTAAAGTTTTATAACGTTTTGGGTCATAGTACAATTATATAAAGTTTTGGGGCAAAGCTGCAATTTTTGGTAAATAGTTCACTATAGCAGTCTATGGAAATTACCCCTTCACCGTTTACGGAAAACGGTTCACCGTTTATTTCCAGATTGTTAACCTTGAACCGTTTAGTAAAAAGGTTAAGCCAAATTTATTTTGCAAGTCTCTGAAATTACCCTTCACTGTTTATAAAACGTTCACCGTTTATTTCAGATTGTAACCTTGAACCGCTTTAGTTAAAACGGTTAAGCCAAATTTATTTTGCAGGTCTCGAAATTACCCTTCACTGTTTATGGAAAACGGTTCACCGTTTATTTCAGACATAACCTTGAACCGTTTAGTAAGAACGGTTAAGCCAAATTTATTTTGCAGGTCTCTGGAAATTACCCCTTCACCGTTTACGGAAAACGGCGAACCGTTTATTTGAAATTCAGCATAACGGTATCTTTGACCAGCACAAACGGCTAACCGTTTACGGTTAATCCATGATCCGTTTTCTGGCAAAAGTGCATAACGGCTGGTTTTTGAGCTCCAACTATAAAAACTCAAATCCAACTCATTTTCAAGCTCTCTAGCACGCACAAACAAAAGGCATACAACATATCTTGAGCTCTCAATTTGTGAATCATAAATCTTTGAGTGAGCTTTGTTCTTCATTTTGTATATCTACTCTTTGAGAGAGTTTTTATTGTAATTTTCAATTACTCATCAAATTTGGAGTGTTTAAGTGTGTGATACACTTGAGTGAAGAGATTGGGAGATAATCTCTTGTTGTAAAGGTTCATTGACACCTTGAAGTCAATTGTAAGTTCATTGCCCTGGAAAGGCTTGATAGTGAAACCTCAAGCCCGTGTGCTTGGAGGCGTGACGAGGTGATAGCCGAACCACGAAAAATCCTTGAGTTTGCTTTCTCCTCTTACTCATTTATTATTGTGCTTTTATTGAATTTATTGTTTTCAATTTTATTAAGGCATTAGATTTTGATTGTTGTGATTGTTGTGTGATTTGATTAGGATAATTTTAAAACACCAATTCACCCCCCTCTTGGGCTGCATACACTTGTATTTCAATTGGTATCGAGCGAGGTGCTCTTGTATAGACTTAACTGCCTAGAGTTAAAGATCAATCGCAACTCAAATTAGCTCAACATTCATGGAAGGCCAATCCACCACTAGACCTCCATATTTTGATGGAAATGATTACCCGTATTGGAAAACTAGGATGAGAGTATTTTACAAGCCTTAAACTATGAAATATGGGAAATAGTTTGTGATGACTCATTCATTCCTAGGAATAATGCCTTAAGTGATTTAGATAGAAAATGATGTCTTTAAATTCCAAAGCTATGAATGCTTTATTTTGTGCCTTAGATAAAATGAATTTTATAAAGTTTCAAGTTGTTCTAATGCTTATGAAATATGGAGAAAACTTGAACTCATGTATGAGGAGACTACAAATGAGGAGGAATCTCATGAAGTGTCAAATTTGGCACTTATGGCAATTGGAGATGAATCGTATGATGAGCTTGATGAGGTAAGTGATCCTACCTATGATGAATTGTATGATGCTTTTAAAGAATTGCATGATGAGTTTATGAAAATTAGTAAAAAGAATGTATGTCTTAAAAAGAAAATTATCGAGCTCACAAAAAATGAATCTTATGCAAAGATTACATGCTTAGAATTAGAGAATAAAGCATTGCATGATAAGATTGCAAATTTAGCACTTTATACAAGCATCTAGAATCACATGTAGATGACTTGAAAATGAAAATGATGCTTTACAAAATCCAATGTTTCATTAAATGAAAAGATCAAAGAATTGAATTAGATAATGAAATGTTACATGATAGGATTGCATCATTTACATGTAAACAAAGTACTCACATGAGCTTGAGAAATCACATGTTGATGAATTAATGAAAGAAATGAAGTGCTAAAGAAGAGCAATGACCTAAATCAAATTGTGTTAAAATTTACAAATGGACAAAAGATGTTGGATAATTTGCTTTAATACACAAAATGTGTGTTTGACAAAGGAGGTATTGGTATAAGTTTCAATTTGAAACAAAATATTATAAGCATTATTTTGTTAAGGCTACCCACAAATGATCATAAAATTGTTTGTCATTTTGCAATCAAAATGGTCATATGAAATATAGATGTCCAAAGGAAAAGAAAACATATTATGGTGTAATGTGTTTGGGTTCCAAAAGGAACCATTATAACACTCAAGGACCCAAGAGTATTTGGGTACCAAAGGGCACAACGTGAATGTTTTCTTTGTAGGTACCACAATCAAGGAATGGTGGAGAGTTCCTGATGAAGCTTGTGAGGACAATCACTTGACCATGATCTAGGAGAAAAAGATGAGGCAAGATGATATAATTATTTTGGTAACAATTCTTGCCATATTGAATTTGTTGAATGGATCATGATAAATGGATAATAGCTTAAATTTGTGAAAGTATGCTTATATGTTTACATGATGGAATTATCATTGTGTATAACATTGAGTGATTTATCATGATGCTTTCATTTGATTTTGATGATTGTATGGTTTATGATTTCATTTTTTTTAATTGTCCATCATCATTGTCCATCTCTTATGTATGTGTGAATTCATGTGCTATTAATTGTGTTATATCATCATTCATTAAATTGCCCTATGTGAGCATTTGTAATAATGGATTTGATCACTTGTTTATAATGATGACTTTTCTAAATAGCTATGTTGATTTTGATGATCTAAAGATTTGAGATAAAGAATATGCTTTGATGATTACATGGATTTGATAAAGTTTGATCATATGCAATCTATGATTGATGAATGTATGCATTTATGGTTCATGCACTAATTGGCTTATTGAAAAGTTTTGAATCACAAAATGTTTTTAATTGATCCATTTTATGATAATTTTGTGTGTTTGAATTTTTCTAAAACGGATAACCGTACGGAAAACCGTGTGTCAATTTTGAATTTTGGTTGCTGTCATTAATCGGATACCCGGTTATGATAACCGTGTCAATTCTAGAGGAAGTCATTACTTAGTTGCTGCCCAAAACCGGATAAATCAATTCTCAAAATCGGTGTTTAATGCATGTTATTTTGGTCGCTGTCAAACCGGATAACCGTTATGATAACCGTAAGTCAATTCAAGATAGATGTTGCTGCCTTCAACCGATTAGTTGGTTGGCACAATCCGTTAGCCTGATTCGTGAAAGATAGAGTGTTGTTCATCTTTCATGCTGCAAAACCGGATGTGTTTCCTCTCTAAAACTATTTCTTCCTTCATTCTTTTTCACTCCAAAATTCATCATTTCCATTTGTTTTCTATTCAAATCGATTCACAAAAATTATTCCTCATGATTTCTTGTTTTCAAAGTCATCTTCAAAATCCATTTTCATCACCAAACTCACAAGTAGTCTCTTATGCTTGTATGTAGACACACCAACAATTCCCACTTTATGATTTTTCATTTTATATTTCTATTATATGGATGCTTATGCATCTTTTTTCATATCTTTGGATTATGTGTCTATTTTAGATAACATATGATTGTTGGTTATGTCTTTACTTATGTTTTGGATAATTTTGAGCTAATATGCCTATCTTGAGCTTTTGATGATTGATAGGGGGAGTTTTTATTCTCTTTGATGATAAAGAGGGAGATATTATTTGTAAGGGAGAAATACATTTACTTTGAAATCTTAAGCATATGAGATTTTTTAAATTTTATTGAAATGTCACATTAAATCTTTGATGAGTTTAGTTGTCTTGTTATTATTTATAGAGCTTGGATTGTTGACATTATGCTCTTATGACTCTTGCATTCCCTTGCTTAGCTTATTACTTGTTCTATTTTGGATAATATGAATTTTGAATATTTTTGTTATCCAAAGGGGGAGACATAGTAATACACCATTTTGATGATATCAAAAGGGAGAATAATACGCGCTTTGAGTATCTTTTGGCTGATATATGATTATGGTAATGATTTTGATGATTTTGAGATATTTTTATTATTTTATTAAATTTGTGTTTTATATTGTGATTTTATGTTTTGAGTTGTTGATTTATAACTGATGGAATCATGATCATGATCATTTTATGGTTGATAAATCAGTGATGCTTTGTATATGGAGTTGGTTGTACAACGATTTATAATAATTTGAGAGTGATATTACTAAATCTTGTATTTGAGGTGATGCTTGTTGTTAGGGGAGATTCTATCAAAATTTCTACTTGGACAACATGGGTACAATTTACTCTTTATTCTATCCCTAAGTTTTTTTTATGATGAAAGGGGAGAAAAATACTGTTTTAAAACTTATTCAAAATTTTGCTATTTTTCTCAATTTTCCATTAAGTTTTCTTTTGATGATGAAGGGGAGAAGAATACATGTTTTTAAATTTGTTAATTTACCTAAATTGTAAGAGGAGCTACATTTAGGGGAGTAATTTATGCAATCATTCTTTAAATACATGAAATGTTTGTCATCATCAAAAGGAGAATGTTAACATATATGTTTTCATAATATTGATTTTGATGATAACAAACAAGATTAATTTTTGAATCATTCTTTAAACTGATGAAAGATTTGTCATCATCAAAAGGGGAGATTGTTAACATATATGTTTACATATTGTTGATTTTGATGATAACAAATAAGATTAAGAATGATTAAGTTTTAAAAGCTTAAATTATTTTTTATACATTTTAGATAAATCATTATTTTCACATTTTAAATGTTTTATATTTAATGGAAAAATGATTTTATGAAATTGATTGTTTTTCAAGTTTATGGTTTAATTGAAAGTGTTTTGAAAACTTGAAAATCAATAAGTATTGTTTGAAATTATGGAGAAGGACTTATTTAAAAGTATTATAGTATTTTGACCATTTCATAATTTCAGAAAGTTTTGAGATTCACAAAATATTATTTAGAAATTCTGAATTTGGAACTTTTTGTAAAGTTTTATAACGTTTTGGGTCATAGTACAATTATATAAAGTTTTGGGGCAAAGCTGCAATTTTTGGTAAATAGTTCACTATAGCAGTCTATGGAAATTACCCTTCACTGTTTACGGAAAAACGGTTCACCGTTTATTTCAGATTGTTAACCTGAACCGTTTAGTAAAAAGGTTAAGCCAAATTTATTTTGCAGGTCTCTGGAAATTACCCCTTCACCGTTTATGGAAAACGGTTCACCGTTTATTTCCAGATTGCTAACCTTGAACCGTTTAGTAAAAACGGTTAAGCCAAATTTATTTTGCAGGTCTCTGGAAATTACCCCTTCACCGTTTATGGAAAACGGTTCACCGTTTATTTCCAGATTGCTAACCTTGAACCGTTTAGTAAGAACGGTTAAGCCAAATTTATTTTGCAGGTCTCTGGAAATTACCCCTTCACCGTTTACTGAAAACGGCGAACCGTTTATTTGAAATTCAGCATAACGGTAACTTTGACCAGCACAAACGGCTAACCGTTTACGGTTAACGGCGATCCGTTTTCTGGCAAAAGTGCATAACGGCTAGTTTTTGAGCTCCAACTATAAAAACTCAAATCCAACTCATTTTCAAGCTCTCTAGCACGCACAAACAAAAGGCATACAACATATCTTGAGCTCTCAATTTGTGAATCATAAATCTTTGAGTGAGCTTTGTTCTTCATTTTGTATATCTACTCTTTGAGAGAGTTTTTATTGTAATTTTCAATTACTCATCAAATTTGTGAGTGTTTATGTGTGTGATACACTTGAGTGAAGAGATTGGGAGATAATCTTTGTTGTAAAGGTTCATTGACACCTTGAAGTCAATTGTAAGTTCATTGCCTTGGAAAGGCTTGATAGTGAAACTCTCAAGCCCGTGTGCTTGGAGGCGGACGAAGTGACAGAACCACGAAAAATCCTTGAGTTTGCTTTCTCCTCTTACTCATTTATTATTGTGCTTTATTGAATTTATTGTTTCAATTTTATTAAGGCATTAGATTTTGATTGTTGTGATTGTTGTGTGATTTGATTAGATAATTTTAAAACACCAACCACCACCCTGTCAAGCAGTACACTTGTATTTCACCATGGAATTACATTATCTAATTAAAATACGCTATTCCTTCCATGATATATAGTTTTATGAAATTTATGGATTTATGAAATATGTTTTGCTCCAAAGAAGGCTTGCAACATTTTGAGCACGATAGGCCCAGTGTGTTAGGAATGGTTTTACTCATCGAGTTGACGGCTCACCCTCGCCATTACTTTTGCGCATTAAGTCCTTTGAGAGGTATGCCCAGCCCTGGTGTTAGGGATTTTCGCTTCTGTCGCCATCTCAATAAGAAGAAGAATAGACTCATGTTTCTTTTAGTTTATCTCGATCTTGAACTTGTAATTTGGGTTTCGAGACATTGTTGTTTTAATTTTATATTTCCTGAGAGTTTATATTTTTTAGTATTGGATGTATGAACCTCAGGATTATTCTTATAAGAACTTGAGGTATACCAGCTTGGTATTTGTGAGTTGAGAGTGAGATTTTCGTGAGTTACCTGCTTATTTCATGTGTTCTTGACGTGTTAGATTTGGGGTGTTACATAAACCCCCACCCAACCCTCATGACCAAAGGCTATAGCCCACCGGGCTCGGAGACTCTTTCGCACGCTGCGCCTTGGGACATTTCTGGCCTTTTTAGGGCAGGCCTCAGATAGTAGGCTCCCACTGAGTACGCGAGGCTACTCAAAAAGACTAGACCCATTTCCAATGGCCAGAGTCCCCAAACCCCCCTCTCGAACCCCTGCGGAACAGACGCTATAGCCCACCGCCCCATGACTTATTTCGCAATCACTGGGTATTTCTTGCCATTTTAGGCCAGACCTCTGACCGTAGCCTCCCACTAGACACACGAGAACTCTTGAGAAGACTGTACCCATTTCCGACGCCCAGAGCCCCCGATCCCCCAACCCCAACACCCGCGGACCAAAGGCTATAGCCCGCCGGCCTCTGCGCCTATTTCACGCGCTGTGCCGCTGGGCATTTCTTGCCATTTTAGGGCAGGCTTCTGACCGTAGCCTCCCACTGGGCACACGAGGACCCTCGAAAAGACTGTACCCATTTCCGACCCCCGGAGCCCTGTAACCCCTCCCAACCCCTGCTGACCAAAGGCTTATAGCCCACCGGCTTCGAATATTTCACACCGCATCGCTGGGTATTTTGCCATTTTAGGGCAGGCTGATCAGTAGGGCTCCCACTGCACATGAGGATCCGAAAAGACTGGCCTTATTTCCGACGCCCAGCCGCCTCGAACGCCCCTCCCCAACCCCTCATGGACCAAAGGCTATAGCCCACCGCCCTACGATTATTTCACGCCACACTACTGGCATTTCTTGCCATTTTATGGCAGGCTTCTGACCGTAGCCTCCCACTGGGCATACGAGGACCCTCGAAAAGACTGTACCCATTTGCGAAGGCCAGAGCCCCCGACCCCCCTACCCAACCCCCGCGGACCAAAGGCTATAGCCCACCGGGCTTGGAGACTATTTCGCGCACTCCGCCGTGGGACATTTCTTGCCTTTTTAGGGCAGGCCTCTGACCGTAGGCTCCCACTGAGCACGCGAGGCTACTCAAAAAGACTAGACCCATTTCCGACAGCCAGAGTCCCCAAACCCCCATCCCGAAACCCCGTGGAACAGACGATATATCCCACCTACGCTGATTATTTCTCATACTGGTATTTCTTGCCATTTTAGGTGTATCTGACCGTAGCCTCCCACTAGGCACACAAGAAACCTTGAGAAGACTGCACTCCATTTCCGACCCCTGTGAGCCCCCCGATCCCGCCCACCCCAACCCCAATTCTGACCAGGCTATAGCCCGCAGCTGCAACTATTTCAAGCTCGCGTCACTGGCATTTTGCCATTTTTGGGCAGGCCTGACCGTAGCCTCCCACCTGCACACGAGACCCTCGAAAAGACTATACCCATTTCCCGACACCCAGAGCCCCTCAAACCCCTCATCAACCCCTCATGCGACTAAGTGACTATAGCCCACCGCCCCATGACTATTTCACCCGCTACGACGCTGGGCATTACTTGTCATTTTACAGCAGGCTTCTGACCGTAGCCTCCCACTGGGCACACGAGTACCCTCGAAAACACTGTACCGATTTCCGATGCCAAGAGGCCCCGACCCACCCTCCCCAACCTCATGTGACTATATAGCCCACCGCCCTGCTGACTATTTCATGCGCTTGTCATTGGCATTTCATGCCATTTTATGGCGGGCTTCTGACCGTAGCCTCCCAATGGGCACACGAGGACCCTCGAAAAGACTGTACCCATTTCCTGGCGACCGTGAGCCCCCGAACCCCTCCCAACCCCTCAGGACCAAAGGCAATAGCCCACCGCCTGATTATTTCACGCTACCGCGACGCTGGGCATTACTTGCCATTTTACGGCAGGCTTCTGACCGTAGCCTCCCACTGGGTACACGAGTACCGTCAAAAACACTGTACCCATTTCCGATGCCAAGAAGCCCCGAAACCCCGTCCCCAACCCCCGCGGACCAAAGGCTATAGCCCACCGGCCTCGGCGACTATTTCACGCGCTGCGCCGCTGGGCATTTCTTGCCATTTTAGGGCAGGCTTCTGACCGTAGCCTCCTACTGGGCACACGAGGACCCGCGAAAAGACTGTGACTCCATTTCAAAACCCAGAGTCTCAAACCCCTCATCAACCCCGGGACTAAAGACTATAGCCCACCTGGCCTCATGATTATTTCACGCCACACGACTGGCATTTCTTACATTTTAGTGGCAGGCTTCTGAATCAGCCTCCCACCGGGCACACGAGGACCCCTCAAAAGATCTGTACCCATTTCCGACGCCTGAGCCCCGAACCGCCCACCCCAACCCCTCATGGACTAAAGGCATAGGCCCGCCTCATGATTATTTCACGCTGCCACGGCAGGCATCTCTTACTATTTTAGCATGTGCTTCTGACCGAGCCTCCCACGGGCACACGAGGACCTCGAAAAGACTATACCCATTTCCCGACGCCCAGAGCCCCGAACGCCTCCCCCAACCCTCAAGGACCAAAGGCTATAGCCCACCGGCCTTGGCGGATTATTTCACGCGGCCATAGACATTTCCTGCGATTTTAGGGCAGGCTTCTGACCGTAGCCTCCCACTGGGCACACGAGGGCCGTCAAAAAGACTGTACCCATTTCCGATGCCAAGAACCCCCGAACCCCCCTCCCCAACCCCCGCGGACCAAAGGGTGTAGCCCACTGCCCCGCATGACTATTTCACGCGCCACTGGCATACATTTCCATTTTAGTGCCTGATCGTAGCCTCCCACCGGGCACACGAGACCCCGAAAAGACTCAGACCCATTTCCGACGCCCAGAGCCCCCGAACCCCCACCCCAACCCTCAAGGACCAAAGTTATAGTTCACGGCCTCATGATTATTTCGTATGCGTCACTGGCATTTCTTGCCATTTTAGGGCAGGCCTCGATCGTAGCCTCCCACCAGGCACACGAGAACCCTTGAGAAGACTCAGACCCATTTGACGCCCAGAGCTCCCGATCCCCTCGGCTTCAACCCTCATGACCAAACGCTATAGCCGCCATGATTATTTCACGCGCCGCTGGGCATTTCTTGTTATTTTAGGGCAGGCTTCTGACCGTAGCCTCCCACTGGGCACACGAGGACCCGCGAAAGACTGACTCATTTCACACGCAGAGCCCCTCAAACCCCTCATCAACCCCGGGACTAAAGACTATAGCCCACCGTCCTTGCTGATTATTTCACGCCACGACGCTGGTATTTCTGTTATTTTAGGGCAGGCTTCTGACCGTAGCCTCCCATCAAGTACACACGAGGACCCTGAAAAGACTGTACTCATTTCCCAATCCCCAGAGCCCCCGAACCCCACACCCCAACCCTCATGGACCAAAGGTTATAGTCACTGCCCCATGATTATTTCACGCTGGCCACAGAGGGCATCTTCATTATTTTAGGGCAGGCTTGATCAGAGCCTCCCACTGGGCACACGAGACCTCGAAAAGACTGTACCCATTTCCGACGCCTGAGCCCCGAACGCCTCCCAACCCCCGCACCAAAGGCTATTGCCCACCGCCCCATGATTATTTCACGCTGCGCCCTGCTAGGGCATTTCATGATTTAGGGCAGGCTTCTGACCGTAGCCTCCCACTGGCCATACGAGGACCCTCGAAAAGACTGTACCCATTTCCGACAGCCAGAGCCCCCGAACCCCCTACCCAACCCCCGCAGACCAAAGGATATAGCCCACCGGGCTTGGAGACTATTCCGCGCGCTCCGCCGTGGGACATTTCTTGCCTTTTTAGGGCAGGTCTCTGAACGTAGGCTCCCACCGAGCACGCGAGGCTACTCAAAAAGACTAGACCCATTTCCGATGGCCAGAGCCCTCGATCCCCCCGCCCCAACCCCCGCGGACCAAACGCTATAGCCCGCCGGCCTCGGCGACTATTTCACGCGCTGCGCCGCTGGGGATTTCTTGCCATTTTAGGGCAGGCTTCTGACCGTAGCCTCCCACTGGGCACACGAGGACCCGCGAAAAGACTGTACCCATTTCTGACACCCAGAGCCCCCGAAACCCCCTCATCAACCCCCGGGGACTAAAGAGTATAGCCCACCGGTCTCGGCGACTATTTCACGCGCTACGACGCTGGGCATTACTTGTCATTTTACGGCAGGCTTGATCAGAGCCTCCCATCAAGTACACACGAGGATCCTCAAAAGACTGACTCCATTTCCGATGCCAAGAGCCTCGAACCCCATCCCCAACTCCTCATGAACAGGCTATAGCCCACCGCCTCGGCGATTATTTCATGCGCTTGCTGGGCATTTGTTATTTTAGGGCAGGCTTGACCGTAGCCTCCCACTGGGCACACGAGGACCCACGAAAAGACTGTACCCATTTCCGATGACCAGAGCCCTCAAACCTCCAACCCTCTGGACCAAAGACTATAGCCCCACCCGCCCCACGACTATTTCACACGCTACACTGGTACTTTCTTCCCATTTTAGGCGTGCTCGACAGAGCCTCCCACCGGGCACACGAGACCCTCAAAAGACTGTACATTTCTAACGCCCAGAGCCCCCGAACCCCTCCCCAACCCCTGGACCAGGCTACTATAGCCACCGGCCTTGACTTATTTCACGCGCTGCGCCACTGGGCATTTCTTGCCATTTTAGGGCAGGCTTCTGACCGTAGCCTCCCACCGGGCACACGAGACCCTCAAAAGACTGCACTCATTTCCGACACCCAGAGCCCCGAAACCCCTCATCAACCCCCGGGACTAAAGACTATAGCCCACCGGGTCTCGGGCGACTATTTCACGACCACGACGCTGGCATTACTTAGATTTTACTAAGCTTCAGACGTAGCTTCAGACCGGGCACACGAGACCCTCAAAAGACTGCACTCCATTTCTGATGTCCAGCCCCAGCGCCCTCCCAACCTCATGGGACCAAAGGCTATAGCCACACCGCCCCTGCGACTATTTCTTGCATCGCTGGTGGGCATTTCGTACATTTTAGGGCAGGCTTCTGACCAGAGCCTCCCACTGGCACACGAGGATCCTCAAAAGACTGTACCCATTTCCGGCGACCAGAACCCTCAAACCCTCCCCCAACCCCTCATGGACCAAAGGCTATAGCCCACCGCCTCATGATTATTTCACGCTGCGACGCTGGCAAGATTGTCATTTTACGGCAAGCTTCTAACCGTAGCCTCCCACTGGGCAGACGAGGACCGTCAAAAAGACTGTACCCATTTCCGATACCAAGAGTCCCCCAACCCCCCCCCCCAACCTCGGACTAATTATTGCCCGCCCTGCCGCGACTATTATTTCACGCTACTACTGGCATTTCTTGCTATTTTAGGGCAGGCTTCTGACCGCAGCCTCCCATCACACGAGGACCTCGAAAAGACTGCTCCCATTTCACCCCTGAGCCCTGCACCCTTCTCCTCAACCCCTGTGGACCAAAGGCTATAGCCCACTGCCTCGACGACTATTTCACAGACTGCATCACTGGGTATTTTTGCCATTTTAGGGCAGTGCTTGATCAGAGCTTCCCACCGCGCACACCAGGACCCTCGACAAGACCGTACCCATTTCCCATGCCAAGAGCCCCCGAACCCCCACCAACCCTCATGACCAAAGTTATAGCCGGCTGCCTCTATGATTATTTCACGCTGGCCCGCTGGCATTTCGTGCCATTTTAGGCAGTGCTTCGATCAGAGCCTCCCATCGGGCACACGAGGACCCTCAAAAGACTGTACCCATTTCCGACGCCTGTGAGCCCCGAACCGCCCACCCCGACCCCTCAAGGACCAAAGCTATAGCTCACTGCCTCATGATTATTTCACGCTACTGCAAGAGGCATCTCTTATTTTGTGTGCTTCGATCAGAGCCTCCCACGGGCACACGAGGACCCTCGAAAAGACTATACCCATTTCCATGCCCAGAGCCCCTAACGCCTCCCAACCCTCATGGACCAAAGGCTATAGCCCACCGCCTTGGCGATTATTTCACGCGCGCTAGACATTTCACATTTTAGGGCAGGCCTGACCGTAGCCTCCCACTGGGCACACGAGGCCAAAAGACTGTACCCATTTCCGATGCCAAGAACCCCGAACCCCTCCCCAACCCCTCATGACCAAAGTGTAGCCCACTGCCTGGCGATTATTTCACGCACAAGGCCATTGGGCATTTCTGTTATTTTAGGCAGTGCTTCTGACCGTAGCCTCCCACCGGGCACACGAGGACCCTGAAAAGACTCAGACCCATTTCCGACGCCCAGAGCCCCCGAACCCCCACCCCAACTGCCGCTGACCAAAGGTTATAGCTCACTGCCCTTGGCGACTTATTTCAGTGCTATACATTGGCATTTCTTGCCATTTTAGGGCAGGCTCTGATCGTAGCCTCCCACCTGGCACACGAGAACCCTTGAGAAGACTGTACCCATTTCCGACGCCCAGAGCCCCCGATGCCCCCCCAACCCCTCATGACCAACGCTATAGCCACCTGCCGGCGATTATTTCACGCGGCTCATTGGCATTTCTTGTTATTTTAGGCAGGCTTGACCGTAGCCTCCCACTGGGCACACGAGGACCCGCGAAAAGACTGTACCCATTTCTGACACGCAGAGCCCCCGAAACCCCCTCATCAACCCCCGGGGACTAAAGACTATAGCCCACCGGTCTCATTATTTCACGCGCCACGACGCTGGTATTTCTTGCACATTTTAGGGCAGGCTTGATCAGAGCCTCCCACCGGGCACACGAGGACCCTCAAAAGACTCAGACTCCATTTCTCGACGCCCAGAGCCCCGAACCCCCACCCCAACCCTCATGGACCAGTTATTATAGCCCGCCGCCTCGGCGATTATTTCACGTGCCAAGCAGGGCATCTCTTACTATTTTAGGGCAGGCTTCTGACCGTAGCCTCCCACTGGGCACACGAGGACCCTCGAAAAGACTGTACCCATTTCCGACGCCCAGAGCCCCCGAACGCCCTCCCCAACCCCCGCGGACCAAAGGCTATTGCCCACCGGCCTCCATGATTATTTCACGCGCCGCGCTAGGCATTTCCTCATTTTAGGGCAGGCTTGACCGTAGCCTCCCACTGGCCATACGAGGACCCTCGAAAAGACTGTACCCATTTCCGACAGCCAGAGCCCCCGAACCCCCTACCCAACCCCCGCAGACCAAAGGATATAGCCCACCGGGCTTGGAGACTATTCCGCGCGCTCCGCCGTGGGACATTTCTTGCCTTTTTAGGGCAGGTCTCTGAACGTAGGCTCCCACCGAGCACGCGAGGCTACTCAAAAAGACTAGACCCATTTCCGATGGCCAGAGCCCTCGATCCCCCCGCCCCAACCCCCGCGGACCAAACGCTATAGCCACTGCCTCACGATTATTTCACGCTGGCTGGGGATTTTCACATTTTAGCAGTGCTCGACCGTAGCCTCCCACTGGGCACACGAGGACCCGCGAAAAGACTGTACCCATTTCTGACACCCAGAGCCCCCGAAACCCCCTCATCAACCCCCGGGGACTAAAGAGTATAGCCCACCGGTCTCGGCGACTATTTCACGCGCTACGACGCTGGGCATTACTTGTCATTTTACGGCAGGCTTCTGACCGTAGCCTCCCACTGGGCACACGAGGATCCTCGAAAAGACTGTACCCATTTCCGATGCCAAGAGCCCTCGAACCCCCATCCCCAACTCCCGCGGAACAAGGGCTATAGCCCACCGGCCTCGGCGACTATTTCATGCGCTGCGCCGCTGGGCATTTCGTGCCATTTTAGGGCAGGCTTCTGACCGTAGCCTCCCACTGGGCACACGAGGACCCACGAAAAGACTGTACCCATTTCCGATGACCAGAGCCCCCGAAACCCCCTCCCCAACCCCCGCGGACCAAAGACTATAGCCCACTGGCCTCGGCGACTATTTCACACGCTGCCATTGGTACTTTCTTCCCATTTTAGGCAGTGCTTGACCGTAGCCTCCCACTGGGCACACGAGGACCCTCAAAAAGACTGTACACATTTCTAACGCCCAGAGCACACGAACCCCTCCCCAACCCCTCAAGGACTAGGCTATAGGCCACCGGCCCTTGACTATTTCACGCTGCTGCCACTGGCATTTCTTGCCATTTTAGGGCAGTGCTTGACCGTAGCCTCCCACTGGGCACACGAGGACCCTCCAAAAGACTGTACCCATTTCTTACACCCAGAGCCCCCGAAACCCCCTCATCAACCCCCGGGGACTAAAGACTATAGCCCACCGGTCCCATGACTATTTCACGACTACGACGCTGGCATTACTTGTGATTTTACTCAGGCTTCGACGTAGTCAAGACTGGGCACACGAGGACCCTCAAAAGATCACCATTTCGATGTCCAGAGCCCCCGAGCGCCTCCCAACCTCAAGGGACCAGTTATAGCCACACTGCCCGGCGATTATTTCTGCACTGCGCCTGGGTATTTCTTGCCATTTTAGGGCAGGCTCGACAAGAGCCTCCCACTGGGCACACGAGACCTCGAAAAGACTGCACTCCATTTCCGGCGACCAACCCTCAAACCCCTCCCAACCCTCAAGGACTAAAGCATAGCCCACTGCCCCTATGATTATTTCCACGCACACAAGTGGCAAGATTTGTCATTTTACTGCAAGCTTCTAACCAGAGCCTCCCATCAAGTGACGAGGACCACAAAGACTGCATCCATTTCCGATACCAAGAGTCCTCGAACCCCCACCCCAACCCTCAAGGACCAAAGTTATTGCTCCACTGGCCTCATGATTATTTCACGCGCGCTGGCCATGGCATTTCTGTTATTTTAGGCATGTGCTTCGATCAGCCTCCCACTGCACACGAGGACCCTCAAAAGACTGTTCCCATTTCACCCCAGAGCCCTGCACCCCCTCCTCAACCCCTGCGGTCCAAAGGCTATAGCCCACCTGCCTCGACGACTATTTCACAGACTGATCGCTTGGGTATTTCTTGCCATTTTAGGGCAGGCTTCTGACCGTAGCTTCCCACTGGGAACACAAGGACCCTCGAAAAGACTGTACCCATTTCCGATGCCAAGAGCCCCCGAAAACCCCCCCCGAACCTCAAGGACTATAGCTCACCTGCACTGACTATTTCACGCGCTGGCATTTCACTATTTGTTATTTTGTGCTTCGACCGTATCCTCCCACTGGACACACGAGGACCCACGAAAGGACTGTACCCATTTACTATGCCCAGATCCCCCAACCCCCCGCCCCAAGCCCCAGGACCACAGGGTATAGCCCCCTGGCCTCTGACTTATTTCACGCGCTACTGGTATTTCTACCATTTTGTAAGTGTGCTTGACCGTAGCCTCCCACTGGGCACACGAGGACCCTCAAAAAGACTGTACCC
This sequence comes from Citropsis articulata, assembly GCA_030449925.1. Lineage (NCBI taxonomy): Eukaryota > Viridiplantae > Streptophyta > Magnoliopsida > Sapindales > Rutaceae > Citropsis > Citropsis articulata. The sequence goes on along the minus strand of JASUUH010000234.1, from coordinate 1,158,781 downwards.
ATTTCTAACGCCCAGAGCCCCCGAACCCCCCTCCCCAACCCCCGCGGACCAAAGGCTATAGGCCACCGGCCTCGGTGACTATTTCACGCGCTGCGCCGCTGGGCATTTCTTGCCATTTTAGGGCAGGCCTCTGACCGTAGACTCCCACTGGGCACACGAGGACCCTCGAAAAGACTGTACCCATTTCCGATGCCAAGAACCCCCGAACCCCGCACCCCAACCCCCGCGGACCAAAGGCTATAGCCCACCGGTCTCGGCGACTATTTCACGCGCTGCGCCGCTGGGTATTTCTTGCCATTTTAGGGCAGGCTTCTGACCGTAGCCTCCCACTGGGTACACGAGGACCCTCGAAAGGACTGTACCCATTTACTATGCCCAGAGCCCCGAACCCCCCTCTCCAAGCCCGAGAACCAAAGGCTATAGCCCACTGGCCTCGGCGACTATTTCACGTGCTGCCACTGGCATTTCTTTTTGCCATTTTAGCGAGGCTTCTGACCGTAGCCTCCCACCGGGCACGAGGACCTCAAAAGACTGTACCCATTTCCGATGCCTGTAACTCCCAACCCCACCCCAACCCCTCATGACCAAAGGCTATAGCCCACCGCCCTATGACTATTTAACGACTGGCTGGTATTTCTTGCCATTTTAGGGCAGTGCTTCTGACCGTAGCTTCCCATCACACACTAGGATCCTCAAAAAGACTGTACCCATTTCCGATGCCCTGAAACCCCGAACCCCCACTCCCAACCCCTCAAGGACCAAACGCTATAGCCCGCCGCCTTGGCGATTATTTCACGCTGTCACTGGCATTTCTTCCCATTTTAGGGCAGGCTCGACCGTAGCCTCCCACCGGGCACACGAGGACCCGAAAAGACTCACTCCATTTCGACACCCAGAGCCCCTCAAACCCCCATCAACCCCGGACTAAAGACTATAGCCCACCGGTCTCATGACTATTTCACGCTACCACGCTGCATTACTTGTCATTTTAGGCAGGCTTGACCAGCCTCCCACTGGCACACGAGGACCCTCAAAAGACTGTACCCATTTCCATGCCAAGAGCCCCGAACCCCTTCCCCAACCCCTGAACAAGGGCTATAGCCCACCGCCTCATGATTAATTCAGCGCTACTGTGTCATTGGCATTTCTTGCCATTTTATGGCATGTGCTTCGACGAGCCTCGTGACTGGGCACACGAAGACCTCAAAAGACTGTACCCATTTCTGATGTCCAGAGCCCCGAGCCCTCCCAACCTCATGACCAAAGGCTATAGCCCACCGCCCCATGACTATTTCTGCATCACGGTGGCATTTCTATTTTAGTGCTCGACCGTAGCCTCCCACAGGGCACACGAGACCCTCAAAAGACTGTACCCATTTCCGATGACCAGAGCCCCGAAACCCCTCCCAACCCCTCATGGACCAGTTATAGCCCGCCACTGCCCGGCGATTATTTCACGGCCATTGGCATTTCTTGCCATTTTAGGGCAGGCTTCTGACCGTAGCCTCCCACTGGGCACACGAGCACCCTCGAAAGGACTGTACCCATTTACTATGCCCAGAGCCCCGAACCAGCCTCCCCAAGCCCGAGGACCAAAGGCTATAGCCCACTGGCCTCGGCGACTATTTCACGTGTTGCGCCGCTGGGCATTTCTTGCCATTTTAGGGTAGGCTTAAGACCATAGCCTCCCACTGGGCACACGAGGACCCTCGAAAAGACTGTACCCATTTCCGATGCCAAGAACCCCCGAACCCCGCACCCCAACCCCCGCGGACCAATGGCTATAGCCCACCGGTCTCGGCGACTATTTCACGCGCTGCGCCGCTGGGTATTTCTTGCCATTTTAGGGCAGGCTTCTGACCGTAGCCTCCCACTGGGCACACGAGCACCCTCGAAAGGACTGTACCCATTTACTATGCCCAGAGCCCCGAACCAGCCTCCCCAAGCCCGAGGACCAAAGGCTATAGCCCACACGCCCCTGACTATTTCACGTGTCACACTGGGCATTTCTTGCCATTTTAGGGTAGGCTTAAGACCATAGCCTCCCACTGGGCACACGAGGACCCTCGAAAAGACTGTACCCATTTCCGATGCCAAGAACCCCCGAACCCCGCACCCCAACCCCCGCGGACCAATGGCTATAGCCCACCGGTCTCGGCGACTATTTCACGCTACCACTGGTATTTCTTGCCATTTTAGTGTGCTTCGATCAGAGCCTCCCACTGGGCACACGAGCACCTCGAAAGGATCAGTACCCATTTACTATGCCCAGAGCCCCGAACCAGCCTCCCCAAGCCCGAGGACCAAAGGCTATAGCCCACTGGCCTCGGCGACTATTTCACGTGTTGCGCCGCTGGGCATTTCTTGCCATTTTAGGGTAGGCTTAAGACCATAGCCTCCCACTGGGCACACGAGGACCCTCGAAAAGACTGTACCCATTTCCGATGCCAAGAAGCCCGAACCTCAGACCCCAACCCTCATGGACCAATGGCTATAGCCCACCGGTCTCATGACTTATTTCACGCTACTGTCACTGGTATTTCTTGCCATTTTAGGGCAGGCTTCGACCGTAGCCTCCCACCGGGCACACAAGGACCTCAAAAGACTGTACCCATTTCTAATGCCTAGAGCCCCTGATCCCCCTCCCAACCTCAAGGACCAAAGGCTATAGGCCACCGCCTGTGATTATTTCACGCTGGCGCCTGCTTAGGCATTTCTTGCCATTTTAGGGCAGGCCTCTGACCGTAGCCTCACCCTGGGCACACGAGGACCCTCGAAAAGACTGTACCCATCTCCGATGCCAAGAAACCCCGAACCCCCCACCCCAACCCCCGCGGACCAAAGGCTATAGCCCACCGCCTGATTATTTCACGCGCTGCCTACTGGTATTTCTTGCCATTTTAGGGCAGTGCTTCATCAGAGGGTTCCCACTGGGCACACAAGGACCCTCGAAAAGACTGTACCCATTTCCGATGCCAAGAGCCCCGAACCCCCACCCCAACCCTCATGACTGGACAGTTATAGCCCACGCCTGGCGATTATTTCACGCTACCAGCTGGCATTTCTTGCCATTATTTTAGGGCTTGACCGTGAAGCCTCCCACTGGTCACACGAGGACCCTCAAAAAGACTGTACCCATTTCTAACGCCTAGAACCCCAACCCTCCCAACCCCTCAAGGACTCAGTTATAGCCCACTGCCTCTACGATTATTTCACGCACAAGGCCACTGGTTGGTATTTCTTGCCATTTTAGGGCAGGCTTCTGACCGTAGCTTCCCACTGGGCACATGAGGACCCTCGAAAAGACTGTACCCATTTCCGATGCCAAGAGCCCCCGAACCCCCCTCCCCAACTCCCGCGGAACAAGGGCTATAGCCCACCGGCCTCGGCGACTATTTCATGCGCTGCGCCGCTGGGCATTTCTTGCCATTTTATGGCAGGCTTCTCACGTAGCCTCGCACTGGGCACATGAGGACCCTCAAAAAGACTGTACCCATTTCTGATGTCCAGAGCCCCCGAGCCCCCCTCCCCAAGCCTCGCGGACCAAAGGCTATAGCCACACCGGCCCCGGCGACTATTTCGTGCACTGCGCCGGTGGGCATTTCGTGCCATTTTAGGGCAGGCTTCTGACCGTAGCCTCCCACTGGGCACACGAGGACCCTCGAAAAGACTGTACCCATTTCCGATCACCATGGCCCCCGAAACCCCCTCCCCAACCCCCGCGGACCAAAGGCTATAGCCCACCGGCCTCGGCGACTATTTCACGCGCTGCGACGCTGGGCATTACTTGTCATTTTACGGCAAGCTTCTGACCGTAGCCTCCCACTGGGCAGACGAGGACCGTCAAAAAGACTGTACCCATTTCCGATACCAAGAGCCCCCGAACCCCCCACCCCAACCCCCGCGGACCAAAGGCTATTGCCCGCCGGCCTCGGCGACTATTTCACGCCAAGGCCACTGGCATTTCTTGCCATTTTAGGCAGGCTCTGATCAGAGCCTCCCACCTGGGCACACGAGGACCTCAAAATACTGTACCCATTTCCACCCCAAAGCCCTGACCCCTCCTCAACCCCGTGGACGAAAGGCTAGAGCCCACCGCCTCGACGACTATTTCACAGGCTATCATTGGTATTTCGCCATTTTAGGCAGGCTTCACCGTAGCCTCCCACTCACACGAGGACCCTCGAAAAGACTGTACCCATTTCCGATGCCCAGAACCCCGAACCCTCAAGACCCCAACCCTCATGGACCAAAGGCTATAGCCCACCGGTCTCGGCTGAATATTTCACGCTGCCATTGGGTATTTCTTGCCATTTTAGGGCAGGTTTCGACCAGCTTGCCACTCACACAAGGACCTCGAAAAGACTGTACCCATTTCCGATACCAAGAGCCCCGAACCCCCACCCCAACCCTCAAGGACCAGTTATAGCCCGGGCCTGCGATTATTTCACGCTGCCATGCCGCTAGGGCATTTCAGGTTTTAGGGCAGTGCTGACCGTAGCCTCCCACTGGGCACACGAGGACCCACGAAAGGACTGTACCCATTTACTATGCCCAGAGCCCCAACCCTCCCAAGCCCGAGAACCAGGTTATAGCCCACTGCCTCATGGCGATTATTTCACGTGTTGCGCCACTGGCATTTCTTGCCATTTTAGCGAGGCTTCTGACCGTAGCCTCCCACTGGGCACGAGGACCCTCGAAAAGATCACTCCATTTCCCACCCCAGAGCCCTGCACCCCTCCTCAACCCCCGTGGACCAAAGGCTATAGCCCACCGGCCTCGACGACTATTTCGCGCGCTGCATCGCTGGGTATTTCTTGCCATTTTAGGGCAGGCCTCTGACCGTAGCCTCCCACTACGCACACGAGGACCTTCGAAAAGACTGTGCCTATTTCCGAAGCCCAGAGCCCCCGAACCCCCCTCCCCAACCCTCGCGGATGAAAGGCTATAGCCCACCGGCCCCGGCGACAATTTCGTACACTACGCCGCTGGGAATTTCGTGCCCTTTTAGGGCAGGCTTCTGACCGTAGCCTCCCACTGGGCACACGAGGACCCTCGAAAGGACTGTACCCATTTACTATGCCCAGAGCCCCGAACCAGCCTCCCCAAGCCCGACGACCAAAGGCTATAGCCCACTGGCCTCGGCGACTATCTCACGTGCTGCGCCGTTGGGCATTTCTTGCCATTTTAGGGTAGGCTTATGACCATAGCCTCCCACTGGGCACACGAGGACCCTCGAAAAGACTGTACCCATTTCTAACGCCTAGAGCCCCCGAACCCCCCTCCCCAACCCCCGCGGACCAAAGGCTATAGGCCACCGGCCTCGGTGACTATTTCACGCGCTGCGCCGCTGGGCATTTCTTGCCATTTTAGGGCAGGCCTCTGACCGTAGCCTCCCCCTGGGCACACAAGGACCCTCGAAAAGACTGTACCCATCTCCGATGCCAAGAACCCCCCAAACCCCCCCCCAACCTCATGGACCAGTATATAGCCCACTGCCTCGGCGATTATTTCACGCTACATTGGTATTTCTTGCCATTTTAGGGCAGGCTTCTGACCGTAGCCTCCCACTGGGCACACGAGGACCCTCGAAAGGACTGTACCCATTTACTATGCCCAGAGCCCCGAACCACCCTCCCCAAGCCCGAGGACCAAAGGTTATAGCCCATTGGCCTCGACGACTATTTCACGTGCTGCGCCGCTGGGCATTTCTTGCCATTTTAGGGTAGGCTTCTGACCATAGCCTCCCACTGGGCACACGAGGACCCTCGAAAAGACTGTACCCATTTCTGATGCCAAGAACCCCCGAACCCCGCACCCCAACCTCAAGGACTGGCTATAGGCCACCGCCTCGTGACTATTTCACGCGCTACTTGGCATTTCTTGCCATTTTAGTAGGCCTGACTGTAGCCTCCCTGGGCACACGAGGACCCTCGAAAAGACTGTACTCATCTCCATGCTAAGAACCCCGAACCCCCACCCCAACCCCTCAAGGGACCAAAGGCTATAGCCCACCGCCTCGATTATTTCACGCGTCACTGGTATTTCTTGCCATTTTAGGCAGGCTTGACCGTAGCTTCCCACTGGCACACAAGGACCTCGAAAAGACTCAGTACCCATTTACGATGCCAAGAGCCCCGAACCCCCACCCCAACCCCTCAAGGGACCAGTTATAGCCCACTGTCTCGGCTGATTATTTCACGCGCCTCATTGGTATTTCTTCCCATTTTAGTGGAGGCTTTGACCGTAGAGCCTCCCACCGGGCACACGAGGACCCTCAAAAGACTGTACTCATTTCTGACGCCCAGAGCCCTCAACCCCGCCTCCCCAACCTCAAGGACCAGCTATAGGCCACCGCCTTGTGATTATTTCACGCGCTTGGCATTGGCATTTCTTGCCATTTTAGTGCAGGCTCGATCCGTAGTCTCCCACTGGTACACGAGGACCCTCGAAAAGACTGCACTCTATTTCCATGCCAAGAACCCCGAACCCCCACCCGAACCCCGAGGACCAAAGGCTATAGCCCACTGCCCCCATGATTATTTCACCCACAAGGCCATTGGTATTTCTTACCATTTTAGGGCAGGCTTCTGACCGTAGCTTCCCACTGCGCACACGAGGACCGTCGAAAAGAATGTGCCTATTTCCGATGCCCAGAGCTCCCGAGCCCCCCACCCCAACCCGCGCAACCCAAAGGCTATAGCCCACTGCCCGGGCGATTATTTCGCATCACACTGGCATTTCTGTACATTTTAGTGTGTGCTTCCTGACCGTAGCCTCCCACTGGGCACACGAGTACCCTCGAAAGGACTGTACCCATTTACTATGCCCAGAGCCCCGACCCCTCCCAAGCCCGAGAACCATAGCCCACCGCCCCGGGCGACTATTTCACGTGTCACATTGGAATTTCATTTTAGGGTAGGCTTGACTCAGAGCCTCCCACCGGGCCACGAGGACCTCGAAGGACTCAGTACTCCATTTCATGCCAAGAACCCCAACCCCCACCCCAACCTCGGACTAAAGGCTATAGCCCACCGCCTCGATTATTTCACGCACATTGGTATTTTTTGTCATTTTAGGCAGGCTTGACCAGAGGCTTCCCACTGGGCACACGAGGACCCTCGAAAAGACTGTACCCATTTCCGACCCCAAGAGCCCCAGACCCCCCCTCCCCAACCCCCGTGGACCAAAGGCTATAGCCCACCGGCCTCGACGACTATTTCGCGCGCTGTATCGCTGGGTATTTCTTGCCATTTTAGGGCAGGCCTCTGACCGTAGCTTCCCACTGTGCACACGAGGACCTTCGAAAAGACTGTGCCTATTTTCGACGCCCAGAGCCCCGAACCCCCCTCCCCAAGCCTCGCGGACCAAAGGCTATAGCCCATCGGCCCCGGCGACTATTTCGTACACTACGCCGCTGGGAATTTCGTGCCATTTTAGGTGCCTTCACTGTAGCCTCCCATCGGGCACACGAGGACCTCGAAAGGATCAGACCCATTTACTATGCCCAGAGTCTGAATCAGCCTCCCCAAGCCCGAGGACCAAAGCGTTATAGCCCACTGGCCATGGATTATTTCACGTGTCACGTCATTTCTTGCCATTTTAGGTAGGCTTGACCGTAGTCTCCCATCGGCCACGAGGACCCTCGAAAAGACTGCACCCATTTCCATGCCTGTAACCCCGAACCCCCACCCCAACCCCGCATGGACCAAAGGCTATAGCCCACCGCCCCATGATTATTTCACGCGCTACGCTGGTATTTCTTGTCATTTTAGGCAGACTTCTGATCAGAGCTTCCCATCGGGCACACGAGGACCCTCGAAAAGACTGCACTGATTTCCTCCGACCCCCAGCCCCTGCACCCCCTCCCCAACCCCTGGGACCAAAGGCTATAGCCCACGGGCCTCGATAACTATTTCACATGCATCATTGGGTATTTCTGCCATTTTAGGGCAGGCCTCTGACCAGTAGCTTCCCATCAGACACGAGGACCGTCTAAAAGACTGTGCCTATTTCCGACGCACAGAGCCCCCGAACCCCCCTCCCCAACCCTCAAGGGACTAAAGGCTATAGCCCACTGCCCTTGATTATTTCTGCATCATCATGGGTATTTGCCATTTTAGGGCAGGCTTCTCGATCAGTAGCCTCCCACTGGGTACACGAGACCTCGAAAGGATCAGAGCTGCATTATGCCTGTGAGCCCCTAACCCCTGCCCCCAAGCCCGAAACCAAAGGCTATAGCCCACTGCCTTGCGATTATTTCACGTGCGCTACTGGGCATATCTTGCCATTTTAAAGTAGGCTTGACCGTAGCCTCCCACTCGGGCAAACGAGGACCTCGAAAAGACTGTACTCCATTTCCGATGCCAAGAACCCCAACCTCAGACCCCAACCTCATGACCAAAGGCTAGAGCCCACCGGCCTCGGCGATTATTTCACGTGTTGCGCTACTGGCATTTCTAGCCATTTTGGGCAGGCCTCGACTGTAGCCTCCCATCATGTGACGAGGACCGGCCACAAAAGACTGCACTCATTTCCGACCCCCGAGCCCTGCACTTCTCCCCAACCCCTGTGGACCAAAGGCTATAGCCCACCGCCTGACGACTTATTTCGCTGCATCATGGGTATTTCTTGCCATTTTAGGTGCCTTCCGACCAGTAGCTTCCCATCACAAGACAAGAGGACCGTCGAAAAGACTGTGCCTATTTCCGACGCCCAGAGCCCCCCAACCCCTCCCAACCCTCAAGGACTAAAGGCTTATAGCCCACTGCCCCGGCGATTATTTCTGCATCACACACTGGCATTTCAGGTTATTTTAGGCAGTGCTCGACCGTAGCCTCCCACTGGGTACACGAGGACCCTCGAAAGGACTGTAGCCATTTACTATGCCCAGAGCCCCGAACCCCCGTCCCCAAGCCCGAGAACCAAAGGCTATAGCCCACTGGCCTCGGCGACTATTTCACGTGCTGCGCCGCTGGGCATATCTTGCCATTTTAAGGTAGGCTTCTGACCGTAGCCTCCCACTGGGCAAACGAGACCTCGAAAAGACTGTAGACTCCATGCCAAGAACCCCGAACCCTGCACCCCAACCTCATGGACTAAAGGCTATAGCCCATGTGCTCATGACTATTTCACGTGTCACACTACTGGCATTTTTGCCATTTTGGGCAGTGCCTGACCGTAGCCTCCCATCGGCAGACGAGCACTGGCCAAAAAAGACTGCCCCCATTTTCGACGACCAGAGCCCCCAACCCCTCAAGGACCAGTTATTATAGCTCCGCCTATGGCGACTATTTCACGCGCTGCGCCGCTGGCATTTCTTGTCATTTTAGGGCAGGCCTCGACCGTAGCCTCCCACCTGGGCAAACGAGGACCCTTGAAAAGATCAGACTCCATTTCCGACGGCCAGAGCCCCCCCAACCCCCACCCAACCCCTCATGACAAACGCTATAGCCCACCGGCCCTGAGACTTTTCACACTGCTACTGGGACATTTCTTACCTTTAGGCAGTGCCTGACCAGAGGGCTCCCTAATCGAGCACGCTGAGGCTACTCAAAAGACTAGACCCATTTCTCAATGCCGAGTCCCCAAACCCCCTCCCGAACCCCCGTCAATGACGCTTATAGCCCACCGCCCCATGACTTATTTCTGTGCATCACTGGCATTTCTTTTTGCTATTTTAGTGTCTCTGACCGTAGCCTCCCACTGGGCACACGAGAACCCTTGAAAAGACTGTACCTATTTCCAACGTCCAGAGCCCCCGCACCCCCCCCGCCCACCCCCGCCGAACAAAAGCTATAGCCCGCCGGCCTAAGATCTATTTCACGCCAAGGCCACTGGTATTTCTTGCAATTTTAGGGCAGCCTTCTGACCGTAGCCTCCCACTGGGCACACGAGGACCCTCGAAATGACTGTACCCATTTCCGACGACCAGAGCCCCCGAAACCCCCTCCCCAACCCCCGCGGACCAAAGGCTATAGCCCACCGGCCTCGGCGACTATTTCACGCGCTGCGCCGCTGGACATTTCTTGCCATTTTAGGGCAGGCTTCTGACCGTAGCCTCCCACTGGGCACACGAGGACCCTCGAAAAGACTGTACCCATTTCCGACGACTAGAGCCCCCGAAACCCCCTCCCCAACCCCCGCGGACCAAAGGCTATAGCCCACCGGCCTCGGCGACTATTTCACGCGCTGCACCGTGGGACATTTCTTGCCTTTTTAGGGCAGGCCAGCATCACAGGTTCCCACCGAGCACGCGAGGCTACTCAAAAGACTAGACCCATTTCCATGGCTGAGTCCCCAAACCCCTCCCAACCTCTGGAATGACGCTATAGCCCACCGCCCATGACTATTTCTGCACTGCAATCATTGGCATTTCTTTCCATTTTAGCAGTGTCTCGATCAGTAGCCTCCCACTGGGCACACGAGAACGCTTTAAAACACTCTACCCATTTCCGAAGCCCAGAGCCCCCGAACCCCCCACTCCAACCCTCAAGGACCAGTTATATAGCTCACCGCCCTATTGACTATTTCACCCGCGACGCTGGTATTTTTGCCATTTTAGTATGTGCTTCGACCGTAGCCTCCCACTGGGTACACAAGGACCCTCGAAAAGACTGTACCCATTTCCGACGCCAAGAGCCCCCTAACTCCCCTCATCAACCTCCACGGACTAAACACTATGGCCCACCGATCTCTGACTATTTCATGCGCACGGAATTATATGCCATTTTACGGCAGTGTTTCGACCGTAGCCTCCCATCTGATTGACGAGGAACGTCGAAAAGACTGTACCCATTTCCGACGATCAAAGCCCCGAACCCCTCCCTAACCCCGCGACTGACAGTTATAGCCCACCGCCTGCGATTATTTCACGCTACTGGGTCATTGGCATTTCTTTCCATTTTGGGCAGGCCTCTGATCAGAGCCTCCCACTGGTACACGAGACCGCCAAAAGATCAGTACTTATTTCCCACGCCCAGAGCCCCGAACCCCCACCCCAACCCTCAAGGACCAAAGGTTATTATAGCCCGCCTGGTCTCAAGATCTATTTCACGCGCTGCGCTACTGGTATTTCTTGCAATTTTAGGGCAGCCTTCTGACCAGTAGGCCTCCCATGCACACGAGGATCCTCGTAATTACTGTACCCATTTCACGACCATAGCCCCAAACCCCCTCCCCAACCCCCGCTGACCAAAGGCTATATAGCCCACCGCCTCATGATTATTTCACGCTACTGCTTGGACATTTCTTGCCATTTTAGGGCAGGCTCGACCGTAGCCTCCCACTGGCACACGAGGACCCCTCGAAAAGACTGCACCCATTTCCCACGACTAGAGCCCCGGAACCCCTCCCAACCCTCATGGACCAGGCTATAGCCCACCGCCTCATGACTATTTCACGCTACTGCACCGTGGGACATTTCTTGCCTTTAGGCAGGCCTGCATCAGCTCCCACCGAGCACGCGAGGCTACTCAAAGACTAGACCCATTTCCGATGGCCGTAGTCCCAAACCCCTCCCGAACCCCCTGTGGAATGTGACGCTATAGGCCCACCGCCCCATGATTATTTCGTGCACTGCACCGCTGGGCATTTCTTTCCATTTTAGGGCAGGTCTCTGACCGTAGCCTCCCACTGGGCACACGAGAACGCTTTAAAAGACTCTACCCATTTCCGATGCCCAGAGCCCCCGAACCCCCCACTCCAACCCCCTCAGGACCAGTATAGTTCACGCCTTGACTATTTCACCACACACACTGGGTATTTTTTGCCATTTTAGGGCAGGCTTCTGACCGTAGCCTCCCACTGGGTACACAAGGACCCTCGAAAAGACTGTACCCATTTCCGACGCCAAGAGCCCCCTAACTCCCCTCATCAACCTCCACGGACTAAAGACTATGGCCCACCGATCTCGGCGACTATTTCATGCGCTGCGACGGTGGGAATTACATGCCATTTTACGGCAGGTTTCTGACCGTAGCCTCCCACTGGGCACACGAGGACCGTCGAAAAGACTGTACCCATTTCCGACGATCAAAGCCCCCGAACCCCCCTCCCTAACCTCATGGACCAGTAGTTATAGCCCACCGGCCTCGCGATTATTTCACGCTACTGGGTCAGGCATTTCTTTTTCCATTTTAGGGCAGGCCTCGACCGTAGCCTCCCACCTGGTACACGAGGACCGTCAAAAGACTGCACTTATTTCCGACGACCAGAGCCCCTCAACACCCACCCCAACCCTCATGGACCAGTTATAGCCACGCCGTCTAAGATCTATTTCACGCACAGCCACTGGTATTTCTTGCAATTTTAGGGCAGCCTTGACCAGAGCCTCCCATCAAGCACACGAGGACCCTCGAAATGACTGTACCCATTTCCCACGCACTGAGCCCCTAAACCCTCCCCAACCCCGGACCAAAGGCTATAGCCCACCGCCTCGGCGATTATTTCACGCTGCGTCACTGACATTTCTTGCTATTTTAGGCAGTGCTTCGACCGTAGCCTCCCACTGGGCACACGAGGACCTCGAAAAGACTGTACCCATTTCACGACTCAGAGCCCCTCAAACCCCTCCCAACCTCATGGGACCAAAGGCTATAGCCCACTGCCTCGGCTGACTATTTCACGCTACTGCACTGGGACATTTCTTGCCTTTTTAGGGCAGGCCTGATCATAGGCTTCCCACCGAGCACGCGAGGCTACTCAAAAGACTAGACCCATTTCGGCGGCCGAGTCCCCAAACCCTCCCGAACCCCTGTGGAATGTAGACGCTTATAGCCCACCGCCCCATGACTATTTCGTGCACTGCATCACTGGCATTTCTTTCCATTTAGGTGTCTCGACTGTAGCCTCCCACCGGGCACACGAGAACGCTTTTAAAAGACTCCCACCCATTTCCATGCCCAGAGCCCCGAACTCCCCACTCCAACCCCATGACCAGTTATAGCCCACCGGCCCTTGACTATTTCACCACGCGACTGGTATTTTTTGCCATTTTAGGCAGGCTTCGATCAGTAGCCTCCCACTGGGTACACAAGGACCCTCGAAAAGACTGTACCCATTTCCGACGCCAAGAGCCCCCTAACTCCCCTCATCAACCTCCACGGACTAAAGACTATGGCCCACCGATCTCGGCGACTATTTCATGCGCTGCGACGGTGGGAATTACATGCCATTTTACGGCAGGTTTCTGACCGTAGCCTCCCACTGGGCACACGAGGACCGTCGAAAAGACTGTACCCATTTCCGACGATCAAAGCCCCCGAACCCCCCTCCCTAACCCCCATGACCAGTATATAGCCCACCGCCTGCGATTATTTCACGCTACTGGGTCATTGGCATTTCTTTCCATTTTAGGGCAGGCCTCTGACCGTAGCCTCCCACTGGGTACACGAGGACCGTCGAAAAGACTGTACCTATTTCCGACGCCCAGAGCCCCCGAACCCCCCACCCCAACCCCTCATGGACCAAAGTTATAGCCCGGCCTCTGATCTATTTCACGCACAGCGCTGGGTATTTCTTGTAATTTTAGGCAGCCTTCTGACCAGTAGCCTCCCACTGGGCACACGAGGACCTCGAAATGACTGTACCCATCACGACCAGAGCCCTCAAACCCCTCCCAACCCTCAAGGACCAAATATAGCCCAATGCCCTCGGCTGATTATTTCTACGCACAAGGCCATGGATATTCTTGCATTTTTGGTAGCCTGACTGTAGCCTCCCACTGCACACGAGACCCTCGAAAGATCTGAAATCACTTCCACGACTCAGAGCCCCAAACCCCTCCCCAACCCCCGCATGACCAAAGGCTATAGCCCACTGCCTCATGACTATTTCCACGCTACACTGCACTGACATTTCTTTTGCCTTTTTAGGCAGGTGCCTGCAGACCGCAGGTTCCCCACCGAGCACGCGAGGCTACCTCAAAAAGACTAGACCCATTTCCATGGCCAGTGAGTCCCCAAACCCCTCCCGAACCTCCCCATGTGGAATGGGGACGCTTATAGCCCACCTGCCTCATGACTAATTGCACTGCACCGCTGGCATTTCTTTTCCATTTGTATGTGTCTCGACTGTGAGCCTCCCACCTGAAAGCACACGAGAACGCTTAAAAGACTCACCCATTTCCGATGCCTGAGCCCCAACCCCCACTCCAACCCCTCAAGTGGACAGTTGTAGTGCACTGCCTATGACTATTTCCACCACGCACTGGTATTTTTGTTATTTGCGGGCATGCCTGATCAGTAGCTCTCCCACCTGGGTACACAAGGACCCCTGAAAAGATCACCATTTCTCACGCCAAGAGCCCCCCTAACTCCCTCATCAACCTCCACGGACTAAAGACTATGGCCCACCGATCTTGCTGACTATTTCATGCGCCACTGTGGGAATTACATGCCATTTTATAGGCAGGTTTCACCGTAGCTCTCCATCGGTACACGAGGACTCAAAAGACTGCACTCCATTTCCGACGATCAAAGCCCCCGAACCCCTCCCTAACCCCTCAAGGGACCAGCTATAGCCCACCGCCTCGGCGATTATTTCATCGCTACGTACGTCTTGGGCATTTTTTCCATTTGTAGGCAGCCTCTGACCGTAGCTTCTCCCATCTGGTACACGAGGACTGGCTGAAAAGACTGCACCCATTTCCGACGCCTGTGAGCCTCAACCCCCACCCCAACCCTCATGGACCAGGCTACATAGTCTGCCGGTGTCTTGAAGATCTATTTCACGCGCACAAGGCCATTGGGTATTTCTTGTACCTAGGGCAGCCTCGACTGTAGCCTCTCCCATCGGGCACACGAGGACCCCTCGAATGATCAGACCCATTTCCGACGACACTGAGCCCCCTGAACCCCTCCCCAACCCCTTCAAGGACCAGCTATAGCCCACCGCCTCATGATTATTTCACGCCAAGGCCATGGACATTTCTTGCCATTTTAGGGCAGCCTGACCAGTAGGCCTCCCACTGGGCACACACGAGGACCCTCGAAAAGATCTGTACCCATTTCTCACGACCAGAGCCCCGAACCCTCCCCAACCCTCAAGGACCAAAGGCTATAGCCCACCGGCTCCTGCCGACTATTTCACGTGGCTGCACTGTGGACATTTCTTGCCTTTTTAGTGGCAGCCTGCATCAGTAGGTCCCATCAGCACGCTGAGGCTACTCAAAAAGACAGACCCATTTGGCGGCTGTGAGTCCCTCAAACCCCTCCCCAACCCCTGTGAATGACGCTATAGCCCACGCCCCCATGACTATTTCACGTGCACTGCATCACTGGCATTTCTTTCCATTTTAGGCAGGTGTCTTTGACCGTAGCTCCCACTGGGCACACGAGAACGCTTTAAAAGACTCCCACCCATTCTGATGCCCAGAGCCCCGAACCCCCCACTCCAACCCCTCATGGGACCAGTTATAGCTCACCTTGACTATTTCACCCACCAAGCCACTGGTATTTCTTGCCATTTTGTGGCAGGCTTCTGACCGTAGCCTCCCACCGGGTACACAAGTGACCTCGAAAAAGACTCCCCATTTCCGACGCGCAGAGCCCCCTAACCCCCCTCATCAACCTCCACGGACTAAAGACTATGGCCCACCGGTCTCATGACTATTTCACGCCACGCTACTGGAATTACATGCCATTTTACGGGTGTTTCTGACCGTAGCCTCCACTGGCACACGAGGACCGTCAAAAGACTGACCCATTTCCGACGATCAAAGCCCCGAACCCCCTCCCCTAACCCCCACGGACCAGTAAAGACTATGGCCCACCGGCCCTTTGCTGATTATTTCACGCGCGACGCTGGCATTTTTTCAATTTTAGGCAGTGCCTCTGACTGTAGCCTCCCACTGGTACACACGAGGACCGTCGAAAAGACTGCACCCATTTCCCGACGTACCAGAACTCCCCGAAACCCCTCTCAGAACCCCCACGGACCAAAGGCACAGCCCACTGCCTTGGCTGATTATTTCACGCTACAAGTACTGGCCATTATTTTTCACATTTTACGGCATGTTTCTGAATCGTAGCCTCCCACCTGTATACGAGACGCCGAAAAGACTGTACCCATTTCCCGATGACCAGGCCCCCTCAAACCCCTCCCCCAACCCCATGACCAAAGGCTATAGCCCACCGCCTGTGTGATCATTTCACGCGCTGCAACGCTGGTATTTCTTTGCCATTTAGGGCAGGTTTCTGACCGATATCTCCCACCTGACACACGAGGAGCTCTAAAAGATCAGAACTATGATGCCTGTGAGCCCCTGTAACCCTCCCCAACCCCGGACCAAAGGCTATAGCTCATCAAGCCTCGACGACTTATTTCAAGCAGACTGAATCATTGGGTATTTTGCCATTTTAGGCAGGCCTCGACCGTAGCTTTCCCACTGCACACGAGGACCAAAGATCAGTGCTTATTTCCGACGCCTGTAGCCCCAAACCCTCCCAACCGACTATAGCCCACCGCCTCATGACTATTATTCGACGACTATTCGACGCCACTGGCATTACTTGCCATTTTAGTGGCAGGCCTCACTGTAGGCCTCCCACTGGCACACAAGGACCCTCGAAAATACTGCACTCCATTTCCACCCACTGCAGCCCCCTCGAACCCCCCCCAACCCCGCATGGACCAAAGGCTATATAGCCCACCGCCTGCATGACTATTTCATGGCACACACTGGCCATTTCTCATTTGTGTAGCCTGATCAGATGCCTCACCACCCAAGCACACGAGGACCCTCGAAAAGACTATACCCATTTCTGACTACCAGAGCCCCAAACCCCTCCCAACCCTCATGACCAGTGTATATAGCCCACCTGCCTCATGATTATTTCACGCCACTGTCACTGGCATTTCTTACCATTTTAGGGCAAGGCTTGACCGTAGCCTCCCACTGGGCACACGAGACCCACGAAAAGACACTACCCCATTTCTGACTACTGTGAGCCCTCAAACCCCTCCCAACTCCTCATGGAAAGTAAAGGCTATAGCCCACTGCCTCGGTGATTATTTCACGTGTCAAGGCCATTGGCATTACTTGCCATTCTGTGGCAGGCCTCTGACCGTAGCCTCCCACTGGGCACACGAGGACCCTCGAACATACTGTAGCCATTTCTGACGACCACTGAGCCCCGAACGCCTCTCCCAACCCTCATGGACTAAAGGCTATAGCCCACCGCCCCGCCGACTATTTCACGCTGGCTGCGCGCCAGTAGGCATGTCTTGTTTTTTAGGGTAGGCTTGACCGTAGCTCCCACCGGGCACACACGAGACCCTCGACAAGACTGCACTCCATTTCCGACGACCAGAACCCCAAACCCCATCCCCAACCTCATGGACTGCACAGAGCCCACCGGCCTCTGATTATTTCACACGCGTCATTGGCATTTCTTGCCATTTTAGGGCAGGCCTCTGACCGTAGCCTCCCACTGGGCACACGAGGACCGTCGAAAAGACTGTACCCATTTCCCACGATCAGACCCCCGAACCCCCCTCCCCAACCCCCGCGGACCAAAGGCTATAGCCCACGGGCCTCGGCGACTATTTCACGCTAAGGCCACTGGCATTTCTTTCAATTTTAGGCAGGCCTGACCGAGCCTCCCATCTGGTACACGAGACCGCCGAAAAGACTCAGACCCATTTCCGACGCACTGTAACCCCGAACCCCTCTCTCCGAACCTCCCCACGGACTAAAGGCTATAGCCCACCGCCTGCGACTATTTCACGCACAGCTCATTGGCCATTTCTTGCCATTTTACGGCATGCTCGACCGTAGCCTCCCATCAAGCATACGAGGACGCTCGAAAAGACTGTACCCATTTCCGATGACCAGGGCCCCCCAAACCCCCCCCCCAACCCCCCCGGACCAAAGGCGATAGCCCACCGCCTAGTGTGATTATTTCACGCTGTAACGCTGGTATTTTTGCCATTTTAGTAGGTTTCAATCGATCCTCCCATCGACACACGAGAGCCTCTAAAAGATCAGAACCATTTCCCATGCCCAGAGCCCTGTAACCCCACCCCAACCCCCCGGGACCAAAGGCTATAGCTCACTGCCTCATTTACGACTATTTCACAGACCGAATCACTGGTATTTCTTGCCATTTTAGGGCAGCTCGACCGTAGCCTCCCACTGGCACACGAGGACCGAAAAGATCTGTTTATTTCCCACGCCCAGAGCCCCTAAACCCCTCCCCAACCTCAAGGACTA
Source organism: Citropsis articulata (assembly GCA_030449925.1). NCBI lineage: Eukaryota > Viridiplantae > Streptophyta > Magnoliopsida > Sapindales > Rutaceae > Citropsis > Citropsis articulata. The sequence continues at coordinate 1,140,567 of JASUUH010000234.1, read as the reverse complement.
AAGGCTATAGCCCACCGGCCTCGGCGACTATTTTGACGACGCGCTGCCACATTGGCATTACTTTGCCATTTGGGCAGGCCTCCATCAGAGCCTCCCACCTCACACAAGGACCCTCAAAAATCAGACCCATTTCCGACCCACTGCAGAGCCCCTCGAACCCCCCCAACCCCTCATGACCAAAGGCTATAGGCCCACTGCCCTTTGCATGATTATTTCAATGCTACTGCCACTGGCTATTTCTTTGCCATTTTAGGGCAGGCTGAATCAGAGGCCTACCACTGCACACGAGACCCTCAAAAGACTATACCATTTCTGACTACCAGAGCCCCCCAAAACCCCCCCCCAACCTCATGGACCAAAGGCTATAGCCCACCGCCCTGCTGATTATTTCACGCTACTGTGTCACTTGGCATTTCACCATTTTAGGGTGTGCTTCTGACCGTGAGCCTCCCACCGGGCACACGAGGACCCTCGAAAGACACTCACCCATTTCTCGACTACCGTGAGTCTCAAACCCTCCCCAACCCCCGCTGGAGTAAAGGCTATAGCCCACCGCCTCCTATGGTGACTATTTCACGTGGCCGCGCCTGGCATTACTTGCCATTTTAGGTCAGGCCTCTTACCGTAGCCTCCCATCAAGCACACGAGGACCTCGAAAACACTACCCATTTCCCACGACCAGAGCCCCAACGCCCTCCCAACCCCTCATGACCAAAGGCACATAGCCCACCTCCCCGGGCCGATTATTTCACGCTGCGCCATAGGGCATGTCTTGCCTTTAGGTAGGTCACCGTTTAGCCTCCCACTGGGCACACGAGACCCCGACAAGACTGTACCCATTTCCGACGCACCAGAACCCCGAAACCCCATCCCCAACCCCTCATGACCAGGCTGTAGCCCACCGGCCTCATGATTATTTCACACGCCAAGGCCACTGGCATTTTGCACATTTTAGGCAGGCTTGACCAGTAGCCTCCCATCGGGCACACGAGGACCCTCGAAAGACACTCACCCATTTCGACTACCAGAGCCCCCAAACCCCTCCCCAACCCCTGCTGGAGCAAAGGCTATAGCCCACCGCCCGTGACTATTTCCACGTGCCACTGGCATTTCTTATCATTTCAGGGCAGGCCTCTGACCGTAGCCTCCAACGGGGCACACGAGGACCCTCGAAAAGACTGTACCCATTTCCGACACCCAAAGTCCCCGAACGCCCCTCCCCAACCCCCGCGGACCAAAGGATATAGCCCACCGCCCATGATTATTTCACGCTGGCCACTGGCATTACTTGCCATTTTAGCAGGCCTCGACCGTAGCCTCCCATCAAGTACACGAGGACCCTCGAAATACTGTACCCATTTCCTACTTACTAGAGCCCCGAACGCCCTCCCCAACCCCTCATGACCAAAGGCTATAGCCCACTGCCTTGGCGATTATTTGACGCCAAGGCTGCACATTACTTGCCATTTTAGGCAGGCCTCGACTGAGCCTCCCATCAGCACACGAGGACCCTCGAAAAGACTGTACCCATTTCCGACGACCGTAACCCCGAAACCCTCCCCAACCCCTCATGACCAAAGTCTATGCCCACCGCCGGCATGATTATTTCACGCTACGCGCCAATCGACATTTCTTGCTATTTTAGGCCAGGCCTCTGACCGTAGCCTCCCACTGGCACAAGAGAACCCTCAAAATACTGCACCCATTTCCCACGCCCAGTGAGCTCCCCGAACGCCCCTCCCAACCCTCATGGACCAAAGGCTATAGCCCACCGCCCTCACGACTATTTAACGCTGGCTCAAGGGGCATGTCTTGTTATTTTAGGGTAGGCTTGACCGTAGCCTCCCACTGGATACACGAGACCCTCGAAAAGACTGTACCCATTCCCACGACTGTAACCCCAAACCCCTCCCCAACCCCTGGACCAAAGCAGAGCCCACCGGCCCCATGATTATTTCACACGCCATTGGCATTTCTTTCCATTTTAGGGCAGGCTTCTGACCGTAGCCTCCCACTGGGCACACGAGGACCCTCAAAAATACACTACCCATTTCTGACTACCAGAACCCCCGAAACCCCCTCCCCAACCCCCGCGGAGCAAAGGCTATAGCCCACCGGCCCTCATGACTATTTCACGCTGCGCCACTGGCATTTCTTGTCATTTCAGCATGTGCCTGACCTCAGAGCCTCCAACGGGGCACACGAGGACCCTCGAAAAGACTGTACCCATTTCCGACACCCAGAGTCCCCGAACGCCCCTCCCCAACCCCCGCGGACCAAATGATTTAGCCCACCGTCCTCGGCAACTATTTCACGCGCTGCGCCGCTGGACATTTCTTGCCATTTTAGGGCAGGCCTCTGACCGTAGCCTCCCACTGGGCACACGAGGACCCTCAGAAGACTCCCATTTCCACGACCCAGAGCCCCCGAACGCCCCTCCCAACCCTCATGGACTAAAGGCTATAGCCCACCGTCCATGATTATTTCACGCGCTACCTGGACATTTCTTGCCATTTTAGGCAGTGCCTCTGACCAGAAGCCTCCCATCGGCACACGAGGACCTCAGAAGACTGTACCCATTTCCGACGACTGAGCCCCGAACCCTCCCCAACCCTCATGACCAAAGGTTATAGCCCACTGCCTCATGACTATTTCACGTGATCAAGGCATCATTGGCATTTCTTGCCATTTTAGGCAGGCCTCTGACCGTAGCCTCCCACTGGGCACACGAGAACCTCGAAAAGACTGTACCCATCGCCTGCCCAGAGCCCCTCAACGCCCCTCCCCAACCTCATGGACCAAAGGCTATAGCCCACCGTCCTCTACGACTACTTTCACGCACAAGGCCATTGTGCACTTTGCCATTTTGGGCAGTGCCTCCGATCAGAGCCTCCCACCTGGCACACGAGGACCTCGAAAAGACTGTACCCATTTCCACCACCAGAGCCCCCTAAACCACCTCCCCAACCCTCATGACCAAAGGCTATAGCCCACCGCCTCGGTCACTATTTCACGTGATCTGCCATGTGTATTTTTTGTCATTTTAGGCAGGCCTCTGTCCCAGCCTCCCACTCGGGCACACGAGACCCTCCAAAAGACTTCTTACCCATTTCCGACCACTCAGAGCCCCCAAACCCCTCCCCAACCTCATGGACCAAAGGCTATAGCCCACCGGCCCTTGGCGACTATTTGACGCCATCACCGCTTGGCATTTCTTGTCATTTTAGGGCAGGCTTGACCAGTAGCCTCCCACTGACACACGAGGACCCTCGAAAAGACTGTACCCATTTCCTCACGACCAGAACCCCAAACACCTTCCCAACCCCTGCTGAACAAAGGCTATAGCCACGCGCCGGCTGCCTATTTGATTCACACGCTAAGTTCATTTCTTTTCCATTTTAGGCAGGCTTGACCGTAGCCTCCCACTGGGCACACGAGGGACCCTCGAAAGACTATACCCATTTCCAGAGCCCCCAAACCCCTCCCCAACCCCTCATGACTGGGCTATAGCCCACCGGCCCGGTGACTATTTCACGATCAAGGCCATGGCATTTCTTGCCATTTTAGACAGGCTGATCAGTAGCCTCAACTGGGCACACGAGGACCCTCAAAAGACTGTAATCATTTTCAACGCCAGAGCCCCGAACTTCCTCCCAACCCCCTGGGACCAAAGGCTATAGCTCACCGGCCCCATGACTGCTTTCACGCTACCCACTGGCTGGCATTTCTGCCATTTTAGGTCAGGCCTTGACCGTAGCCTCCCACTAGGCACACGAGGACCCTCAAATGACTGTACCCATTTCACGACTGTGAGCCCTTAACGCCCCTCCCAACCCTCAAGCTGACCAAAGGCTTATAGCCCACCGCCCTTGATTATTTCACGCGCCACTGGCATCTTCTTGCCATTTTAGGGCAGGCTCGACCGTAGCCTCCCACTAGGCACACGAGGACCCCGAAAAGACTGTACCCATTTCCGAGGACCAGAGCCCCTAACCCTCCCCCCAACCCTCATGGGACCAAAGGCTATAGCCCACTGCCTTGGTGACTATTTCACGCGCCATCGCCATGGCATTTCTTGCCATTTTAGGGCAGGCTTCGACCGTAGCCTCCCATCGGACACACGAGGACCTCGAAAAGACTGTACCCATTTCCGACCACTGTAACTCAAACACCTTCCCCAACCTCATGCTGAACAAAGGCTATAGGCCACCGCCTCGGTGACTATTTCCACGCTCACGCTGGCATTTCTTTTTCCATTTTAGGGCAGGCTTCTGACCGTAGCCTCCCACTGGCCACACGAGGACCCTCGAAAAGACTATACCCATCGGCCCACACTGAGCCCCCCAAACCCCTCCCAACCCTCATGGGACCAAAGGCTATAGCCCACCGCCCTTGGTGACTATTTCACGATCACTACTGGCATTTCTTGCCATTTGTAGGACAGGCTTCTGACCGTAGCCTCCAATCACACACGAGACCCTCGAAAAGACTGTACCCATTTCCGACGCACTGTGAGCCCCGAACGCCCCTCCCAACCTCATGACTATTATAGTCCACCGCCTCAGTGACTATTTCTGCACTGCGTCATTGGGTAATTTCTTGCTATTTTAGGCAGGCTCGATCAGAGCTCTCCAACTGGGCACACGAGACCCCTCAAGAAGACTGACCCATTTCCGACCACCGTGAGCCCCTCAAACACCTTCCCCAACCTCAAGGACCAGCAAGTAGCCCACTGCCTTTGACTATTTCGCGCTACTGCCATTGGACATGTTCTATATTTTAGGCAGGCTTCGATCAGAGCCTCCAACTCAAGCACACGAGGAGCCTCGAAAAAACTGTACCCATTTTCGACACCCAGATCCCCTGTACCCCCCACCCCAACCCCCCCGGACCAAAGGCGATAGCCCACCGTCCTGTGACATTTTTACGCTGACGCTGGCATGTCTTTCCCATTTTAGTGTGCTTCCTGATCAGAGCCTCCCCCTGGGCACACGAGGACCCTCGAGATGACTGTACCCATTTCCGACGCACAGAGCCCCCGAAACACGTTTCCCAACCCCCGCGGACCAAAGGCTATAGCCCACCGGCCTCACATGATTATTTCACGCTACTGGCCACTGGCATGTCTTGTCATTTTAGGCAGGCTTGTGACCGTGGCCTCCCATCACACGAGACCCTCAAAAGACTGTACCCATTTTCGACGCCAGAGCCCTGTAACTTCCTCCCAACTCCCAAGGACTAAACGCTATAGCCCACTGCCTCGACTGCTTCACGCCAAGGCCTGGCATTTCTTGCCATTTTAGTATGTGCCTCGACTGTAGCCTCCCACTAGGCACACGAGGACCCTCAAAAGATCAGACTTATTTCCCACGACCAGAGCCCCTAAACCCCTCCCCAACCCCTTGAACAAAGGCTATAGCCCACTGCCCCTATGACTATTTCACGCATGCTACTGGTATTTGATGCCATTTTTGTAGTGCTTCTGACCGTAGCCTCCCACTGGGCACACGAGGACCTCGAAAGATCAGACTCATTTCCTGACGACCATAGCCCCTAAACCCCTCCCAACCCCTCATGACCAAAGGCTATAGCCCACCGGCCTCGCATGACTATTCGACGCTACATGGCTACATTTCTTGCCATTTTAGGGCAGGCTTCCTGACCGTAGCCTCCCACTGCACACACGAGGACCCTCGGAAAGACTGCACCCATTTCGACGCACCAGCCCCCTAAACCCCTCCCCAACCCTCATGGACTAAAGGCTATAGCCCACCTGCCCTTTGTTTATTTACGCCACTAGCTGGCATGTCTTTGCCATTTGTGGCTGCTCGACTCGTAGTCTCCAATCGGGCACACGAGGACGCTTAAAAGGACTGCACCCATTTCCTCGACGACCGTGAGCCCTCAAACCCCTCCCAACCCCTCATGGGATCAAAGGCTATAGTCCACCTGCCTCAAGCTGACTATTTCCGATCGCGTCACTGGTATTTCTTGCATTTTAGGGCAGGCCTGACAGAGCCTCCAACGGGCACACGAGACCTTCAAGAAGATCACTCCATTTCCCACGACCAGAGCCCCCAAACACCTTCCCCAACCCCTCATGGACCAGTTATTATAGCCCACCGGCCTCATGACTATTTCCACGCGCCACGTCACTGGGCATGTCTTGCCATGTTAGGGCAGGCTTGTGACCGTGGCCTTCCACTAGGCACACGAGGACTCTCAAACAGACTGTACCCATTTCGACCACCGTGAGCCCCTCAAACCCCTCCCAACCCCGTGGACCAGCGTTATAGCCCACCGGCCTCGGCGACTATTTCACGCGCTTGTCACTGGGCATTTCTTTATTTTAGGGCTTTCTGATCAGAGCCTCCAACCTGGCACACACGAGGACCCTCAAAAGACTGTACCCATTTCGACGCACTGAGCCCCTAAACCCCTCCCCAACCCTCATGACCAAAGGCTATAGCCCACCGCCCTTGACTATTTCACGCCACAAGGCCATTGGCATGTCTTGTTATTTTAGGGCAGTGCCTGATCAGAGCCTCCCACTGGGCACACGAGACCCTTGAAAAGACTCAGACGATTTCGAGGACCGAGCCCCTAAAGCCCTCCCCAACCCCGCTGGACCAAAGGCTATAGCCCACCGCCTCGCGACTTATTTGACGCCACGCGCTGGCATTTCTCTTTACATTTAGGGCTGTGCTCTGACCAGAGCCTCCCACCGGGCACACGAGGACCCTCAGACTCCATTTCACCACTGTGAGCCCCAAACCTCCCAACCCCCGCGATCCAAAGTTCATAGCCCACCGCCCCTGGTGGATCTATTTCACGCACGCCTGGCATTTCTTGCCATTTTAGGCAGTGCTTCTGACCGTGAGCCTCCCACTGGGCACACGAGACCCTGAAAAGACTCAGACCATTTCTACTGACGACCAGAACCCCCGCAACACCTTCCCCAACCCCCGCGGAACAAAGGCTATAGCCCACCGGCCTCGCGACTATTTGACGCGCTGCGCCGCTTGGCATTTCTTTCCATTTTAGGGCAGGCTTCTGACCGTAGCCTCCCACTGGGCACACGAGGACCCTCGAAAAGACTGTACCCATTTCCGACGACCAGAGCCCCATAAACCCCCACCCCAAACCCCCACTTGACCAAGGTTATAGTCCACTGCCTCAAGACTATTTCCGTGATCAAGGCCGCTGGGTAATTCTTGCCATTTTAGGACAGGCCTCTGACCGTAGCCTCCCACTGGGCACACGAGGACCCTCAAGAAGACTGTACCCATTTCCGACGACCAGAGCCCCCGAAACACCTTCCCCAACCCCCGCGGACCAAAGGCTATAGCCCACCGGCCTCGGCGACTATTTCACGCGCTGCGCCGCTGGGCATGTCTTGCCATTTTAGGGCAGGCTTGTGACCGTGGCCTCCCACTGGGCACACGAGGACTCTTGAAAAGACTGTACCCATTTCTGACGACCAGAGCCCCCGAAACCCCCTCCCCAACCCCCGTGGACCAAAGGTTATAGCCCACTGTGCCCTGTGATTATTTCATACATTGGCATTTTTGTTATTTTAGGGCAGGCTTCTAATCAGTAGCCTCCCACTGGGCACACGAGGACCTCGAAAAGATCAGAATCATTTTCAACGCCCAGAGCTCCTGTAACTTCCTCCCAACCTCATGGGACCAAAGGTTACAGAAGCTCACTGCCTCGGCGACTGCTTCACGGGCCATGCCGCTAGGCATTTCTTGCCATTTTAGGTCAGGCCTTGACCTAGCCTCCCACTAGGCACACGCAGGACCTCAAAAGACTGTCTCAGAGCCCTAACGCCCTTCCCAACCTCATGGACTGGGCTATAGCCCACTGCCCTTGGACTATTTTACGCTGCGCCGCTGGGAATTTTTGCTATTTAGGCAGGCTTCTGACCAGTAGCTCTCCCACTGGCACACGAGCACCCTCGAAAAGACTGCATTTCCGAGGACCAGAGCACCTAAACCCCTCCCCAACCCCCGCTGGACCAAAGTTATAGCCCACCGCCCTATGATTATTTCACGCGCTGCGTCACTGGGAATTTCTTGTTATTTTAGGGCAGGCTTCCGACCGTAGCCTCCCACCTCGACACACGAGACCTCAAAAGACTGTACCCATTTCCGACGACCAGAACCCCCGAAACACCTTCCCAACCCCTCAAGGAACAAGGCTATAGCCCACTGCCTCATGGGATTATTTGACGCGCTGCGCCGCTTGGCATTTCTTCCATTTTAGGCAGGCTTCTGACAGAGCCTCCCACTGGGCACACGAGGACCTCAAAAGACTGTCACTCCATTTCCGACGACCAGAGCCCCTCAAACCCTCCCCAACCCCTCATGCTGACCAGCACAGTAGCCCACCGCCTGGTGACTATTTCACGACCGCGCTCACTGGGTATTTCTTGCCATTTTAGGACAGGCTGACCGTAGCCTTCCAACTGGCACACGAGGACCTCTAAAAGACTGTACCCATTTCCGAGGACCAGAGCCCCCAAAACCCCTCCCAACCCCTCATGGGACCAAAGGCTATAGCCCACCGGCTCATGACTATTTGACGTTGGCCATGCGCTTGGCATTTCTTGCCATTTTAGGTCAGGCTTGACCGTAGCCTCCCACTAGGCACACGAGACCCTCAAAAAGACTGACCCATTTCCCGACGCACTGAGCCCCGAACGCCCTCCCAACCCCTCATGGACTAAAGGCTATAGCCCACCGCCCTTGACTATTTCCACGGCGCCATTGGCATTTCTTGCCATTTTAGGGCAGGCTTCTGACCGTAGCCTCCCACTGGGCACACGAGGACCCTCGAAAAGACTGTACCCATTTCTGACGACCAGAACCCCCGAAACACCTTCCCCAACCCCCGCGGAACAAAGGCTATAGCCCACCGGCCTCGCGACTATTTGACGCGCTGCGCCGCTTGGCATTTCTTTCCATTTTAGGGCAGGCTTCTGACCGTAGCCTCCCACTGGGCACACGAGGACCCTCGAAAAGACTGTACATATTTCCGATGACCAGAGCCCCCGAAACCCCCTCCCCAACCCCCACGGACCAAAGGCTATAGTTCACCGGCCTCAGTGACTATTTCCCGCACTGCGCCGCTGGGTAATTGTTGCCATTTTAGGACAGGCCTCTGACCGTAGCCTCCCACTGGGCACACGAGGACCCTCAAGAAGATCAGACCTCCATTTCCGACCTACTGAGCTCAAACACCTTCCCAACCTCATGACCAAAGGCTATAGCCCACCGGCCTCGGTGACTATTTCACGCGCTGCGCCGCTGGGCATGTCTTGCCATTTTAGGGCAGGCTTGTGACCGTGGCCTCCCACTAGGCACACGAGGACTCTCGAAAAGACTGTACCCATTTCTGACGACCAGAGCCCCCGAAACCCCCTCCCCAACCCCCGTGGACCAAAGGTTATAGCCCACCGGCCTCGGCGACTATTTCACGCGCTGCTACTGGCATTTCTTGCCATTTTAGCAGCTGTCAATCAGAGCCTCCAACCTGGGCACACGAGACCTCAAAAGATCAGACTCCATTTCCGACTGTGAGCCCCCTAAAGCCCCTCCCCACCCCCCGCTGACCAAAGGCTATAGCCCACCAGCCCTGGTGACTATTTCACGCTGTCACATGGCATTTCTTGCCATTTTAGGCGTGCTTCTAATCAGAGCCTCCCACTGGGCACACGAGGACCCCTCGAAAAGATCAGTAATCATTTTCAACGCCCAGAGCCCTGTGAACTTCCCTCCCAACCTCATGGACCAAAGGTTTTAGCTCACCGCCTCAAGCATGCTTTCACGCACAAGGCGTCATTGGCCTTTCTTGCCATTTTAGGTCAGGCTCTTGACCGTAGCCTCCCACTAGGCACACGAGGATCCTCAAAAAGACTGTACCCATTTCCGACCACTGAGTCTCGAACGTCTCTCCCAACCTCATGACTAGTTATAGCCCACCGGCCCTGTGACTATTTCACGCGGCATTGGCATGTTCTACATTTTAGGGCAGGCTTCTGATCAGAGCCTCCCATCAAGGCACACGAGGACCTCAAAAGACTGTACCCATTTCCGAGGACCAGAGCCCCTAAACCCCTCCCCAACCCCTCAAGGACCAAAGCATTATAGCCCACCGCCCTTGGTGACTATTTCACGCTGGCTACTGGCATTTCTTGCCATTTTAGGGTGCTTGACCGTAGCCTCCCATCGACACACGAGGACCCTCAAAAGACTGTACCCATTTCCACCCACTGTAACCCCCGAAACACCTTCCCAACCCTCATGAACAAAGGCTATAGGCCACCGCCTGATTATTTGACGCCGCCATGCGCCATTGGCATTTCTTTCCATTTTAGGGCAGGCTTGATCAGAGCCTCCCACTGGGCACACGAGGACCTCAAAAGACTGTACCCATTTCCACGACTGTGAGCCCCTCAAACCCTCCCAACCTCAAGGACCAGTTATAGCCCACCGCCCTTGGTGACTATTTCACGACTGCCACTGGTATTTTTGCTTATTTTAGGACAGGCTTCGATCAGCCTCCAACTGGGCACACGAGGACCCCCGCAAAGACTGTACCCATTTCCGACGACCAGAGCCCCCTAACGTCCCTCCCCAACCCCTCATGGACCAGCTATAGCCCACCGCCCTGGTGATTATTTCCACGCGCGCCACAGGTATGTCTCGCCATTTTAGGGCAGTGCTTCCTGACCGTAGCCTCCCACTGGCACACGAGTACCTCGAAAAAGACTGCACTCCATTTCCGACCCACTCAGAGCCCCTAAACCCCTCCCCAACCCCCTCATGGACCAGGTTATAGCCCACCGCCTTGGTGATTATTTCACGCTGGCGCCATTGGCATTTCTTGCCATTTTAGGGCAGGCTTGACCGTAGCCTCCCATCGACACACGAGGACCTCGAAAAGATCAGACTCCATTTCCGACGACTGTAACCCCCTCGAAACACCTCCCCAACCCCTCAAGGAACAAAGGCTATAGGCCACCGCCTCATGATTATTTGACGCGCTGCGCCATTGGCATTTCTTTTTTCCATTTTAGGGCAGGCTGACCAGCCTCCCACTGGGCACACACGAGGACCCTCGAAAAGACTGTACCCATTCCGACGACCAGCCCTCAAACCCCTCCCAACCCCCGCATGACCAAAGCACATAGCCCACCGCCTCGTGACTTATTTCTCAAGACGTCATGGTATTTCTTGCCATTTTAGACAGGCTTCTGATCGTAGCCTCCAACTGGGCACACGAGGACCCTCAAAAGACTGCATCCCATTTCCCGACGACCAGAGCCCCCGAACGCCCCTCCCAACCTCATGACCAAAGGCTATAGCCCACCGCCTCAAGTGACTATTTCACGCACGCCATTGGGTATGTCTTACCATTTTAGGGAAGGCTTGACCGTAGCCTACCATCGGGCACACGAGGACCCTCGAAACACTGTACTCCATTTCCTCACTGTGAGCCCCGAACGCCCTCCCCAACCCCCGCATGGACCAAAGGCTTATAGCCCACCGCCTTGGTGACTTATTTCACGCGCGCCGCTTGTGCATGTCTCGCCATTTTAGGCAGTGCTTCTGACCATAGCCTCCCACCTGGCACACGAGGACCCTCGAAAAGACTGTACCCATTTCCGACCACTGAGCCCCAAACCCCTCCCCAACCCTCATGACCAAAGGTTATAGCCCACCGCCTCATGGCGACTGCTTTCACGCACATGCACTGGCATATTTCTTGCCATTATTTAGTAGTGCTCTAACCGTAGCCTCCCAAGAGGCACACGAGACCCTCAAAATACTGTACCCATTTCACGACCAGAGCCCCTAAACCCTCCCCAACCCCGCTGGACTAAAGGCTATAGCCCACTGCCTCGGTGCGATTGCTTCCAAAGGCCACTTGGTATTTCTTCCCATTTAGGCGTGCTTCACCGTTCAGCCTCCCACTGGGCACACGAGACCCTTGAAAAGACTGCACTCCATTTCCTACTTACCAGTAACCCCAAACACCTTCCCAACCCCAACCCCCCTAAAGGCTATAGCCCACCGGCCACATCACTGGCCACGACGCTGCCACTTGGCATTTCTTGCCATTTTAGGGCAGGCTGACCGTGGCCTCCCATGGCACACGAGGACCTCGAAAGACTGTACCCATTTCCGACCAGAGCCCCTAAACCCTCCCCAACCCTCATGACCAAAGCATAGCCCACCGGCCTCGGCGATTCACGCCACCGCCATTGGCATTTCTTGCCATTTTAGGCAGTGCCTCGATAGCCTCCCAAAGAGGCACACGAGACCTCAAAAAGACTGTACCCATTTCCGACGACTGAGCCCCTAAACCCCCTCCCTAACCCCTCATGGGACCAAAGGTTATAGCCCACCGCCTCGCGATTATTTGACGCACAGCCATTGGTATTTTTGCCATTTTAGGGCAGGCCTGACTGTAGCCTCCCACTGCGCACACGAGGACCCTCAAAAGACTGAACTATTTGCAACCACTGAGCCCCGAGACCCTCCCAACCCCTCATGACCAGGCTATAGCCCACCGCCCTTGAGTATTTCTGCCACTGGGCTGGTATTTCTTGCCATTTTAGGCAGTGCCTCTGACCGTAGCCTCCCACTGGTACACGAGACCTCAAAAAGACTGTACCCATTTCGACGACTGAGCCCCTAAACCCCATCCCCTAACCCCTCATGGACCAAAGGCTATAGCCCACCGCCTCATGACTGACGCTACAAGGCCATTGGCATTTTTGCTATTTTAGGCAGGCTCGATCAGTAGCTCCCAAGAGGGCACACGAGGACCCTCAAAAGACTGTACCCATTTCCGATTACACTGAGCCCTAAACCCACTCCCAACCCTCATGACCAAAGGCTATAGCCCACCGGCCTCATGACTGCTTTACTGCGCTAGGCTGGCATTTCTTGCCATTTTAGCGTGCTTCTCGACTGTAGCCTCCCACCGGGCACACGAGGACCCTTGAAAAGACTGTACCCATTTCCGAAGACCAGAACCCCCGAAACACCTTCCCCAACCCCTCTGACCAAAGGCTATAGCCCACCGCCTCATGATTATTTGACGCCACGCCGCTTTGCATTTCTTGCCATTTTAGTGTGCTTGACCGTGGTCTCCCACTGGGCACACGAGGACCCTCGAAAAGACTGTACCACCTCCTCGAACAGAGAACCTGAAACCCATTCCCAACCCTCATGGACTGGGGTTATAGCCCACCGCCTTGACTATTTCACGATCGCACTGGGCAAGTATTTGCCATTTTAGGGCAAGCTTCTGACCGTAGGCCTCCCACTCGGGCACACGAGCACCCTCGAAAAGACTGTACCCATTTCTCGACGCCTGTGAGCCCCTCAACTTCCTCCCAACCCTCATGACCAAAGTACATAGCCCACCGGCCCTCGGCGACTGCTTTCACGCTGCATCACTGGCATTTCTTGCCATTTTAGGGCAGTGCCTCTAACTCAGAGCCTCCCACTGGTACACGATAACCCTCGAAAAGACTGTACCATTTTCGACGCACTGAGCCCCCTAAACCCCTCCCCAACCATCGGACCAAAGGTTTTAGCCCACCGGCCACGTGACTATTTCACGCGCAGCGCCTCACTGGCATGTTTTGCCATTTTAGGCTGTGCTCGACCGTAGCTCCCCACTGGGCACACGAGGGCCCTCGAAAAGACTGAACCCATTTCCGACGACCAGAGTCTCAAACACCTTCCCCGACCCCCGGAAAAAGGCTATAGCCCACCGCCTTGCATGACTATTTGACGCTACCGCTTGGTATTTCTTGCCATTTTAGGGCAGGCCTCTGACCGTAGTCACCCACTGGGCGCACGAGGACCCTCGAAAAGACTGTACCCATTTCCGACGACCAGAGCCCCAGAAACACCCTCCCCAACCCCCGCGGACCAAAGGCCATAGCACACTGCCCCGACTGATTCACGCAGCTGCGCCATTGGCATTTCTTGCCATTTTAGGCAGGCCTCGACCGTCAGCCTCCCAAGAGGTACACGAGGACCCTCAAAAGACTCAGACCCATTTCCTACGACCAGAGCCCTAAACCCTCTCCCAACCCCTCATGGACCAGCATTATAGCCCACTGCCCGGCGACTGCTTCACGCCACCCATTGGTATTTTTGCCATTTTAGGGCGTGCCTGACCGTAGCCTCCCACTGGCACATGAGGACTCTCAAAAAGACTGTAACCATTTGCAACCCACTGTGAGCCCCGAGACCCCATCCCAACCCCTGCTGGACCAAAGGTTATAGCCCACTGCCCTGAGTATTTCCGCAAGGCACTGGTATTTCTTGCCATTTTAGGGTGCCTGATCAGAGCCTCCCACTGGGTACACACGAGACCCTCGAAAAGACTGCACCCATTTCCGACGACCAGAGCCCCTAAACCCCATCCCCAACCCCTCAAGGGACTAAAGGCTATAGCCCACCGGCCTCATGACTGCTTTCACGCAAGGCTGGGCTGGCATTTCTTGCCATTTTAGGGCAGGCCTTCTGACCAGAGCCTCCCAAGAGGCACACGAGGACCCTCAAAAGACTGCACTCCATTTCCCGACGACCAGAGCCCCTAAACCCACTCCCAACCCCTCATGACCAGCACATAGCCCACCGCCCCTACGACTGCTTTCACGCCGCTTGGCTACATTTCTTGCCATTTTAGGCAGGCTTCCTGACCGTAGCCTCCCACTGGGCACACGAGGACCCTTGAAAAGACTGTACCCATTTCCCACGACCAGAACCCTCAAACACCTTCCCAACCCCGCTGAACAAAGGCTATAGCCCACTGCCTCATGATTATTTGACGCGCGCGCCGCTTGCATTTCTTGCCATTTTAGGGGCTTCCTGACCGTGGTCTCCCATCAAGGGCACACGAGGACCCTCGAAAAGACTGTACCCATTTCCCGACGAACAGAGAACTCAAACCCATTCCCAACCCCTCGACCAAAGCATAGCCCACCGCCTCTGACTATTTCACGACTGCCACATTGGCATTTCCTGCCCTTTTATGGCAAGCTTCTGACCGGAGGCTCCCACTGGGCACACGAGCACCCTCGAAAAGACTGGACCCATTTTTGACGCCCAGAGCACCAGAACGTCCCTACCCAACCCCCGCGGACCAACGGCTATAGCCCACCGGCCTCGGCGACTGCTTTATGCTGGCCATGCACTGGCATTTTTGCCATTTTAGGGCAGGCTCTAATCAGAGCCTCCCACTGGTACACGAGAACCCCTCGAAAAGACTGTACCCATTTTCGACGCACCAGAGCCCCTAAACCCCTCCCCAACCATCGCGGACCAGCTATAGCCCACCGGCCCTTGACTATTTCACGCGGGCCACTGGCATGTTTTGCCATTTTAGGGCAGGCTTCTGATAGCCTCCCAATCGGGCACACGAGGAGCCTCGAAAAGACTGAACCCATTTCCGACGACTGTGAGCCCCTCAAACACCTTCCCGACCCCTCATGAAAAAGGCTATAGCCCACCGCCCCATGATTATTTGACGCGCCATGCGCCGCTGGGCATTTCTGGCCATTTTAGGGCAGGCTTATTCCCGTAGCCACCCACTGGGCACACGAGGACCCTCGAAAAGACTGTACCCATTTAAGACGACCAGAGCCCCCAAAACCCCCGCCCCAACCCCCGCGGGCCAAAGGCAATAGCCCACCGGCCTAAGACTATTTCACGCTATGCGCCACTGGCATGTCTTGCTATTTTAGGGCAGGCTTCTGACCGTAGCCTCCCACTGGGCACACGAGGACCCTCGAAAAGACTGTACCCATTTCCGACGACCAGAGCCCCCGAAACCCATTCCCAACCCCCGCGGACCAAAGGCTATAGCCCACCGGCCTCGGTGACTATTTCACGCACTGCGCCGCTGGGCATTTCTTGCCATTTTAGGGCAGGCTTCTGACCGTAGCCTCCCACTGGGCACACGAGCACCCTCGAAAAGACTGTACCCATTTTTGACGCCCAGAGCCCCAGAACTTCCCTCCCCAACCCCCGCGGACAAAAGGCTATAGCCCACCGGCCTCGGCGACCGTTTTACGCGCTGCGCCGCTAGGGATTTCTTGCCATTTGAGGGCAGGCCTCTAACCGTAGCCTCCCACTGGGTACACGAGAACCCTCGAAAAGACTGTACCCATTTCCGACGACAAGAGCCCCCTAAACCCCCTCCCCAACCCCCGCGGACCAAAGGCTATAGCCCACCGGCCTCGGCGACTATTTGACGCGCCGCGCCGCTTGGCATTTCTTGCCATTTTAGGGCAGGCTTCTGACCGTAGCCTCCCATCACATACACGAGCACCTCGAAAAGACTGTACTCATTTTGACGCCCAGAGCCCTAACTTCCCTCCCCAACCTCATGGACAAAGGTTATAGCCCACCGCCCGGCATGACTGCTTTACGCACAAGGCCGCATTGGCATTTCTTGCCATTTTAGGCAGGCTCTAATCAGAGCCTGCCACTGGGTACACGAGAACCCTCGAAAAGACTGTACCCATTCTCGACGACCAGAGCCCCTAAACCGCCTCCCCAACCTCATGACTAGGTTATAGCCCACCGGCCTCGGTGACTATTTCACGCGCTGCGGCGCTGGGCATTTCTTGCCATTTTAGGGCAGGCTTCTGACCGTAGCCTCCCACTGGGCACACGAGGACCCTCGAAAAGACTGTACCCATTACGGACGACCAGAGCCCCCGAACGTCCCTCCCCAACCCCCGCGGACCAAAGGCTATAGCCCACCGGCCTCGGTGACTATTTCACGCCATGCACTGTTTTTGCCATTTAGGGCAGGCTCTGACCAGTAGCCTCCCACCGGGCACACGAGACCCCTCGAAAAGACTCAGACCCATTTCGACGACCAGAGCCCTAAAACACCTCCCAACCCCGCTGGAAAAGGCTATAGCCCACCGGCCTCGGCGACTATTTCACGCGCTGCGCCGCTGGGCATTTCTTGCCATTTTAGGGCAGGCTTCTGACCGTAGCCTCCCACTGGGCACACGAGAACCCTCGAAAAGACTGTACCCATTACGGACGACCAGAGCCCCCGAACGTCCCTCCCCAACCCCCGCGGACCAAAGGCTATAGCCCACTGCCTGCACTATTTCACGCGCTCATGGGCATGTCTTGCCATATTTGAGGGCAGGCTTGATCAGTAGCCTCCCACTGGGCACACGAGGACCCTCAAAAGATCACCCATTTCGACGCACTGAGCCCCTCAAACCCATTCCCAACCTCATGGGACTAAAGGCTTATAGCCCACCGCCTCGTGATTATTTCACGACGCTGCGCCGCTTGGCATTTCTTGCGATTTTAGGGCTGGCTACAGACCGTAGCCTCCAACTGGGCACACGAGCACCCTCGAAAAGACTGTACCCATTTTCGACGCCAGAGCCCCTAAACTCGCCTCCCAACCCCCGCTGGACAAAGGCTTATAGCCCACCGCCTCGGCGACTGCTTTCACGCGGCCGCATTGGGATGTCTTGGCATTTTAGGGCAGGCTTCTGACCGTAGCCTCCCACTGGCACACGAGGACCCTCGTAAAGACTGTACCCATTTCCGACGACCAGAGCCCCCAAAAACCCCTCCCCAACCCCCACGGACCAAAGGCTATAGCCCACCGGCCTCGGCGACCATTTGACGCGCTGCGCCGCTGGGCATTTCTTGCCATTTTAGGCCAGGCTTCTGACCGTAGCCTCCCACTGGGCACACGAGGACCCTCGAAAAGACTGTACCCATTTCAGACGCCCAGAGCCCTGTAATCGCCTCCCCAACCCCTCATGGACAAAGGTTATAGCCCACCGCCTCGACTGCTTTACGCGCTTGGGCTAGATTTCTTGCCATTTTAGGCAGGCTTCTAACTGTAGCCTCCCACTGGTACACGAACCCTCGAAAAGACTGTACCCATTTTAGACGACCAGAGCCCCCTAAACCGCCTCCCCAACCCTCGCGGACAAATGGCTATAGCCCACCGGCCTCGGTGACTATTTCACGCGCTGCGGCGCTTGGCATTTCTTGCCATTTTAGGGCAGGCTTCCTGATCAGAGCCTCCCACCTGGGCACACGAGACCCTCGAAGACTGTACCCATTATTGACACCACTGTGAGCCCCTGAACGCCCCCTCCCCAACCTCAAGGACCAAAGGCTATAGCCCACCGCCTCATGACTATTTCACGCTATACTGGCTGGGCATGTTTTTGCCATTTTAGTGGCAGGCTTGACCGTAGCCTCACCGGGCACACGAGGACCCCTAAAAGATCAGACTCCATTTCCGACCACTGAGCCCCTAAACACCTTCCCCAACCCTCATGAAAAGGCTATAGCCCACCGGCCTCGGTGACTATTTCACGCGCTGCGCCGCTTGGCATTTCTTGCCATTTTAGGGCAGGCTTCTGACCGTAGCCTCCCACTGGGCACACGAGGACCCTCGAAAAGACTGTACCCATTACGGACGACCAGAGCCCCCGAACGTCCCTCCCCAACCCCCGCGGACCAAAGGCTATAGCCCACCGGCCTCGGCAACTATTTCACGCGCTGCGCCGCTGGGCATGTCTTGCCATTTGAGGGCAGGCTTCTGACTGTAGCCTCCCACTGGGCACACGAGGACCCTCGAAAAGACTGTACCCATTTCCGACGACCAGAGCCCCCGAAACCCATTCCCAACCCCCGCGGACCAAAGGCTATAGCCCACCGGCCTCGGTGACTATTTCACGCACTGCGCTGGCATTGGCATTTCTTGCCATTTTAGGCAGGCTTGACCCGTAGCCTCCCACTCACACACGAGCACCTCGAAAAGAATGTACCCATTTTTGACACCCAGAGCCCTGTAACTTCCTCCCCAACCCTCATGGACAAAGTTATAGCCCACCGCCTCGGCGACTGCTTTACGCACATGCGCTGGGATTTCTTGCCATTTGAGGGCAGGCTCTAACCGTAGCCTCCCACTGGTACACGAGAACCCCTAAAAAAGACTCAGTACCCATTTCCCCACAAGAGCCCCTAAACCCTCCCCAACCCTCAAGGGACCAGTTATTATAGCCCACCGCCTCGGCGATTATTTGACGCTACAAGGCTGGGCATTTCTTGCCATTTTAGGGCAGGCTTCTGACCGTAGCCTCCCACTGGGCAAACTATCACCCTCGAAACGACGGTACCCATTTTTGTAGGGCATCGCCCCAGAACTTCCCTCCCCACCCCCCGCGGACAAAAGGCTATAGCCCACCGCCCGGCTGACTATTTCCAAGGCTGCGCTTGGGATTTCTTGCCATTTTAGGGCAGGCCTCTAACCGTAGCCTCCCAATGGGTACACGAGAACCCTCGAAAAGACTGTACCCATTTTCGACCACTGAGCCTCCCTAAACCGCCTCCCAACCCTCATGACCAAAGGCTATAGCCCACCGGCCTGGTGACTTATTTCACGCATGGCTTGGCATTTCTTGCCATTTTAGGGCAGGCTTCGATCAGAGCCTCCCACTGGGCACACGAGGACCCTCGAAAAGACTGTACCCATTTTGACGACCGTGAGCCCCTCAACGCCCCTCCCCAACCCCGCTGACAAAGTTATTATAGCCCACCGCCTAAGAACTATTTCACGCGCCAAGGCTGGCATTTCTTGCTATTTGAGGGCAGGCTTGATCAGAGCCTCCCACTGGGCACACGAGGACCGTCGAAAAGACTGTACCCATTTCCGACGACTGAGCCCCCTAAACCCATTCCCAACCTCATGGACAAAGTTATAGCCCACTGCCTCGGTGACTATTATTTCACGCACTGGCCATTGGCATTTCTTGCCATTTTAGGCAGGCTTGACCGTAGCCTCCCACTGGCACACGAGCACCCCTCGAAAAGACTGTACCCATTTTTGACGCCCAGAGCCCTTAACTTCCCTCCCAACCTCAAGGACTAAAGGTTATAGCCCACTGCCTCGGACTGCTTTTTGCGCTACTGGGATTTCTTGCCATTTTGAGGCAGGCCTCTAACAGTAGCCTCCCACTCACACGAGAACCCTCGAAAAGACTGCACCCATTTCGACGACAAGAGCCCCTAAACCCTCCCCAACCCCTCATGGACCAGCATATAGCCCACCGCCTCATGATTATTTGACGCCACACCGCTTGGCATATTTTGCTATTTTAGGCAGGCTTCTGACCGTAGCCTCCCACTGGGCACACGAGCACCCTCGAAAAGACTGTACCCATTATTGACGACCAGAGCCCCAGAACTTCCTCCCAACCTCATGACAAAAGGTTATAGCCCACCGCCTCGGCGACTGCTTTTACGCGCCAACTGGCTTGGGATTTCTTATTTTAGGGCAGGCTCTAATCGTAGCCTCCCACTGGTACACGAGAACCCTCGAAAAGATCAGACCCATTTCGACGACCAGAGCCCCTAAACACCTTCCCCAACCTCATGAAAAGGCTATAGCCCCTATGACGATTATTTGACGCCACCGCTTGGCATTTCTTGCCATTTTAGGCAGTGCTTGACTGTAGCCTCCCACTGGGCACACGAGGACCCTCGAAAAGACTGTACCCATTACGGACGACCAGAGCCCCCGAACGTCCCTCCCAACCTCATGACCAAAGGCTATAGCCCACCGCCTCTAAGAACTATTTCACGCAAGGCCACTGGCATGTCTTGCTATTTGAGGGCAGGCTGACTGTAGCCTCCCACTGCACACGAGACCTCGAAAAGACTGTACCCATTTCCACTTACACTGAGCCTCAAACCCATTCCCAACCCCATGACCAGGCTATAGCCCACCGCCTCGTGACTATTTCACGACGCGCCATTGGCATTTCTTGCCATTTTAGGGCAGGCTTCTGACCAGAGCCTCCCACTGGGCACACGAGCACCTCGAAAAGACTCACCCATTTTTGACGCCCAGAGCCCCTGTAACTCCTCCCCAACCCCTCATGGACAAAGGCATAGCCCACCGCCCGCGACTGCTTTTACGCGGCCACTGGGGATTTCTTGCCATTTGAGGGCAGGCCTCTAATCGTAGCCTCCCACTGGGTACACGAGAACCCTCGAAAAGACTGTACCCATTTTCGACGACCAGAGCCCCCTAAACCGCCTCCCCAACCCTCGCGGACCAAAGGCTATAGCCCACCGCCTTGGTGATTATTTCACGCTATGGCGCTGGGCATTTCTTGCCATTTTAGGGCAGGCTTGACTCAGCCTCCCACTCGGGCACACGAGTACCCTCGAAAAGACTTTACCCATTACGGACGCCACTGAGCCCCTAACGCCTCCCCAACCCTCATGGACCAGCATATAGCCCACCGCCTCATGACTATTTCACGCTGGCGCATGTTTTTGCCATTTTAGGGCAGGCTTGACCGTAGCCTCCCACTGCACACGAGGACCCTCAAAAGATGCACCCATTTCGACGACCAGAGCCCCTCAAACACCTTCCCAACCCTCATGGAAAAGGCTATAGCCCACCGGCCCGGCTGACTTATTTCACGCTACTGCGCCACTGGCATTTTTTGCCATTTTAGGGTAGGCTTCCTGATCAGAGCCTCCCACCGGGCACACGAGCACCCTCGAAAAGACTGTACTCCATTACGACCCACTGTGAGCCCCGAACGTCCCTCCCCAACCCTCATGACCAAAGGCTATAGCCCACCGCCTCGCAACTATTTCACGCGCTGCGCCATTGGCATTTTTGCCATTTTGAGGGCAGGCTGCTGATCAGAGCCTCCCACGGGCACACGAGGACCCTCGAAAAGACTGCACCCATTTCCGACGCACTGAGCCCCAAACCCATTCCCCAACCTCATGACCAAAGGCTATAGCCCACCGCCCTGTGACTATTTCACGCTGCGCTGGCATTTCTTTCCATTTTAGGGCAGGCTTCTGACCTTAGCCTCCCACTGGGCACACGAGCACCCTCGAAAAGACTGTACCCATTTTTGACACCTGTGAGCCCTGTAACTTCCTCCCAACCCTCATGACAAAGGCTATAGCCCACCGCCTCGACTGCTATTTCACGCGCTGCGTCGCTGGGCATTTCTTGCCATTTGAGGGCAGGCCTCTAACCGTAGCCTCCCACTGGGTACACGAGAACCCTCGAAAAGACTGTACCCATTTCCGACGACCAGAGCCCCTTTAAACCCTCTCCCAACCTCATGGACCAAAGGCTATAGCCCACCGGCCTGTGACTATTTGACGCTACCGCTTGGCATTTCTTGCCATTTTAGGGCAGGCTTGATCAGAGCCTCCCATGGCACACGAGCACCCTCGCAAAGACTGTACCCATTTTTGACGCCAGAGCCCTGTAACTTCCTCCCAACCCCTCATGGACAAAGGCTATAGCCCACCGCCTGACTGCTTTTACGCACGCTGCCATGGCATTTCTTGCCATTTTAGGGCAGGCCTCTAACCGTAGCCTCCCACTGGGTACACGAGAACCCTCGAAAAGACTGTACCCATTTTCGACGACCAGAGCCCCCTAAACCCCCTCCCCAACCCCCGCGGACCAAAGGCTATAGCCCACCGGCCTCGGTGACTATTTCACGCGCTGCGCCGCTGGGCATTTCTTGCCATTTTAGGGCAGGCTTCTGACCGTAGCCTCCCACTGGGCACACGAGAACCCTCGAAAAGACTGTACCCATTTACTTGACGACTGAGCCCCTAACGCCCCTCCCAACCCTCATGACCAAAGGCTTATAGCCCACCGCCCTCAACTATTTCACGCGCTGCGCATTGGCATGTCTTGCCATTTGAGGGCAGTGCTCGATCAGAGCCTCCCATCGGGCACACGAGGACCCTCGAAAGATCACTCCATTTTGACGACTGTGAGCCCCTAAACCCCTCCCCAACCCCCGCGGACCAAAGGCTATAGCCCACCGGCCTCGGTGACTATTTCACGCACTGCGCTGGTGGGCATTTCTTGCCATTTTAGGGCAGGCTTCTGACCGTAGCCTCCCACTGGGCACACGAGGACCCTCGAAAAGACCGTACCCATTTCTGACGCCTGTCAGAGCCCTTAACTTCCTCCCAACCCCTCATGGGACAAAGGCTATAGCCCACCGCCTCGGGCGACTATTTGACGCGGCCGCTGGGGATTTCTTGCCATTTGAGGGCAGGCCTCTAACCGTAGCCTCCCACTGGGTACACGAGGACCCTCGAAAAGACTGTACCCATTTCCGACGACAAGAGCGCCCCTAAAGCCCCGCCCAACCCTCAAGGACGGCTATAGCCCACCGCCTGGCGATTATTTGACGCTACTGCCACCGCCACATTTCTGCTATTTGTAGGCAGGCTTCTGACCGTAGCCTCCCACTGGCACACGAGCACCCTCAAAAGACTCACCCATTTTGACGCCTGTGAGCCCTGAACTTCCTCCCAACCCTCATGGACAAAGGCTTATAGCCCACCGGCGACTGCGACTGCGTCATTGGGATTTCTTGCACATTTGCGCAGGCCTCTAATCAGAGCCTCCCACTGGGTACACGAGAACCTCGAAAAGACTGTACCCATTTCGACACCAGAGCCCCAAACACCTTCCCCGACCTCATGGAAAAAGGCTATAGCCCACCGCCTGGCTGGATTATTCGACACGCCCGCTTGGCATTTCTTGCTATTTTGTGGCAGGCTTCTGACCGAGCCTCCCAATCGGGCACACGAGACCCTCAAAAGACCTGTACCCATTACGGACGCACTGTAGCCCCGAACGCCCCTCCCAACCCCCGGACCAAAGGTTATAGCCCACCGCCCGGCAACTATTTCACGCACAGCCACTGGGCATGTCTTGCCATTTGAGGGCGTGCTTCTCGATCAGAGCCTCCCACTGGGCACACGAGGACCTCGAAAGACTCAGACCCATTTCCGGCCCACCGTGAGCCCCAACCCATTCCCAACCCCCGCGGACTAAAGGCTATAGCCCACCGCCCTGACTATTTCACGACTGCGTCATTGGCATTTTGCCATATTTTAGTATGGCTTGACCGTAGCCTCCCACCGGGCACACGAGCACCCTCGAAAAGACTCAGACTCCATTTTTGACGCCTGAGCCCCAGAACTTCCCCTCCCCAACCCCTCAAGGACAGCAATATAGCCCACCTGCCTCGGCGACTGCTTTTCACGCAGCTGGCTGGGGATTTCTTGCCATTCGAGGGCAGGCCTCTAACTGTAGCCTCCCACTGGTACACGAACCTCGAAAAGACTGTACCCATTCACGACAAGAGCCCCTAAACCCCTCCCCAACCCCCTCATGGACCAAAGTTATTATAGCCCACCGCCTCGGCATGATTATTTGACGCACCAAGGCATTGGCATTTCTTGGCCATTTTAGGGCAGGCTTCTGACCGTAGCCTCCCACCGGGCACACGAGCACCCACGAAAACACTGACCCATTTTGACGCCTGAGCCCCGTAACTTCCTCCCAACCCCTCATGGACAAAGGTTATAGCCCACCGCCTCTGACTGCTTTTACGCGCCCACTGGGATTTCTTGCCATTTGAGGGCAGGCCTCAATCTGTAGCCTCCCACTGGTACACGAGAACCTCGAAAAGACTGCACCCATTCCGACGACAAGAGCCCCTAAACCCCTCCCCAACCCTCATGACCAGTTATAGCCCACCGCCCTGGCGATTATTTGACGCTACAAGGCCAGCATTTCTGCCATTTTGGGCAGGCTTCTGACCGTAGCCTCCCACTGGGCACACGAGCATCCTCAAAAGACTGTACTCCATTTTGATGCCCAGTGAGCCCTGCAACTTCCTCCCCAACCCCTCATGACAAAGGTTATAGCCCACTGCCTCGACTGCTTTACTGCACAGCTGGCTGAGGATTTCTTGCCATTTTCGAGGGCAGGCCTCTAACTCAGTAGCTCCCACTGGGTACACGAGAACCTCGAAAAGACTGTACCCATTTTCGACCACTGTGAGCCCCTCAAACCCCTCCCAACCCTCAAGGGACTAGCACATAGCCCACCGCCTTGGTGACTATTTCACGCGCTGCGCCTGGCATGTTTTGCCATTTTAGGCAGGCTTGACCGTAGCCTCCCACTGGGCACACGAGGACCTCAAAAGACTGTACCCTATTACGGACGACCAGAGCTCGAACGCCCCTCCCAACCCTCAAGGGACAAAGGCTATAGCCCACTGCCCTAACTATTTCACGCACAAGGCTGGCATGTCTTGCCATTTGAGGGCGTGCTTCTGATCGTAGCCTCCCACTGTGCACACGAGGACCCTCGAAAAGACTGTACCCATTTTCGACCCCCAGAGCCCACTAAATCCCCTTTCAAACCCCCGGGGACCAAAGGCTATAGCCCACCGGCCTCGGTGACTTTTTCACGAGCTGCGCCATGGCATTTCTTTTCTGCCATTTTAGGGCAGGCTTCTGACCAGTAGCCTCCCCACCGGGCACACGAGCACCCTCGAAAAGATGTACCCATTTTGACGCCTGTGAGCCCCAGAACTTCCCTCCCCAACCCCCGCGGACAAAGGCTATAGCCCACCGGCCTCGGTGACTATTTCACGCGCTGCGCCGCTAGGGATTTCTTGCCATTTTAGGGAAGGCCCTAGCCGAAGCCTCCCACTCACACGAGACCCTCAAAAGACTGTACCCATTTCCACGACAAGAGCCCTCTAAACGCCCTCCCAACCCTCAAGGACCAAAGTTATAGCCCACCGCCCGGCGACTATTTCACGCCCTGCTACTGGCCATGTATTTTTGCCATTTTAGGGCAGGCTTCTGAATGTAGCCTCCCACCGGGCACACGAGCACCTCGAAAAGACTGTACCCATTTTGACGCCCTGAGCCCTAAACCCTCCCCAACCTCAAGGAGGCTATAGCCCACCTGCCTGACGCTTGCGCAAGGCCATTGATTTTTGCCATTTTAGGGCAGGCTCTGACCGTAGCCTCCCACTGGGCACACGAGGACCCTCGAAAAGACTGTACCCATTTTCGACGCACTGTGAGCCCCTAAACCCTCCCCAACCTCATGACAAAGGCTATAGCCCACCGCCTCATGACTATTTCACGCTGCGCCATGGCATTTCTTGTAGGCTTGACCGTAGCCTCCCATCACACGAGACCTCGAAAAGACTGTACCCATTACGGACCACTGTGAGCCCCGAAACCCATTCCCAACCCTCAAGGACCAAAGGCTATAGCCCACCGCCTTGACTATTTCACGCTGCCACTGGCATGTTTTGCCATTTTAGGCAGGCTTCTGACCGTAGCCTCCCATCACACGAGACCCTCGAAAAGACTGTACCCATTTCCGACGACCTGTGAGCCCCAAACACCCTCCCCAACCTCGGAAAAAGGCTATAGCCCACTGCCTCGGGCGACTATTTGACGCTGCGCCTGGCATTTCTTGCCATTTTAGGCAGGCTTGACCGTGAGCCTCCCACTGGGCACACGAGACCCTCGAAAAGACTGTACCCATTTTGACACCAGAGCCCAACCCTTCCCAACCCTCATGACCAGGCTATAGCCCACCGCCTCGACTATTTCACGGCTGCGCTGCTGGCATTTCTTGCCATTTTAGGGCAGGCTGACCGTAGCCTCCCACCGGGCACACGAGGACCTCAAAAGACTGCACTCCATTTCACCACTGAGCCCCCAAACCCATTCCCAACCCCCGCTGACCAGGCTATAGCCCACCGCCCTGTGACTATTTCACGCACTGCTACTGGCATTTCGCCATTTTAGGGGCCTGACCGTAGCCTCCCATCAAGCACAGGACCCTCAAAAGACTGCCCATTTTGACGCCTGAGCCCTGTAACTTCCTCCCAACCCCCATGGACAAAGGCTATAGCCCACCGCCCCATGACTGCTTTACGGCCATGGGATTTCTTGCCATTTTAGGGCAGGCTCTAACCGTAGCCTCCCACTGGCACACGAACCCTCGAAAAGATGTACCCATTTTCGACCACTGTGAGCCCCAAACACCTCCCAACCCTCATGGAAAAAGGCTTATAGCCCACCGCCTTGATTATTTGACGCTGCCACCGCTTGGCATTTCACATTTTAGGCAGGCTTGATCAGTAGCCTCCCACTGGCACACGAGGACCCTCGAAAAGAAGACTGTACCCATTGTGAGCCCCGAAACCCATTCCCAACCCCATGACAAAGCATAGCCCACCGCCTCGGACTATTTCACGACTGCGCCAGGCATTTCTTGATATTTTAGGTGCTGATCAGAGCCTCCCACTGGGCACACGAGACCCTCGAAGACTGACCCATTTTGACCCCTGAGCCCTGCAACTTCCCTCCCAACCTCATGGACAAAGGTTATTATAGCCCACCGGCGACTGCTTTTACGCCATTAGGGATTTCTTGCCATTTTAGGGCAGGCTCTAACCGTAGCCTCCCACTGGTACACGAACCTCAAAAGACTGTACCCATTTCCTGACGACAAGAGCCCCTAAACCCCTCCCCAACCTCATGACTAAAGGCTATAGCCCACCGCCTGATTATTTGACGCGCGCCAAGCTGCATTTCTTGCCATTTTAGGCAGGCTTGACCGTAGCCTCCCACTCACACGAGCACCGAAAAGACTGTACCCATTTTTGACGCCCAGAGCCCTAACCCTCCCAACCTCATGACAAAGGCTATAGCCCACCGCCTCGGCGACTGCGCTTACTGGCGCATTGGCATTTCTTGCCATTTTAGGGCAGGCCTCTAACCGTAGCCTCCCACTGGTACACGAGACCCTCGAAAAGACTGTACCCATTTTGACACCAGAGCCCCTAAACCCCTCCCCAACCCTCGAAAAGGCTATAGCCCACCGCCCGTGACTATTTCACGCGCGCTGGCTGGGTATTTCTTATTTTAGGGCAGGCCTGACTGTAGCCTCCCACTGGGCACACGAGACCTCGAAAAGACTGTTTATTACGACGACCAGAGCCCCCCAAACCCCCCCCCCAACCCCCAACCAAAGGCTATAGCCCACCGCCTATGACTATTTCACGCTGGCGTCATGGCATGTTTTGCCATTTTAGGCAGGCTTCTGATCAGAGCCTCCCACTGGGCACACGAGGACCTCGAAAAGATCACCCATTTCACCACCAGAGCCCCAAACACCCTTCCCAACCTCATGAAAAAAGGCTATAGCCCACCGCCTCGGCGATATTACGACTGCGCCCGCTTGGCATTTCTCATATTTTAGGGCAGGCCTGATCAGCCTCCCACCGGGCACACGAGACCCTCAAAAGACTGCACCCATTCCGACGACCAGAGCCCCCTAACCCCCCTCCCCACCCCCCGCGTACCAACGGCTATAGCCCACCGCCCTAACTATTTCACTGCGCCGCTGGCATTTCTTGCCATTTGAGGGCAGGCTTGACAGAGCCTCCCACTGGGCACACGAGACCTCGAAAAGATCAGACCCATTCCGACGACAGAGCCCCCCTAAACCCATTCCCAACCTCAAGGACCAAAGGCTATAGCCCACCGCCTTGACTATTTCACGACGCGCCGCTGGGCATTTCTTGCCATTTTAGGCAGGCTTGACTCAGAGCCTCCCATCACACGAGCACCCTCGAAAAGACTGTACCCATTTTGACGCCCAGAGCCCTGTAACTTCCTCCCAACCCTCATGGACAAAGGCTATAGCCCACCGCCCCGACTGCTTTACGCCACTGCGCTGGATTTCTTTACATTTTAGGGCAGGCCTCTAATCAGAGCCTCCCACTGTACACGAGAACCCTCGAAAAGACTGTACCCATTTCCGACGACAAGAGCCCCTAAATCCCTCCCAACCCTCGGACCAAAGGCTATAGCCCACCGCCTGGCGATTATTTGACGCGCTGCATTGGCATTTTTGCCATTTTAGGGCAGGCTTCGACCAGAGCCTCCCACGCACACGAGCACCCTCGAAAAGACTGTACCCATTTTTGCCGCACTGAACTTCCTCCCAACCCCTCATGACAAAGGTTATAGCCCACCGCCTCGGCGACTGCTTTACGCGGCCACTGGCATTTCTTGCCATTTTAGGGCAGGCTCTAATCAGAGCCTCCCACTGGCACACGAGACCTCGAAAAGACTGACCCATTTTCGACACTGAGCCCCTAAACCCCTCCCCAACCCTCATGACCAAAGCTATAGCCCACCGCCCTTGACTATTTCACGCACTGGCCTGGCATGTTTTTGCCATTTTTAGTGCTTCTGACAGTAGCCTCCCATCGGGCACACGAGGACCTCGAAAAGACTGTACCCATTTCCCGACGACTCAGAGCCCCCTAACACCTTCCCGACCCCCGCTGAAAAAGGCTATAGCCCACCGCCTGACTATTTCACGCGCTGCGCTGGCATTTCTTGCCATTTTAGTGCCTTGACCGTAGCCTCCCACCTGGGCACACACGAGACCCTCGAAAAGACTCAGACCCATTGGACGCACTGAGCCCCTAACGCCCTCCCCCAACCCCTCATGGACAAAGGCTATAGCCCACCGCCCTGAACTATTTCACGCGGCCACTGGGCATGTCTTGCCATTTGAGGGCAGTGCTCGATCAGTAGCCTCCCATCGGGCACACGAGGACCCTCAAAAGACTGACCCATTTCCACGACCAGAGCCTCAAACCCATTCCCAACCCTCATGGACCAGGCTATAGCCCACCGCCCTGTGACTATTTCACGCACGGCATTGCATTTTGCCATTTTAGGCAGGCTCGACCGTAGCCTCCCACCGGGCACACGAGCACCCTCGAAAAGACTGTACCCATTTTTGACGCCCAGAGCCCTGTAACTTCCTCCCAACCCTCATGGACAAAGGCTATAGCCCACCGCCTCGGACTGCTTTCACGCCGCTAGGCATTTCTTGCCATTGAGGGCAGGCTCAACCGTAGCCTCCCACTGGGTACACGAGAACCCTCGAAAAGACTGTACCCATTTCCGACGACAAGAGCCCCCCCAAACCCCTCCCAACCCTCATGACCAGCACATAGCCCACCGCCCTGAACTATTTCGACGTGACCACACATTTTCTTGCCATTTTAGGCAGGCTTCTGACCGTAGCCTCCCACCGGGCACACGAGGACCCTCGAAAAGACTGTACCCATTACGACGACCGTGAGCCCCCAACCCCCTCCCAACCCTCTGGATTAAAAGGCTATAGCCCACCGCCTCGGTATTTCACGCACAGGCATGTCTTGCCATAGGCTCGACCGTAGCCTCCCACTGGCACACACGAGACCCTCGAAAAGACTGTACCCATTTTCGACACCAGAGCCCCTAAACCCCTCCCCAACCTGGACTGGGCTATAGCCCACCCTCGACTATTTCACGCACTGGCACATTTATTATTTTTCACTGTAGCCTCCCACCTCACACGATCAAAGACTACTCACGACGAGCCCCGAACGCCTCCCCAACCCTCAAGGGACAGGCTATAGCCCACCGCCTTGATATTTCACGCTGCGCCATGGCTATGTTTTTATTTTAGGTGCTTCGACTGTAGCCTCCCACTGGCACACGAGGACCTCAAAAGACTGTACCATTCCGACCACTGTGAGCCCCCAAACACCTTCCCACACCCGCTGAAAAAAGGCTATAGCCCACCGCCTGATTATTTGACGCTGCTGCTGGCATTTCTTGCCATTTTAGTGGCTCGACAGAGCCTCCCATCGGGCACACGAGGACCTCGAAAAGATCAGACCCATTACGACGCCAGAGCCCCAACGTCCCTCCTAACCCCATGACCAAAGGCTATAGCCCACGTCGTATTTCACGCTGCCACTGGCATGTCTTCCCTAGGGTGCTTCCTGATGTAGCCTCCCATCACACGAGGACCTCGAAAAGACTGCACCCATTTCCGCCCACTGAGCCCCAAACACCTTCCCAACCCCCACGGAACAGTATAGCCCACCGCCTTGACTTTCACGACTGCGCCTGGCATTTCTTGCCATTTTAGGCAGGCTTCGAGCCTCCCACGGGCACACGAGCACCCTCGAAAAGATGCACCCATTTTGACGCCTGAGCCCTGCAACTTCCTCCCCAACCCTGCAAGGCTATAGCCCACCGCCTCATGATTATTTCACGCGCTGCGCTGCTGGCATGTTTTTTGCCATTTTAGGCAGGCTGACCGTAGCCTCCCATCACACGAGACCTCGAAAAGACTGCACCATTTCACGACTGAGCCCTAAACACCTCCCGACCCCCGCTGAACCAAAGGCTATAGCCACCGGCCCGACTATTTGACGCGCTGCGCCTGGCTTGGCATTTCTATTTTAGGGGTGCCTGACCAGAGCCTCCCACAGGGCACACGAGGACCTCAAAAGACTGTACCCATTTCCGACCTGAGCCCACACCCTCCCCAACCTTCATGACCAGGTATAGCCCACCGCCCTTGACTATTTCACGACCGCGCCGCTGGCATTTCTGCCATTTTAGGGCAGGCTCTGACGATCCTCCCACTGGGCACACGAGACCCTCGAAAAGACTGCACCCATTTCACGCACCGTGAGCCCCAAACCCTCCCAACCTCGGACCAAAGGCGATAGCCCACCGCCTCTTGATTATTTCACGCTCAAGGCCGCTAGGTATTTTTGCCATTTTAGGGCCTCGACCGTAGCCTCCCATCACACGAGGATCCTCAAATGACTGTACCCATTTCCGACGACCAGAGCCCCCCCCCCCCCCAACCCCTCATGACCAAAGTTTATAGCCCACCGCCTGTGACTATTTCTCACTGCCCGCTCATTGGCATTTCTCGCCATTTTAGGGCAGTGCCTCGACCGTAGCCTCCCATCGGGTACACGAGGACCCTCGAAAAGACTGTACCCATTTCCGACACCAGAGCCCCAAACCCCTCCCCAACCCTCAGGGACCAAAGCATAGCCCACCGCCTTGATTATTTCACGCGCTCAAGGTATTTTTTTGCCATTTTAGGCAGGCCTCGACCGTAGCCTCCCACTGCACACGAGGATCCTCAAAAGACTGTACTTTCCACGACCAGAGCCCTCAAACCCCTCCCAACCTCAAGGACTAAAGTTTATAGCCCACCGCCTCTTGACTATTTCACTGCAAGGCCATTGGCATTTCTGCCATTTTAGGGCAGGCTCACCGAGCCTCCCACTGGGTACACGAGGACCCTCGAAAAGACTGTACCCATTTCCGACCACCGAGCCCCCAAACCCTCCCCAACTCCTCATGACCAAAGGCAGCATAGCCCACCGCCTGTGACTATTTCACGCTGCGCTAGGCATTTTTGCCATTTTAGGGTGCCTCGACCGTAGCCTCCCACCGGGCACACGAGGACCTCAAAGACTGCACTCCATTTCCGACACTGAGCCCCTAAACCCTCCCCAACCCTCATGACCAAAGTTTATAGCCCACCGCCTGTGATTATTTCGACGCCGCTGGCATTTCGCCATTTTAGGTGCCTCGACAGCCTCCCACTCACACGAGACCTCGAAAAGACTGTACTCCATTTCCCACGACTGAGCCCCAAACCCTCCCCCAACCCCTGGGACCATAAGCTATACCCACTGCCTGACTATTTTTGTGGATGCTCCATGGCATTTCTTGCCATTTTAGGGCAGCCTGACCGTAGCCTCCCACTGGTACACGAGACCTCGAAAAGACTGTACCCATTTCACGCACTGAGCCCCCTAAACCCTCCCAACCCTCATGGACCGGGCTATAGCCCACCAGCATCGGCGACTATTTCACGCGCTGCGCCGCAGGTCATTTCTTGCCATTTTAGGGCAGGCTTCTGACCGTAGCCTCCCACTGGGCACACGAGGACCCTCGAAAAGACTGTACCCATTTTCGACGACCAGAGCCCCCTAAAACCCCTCCCCAACCCCCGCGGACCAAAGGCTATAGCCCACCGGCCTCGGTGACTATTTGACGCGCTGCGCCGCTGGGCATTTCTTGTTATTTTAGGGCAGGCCTCTGACCGTAGCCTCCCACTGGGCACACGAGGATCCTCAAAAAGACTTTACCCATTTCCGACGACTGAGCCACAAACCCCTCCCCAACCCCTGGACCAAAGGCTATAGCCCACCGCCCGGCGACTTATTCGGCCATCTGGCATTATTTGCCATTTTAGGGCATGCTCTGACCGTAGCCTCCCACTGGCACACGAGGACCTCGAAAAGACAGACCCATTTCGACGACTGTGAGCCCCTCAAACCCTCCCCAACCCCTGCGGACTATTATAGCCCACCGCCTTGCTGACTATTTCGCTGCGCCTGGCATTTTTTGTCATTTTAGGCAGGCTCGACCGAGCCTCCCACGCACACGAGGACCCTCGAAAAGACTGTACCCATTTCCGATGACTGTGAGCTCAAACCTCCCAACCCCGGACCAAAGGCTATACCCACCGGCCTCACTATTTCACGCGCCAGGCATTTTTTGTCATTTTAGGGCAGGCCTCAAACTGGGGCCTCCCATCAAGTACACGAGGACCTCGAAGACTGTACCCATTTTCACGCACTGTGAGCCCCTAAACCCCTCCCCAACCTCATGACAAAGGCTATAGCCCACCGCCCGGCGATTATTTCTGCGCCGCTGGCATTTCTTGCCATTAGGGCATGCTTGACCGTAGCCTCCCACTGGGCACACGAGGACCCTCGAAAAGATGCACCCATTTCCGACCACTGTGAGCCCCAAACCCTCCCAACCCCTGGGACCAAAGGCTATAGCCCACCGCCCGGCGATTATTTCATGCTGCTACTTGAATTTCTGTATTTTAGGCAGGCTCGTCAGAGCCTCCCACTGGCACACGAGGACCTCGAAAAGACTGTACCCATTTCCACTGTGAGCCTCCAAACGCCTCCCAACCCCGGACCAAAGGCTATAGCCCATTGGCCTCATGACTATTTCACGCTACTGCGCCACTGGCTTGTCATTTTAGGGCAGGCTTCGACCGTAGCCTCCCACTGGGCACACGAGGACCTCGAAAAGACTGTACCCATTTTCACTGAGCCCCTAAACCCCTCCCAACCTCAAGGACCAAAGGTTATAGCCCACCGCCTATGATTATTTCACGCGCTGCGCTTGGCATTTCTTGCCATTTTAGGCAGGCTTCTGACCAGAGCCTCCCACTGGGCACACGAGGACCTCAAAAGACTCAGACTCATTAACTGTGAGCCCCAAACCCCTCCCAACCCCCGGACTAAAGGCTATAGCCCACCGCCTCGCGACTTATTTCATGCGCCCACATTTTTTGTCATTTAGGGCAGGCTCGACCGTAGCCTCCCACTGCACACGAGACCCTCGAAAAGACTGTACCCATTTCGACGCCCCCTCCCCAACCCTCAAGGACCAAAGGCTATAGCCCAGCGATTATTTCATTTGCGCGCTCTGGACATTTCTTGCCATTTTAGCAGGCTTGACCATAACCTCCCACTGGGCACACGAGACCCTCAAAAGATCAGACCCATTTCCGACGCCGAGCCAAACACCTCCCATCCCCCGCTGACCAAAAGGCTATAGCCCACCGCCTGACTATTTCACGACGCCGCTTGGTATTTCTTGCCATTTTAGGGCATGCTGATCAGCCTCCCACTGGGCACACCAGGACCCTCGAAAAGACTGTACCCATTTCTGACGGCCAGAGCGCCCGAACCCCCACCCCAACCCCCGCGGACCAAAGGCTATAGCCCACCGGCCTCGGTGACTATTTCACGCGCTGCGCCGCTTGGCATTTCTTGCCATTTTAGGGCAGGCTTCTGACCGTAGCCTCCCACTGGGCACACGAGGACCCTCGAAAAGACTGTACCCATTTTTGACGCCCAGAGCCCCAGAACTTCCCTCCCCAACCCCTCATGGACAAAGGTAGCCCACCGGCCTGGGACTGCTTTTGACGCTACTTAGGGATTTCTTGCCATTGAGGGCAGGCTCAACTGTAGCCTCCCACTGTGTACACTAGAACCCTCTAAAAGACTGTACCCATGTCAGACGACAAGAGCACCCTAAACCCCTCCCAACCTCAAGGACCAAAGGCTATAGCCCACCGCCTCGATTATTTGACCACCGCTGGCATTTCTTCATTTGGGGGCTTCGACAGAGCCTCCCACGGGCACACGAGCACCCTCGAAAATGTACCCATTTTTGACGCCCAGCCCAAGAACTTCCTCCCAACCCCTCATGGACAAAGGCTATAGCCCACCGCCTGCGATTATGACGCCATACCGCTTGGTATTTCTTGCCATTATAGGGATGCTTCTGACCGTAGCCTCCCACTGGGCACACGAGGACCTCGAAAAGACCCACCATTGATGGCCGAGCCCAACCCCACCCCAACCCCTCAAGGACCAAAGGCTATAGCCCACCGCCTCTGACTATTTCACGCGCTGGCATTTTTGCCATTTTAGGGCAGGCTCGACCGAGCCTCCCACGGGCACACGACCCTGAAAAGATCACCCATTTCGACGGCCAGAGCTCAACCCCTCCCCAACCCCTCGGACCAAAGGCTATAGCCCACCGCCTCGTGATTATTTCACGCGCTGCTGCATGATTTGTTGTCATTTTAGGCAGGCCTCGACCGTAGCCTCCCACGGGCACACGAGGACCCTCGAAAAGACTGTACTACCACGCCCTCCCAACCCCCGGACCAAAGGCTAGCCCACCAGCATCGCGACTATTTCACGCTGCCGCTGGCATTTCTTGCCATTTGGCAGGCTTCGATCAGCCTCCCACGGGCACACGAGACCCTCGAAAAGACTCACCCATTACGACGCACTGTGAGCCCCCGAACGCCCTCCCAACCCTCATGGACTAAAGGCTATAGCCCACCGCCTCGACTATTTCACGACTGGCTTGGGCATGTTTTGCCATTTTAGGCAGGCTCGACCGTAGCCTCCCACTGGGCACACGAGGACCCTCGAAAAGACTCACCATTTCCCGACCAGAGCCCCAAACACCCTCCCAACCCTCGGAAAAAGGCTATAGCCCACCGGCCCCATGACTATTTGACGCCGCTGGCATTTCTTGCCATTTTAGGGCAGGCCTGACCGTAGCCTCCCACCCATGCACACGAAAGACTCGTACCCAGACGCACAGAGCCCCTAACGCCCTCCCAACCCCTCATGGGCCAAAGGCTATAGCCCACCGGCCTGACTATTTCACGCGCTGCGCTGCTGGCATTTCTTGCCATTTGAGGCAGGCTCGACCAGAGCCTCCCACCGCACACGAGACCCTCGAAAAGACTCACTCCATTTCACCACTGAGCCCCTAAACCCTCCCAACCCCTCATGACCAGTTATAGCCCACCGGCCTCGGTGACCATTTCACGCACTGCGCCGCTGGGCATTTATTGCCAGTGTAGGGCATGGGGCTGTCCGTAGCCTCCCACAGGGCACACGAGCTACCTCGAAAAGACTGTACCCATTTTTGACGCCCAGAGCCCTAACTTCCTCCCAACCCTCATGACAAAAAGGCTATAGCCCACCGGCCTCTGATTTACGCTACGCGCTGGGATTTCTTGCCATTTGAGGGCAGGCTTGACCGTAGCCTCCCACTGGCACACGAACCCTCGAAAAGACACCCATTTCCGACAAGAGCCCCCTAAACCCTCCCCAACCCCTCATGACCAAAGGCTATAGCCCACTGCCTCGGCGACTATTATACCAAGGCCACATTTCTTGCCATTTTAGGGCACTGACCGTAGCCTCCCATGGTACACGAGACCCTCGAAAAGACTGTACCCATTTCGACGACTGAGCCCCTAAACCCTCCCCAACCCTCGGACCAAAGGCTATAGCCCACCGCCCTTGACTATTTCACGCTACTGGCACATTTTTGCCATTTTAGGCAGGCTTGACCGTAGCCGCCCACCGGGCACACGGGGACCCTCGACAAGACTGTACCCATGTCCGACCAGCCTCAAACACCTTCCCGACCCCCGCTGAAAAAGGCTATAGCCCACCGGCCTCCGACTATTTCACGCTGCGCCGCTGGCATTTCTTATTGGCAGGCTTGACCGTAGCCTCCCACGGGCACACGAGGACCCTCGAAAAGACTGTACCCATTACTTGACCACCAGAGCCCCAAACCCTCCCAACCCTCATGGACAGGCTATAGCCCACCGCCTAACTATTTCACGACTGCGCCCTGGGCATGTCTTGCCATTTGAGGGCAGCCTGATCAGCCTCCATCACACGAGGACCCTCGAAAAGACTGTACCCATTTCACCCACTGAGCCCTCAAACACCTTCCCCCAACCCCGGAACAAAGGCTATAGCCCACCGGCCCTTGTGACTATTTCACGACTGCGCCCTGGGCATTTCCATTTTAGGCAGGCTTCGACCGTAGCCTCCCACGGGCACACGAGACCCTCGAAAAGACTGTACCCATTTTGACGCCCAGAGCCCTAACTTCCCTCCCCAACCTCACAAAGGCTATAGCCCACCGCCTTGATTATTTCACGACTGCGCACTGGCATTTTTGCCATTTTAGGGCAGTGCTTCGACCGAGCCTCCCACTGGGCACACGAGGACCCTCGAAAAGATCACCCATTTCCGACCACTGAGCCCTACCTTCCCGACCCCGCTGGAAAAGGCTATAGCCCACCGGTGACTATTTCACGCATGCGCTACTGGCATTTCTTGCCATTTTAGGCAGGCTTCGACCAGAGCCTCCCACTGGG
This sequence comes from Citropsis articulata, assembly GCA_030449925.1. NCBI lineage: Eukaryota > Viridiplantae > Streptophyta > Magnoliopsida > Sapindales > Rutaceae > Citropsis > Citropsis articulata. The sequence continues at coordinate 1,102,950 of JASUUH010000234.1, read as the reverse complement.
CACACGAGCACCTCGAAAAGATCACTCCATTTTGACGCCCAGAGCCCCAACTTCCCTCCCAACCCCCGCGGACAAAGGCTATAGCCCACCGCCCGACTATTTCACGCTGCTTGGCATTTTTGCTATTTTAGGCAGGCTTCGACTGTAGCCTCTCCACTGGGCGCACGAGGACCCTCGAAAAGACGGTACCCATTTCAGACGCACAGAGCCCCCAAACACCCCCCCAACCCTCATGAACAAAGGCTATAGCCCACCGCCCGGTGACTATTTCACGACTGCCACTGGCATTTCTTGCCATTTTAGGCAGGCTCTGACGAGCCTCCCACTGGGCACACGAGCACCCTCGAAAAGACTGACCCATTTGACGCCCAGAGCCCCAAACCCTCCCAACCCTCATGAAGGCATAGCCCACCGCCTCATGATTTCACCACGCGCTGGCATTTTTGCCATTTTAGGGCACTGACCGAGCCGCCCACCGGGCACACGAGGACCCTCAAAAGACTGTACCCATTTCCGACGACCAGAGCCCCTCAAACACCTCCCCAACCCCATGAACAAAGGCTATAGACCGCCTCTGACTATTTGACGCTGCGCTGGCATTTCCATTTTGTAGGCTTCCGATCAGAGCCTCCCACTGGCACACAAGGACCTCGAAAAGACTGTACCCATTTCTCACGCACTGTGAGCCAAAACCCTCCCAACCTCATGGACCAAAGGCTATAGCCCACCGCCTTGGTGACTATTTCACGCGATCGCGCCATGGCATTTCTTGCCATTTTAGGGCAGGACTCTTGACGTAGCCTCCCAATGGGTACACGAGAACCCTCGAAAAGACTGTACCCATTTTCACGACTGAGCCCCTAAACCCTCCCCAACCCTCATGACCAAAGGCTAGCCCACCGCCCCTGGACTATTTCACGCTGGCCGCCAGGTATTTTTTTTAGGGCAGCCTGACCGTAGCCTCCCACTGGCACACGAGGACCTCAAAAGACTGTACCCATTTCCGACGACTGAGCCCCAAACCCTCCCCAACCCTCATGACTAAAGTTTATAGCCCACCGCCCTTGACTATTTCTCAGCCTCTCACTGGCATTTCGCCATTTTAGCAGTGCCTGACTGTAGCCTCCCACTGGTACACACGAGGACCCTCGAAAAGACTGTACCCATTTCACACCGAGCCCCTAAACCCCTCCCAACCCCCGTGGACCAAAGGCTATCCCACCGCCCTGATTATTTCATGCGCGCACTGGCATTTCTTGCCATTTTAGGCAGTGCCTCGACCAGAGCCTCCCACTGGTACACGAGAACCTCGAAAGACTGTACCCATTTCCCCACCAGAATTTAAACCCCTCCCAACCCCTCATGGACCAGGCTATAGCCCACCGGCCTTGACTATTTCACGCGCCAGCATTTCTTGCCATTTTAGTGGTTCTGACCAGAGCCTCCCACCGGACACTCGAAAAAGACTGCACCCATTTCACCCACTGTGAGCCCCTAAACCCCTCCCCAACCCCTCATGACCAAAGTTAGCCCACCCTCCATGACTATTTCACGCTGCGCTGGCATTTCTTGCCATTTGGCAGGCTTCTGACCGTAGCCTCCCACTGGGCACACGAGGACCCTTGAAAAAGACTGGACCCATTTCGACACTGAGCCCCAAACCACCCCAACCCTCGGACCAAATAGCCCACTGCCCCAGGATTATTTTACGCGGCCGCTGGCATTTCTTGCCATTTTAGGGCTGACAGAGCCTCCCACTGGTACACGAGGGCCCTCGAAAAGACTGTACCCATTTCCGACACCAGAGCCCCAAACCCCTCCCCAACCCTCGGGACCAAAGGCTATAGCCCACTGCCCTGACTATTTCACGCTGCACCGCTGGCATTTCTTGCCATTTTAGGGCAGGCCTCACACCGTATCCTCCCACTGGTTACACGAGGACCCTCAAACAGACTGTACCCATTTCGACCACTGAGCCCCTAAACCCCTCCAACCTCATGGACAAAGGCTATAGCCCACCGGCGATTATTTGACGCCAGCGCCGCTGGGCATTTCTTGCCATTTTAGGGCAGGCTTCAGACCGTAGCCTCCCACTGGGCACACGATGACCCTTGAAAAGACTGTACCCATTTCCGACACCTGTGAGCCCCGAACGCCTCTCCCAACCCTCATGACCATAGCCCACCGGCCTCGGCGACTATTTCACGCGCTGCGCCGCTGGACATTTCTTGCCATTTTAGGGCAGGCTTCTGACCGTAGCCTCCCACTGGGTACACGAGGACCCTCAAAAAGACTGTACCCATTTCCGACACCCAGAGCCCCCGAAACACCTACCCCAACCCCCGCAGACCAAAGGCTATAGTCCACCGACCTCGGTGACTATTTCACGCGCTGCGCCGCTGGGCATTTCTTGCCATTTTAGGGCAGGCCTCTGACCATAGCCTCCCACTGGGTACACGAGGACCCTCGAAAAGACTGTACCCATTTCCGACGACCAGAGCCCCCTAAACCCCCTCCCCAACCCCCGCGGACCAAAGGCTATAGCCCACCGGCCTCGTTGACTATTTCACGCGCTGGCATTTCTGCCATTTTAGCAGGCTTCTGACCAGTAGCCTCCCACTGGGCACACGAGACCCTTGAAAAGACTGTACCCATTTCCGACACCTGAGCCCCCCCAAACGCCCCTCCCAACCTCTGACCAGGCTTATAGCCCACCGCCCTTGACTATTTCACGCTGCGCTGTTGGCATTTCTTGCCATTTTAGGGCACGCCTGACCAGAGCCTCCCACTGGGTACACGAGACCTCAAAAGACTGTACCCATTTCCGACACCTGAGGCCTCAAACCCCTCCCCAACCCTCAAGACCAAAGGCTATAGCCACCGCCTGGTGACTATATTTCACGCGCCACACATTTCTTGCCATTTAGGGTGCCTCGACCATAGCCTCCCACTGGGTACACGAGACCTCAAAAGACTGTACCCATTCCGAGCCCCAAACCCTCCCCAACCTCGGACCAAAGCTATTGCCCACCGCCTCCTGATTATTTCACGCGCTGCGCTGACATTTCTTGCCATTTTAGGGCACGCTCGACCGAGCCTCCCACTGGGTACACGAGGACCCTCAAAAGACTGTACCCATTTCCGACACCTGAGCCCCAAACACCTCCCCAACCCCCACCAAAGGCTATATAGCCACCCACCCTTGACTATTTCCACGCGCCACTGGCATTTCTTGCCATTTTAGGCCTCGACCATAGCCTCCCACTGGGTACACGAGGACCCTCAAAAGACTGTAACCATTTCCGACACAGAGCCCCAAACCCCTCCCAACCCCGGACCAAAGGCTATAGCCCACTGCCTGTGACTATTTCACGCACCCGCTGACATTTCTTGCCATTTTAGGCAGGCTTCGACCGTAGCCTCCCACTGGTACACAGGACCCTCAAAAGACTGTACCCATTTCACACCCAGAGCCCCCAAACCCCATCCAACCCCTCAGTGGCTATAGCCCACCGACCTATGATTATTTCTCCACAAGTACATTTTCATTTTAGGCAGCTCGACCATAGCCTCCCATCGGGTACACGAGGACCTCAAAAGAAGACTGTATCCCACGACCAGAGCCCCCTAAACCCTCCCCAACCTCATGACCAAAGTGTTATAGCCTCCTGTGTGACTATTTCACGCTAACCGCTGGGATTTCTTGCCATTTTAGGCAGGCTAACCGTAGCCTCCCATCGGGCACACGAGGACCCTCGAAAAGACTGTACCCATTTGAGGAGCCCCAAACCCTCCCAACCCCAAGGACTACTAACCCACCGGCCTCGGACTATTTCACGCTGGCCATTGGCATTTTTGTCATTTTAGCAGCCGACCGTAGCCTCCCACCGGGCACACTAGGCCCTCAAAAGACTGTACCATTTCACGACCAGCCCCAAACCCCTCCCAACCCCTGGATAAAGGCTATAGCCCACCGCCTCGGACTATTTCACCTGGCTGGCATTTTTGTGTTTTAGGCAGTCGACCGTAGCCTCCCACTGGTACACGAGGACCCCGAAAAGACTGTACCCATTTCCGACCACAGAGCCCCCCAAACTCCTCCCAACCCCGGACCAAAGGCTATAGCCCACCGCCTGGTGACTATTTCACGCTGCCGCTTGGCATTTCTTGCCATTTTATGGCAGGCTGACCGTAGCCTCCCACTGGCACACGAGACCCTCAAAAGACTGTACCCATTTCGACGACCAGAGCCTCAAACCCCTCCCCAACCCATGGGACCAAAGGCTATAACCCACTCATTATTTCAAGGCTACCTGGGCATTTTTGTCATTTTAGGGCAGGCGATCAGAGCCTCCCACCGGGCACACGAGGACCCTCGAAGACTGTACCCATTTCACGACCAAAGAAACCCCCTCCCAACCCCTCTGACTACTATAGCCCACCGCCCTTGACTATTTCACGCATCACTGGCATTTCTTGCCATTTTAGGTGCCTCGACCGTAGCCTCCCACGGCACACGAGGAGCCTAAAAGACTGTACCCATTTTGACTACCAGAGCCCCAAACCCTCCTCCCAACCCCTGGACCAAAGGCTATAGCCCACCGCCTGACTATTTCTGCTGCGCCGCTAGGCATTTCTTGCCATTTTAGGCAGGCTCGACCGTAGCCTCCCACTGGCACACGAGGACCCTCGAAAAGACTGTACCCATTTATCGAGCCAAACCCCCAACCCTCATGGACCAAAGGCTATAGCCCACCGCCTATGATTATTTCACGCTGCGCTGATTTCTTGTCATTTTAGGGCAGGCTCTGACCGTAGCCTCCCACTGGGCACACGAGACCTCGAAAAGACGACCCATTTCCGACGCCTCCCCAACCCCTCATGACCAAAGGCTATAGCCCACCCTCGCGATATTTCACGCTACCGCTGCTGGCATTTCTCATTTTAGAGGCTTGACCAGAGCCTCCCACTGAACACGAGGACCTCGAAAAGACTGTATGACGACCAGAGCCCCCAAACCCTCCCAACCCCCACTGGCTATAGCCCACCGCCTGGTGACTATTTCACGAGTCACCGTATTTTTTTTCATTTTAGGCAGGCTCGACAGTAGCCTCCCACTGGGCACACGAGGACCTCGAAAAGACTGACCCATTTCCGACCAGAATCCCCAACCCCATGGACCAAAGGCTATAGCCCACCGGCCTTGATTATTTCACGCGCGCTACATTTCTTCATTTTAGGCTTCGACCGTAGCCTCCCATCACACGGGAACCTTAAAAGACAACCCATTTCACCACGAGCCCCGAACACCCCAACCTCATGGACCAAAGCTATAGCCCACCGTGACTATTTGACGCAAGGCCTGGCATTTCTTCATTTTAGGCTTTGATAGCCTCCCACTGGGCACACGAGGACCCTCGAAAAGACTGTACCATTTCCGACGCCTCAACCCCTCCCCAACCCCTCATGACCAGCTATAGCCCACCGCCTCTGATTATTTCACGCGGCTGGCATGTCTTGCCATTTTAGGTGTGCTTCTGACCGTAGCTCCATGGGCACACGAGACCTCGAAAAGACTGTACCCATTTCCACACAGAGCCCCAAACCCTCCCAACCTCATGGACTAGGCTATAGCCCACCGCCTCGTGACTATTTCACGCTGCGCTAGGCATTTCTTGTCATTTTAGGCAGGCTGACCGTAGCCTCCCACGGGCACACGAGGACCCCAAAAGACTGTACCCATTTCCCACGCCCCCCAACCCCTCAAGGACCAAAGGATATAGCCCACCGCGGCGACTATTTCACGCCATTGGCATTTCTTATTTTGGGGCAGGCTCGACCGATCCTCCCACTCACACGAGGACCTAAAAAGACAGACATTGACACCTGTGAGCCCCCGAACGCCTCCCAACCCTCATGGACCAAAGGTATAGCCCACCGCCTCGGCGATTATTTCACGCACGCGTCACTGGCATTTCTTGCCATTTTAGGTGCTTCCGACCGTAGCCTCCCAATGGGCACACGAGACCTCGAAAAGACTGTACCCATTTCCGATGAGCCCCCAAACCCTCCCAACCCCATGGACCAAAGGCTATAGCCCACCGCCTCTGACTATTTCACGCGGCCATTGGCATTTCTTGCCATTTTAGGGCAGGCTGACCAGCCTCCCACTGGGCACGAGACCTCAAAAAGACAGTACCATTTCGACACCTGAGCCCCGAACGCCCCTCCCAACCCTGGACAGCTATAGCCCACCGCCCTGACTATTTCACGCTGTCACTGGGCATTTTTGCCATTTTAGGCAGGCTGACCAGTAGCCTCCCACTACACGCGAGGACCTCAAAAGACTGCATTTCCACCACTGAGCCCCCAAACCCCTCCCCAACCCCCATGACCAGCAAGCCCCCACCGGCCTCGGTGACTATTTCACGCGCTGCGCTGAGGGCATTTTGCCATTTTAGGCAGGCCTGACCGTAGCCTCCCACCGGGCACGCGAGACCCTCAAAAAGACTGTACCCATTTCACACCTGAGCTCAACGCCCCTCCCAACCTCATGACCAAAGGCTATAGCCCACTCCGATTATTTCACGTGCCTCCTGCATTTCTTGCCATTTTAGGGCAGGCCCTGACCGTAGCCTCCCATCGGGCACACGAGGACCTCGAAAAGACTGTACCCATTTCGACCCAGAGCCCCAACGCCCCTCCCAACCCCGTGGACCAAAGGCTATAGCCCACCGCCTCGATTTCACGCGCTGCTGCATTTCTGCCATTTTAGGTGCTTCTGACCGTAGCCTCCCACTGGGCACACGAGACCCTCAGAAGACTGTACCCATTTCATGACCAGAGCCCTCAAACCCCTCCCCAACCCTCATGGACCAAAGCTATAGCCCACCTGGACTATTTCACACGTCACTGGCATTTATTGCCATTTTAGGGCAGGCCCCTGATCAGAGCCTCCCACCGGGCACACGAGACCGAAAAGACTGTACCCATTTCGCACTCCCAGAGCCCCCGAAACCCTCCCCAACCCCTCATGGACCAAGCTATAGCCCACCGCCTCTGACTATTTCAAGCGCTGTTGACATTTCTCATATTTGGGCAGGCTCGACCAGAGCCTCCACTCACACGAGGACCCTCGAAAAGACTGTACCCATTTCACGCCTGAGCCCCGAACCCTCCCCAACCCCGTGGACCAAAGGCTATAGCCCACCGTGACTATTTCACGCCGGCCATTGGTATTTCTTGCCATTTGGGCAGGCTCGACCAGAGCCTCCCACGGGCACACGAGGACCCTCGAAGACTGTACCCATTTCACCGTGAGCCCCAAACCCCTCCCCAACCCCTCAAGGACCAAAGGCTATAGCCCACCGGCCCTGGTGATTATTTCACGCCACTGGCATTTTGCCATTTTAGGCAGGCCTGTAGCCTCCCATCGGGCACACGAGACCCTCAAAAGACTGTACCCATTCACACCAGAGCCCCTAAACCCCCTCCCCAACCCTCATGACCAAAGGCTATAGCCCACTGCCTTGGTGATTATTTCACGCGCCTGACATTTCTTGCCATTTTAGGCAGGCTTCTGACCGCCTCCATCGGCACACGAGGACCCTCAAAAGACTGTACCATTTCCGACGCCCCCAACGCCCCTCCCAACCTCATGGACCAAAGGCTATAGCCCACCGCCTCTGACTATTTCACGCTGCGCACTGGCATTTCTTGCCATTTTAGGCAGGCTGACCGTAGCCTCCCATCACACACGAGGACCCTAAAAGACTGTACCCATTTCCAGCCTCAAACCCTCCCAACCCCTCATGACCAAAGGCTATAGCCCACCGCCTGATTATTTCACGCACGCCAGACATTTCTTGCCATTTTAGGCAGCTTCACTAGCCTCCCACAAGCACACGAGGACCTCGAAAAGATCACCCATTTTGACGCCCAGAGCCCCTAAACCCCTCCCAACCCCTCATGGACCAAAGGCTATAGCCCACCGCCTCTGATTATTTCACGCGCCAAGGCTGGCATTTCTTGCCTTTTTAGTGTAGTCTCTGTCCGTAGCCTCCCACTGGGCACACGAGGACCTCGAAAAGACTGTACCCATTTCCATGCGCCCCCTAACCTCCCCAACCCCTCAAAGGCTATAGCCCACCGCCTCGTGACTATTTTCACGCGGCCATGCTGGCATTTCTTTTGTAGGGCAGGCTCGACTGTAGCCTCCCACTGGGCACACGAGGACCCTGAAAAGACTGTACCCATTTCGACCAGCCTCAAACCCTCCCAACCCTCAAGGACCAAAAGGCTATAGCCCACCGGCCCGGCTGACTATTTCACGGCGTCATTGGCATTTTCATTTTATAGGCCGACCGTAGCCTCCCATCAAGCACACGAGACCCTCGAAAAGACTGCACCCACATTTACCGAGCTAAACCCTCCCCAACCCCTCATGAAGCTATTATAGCCCACCGGCCTTGGTGATTATTTCACGCATCACATACTGGCATTTCTTGCCATTTTAGGCAGGCCTGACCGTAGCCTCCCACGGGCACACGAGACCTCGAAAAGACTGTACCCATTTCCCAGCCTCCCAACCCCCAAGGGACCAAAGGCTATAGCCCACCGGCCTGTGATTATTTCAGCGCACTGGCATTTCTTATTTTAGGGCAGGCTCTGACCAGAGCCTCCCACTGGGCACACGAGACCCTCGAAAAGACTGCACCCATTTCATGCAGAGCCCCTAAACCCCTCCCCAACCCTCAAGGCTATAGCCCACCGCCCTTGACTATTTCTGGCTGCCGGGCATTTCTTGCCATTTTAGGCAGCTCACGAGCCTCCCACTGGGCACACACGAGGGCCCTCGAAAAGACTGACCCATTTGACCAGAGCCCCCTAAACCCTCCCCAACCCCGCATGACCAAAGGCTACAGCCCACCGCCCTATGATTATTTCACTGCGCCACTGGCATTTCTTGCCATTTTAGGGCAGGCTCGATCAGAGCCTCCCATCACACGAGGACCCTCGAAAAGACTCACCCATTTACACCTGAGCCCCGAACCCCTCCCAACCCCTCATAAAGGCTATAGCCCACCGCCTCGGATTATTTCACGCCACGCGCATTTTTGCCATTTTAGGTGCCCTGACCGAGCCTCCCATCGGGCACACGAGGACCCTCGAAAGACTGTACCCATTTCGACGCCTGAGCCCCGAACGCCTCCCAACCCCTGGACCAAAGGCATAGCCCACCGCCTGCGATTATTTCAGACGCTACTGACATTTCTTGCCATTTTAGGGCGCCTGACCGTAGTCTCCCTCTGGTCACACGAGGACCCTTAAAAAGTCTGTACCCATTTCGATGAACAAAGCCCCCAAATCCCTCCCCAACCTCGGAAAGGCTATAGCCCACACCGTGATATTTCACACTGGACATTTCTGCCATTTTAGGCAGGCTCTAGCCTCCCACCACACGAGGACCCTTGAGAAGACTGTACCCATTTCGACCAGCCCCCCCTCCCAACCTCATGACCAAGCTATAGCCCACCGCCCGGTGACTATTTCACGCACGGCCACTGGCATTTATTGCCATTTTAGGGCCCCTGACCGTAGCCTCCCACTGGGCACGCGAGACCTCGAAAAGACTGTACCCATTTCCAACACCAGCCCCGAACCCTCCCAACCCCTCATGAAAAGGCTATAGCCCACCGGCCTCTGATGCCAAGGCCACTGGACATTTCTTGCCATTTTAGTTCGACCGAGGCCTCCCACTGCACACGAGACCCTCAAAAGACTGGACCCATTTCCGACGCCCCCAAGCCCCCCCCAACCCCGCTGACTAAAGGCTATAGCCCACCGCCTTGATTTCACGCCATACTGGCATTTCTTGCCATTTTAGTGGCTCGACCGTAGCCTCCCACTGGGCACGCGAGGGCCTCGAAAAGACTGTACCCATTTCCGATGACCAGAGCCTCCGAAAACCCCTCCCCAACCCCCGCGGACCAAAGGCTATAGCCAACCGCCTGGTGATTATTTCACGCGCGCTGGACACTTATTTTAGGGCAGGCACCGTAGCCTCCTGACACACGAGGAACCTCAAAAGGCTGTACCCATTTCCGAACACCTCCAAGCCCAAATCTCCCAACCTCATGAAATATAGCCCACCGCCTTGATCGCTTTCACGCTGCGCTGGACATTTCTTGCCATTTTGGGCAGGCTTCTAACTGAGCCTCCCACTGGGCACACGAGTACCTCGAAAAGACTGTGACCTAGCCCCAACCCTCCCCAACCCCGGACCAGTTATTATAGCCCACCCGTGACTATTTCACGCGCGCTACTGGCATTTATTGCCATTTTAGGCAGGCCTGACCGTAGCCTCCCACCGGGCACGCGAGACCCTCGAAAAGACTGTACCCATTTCCAACACCGAGCCCTAACGCCTCCCCAACCCCGCTGAAAAGGCTATAGCCCACCGCCGGAGATTATTTCACGCTGCTGCCGCTGGACATTTTGCCATTTTAGGGATTCTACCGTAGCCTCCCACCGGGCACACGAGACCTTGAAAAGACTGTACCCATTTCCGACGCCTCCCCAACCTCCCAATGCTGAAAAGGCTATAGCCCACCGCCTGATTATTTCACGTGCGCCACTGGCATTTCCATTTTAGTGGCAGGCTTCGACCGTAGCCTCCCACCGGGCACGCGAGGCCCTGAAAAGACTGCACCCATTTCCGACCAGAGCCCCCAAACCCCTCCCCAACCTCATGACCAGCTATAGCCCACCGCCTGTGACTATTTCACGCGCTGCACTGGCATGCCATTTTAGTATGTGCCCGACCAGTAGCCTCCCACCGGGCACGCGAGGACCTCAAAAAGACTGACCCATTTCCAACACCTGAGCCCCCGAACGCCCCTCCCAATCCCCGCTGAAAAGGCTATAGCCCACCGCCTCTGATATTTCACGCTGCCACTGGACATTTCTTGCCATTTTAGGGCAGGATTCTAACCGTAGCCTCCCACTGGGCACGCGAGGACCCTTGAAAAGACTGTACCCATTTCCGACGCCCCTCCCCAACCCCTCATGACCAGTATAGCCCACCGCCTCCGACTATTTCACGAGCTGCGCTACTGGCATTTCTTGCCATTTTAGGCTCGACCGTAGCCTCCCATCGGCACGCGAGGGCCCTCAAAAGACTGCACCCATTTCGATGACCAGAGCCCCTAAACCCTCCCCAACCCTCATGACCAAAGGCTATAGCCCACCGCCTGACTATTTCACGCTACTGGCATTTATTGCCATTTTAAGGCAGGCTGACCGTAGCCCACGGGCACGCGAGGACCCTTGAAAGACTGTACCCATTTCCGAGCAACCTCCCCAACCAAAGGCTATAGCCCACCGCCTTTATATATTTCACGCCCAGCCATTGGCATTTCTTGCCATTTTAGGGTACTGAGCCTCCCACCGGCACACGAGGACCTCGAAAAGACTGTACTCATTTCCACGCCCCCAACCCCGCGACCAAAGGCTATAGCCCACCGCCCGGATTATTTCCGCTGCTCTGATTTCTTATTTTAGCTCTACGTATTGAATGGAGAAAAGATGTAATTTACACTTTAGAAATTAACCTCATACCAATATTTAAGATTTTATTATTTACGCCATTATAATTAGTTATTTTATGTATTTTAGGTATCACGATGTTTCACAATGAACGGGATCGAAAGACGCCACATTTGTTTTAATGAAAAGGATGAGTATACATTTTTCACATACGTTTCATGGTACTGCAAAAATCGTACATAGTGTCATGCAAAATTTAAAATGGAAACCTGAACTGTAAAGTACCCAAAAAGTTGTGACGCGCAATCTGCCCAAACTGCTTTTAATCCATATTCACTAATTTCCCTAATTCATTAGATAATTCTTCTTCTTGTATTTTATGTATTTTAATAAATTCATTTTTTAATTTTAGTTCAAATATGAGTAGCTAATTTTCTTGCTTGGGTTGGTGAAGTCTCAACATGTTCCATGGGCTTTATTTGTAAATTTATTTTCTATCTCCAATATTTGTGGTTGTTTTGACTTTTTCACGACAACAATAATAGTCTTGTTCAGATACCGCCATGGTTAAACCCAAGACCCTAATACAAGGTTATTATTATTTGGCACGATAAGCCCTTAGCACCATACTTATTTGAGTGGTTCATGAGGTGTGAACTCTCATGATTTAATTGGTATTAATATGGAATATTTAGCCCATGGAGCATGCTGATGCGCATCCGATACCCAAGTGCTTTATCTCAATAGATTCCAATTTGGGTTATTCCTACCATTTTAAATTTCAATTCTAGCATATTTTAAATTCCTTTCACCACAAATCCAACCATCCATTTAAAAGAAAATTAATTCTACAAACAATTAAAATCAACCTCCTCGTGGATCGACACTCACCATCGATCTATTCTACAATAGATCTGCAGCGCTATGAGTTCAATAAAATTTGCACAACAAGTTTTGCCGCTGTCAGAGGTAAGATTTTAACCATAGAATTAATTTTATTTATTTATTTATTTTAGTTGTTTTCTTGTAATTTTAGTTTTCCTTTTCTCATTTAAACAAAAAAAAAAAATAATGTTAGAATTTTTTTTAAATGTAATTTAATTTTCTATCATTTTTTGTAATTTAATTTGTTTATCAGTTATCTTTCTTTGTTATTTATTTTAATTTTAGTTAATATTTGTTTCACGTAATTTCTTTTTCTTATAGCAATTGAGTGTATTTTCATATTAAGATTGTAACAACGCGATAGTATCGTAATTCTCCTCCCTTTATTTTTGTTTTATTTTTATTCTTGCATGGTCAAGGTCATTATCACCTAATCTGAACCTTTAGACCTAGAATTAGAAAACACTTCGCACGCACAAACACACCACATTTAAAAAGAGAATTGACATGGATTTGCAAAACCAACCGTAACCACAGAGGCCATTTAAGGACTATTTTAGTCCCTTAGCTAATTTGAGCACATCATGCATAAGGTACCCAAACGTAAAGTAGAGTTTCAATTAAAACCTAGTGTGCTAAATTGTCTCCCAACATTCTATGGCCTAGAAAATGAGGACCCATATAATCATCTCGAATGATTTTCATGCTATTTGTCAAACTTTTAAATACCTAAAATTTTTCGATGATGATGTTAAACTTAGATTATTCCCATTTTCTTTAAAGGATAGAGCTCTGCTCATGGTTTAATACATTGCTCGCTAATAAGATTACATCATGGGAACAAATGGTAACTAAATTTTAATAACATTTCCCACCATAAAACCAATGCTATTCGCAGGAAATTTCAGAATTTACCCAAAGAGACTACGAGCGCTTTTCAAGCACGGAGCGATTCCAATGGGCTACCTTGAAGTGTCCACATCATGGTATGAAAAATGGCACCAATGCCAATACTTTTGGGGATTATTGCCACATGTGCAAGAATGGCTAATGGCCACCAAAGGAGGAGAGTTAATGTCCAAAAAGATCGAGATTTGGGAATTCTTCCAAATACCAATCGGATAATTCCCAACAACTGAGTCGATCACCGTAAATACCGTGAGAATTCACGGAGTTAATGAGGTTCACGCAGTCAAGCCTCGTGAATTAAAGAAGTCAAAGAGATGGTCAAGGCCTTTCTATTTAATAGCATCATTAATCTACAAACCAACTCAATGTAACCACATGACCATGACTCATATTCAAATCAAGTCAATGCCATAGAGTCATGAGAAAACCATCAAATTACAACTCATACTCCAACACATACAACCCCGATGGAGAGATCACCCCAATTTTCATGGTCTCAAGGATTCCAACAAATGAACCAACAGCCCACCTCCACCAATTCCTCAAATTTCTCAAGCCGCTCAACCACCATTTAGACCATACAATCAAAACCCAAACCACTCTCTACCTGCACTATGGGAGGATACATTCCAAAATTTCAAGAACTCTACTCATTCCGTAATCGATCAATGTAATCGCATCATTGATGAACCGCGAATGAAACGAGGGCGTGCTTCAACTCACAAGCCCAATCAATTTCAAATCTGAGAAAATGGTGGGACAACTTGTTTCTTCCGCTCAAACCTTGACAATGACCGCTGAGAAAGGTAAATTTCCAAGTCAACCAAAGGTTTAACCCTAAAGCAAAGGTATGAAGCAAATTCCACCACCACAAGAATAATGGAGAGGTCAAAGCCATGACCTTAAGAAAAGTGGAAAGAAGTTGACAACAAAGTGAGATGCCAAAGGATTTAAATCAACTCAGATTGTACCGTGAATACCGAGGATCCATCACCAGGAGAAAGAAGAAACCAACTCACGAATACATCTAAAGCTCCATTTCCTCGTGAGGTTAAAGTGAAGAAAGGAAAATCCATGTGAGATTTTTGAAATCTTCAATAAGGTAAGTTTAAACATTCATTTACTTATAAAACATGTGCCATCATATGCCAAGTTTCTTAAAGACCATTGCACTAAAAAGAGAAATATTCATGTTCGTAAAAAGGCCTTTTAATGTAAAATGTTAGTTCTATATTCCAACATAAAATACCTCTAAAATGCAAAGATCCGTGCTCCCCACTATCTCTTGTAGTATGTGGAACCACACAATTGAGAATGCTTTGTTGGATTTAGGAGCTAGTGTAAATCTGTCCTTATTCTCAGATTTCAGAAACTTGACCTGGAGAATTACACCCAACTCCAGGGTGTTACAACTTGCAGATCGGTCCACGAAAATCCCTCGTGGTATTGTGGAGGACGGTTTATTCAGTGTAGACAAGTTTTATTTTCCGTTGATTTCATTGTAATTGACACTCAACCAAAGACAGATTCAAAGAAGCACATCCCCATTATCCTAGGCCGACCTTTTCTTGGCAACCGCCGATGCTCACATCCAATGCAGACCGAAATATGCAGTTGTCCTTTGGCAATATGACCATGGAGCTCAATATTTTCAACATTGCCAAACAACCTCACAATGTGGATGATGGAATTGTTGATGTGGATTTAATTGTAAGCATTATTGATAATAATTTTCTTTCAAACCTTAGTGATGACCCTTTGCAAACATGTTTAACTCCACTTTGGTTTGGATTTTGATATTGACAGATCAATCGATGAGGTCAATGCCCCGCTTGACTCAAAGACCATCCATGGACACAAATAAATGGAAGTCAAGAGTGAACAACTAGTGCCACTGAGAGAAAAACTCAACCCATCATCGTAATCACCACCAAAACTCGAGCTCAAGCCATTACCCAACACTTTGAATACGTGATTCTTGGGAGAAGAAAGTACTTTTGCCAAAGTAATCATCTCTTCCTCCCTCGATGACCTAACAAAAGGTAAGTTGTTGGATGTTTTGAAAAGAGCATAAAGGAGCATTAGATGGACCATAGGCATATAAAAGGTATAAACCCAAGAGATCGATGCATTACATTCACCTTGATGAAAATGCTAGACCCATTGTGGAAATGCAACGTCGTTAAATCCTAACACGAAAGAAGTTGTTCAGATCAAGTCCTGTTTATTAGATGCAGGTATTATTTACCCCATTTCGATAGTTCATGGGTCACCTGCGTGTTGTTCCTAAAAGTCGTGAGTCATGAGTTACCAATGCTAATAATGAATTAGTGCCCACTGTAGTAACTACAGGATGGCGTGTATGCATTGATTATGTAAGTTGAATTGCTACACGAAAGACCATTTTCCTTTACCATTTATCGATCAAATGCTTGATAGATTAGTGTCATGAATTTTATTGCTTTCAGATGGCTACCAGGATATAATCAGATTCATAGCACCAAAAGATCAAGAGAAGACCACCTTCACTTGCCCTTTCGTACTTTTGCATAGGAGAATGCCATTTGATTATGTAATGCACCGCTACATTTCAACGATGCATGTTGAGTATTTTTTCTGATATGGCTGAACCATTCTCGAGGTCTTTAATGGATGACTTTTCTGCTTTGGTGATTCATTTGATCAATGTTTACATCATCTAACACTAGTTCTCAGAGATGTATCGAGAAGAATTTAGTCTGAATTGGGAAAATGCCATTTTACGGTAAAACAAGGTATCGTTCTCGGTCACATCATTTCAAGCAAAGGTATTGAGGTTGATAAAGCCAAGGTGGATCTCATTTCTAATCTTCTCCACCCTAAAAACAAATGAGAAGTAAGATCTTTCCTGGGCATGCCGGTTTTATAGACGCTTCATTAAAGATTTTAGCAAAGTTTCTAGACCCTTATGTAATCTACTAAGGATGTATCTTTGTCTTTGATGATTCATGTCTTGTGGCATTTGAAAATTAAAGTTGTTGACATCATCACCCATCATTCAGCCCCAAATTGAATTTACCTTGAGCTTATGTGATGCATCCGACATGCAGTAGAGCAGATTAGACAAAGAGTTGATCGAGTTCCCATGTGATTTACTATGCTAGTATGACATTGAACGATGCACAATTGAATTATTCAACCACGAAAAAAGAAATGCTAGTGTAGTGTTTGCATTAGAGAAATTTCGATCTTATCTCATTGGTTGTAAAATAATTATATTCATGATCACGCCGCTTCTTAAATATCTTCTCACAAAGAAAGATGCAAAGCTAGACTAATTCTGGGTGTTACTTTTGCAGTGAATTTGACTTAGAAATCAAGGATAAGAAAGGAACAAAAAATGTTATGGCTGACCATCTCTCTCGTCTCCATTTTGACACAACTATGGAACCATTACCTTTAAATGAGTCATTTCCTGATGAACAATTAATGAGTGTAGAAGTAGTACCATGGTATGCTGATATTGTTAATTATCTTGTTACAGTCAACTTCGCAGCATTGACTAAGCAGACAAGGCCAAATTCTTCGTAAATAAAGAATTTCTTGGGATGATCCTTATCTATTCAAGTATTGTGCAGATCAAATTGTTCGACGATGTGTCCCAGAATGAATTTCAAAACATTCTTTCATTCCGCCATGAACAAGCTTCATGAGGCCACTTCAAGCTAAGAAAACAAATACAAAAAATTTTACAATGTGGTTTCTATTGGCCAACTATATTTCGAGATGCTTACACATTTTGTTCTTCATGTGATAGGTGTCAACGAACGGGGAGCATAACACTAAGAAATATGATGCCACTAAATCCAATTTTAGTGGTTGAAATTTTGATGTACGGGGTATCGATTTCACGGGACCCTTCTCCATCTTTGGCCATCAATACATATTGGTTGGTGTTGACTATGTTTCAAACGGGTAGAGGCAATCTGCAGTAGACCAACGATCACAAAGTAGTGATAAGATTTTGAAAAGCAACATTGTTTCCCGCTTTGATTTCCTCGAGCAATTATCGTGGTGCCCACTTTCGCAATAAATCCTTCAAAGCACTTTGACAAAGTACTCCATCACTCATAAAGTGGCAACCCCATATCATCCACAAACCAAGGCTGCTGAGATCTCCAATAGAGAAATAAAGCACATTTTAGAAAAGACGTGAGGCCCGACAAAAGATTGGTCGTCATGCATCACGATGCATTACGGGCATATAGAATAAATTTTTCAAAACTCCAATTGGGATGTCACCCCATGTGCTAGTGTATGGAAAAGCATGCCACCCACTGTGGAACTCGAGCATCGTGGCGACTGGCCATCAAGAAATTCAATTTTGACATGCAAAGAAGTCGCTCGTAAAGTTAAGATTACAACCGCGTAACTTCAAGAAATTCGAATGACGCAGATGAAAATGCCAAGATTTATAAGCAACGAATGAAAGTCTTTCACGACAAGCAAATTATGAGAAAATCTTTACCTGTGTCGAAAGTGCTTTTATTCAATTCTCGCTGCACCTATTTCCGTGTAAGTTACGCTCATGGTCCGCCCATTTGTTGTTCACACTGCTTTTCCATATGGGGGCAATTGAAATTAAGGATCCAAAGAACTATTTTTAAAGTTAATGGTCAAAGATTAAAGCCATATCTAGAATACCAACCACATGGAGAGGAGAGTGAAATAACCGAGTGACCCACCAAGTTTAAATTGAGGTTTTTCTTTTCTTTTCGGTAATTTGATTTGATTCTTTTCTTTCTTTGATTATTCTTTTGTCGATTGAAATTATTTTGTTTAAGTGTGTTTGTTTAACCATTATAGTTTTCTCTTATCATTTTAATCATGAGACAAGACCTCTTGTACACGTATTAGAACACTTCAACGCATCCAAACTCATCTCGTAGCAGATACGATTTTGTAAATTTCATCCTATCCGGATCTACAACCAGAGTTAGTATTCCACGTTAAAGATCTAGAAAGACAACTCATGTAAATAGAGGATGGAATTTTGATCCGAATGGAGCTCGAGGTAATCTGACAAGAGGACGATTTTAATTTGTTTTGTGTGTTTTAATTTATTTTTCTGTTTGTGTGTTTAAGTTTGTCACCCCGGTGAAGAGGCGGATAACAGTACTCCGTGACAATCAAGTCGGTTACTTCAGTTTCCCACAATAACTGATATTCTGAGACGAAGGCATGGACAGAGACGAGATTTTAGCAAAGCTTCACAAACGATTCCCTTCGCTTCCTCAGAATGCACTCTTTTCAATCTATAAAGCCCGATCCGAACGCATGCGATTGCTTATGAAGAATGGCATACCTGCTGACATCCGCTGGTTAATCGAGGCCAAAGTACGCTTGGCAGGTGAGTTGCCTCCTAAATTTATTGCATACATGCCTGGTTGTGGTAAAGGAAATTATGCAAGAAAACGACGAGCTAAAAGACTTTCTGTTGCTTGTCATAAGTGTGCCAGAACGATATGCAATAAAAAACCATGTTCTTTAGGAATGGTGTCTGATAATGTGAAGATAAGATTAAATCTATTAGTGATGGCTTGAATAAAGAGTCACTGATAATATCCTTTGTTCTTTGAAACGCATCCCAAAGGATACGCATAAAGAGCGATTCTCCGCCATGGCCATTATTCGAAAAAGAACGCAGCACGATACAGCCCCTGAATCGACTATAAACGACTGCTTGCCAGCTTGTAAGAAAACTGATGGGAAGCCTATCTCGATCCATGAGGGCTCAAGCTGCTTCGGACGTGAAACCGAGGAAGATGTGAGCCAAATGCAACCACCAGAGATATCCTTTTACTTTATCGTTGTTTTATTTCATCGTTATTTTACCATCGCATTATTGCTTGTAATAATTTTTTCTTGTTATTATTGTTTTGCTTTTCGCTTTTCTTTTACCTCGAGCCATGTGCCTTAGTGTTAATTGACATTGACATAATGCCTCATACACAACCGTGACCCGCTGTCACCAAGGTTCTTAAATATAATTTTGTTGTTGTGCACTCACAAGTTGTTTTGAGCAAGATCCTAATGGCAGCTACTCTCAATAAACAATTCAAAAACATTTGTGTGCTCTCTGGGTTTAACTACGGCAAACATAAAGAGTTCGTTGAGGCAGCCATAGATCTTGGTCGAAGAATAGCAGAAAGAAAATTGCACTTAGTGTATGGAGGAGGTAACCGAGGGTTATCAAAACTGGTCTCAGAAGCTGCTTATGTCAAAGGGAGCGAAGTGTTAGGCATCATCTCTAATATCCTAAAACCTTTGGCTGTTTGTCTAACTCATCAACCTGAGAAGAGTTAGTTGTCTGTGTATGCAAGAACGCATAATCAAATGCTAAATCATGCCGATGCTTTTATTTTCCTTCCGTGAGATCTTGCAACCTAGAGGCACTAATCACATTAGCATCTTGGGGCCCATCTCGAACATCCACCGTAAAACCCATCGGTTTGTTAAATGTCAATAATTTTATGATGGCTTTATCGCATTTCTTAACCATGCAATAAAAACTATTTCATTCCTTCCTCGCTAAAAAATCTTTATTTGTGCACATATCGCTAATGAGCTACTTGATCCGTTATGTTTATCAATCGAGATGCATCCTGTGACCGCTGTGTTGAATGTTCAAATAATGATGGTAATAAGAGCAGAAGAAGTACAAATTAGATTTAACCTCCGCTTGTAAATATTTTCTTCTTGCACTACCTGTGTGATGTCTTCTAAACTCTACTTCTTCCTTTCAAACATTGAGGACAATGTTTCATTCAGTTGGGGAGGAATAGTTGACAAATTGTGAATATTGTTAAGTTTTTACTAATTTTTGTTGTAGAACTAACCATTTTAAGTAAAGATGGCTGAATACGGAGTGTACTCTAGAAACGCATCCTCATAGAAAAAAAAAAAAAAAAAAAGAAGAAGAAATTTTATTTTTCTTAACTTTCTTTGACTTCTCCTTTATAAATATACATTATCGCTGAGTCAAGATATTGAATATGGAGTGTAGTGACTTAGAACGATCTTCTTAAAAAAAAAATTCAGACTTTTTTCTTTAATTTTTCTGCATGTATGTTTTTCTTTTATGTTTGTAATAGGTCAGAATTTAGTTAATAAAAAATATTTTTGGTATTTTTGTGTGAGTTTTTGAGATTGGATGAGATGATGACTTTTAAATTTTAGTATTTGTAGTATCTTTGGTCTTGAGTGATGTTACACCATGTTTGCTATAGTATATGTTGATGTTGGAGACAACATGAGTTGCTGAAGGAATGCATATGTCAAAATAAATTCCAAGTGAGTTTTGAGCCTATTAATTTTTCTGAGAGTAACCCTTTTGCCCATTATTCATGCAATTTTAGCGCTTTATTATTTTATACATGATCTCTAGATTTCTTTAAGTCAACCCTTTAAAAAAAAAAAATGTGTGTTGTCGCATCTAAAGTGCCCACCTAACTAGAGATATGGAAGATTATTTAGAGTTCCAAGAGACGATAAGGCCATTTTGATCCGCTTGAGCCTTTTCTAGCCATCCCTACTGTAAATATCCATAGTTAGCCATTTTGAGCCCAAAAAAAAAAAAAAAAAAAATTTTATTTATTAACTTATCATCCCGACTCCACCCAATTTGGAGTATTACCCGATGTTATACAAGTTCCATCACCTATTCATGTTTGAGAAAAGGATAAATAATTATTTTGTTCAACAATAAAATATAAAAAATTCAAAAAAAAAAAAAAAAAGAAAAAAAAAAAAAAAAGAAAAAAAGATATACAATAGCAATAAATGTTTAAACGATCTTGTAATTTTCAAAAGTTCTTGAACTTTTCTCAAACATATATATTTTGTTTCCTATTTTTTTCTTTGTTAAGCCATGTCCCTAGCCTACGTTACGTCCTAATAAAAGTCCTTCTTGATTTTAGAGAACTATAATCAAAGTTTAGTTTATATGGGCTATTAAGATGTAGTGATGCATTAAAAAAAAAAAAATTGGGTTGACTAGTAATTTATTTGAGGTCGATTATTTAAGTCATGGCATATTTCTTCATCTCGTGAGAGTGGTATTTCTATATTATTTTCTCAATTCACCATTCATTGTAGTGACAATTTTTATCGGGTTTAATTTCTTGAGAGTGTCACCACTACCGTGAGATTTTGGGGTTTGACATGTTATTCTTGAAAGTGGCCTGATTACTATAGTCCATCGGATCGATGCATGGGATTTGATGGTTGTGATATTCTTTAGACCTGAGATAATACTAGTACTTTACTTTGATAGCTATCATTAATAAGATTGAATAAACAAGAGTGTTAAAAAAAATTGGTTTTGATTTTATCTTCGCTTTATTTGTTGTGACTAGCAATGTCGGTGGTGTCGAGTTAGAAAGTGTATATTTATAAAGGAGAAAATCGTCATTTTACACTTCAAGTCTCACTAACATTGCTATTTTTATTTATTTAAGTATTTTATTATTTAATTACGTGTGTTTCATTATAATTAGTTATTTTATGTATTTTAGGGGTATCACGATTGTTTCACAATTAACGAGTGATCAGACAGCAAAACGGACGTCACATTTGAACTCAGGACGATCGAAAACTTTGTGAGGAGCATAAAAGGAAAATGTCATCGTTCACATATACGGAACTATTCATAATGATAAGATCGTTTCATGGTACCGCATAAATAGTACCGCAAAAACCGTTTATCAGGCAAATAGTGGTCAAACCGTGAATCAGGTAAATAGTATTATCAGTAAAAACCGTTTATCAGGTAAATACAGTGGTCAAACCGCGAATCAGGTAAATAGTATTATCTGCAAAAACCGTTTATCAGGTAAATAGTGGTCAAACCGTGAACTGTGGGTAAAATAGATATTACTGCTCAAATAGTGGCTGTTGACTGTTGTCTGATGACGTGGCGCAATCTCGAAAGGCCCAAACTGCTTTTTAATCCGATGGTCATGATTCACCAACGTACCAGAAAAGGGGCTTCTAATTTGATATCCTAATTCATTTGTGTTTAGATTGTAATTCCTTCTCTTCTTGTATTTTCTATGTATTTTAATAAATTCCCATTTTTACCCTTAGTTCAAATATGAGTAGCTAATTTTCTTTAAGCTTGGGTCGAAGTCTCAACATGTTCCATGGGCTTTATTTGCAAATTTATTTTCTATTCTCCAATATTTGTGGTTGTTTTGACTTTTTTCATTTATAACAATAATAGTCTTGTTCAGATACCGGTTAAACCCAAGCACCCTAGTACAAGGTTATTATTATTCGCACGAGTGTTCTTAGCACCATACTTATTTGAGTGGTTCATGAGGTGTGAACTTCTCATGATTTAATTGGTATTAATATGGAATATTTAGCCCATGGAGCATGTTGATGCAGATCCGATACCCAAGTGCTTTTATCTCAATAGATTCCAATTTAAGTTATTCCTACCATTTTAAATTTCAATTCTAGCATATTTTAAATTCCTTTCACCACAAATCCAACCATCCATTTAAAAGAAAATTAATTCTACAAACAATTAAAATCAACCTCCTCGTGGATCGACATCACACAATTGATCTATTCTACAATAGATTCAGGCGCTATGTAGTTCAATAAAATTTTCACAACAAGAGCCTCCCATCGGGCACACGAGGACCCTCAAAAGACTCAGACCCATTTCCACCACTGTAGCCCCTAAACCCCTCCCCAACCCTCATGGACTGTGTTATAGCCCACCGGCCTCGGTGATTATTTCACTCGCTGCGCCGCTGAGCATTTCTTGCATATTTAGGGCAGGCCCTGACTGAGCCTCCCATCGGGCACGCGAGACCCTCGAAAAGACTGTACTCCATTTCGACACCTGAGCCCCCGAACGCCCTCCCAAACCCCGCATGGACTCAGTTATAGCCCACCGCCTTGGTGATTATTTCACGCTACGCCGATGGGCATTTTCTTGCCATTTTAGGGCAGGCCTGACCAGAGCCTCCCACCGGGCACGCGACGACCCTCGAAAAGACTCACTCCATTTCCGACACCTGTGAGCTCCCGAACGCCCTCCCAACCTCATGGAAAAAGGCTATAGCCCACCGGCCTTGTGAATATTTCACGCGCTACCGCTTGGACATTTCTTCTCATTTTAGGTAGGCTTCTGACCGTAGAGCCTCCGATCACACGAGGACCCTCGAAAAGATCCTGACCCATTTTCGACACTGAGCCTCAAACCCCTCCCAACCCTCAAGGACTGGGGCATATAGCCCACCGCCCTTGGTGACTATTTCCTGCCAGCCTCTTGGGATTTCTTGTTATTTTAGGTCCCTGACGTAGCCTCCCATCCTGGCACACGAGACCTCGAAAAGACTGTACCCATTTCACCCACCGTGAGCCCCATAAACCCCTCCCCAACTCCTCAAGGACTGTGCTATAGCCCACCGCCTTGTGACTATTTCACGCTGCGCCACGAGCATTTTCTTGCCATTTTAGGGCAGGCTTGACCGTAGCCTCCCACTGGCACACGAGGGCCCTCAAAAAGACTGTACTCCATTTTCGACACTGTAACCCCTAAACCCCTACCCAACCTCATGGACCAAAGGCTATAGCCCACCGCCCTTTGGTGACTATTTCACGCCATGCCATGGCATTTCTTGCCATTTTTTAGGCAGGCCCTGATCAGAGCCTCCCACTGGCACGCGAGACCCTCAAAAGACTGTACCCATTTCCGACACCTGCAGCCCCAACGCCCCTCCCCAACCCCCTCATGACCAAAGCTATAGCCCACCGCCTGGGACTAATTCACGCTACCGTGCATGGCATGTCTTGCCATTTTAGGCAGTGCTTCGATCAGAGCCTCCCATCACGCATGAGACCCTCGAAAAGACTGCCATTTCCGACGACCAGAGCCCCTAAACTCCCTCCCAACCTCATGACCAAAGCTATAGCTCACCTACTTTGAGTATTTCTGACGTCCACGCCACTGGCATTTCTTTATTTTAGGCAGTGCTTCCGACCAGTGGCCTCCCACTGGGCACACTAGGACCTCGAAAAGACTGTACCCATTTCCGGCTTCCCACCACTGTGAGCCCCCTAACCCCACCCCAACCTCATGGACCAAGCTATAGCCCACCGGCCTTGTGGACTATTTCCACGCTGGCCGCTTGCAGGGCATTTCTCTTCATTTTAGGCAGGCCTTTTGACCGTGAACCTCCCATGGGCACACGAGACCTCAAAAGACTGCACCTATTTCCGACGCCTCTCCCAACCCTCGGGACCAGCACATAGCCCACCGCCTCGTGATTTATTTCACGCGCACAAGGCCATTGGGCATTTCTGTTACATTTAGGGCAGTGCTTCCGACCGTAGCCTCCCATCTGGGCACACGAGGGCCTCTCGACAGACTGATTTGCACGACTCAGAGCCCCTTTAAACCCCTCCCAACCCCCCATGGACCAAAGGCTATAGCCCACCGGCCTCGGTGACTATTTCACGCGCTGCGCCACTGGCATTTCTGCCATTTTATGTGCCCTCGACTCAGAGCCTCCCACCGGGCAATGGAGGACCCTATAAAAGCCTGTACCCATTTCCTCCACGCAGAGACCCTGTACGCCCCTCCCCAACCCCCGCAGACGAAAGGCTATATCCCAATCGCCCTGGGCTGATTAGTTCACGCGGCGCCATGGACATTTCTTCTCATTTTAGGTAGGCTTCAATCAGAGCCTCCGATCACACAAGGACCTCGAAAAGACTGTAACCCATTTTCTCGATTACCCGAGCCCCTCAAACCCCTCCCCAACCCCTCGGGACTGCTATAGCCCACCTGCCTTGGTGATCATTTCCGCACCTTGTGCCGCTTGGGATTTTTTTATTTTAGGGCCGGCTCGACGTAGCCTCCCACTCAAGCACACGAGGACCCTCGAAAAGACTGACCCATTTCCGACGCACTGTAGCCCCTAAACCCTCCCAACCCTCATGGACTATTTCCCCACGCTGGATTATTTCCACGGCACAGCTGAGCATTTTCTTGCCATTTTAGGGCAGTGCTTCTGACCGAGCCTCCCACTGGCACACGAGGGCCCTCGAAAAGACTGCACTCCATTTTCACGACTCACTGTAACCCCTAAACCCCTACCCAACCCTCATGACCAGCACATAGCCCACCTGCCTTGGTGACTATTTCACGCTGGCCATATATTTTTGCCATTTTAGGGCAGGCTCCTGATCAGAGCTCTCCCACTGGCACGCGAGGACCTCGAAAAGACTGTACTCCATTTCCGGCACCCTGTGAGCCCCGAACGCCCCTCCCCAAACCTCATGGACTAAAGTTATAGCCCACCGGCCCATGATTATTTCACGCTACCGTGTCATTGGCATGTCTTGTTATTTTAGGGCAGCTTCTGATCGTGAGGCCTCCCACTGGCACGCGAGGACCTCAAAAGATCAGCACCCATTTCCGACGCACCGTGAGCCCCCAAACTCCTCCCAACCCCTCATGGGACCAAAAGCTATAGCTCATCGCCTCTTGGTGACTATTTCACGCGTCACTGGCATTTTCTTACATTTTAGTGCAGGCTTCGACTGTAGCCTCCCATCGGGCACACTAGGACCTCAAAAGACTGTACTCCATTTCCTGACTTACTGTGAGCCCCTTAAACCCCCACCCCAACCCTCATGGGACTAAATGCTATAGCCCACCGCCCTCGGTGATTATTTCACGCGCGCTGCGCTAGGGCATTTCTTGTCATTTTAGTGGCAGGCCTTTTGACCGTAGCCTCCCATTGGGCACACGAGGACCTCGAAAAGACTGTACCCATTTCCGACGCTTCTCCCCAACCCTCAAGGACCAGCATGCTAGCCCACCTACTTGGTGACTATTTCAGGCCAAGCCAAGGGCATTTTCGTTATTTTAGGCAGCTTGACCGAGCCTCCCACTGCACACGAGACCCTCGAATAGACTGTACTCCATTTGCGACGCACTCAGAGCCCCTAAACCCCTCCCCAACCCCTCATGACCAAAGCTATAGCCCACCGCCTCGTGATTATTTCACGCGCTGCCACTGGCATTTTCTTGCCATTTAGGCAGGCTCTGACTGAGCCTCCCACTGGCACGCGAGGACCCTCAAAAGACTGACTCCATTTTCACACCTGAGCCCCCCGAACGCCCTCCCAACCCCTCATGACCAAAGGCTATAGCCCACCGCCTCTGTGACTATTTCACGCACACAAGGCCATTTCTTTGGCATTTTAGGCAGGCGCCTGACAGTAGCCTCCCCATCGGCAACACGAGGACCCTCAGAAGACTGTGACCCATTTACTCATGACCGAGCCCTCAAACCCCTCCCAACCCTCATGGGACCAAAGGCACAGCCCACTGCCCTTGGTGACTATTTCACGGCCACTGGCATTTCTTGCCATTTTAGGGCAGGCTCTGATCAGTAGCCTCCCATCGGGCACGCGAGACCCTCAAAAGAATGTACCCATTTCGACACCTGTGAGCCCCCGAACGCCCTCCCCAACCCCCGCAGACGAAGGCTATAGCCCACTGCCTCTGATTATTTCACGCTACCGTGTCAAGAGGACATTTCTTCTCATTTTAGGTAGGCTTCTAACCAGTAGCCTCCGACCGGGCACACGAGGACCCTCGAATAGACTGTACCCATTTCCACGACTGTGAGCCCCTCAAACACCTTCCCAACCCCTGGACCAAAGCTATAGCCCACCGCCTCCATGACTATATGACGAGCTGCGCCATTACATTTCTTGTCATTTTAGGCAGGCTTGACCGTGAGCCTCCCACTAGGCACACGAGGACCCTCGTGAAAGACTGTACCCATTTCGGCGACTGAGCCCCTCAAACCCTCCCCAACCCCTCATGGACTAAAGGCTATAGGCCACCGCCTCATGATTATTTCACCAGACTGGCATTTCTTGATATTTTAGGCAGGCTCTGACGAGCCTCCCACCCACACGAGGACCCTCAAAAGACTCACCATTTCCGACGCCCAAAGCCCCGAACGCCCTCCCCAACCCCCTCTGACCATAGGCTATGGCCCATTGGCCTCATGACTTTTTCACGCTGCGCCATGGACATTTCTTGCCATTTTAGGCAGGCTTGACTATAGCCTCCTACAAGGCACACGAGACCCTCAGAAGACTGTACTCCATTTGGCGACCAGAGCCCCCAAACCCTCCCCAACCCCTGGGACCCAAGGCTATAGCCCACCTACTTAGCGATTATTTGACGCTACTGCGCTTGGCATTTTTTTTACATTTTAAAGTGCTTCTGACCAGAGCCTCCCACCTGGGCACACGAGGACCTCGAAAGACTGCACTCCATTTCCAACCCACTCGTAGCCCCTCAAACACCTTCCCTAACTCCCTGCACCAGCTTAAGTAGCCCACCCGCTTCTTGATTATTTCCACGCGCCCGCCGCTAGGCATTTTTGTCATTTTAGGGCAGGCTCGACCGTAGCCTCCCATCGGGTACACGAGGACCTCGAAAAGACTGTACCCATTTCCGACGCCTCCCTAACCCTCATGGACCAAAGCATATAGCTCACTGCCCTGGGCGATTATTTCACGCATGCTATACCATTGACATTTTTGCCATTTTAGTAAGCTTCGACCGTAGAGCCTCACACTGGAAAACGAGGACCCCTCGAAAAGACAGTACCCATTTTCGACGACCAGAGGCCCCTTTAAACCCCTCCCAACCCCGCTGGACTAGCTATAGCGCAGCCTCATGCGATTATTTCACGCTGCGTCACTGGCATGTTCAGTATTTTAGGGCGTGCCTGACCAGAGCCTTCCCATCCGGCACACGAGACCTCGAAAACACTGACCCATTTCCGGCGACCAGAGCCCCTCAAACACCTTTCCCCAACCCCGTCGGACCATAGGCTATAGCCCACCTGCCTGGCGATTATTCGACGCGCCATGCCGCTTGGAATTTCTTGCCATTTTAGGCAGGCTTGTGACCAGCCTCCCACCGGGCACACGAGACCTCGAAAAGGCTGTACCCATTTCTGCCGACTCAGAGCCTCAAACCCTCCCCAACCCCTCATGGACCAGCACAGCCCACCGCCTCGGTGACTATTTCACGCGCTGCGCCACTGGCATTTCTTGTCATTTTAGGGCGTGCCTCAGAGCCTCCCACGGGCAGACGAGACCCTCAAAAGAATGTACCACCTCCGACGCCCCTCCCCAACCCCTGCAGACCAAAGGTATAGCCCACCGCCCTGGCGATTATTTCACGCTACTGGCCATTGACATTTCTTGCCATTTTAGGCAGTGCTTCTAACCAGAATCTCCCACTGGGCACACGAGACCATCAGAAGATCTGCACCCATTTCCGACGGCCAGAGCCCCGAAAGCCCTCCCAACCCCTCAAGGACCAAAGGCTTATAGCCCACTGCCTCGGCGATTATTTCACGCTGCCACGCCACAGCATTTTTGTTATTTTAGGGCAGGCTTCTGATCGTAGCCTCCCATCACAAGACATGAGGACCTCGAAAAGACTGTACCCATTTCCGACGCCCAGAGCCCCGAACGCCCGCCAACCCCGCAGACCAAAGGATATAGCCCACCGGCCTGGCGATTATTTCACGCTATTGCGCTGACATTTCTTTTGCCATTTTATGGCAGGCTTCTAACTGTAATCTCCCACTGGCACACGAGGACCCTCAGAAAGACTCAGACCCATTTCCGACGCCCAGAGCCCCGAACGCCTTCCCAACCCCTCATGGACCAAAGGCTATAGCCCACTGCCTTGGCATGACTATTTCACGCGCGCGCATGGACATGTCTTCCATTTTTGGGCAGGCCTCTGATCAGCCTCCCACTGGCACACGAGGGCCCTCGAAAAGGCTGTACCCATTCATGACGACTCAGAGCCCCTAAACCCTCCCCAACCCCTCATGACCAGTTATAGCCCACCGGCCTCATGGCGACTATTTCACGCCTGCGCCACTGAGCATTTTGCCATTTTAGGGCAGGCCTGACTGCACTTCTCCCACCTGGCACGCGAGACCTCGAAAAGACTGCACCCATTTCCGACGCCTCCCAACCCCTGTGGGACCAAAGGCTATAGCCCACCGCTGATTATTTCACGTTGCCAAGCGCTGGCATTTCTTGCCATTTTAGGCAGGCCTCACCTCAGAGCCTCCCATCGGGCACGCGAGGACCCTCGAAAAGACTGTACCCATTTCCGACACCTGCAGCCCCAACGCCCCTCCCCAACCCCCTCATGGGACCAGGTTATAGCTCACCGCCTCGATTATTTCACGCTGCGCTTGGCATGTCTTGCCATTTTAGGGCAGGCTTTTACCATAGCCTCCCACTGGGCAATGAGACCCCTCGAAAAGACTGCACTCCATTTCTGACGACTCAGAGCCCCCAAACACCTTCCCAACCCCTCAAGGACCAAAGGCTATAGCCCACCGCCCCGATTATTTGACGCTTGCCACGTCATTGGCATTTCTTGCCATTTTAGTGGCATGTGCTTGACCGTAGCCTCCCACTGGGAACACGAGGACCCCTCGAAAAGACTGCACTCCATTTCTGACAACCAGAGCCTCAAACCCCTCCCCAACCCCTGACTCAGTATATAGCCCACTGCCTTGACTATTTCATCGCCAAGCTGATGGGCATTTCTTGTCATTTTAGAGCAGGCCTGACCGTAGCCTCCCACGGGCACACGAGGACCCTCAAAAGACTCAGTACCACCTCCGACTGGCCCCCAACCCCGCAGACCAAAGGCTAGCGACTATTTCCACGCCACTGGACATTTCTTGCCATTTTAGTAGTGCTTCTAACTGAATCTCCCATCGGGCACACGAGACCTCGAAAAGATCAGACCCATTTCCCGACGCCAGAGCCCCAAACCCCTCCCAACCCCTCATGACCAGCACATAGCCCACCGGCCCTTGCATGACTATATGACGCGCTACCGCTGGCTTGGCATTTCTTTGTTATTTTAGGGCAGGCTTCAATGTAGCCTCCCACTAGGCACACGAGGACCCTCAGAAAAACTGCACCCATTTTCACTACCGTGAGCCCCCGAAACCCCTCCCCAACCCCTCATGACTAAAGGCTATAGCCCATCGGCCTCGGTGATAATTTCCACAGGTCACTGGCATTTCTTGTTATTTTTGGGCATGTGCCTCTGACGTAGCCTCCCACTGGCACACGAGGGCCTCAAAAGACTCAGACCCATTTTCACGACCAGAGCCCCTAAACCCCTCCCAACCCCGCTGGGACTAAAGGCTATAGGCCACCGCCTGATTATTTCCTCGCACAAGGCAAGTATTTCTTGATATTTTAGGCGTGCCTCGACGAGCCTCCCATCGGGCACACGAGGACCTCGAAAAGACTGTACCCATTTCCACGCCCAAAGCCCCGAACGCCCTCCCAACCCCTGACCAAAGGCTATAGCCCACCGCCTTGGCGACTTTTTTCACGCTGCGCCATTGACATTTCTTGCATTTTAGGTCAAGCTCGACCATAGCCTCCCAAAGGCACACGAGGACCCTCAGAAGACTGTACTCATTTCCATGACCAGAGCCCCTGAACCCTCACCAACCCCCGTGACCTAAGGCTATAGCCCACCGCCTAGGCGATTATTTGACGCTGGCTGCTGGCTGGCATTTCTGCCATTTTTGGGCAAAGTGCCTCGACCGTAGCCTCCCACTGGGCACACGAGGACCCTCGAAAAGACTGTACCCATTTCCAACCCACTGTGAGCCCCAAACACCTTCCCCAACCCCGCAGACCAAAGGCTATAGCCCACCTGCCTGTGGATTATTTCCCCACGCGCTCCGCCTGCTAGGGCATTTCTTGTCATTTTAGGGCAGGCCTGATCAGAAGCCTCCCTGGTACACGAGGACCTCGAAAAGACTGTACCCATTTCCGACGCCCCTCCCTAACCCCTCATGGGACCAGCATAGCTCACTACCTGGGATTATTTCACGCCAACAAGGCCATTGACATTTTTTGCCATTTTAGGGCAAGCTTTGACCGTAGTCACATCAAGCACACGAGGACCCTAAAAAGACTGTACCCATTTTCAACGCACTGAGGCTCCTTAAACCCCTCCCCAACCCTCATGACCAAAGGTTATAACGCACCAGCCCCATGATTATTTCATTGCGTCATTGGCATGTCTGGCCATTTTAGGGCAAGCTTCTGACTGTAGCCTCCCATCGGGCACACGAGGACCCTCGAAACACTGTGACCCATTTCCTGGCGACCAGAGCCCCCAAACACCTTTTCCCAACCCCTCATGGACCAAAGGCTATGGCTTATTCACCGCTTTGAATTTCTTGCCATTTTGTGACCAGTAGCCTCCCCACCTGGGCACACGAGGACCTCGAAAAGGTTGTACCCATTTCGCACGACTGTGAGCCCCTCAAACCCTCCCAACCCCTCAAGGCTACAGCCCACCGCCTTGGTGACTATTTCCACGCGGCCATGCCATGGCATTTTTGTCATTTTAGGTGGCCTCGATCAGAAGTTCTCCCACGGGCAGACGAGACCCTCAAAAGAATGTACCACCTCCGACGCCTCCCCAACCCCCGCAGACCAGCACATAGCCCACCGCCTATGATTATTTCACGCGGCTGCTGGACATTTCTTGCCATTTTAGTATGTGCTTCTAACCAGTAATCTCCCACTGGGCACACGAGGACCATCAAAGTCTGCACTCCATTTCCGACGGCCAGAGCCCCCAAACCCCTCCCCAACCCTCAAGGATCAGCACTTATAGCCCACCGCCCCATGATTATTTCACGCCACGCTGGCATTTTTGTTATTTTAGGCAGGCTTGATCGTAGCCTCCCACTGCGCACACGAGGACCCTCGAAGATCCAGACTCCATTTCCGACGCCTGTAGAGCCCCGAACGCCCGCCAACCCTCATGACCAGTTATAGCCCACTGCCTCGGCGATTATTTCCACGCACTACTGGCTGGACATTTTTGCCATTTTATGGCAGGCTTCTAACCAGAATCTCCCACTGGGCACACGAGGACCTCAGAAGACTGTACCCATTTCGACGCCAGAGCCCCCAACGCCTCCCCAACCCCCTCTGACCTAAGGCTATAGCCCACCGGCCTAGGCGACTATTTGACGCGCTGCGCCGCTTGGCATTTCTTGCCATTTTGGGGCAGGCCTCTGACCGTAGCCTCCCATCAAGCACACGAGGACCTCGAAAAGACTGTACCCATTTCCAACCACTGTGAGCCTCAAACACCTTCCCAACCCTCAGCAGACCAAAGGCTTATAGCCCACCCGCCCTTGACTATTTCCCCACGCGCCTCCGCCGCTAGGCATTTCTTGTCATTTTAGGGCAGGCCTCTGTCCGTAGCCTCACTAGGGGTACACGAGGACCCTCTAAAAGACTGTACCCATTTCCGACGCCCCTCCCTAACCCCTCATGGACTAAAGCACATAGCCCACCGCCTTTGCTGATTATTTGACGCGCTGCGCCGCTGGACATTTATTGCCATTTTAGGGCAAGCTTCTGACCAGAGCCTCACATCAAGTACACGAGGACCCTCAAAAGACTGTACTCCATTTTCAACGCACTGTGAGGCCCCTAAACCCCTCCCCAACCCTCATGACCAAAGGCTATAACGCACCAGCCCCCATGACTTATTTCACGCTGCGTCACTGGCATGTCTGCCATTTTAGTGCAAGCATCTGACCGCAGCCTCCCACTGGGCACACGAGGACCCTCGAAAACACTGTACCCATTTCCGATGACCAGAGCCCCCGAAACACCCTCCCCAACCCCCAGCGGACCAAAGGCTATAGCCCACCGCCTCATGATTATTTGACGCGCCATACCGCTTGAATTTCTTGCCATTTTAGCAGGCTTGTGACCGTAGCTCTCCCACTGGGCACACGAGGACCCTCAAAAGGCTGTACCCATTTCACGACTGAGCCCCAAAACCCCCTCCCAACCCCTCAAGGACCAGCGTTATAGCCCACCGCCCTTGGTGATATTTCACGCGCAAGGCCACTGGCATTTTTGTCATTTTAGGGCAGTGCCTGATCAGCCTCCCACGGGCAGAATAGACCCTCGAAAAGAATGTACCACCTCCGACGCCCTCCCCAACCCCCTGCAGACCAAATAGGCTATAGCCCACTGCCTACGGCGATTATTTCACGCAAGCTCAGCTGGACATTTCTTTGCCATCTTAGGGCAGGCTTCTGACTGTAGACTCCCACTGGGCACACGAGGACCAACGAAAAGTCTGTACCCATTTCCGACGCCAGAGCCCCTCAAACCCTCCCAACCCCTACGGACCAAAGTTATAGCCCACCGGCCTCATGATTATTTCACGCCCACGCCATGGCATTTCTTGTTATTTTAGGGCAGGCTTGATCTGTGAGGCCTCCCACTGCGCACACGAGGAGCCTCGAAAAGATCAGACCCATTTCCGACGACCAGAGCCCCGAACGCCCGCCCCAAACCCCCCGGACCAAAGGCTATAGCCCACCGGGCCCTGGCTGATTATTTCACGCGCACGCTACCGCTGACATGTTCACATTTTAAGCAGGCCTCTTCCCGTAGCCTCCCACTGGGCACACGAGGTCCCTCGAAACGACTGTACCCATTTGCGACGACCAGAGCCCCCTAAACCCCTCCCCAACCCCTGCGGACCAAAGGCTATAGCCCACCGGCCTCGGCGACTATTTCACGCCCTGCGCCGCTGTGCATTTCTTGCCAGTTTAGGGCCGGCCCGGACTGCATTCTCCCACTGGCACGCGAGGACCTCAAAAGACTGCACCCATTTCCGACGCCTCCCAACCCTCATGACCAAAGGCTATAGCCCACCGGGCTCGACGATTATTTCATTACGCGCTGCGCCACTGGCATTTCTTGCCATTTTAGGCTGTGCCTCACCGTAGCTCCCACTGCACGTGAGGACCCTCGGAAAAGACTGTACCCATTTCCTGACACCCAGAGCCCCCGAACGCCTCCCAACCCCTCATGACTAGCACATAGCTCACCGTGCTCGCGATTATTTCACGCGCTGCTGGCATTATATGTCTTGCCATTTTAGGGCAAGTGCTTTCTACCATAGCCTCCCACTCGGCACGCTGAGGACCCTCGAAAAGACTGTACCCATTTCACCACTGAGCCCCCAAACACCTTCCCAACCTCTGACCAAAGGCTATAGCCCACCGGCCTCGGCGATTATTTGACGCCACGCCGCATTGGGCATTTTCTTTATTTTAGGGCAGGCTTCGACTGTGAGCCTCCCACTGGGAACACGAGACCCTCGAAAAGACTGTATCTATTTCGACAACCAGAGCCCCTGGAACCCTCCCAACCCCCATGATCAGCATAGCCCACCGCCCTCGTGACTATTTCACGCGCTACTGATGGGCATTTTCTTGTCATTTTAGAGCAGGCCTCGACAGTAGCCTCCACGGGCACACGAGACCCTCGAAAAGACTGTACCACCTCCGACGCGCCTCCCCAACCCCGCAGCACAGGCTATAGCCCACCTACGCTGATTATTTCCACGCGCTGCGCTGGACATTTCTTGCCATTTTAGGCAGGCTTTAACCAGTAATCTCCCATCAAGCACACGAGGACCCTCGAAAAGATCTGTATCCATTTCCGACGGCCAGAGCCCCTCAAACCCTCCCCAACCCCTCGGGACCAGTTATAGCCCACCGCCTCATGACTATATGACGCTACTGCAAGGCTTGGCATTTCTTGTTATTTTAGGGCAGGCTTGACCGTAGAGCCTCCCACTAGGCACACGAGGACCCTCGTAAAAACTGTACAAATTTTCAATTACCAGAGCCCCCCAAACCCCTCCCAACCCCTCATGACCAAAGTCTATAGCCCACCGGACTCTGCGACTATTTCCAGCCATTGTCACTGGCATTTTGTTATTTGTGGCAGGCCTCTCGACGTAGCCTCCCATCACACGAGGACCTCAAAAGACTGTACCCATTTCACGACCCACTGAGCCCACTAAACCCTCCCAACCTCATGACCAAAGGTTATAGCCCACCGCCTTCGGCGACTATTTGACGCCACTACTGGCATTTCTTGCCATTTTAGCAGGCTTCGACCGAGCCTCCCACTGGAACACGAGGACCCTCGAAAGACTGCACCCATTTCCTGACAACCAGAGCCCCCCAACCCCTCCCCAACCCCTCAAGGATCAGCTATAGCCCACCGGCCTGCTGACTATTTGACGACGCTGGCGCCGCTTGGCATTTCTGTTATTTTAGGGCAGGCTTCCTAATCAGCCTCCCACTCGGCACTCGAGGACCCTCGTAAAAACTGTACCCATTTTCAATTACCAGAGCCCCCGAAACCCCCTCCCAAACCCCCGCGGACCAAAGGCTATAGCCCATCGGCCTCGGTGACTATTTCCAGCTACTGTGTCACTGGGCATTTCTTGCTTATTTTAGGCAGGCCTCTGACGAGCCTCCCATCAAGGCACACGAGGACCCTCAAAAGACTGTACCCATTTCCCGACGCACTGTGAGCCCACTAAACCCCTCCCCAACCCTCATGGACCAAAGGCTATAGCCCACCGCCTCTATGCGATTATTTGACGCGCCACGCTGGGCATTTCTCACATTTTAGGCAGGCTTGACCGTAGCCTCCCACTCGAACACGAGGACCTCAAAAGACCGTGACCCATTTCTGACAACCAGAGCTCAAACCCTCCCAACCCCTCAAGGGACTAAAGTTATAGCCCACCGGCCTCATGATTATTTGACGCTGGCCACGTGGCATTTTTTTGTTATTTTAGGTCTGGCTTCTGTCCGTAGCCTCCCACTGGAACACGAGGACCCTCGAAAAGACTGCACTCCATTTCTCGACAACCAGAGCCCCCAAACCCCTCCCAACCCCTCATGGACCAGCACATAGCCCATCGGCCTGTGACTATTTCCAGCTACTGTGTCATTGGCATTTTCTTTGTTATTTTAGGCAGTGCCTGACGAGCCTCCCATCACACGAGACCCTCGAAAAGACTGCACCACTTCACGACTCAGAGCCCACTAAACCCCTCCCCAACCCTCATGGGACCAAAGGCTTATAGCCCACTGCCCCATGATTATTTGACGCGCCACGCTAAGCATTTATTGCCATTTTAGGGCAGGCTTGACCGTAGCCTCCCACTGGAACACGAGGACCTCGAAAAGACTGCACCATTTCTCTCGACAACCAGAGCCTCAAACCCTCCCCAACCCTCATGACCAAAGGTTATAGCCCACCGCCTGGCGATTATTTGACGCTACGCCACTGGCATTTCTTGCCATTTTAGGCAGGCTTGACCGTAGCCTCCCACTGGAACACGAGGACCCTCGAAAAGACTGTACCCATTTCGACAACCAGAGCCCCAAACCCCTCCCCAACCCTCATGGGACTAAAGGCTATAGCCCATCGGCCACTGTGACTATTTCTAGCGCTGTCGCCAAGCATTTCTTGCTATTTTAGGGCAGGCCTCGACGAGCCTCCCATCGGCACACGAGACCCTCAAAAGACTGTACCCATTTCACGACACTGAGCCCACTAAACCCCTCCCCAACCCTCATGACCAAAGGCTATAGCCCATCGGCCCTCAGGACTATTTCCAGCCTTGGACATTTCTTGCCATTTTAAGGCAGGCTTCTAACTGTAATCTCCCACCTGGCACGCGAGACCTCGAAAAGACTGTACCCATTTCTGACGACTCAGAGCCCCCAAACATTCCCCAACCCTCATGACCAAAGGTTATAGCCCACCGCCTCATGGCGATTATTTGATCGCTGCCACGCCACAGCATTTCTTGCCATTTTAGGGCAGGCTTCTGACCGTAGCCTCCCACTGGAACACGAGGACCCTCGAAGACTGCAGACTCATTTCTCGACAACCAGAGCCCTCAAACCCCTCCCAACCCTCAAGGACCAGTTATTATAGCCCACCGCCTTGATTATTTCCACGGCCATGCGCCATTGGCATTTGTTGTCATTTTAGAGCAGGCTCTGACCGATCAGTTCCTCCCACGGGCACACGAGGACCCTCGAAAAGACTTGTACCACCTCACGCGCCCCTAACCCCTCAGACCAAAGGCTATAGCCCACCGCCTCGGCGATTATTACATCGCGGCCATGCTCGCTGACATTTCTTTTGCCATTTTAGGCAGGCTTTAACTGAATCTCCCACTGGGCACACGAGGACCTCAGAAGACTGTACCCATTTCCGACGCCTGAGCCCCGAACGCCCGCCAACCCCCGGGACCAGCAATATAGCCCACTGCCTCAAGCCACTATTTCCACGCGCCACGCCATGGGCATTTCTTGTTATTTTAAGGCAAGCTTCTGATCGTAGCCTCCCACTGTGCACACGAGGACCCTCGAAAAGTCTGTACCCGTTTACGACGCCTGAGCCCCTTTAACGCCTCGCCAACCCCTCATGACCAAAGCACATAGCCCACCGGCCCACATGACTATTTCCACGCTACTGCGCCGATGGACATTTCTTGCCATTTCATGGCAGGCTTCTAACCGTAATCTCCCACTGGGCACACGAGGACCCTCGTAAAGACTGTTCCCATTTCCGACCCCCAGAGCCCCCGAACGCCCCTCCCAACCCCCGCGGACCAAAGGCTATAGCCACTGCCTTGGCATACTATTTCACGCTGTCAAGAGGACATGTCTTGCCATTTTTGGGCAGGCTTCTGACCATAGCCTCCCACTGGGCACACGAGGACCCTCGAAAAGACTGTACCCATTTCCGACGCCCAGAGCCCCCGAATACCCCTCGCCAACCTCCGCGGACCAAAGGCTATAGCCCACCGGCCTCGGCGACTATTTCACGCTACAGTCATGGACATTTCTTGCCATTTTATGGCAGGCTTCTAACCGTAATCTCCCACTGGGCACACGAGGACCCTCAAAAGACTATACCCATTTCCCGACGCCTGCAGCCCCGAACGCCCTCCCCAACCCCTCATGACCAAAGGCTATAGC
Organism: Citropsis articulata; assembly: GCA_030449925.1. Classification (NCBI taxonomy): domain Eukaryota; kingdom Viridiplantae; phylum Streptophyta; class Magnoliopsida; order Sapindales; family Rutaceae; genus Citropsis; species Citropsis articulata. Next base: position 1,064,596 of record JASUUH010000234.1, on the reverse strand, counting down.
CCACTGCCTCATGATTATTTCACGCGCCATGTAGGACATGTCTTGCCATTTTTGGGCAGGCCTCACCGTAGCCTCCCATCACACACGAGGGCCTCGAAAAGGCTGATCATTTACGACCAGAGCCCCTAAACCCCTCCCAACCCCTGCGGACCAGGCACATAGCCCACTGCCTCGGCGATTATTTCACGCCTGCGCTGAGCATTTCTTGCCATTTTAGGGCAGGCCCTGATCAGCATTCTCCCACTGGGCACGCGAGACCCTCGAAAAGACTGTACCCATTTCTGACGCCTCGCTAACCCTCAAGGACCAAAGGCTATAGCCCACCGCCTTGGCGATTATTTCACGCCATGGCTACTGGCATTTCTTGCCATTTTAGGCAGGCCTCACCAGTAGTCTCCCACTGGGCACGCGAGACCTCGAAAAGACTATACCCATTTCCCGACACCCAGTGAGCCCCCGAACGCCCCTCCCAACCCCGCTGGGACCAAAGGCTATAGCTTCACTGCCTCATGATTATTTCACGCGCTGCGCCGCTTGGCATGTCTTGAAATTTTAGGTCAGGCTTCTTACCATAGCCTCCCACTGGGCACGCGAGGACCCTCGAAAAGACTGTACCCATTTCTGACCACTGTGAGCCCCTCAAACCCTCCCCAACCCTCATGGACTAGGCTATAGCCCACCGGCCTCGGTGACTATTTCACGCGCTGCGCCGCTGGGCATTTGTTGTCATTTTAGAGCAGGCCTCTGACCGTAGCCTCCCACGGGGCACACGAGGACCCTCGAAAAGACTGTACCAATTTCCGACGTGCCTCCCCAACCCCCGCAGACCAAAGGCTATAGCCCACTGCCTTTGGGCGATTATTACACTGCCATGGCGCTGGACATTTCTTGCCATTTTAGGGCAGGCTTCTAACCGTAATCTCCCACTGGGCACACGAGGACCCTCGTAAAGACTATACCCATTTCCGACGCCCAGAGCCCCCGAACGCCCCTCCCCAACCCCCGCGGACCAAAGGCTATAGCCCACCGGCCTCGGCGACTATTTCACGCGCTGCGCCGCAGGACATGTCTTGCCATTTTTGGGCAGGCCTCTGACCGTAGCCTCCCACTGGGCACACGAGGGCCCTCGAAAAGGCTGTACCCATTTGCGACGACCAGAGCCCCCTAAACCCCTCCCCAACCTCATGGACTGGCACAGGCCCACTGCCTCAAGGATTATTTCACGCCTCGCCGCTGAAAGCATTTCTTGCCATTTTAGGGCAGGCCTCGACCAGACTTCTCCCACTGGCACGCGAGACCCTCAAAAGACTGTACCCATTTCACGACGCCTCGCCAACCCTCATGGACCAGGCTATAGCCCACCGCCTCGGGCGATTATTTCATCACAGTCAGCTTGGGCATTTCTTGCCATTTTAGGGCAGGTCCACCGTGAGTCTCCCATCGGGCACGCGAGGACCTCGAAAGATCAGACTCTACTTACGACGCCTGAGCCCCCGAACGCCTCGCCAACCCTCATGGACCAAAGGCCATATAGCCCACCGGCCCTGGATTATTTCACTGCGGCCTGATGGATATTTCTTGCCATTTCATGGCAGGCTTCTAACTGTAATCTCCCATCGGGCACACGAGACCTCAGAAGACTGTTCCCCATTTCACCCCTGTGAGCCCCGAACGCCTCCCAACCCCCTCAAGGGACTAAAGGCTATAGCCTACCTGCCTTGGCGATTATTTCCACGCATACCAGAGGACATGTCTTGCTATTTTTGGGCAAGGTGCTTGACCATAGCCTCCCACTGGGCACACGAGGACCTCGAAAGACTGTACCCATTCTCCACGCCTGAGTCTCCCAATACCCCCTCGCCAACCTCCGCTGACCAGCATAGCCCACCGCCTCGGGCGACTATTTCACGCCACAGTCATGCTGACATTTCTTGCCATTTTATGGCAGGCTTCTAACCGTAATCTCCCATCTGGGCACACGAGGACCCTCAGAAGACTATACCCATTTCCACGCCTGAGCCCCGAACGCCCTCCCCAACCCTCATGACCAGGCTATAGCCTACCGCCTCGGCGATTATTTCACGCGCAAGGCCACAGACATGTCTTGCCATTTTTGGCAGGCCTGACCGTAGCCTCCCACTGGCACACGAGGGCCCTCAAAAGGCTGTACCCATTTGCATGACCACTGAGCCCCCTAAACCCTCCCCAACCCTCATGGACCAAAGGCTATAGCCCACTGCCTCGGCGACTTATTTCACGCCCCGCTGCTGAGCATTTCTGCCATTTTAGGCAGGCCCTGACTGTATTCTCCTGATTGGGCACGCTGAGGACCCTCGAAAAGACTGTACCCATTTCTGACGCCTCGCCAACCCCTCATGACCAGGCTATAGCCCACCGCCTCGGCGATTATTTCACGCTGCAAGGCCATTGGCATTTCTTGCCATTTTAGGGCAGGCCTGACCGTAGTCTCCCACTGGGCACGCGAGGACCCTCAAAAAGACTGTACCCATTTCCGACACCCAGAGCCCCCGCACGCCCCTCCCCACCCCCGCGGACCAGGCTATAGCTCACTGCCCTCATGATTATTTCACGCACGCGCTGGCTGGCATGTCTTGCAATTTAGGCAAGCTTTACTATAGCCTCCCACTGGCACGCGAGGACCCTCGAAAGACTGTACCCATTTCTGACGCACTGCAGCCCCTCAAACCCCTCCCAACCCTCATGATCAGTATTATAGCCCACTGCCTCGGTGACTATTTCACGCACAAGGCCATTGGCATTTGTTGTCATTTTAGAGCAGGCTCTCGATCAGAAGCCTCCCACGGGCACACGAGGACCCTCAAAAGACTGTACCACCTCCGACGTGCCTCCCAACCCCTGCACTCAGCAAGGCTATAGCCCACCGCCTCGGCGATTATTACACGCGCTATACTGGACATTTCTTGCCATTTTAGGGCAGGTTCTAACTGTAATCTCCCACTGGGCACACGAGGACCTCAGAAGACTATACCCATTTCCGACGCCTGAGCCCCCGAACGCCCTCCCAACCCTCATGACCAGCATAGCTCACCGCCTCGGCGATTATTTCACGCGCTGCGCCAGCAGACATGTCTTGCCATTTTTGGGCAGGCTCCTGACCGTAGCCTCCCACTGGCACACGAGGGCCCTCAAAAGGTTGTACCCATTTGCGACGACTGTGAGCCCCTTAAACCCTCCCCAACCCTCGGACCAAAGGTTATAGCCCACTGCCCGCGACTATTTCACGCCTGCGCTGAGCATTTTTGCCATTTTAGGGCAGGCCCTGACTGCATTCTCCCACTGGGCACGCGAGACCCTCGAAAAGACTGTACCTATTTCTGACGCCTCGCCAACCTCATGACTAAAGGCTATAGCCCACCGGCCTCGGCATGACTATTTCACGCGCTGCGCCATGGCATTTCTTGCCATTTTAGGCAGGTCACCGTAGTCTCCCACTGGGCACGCTGAGACCCTCGAAAAGACTCAGACCCATTTCCGACACCCAGAGTCCCAACGCCCTCCCCAACCCCTCATGACCAAAGGCTATAACCCACCGGCCTCATGATTATTTCACGCGGCGCTGGCTATATGTCTTGCAATTTTAGGTGGCTTTCACTATAGCCTCCCACCGGGCACGCTGAGACCTCGAAAAGACTGTACCCATTTCTGACCACTGTGAGCCCCGAACCCCTCCCAACCCTCAAGGACTAGCTATAGCCCACTGCCTTGGTGATTATTTCACGCGCTGCGCCATTGGCATTTGTTGTCATTTTAGTGCTGGCCTCTGACCAGAGCCTCCCTGACGGGCACACGAGGACCCTCGAAAAGACTGTACCACCTCCGACGTGCCTCCCAACCCCGCAGACCAAAGGCTATATAGCCCACCGCCGGCTGGATTATTACACGCTACCGCTGGACATTTCTTGCCATTTTAGGGCAGGCTTTCAACCCAGAATCTCCCACTGGGCACACGAGACCCTCAGAAGACGGTACCCATTTCCGACGGCCAGAGCCCCCAAACCCTCCCCAACTCCTCAAGGACCAAAGGCTATAGCCCACCGCCCCATGATTATTTCACGCTGCCACGCCAAGCATTTCTTGTTATTTCAGGGCAAGCTTCTGATCGTAGCCTCCCACTGCGCACACGAGGACCCTCGAAAAGACTGTACCCATTTACGACACCCAGAGCCCCCGAACGCCCCTCGCCAACCCCTCAAGGACTAAAGGCTATAGCCCACTGCCTCGCGATTATTTCACGCTACTGCTGATGGACATTTCTTGCCATTTCATGGCAGGCTTCTAACCGTAATCTCCCACTGGGCACACGAGGACCCTCGAAAAGACTGTACCCATTTCCGACGCCCAGAGCCCCCGAACGCCCTCCCAACCCCTCAAGGACCAAAGGCTATAGCTCACCGCCCCATGATTATTTCACGCGGCTGCTACCGCTTGGACATGTCTTGCCATTTTTGGGCAGGCTTCTGACCATAGCCTCCCACTGGGCACACGAGGACCCTCGAGAAGACTGTACCCATTTCCGACGCCCAGAGCCCCCGAATACCCCTCGTCAACCCCCGCGGACCAAAGGCTATAGCCAACCGGCCTCATGATTATTTCACGCGCTGCGCTGGCATGTCTTCATTTTTATGGCAGGCTTCTGACCGTAGCCTCCCACTGGCACGCAAGGACCTCGAAAAGACTGTACCCATTTCCGACCACTGTAGCCCCTAAACCCTCCCCAACCCCTCATGGACCAGTTATTACAGCCCACCGCCCTGTGACTATTTCGCGCCAAGCTGCCATGATTTTTGCCATTTTAAAGCAGGATTCTGACCATAGCCTCCCACTGGGCACACGAGGACCCTCGAAAAGTCTGTACCCATTTCCGACCACTGTGAGCCCCTCAAACCCTCCCCAACCCTCAAGGGACCAAAGGCTATAGCCCACCGGCCTCGGTGACTATTTCCCGCGCTGCGCAGCTGGGTATTTCTTGCCATTTTAGGGCAGCCCTCTGACCGTAGCCTCCCACGGGGCACACGAGGACCCTCGAAAAGACTGTACCCATTTCCGACGCGCCTCCCCAACCCCCGCAGACCAAAGGCTATAGCCCATCGGCCTCGGGGACTATTTCACGCGCTGCGCCGCTGGACATTTCTTGCCATTTTAGGGCAGGCTTCTAACCGTAATCTCCCACTGGGCACACGAGGACCCTCGTAAAGACTGTACCCATTTCCGAAGGCCAGAGCCCCCGAAACCCCCTCCCCAACCCTCAAGGGACTAAAGGCTATAGCCCACCGCCTCGCGATTATTTCCACGCTGCCACGCTGGGCATTTCTTGTTATTTTAGGGCAGGCTTCTGATCGTAGCCTCCCACTGCACACACGAGGACCCTCGAAAAGACTGTACCCATTTCCGACGCCCAGAGCCCCCGAACGCCCCTCGCCAACCCCCGCGGACCAAAGGCCATAGCCCACCGGCCTACGATTATTTCACGCTGCACCGCTGACATTTCTTGCCATTTTATGGCAGGTTTCTAATCAGACCTCCCACTGGGCACACGAGGACCTCAGAAGACTGTACCCATTTCCACGGCTGCCGAGCCCCCGAACGCCCCCTCCCAACCCCTCATGACCAAAGGCTTATAGCTCACTGCCTTGGCGATTATTTCACGCGCTGGCGCCATTGGACATGTCTTGCCATTTTTGGGCAGGCTTCGACCATTATAGCCTCCCACTGGGCACACGAGGACCTCGAAAAGATCAGACTCATTTCCGACGCCCAGAGCCCCTGACACCCCTCGCCAACCCTCATGGACCAAAGGCTATAGCCCACCTGCCTCATGATTATTTCACGCTACTGCGCCACTGGGCATGTCTTGGCATTTTAAGGCAGGCTTCGACAGATCCTCCCATCAAGGCACGCATGACCTCAAAAGACTGTACCCATTTCCCACGACTGTCAGAGCCCCTAAACCCTCCCAACCCTCAAGGACTAAAGTATAGCCCACCGGCCTGTGACTATTTCTCGCGCTGCGCTGGGTATTTCTTGCCATTTTAAAGCAGTGATTCTGACCATAGCCTCCCACTCACACGAGACCTCGAAAAGACTCAGACCCATTTTCGACGCACTGTGAGCCTCCTAAACACCCTCCCCAACCTCATGACCAGCAAGGCATAGCCCACCGCCTGACTTATTTCACGTGTTGCGCTACTGGCATTTTTGCCATTTTAGGGCAGGCTCTAATCAGAGCCTCCCACTGGGACATGAGGACCTCGAAGACTGTACCCATTTCCCGACGACTGAGCCCCTCAAACCCTCCCCAACCCCTCATGGACCAAAGTTCATAGCCCACCGGCCTCGTGACTATTTCGGCCATGTAGCTGGGTATTTCTTGCCATTTTAGGGCAGCCTCTGACCGAGCCTCCCACCGGGCACACGAGACCTCGAAAAGACTGTACCCATTTAGGACGAGCAGAGCCCCCGAACACCCCCAAACCCTCATGGACTAGTATATAGCCCACCGCCTCATGATTATTTCACGTGGCCAAGGCCATGGGCATGTCTTGCCATTTTAGGGCAGGCTTCTGACCATAGCCTCCCACTGGGCACACGAGGACCCTCGAAATGACTGTACCCATTTCTGACGACCAGAGCCCCCGAAACATCTTCCCCAACCCCCGCGGACCAAAGGCGATAGCCCACCGGCTCTGATTATTTGACGCCACACGCCAAGCATTTCTTGCCATTTTAGGGCAGGTCAGAGCCTCCCATCTGGCACACGAGGACCCTCGAAAAGACTGTGACCATTTCTCGACGACTGAGCCCCTCTAAACCCTCCCAACCTCACAGATTAAAGGCTATAGCCCACCGCCTCGTGACTATTTCACGCTGCTACTGGCTGGCATTTCTTGTCATTTTAGGGCAGGCCTCTGACCGTAGCCTCCCACGGGCACACGAGGACCCTCGAAAAGACTGCACCATTTCCGACGCCTCCCCAACCCCTCATGGGACTAAAGGCTATAGCCCACTGCCTCGATTATTTCACGTGCGCCGCTGGGAATTTCTTGCCATTTTAGGGCAGGCCTCTGACCGTAGCCTCCCCCTGGGCACACGCGGACCCTCAAAAAGACTAGACCCATTTCCAACGGCCAGAGCCCCTGAACCTTCCTCCCCAACCCCGACGGACTAAAGGCTATAGCCCACCGGCCTCGGCATGATTATTTCACTGGCTGCGTCACTGGCATGTCTTGTTATCTTAATGTGCTTGACCGAGCCTCCCATCGGGCACACGAGGACACTGAAAAGACTGTACCCATTTTTGACGACCAGAGCCCCAAACACCTTTCCCCAACCCTCATGGACCAGCATATATCCCACCTACTGTGACTATTTCACGCACAAGGCCATTGGCATTTTTGCCATTTTAGGCAGGCTCTGACAGAGCCTCCTCATTGGGACATGAGGACCCTCGAAAGGAATGTACCCATTCTCGACGCACTGTGAGCCCCAAACCCCTCCCCAACCCTCATGGGACTAAAGTGCTATAGCCCACTGCCCTTGGTGACTTATTTCCTCAGCCACTGGCATGTCTTGCCATTTTAAGGCAGGCTTCTGACCGTAGCCTCCCACTGGGCAGGCAAGGACCCTCGAAAAGACTATACCCATTTCTGACGACCAGAGCCCCTAAACGCCCTCCCCAACCCCCGCGGACCAAAGGCTATAGCCCACCGGCCTCGGTGACTATTTCACGCGCTACGCCGCTGGGTATTTCTTGCCATTTTAAAGCAGGATTCTGACCATAGCCTCCCACTGGGCACACGAGGACCCTCGAAAAGGCTGTACCCATTTTCGACGAACAGAGCCTCCTAAACCCCCTCCCCAACCCCCGCGGACCAAAGGCAATAGCCCACCGACCTTATGACTATTTCTCACTGGCCACTTGGCATTTTTGCCATTTTAGGCAGGCTTCGTCCAGAGCCTCCCACTGCACACGAGGACCCTCAAAAGACTCACCCATTTTCGACCACTGTGAGCCCCTAAACCCCTCCCCAACCCCATGACCAAAGGCATATAGCCCACCGGCCTTGTGACTATTTCACGTGTTGCGCTGGTATTTTTTGCCATTTTAGGCAGTGCCTCCGACCGTAGCCTCCCACTGGGACATGAGGACCCTCAAAAGACTGTACCCATTTCCGACGCACTGTGAGCCCCTAAACCCTCCCCAACCCTCATGACCAAAGGCTATAGCCCACCGCCTTGTGACTATTTCCTGGCCATGCAGCTGGGTATTTCTTGCCATTTTAGGGCAGCCTCCTGACCGTAGCCTCCCACCGGGCACACGAGGACCTCGAAAAGATCAGACCCATTTTGACGCCCAGAGCCCCCGAACTCCCCAAACCCCTCATGGACCAAAGGCTATAACCCACCAGCCTCTGACTATTTCACGCTACCACGGGCATGTCTTGCCATTTTAGGGCAGTCTTCTGACCATAGCCTCCCACTGGGCACACGAGGACCCTCGAAAAGACTGTACCCATTTCTGAGGACCAGAGCCCCCGAAACATCTTCCCCAACCCCCGCGGACCAAAGGCTATAGCCCACCGGCCTCGGCGACTATTTGACGCGCTACGCCTGGCATTTCTTGCCATTTTAGGGCCGGGCTTGGCCGAGCCTCCCACTGGGCACACGAGACCCTCGAAAAGACTGCACCCATTTCTCGACGACCAGAGCCCTCAAACCCCTCCCAACCCCTCATGACTGCTATAGCCCACCGGCCTCGGTGACTATTTCCACGCGCTCATTGGCATTTCTTGTCATTTTAGGGCAGGCCTCTGATCAGAGCCTCCCACGGGCACACGAGACCTCGAAAAGACTGTACCCATTTCCGACGCCCCTCCCTAACCCCCAGACAGCAAAGGCTATAGCCCACTGCCTCGACTATTTCCGTGTTGCGTCATTGGCATTTTTGCCATTTTAGGTAGGCTCTGACCGTAGCCTCCCACTGCACACGAGGACCTCGAAAAGCCTCAGTACCCATTTCCGACGCCTGAGCCCCGAACGCCCATCCCCAACCCCGCATGACCAAAGGCTATAGCTCACTGCCTCATGATTATTTCACGCTGCGCTGGGCATGTCTTGCCATTTTGGGCAGGCTTGACCATAGCCTCCCATGTGGCACACGAGGACCCTCGAAAAGACTGCACTCCATTTCCGACACCAGAGCCCCCAAACACCTTCCCAACCCTCATGGACCAGTTATATCCCACCGCCCTTGACTTATTTCCACGCACTGGCCATTGGCATTTTTTGCCATATTAGTGTGCCTGATCAGTAGCCTCCCACTGGGGACATGAGGACCCTCGAAAGGAATGTACCCATTTCCGACGACTGAGCCCCTGAACCCCTCCCCCCCTCATGGACCAGCATTATAGCCCACTGCCTTGTGTGACTATTTCCAATGCAGCTGGGCATTTCTTGCCATTTTAGGGCAGCCCTCTGACCGTAGCCTCCCAATGGGCACACGAGGACCCTCAAAAGACTGTACCCATTTCGAACGCCCAGAGCCCTCGAACTCCCCTCCCCAACCCCCGCGGACCAAAGGCTATAACCCACCGGCCTCGATGACTATTTCACGCCACAAGGCTGGCATGTCTTGCCATTTTAGGGCATGCTTCTGACCATAGCGCCCCACTGGGCACACGAGGACACCTCAAAAGACTCAGACCCATTTCCGACGCCTGTGAGCCCCCAACGCCTCCCAACCCTCATGGGACCAAAGGCTAGCCACCGCCCTGAGACTATTTCACGCTGCGCTGGCATGTCTTGCCATTTTTGGGCATGCTTCTGACCATAGCCTCCCACTCACACGAGGACCTCGAAAAGATCAGACCCATTTCCGACGGCCAGAGCCTCAAACCCCTCCCAACCCCGTGGACCAGCAGGTTATTGCCCACCGCCTGGCGATTATTTCACGCGGCCACTGGCATTTCTTGTCATTTTAGTAGGCCTCTGACCAGTAGCCTCCAACGGGCACACGAGGACCCTCAAAAGATCAGACCCATTTCCGACGCCTCCCCAACCCCTGTGGACCAGCACTATAGCCCACCGCCCCATGATTATTTCACGCCACGCTGGCCACTGGACATTTCTTGCCATTTTATGGCAGGCTTCTAACCGTGAATCTCCCACTGGGCACACGAGGACCCTCAGAAGACTGTACCTATTTCCGCACGGGCCAGAGCCCCAAACCCCTTCCTAACCCCTCATGACCAAAGGCTATACCCACCGCCTCAAGTGACTATTTCCGTCACACATTGGCATTTCTTTGCCATTTTAGGGCAGGCTCTGACCAGTAGCCTCCCACTGGGCACACGAGGACCCTCGAAAGCCTCAGTACCCATTTCAGACGCCCAGAGCCCCGAACGCCTCTCCCAACCCCCGCGACCAGCACATAGCTCACTGCCTCATGATTATTTCACGCCAAGGCCATTGGCATGTCTTGCCATTTTTGGGCATGCTTGTGGCCTTAGCCTCCCACTGGGCACACGAGGACCCTCGAAAGATCAGACCCATTTCCGACGGCCAGAGCTCCTAAACCCCTCCCAACCCCTCTGACCAAAGGCTATAGCCCACTGCCTGGCGACTATTTCACGCCTGGCCACTGGGCATGTCTTGCCATTTTAAGGCAAGTGCTCGACCAGTAGCCTCCCACAAGGTGCAAGGACCCTCGAAAAGACTATACCCATTTCACGACCAGAGCCCCTAAACGCCTCCCAACCCTCATGGACCAGGCTATAGCCCACCGCCTTGGTGATATTTCACGCCACGCCACTGGTATTTTTGCCATTTTAAAGGTGATTCTGACCATAGCCTCCCATCACACGAGGACCCTCAAAAAGGCTGTACCCATTTTCACTTAATGAGCCTCCTAAACCCCTCCCCAACCCTCATGGGACCAAAGCAATAGCCCACCGACTGTGACTATTTCCACAAGGCCATTGGCATTTCTTGCCATTTTAGTGTGCTCGTCTGTAGCCTCCCACTCGGCACACGAGGACCCCTCGAAAAGACTGACCCATTTTCGACCACTGAGCCCCTAAACCCTCCCCAACCCTCTGGACCAGCACAGCCCACCGCCTTGTGACTATTTCACGTGTGCGCCATTGGCATTTTTGCCATTTTAGGCAGGCCTGACCAGTAGCCTCCCACTGGGACATGAGGACCTCAAAAGACTCAGTACCCATTTCCGACCACTCAGAGCCCCCGAACCCCTCCCCAACCCCTCATGGACCAGCATAGCCCACCGCCTCGGTGACTATTTCCTGGCCAAGTAGCTGGGTATTTCTTGCCATTTTAGGGCAGCCTCCTGACCAGTAGCCTCCCACCGGGCACACGAGGACCCTCGAAAAGACTCAGTACCCATTTCGACGCCCAGAGCCCCGAACTCCCCCAAACCCTCAAGGACCAAAGGCTATAGCCCACCGCCTTGGGATTATTTCACGCTACACTGGCATGTCTTGCATTTTAGGGCAGTGCTTGACCATAGCCTCCCACTGGGCACACGAGGACCTCGAAAAGATCAGTACCCATTTCTGAGGACCAGAGCCTCAAACATCTTTCCCCAACCCCTCATGGACCAAAGTTATAGCCCACTGCCTGGCGATTATTTGACGCTACCACGCTGGCATTTCTTGCCATTTTAGGCCGGCTTCGTCAGAGCCTCCCACTGGGCACACGAGGACCCTCGAAAAGACTGTACCCATTTCAGACGACCAGAGCCCCTCAAACACCTTCCCAACCCCGCTGACCAGTTATATCCCACCGGCCCTGTGATTATTTCACGCGCTGCGGCCATGGCATTTCTTGTCATTTTAGGGCAGGCCTCTGACCGTAGCCTCCCACGGGCACACGAGACCTCAAACGACTGTACCCATTTCCGACGCCTCCCCAACCCCTCAGACAGCAAAGGCTATAGCCCACCGCCTCGGCGATTATTTCCTGTGTTGCTTGGCATTTCTTGCCATTTTAGGTAGGCTCTGATCCGTAGCCTCCCACTGGGCACACGAGGACCCTCGAAAAGCCTGTACCCATTTCCGACGCCCAGAGCCCCCGAACGCCCTTCTCCAACCCCCTCATGACCAGGCTATAGCCCACTGCCTCGCGACTATTTCCTGTTGCGCCACTGGCATTTCTTGCCATTTTAGGGTAGGCCCCTGACCGTAGCCTCCCACTGTGCTCACGAGGACCCTCGAAACTCCTGTACCCATTTACGACGCCCAGAGCCCACGAACGCCCCTCCCCACCCCCCGCGGACCAAAGGCTATAGCCCACTGCCTTGGCGATTATTTCACGCTGGCCACTGGCATGTCTTGCCATTTTTGGCAGGCTCGACCGTAGCCTCCCACTGGGCACACGAGGACACTCGAAAAGACTGTACCCATTTCTGACGACCAGAGCCCCCGAAACACCTTCCCCAACCCCCGCGGACCAAAGGCTATAACCCACCGCCCACGGTGACTATTTCCACGCGCGCACACTGGCATTTTTGCCATATTAGGGCAGGCCTCGACCGTAGCCTCCCACTGGGACATGAGGACCTCGAAGGAATGTACCCATTTCCGACGCACTGTGAGCCCCCTGAACCCTCCCCCCTCATGACTAAAGGCTATAGCCCACCGCCTTGTGACTATTTCTGCACATAGCTGGCATTTCTTGCCATTTTAGGGCAGCCCTCTGACCAGTAGCCTCCCATTGGGCACACGAGGACCTCGAAAAGACTGTACCCATTTCAACGCCCAGAGCCCCTCGAACTTCCTCCCAACCCCTCATGGACCAAAGGCTATAACCCACTGCCTGCTGATTATTTCACGCTGCCACGCTGGGCATGTCTTGCCATTTTAGGGCATGCTTGACCATAGGCCCCACCTGGGCACACGAGGACACCTCGAAAAGACTGTACCCATTTCCGACGCCTGAGCCCCCTAACGCCTCCCCAACCCCTCATGACCAAAGGCTATAGCCCACCGGCCCTGAGACCATTTCACGCTACCACTGGCATGTCTTGCCATTTTTGGGCATGCTTCTGACCATAGCCTCCCACTGGGCACACGAGGACCCTCGAAAAGACTGTACCCATTTCCGACGGCCAGAGCCCCCCAAAACCCCCCCCCAAACCCCAGTGGACCAGTTATTGCCCACCGGCCCCTGGCGATTATTTCACGCCGCGCTTGGTCATGTCTTGCACATTCAAGGTGACTGTAGCCTCCCATCAAGGTGCAAGGACCCTCGAAAAGACTGTACCCATTTCCGACGACCAGAGCCCCTAAACCCCCTCCCCAACCCCCGCGGACCAAAGGCTATAGCCCACCGGCCTCGTTGACTATTTCACGCGCTACGCCGCTGGGTAATTCTTGCCATTTTAAAGCAGGATTCTGACCATAGCCTCCCACTGGGCACACGAGGACCCTCGAAAAGGCTGTACCCATTTTCGACGAACAGAGCCTCCTAAACCCCCTCCCCAACCCCTCAAGGGACCAAAGGCAATAGCCCACCGCCCTATGACTATTTCCCGCTACTGGCTGGCATTTCTTGTTATTTTAGGCAGGCTTCTGTCCAGAGCCTCCCACTCAGCACACGAGGACCCTCGAAAAGACAGACCCATTTTCGACGACCAGAGCCCCTAAACCCCTCCCCAACCCTCATGACCAATGGCTATAGCCCACCGCCTTGGTGACTATTTCACGCTGGCCATTGGCATTTTTGCCATTTTAGGCGTGCCTCGACAGTAGCCTCCCACTGGGACAAGAGGACCTCGAAAGAACTGTACCCATTTCATGACCAGAGCCCCTCTAAACCCCTCCCAACCTCATGACCAGCTATAGCCCACCGCCTTGGTGACTATTTCCCACTGGGCACTGGCATTTCTTGCCATTTTAGGCAGCCTCCTGACCGTAGCCTCCCATCGGGCACATGAGGACCCTCAAAAGACTGTACCCATTTCGACCCCAGAGCCCTCGAACTCCCTCCCAACCCTCATGGACCAAAGGCTATAACCCACCGCCTCTGAATATTTCACGCGTTGGCTACTGGCATGTCTTATCATTTTAGGGCTTCGACCATAGCCTCCCACTGGGCACACGAGACACTCGAAAAGACTCAGTACCCATTTCGACGCACTGAGCTCAAACACCTTCCCCAACCTCATGGACCAAAAGCTTATAGCCCACCGCCTCGACTTATTTGACGCCACGTCAGCAGGCATTTCTTGCCATTTTAGTGTGCTTCTGGTCGAGCCTCCCACCGCCACACGAGGACCCTCAAAAGACTGCACCCATTTCTGACGCACTGAGCCCTCGAACCCCTCCCCAACCCTCATGGACCAGGCTATAGCCCACCGCCCTTGGTGACTATTTCACGCGCCCACTGGCATGGCATTTCTTGTCATTTTAGGGCAGTGCCTCTCACCGTAGCCTCCCACGGGCACACGAGGACCCTCAAATGACTGTACCCATTTCACGCCTCCCAACCCCTGCAGACCAGCACATAGCCCACCGCCTCATGATTATTTCACGCCAAGCCATTGGACATTTCTGCCATTTTAGGGCAGTGCTTCTAATCAGAATCTCCCACTGGCACACGAGGACCCTCATAAAGATCAGACTTATTTCCACGGCCAGAGCTCCCTGAAACCCCCTCCCAACCCTCCCGGACCAGCACATACCCACTGCCTGCTGACTATTTCCTGTGTGCGTCACTGGCATTTCTTGCCATTTAGGCAGGCCTCCTGACCGTAGCCTCCCACTGGGACATGAGGACCGAAAAGACTGTGACCCATTTCCGATGACCAGAGCCCTCCAAACCCTCCCCAACCTCATGTGACCAGCATATAGCCCACTGCCTCGTGACTTATTTCCTGGCACAAGACTGGCATTTCTTGCCATTTTACGGCACTGACCGTAGAGCCTCCCACCTGGCATTTCTTGTCATTTTAGGGCAGGCCTGACCAGCCTCCCACGGGCACACGAGGACCCTCAAAAGAATGTATCCATTTCACGCCTCCCAACCCCCAGAATCAGGCTATAGCCCACCGACTGGCGATTATTTCACGCACATGCTACTGGCATTTCTTGCTATTTTAGGGCAGGCTCTGATCAGAGCCTCCCACTGGCACGCGAGGACCTCAAAAGACTGTACCATTTCCCGACGCCCATCCCCAACCCCCGCAGAACAGTTATAGCCCACCGACTGGCGATTATTTCACGCTACTGAGTCATGGCATTTTGCCATTTTAGGGCAGGCCCTGACCGTAGCCTCCCACACTGGCACGCGACGACCCTCGAAAAGAATGTACCATTTCCGACACCCAGAGCCCCCCAACCCCCCGCCCCAAACCCCCGAGGGCTATAGCCCACACCCTGCTGATTATTTCACGCTACAAGGCTACTGACATTTCTTGCCATTTTAGGGCAGGCTTCAACTGTAATCTCCCATCGACACACGAGGACCCTCGAAAAGACTGTACCATTTCCGACACCAGAGCCCCCAAACCCTCCCCAACCCCTGGACCAAAGGCTATACCCACCGGCCTCAAGTGACTATTTCCTGTTGCGCTGGCTACATTTCTTCCCATTTTGGGCAGGCTCTGACCAGAGCCTCCCACTGGCACACGAGCACCCTCGAAAGATCAGACTCCATTTTCGCTGACCAGAGCCCCAAACCCCTCCCAACCCTCATGACCAAAGGCTATAGCCCACTCATGATTATTTCACGCACAAGGCCACTGGCATTTCTTGCCATTTTGGGCAGGCTTATGGTCAGAGTAGCCTCCCACTGCACACGAGGACCCTCAAAGACTGTACCCCATTTCACTGACCAGAACCCTGAAACCCCTCCTCAACCCCCTCATGACCAGGCTATAGCCCACCGCCTACATTATTTCTCGCACTGGCCATGATTTCTTGCCATTTTAAAGGTGATTCTGACCATAGCCTCCCATCACACGACGGCCCTCGAAAAGACTGTACATATTTCCGAGAAACCAGAGCCCCCCCAAACCCCCCCCCCACCCCTGTGGACCAGCATTGCCCACCTGCCTTGGCGATTATTTCACGCTCATACTGGCCAAGGCATTTCTTGTTATTTTAGGCAGGCTTCTGATCGAGCCTCCCACCGGGCACACGAGACCCTTGAAAAGACTGTACCCATTTCCGACGCCTGTGAGCCCTGTAACTTCCTCCCCAACCTCATGGACCAAAGGCTATAGCCCACCGGCCTCGGTGACCATTTCTTGTTATTTTAGGGCAGGCTTCTGATCGTAGCCTCCCACTGGGCACACGAGGACCCTTAAAAAGACTATACCCATTTCTGACGCCCAGAGCCTCAGAACCTCCCTCCCCAACCCCCGCGGACCAAAGGCTATAGCCCACCGGCCTCGGTGACCATTTCACGCGCGGCGCCGCTGGGCATTTCTTGCCATTTTAGCGCAAGTCTCTGACCGTAGCCTCCCACTGGGCACAAGAGGACACTCGAAAAGACTGTACCCATTTCTCACGATCAACCCCTCAACCCCTCCCCAACCCCTCGCGGGACCAGCACTATAGCCCACCGCCCTTGGTGACTATTTCACGCGCTGGCTGGCCATTTCTTGTCATTTTAGGCAGGCCTCTGATCAGAGCTCCCACGGGCACACGAGGACCCTCAAAAGACTGCACTCCATTTCCGCTCACCTGAGCCCCAAACCCCTCCCCAACCCCCCATGGACCAAAGGCTATAGCCCACCGGCCTCTGCGACTATTTCACGCGATGCGACTGGCTGGGCATGTCTTGCATTTTATGGCAGGCTTCTGAATCAGAGCCTCCCATCTGGCACGCAAGGACCCTCGAAAAGACTGTACCCATTTCATCCGACCAGAGCCCTAAACCCTCCCCAACCCTCATGGACCAGCACATAGCCCACTGCCTCGTGACTATTTCTCGCTGCCATGGCCATGTATTTCTTTTGCCATTTTAAAGCAGTGATTCTGACCATAGCCTCCCCACGGGCACACGACGACTGGCGAAAGACTGTACATGTTTTCGAGAAACCAGAGCCTCAAACCCCTCCCCAAACCCCGTGGATCAAAGTTATTGCCCACCGCCTCGGCGATTATTTCACGCTACCGCTTGGCATTTCTTGCCATTTTAGCGCAGGCTCTGACTGTAGCCTCCCATCCGGGCACACGAGGACACTCAAAAGACTGTACCCATTTCCGACGATCGTAACCCCAACCCCTCCCAACCCCTCATGGACCAGTATAGCCCACCGCCTTGGTGATTATTTCACGCTGCGCCACTAAGCATTTCTTCTCATTTCAGGGCAGGCCTCTGACCAGAGCCTCCCACGGGAACACGAGGACCCTCAAAAGACTGTACCCCATTTCCGACGCCACTCCCCAACCCCCTGCAGACCAAAGGCTATAGCCCACTGCCTGGCGACTTATTTCACGCCATGCGCCATGAATTTCTTGCCATTTTAGGCAGGCTTGACCAGAGCCTCCCACTGGGCACACGAGAACCCTCGAAAAGACTGACCCATTTCCCGACGCCTGTGAGCCCTGCTAACTTCCTCCTCAACCTCATGGACCAAAGGCTATAGCCTCGCCCGTGACCATTTATTGTTATTTTAGTGCAGGCTTCACATCGTGGCATCCCACTGGGCACACGAGGAACCTAGAAAAGACTAAACCCATTTCGATGCCCGAGCCCTGTAACCTCCCTCCCGACCCTCATTGGACCAAAGGCTATAGCCCACCGGCCTCGGTGACCATTTCACGCGCTGCGCCGCTGGGCATTTCTTGCCATTTTAGCGCAGGCCTCTGACCGTAGCCTCCCACTGGGCACACGAGGACACTCGAAAAGACTGTACCCATTTCTGACGACCAGAGCCCCCGAAACCCCCTCCCCAACCCCCGCGGACCAAAGGCTATAGCCCACCGGCCTCGGTGACTATTTCACGCGCCACGCTGGCATTTCTTGTCATTTTAGGGCAGGCCTGATCAGTAGCTCACCACGGGCACACGAGGACCCTCGAAAAGACTGTACCCATTTCCGACGTCCTCTCCAACCCCGCAGAGACCAAAGGCTATAGCCCCCACCTCGGGCGATTATTTCACGGCCAAGCACTGGCATTTCTTGCCATTTTAGGGCAGTGCCTTGACCAGTAGCCTCCCATCAAGCACGCAAGGACCCTCGAAAAGACTGTACCCATTTCCGACGACCAGAGCCCCTAAACCCTCCCCAACCCCTCATGACCAGGCTATAGCCCACTGCCTTGGTGACTATTTCGCGCTGCTGGCCATGATTTCTTGCCATTTTAAAGCAGGATTCTGACCATAGCCTCCCACTGGGCACACGACGACCGTCGAAAAGACTGTACATGTTTCCGAGAAACCAGAGCCCCCGAAACCCCCTCCCCAAACCCCCGTGGATCAAAGGCTATTGCCCACCGGCCTCGGCGACTATTTCACGCGCTGCGCCGCTGGGCATTTCTTGCCATTTTAGCGCAGGCCTCTGACCGTAGCCTCCCACTGGGCACACGAGGACACTCGAAAAGACTGTACCCATTTCCGACGATCAGAACCCCCGAACCCCCCTCCCCAACCCCTGCGGACCAAAGGCTATAGCCCACCGGCCTCGGTGACTATTTCACGCGCTGCGCCGCTGGGCATTTCTTCTCATTTCAGGGCAGGCCTCTGACCGTAGCCTCCCACGGGGAACACGAGGACCCTCGAAAAGACTGTACCCATTTCCGACGCCACTCCCCAACCCCCGCAGACCAAAGGCTATAGCCCACCGGCCTCGGCGACTATTTCACGCGTCACTGGGAATTTCTTGGTATTTTAGGGCAGGCTTCTGACCGTAGCCTCCCACTGGGCACACGAGGAACCTCGAAAAGACTGTACCCATTTCCGACGCCCAGAGCCCTGTAACTTCCTCCTCAACCCTCATGACCAAAGGCTATAGCCTCCGCCTCGGTGACCATTTCTTGTTATTTTAGGGCAGGCTTCTCATCGTGGCCTCCCACTGGGCACACGAGGACCCTTGAAAAGACTATACCCATTTCTGATGCCCGGAGCCCTGTAACCTCCTCCCCAACCCCTCATGGACCAATTATAGCCCACCGCCTCGGTGACTATTTCACGCACAAGGCCACATTGGCATTTTGCCATTTTAGCGCAGGCCTCTGACCGTAGCCTCCCACTGCACACACGAGGACACTCGAAAAGACTGACCCATTTCGACGACATGAGCCCCCAACCCTCCCCAACCCCTCATGGACCAAAGGCACATAGCCCACCGCCTTGTAACTATTTCACGCGCTGCCGCTGGCATTTCTTGTCATTTTAGGCAGGCCTCTGACCGTAGCTCACTGACGGGCACACGAGGACCCTCGAAAAGACTGCACCCATTTCCGACGCCTCTCCAACCCCGCAGACCAAAGGCTATAGCGCGCTGCGCCATGGCATTTTTTTGCCATTTTAGGGCAGGCCTTGATCAGAGCCTCCCACTGGGCACACGAGACCCTCGAAAAGATCAGACCCATTTTTGACGCCTGTGAGCCCTGTAACCTCCTCCCCAACCTCATGGACCAGCACATAGCCCACTGCCCTTGACTATTTCACGCGCCACGCCACTGGCATTTCTTGCCATTTTAGCGCAGGCCTCCTGATCAGAGCCTCCCACTGGGTACACGAGGACACTCGAAAAGACTGTACCCATTTCCGACGCCTGTGAGCCCCTGAACCCCTCCCAACCCCTGCAGACTGGGCATAGCCCACCGCCCTTGACTATTTCATGCGCCATGTCACTGGTATTTTTGCCATTTTAGCAGGCTCCTGATCAGAATCCTCCCACTGGGTACACGAGGACACTGAAAAGATCAGACCCATTTCCCGACGGCCAGAGCCCCCCAACCCTCCTCCCCCCGCAGACCAAAGGCTATAGCCTACCGGCCTCTGCGACTATTTCACGCGCTGCGCCGCTGGGCATTTCTTGCCATTTTAGGGCAGGCTTCTGGCCGTAGCCTCCCACTGGGCACACGAGGACCTTCGAAAAGACTGTACCCATTTCTGACGCACAGAGCCCCCGAACGCCGCTCCCCAACCCCCACGGACCAAAGACTATAGCACACCGCCCTCGGCGACTATTTCACATGCTGCGCCGCTGGACATTTCTTGCCATTTTAGGGGAAGCTTCTGACCGTAGCCTCCAACTGGCCACACGAGGACCCTCCAAAAGACTGTACCCATTTCTGACGACCAGAGCCCCCGAAACACCCTCCCCAAGCCCTAGGGACCAAAGGCTATAGCCCACTGGCCTCGGCGAATATTTCACGCGCTGCGCCGCTGGGCATTTCTTGCTATTTTAGGGCAGGCTTCTGATCGTAGCCTCCCACTGGGCACACGAGGACCCTCGAAAAGACTGTACCCATTTCCGACGCACTCAGAGCCCCAAACCCCTCCCCAACCCCCGGGACCATATAGCCCACCGCCTCGGCGATTATTTCACGCGCGCCATTGGCATTTCATTTTAAGTCAGACTTGATCAGAGCCTCCCACTGGGCACACGAGGACCCTAAAAGACTGTACCCATTTCGGACCCCTGTGAGCCCCGAACGCCCTCCCCAACCACCGCAAGGACCAAATGCTATAGCGCACCGCCTCGGCGATTATTTCACGCGCTACTGGCTGACATTTCTTGTTATTTAGGGCAGGCTTGACCGTAGCCTCCCACTAGCTACACGAGGACCCTCGTAAAGACTGTACCCATTTTCGATGACCGGAGCCCCCCCAAACCCCCAACCCCCACGGGACCAAAGGCTATAGGCCACCGCCTCTGACTATTTCGCGTCACTGGCATTTCTTGCCATTTTAGGAAAGTTCATGATCAGAGCCTCCCATGGCACACGAGGACCCTCGAAAAGACTGTACCCATTTACGACACCCAGAGCCCTGAACTTCCTCCCAACCCTCAAGGACTAAAGGCTCTAGGCCACCGCCTCGCGATTATTTCACGCTACAAGGCCATTTTAGGGCGTGCTCGACCGTAGCCTCCCACTCACACGAGGACCCTCGAATGGACTGTACATATTTCACCCACTGAGCCTCAAACCCCTCCCAACCCCCTCAAGCTGACCATGGCACATTGCCCACCTATGGATCATTATTTCACGCTCAACAGACATTTCTTGCCATTTTAGGGCTTGCTTCCGACCGTAGCCTCCCATCTGGGCACACGAGGACCCTCGAATGGATTGTACATATTTCCCACCTCAGAGCCCCTGAAACCTCCTCCTCAACCCCCTCATGGGACCAAAGCATTGCCCACCGCCTTTGACTATTTCACGCTACTACCATGTACATTTCTTGTTATTTTATGTGCTTCGACCGTAGCCTCCCACCTGGGCACACGAGGACCCTCGAAGGACTGTAGATATTTCCACGCACTGAGCCCCGAAACCCCTCCCCAACCCTCATGACCAGCTTGCCCACCGCCCTTGGTGGATTATTTCACGCTACCGCTTAGGTATTTCTTGCCATTTTAGGGCATGCATCTGACCGTAGCTTCCCATCTGGCACACGAGACCCTCAAAAGACTGTACATATTCGATAACTAGAGCCCCAAACCCTCCCAACCCTCAAGGACTAAAGGCTATAGCACACCGGCCTTGGTGATTATTTCGCGCGCTGCCATGGGCATTTTTGCCATTTTAGGGTAGGCCTCTGATCAGTAGGCCTCCCACTGGGCACACGAGGACCCTCGAAAAGACTGTACCCATTTCCATGCCCAGAGCCCCAGAACTTCCTCCCCAATGCCCAAGGACCAAAGGCTATAGCCCACCGCCCTGCAACACTCACGCAATGCGCCACAAGCATGTCTTGTCATTTTAGTATGTGCCTCTGATCAGCCTCCCACCGGGCACGCGAGGACCCTCGAAAAGATCAGACCTATTTCCGACGACTGCAGAGCCCCGAACCCCTCCCCAACCCCTCATGGGACCAAAGCATAGCCCACCGCCATGATTATTTCACGGCCATGGCCATTGGCATTTCTTGCACATTGTAGGCAGGTGCCTGGATCAGAAGCTTTCACATCGGGGACATGAGGACCTCAAAAGATCAGTACCCATTTCCGACGACCAGAGCCCCCTGAACCCCTCCCCAACCCCTCAAGGACCAGCTATAGCCCACCTGCCTTGGTGACTATTTCCGCTGGCCATGCAGCTGGGTATTTCTTGCCATTTTATGGCAGCCCTCTGACTGTAGCCTCCCACTGGGCACACGAGGACCCTCGAAAAGACAGTACCCATTTCTGACGCCCAGAGCCCCTAACTCCCCCTCAAACCCCTCAAGGACCAAAGGCACATAGCCCACCGCCCCATGATTATTTCACGCTACCGCCACTGGGCATGTCTTGCCATTTTAGGGCGCTCTGACCATAGCCTCCCATCACACGAGGACCCTCGAAGACTGTACCCATTTCGAGGACCAGAGCCCCAAACATCTCCCCAACCCTCATGGACCAAAGTTATTATAGCCCACCGCCCTTGGCGATTATTTGACGCGACCGCCAAGTGGCATTTCTTGCCATTTTAAAGGTGATTCTGACCATAGCCTCCCACCTCACACGAGGACCGAAAAGGCTGTACCCATTTCATGAACAGAGCCTCCTAAACCCTCCCAACCCCTCATGGACCAAAGGCAATAGCCCACCGGCCTCGTGATTATTTCCTGTGCGCTGGCTGGCATTTCTTGCCATTTTAGTGTGCTTCCGTCCGTAGCCTCCCACTCAAGACACGAGGACCTCGAAAAGACTGTACCCATTTTCGATGACCAGAGCCCCCTAAACCCTCCCCAAACCCCTCATGGGACTAATGGCTATAACCCACCGGCCTTGTGACTATTTCACGCGGCTGCCAAGGCCATTGGCATTTTTGCCATTTTAGGGCAGGCCTCGATCAGTAGCCTCCCACTGGGACATGAGGACCTCGAAGGACTGTACCCATTTCATGACCAGAGCCCCCAAACCCCTCCCCAACCCTCATGGGACCAAAGGCTATAGCCCACCGCCTCGTGACTATTTCTGCTGGCCAAGCATTTCTTGCCATTTTATGGCAGCCTCTGATCAGAGCCTCCCACTGGGCACATGAGGACCTCAAAAGACTGTACTCCATTTCCGACGCCCAGAGCCCTCGAACTCCCTCCCAACCCTCATGACCAGTATTATAACCCACTGCCTCATGATTATTTCACGTTGCCACACTGGCATGTCTTATCATTTTAGGGCAAGGCTTTCGACCATTGCGCCCCACTGGGCACACGAGGACACCAAAATACTGTACCCATTTCGACGCACCAGAGCCTCTCAAACACCTTCCCCCACCCCTCAAGGACTGACCAGGCTATAGCCCACCGCCCCATGACTATTTGACGCGCCACGCCAGCAGGCATTTCTTGCCATTTTAGGGTGTGCTCTGGTCGAGCCTCCCACTGCCACACGAGGACCCCTCGAAAGACTGCACTCCATTTCGACGACCAGAGCCTCGAACCCTCCCAACCCTCATGGACCAGCTATAGCCCACCGGCCCTGTGACTATTTCCACGCGGCCACTACTGGGCATTTCTTGTCATTTTAGGCAGGCCTCTCACCGTAGCTCTCCCACGGGCACACGAGACCCACGAAATGACCTGTACCCATTTCCGACGCCTCCCCAACCCCGCAGACTAAAGGCTATAGCCCACCGCCTCATGATTATTTCACGCGCTGGACATTTCTTGCCATTTTAGGCAGGCTTCTAACTCAGAATTCCCACTGGGCACACGAGGACCCTCATAAAGACTGTACCCATTTCCGACGGCCAGAGCCCCAAACCCCTCCCAACCCTCATGACCAAAGGCGATACCCACCGCCTCTGATATTTCCTGTGCGCTACTGGCATTTCTTGCCATTTTAGGGCAGGCCTCTTACCGTAGCCTCCCACTGGGGACATGAGGACCCTCGAAAGGACTGTACCCATTTCCGATGACCAGAGCCCCCGAAAACCCCGCCCCAACCATCATGGACCAGCACATAGCCCACTGCCCGGTGACTATTTCCGCACATGCACTGGCATTTCTTGCCATTTTACGGCAGCCCTCTGACCGTAGCCTCCCACTGGGCACACGATGACCCTAGAAAAGACTGTACCCATTTCGGACGCCCAGAGCCCTCGAACTCCCCTCCCCAACCCCCGCGGACCAAAGGCTATAACCCACCGGCCTAGGCGACTATTTCACGCCACACCTGGCATGTCTTGCCATTTTGTGGCAGGTGCTTCAATTAGCGTCCCACTGGGCACACGAGACACTCGAAAAGACTGTACCCATTTCGACGCACTGCACTCAAACACCTTTCCCCAACCCTCATGACCAAAGGCTATAGCCCACCGCCTCATGATTATTTGACGCGCCACGTCCATTGGCATTTCTTGCCATTTGTATGTGCCGTCAGCCTCCCACTCACACGAGGACCCTCGAAAAGACTGACTCCATTTCTGACGCACTGAGCCCTCAAACCCCTCCCCAATCCTCATGACCAAAGGCTATAGCCCACCGGCCTCGGTGACTATTTCACGCGCTGCGCCGCTGGGCATTTCCTGTCATTTTAGGGCAGGCCTCTCACCGTAGCCTCCCACGGGGCACACGAGGACCCTCGAAATGACTGTACCCATTTCCGACGCCCCTCCCCAACCCCCGCAGACCAAAGGCTATAGCCCACCGGCCTCGGCGACTATTTCACGTGCTGCGCCGCTGGACATTTCTTGCCATTTTAGGGCAGGCTTCTAATCAGAATCTCCCATCGGGCACACGAGGACCCTCATAAAGATCAGACCATTTCCGACGGCCGAACCCCGAAACCCTCCCCAACCTCATGGACCAAAGGCTATACCCACCCGCCTGCTGACTATTTCCTGTCAAGCGCCATTGGCATTTCTTGCCATTTTAGGCAGGTGCCTCTGATCAGAGCCTCCCACTGGGACATGAGGACCTCGAAAGGACTGTACCCATTTCTCGATGACCAGAGCCCCTAAACCCCTCCCAACCATCATGGGACCAAAGGCACATAGCCCACTGCCTTGGTGACTATTTCCGCGCACTGGGCATTTTTGCCATTTTACGGCAGCCCTGACCGTAGCCTACCACAGGGTACGCGATGACCCTAGAAAAGACTCAGACCCATTTCGACGCCTGTGAGCCCCTCGAACTCCCTCCCAACCCCGCTGGACCAAAGGCTTATAACCCACCGCCTCGCTGACTATTTCACGCGCTGGCTGGCATGTCTTGCCATTTTAGGCTGTGCCTGACCAGTAGCCTCCCACTGGCAAACGAGGTCCCTCGAAAATCCTGTACCCATTTCCCGACGCCTGAGCCCCCGAACGCCTCCCCAACCCTCAAGGGACCAAAGGCTATAGCCCACTGCCTTGGTGACTATTTTACGCGCAAGGCTGGCATGTCTTGGCATTTTAGGGCGTGCTTCACCATAGCCTCCCACCGGGCACACGATTTACCCTCGAAAAGACTATACCCATTTCTGACGCACCGTAACCTCAAACACCTTCCCAACCCTCAAGGACCAGCACATAGCCCACCGCCTCGTGACTATTTGACGCGCACGCCGCTGGCATTTCTTTGTCATTTTAGGGCAGGCCTGATCAGAGCCTCCCACGGGCACACGAGGACCTCGAAAAGACTGATCCATTTCCACGCCTCCCAACCCCGCATCAAAGGCTATAGCCCACCGACTCAAGCGATTATTTCACGCGCCGCTGTGCATTTCCTGCCATTTTAGGGCAGCCCCAGACCGTAGGCTCCCACTGGGCACGCGAGGACCTCAAAAGACTGTACCATTTCCGACACCTGTAGCCCCGAACGCCTTCTCCCAACCCCCGAGGGCCACATAGCCCACCGCCTCTGCTGATTATTTCACGCGCGCTGCGCCATGGACATTTCTTGCCATTTTAGGGCAGGCTTCTAACTGTAATCTCCCACTGACACACGAGGACCTCGAAAAGACTGTACCCATTTCCACGACTGAGCCCCTAAACCCTCCTCCCAACCCCTCATGGACCAAAGGCTATACCCACTGCCAAGTGACTATTTCCGTGTGCGTCACTGGGCATTTCTTCCCATTTTAGGGCAGGCCTCTGACCGAGCCTCCCACCGGGCACACGAGCACCCCTCGAAAAGATCAGACTCCATTTTCATGACCAGAGCCCCAAACCCCCTCCCCAACCTCGACCAGGCTATAGCCCACCGCCTCATGATTATTTCACGCCATGCCATTGGCATTTCTTGTTATTTTAGGCAGGCTTGATCGAGCTCCCACGGGCACACGAGGACCCTTGAAAGACTGTACCCATTTCGACGCCTGAGCCCCTGTAACTTTCCTCCCAACCTCATGACCAAAGTCTATAGCCCACCGGCCTCGGTTACCATTTCTTGTTATTTTAGGCCAGGCTTCTGATCGTATCCTCCCACTGGGCACAAGAAGACCCTTAAAAAGACTATACCCATTTCTGACTCCCAGAGCCCTGCAACCTCCCTCCCAACCCTCATGACCAGCATATAGCCCACCGGCCTTGGTGACTATTTCACGCTAAGGCCACTTGGCATTTCTTGCCATTTTAGCGCAGTCTCGATCAGAGCCTCCCACGGGCACACGAGGACACTCAAAAGACTGCACCCATTTCACGATGATCAAACCCCGAACCCCTCCCCAACCCCTCGGGACCAGCATTATAGCCCACCGGCCCTGTGATATTTCATGCGCCAAGGCCACTGGCATTTCTTCTCATTTCAGTGGCAGGCCTGACCGTAGCCTCCCACGGGAACACGAGACCTCAAAAGACTGTACCCATTTCCGACGCCACTCCCCCCCCCCCCATCCAGCACTATAGCCCACCGCCCCATGATTATTTCACGCGCGCCGCTGGGCATTTCTTGCCATTTTAGGCAGGCTTCGATCGTAGCCTCCCACTGGGCACACGAGGAACCCTCGAAAAGACTGCACCCATTTCCACGCCTGAGCCCTGTAACTTCCTCTCCTCAACCCTCATGACCAGGCTATAGCCCACCGCCTCGGTGACCATTTCTTGTTATTTTAGGCAGGCTTCATCGTAGCTCCCACCGGGCACACGAGGACCCTTGAAAAGACTACCATTGAGCCCGGAGCAGCCCTGTAACCTCCCTCCCAACCCCCGCGACCAAAGGCATAGCCCACCGCCTGGTGACTATTTCACGCGCTACTGGCATTTCTTGCCATTTTAGCGCAGGCCTCGACCGTAGCCTCCCACTGGCACACGAGGACACTGAAAAGACTGTACCTATTTCGACACTGAGCCCCGAACCCTCCCCAACCCTCATGGACCAAAGGCTATAGCCCACCGCCCTTGAATTATTTCCACGCGCTGCTACATGGTATATCTTGTCATTTTAGGGCAGGCCTCTGACCGTAGCCTACCACTGGGTACACGAGGACCCTCGAAAAGACTGTACCCATTTCCGACGACCCTCTCAAACCCACGCAGACAAAAGGCTATAGCCCACCGGCCTCTCATGATTATTTCACGCTATCAAGGCCATTGGCATTTCTTGCCATTTTAGCAGTGCCTTGATCAGAGCCTCCGCTGGGTACACGAGGACACTAGAAAAGACTGTACCCATTTCCGACTCCCAGAGCCCCTGAACACCCTCACCTACCCCCGCAGACCAAAGTCTATAGCCCAGCGGCCTCGGTGACTATTTCATGCACGTCACTGGTATTTCTTGCCATTTTAGGGCAGGCCTCGATCAGAATCCTCCCACTGGGTACACGAGACACTCAAAAGACTGTACTCCATTTCCGACGGCTGTGAGCCCCCAACCCCTCCCCAACCCCGCATCAAAGGCTATAGCCTATCCTCATGACTATTTCCACGCGGCCATTGGCATTTCTTGCCATTTTAGGGCAGGCTTATGGCCGTAGCCTCCCACTGGGCACACGAGGACCCTCGAAAAGACTGTACCCATTTCGATGACCAGAACCCCCGAAACCCCCTCCTCAACCCCCGCGGACCAAAGGCTATAGCCCACCGGCCACCATGATTATTTCACGCCACACACAAGTATTTCTTGCCATTTTAGGCAGGCCTCTGATCAGAGCTTTCCACTCACACGACGACCCTCTAAAAGACTCAGACCCATTTCCTGACACCGTGAGCCCCCAAACCCCTCCCCAACCCCCGCAGACCAAAGGCTATAGCCCACCGCCCCATGATTATTTCACGAGCTGGCGCCACTGGTATGTCTTGCCATTTTAGGAAGGTTCTGATCAGAGCTCCCACTGGGCAAACGAGGACCTCGAAAAGACTGTACTCATTTACGACGCACTGTGAGCCCCAAAACTTCCTCCCAACCCCTGGGACTAAAGGCTCTAGGCCACCGGCCTCGGCGATTATTTCACGCCATTGCCATTTTAGGTGTGCCTGACCGTAGCCTCCCACTCGGGCACACGAGGACCCTCGAATGGACTGTACATATTTCCGACCACTGTAGCCCCTCAAACCCTCCCAACCCCCGCTGGACCAAAGGCTATTGCCCACCGCCCTGGTGATTATTTCACGCACAAGGCCGCTGTACATTTCTTGTTATTTTAGGTGCTCTGACCGTAGCCTCCCACTGGGCACACGAGGACCTCAAAGGATCAGATATTTCCGACACCAGAGCCCCTCAAACCCCTCCCCAACCCCGCTGACCAAAGGCTATTGCCCACCGGCCTCGGTGACTATTTCACGCGCTGCGCCGATAGGTATTTCTTACCATTTTAGGGCAGGCATCTGACCGTAGCCTCCCACTGGGCACACGAGGACCCTCTAAAAGACTGGACATATTTCCGATAACTAGAGCCTCAAACCCCTCCCCAACCCTCATGGACCAAAGGCTATAGCCCACCGCCTCGTGATTATTTCACGCTGCGGCTGGCATTTTTTTTTCCATTTTAGCAGGCCTCAGATCAGAGCCTCCCACTGGGCACACACGAGCACCCTCGAAAAGACGGTACCCATTTCCGATGCCCAGAGCCACAGAACTTCCTCCCAATGCCTCATGGACCAAAGGCTATAGCCCACCGCCTCGCAATACTTCACGCAATGCGCCGCTGCGCATGTCTTGTCATTTTAGGGCAGGCCTCTGACCGTAGCCTCCCACTGGGCACGCGAGGACCCTCGAAAAGACTGTACCCATTTCCGACGACCAGAGGCCCCCCAAACCCCACCCCCAACCCGCGGACCAGCTATAGCCCACCGCCCGGGCTGATTATTTCACGCCATGGCGCTGGCATTTCTTGCCAATGTAGGCAGGCTCTGACCGTAGCCACTGCACACGAGGAACCTCGAAAAGACTGTACCCATTTCCGACGCCAAGAGCCCCGAACCCCTCCCAACCTCATGGAGTAAAGGCTATAGCCCACCGCCTCAAGTAGTATTTCACGCGCTGCGCTGGCATTTCTTGCCATTTTAGGGCAGGCCTCTGACCGTAGCCTCCCACTGGGCACACGAGGACCCTCGAAAAGACTGTACCAATTTCCGATGACCAGAGCCCCCGAACCCCCCTCCCCGACCCCCGCAGACCAAAGGCTATAGCCCACCGGCCCCGGTGACTATTTCATGCGCTGCGCTGCTGGGTATTTCTTGCCATTTTAGGGCAGGCTCGATCAGAGCCTACCACTGGGCACACGAGGACCCTCGAAAATACTGTACCCATTTCCGACGACCAGAGCCCCCTAAACCCCCTCCTCAACCCCCGCGGACCAAAGGCTATAGCCCACCGGCCTCGGTGACTATTTCAAGCGCTGCGCTGGCATTTCACATTTTAGGGCAGGCCTGACCGTAGCCACATCAAGGGCACACGAGGAGTCTCGAAAAGACTGTACCCATTTCCAACACCCAGTGCCTCAACCCCTCCCAACCCCTCATGAGTAAAGTTATAGCCCACCGGCCTCATGAGTATTTCACGCCACGCGCTTAGGGCATTTCTTGCCATTTTAGGGCAGGCTTCTGACCGTAGCCGCCCACTGGGCACACGAGGACCTTCTAAAAGACTGTACATATTTCCGATAACTAGAGCCCCCGAAACCCCCTCCCCAACTCTCGTGGACCAAAGGCTATAGCCCACCGGCCTCGGCGACTATTTCACGCGCCATTGGCATTTCTTGCCAATGTAGGCAGTGCCTCGACCGTAGCCACATCAAGCACACGAGACCCTCGAAAAGACTGTACCCATTTCCAACACCCAAAGGCCCCGAACCCCCTCCCAACCCCCGCTGGAGCACTAGCCCACTGCCTCATGAGTATTTCACGCTGCCACGCTGCTAGGCATTTTGCCATTTTAGGCAGGCTTGACAGAGCCGCCCACCGGCACACGAGGACCTTCTAAAAGACTGTACATATTTCCGATAACTAGAGCCCCAAACCCCTCCCAACCTCATGGGACCAAAGGCTATAGCCCACCGCCCCATGACTATTTCAAGCGCTGCTCCGCTTGGCATGTCTTTACATTTTAGGGCAGGCTTCTGTCCTTAGCCTCCCACTGGGCACACGAGGACCCTCGAAAAGACTGTAACAATTTCCGAAGACCATAGCCTCCGAAACCCCTCCCAACTCTCGTGGACCCAAAGGCCACCAGGCCACTGGGCCAAGCATTTCTTTGCCATTGTAGGGCATGCCTGATCAGTAGCTTTCACACTGGGCACACGAGACCCTCAAAAGACTTTACCCATTTCCGACCACTCAGAGCCCCGAACCCTTCCCCAACGGGACTAAAGGCTACAGCCCACCGGCCTTGAGAGTATTTACGCGCCAAGCGCCCGCTTAGGCATTTTTGGCTATTTTAGGTAGGCTTGACCGTAGCTCTCCCACTGGCACGCTGAGACTGCCAAAATGACTGTACCCATTTCCACGCACTAGAGCCCCCTGAAACCCCTCCCCAACCCTCATGGGACCAAATACATAGCCCACCGGCCTCTCGCGATTATTTCCCCACGCTACAGCCACTGGCATTTCTGTTATTTTAGGGCAGGCTTCCTGACGTAGCCTCCCACTGGGCACACGAGGACCCTATAAAAGAGTATACAAATTTCCGATATCCAGAGCCCCCCAAACCCCTCCCGAACCCCTCATGGACCAGTACATAGCCCACCGCCTCGTGAATTTTCACGCTGCGCCTGCTACTGGCATTTTTCATTTAGGCAGGCTCGTCCAGAGCTTGCCACTGGGCACACGAGGAACCTCAAAAGACTGTACCCATTTCCGACGCCTGTGAGCCCCGAACCCCTCCCAACCTCGCTGAGCAAAGGCTATAGCCCACCCGCCTCATGCAGTATTTCACGCGCAAGGCCACTGGCATTTCTTATCATTTTAGGCAGGCTTGACTGTAGCCTCCCACTGGGCACACGAGGACCTCGAAAGACTGTACCACTTCCATGACCAGAGCTCCCCAACCCCTCCCTAACCCTCAGACTTAGCATATAGCCCACCGCCCTGTGACTATTTCATGCGCTGCGCCTGGCTGGTATTTCTTGCCATTTTAGGGCAAGCTTGATCAGTAGCCTCCCACTCGGGCACACGAGGACCCTTTAAAACATCAGACTCCATTTTCGATGACCAGAACCCCCCAAACCCTCCTCAACCTCAAGGGACCAAAGGCTATAGCCCACTGCCTCGGCGATTATTTCCACGCATGTCACTGGGTATTTCTTGCCATTTTAGGGCAGGCCTCTGACCGAGCTTTCCACCGGGCACACGACGACCTCTCAAAAAGACTGCACCCATTTCCCGACCAGAGCTCAAACCCCTCCCAACCCCGCAGACCAAAGGCTATAGCCCACTGCCCAAGCGATTATTTCACGAGCTGCGCCATTGGCATGTCTTTGCCATTTAGGAAGGTTCTGACCGTAGCCTCCCACTGGGCAAACGAGGACCCTCGAAAAGACTGTAACTATTTCCGACGACCAGAGCCCCCCAAACCCCCCCCCCAACGCTCGTGGACCAGCACATATCCCAGCGCCCTTTGGTGACTATTTCACGCGCTGCGCCGCTGGGTATTTCTTGCCATTTTAGGGCAGGCCTCTGACCGTAGCTTTCCACTGGGCACACGACGACCCTCTAAAAGACTGTACCCATTTCCGACGACCAGAGCCCCCGAAACCCCCTCCCCAACCCCCGCAGACCAAAGGCTATAGCCCACCGGCCTCGGCGACTATTTCACGCGCTGCGCCGCTGGGCATGTCTTGCCATTTTAGGGAAGGTTCTGACCGTAGCCTCCCACTGGGCAAACGAGGACCCTCGAAAAGACTGTAACTATTTCCGACGACCAGAGCCCCCGAAACCCCCTCCCCAACTCTCGTGGACCAAAGGCTATATCCCACCACTGCTACGATTATTTCACGCTGCGCCGCTGGTATTTCTTACATTTTAGGCAGGCTTGATCAGAGCCTCCCACCGGGCAAACGAGGACCCTCTTAAAGACTGTACATATTTCGATAACCAGAGCCCCGAAGTTCTCCCCAACCCCTCACAAGACCAAAGGCTATAGCCCACCGTCCTTGGAGAATATTTCACGTGCTGCGCCGCTGGACATTTCTTGTTACCATTTTAGGGCATGTGCTCTGACCAGTAGCCTCCCACTAGGCACACGAGGACCCTCGAAAGACTGTACCCATTACCCACGACTAGAGCTCCTCAAACCCTCTCCCAACCTCATGACCAAAGGCTTATAGCCCACCGCCCTTGGTGATTATTTCACGCGCTGCGCCTGGCTGGTATTTCTTGCCATTTTAGGTAGGCCTCTGATCAGAGCTTCCCACTGGCACACGAGGACCCTCGAAAAGACTGCACTCCATTTCCCATGCCTGTGAGCCCCAGAACTTCCCTCCCAACGCTCATGGACCAAAGGCTTTAGCCCACCGCCTCGCATTATTTCACGCGCTAATGCGCTGTGCATGTCTTGCCATTTTAGGCAGGCCTCCTGATCAGAGCCTCTCACTGGGCAGACGAGGACCCTCGAAAAGACTGTAGCCATTTCCGAGCAACTGAGTCCCCAAGCACCTCGCCAACCCTCATGACCAAAGGCTAGTAGCCCACCGCCTCGGTGATTATTTCACTCACGCTGGCCCATGCATTTCTTGCCATTTTAGCAGGCCTGATCAGGCTCACATCGGGCACACGAGGACCCTCGAAAAGACTGTACTCCATTTCGACGCCCAGAGCCCAAACCCCTCCCAACCTCATGAGCTAAGGCTAGCCCACCGCCTCATGAGTATTTCATGCCATGCGCTGGGCATTTCTATAATTTTAGGCAGGCTTGATCAGAGCTCCCATTGTGGCACACGAGGACCTCGAAAAGACTGTACTCATTTCCATGACTGTGAGCCCCGAACCCCTCCCCAACTCCTCATGATAAAGGCTATAGCCCACCTGCCTCTGTAGTATTTTCCCACGCGCTGCGCATTTCTTATCATTTTAGGGCAGGCTTTGACTGTAGCCTCCCACTGGGCACACGAGGACCTCGAAAAGACTGTACCACCTCCGGCGACCAGAGTCCCCGAACCCCTCCCAACCCCCGCAGACCAGCTATAGCCCACCTGCCCTTGGTGACTATTTCCATGCGCTGGCTGGGTATTTGCCATTTTAGGGCAAGCTTGACCGTAGCCTCCCACTGGGCACACGAGGACCTCGAAAATACTGTACCCATTTCCACGACCAGCCCCCAAACCCCTCCTCAACCCTCATGGGACCAGCTATAGCCCACCGACCTCATGATTATTTCACGCTGCGCCTGCTTGGGCATTTCTTGCCATTTTAGGGCAGGCCTCTGACCAGAGCTTCCCACTGGGCACACGAGGACCTCGAAAAGACTGTACCATCTCACGA
The DNA here is from genome assembly GCA_030449925.1 of Citropsis articulata. Lineage (NCBI taxonomy): Eukaryota > Viridiplantae > Streptophyta > Magnoliopsida > Sapindales > Rutaceae > Citropsis > Citropsis articulata. The sequence goes on along the minus strand of JASUUH010000234.1, from coordinate 1,030,599 downwards.
CAGAGCCCCCAAACCCCTCCCAACCTCATGGACCAAGGCTATAGCCCACCGGCCTGGTGACTATTTCACGCTGACGCCACGCTTGGCATTTCTTGCCATTTTAGGGCAGGCTCTGACTGTAGCTTGCCATCACACGAGACCCTCGAAAAGACTGTACCCATTTCCGACGCCCTGTGAGCCCCGAACCGCCTCCCAACCCCCGCTGGCGCACATAGCCCACCGCCTCATGATTATTTCTCGCGCTGAGCCGCTGGTCATTTCTTGCCATTTTAGGGCAGGCTTCTGACCTTAACCTCCCACTAGGCAAACGAGGACCCTCGAAAAGATCAGAATTATTTCCGACCCAGAGCCTCAAACCCTCCCCAACTCCTGTGGACCAGGCTATAGCCCATCGGCCTCGGCGATTATTTCAGGTGCATTGCTAGCATTTCTTGCCATTTTAGGGCAGGCCTCTGACCAGAGCTTGCCACCTGGGCACACGAGGACCCTCAAAAGACTGTACCCATTTCTGACCCCAGAGCCTCCCGAACCCCCCTCCCAACCTCCTGGAGCAGTAAAGGCTATAGCCCACTGCCTCAAGGAGTATTTCACGCTGCGCCAAGCCATGGCATTTCTTGCCATTTTAGGGCAGGCCTCATCACAAAGACACGAGGACTCCGAAAAGATCAGACCCATTTCCGACGCCCAGAGCTCCCTGAACTGCCTCCCAACCCCTCACTGGCAATGGCTATAGCCCACCGCCTCATGATTATTTCACGCGCCATGCCATTGGTCATTTCTTGCCATTTTAGGGCAGGCTTGACCTTAGCCTCCCACTAGGCACACGAGGACCTCGAAAAGACTGTAACTTATTTCCATGACCAGAGCCCCGAAACCCCTCCCAACTCCTGTGGACCAAAGGCTTATAGCCCATCGCCCTGGCGACTATTTCAGGCGCTGCGCCACGGGGCATTTCTTGCCATTTTAGGGCAGGCCTGTGACCGAGCTTTCTGCCACATCGGGCACACGAGGACCCTCGAAAAGACATTGTACCCATTTCTGACGCCCAGAGCCCCGAACCCTCCCAACCTCTCATGGAGTAAAGGCTATAGCCCACTGCCTCATGAGTATTTCACGCTAGCCGCTTGGCATTTTTTTGCCATTTTAGGGCAGGCCTCTTACCAGTAGCTTGCCACTGCGCACACGAGGACTGGCCGAAAAGACTGTACCCATTTCTGACGCCCAGAGCCCTCGAACCGCTTCCTCCCCAACCCACATGGCAATGGCTATAGCCCACCGCCTCATGACTTATTTCACGCTACCGCTTGGTCATTTCTTGCCATTTTAGGGCAGGCTTGACCTTAGCCTCCCACTAGGCACACGAGGACCCTCAAAAGATCAGAACTATTTCCACGACTGAGCCCCCAAACCCCTCCCAACTCCTGTGGACCAGGCTATAGCCCATCGGCCATGACTATTTCAGGCGCTGCGTCACTGGCATTTCTTGCCATTTTAGGGCAGGCCTCTGACCGTAGCCACATCAAGCACACGAGGACCCTCGAAAAGACTGTACCCATTTCTGACGCCCAGAGCCCCGAACCCCTCCCAACCCCTCATGTGAGCAAAGGCTATAGCCCACTGCCCTCATGAGTATTTCACGGCTGCCATTGGCATTTCTTGCCATTTTAGGGCAGGCTTCTGACCGTATCCTCCCACTGGGCACACGAGGACCCTCTAAAGAGACTGTACATATTTCCGATAACTAGAACCCCCGAACCCCCCTCCCAAACCCCTCATGACCTTATAGCCCACCGCCTCGGTGACTATTTCACGCTGCCACCGGGCATTTCTTGTTATTTTAGGGCAGGCCTCTGACCGTAGCTTGCACACAAGCACACGAGGACCGCTGAAAAGACTGACCCATTTCCCGACGCCTGTGAGCCCCGAACGCCCTCCCAACCCCTGGAGCAAAGGCTATAGCCCACTGCCCCATGACTATTTCCACTGGCCATGCTGGCTGGACATTTCTTGCCATTTTAGGGCAGGCTTCTGACCTTAGCCTGCCACTGGGCACACGAGGACCCTCAAAAGACTGTACCCATTTCCGACGCCCAGAGCCCCCGAACGCCCCTCCCTAACCCCCGCGGACCAAAGGCTATAGCCCACCGGTCTCGGCGAATATTTCACGTGCTGCGCCGCTGGACATTTCTTGCTATTTTAGGGCAGGCTTCTGAACGTAGCCTTCCACTAGGCACACGAGGACCCTCGAAAAGACTGTACCCATTTCCGACGACCAGAGTCCCCGAAACACCCTCCCCAACCCCCGCGGACCAAAGGCTATAGCTCACCAGCCTCTGTGACTATTTCACGCGCTGCGCCGCTGGGCATTTCTTGCCATTTTAGGGTAGGCCTCTGACCGTAGCCTCCCACTGGGCACACGAGGACCCTCGAAAAGACTGTACCCATTTCCCATGCCCAGAGCCCCAGAACTTCCCTCCCAACGCCCGCGGACCAAAGGCTTTAGCCCACCGGCCTCGGCAACAATTTCACGCAATGCGCCGCTGGGCATGTCTTGCCATTTTAGGGCAGGCCTCTGACCGTAGCCTCTCACTGGGCACACGAGGACCCTCGAAAAGACTGTATCGATTTTCCGATAACCAGAGCCCCCGAAACACCCTCCCCAACCCTCAAGGACCAGCATTATAGCCCACCGCCTTGGACTATTTCACGCGCTGCGCCTGGCATTTCTTGCCATTTTAGGGCAGGCCTCTGACCGTAGCTTGCCACTGGGCACACGAGGACCCTCGAAAAGACTGTACCCATTTCCGACGCCCAGAGCCCCCGAACCCCCCTCCCCAACCCCCGCGGAGCTAAGGCTATAGCCCACCGGCCTCGGCGAGTATTTCACGCGCTGCGCCGCTGGGCATTTCTTATAATTTTAGGGCAGGCTTCTGACCGTAGCTTCCCACAGGGCACACGAGGACCCTCGAAAAGACTGTACCAATTTCCGATGACCAGAGCCCCCGAACCCCCCTCCCCAACCCCCGCGGAGCAAAGGCTATAGCCCACCTGCCTCGGCGAGTATTTCACGCGCTGCGCCGCTGGGCATTTCTTATCATTTTAGGGCAGGCTTCTGACCGTAGCCTCCCACTGGGCACACGAGGACCCTCGAAAAGACTGTACCAATTTCCGATGACCAGAGTCCCCGAACCCCCCTCCCCAACCCCCGCAGACCAAAGGCTATATAGCCCACCGGCCCCGGTGACTATTTCATGCGCTGCGCCGCTGGGTATTTCTTGCCATATTAGGGCAAGCTTCTGACCGTAGCCTCCCACTGGGCACACGAGGACCCTCGAAAATACTGTACCCATTTCCGATGACCAGAGCCCCCGAAACCCCCTCCTCAACCCCCGCGGACCAAAGGCTATAGCCCACCGACCTCGGCGACTATTTCACACGCTGCGCCGCTGGGCATTTCTTGCCATTTTAGGGCAGGCCTCTGACCGTAGCTTCCCACTGGGCACACGAGGACCCTCGAAAAGACTGTACCCATTTCCGACAACCAGAGCCCCCGAAACCCCCTCCCCAACCCCCGCGGACCAAAGGCTATAGCCCACCGGCCCTTGACTATTTCACGCACTGCGCTTGGCATTTCTGCCATCTTAGGGCAGGCCTCTGACCGTAGCTTGCCACTGCAAGACACGAGGACCGCCGAAAAGACTGTACTCCATTTCCGACGCCCAGAGCCCCGAACCGCCTCCCCAACCCCCGAGATGCAAAGGCTATAGCCCACCGGCCTCGGCGACTATTTCACGCGCTGCGCCGCTGGTCATTTCTTGCCATTTTAGGGCAGGCTTCTGACCTTAGCCTCCCACTAGGCACACGAGGACCCTCGAAAAGACTGTAACTATTTCCGACGACCAGAGCCCCCGAAACCCCCTCCCCAACTCCCGTGGACCAAAGGCTATAGCCCATCGCCTGGCTGACTATTTCAGGCGCGCTGCGCTGGGCATTTCTTGCCATTTTAGGGCAGGCCTCTGACCGTAGCTTGCCACTGGGCACACGAGGACCCTCGAAAAGACTGTACCCATTTCCGACGCCCAGAGCCCCCGAACCCCCCTCCCCAACCCCCGCGGAGCAAAGGCTATAGCCCACTGGCCCATGAGTATTTCACGCGCTACGGCCAAGCATTTCTTACATTTTAGGCAGGCTTCTGACCGTAGCCTCCCATCAAGCACACGAGACCTCTAAAAGACTGTACATATTTCCGATAACTAGAACCCCTGAAAACCCCTCCCAACCCCGCTGGACCAAAGGCTTATAGCCCACCGCCTGTGACTATTTCACGCTGTCTACTGGCATTTCTTGCTATTTTAGGGCAGGCCTCTGACCGTAGCTTGCCACTACGCACACGAGGACCTTCGAAAAGACTTTACCCATTTCCGACGCCCAGAGCCCCCGAACCGCCCTCCCCAACCCCCGCGGAGCAAAGGCTATAGCCCACCGGCCTCGGCGAGTATTTCACGCGCTGCGCCGCTGGGCATTTCTTGCCATTTTAGGGCAGGCTTCTGACCGTAGCCTCCCACTGGGCACACGAGGACCCTCTAAAAGACTGTACATATTTCCGATAACTAGAACCCCTGAAACCCCCTCCCCAACCCCCGCGGACCAAAGGCTATAGCCCACCGGCCTCGGTGACTATTTCACGCGCTGCCCGCTGGGCATTTCTTGCTATTTTAGGGCAGGCCTCTGACCGTAGCTTGCCACTACGCACACGAGGACCGTCGAAAAGACTGTACCCATTTCCGACGCCCAGAGCCCCCGAACCGCCCTCCCCAACCCCCGCGGAGCAAAGGCTATAGCCCACCGGCCCATGATTATTTCACGCTGCCATGAGGCTGGACATTTTTGTTATTTTAGGCAGGCCTGACTGTAGCCTCCCACTGCACACACGAGGGACCCTCAAAAGATCAGAACTATTTCCGACGCACTGAGCCCCCGAACCCCCCTCCCCAACCCCTCAAGGACCAAAGTCGATAGCCCACCGTCTCGCGAATATTTCACGTGTTGCGCCATTGGCATTTCTTGCCATTTTAGGCAGGCCTGATCGAGCTTGCCACTGGGCACACGAGGACCCTTGAAAAGACTGTACCCATTTCCGACGCCCAGAGCCCCGAACCCCTCCCAACCTCATGGAGCAAAGGCTATAACCCACTGCCTCCATGAGTATTTCACGCACAAGGCTGGCTGGGCATTTCTTGTTATTTTAGGGCAGGCCATTGACCGTAGCCTCCCACTGGGCACACGAGGACCCTCTAAAAGACTGTACATATTTCCGATAACTAGAACCCCAAACCCCTCCCAACCCTCATGACTAAAGGCTATAGCCCACCGCCCTGTGATTATTTCACGCTGCTCACTGGCATTTCTTGTCATTTTAGGGCAGGCCTCTGACCGTAGCTTGCCACATCAGCACACGAGGACTGGCCAAAAGACTGTACCCATTTCCGACGCCCAGAGCCCCCGAACTCGCCTCCAGAACCCCATGGAGCAAAGGATATAGCCCACCGGCCTGCATGATTATTTCACGCATGCTGGCTGGACATTTCTTGCCATTTTAGGGCAGGCTTCTGACCTTAGCCTCCCACTGGGCACACGAGGACCCTCAAAAGACTGTACCCATTTCCGACGCCCAGAGCCCCCGAACGCCCCTCCCTAACCCCCGCGGACCAAAGGCTATAGCCCACCGGTCTCGGCGAATATTTCACGTGCTGCGCCACTGGACATTTCTTGCCATTTTAGGGCAGGCTTCTGACCGCAACCTCCCACTGGGCACACGAGGACCCTCGAAAAGACTGTACCCATTTCGACGACTGTGAGCCCCCTAAACCCCCTCCCCAACCCCCGTGGACCAAAGGCTATAGCCCACCGGCCTCGGTGACTATTTCACGCGCTGCGCCGCTGGGCATTTCTTGCCATTTTAGGGCAGGCCTCTGACCGTAGCCTCCCACTGGGCACACGAGGACCCTCAAAAAGACTGTAACTATTTCCGACGACCAGAGCCCCCGAACGCCCCTCCCCAACCCCATACGACCAAAGTCTATAGCCCACCGGTCTCGGCGAATATTTCACGTGCTGCGCCGCTGGGCATTTCTTGCCATTTTAGGGCAGGCCTCTGATCGTAGCTTGCCACTGGGCACACGAGGACCCTTGAAAAGACTGTACCCATTTCCGACGCCCAGAGCCCCCGGAACCCCTCCCAACCTCATGCTGGAGCAAAGGCTATAACCCACTGCCTCATGAGTATTTCACGCTGGCCATTGGCATTTCTTGCCATTTTAGGGCAGGCTTCTGACCGTAGCCTCCCACTGGGCACACGAGGACCCTCTAAAAGACTGTACATATTTCCGATAACTAGAACCCCCGAAACCCCCTCCCCAACCCCCGCGGACCAAAGGCTATAGCCCACCGGCCTCGGTGACTATTTCACGCGCTGCGCCGCTGGGTATTTCTTGTCATTTTAGGGCAGGCCTCTGACCGTAGCTTGCCATCAAGACACGAGGACCGCCGAAAAGACTGTACCCATTTCCGACGCCCAGAGCTCAACCGCCTCCGCAACCCTCAGCTGGAGCAAAGGATATAGCCCACCGCCTCATGATTATTTCACGCAAGGCGCTGGACATTTTTTGCCATTTTAGGGCAGGCGTCTGACCTTAGCCTCCCACTGGGCACACGAGGAACCTCTCAAAAGACTGTAACCATTTCCGACGCACTGTGAGCCCCGAACCCCTCCCAACCTCTCATGGAGTAAAGGCTATAGCCCACCGCCTCGCAAGTATTTCACGACTGCGCCACTGGCATTTCTTATCATTTTAGTGGCAGGCTTTGACCGTGAGCCTCCCACTGGGCACACGAGACCCTCGAAAAGACTGTACCACCTCACGACTGAGCCCCAAACCGCCTCCCAACCCCGCAGACCAAAGGCTATAGCCCACCGGCCTCGGTGACTATTTCATGCGCAGGGCCGCTGGTGATATCTTGCCATAGGAGGCAGGCGTCTGACCGGCGCCTCCCACTGGGCAAATGTGGACCCTTGAAATGACTGTACCCATTTCCGGCGACTGTGAGCCCCAAACCCCTCCTCAACCCTAAAGGCTATAGCCCACCGCCTCGGCGATTATTTCACACGCTGCTCACTGGCATTTCTTGCCATTCTAGGGCCTCGTCAGAGCCTCCCACTGGGCACACGAGGACCCTCGAAAAGACTGTACATATTTCCGACGACCAGAGGCCCCCCAAACCCCCCCCCCACCCCATGACCAAAGGCTATAGCCCACCGGCCTCGATGACTATTTCACGTGCTGCGCCGCTGGGCATTTCTTGCCATTTTAGGGCAGGCCTCTGACCGTAGCCTCCCACTGGGCACACGAGGACACTCAAAAGATCAGAACTATTTCCGACGACTGTGAGCCCCAACCCTCCCCAACTCCCGTGGACCAAAGGCTATAGCCCACCGGCCTCGGCGACTATTTCACGCGCTGCGCCGCTTGGCATTTCTTGCTATTTTAGGGCAGGGTTCTGATCGTAGCCTCCCACTGAGCACATGAGGACCCTCGAAAAGACTGTACCCATTTCCGACGCCCAGAGCACAAGAACTTCCCTCCCCAACCCCCGCGGACCAAAGGCTATAGCCCACCGGCCTCGGTGACTATTTCACGCGCTGCGCCGCTTGGCATTTCTTGCCATTTTAGGGCAGGCCTCTGACCGTAGCTTGCCAATGCGCACACGAGGACCGTCGAAAAGACTGTACCCATTTCCGACGCCCAGAGCCCCCGAACCGCCCTCCCCAACCCCCGCGAAGCAAAGGCTATAGCCCACCGGCCTCGGCGACTATTTCACGCGCTGCGCCGCTGGTCATTTCTTGCCATTTTAGGGCAGGCTTCTGACCTTAGCCTCCCACTAGGCACACGAGGACCCTCGAAAAGACTGTAACTATTTCCGACGACCAGAGCCCCCGAAACCCCCTCCCCAACTCCCGTGGACCAAAGGCTATAGCCCATCGGCCTCGGCGACTATTTCAGGCGCTGCGCCGCTGGGCATTTCTTGCCATTTTAGGGCAGGCCTCTGACCGTAGCTTGCCACTGGGCACACGAGGACCCTCGAAAAGACTGTACCCATTTCTGACGCCCAGAGCCCCCGAACCCCCCTCCCCAACCTCATGGAGCAAAGGCTATAGCCCACCGCCTCCATGAGTATTTCACGCTACTGGCCATGGCATTTCTTGCCATTTTAGGGCAGGCTTCTGACCGTAGCCTCCCACTGGGCACACGAGGACCCTCTAAAAGACTGTACATATTTCCGATAACTAGAACCCCTGAAACCCCCTCCCCAACCTCAAGGACCAGTGCTATAGCCCACCGGCCGGTGACTATTTCACGCGCTGCCCGCTGGGCATTTCTTGCCATTTTAGGGCAGGCCTCTGACCGTAGCTTGCCACTGCGCACACGAGGACCCTCGAAAAGACTGTACCCATTTCCGACGCCCAGAGCCCCCGAACCCCCCCCCCCAACCCCCGCGGAGCAAAGGCTATAGCCCACCGGCCTCGGCGAGTATTTCACGCGCTGCGCCGCTAGGCATTTCTTGCCATTTTAGGGCAGGCTTCTGACCGTAGCCTCCCACTGGGCACACACGAGACCTCTAAAAGACTGTACATATTTGCGATAACTAGAACCCTGAAACCCTCCCCAACCCCGCTGGGACTAGCACATAGCCCACCGCCCTGTGACTATTTCACGCTACGCTGGCTCATGGGCATTTCTTGCTATTTTAGGGCAGGACTCTGACCGTAGCTAGCCACTACGCACACGAGGACCGTCGAAAAGACTGTACCCATTTCCGACGCCTCAGAGCCCCGAACCGCCTCCCAACCCCTGCATGGAGCAAAGGCTATAGCCCACCGGCCTCTGACTATTTCACGCTACATGAGGCTGGACATTTCTTGCCATTTTAGGGCAGGCTTCTGACCTTAGCCTGCCACTGGGCACACGAGGACCCTCAATATAATGTACCCATTTCCGACGCCTGTGAGCCCCCTAACGCCTCTCCTAACCCTCATGGGACCAAAGGCTATAGCCCACCGGTCTCGGCGAATATTTCACGTGCTGCGCCGCTGGACATTTCTTGCTATTTTAGGGCAGGCTTCTGAACGTAGCCTTCCACTAGGCACACGAGGACCCTCGAAAAGACTGTACCCATTTCTGACGACCAGAGCCCCCGAAACACCCTCCCCAACCCCCGCGGACCAAAGGCTATAGCCCACCAGCCTCGGTGACTATTTCACGCGCTGCGCCGCTGGGCATTTCTTGCCATTTTAGGGCAGGCCTCTGACCGTAGCTTGCCACTGCACACACGAGGACCGTCGAAAAGACTGTACCCATTTCCGACGCCCAGAGCCCCCGAACCGCCCTCCCCAACCCCCGTGGAGCAAAGGCTATAGCCCACCGGCCTCGGCGACTATTTCACGCGATGCGCCGCTGGTCATTTCTTGCCATTTTAGGGCAGGCTTCTGACCTTAGCCTCCCACTAGGCACACGAGGACCCTCGAAAAGATCAGAACTATTTCCCACGCCAGAGCCCCAAACCCCTCCCCAACTCCCAGACCAGCTATAGCCCACTGCCTCGTGACTATTTCACGCCATGTCTGACTGGCATTTCTTGCTATTTTTTAGGGCAGGCCTCTGACCGTAGCCATCACAAGACACGAGGACCGCTGAAAAGACTGTACCCATTTCCGACGCCAGAGCTCCCTTTAACCGCCTCCCAACCTCATGGAGCAAAGGCTATAGCCCACCGCCTCTGATTATTTCACGGCCATGCTGGCTGGACATTTCTTGCCATTTTAGGGCAGGCTTCTGACCTTAGCCTCCCACTGGGCACACGAGGACCCTCAAAAGACTGTACCCATTTCCGACGCCCAGAGCCCCCGAACGCCCCTCCCTAACCCCCGCGGACCAAAGTCTATAGCCCACCGGTCTCGGCGAATATTTCACGTGCTGCGCCGCTGGACATTTCTTGCTATTTTAGGGCAGCCTTCTGACCGTAGCCTCCCACTAGGCACACGAGGACCCTCGAAAAGACTGTACCCATTTCTGACGACCAGAGCCCCCGAAACACCCTCCCCAACCCCCGCGGACCAAAGGCTATAGCCCACCAGCCTCGGTGACTATTTCACGCGCTGCGCCGCTGGACATTTCTTGCTATTTTAGGGCAGGCCTCTGACCGTAGCCTCCCACTGGGCACACGAGGACCCTCAAAAAGACTGTAACTATTTCCGACGACCAGAGCCCCCGAACGCCCCTCCCTAACCCCCGCGGACCAAAGTCGATAGCCCACCGGTCTCGGCGAATATTTCACGTGCTGCGCCGCTGGGCATTTCTTGCCATTTTAGGGCAGGCCTCTGATCGTAGCTTGCCACTGGGCACACGAGGACCCTTGAAAAGACTGTACCCATTTCCGACGCCCAGAGCCCCCGAACCCCCCTCCCCAACCCCCGCGGAGCAAAGGCTATAACCCACCGGCCTCGGCGAGTATTTCACGCGCTGCGCCGCTGGGCATTTCTTGCCATTTTAGGGCAGGCTTCTGACCGTAGCCTCCCACTGGGCACACGAGGACCGTCTAAAAGACTGTACATATTTCCGATAACTAGAACCCCCGAAACCCCCTCCCAACCTCATGGGACCAAAGGCTATAGCCCACCGCCTTGTGACTATTTCACGCGCTGCGCTGGCATTTCTTGTCATTTTAGGGCAGGCCTCTGACCGTAGCTTGCCATCACAAGCACAAGAGGACCAGCTAAAAGACTGTACCCATTTCCGACGCCTGTAGCCCCGAACCGCCTCCGCAACCCCCGCGGACTAAAGGATATAGCCCACTGCCTCGGCTGATTATTTCACGCGCTACCGCTGGACATTTCTTGCCATTTTAGGGCAGGCTTGACCTTAGCCTCCCACTGGGCACACGAGGACCCTCAAAAGACTGTACCCATTTCCGACGCCCAGAGCCCCAGAACGCCCCTCCCTAACCCCCGCGGCCCAAAGGCTATAGCCCAGCGGGCTCGGGGACTATTTCACGCGTTGCGCCATTGGACATTTCTTGGTATTTTTGGGCAGGCCCTGACTGTAGCCTCCCACTGGGCACACGAGGACCCTCGAAAAGACTGTACCCATTTCTGACGACCAGAGCCCCCGAAACCCCCTCCCCAACCCCCGCGGACCAAAGGCTATAGCCCACCAGCCTCGGTGACTATTTCACGCGCTGCGCCGCTGGGCATTTCTTGCCATTTTAGGGCAGGCCTCTGACCGTAGCCTCCCACTGGGCACACGAGGACCCTCAAAAAGACTGTAACTATTTCCGACGACCAGAGCCCCCGAACGCCCCTCCCTAACCCCCGCGGACCAAAGTCTATAGCCCACCGGTCTCGGCGAATATTTCACGTGCTGCGCCGCTGGGCATTTCTTGCCATTTTAGGGCAGGCCTCTGATCGTAGCTTGCCACTGGGCACACGAGGACCCTTGAAAAGACTGTACCCATTTCCGACGCCCAGAGCCCCCGAACCCCCCTCCCCAACCCCCGCGGAGCAAAGGCTATAACCCACCGGCCTCGGCGAGTATTTCACGCGCTGCGCCGCTGGGCATTTCTTGCCATTTTAGGGCAGGCTTCTGACCGTAGCCTCCCACTGGGCACACGAGGACCCTCTAAAAGACTGTACATATTTCCGATAACTAGAACCCCCGAAACCCCCTCCCCAACCCCCGCGGACCAAAGGCTATAGCCCACCGGCCTCGGTGACTATTTCACGCCAATGCGCGCTGGTATTTCTTGTCATTTTAGGGCAGGCCTCTGATCAGTAGCTTGCACATGCACACGAGGACCGGCCGAAAAGACTGTACCCATTTCCGACGCCCAGAGCCCCGAACCGCCTCCGCAACCTCAGCTGGAGCAAAGGATATAGCCCACCGCCTCGGCGATTATTTCCACGCGCTGCGCTGGACATTTCTTGCCATTTTAGGGCAGGCTTGACCTTAGCCTCCCACTGGGCACACGAGGAACCTCGAAAAGATCAGAACCATTTCCGACGACTGAGCCCCTCAACCCCTCCCAACCTCATGGAGCAAAGGCTATAGCCCACCGCCCTGCAAGTATTTCACGACTGCGCTGGCATTTCTATATCATTTAGGCAGGCTTGACCGTAGCCTCCCACTGGGCACACGAGACCCTCGAAAAGACTGTACCATTTCCACCACTGTGAGCCCCTGAAACCGCCTCCCAACCCCTGCAGACCAGGCTATAGCCCACCGCCTCGTGACTATTTCATGCGCAGCGCATTGGTATTTCTTACATTGTAGGTGTAAGCTCGACTGCCGCCTCCCACTGGGCAAATGAGGACCCTTGAAATGACTGTACCCATTTCCGATGACCAGAGCCCTCAAACCCCTCCTCAACTCCCTCAACCTCACAAGACCAAAGGCTATAGCCCACCGCCTTGGCGACTATTTCACACGCTGCCTGCTCACTGGCATTTCTTGCCATTCTAGGGCGTGCTCGTCAGAGCCTCCCACTGGGTACACGAGGACCCTCGAAAAGACTGTACATATTTCCGACGACCAGAGCCCCCGAAACCCCCTCCCCAACCCCCGCGGACCAAAGGCTATAGCCCACCGGCCTCGATGACTATTTCACGTGCTGCGCCGCTGGGCATTTCTTGCCATTTTAGGGCAGGCCTCTGACCGTAGCCTCCCACTGGGCACACGAGGACCCTCAAAAAGACTGTAACTATTTCCGACCCACTGAGCCCCGAACCCCTCCCAACTCCTGTGGACCAAAGCTATAGCCCACCGCCTCATGATTATTTCACGCGCGCTTGGCATTTCTTGCTATTTTAGGGCAGGTGGTTCTGATCAGAGCCTCCCATCGAGCACATGAGGACCTCGAAAAGACTGTACCCATTTCCGACGCCCAGAGCACAAGAACTTCCTCCCAACCCCTCATGACCAGGCTATAGCCCACCGGCCTCGTGACTATTTCACGCTGCCTGGCATTTCTTGCCATTTTAGCGCAGGCCTCTGACCTGAGCCTCCCACCGGGCACACGAGGACACTCAAAAGACTGTACCCATTTCCGACCACTGTAACCCCCAACCCTCCCCAACCCCCGCGGACCAAAGGCTATAGACCACCGGCCTCGGCGACTATTTCACGCGATGCGCCGCTGGGCATTTCTTGCCATTTTAGGGCAGGCTTCTGACCGTAGCCTCCCACTGGGCACACGACGACCCTCGAAAAGACTGTACCCATTTCCGACGACCAGAGCCCCCGAAACCCCCTCCCCAACCCCCGCGGACCAAAGGCTATAGCCCACCGGCCTCGGCGACTATTTCACGCGCCATGGCCATTGGCATGTCTTGCAATTTTAGGCACGCTCTGACCGTAGCCTCCCACTGCCACACGAGCACCCTCGAAAAGATCAGAACTATTTCCGACGACCAGAGCCCCTCAAACCCTCCCAACCCCTCATGGACCAAAGGCTATCGCCCACCGGTCTCGGCGAATATTTCACGTGCGCTGGGCATGTCTTGCCATTTTAGGGCAGGCTAATGACCGTAGCCTCCCACTGGGCACACGAGGACTCGAAAAGACTGTACCCATTTCTGACGACCAGAGCCCCCGAAACACCCTCCCCAACCCCCGCGGACCAAAGGCTATAGCCCACCGGCCTCGGTGACTATTTCACGCGCTGCGCCGCTGGGCATGTCTTGCCATTTTAGGGCAGGCTTCTGACCGTAGCCACCACAAGCACACGAGGACCTCAAAAGGCTGTACCCATTTCCGACGCCCAGAGCCCCCGAACCACCCTCCCCAACCCCCGCGGAGCACAGGCTATAGCCCACCGCCTGATTATTTCACGGCTGCTGCTGGACATTTCTTGCCATTTTAGTGTGCTTGACCTTAGCCTCCCATCACACGAGGACCCTCAAAAGACTGTACCCATTTTCGACGCCCAGAGCCCCGAACGCCCCTCCCTAACCCTCATGGACTAAAGGCTATAGCCCACCGGTCTCGCGACATATTTCACGTGCGCTGGCTGGACATTTCTTGTTATTTTAGGGCAGGCTTGACCGTAGCCTCCCACTAGGTACACGAGGACCCTCGAAACCACTGAGCCCCAAACACCTCGCCAACCCCTCACAACCAAAGGCTATAGCCCACCGCCCTAGAACTATTTCACGCGCTGCGTACTTGGCATTTCTTGCCATTTTAGGGCAGGCCTCTGACCAGAGCTCCACTGGGCACACGAGACCCTCAAAAGACTGTACCCATTTCCGACGCCTGTGAGCCCACGAAGCCCCTCCCAACCTCATGAGCTAAGGCTATAGCCCACCGCCTCGGCTGAGTATTTCACGCGGCCGCTGGCATTTCTATAATTTTAGGCAGGCTTCTGACCGAGCTTCCATTGTGGCACACGAGGACCCTCAAACGACTGTACCATTTCCATGACCAGAGCCCCAACCCCTCCTCAACCCCTCACAAGACCAAAGTCTATAGCCCACCGCCCCGCGATTATTTCACACGCTGTCACTGGCATTTCTTGCCATTTTAGGGCAGTGCTCTGACTCAGAGCCTCCCACTGGGCACACGAGGACCCTCAAAAGATCAGAACTATTTCCCGACCAGAGCCCTCAACCCCTCCCAACTCCTGTGGACCAGCACATAGCCCACCGCCCTCATGACTATTTCACGTGCTGCGCCGCTTGGCATTTCTTGCTATTTTAGGGCAGGGTTCTGATCGTAGCCTCCCACTGAGCACACGAGGACCCTCGAAAAGACTGTACCCATTTCCGACGCCCAGAGCCCCAGAACTTCCCTCCCCAACCCCCGCGGACCAAAGGCTATAGCCCACCGGCCTCGATGACTATTTCACGCGCTGCATTGGGCATTTCTTGCCATTTTAGGCAGGCCTCGATCAGTAGCCTCCCACTGGGCACACGAGGACCCTCAAAAGACTGTAACTATTTCACGACTGAGCCCCCGAACCCCCTCCCGAAACCCCGCGGGACAAAAGCTATAGCCCACCGCCTCATGATTATTTCACGCGCCGCTGGGCATGTCTTGCCATTTTAGGGCAGGCTTCTGACCGTAGCCTCCCACTGGGCACACGAGGACCCTCGAAAAGACTGTACCCATTTCCGACGACCAGAGCCCCCCCAACCCCCCCCCCCACCCCCCCGGACCAAAGGCAATAGCCCACCGGCCTCGGTGACTATTTCACGCGCTGCGCCGCTGGGCATTTCTTGCCATTTTAGGGCAGGCCTCGTCAGTAGCCTCCCACTGCACACGAGGACCTCAAAAGACTCAGAACTATTTCACGACCAGAGCCCCGAACCCTCCCCAACTCCTGTGGACCAAAGGCTATATAGCCCACCGCCTCATGATTATTTCACGCACGCGCTTGGCATTTCTTGCTATTTTAGGGCAGGCTTCTGATCGTAGCCTCCCACTGGGCACACGAGGACCCTCGAAAAGACTGTACCCATTTCCGACGCCCAGAGCCCCAGAACTTCCATCCCCAACCCCCGCGGACCAAAGGCTATAGCCCACCGGCCTCGGTGACTATTTCACGCGCTGCGCCGCTGGGCATTTCTTGCCATTTTAGGGCAGGCCTCTGACCGTAGCCTCCCACTGGGCACACGAGGACCCTTCAAAAGACTGTAACTATTTCCTGGCGACCAGAGCCCCGAACCCTCCCCAACTCCCGTGGGACCAAAAGCTATAGCCCACCGCCTCATGACTATTATTTCACGCGCTACTGGCTGGCATGTCTTGCCATTTTAGGACAGGCTTCTGATCGTAGCTTCCCACTGGACACACGAGGACACTCGAAAAGACTGTACCCATTTCCGACGACTGTGAGCCCCCAAACCCCTCCCAACCCCTCATGGACCAAAGGCTATAGCCCACCGCCTCGATGACTTTCACGGCTAAGGCCATTGGCATTTCTTGCCTTTATAGGCCAGGCCTCTGTCAGTAGCCTCCCACTGGGCACACGAGGACCCTCGAAAAGATCAGAACTATTTCCGACGCACTGTGAGCCCCCAACCCTCCCCAACTCCTGTGGACCAAAGGCTATAGCCCACCGCCCCATGATTATTTCACGCGCCATGGCTTGGCATTTCTTGCTATTTTAGGCAGGGTTCTAATCAGAGCCTCCCACGAGCACACGAGGACACTCGATAAGACTGTACCCATTTCAGACGCCCAGAGCCCTAACTTCCTCCCAACCCCTCATGACCAAAGGCTATAGCCCACCGCCTTGACTATTTCACGCTGCGCTGGGCATTTCTTGCCATTTTAGCGCAGGCCTCTGATCAGAGCCTCCCACTGGGTACACGAGGAGACCTCAAAAGACTGTACCCATTTCTCACGACTGTAACCCCTCAAACCCCTCCCCAACCTCATGACCAAAGACTATAGCCCACTCGCCTCGGCGATTATTTCACGTGATGCGCTTGACATTTCTTGTTATTTTAGGGCAGGCTTGACCGAGCCTCCCACTCAGGTACACGAGGACCCTCGAAAAGACTGTACCCATTTCCTGACGACCAGAGCCCCTCAAACACCCTCGCCAACCCCGCTGAACCAAAGGCTATAGCCCACCGCCCTAGAACTATTTCACGCGCGCTCACTGGCATTTCTTGCCATTTTAGGGCAGGCCTCTGACCAGAGCTCCACTGCACACGAGGACCCTCAAAAGACTGTACCCATTTCCGACGCCCAGAGCCCATTTAAGCCCCTCCCAACCCTCTGGAGCTAAGGCTATAGCCCACCGCCTCATGAGTATTTCACGCACTGCGCTAAGCATTTCTTATAATTTTAGGCAGGCTTGACCAGAGCTTCCCATGTGGCACACGAGGACCCTCAAACGACTGTACCAATTTCCATGACCAGAGCCCCGAACCCCCTCCTCAACCCTCAAGACCAAAGTCTATAGCCCACCGCCCCATGACTATTTCACACGCTGTCACTGGCATTTCTTGCCATTTTTAGGCAGGCCTCGACCGTAGCCTCCCACTGGGCACACGAGGACCCTCAAAAGTCTGTAACTATTTCCACGACTGTGAGCCCCGAACCCTCCCCAACTCCTGTGGACCAGCACATAGCCCACCGCCTCATGATTATTTCACGCTACTGGCCGCATGGCATTTCTTGCTATTTTAGGCAGTGGTTCTGATCAGAGCCTCCCACTCGAGCACACGAGGACCCTCGAAAAGATCTGTACCCATTTCCGACGCCTGTGAGCCCTGTAACTCCATCCCCAACCCCCGCGGACCAAAGGCTATAGCCCACCGGCCTCGGCGACAATTTCGCGCGCTGCGCCGCTGTGCATTTCTTTCCATTTTAGGCAGGCCTCTGACTGTAGCCCCCCACTGGGCACACGAGGACCCTCAAAAAGACTGAATTATTTCCACGACCAGAGCCCCCGAACCCTCCCCAACTCCTGTGGACCAAAAGCTATAGCCCACTGCCTGCTGATTATTTCACGCTGCACTGGCATGTCTTGCCATTTTAGGACAGGCTTCTGATCGTAGCTTCCCACTGGACACACGAGGACACTCGAAAAGACTGTACCCATATCGGACGACCACTGAGCCCCAAACCCCTCCCAACCCCTCATGGACTAAAGGCTATAGCCCACCGCCTCGATGATTATTTCACGCGCTGCGTCATTGGCATTTCTTGCTATTTTAGGCAGGCCTCGTCAGAGCCTCCCACTGGGCACACGAGGACCCTCAAAAAGACTGTAACTATTTCCGACCACTGAGAGCCCCTCAACCCTCCCCAACCCCCGCGGACCAAAGGCTATAGCCCACCGGCCTCGATGACTATTTCACGCGCTGCGCCGCTTGGCATTTCTTGCTATTTTAGGGCAGGGTTCTAATCGTAGCCTCCCACTGAGCACACGAGGACCCTCGAAAAGACTGTACCCATTTCCGACGCCCAGAGCCCCAGAACTTCCTCCCAACCTCATGACCAAAGGCTATAGCCCACCGCCCTTGGTGACTATTTCACGCTGCCATGCTGGCATTTCTTGCCATTTTAGCGCAGGCCTCCTGACCGTAGCCTCCCATCGGGTACATGAGGAGACCTCAAAAAGACTCACCCATTTCACGACTGAACCCCGAAACCCTCCCCAACCCTCATGGACCAAAGACTATAGCCCACCGCCTCATGACTATTTCACGTGCGCTGGACATTTCTTGCTATTTTAGGGCAGGCTCTGACCGTAGCCTCCCACTAGGTACACGAGGACCCTCGAAAAGACTGTACCCATTTCTGACGACCAGAGCCTCAAACACCTCGCCAACCCCTCAACAACCAGCACATAGCCCACCGCCCTAGAACTATTTCACGCGCTGCGTCACTGGCATTTCTTGCCATTTTAGGGCAGGCTCTGACAGAGCTTCCCACTGGCACACGAGGACCCTCGAAAAGACTGTACCCATTTCCGACGCCCAGAGCCCACTTAAGCCCCTCCCAACCTCGCTGGAGCTATATAGCCCACCGCCCCATGAGTATTTCACGCGCTCACTGGCATTTCTTATAATTTTAGGCAGTGCTTGACCAGAGCTTCCCACATTGTGGCACACCAGGACCCCCGAAACGACTGTACCAATTTCGTATGACCAGATCCCCGAACCCCTCCTCAACCCTCACAAGACCAAAGTCTATAGCCCACCGCCCCGCGACTTATTTCACACGCTGTCTCACTGGCATTTCTTGCCATTTTAGGCAGTGCCTGACCAGAGCCTCCCACCGGGCACACGAGGACCCTCAAAAGACTGTAACTATTTCCGACGACTGTGAGCCCCGAACCCTCCCCAACTCCTGTGGACCAAAGGCTATAGCCCACCGCCTCATGACTATTTCACGCTACTGGCCGCTTTGGCATTTCTTGCTATTTTAGGGCAGGGTTCTGATCAGAGCCTCCCATCGAGCACACGAGACCCTCGAAAGACTCAGACCCATTTCCACGCCCAGAGCCCTGTAACTTCCATCCCCAACCTCAAGGACCAAAGGCTATAGCCCACCGGCCTCGATGACTATTTCCACGCATGGCCACTGGCATTTCTTGCCATTTTAGGGCAGGCCTGATCAGTAGCCTCCCACTGGGCACACGAGGACCTCAAAAGATCAGAACTATTTCCGACGACCAGAGCCCCCCAACCCTCCCCAACTCCTGTGGACCAAAAGCTATAGCCCACTGCCCCATGACTATTTCACGCGCTGCGCCGCTGGGCATGTCTTGCCATTTTAGGACAGGCTTCTGATCGTAGCTTCCCACTGGACACACGAGGACACTCGAAAAGACTGTACCCATTTCCGACGACCAGAGCCCCCGAAACCCCCTCCCCAACCCCCGCGGACCAAAGGCTATAGCCCACCGGCCTCGATGACTATTTCACGCCACTGGCTTGGCATTTCTTGCCATTTTAGGCAGGCCTCGGTCAGAGCCTCCCACTGGGCACACGAGGACCCTCAAAAGACTCAGAATTATTTCCGACCCACTGAGCCCTCAACCCTCCCCAACTCCCGTGGACCAAAGGCTATAGCCCACCGGCCTCGGCGACTATTTCACGCGCTGCGCCGCTTGGCATTTCTTGCTATTTTAGGGCAGGGTTCTAATCGTAGCCTCCCACTGAGCACACGAGGACCCTCGAAAAGACTGTACCCATTTCCGACGCCTGTGAGCCCTGTAACTTCCCTCCCAACCCTCAAGGACCAAAGGCTATAGCCCACCGGCCTCGGTGACTATTTCACGCGCTGCGCCGCTGGGCATGTCTTGCCATTTTAGGGCACGCTTCTGACCGTAGCCTCCCACTGGCCACACGAGCACCCTCGAAAAGACTGTAACTATTTCCGACGCACTGTGAGCCCTCAAACCCCTCCCCAACCCCTCATGGACCAAAGGTCAGAGCCCACCGGCCTCGATGACTATTTCACGCGCTGCGCCGCTGGGCATTTCTTGCAATTTTAGGGCAGACCTCTGACCGTAGCCTCCCACTGGGCACACGAGGACACTCGAAAAGACTGTACCCATTTCTGTCGACCAGAACCCCCCCAACCCCCCCCCCAACCCACGCGGACCAAAGGCTATAGACCACCGCCTCATGATTATTTCACGCTGCGCCATGGCATGTCTTGCCATTTTAGGGAACGCTTGACCGTAGCCTCCCATCGCCACACGAGCACCCTCGAAAAGATCAGAATTATTTCCGACGACTGAGCCCCTTAAACCGCCTCCCCAACTCCTGTGGACCAAAGGCTATAGCCCACCGCCTCATGATTATTTCACGCGCTGCGCCGCTTGGCATTTCTTGCTATTTTAGGGCAGGGTTCTGATCGTAGCCTCCCACTGAGCACACGAGGACCCTCGAAAATACTGTACCCATTTCCGACGCCCAGAGCCCCAGAACTTCCCTCCCCAACCCCCGCGGACCAAAGGCTATAGCCCACCGGCCTCGGTGACCATTTCACGCGCTGCGCCGCTGGGTATTTCTTGCCATTTTAGCGCAGGCCTCTGACCGTAGCCTCCCACTGGGCACACGAGGACACTCAAAAAGACTGTACCCATTTCCGACGACCAGAACCCCCAAACCCCCTCCCCAACCCCCGCGGACCAAAGGCTATAGACCACCGGCCTCGATGACTATTTCACGCGCTGGCCATTGGCATTTCTTGCCATTTTAGGCAGGCCTCGACCGTAGCCTCCCACCGGGCACACGAGGACCCTCAAAAGACTGTAACTATTTCCACGACCAGAGCCCCAACCCTCCCAACTCCTGTGGACCAGCACATAGCCCACCGGCCTTGCATGATTATTTCACGCTGGCCGCTGGCATGTCTTGCCATTTTAGGCAGGCTTCGATCAGAGCTTCCCACTGGGCACACGAGGACACTCAAAAGACTGCACCCATTTCCGACCACGAGCCCCTCAAACCCCTCCCAACCTCATGACCAAAGGCTATAGCCCACCGCCTCGATGACTATTTCACGCTGGCCATTGGCATTTCTTGCTATTTTAGGCAGGGTTCTAATCAGAGCCTCCCACTCGAGCACACGAGGACCCTCGAAAAGACTGTACCCATTTCCGACGCCTGTGAGCCCTGTAACTTCCTCCCCAACCTCATGACCAGGCTATAGCCCACCGGCCTTGTGATTATTTCACGCGCTGCGCCATGGCATTTCTTGCCATTTTAGCGCAGGCCTCTGACCGTAGCCTCCCATCGGGTACACGAGGAGACTCAAAAGACTGCACCCATTTCACGACCAGAACCCCCAAACCCCTCCCCAACCCTCATGGACCAAAGACTATAGCCCACCGCCTTGGCGATGACTATTTCACGCTGGCTGCGCTGGCATGTCTTGCCATTTTAGGGCAGGCCCTGACCGTAGCCTCCCACTGGGCACACGAGGACCCTCGAAAAGACTGTACCCATTTCCGACGACCAGAGCCCCCCAAACCCCCACCCCAAACCCCGCGGCCCAAAGGCGATAGCCCCCCGGCCACGGGGACGATTTGACGCGCGGCGCCGCTGGGCATTTCTTGTAATTTTAGGCAGACCTCTGATCAGAGCCTCCCACTGGGCACACGAGGACACTCGAAAAGACTGTACCCATTTCTCGCACTGTAACCCCGAACTCCCTCCCCAACCCCCGCGGACCAAAGGCTATAGCCCACCGGCCTCGGTGACCATTTCACGCGCTGCGCCGCTGGGCATGTCTTGCCATTTTAGGGAACGCTTCTGACCGTAGCCTCCCACTGGCCACACGAGCACCCTCGAAAAGACTGTAACTATTTCCGACGACCAGAGCCCCCGAAACCCCCTCCCCAACTCCCGTGGACCAAAGGCTATAGCCCACCGGCCTCGGCGACTATTTCACGCTACCGCTTGGCATTTCTTGCTATTTTAGGGTGTGGTTCTGATCAAGCTTCCCACCGAGCACACGAGGACCCTAAAAATTCTGTACCCATTTCCCACACCCGAGCCTCTGAACTTCCTCCCAACCCTCGGACCAAAGGCTATAGCCGACCGCCCTTGTGACTATTTCACGCCACAAGGCCATTGGCATTTCTTGCCATTTTAGCGCAGTGCCTGACCGTAGCCTCCCACTGGGCACACGAGGACACTCGAAAAGACTGTACCCATTTCTGACGCACTGAACCCCAAACCCCTCCCAACCCCTCATGACCAAAGGCTATAGCCCACCGCCTCGATGATGACTATTTCACGCTGGCCATTGGCATTTCTTGCCATTTTAGGGCAGTGCCTCCTGACTGTAGCCTCCCACCGGGCACACGAGGACCTCAAAGACTGTAACTATTTCCGACGACTGAGCTCCTCAACCCTCCCCAACTCCTGTGGACCAAAGGCTATAGCCCACCGGCCTCGGCGACTATTTCACGCGCTGCGCCGCTGGGCATGTCTTGCCATTTTAGGGCAGGCTTCTGATCGTAGCTTCCCACTGGGCACACGAGGACACTCGAAAAGACTGTACCCATTTCCGACGACCAGAGCCCCCGAAACCCCCTCCCCAACCCCCGCGGACCAAAGGCTATAGCCCACCGGCCTCGATGACTATTTCACGCGCTGCGCCGCTGGGCATTTCTTGCTATTTTAGGGCAGGGTTCTAATCGTAGCCTCCCACTGAGCACACGAGGACCCTCGAAAAGACTGTACCCATTTCCGACGCCCAGAGCCCCAGAACTCCCCTCCCCAACCCTCATGACCAGCAGGCTATAGCCCACCGCCCTTGTGACTATTTCACGCGGCCACTGGCATTTCTTGCCATTTTAGCGCTGGCCTCTGACCGTAGCCTCCCACTGGGCACACGAGGACACTCGAAAAGACTGTACCCATTTCTAACCACCAGAACCCCCGAACCCCCTCCCCAACCCACGCGGACCAAAGGCTATAGACCACCGGCCTCGGCGACTATTTCACGCGCTGCGCTGCTGGGCATTTCTTGCTATTTTAGGTCAGGGTTCTGATTGTAGCCTCCCATTGGGCACACGAGGACACCTCCCATGACCATTGCCACCCGTAACCCCCGAACCCCCCAACCTCATGGACCAAAGGCTATAGACCACAAGCCCCATGACTTTTTTTCACGCTGACACTGGCATTTTCTTGCCATTTTAGGCAAGCTTCTGACCAGTAGCCTCCCACTGGGCACACGAGGACCCCTGAAAAGACTGCACTCACCTCCACGACCAGAGCGCCCAAACCCCCCTCCCCAACACCCGCGGACCAAAGGCTATAGCCCACCGGCCTCGGCCACTAATTCGCGCGCTGCGCCGCTGGGCATTTCCTGCCATTTTAGGGCAGGCCTCTGACCGTAGCCTCCCACTGGGCACACGAGGACCCTCAAAAAGACTGTAACTATTTCCGACGACCAGAGCCCCCCAACCCCCACCCCAACTCCCCTGGACCAAACGCTATAGCCCACTGCCTGGCATGATTATTTCACGCTGCGCTTGGCATTTCTTGTTATTTTAGGCAGTGGTTCTGATCAGAGCCTCCCATCGAGCACACGAGACCTCGAAAACACTCAGACCCATTTCCGACGCCCAGAGCCCCTGTAACTTCCTCCCCAACCTCATGGGACCAAAGGCTATAGCCCACCGCCTTGTGACTATTTCACGCTGCGCCATGGCATTTCTTGCTATTTTAGGGCAGGGTTCTGATCGTAGCCTCCCACTGGGCACACGAGGACACTCGAAAAGACTGTACCCATTTCAGACGACCAGAACCCCCGAACCCCCCTCCCCAACCCACGCGGACCAAAGGCTATAGACCACCTGCCTCGGCGACTATTTCACGCGATACGCCGCTGGGCATTTCTTGCCATTTTAGGGCAGGCTTCTGACCGTAGCTTCCCACTGGGCATACGAGGACCGTCGAAAAGACTGTACCCATTTCCATGACCAGAGCCTCAAACCCCTCCCCAACCCCTCATGGACTAAAGTATAGCCCACCGCCTCCATGATTATTTCACGCTGCGCCATTGGCATGTCTTGCCATTTTAGGGCACGCTCTGACCAGAGCCTCCCACCGCCACACGAGCACCCTCGAAAAGACTCAGAACTATTTCCACGACCAGAGCCCCAAACCCCTCCCCAACTCCTGTGACCAGCACATAGCCCACCGCCCCATGATTATTTCACGTGCTATACCGCTGGCATTTCTTGCTATTTTAGCCAGGTTCTGATCAGCCTCCCACTGGGCACACGAGGACCTTCAAAAAGACTGACCCATTTCCGACGCCTGAGCCCTGTAACTTCCTCCCCAACCCCGCTGGACCAAAGGTTATAGACCACCAGCCTCGGCGACCTTTTCACGCTGACGTCACTGGCATTTCTTGCCTTTTTAGGGCAGGCCTCTGACCGTAGCCTCCCACTGGGCACACGAGGACCCTGGAAAATACTGTACCCATTTCCGACCTGAGCCTCAAACCCTCTCCCAACACCATGGGACTAAAGCTATAGCCCACTGCCATGATTATTTCACGCGCTGCTGGCTGGGTATTTCTTGCCTTTCTAGGGCAGGCCTGATCAGAGCCTCCCATTGGGCACACGAGGACCCTCAAAAGACTCAGACCCATTTCCGACCCACTGAGCCTCAAACACCCTCCCAACCTCAAGGACCAAAGGCTATAGCCCACCGGTCTCGGCGACTATTTCACGTGTTGCGCCTGCTAGACATTTCTTGCCATTTTAGGGCAGGCCCTGACTCAGCCTCCCACTGCACACGAGGACCCTCGAAAAGACTGCACCATTTCCACGACAAGAGCCCCAAACACCCTCCCAACCCCGCTGACCAAAGGCTATAGCCCACCGCCTCGATGACCACTACGCTACCATGTATTTCTATTAGGGCAGCTATGACTGTCCACCCACAATACACGAGGACCCTCGAAAAGACTGTACCACTGACGACCAGACCCCGAACCCTCCCAACCGCTGCACTAGCACAGGCCCCACCGCAACTGACTCTTTCACGCTTGCGCCACATTTGTTATTTTATTTTAGGCTTCTGAGAGCCTCCCACTGGGCACACGAGGACCCTGAAAATACTGACCCATTTCCCAACCCGAGCCCCAAACCCCTCCCCAACCCCTCATGGACAAAGGTTATAGCCCACCGCCTCGTGACTACTTCACGCGCTGCGCCAGTATTTCTCCATTTTAGGCAGGCCTCTAATCAGAGCCTCCCACTGGGCACACTAGGACCTCGAAAAGACTGACCCATTTCCTCCCAGCCCCGAACGACCTCCCAACCCTCAAGGACCAAAGGCTAAAGCCCACCGCCCCGACATTAACGTGCGCACTGACATTTCTTGCCATTTTAGGCTTGACCGTAGTCTCCCACTGGGCACACGAGGCCCCTCGACATCAGACCCATTTCCGACTGTGAGCCTCGAACCCCTCCCAACCCCTCGGACCAAAGTTATAGCCCACCGCCTGGTGATTATTTCACGCTGCTGACGCATTTCTTGCCATTTTAGGCAGCCTCAATCAGTAGCCTCCCACATGGCACACTAGGCACCTCGAAAAGACTCACCCATTTCCCAGTCCCAGAGCCCCAAATCCCTCCCCAACCCCTCAAGGACCAAAGGCTAATGCCCACCAGCGATTATTTCACGCTGGCCTCACTGGCATTTCATGCCATTTTATGGTGCCTCCACTGTAGCCTCCCACCGCACACGAGGACCCTTGAAAAGACTGACCATCATTCACCAGAGCCCCCGAACCCTCCCAACCGCCACAGACCAAACGCTATAGCCCACCGCATCTATGACTATTTCACTGGGTATTTCTACCATTTTAGGGCAGTCTCAACTGAGCCTCCCACTGAAAACGAGGACCTCGAGAAGACTGACTCCATTTCATGCCCAGTCCTCGAACGCCCTCCACAACCCCTCATGGACCAATATAGCCCACCTGCCTTGGTGATTATCACGCCATGGTATGCCATGCTATTTTAGTAAAGAAGCCTCCCACTGGGCACAAGGACCTCGAAAGCTCAGACCCATTTCCGACGCCTGAGCCCTTAACGCCCCCAACCCCTCGCTGACCAGGCTTATAGCCCACCGCCTCGACGACTATTTCAGTGTATCTGGCATTTCTTGCCCTTTAGGCAGCCTTGACCGTAGCCTCAGACTCACACGAGGACCCTCGAAAAGACTCAGACCCATTTTCGATGCCTGAGCCCCAACCCCTCCCAACCCCTCATGGACCAGTATAGCCCACCGCCTTGACTATTTCACGTGCCGCGCCTGGCATTATTCTTGCCATTTTACGCAGGCTTCGACTGTAGCCTCCCACGGGCACACGAGGACCAAAATACTGCACCCATTTCTGATGCCCAGCCCCAAACCCCTCCCCAACCCCCTGGGACCAAAAGCTATAGCCCACCGCCCGGCGATTATTTAACGTACGCCACATTTCATTTTAGGCAGTGCTTCTGATCAGCCTCCATCACACGAGGACCCTCAAAATACTGTACCCATTTCACGACTGAGCCCTTGAAACCCCTCCCAACCCCCTGCTGACCAAAGGTTATAGCCCACCGCCCTTGGTGACTATTTCACGCTGGCTATGTCATGCAAGATTTTGCCATTTTAGTATGTGCCTCAATCAGAAGCCTCCCACCCAAGGGCACACTAGGACCCTCGAAAGACTTCACCCATTTCTCCAGTCCCATGAGCTAAATCCCCTCCCCAACCTCATGGACTAGTTATAGCCCAATCGGCCCACCTATGATCATTTCACGCGCTATGGGTCATTGGCATTTTCACATTTTAGGGCAGCCTCTAACTCAGTAGCTCCCACTGGGCACACACTAGGACCCTCAAAAGACTGCACTCCCATTTCCCACTCCCAGAGCTCCCCAAAATCCTCCCCAACCCCCCGACTGACCAGCACATGCCCACTGCCCATGGCTGACACTTCACGCGGCCATGGCTGGTATTTCAGGCCATTTTAGGGCAGGCCTCGACTGAGCCTCCCATCGGCACACGAGACCCTCGAAAAGACTGTACCACTTTGACGACCAGAGCCCCTCAACCCCTCCCAACCGCCGCAGACCAAAAGCTATAGCCCACCGGCCTCGGTGACTATTTCACGCGCTCCGCCGCTGGGAATTACTTGCCATTTTACGGCAGACTTCTGACCGTAGCCTCCCACTGGGAAAACGAGGACCCTCGAAAAGATCAGACTTATTTCCGACGACCGAGCCCCGAACCCCTCTCCCCAACTGGCCAAGCATCAACGCTATAGCCCACCGGCCCAAGTGGACTATTTCACGTGCTGGCACTGGGCTGACATTTCTTGCTATTTGGCAGGCCCGGGTCAGAGCCTCCCACTGGGCACACGAGGGACCCTCGAAAAGACTGACTCCATTTCTGGCGACCAGCCCCTGGAACCCCTCCCCAACCTCTCAAGGACCAGTGTTAGTAGCCCACCGTTTGATTATTTCACGCGGCCATTGCTGGGCATTTCTTTCCATTTTAGGGCAGGCCTCTAATCAGTAGCCTCCCACTGGGAAAACGAGACCTTCAAAAGACTGTGACTCCATTTCCTGTGCCCAGAGCCCCCGAACGCCTTCCCAACCCTCATGTGACTAAAGGCTATAGCCCACCCTCACATTATTTCACGCTACTGCTACCGCTGGTTATCTTCACCATTTTAGGGCAGGCTGCTGACCGTGAGCCTCCCACCTGGCACACAAGGACCCTCAAAAGGCTGCACTCCATTTCCGACGCCATAGCCTCTGTAACGCCTCCCCAACCCTCACGACTAAAGGCTATAGCCTGCCTCGACGACATTTCACAGTATCATTTCTTGCCCTTTTAGGCAGCCTCTAACCATAGCCTCCCATGGGCACACGAGACCCTCGAAAAGACTGCACCCATATCCGATGCCCAGAGCCCTTAACCCTCCCCAACCCTCATGACTCAAAGGCTTATAGCCCACCGCCCGGCTGATTATTTCACGTGTTGCGCCTGGCATTACATTTATTTTAGGGCAAGCCTGACCAGAGCCTCCCACCTGGGCACACGAGGACCTCTAAAAGACTGTACCCATTTCTCGATGCCTGTGAGCCCCCTCGAACCCCTTCCCCAACCCTCATGGACTAAAAAGCTATAGCCCACCGGCCTTTACGATTATTTAACGTGTTGCGTCACTTGACATTTCTGCCATTTTAGGGCAGGCTTCTAACCAGAGCCTCCCACCTGGGCATGTGGAGGACCCTCAAAAGACTCAGACTCCATTTCCTACGCACTGTAGCCTCAAACCCCTTCCCAACTCCTCATGACCAAATGTTATAGCCCACCGCCTTGTGACTATTTCACGCTGCGCCTGGCTGGCATTTCTTGCCATTTTAGGGCATGTGCCTCTAACTGTAGCCTCCCACTGGGCACACACTAGGACCCTCGAAAGATTGTACCCATTTCCCAGCCCCAGAGCCCCAAACGCCTCCTCCCCAACCCTCATGGACCAAAGGCTAGCCCACCGGCCGGCTGACTATTTCACAGACCGCGCTGAGCATGTCTTGTCATTTTCTAGCAGCCTCTGACCATAGTCTCCCACTGGTGCACGAGACCCTCGAAGACTGTACCCATTTCATGCCCAGAGCCCTTAACCCTCCCAAACCCTCAAGGACCAAAGGCTATAGCCCACCGCCCTTTGCTGATTATTTCCACGCGCTATACTACTGAGTATTTCTTGTTATTTTAGGCAGGCTTGGTCGTAGCCTCCCACTGGAAAACGAGGACCTTCGAAAAGATCAGACCCATTTCCTGTGCCCAGAGTCTCGAACGACTCCTCCCAACCCTCATGGACCAGCACATAGCCCACCGCTACATGATTATTTCACAGACTGCGCCACTGAGCATGTCTTGTCATTTTTCGCAGGCCTCTGACCATAGTCTCCCACTGGTGCACGAGGACCCTCGAAAAGACTGCAGACTGACTCATGCCTGAGCCCCAACCCCTCCCCAAACCCCTCATGGACCAAAGGCTATATAGCCCACTGCCCTCATGATTATTTCACGCGCCAAGGCGCTGAGTATTTCTTGTTATTTTAGGGCAGGCTTCTGACTCAGTAGCCTCCCACTGGCACGGAAGGACCTCGAAAAGGCTGCACCCATTTCCGGACCCTGTGAGCCCTGTAACGCCCCTCCCAACCCTCACGACCAAAGGCTAGAGCCCACCTGCCTCGATGACTATTTCAAGACGCTGCATCATTGGCATTTCTTGCCCTTTAGGGCAGCCTCAACAATAGCCTCCCACTAGGCAGAGAAGGACCCTCGAAAAGACTGTACCCATTTCCCATGCCCAGAGCCCTGTAACCCTCCCAACCCTCATGGACTAAAGGCTATAGCCCAGATTAT
Organism: Citropsis articulata; assembly: GCA_030449925.1. Taxonomy (NCBI): domain Eukaryota; kingdom Viridiplantae; phylum Streptophyta; class Magnoliopsida; order Sapindales; family Rutaceae; genus Citropsis; species Citropsis articulata. The sequence continues at coordinate 1,001,111 of JASUUH010000234.1, read as the reverse complement.
TTCACGTGTTGCGCCACAGCATTACTTCCATTTTACTAGGCTCACAGAGCCTCCCACTGGGCACACGAGGACCCTCGAAAAGATCATTGTACTCCATTTCATGCCCAGAGCTCTGAACCCCTCCCCAACCCCTCATGACCAAAAAGCTATAGCCCACCGGCCTCATGACTATTTAACGTGTTGCGCCGGCCGACATTTTTTGCCATTTTAGGGCAGGCTTCTGACCAGAGCCTCCCACCTGGGCACAGTGAGGACCCTAAAAAGATCAGACCCATTTCCGACGACTGTAACCCTCGAAACCCCTCCCAACCCTCATGACTAAATGTTATAGCCCACCGGCCTCAAGGATTATTTCACGGCCATGCCTGCTTGAGTATTTCTTGCCATTTTAGGGCTCCCACTGGGCACGTAAGTACCCTCGAAAAGGCCGTACCCATTTCCGACGCCCAGATCCCCAGAACGCCACTCCCAACCCCGACTAAAGGTTATAGCCCACCGGCCTCACGATTATTTCAAGACGCCATCGCTACATTTCTTGCCCTTTAGGGCAGCCCTCTGACCAGTAGCATCCCACTGGGCACATGAGGACACTGAAAAGACTGTACCCATTTCCATGCCCCGAGCCCTGTAACCCTCCCAACCCCTCAAGGACCAAAGGCTATAGCCCCCTGGCCTTGGCGACTATTTCACGTATACGCGCTGGATATTTTGCCATTTTAGGCAGGCTTTGACCAGAGCCTCCCATCAAGGCACACGAGGACGCCGAAAAGACTGTACGACTCCATTTCACACTGTAGCCACCAAAACCCTCCCCAACCCTCATGGGACCAGTACATAGCCCACCGGCCTTGGTGATAATTTCACGAGTCACCACTGGGCATGTCTTTGCACATTTTAGGGCAGGCTTCGACCGTAGCCTCCCATCGGGCACACGAGGACCCTCGACAATACTGTACCTTTCTCGACGCCCAGAGCCCTGTAACTCCCACCCCCCTCAAGGGATCAAGGCTATAGCCCACCGGCCTCGATGACTATTTCAAGACGCTGATCGCTGGGCATTTCTTGCCCTTTAGGCAGGCCTCGACCGTAGCCTCCCACCTGGGTACACGAGGACCCTCGAATAGATCAGACTCCATTTCATGCCCAGAGCCCTGTAACCCTCCCCAACCCTCATGGGCCAAAGGCTATAGCCCACCGGGCGACTATTTCACGCGCTACCGCCTAGGCATTACTTTTCCGCTTATGGCGTGCTTGATCAGTAGCCTCCCATCGGGCACACGAGGGCCCTCGAAAGCCTTTATTCATTTCTGATGCCTGAGCCCCGAACCCTCCCAACCCCGTGGGACCAAAAAGTTATAGCCCACCGCCCTCTAAGAACTATTTCCACGCTACTGAGCCGCTTGGTATTTCTTGCCATTTTGGGCAGGTGTCTCGATCAGAGTCACCCATCAAGACGAGGACCCTCAAAACCTGCACCCATTTCGACGCCCAGAGCCCTGTAATGCCCCTCCCAACCCCTCATGACTAAAGGCTATAGCCCACCGGCCTCGCTGACACTCTCACGCTGATGCGCACTGGCATGTCTTGCCATTTTAGGGCAGTGCCTCTGATCAGAGCCTCCCATCAAGCACACGAGGACCCTCGAAAAGACTGTACCCATTTCCGACGACCAGAGCCCCCGAACGGCCTTCCCCAACCCCCGAGGACCAAAGGCTATAGCCCACCGGCCTCGGTGACTATTTCACGAGCTGCACCGCTGGGCATTTCTTGCCATTCTAGGGCAGGCCTCTAACGAGCTCTCCGGGCACATGAGGACCTCGAAAGATCAGTACCCATTTCTGATGCCCAGAGCCCTGTAACTTCCCTCCCAACCCTCATGGACCAGTTATAGCCCACCGGCCTCAGCGACAATTTCACGCGATGCGCCGCTGGGCATGTCTTGCCATTTTAGGGCAGGCCTCTGACCGTAGCCTCCCACTGGGCACACGAGGACCCTCGAAAAGACTGTACCCATTTCCGACGACCAGAGCCCCCGAACGGCCTTCCCCAACCCCCGAGGACCAAAGGCTATAGCCCACCGGCCTCGGTGACTATTTCACGCGCTGCGCCGCTGGGCATTTCTTGCCATTTTAGGGCAGGCTTCTGACCGTAGCCTCCCACTGGGCACACGAGGACCGTCGAAAAGACTGTACCCATTTCCGACGACCAGAGCCCCAGAAAAACCCACCCCAACCCCCCCCGCCCAAAGGCGATATCCCACCGCCTGGCGATTATTTCACGCGCTACTGGCTTGGCATTTCTTGCTATTTTAGGGCAGGGTTCTGATCGTAGCCTCCCAATCGAAAGCACACGAGGACCCTCTAAAAGACTGTACCCATTTTCGACGACTAGAGCCCCAGAACTTCCTTCCCCAACCCCCGAGGACCAAAGGCTATAGCCCACCGGCCTCGGTGACTATTTCACGCGCTGCGCCGCTGGGCATTTCTTGCCATTTTAGGGCAGGCCTCTGACCGTAGCCGCCCACTAGGCACACGAGGACCCTCGAAAAGACTCTACATATTTCCGACAACCAGAGCCCCCCAAAAACCCACCCCAACCCTCATGACCAGCTATAGCCCACCGCCTCGGTGGATTATTTCACGCGCTGCCATGCTGGGAATTTCTTGCCATTTTAGGTAGGCCTCTGACCAGAGCCTCCCACCGGGCACACACACATGAGGACCTCGGTGTTGCAGACCCATTTCTGATGCCCAGAGCCCTTAACTTCCTCCCCAACCTCATGGGACCAAAGGCTATAGCCCACCGCCTCGCTGACACTTTCACGCTGATGCGCCACAGCATGTCTTGCCATTTTAGGGCAGGCTCTGATCAGTAGCCTCCCATCTGGCACACGAGACCTCGAAAAGACTGTACCCATTTCCGACGAGCAGAGCCCCCGAACGGCCTTCCCCAACCCCCGAGGACCAAAGGCTATAGCCCACCGGCCTCGGTGACACTCCACGCGGCACATCTGGCATTTTTGCCATTTTAGGCAGTGCCTCATCGAGCCTCCCACTGGGCACACGAGAACCCTCAAAAAGACTGTACAAATTTAAGACAACCCGATCCCCCGAAACCCCCTCCCTAACCCCCGAGGACCACTATAGCCCACCGCCCTTGTGATTATTTCCACGCACAAGGCCATGGACATTTCTAGCTATTTTAGGGCAGGCTTGATCAGAGCCTCCCACCGGGCACACGAGACCTTCAAAAGACTGTACCCATTTCCGACGACTGTGAGCCCTCAAACACCCTCCCCAACCTCATGACCAAAGTGATATAGCCCACCGCCTCGGCGATTATTTCACGCGCTGCGCCCGCTTGGCATTTCTTGCTATTTTAGGGCAGGTTCTGATCAGCCTCCCACTGAGCACACGAGGGACCTCAAAAGACTGTACCCATTTCCACGCCTGTGAGCCCTGTAACTTCCTCCCCAACCTCAAGGGACCAAAGGCTATAGCCCACCGCCCCATGATTATTTCACGCGCTATGCCGCTTGGCATTTCTTGCTATTTTAGGGCAGGGTTCTGATCGTAGCATACCACTGAGCACACGAGGTACCTCGAAAAGTCTGTACCCTTTTCCACGCCTGTAGAGCCCCAGAACGCCCTCCCCCAACCCCATGACCAAAGGCTATAGCCCACCGCCTCCATGACAATTTCACGCTGATGCGCTTGGCATGTCTTCCCATTTTAGGGCAGGCCTATGACCAGTAGCCTCCCATCAAGTACACGAGGACCTCGAAAAGACTGTACCCATTTCCTGACCACTGTGAGCCCCGAACCCCTCCCCCAACTCCTGTGGACCAAAGGCTATAGCCCACCGGCCTCATGATTATTTCACGCCACGCCGCTTGGCATTTCTTGCTATTTTAGGGCAGGGTTCTGATCGTAGCCTCCCATCGAGCACACGAGACCCTCGAAAAGATCAGACCCATTCTCGACGCCTGTGAGCCCCGTAACTTCCCTCCCCAACCCTCATGACCATAGGCTATAGCCCACCGCCTCGTGACTATTTCACGCGCTGCGCCTTGGGCATTTCTTGCCATTTTAGCAGGCCTCTAACCGTAGCCTCCCACCTGGGCACACGAGGACACTGAAAAGACTCAGTACCCATTTCTGACGAACCCCGAACCCCTCCCAACCCACGCTGACCAAAGGCTATAGACCACCGCCTCCATGACTATTTCACGCTGACACGTCACTGGGATTTCTTGTAATTTTAGGCAGGCTTTGACCGTAGCCTCCCATCACACGAGGACCGGCCGAAGATCAGACATATTTCCGACGGCCAGAGCCCCCAAAACACCCTCCCCAACCCCTCATGACCAAAGGTTATAGCCCACCGCCTTGCTGATTATTTCACGCGCCAAGGCCATGGCATGTCTTGCCATTTTAGAACGCCTGACCGTAGCCGCCCACTGGCCACACGAGACCCTCGAAAAGATCAGAACTATTTCCGACGCACTGAGCCCCTCAAACCCTCCCAACTCCCGTGGACCAAAGGCAGAGCCCACCGCCTTGCGACTATTTCACGCTACGGCCATGTCATGGTATTTCTTGCCATTTTAGGCAGGTTCTGATCGTAGCCTCGCCACTAGGCACACGAGGACCCTCGAAAACACTGACCCATTTCCACGCCTGAGCCCCAGAACTTCCTCCCAACCCCTCATGACCAAAGGTTATAGCCCACCGGCCGGCGATTATTTCACGCCAAGTCATTGGCATTTCTTGCTATTTTAGGTCATGATCGCAGCCTCCCACTGGGCAAACGAGGACACTGAAAAGACTGACTCCATTTCCACGACCAGAACCCTCTTAACCCCCAACCTCATGGACCAAAGGCTATAGACCACCGCCTCCGCGATTTTTCACACGAGCACGCTGACATTTCTTGCATTTTAGGGCAGGCGCCTGACCGTAGCCTCCCATGGGCACACTAGGACCCACGAAAAGACTCAGACCCATTTCCCGATGACCAGCCCTCAAACACCCTCCCAACCCCTCATGGATTTAAAGGCTATAGCCCACCGGCCTCGATGACTATTTCACGCGCTGCGCCGCTGGGTATTTCGTGCCATTTTAGGGCAGGCCTCTGACCGTGGCCTCCCACTGGGCACACGAGGACCCTCGAAAAGACTGTACCAATTTCTGACGACCAGAGACCCCGAACCTCCCTCCCCAACCGCCGCAGACCAAAGGCTATAGCCCACCGGCATCGGTGACTATTTCACGCGTTACGCCGCTGGGCATTACTTGCCATTTTATGGTAGGCTTCTGACCGTAGCCTCCCACTGGGAACACGAGGACCCTCGAAAAGACTGTACCCAATTCCGACGCCCAGAGCCCCCGAACGCCCCTCCCCAACCTCATGGACCAAAGGTTATACCCCACCGATCGGGCGATTATTTCACGTGTTGCGCCATGGACATTTCTTGCCATTTTCAGGCAGGCTTGGTCAGAGCCTCCCACTGGGCACACGAGGACCCTCGAAAAGACTGTACCCATTTACGACGACCTGAGCCCCCTCAAACCCTCCCAACCCTCATGACTAGCCCACCGCCCTGGTGACTATTTCACGCTACATATTTTTGCCATTTTAGGGCAGGCCTCTAATCAGAGCCTCCCACTGGGCACACTAGGACCTCGAAAAGACTGTACTCCATTTCCTGGGCCCCAGAGCCCCGAACGCCCTCCCAACTCCTCATGACCAAAGGCTAAAGCCCACCGCCTGGGCGATTATTTAACGTAAGGCGCCTGGCTGACATTTCTGTTATTTTAGGCAGGCTTGATCAGAGCCTCCCACTGGGCACACGAGGACCCTCAAAAGACTCAGACCCATTTCCGATGCCTGTGAGCCCTGTAACCCTCCCAACCCCTCATGACCAAAGGCTTATAGCCCACCGCCTTGCTGACTATTTAACGTGGCGCTCACTGATATTTCTTGCTATTTTAGGGCAGTGCTTCCTGATCAGAGCCTCCCACTGGGCACACGAGGACCCTCGAAATACTCAGACCCATTTCCGACGGCCAGAGCCCTTGAAACCCCTCCCAACCTCATGACTAAAGGTTATAGCCCACTGAATTTTTTCACGCGCTGCGCCAAGGCATTTTTGCCATTTTAGGGCAGGCCTCTAATCAGAGGCCTCCCACTGCACACTAGGACCTCGAAAAGACTGTACCCATTTCCTGGGCCTCCTGTGAGCCCCTGAATGCCCTCCCAACCCTCATGGACCAAAGGTTAAAGCCCACCGCCCCATGATTATTTAACGTGGCTGCGCCATCGACATTTCTGTTATTTTAGGGCAGGCTTCTGACCGTAGCCTCCCACTGGGCACACAAGGACCCTCGAAAAGACTGTACCAATTTCTGACGACTAGAGCCCTCGAACCCCCCTCCCCAACCGCCGCAGACCAAACGCAATAGCCCACCGGCCTCGGTGACTATTTCACGTGCGCGCTGACATTTCTTCCCATTTTCGGGCAGGCTTCCGTAGCCTCTCACTGGCACACGAGGACCTCAAAGATCAGACCCATTTCCATGACCAGAGCCTCAAACCCCCACCCCAACCCCTCATGGGACCAAAGGTTATAGCCCACCGCCCTTGACTATTTCACACGCTGTCACTGGCATTTTTTCCATTTTAGGGCAGGCCTCTAATCAGAGCCTCCCACTGGGAAAACGAGGACCGTCGAAAAGACTATACCCATTTCCCAGGCCCAGAGCCCCGTAACGCACTCCACAACCCCATGGACCAAAGGCTATAGCCCACCGGCCCTCGGCCATTATTTCACGCACTGGCCATTGGTATCTTTACATTTTAGGGCAGGCTGCTGATCAGAGCCTCCCACTGGGCACACAAGGACCCTCGAAGGCTGCATTTACTCGACGCCCAGAGCCCTGCACCCCTCCCCAACCCCTCACGACTAAAGGCTATAGCCCACTGCCTCGACGACTATTTCACGCCGCATCAAGCATTTCTTGCCCTTTTAGGGCAGGTCCTGACCGTAGCCTCCCACCTGGGCACATGAGGACACCTCGAAAAGACTGCACTACTCCATGCCTGTAACCCTGTAACTCCACCTCCCAACCCCGGCGGACCAAAGGCTTATAGCCCACTGCCTTGGGCGATTATTTCACGTGTTGCCACTGGCATTACTTGCCATTTTACTACAGTGCCTCTAATCAGAAGCCTCCCACTGGGCACACTATGACCCTCGAAAAGATTGTACCCATTTCCAAGTCCCAGAGCCCCAAAACGCCCTCCCAACCCCCATGACCAAAGTTATAGCCCATCAAGGCTTAACTATTTCACGTGTTGCGCGCTGACATTTCTTGCCATTTTCGGCAGGCTTCTGTCAGAGTGTCCCCACTGGGCACACGAGGACCCTCGAAAAGACTGTACCCATTTCCGACGACCAGAGCCCCCGAACCCTCATCCCCAACCCCCATGGACCAAAGGCTATAGCCCACCGGCCTCGGCCACTATTTCACGTGCTGCGCCGCTGGGTATTTCTTGTCATTTTTGGGCAGGCCTCTGACCGTAGCCTCCCACTGGGAAAACGAGGACCTTCGAAAAGACTATACCCATTTCCCAGGCCCAGAGCCCCCGAACGACCCTCCCCAACCCCTCAAGGACCAGCACTATAGCCCACTGCCCTTGATTTTTTTTTCACGATCACCGCTGAGCATGTCTTGTCATTTTTCGGCAGGCCTCTGACCATAGTCTCCCACTGGGTGCACGAGGACCCTCGAAAAGACTGTACCCATTTCCGATGCCCAGAGCCTCAGAACCCCCCTCCCCAACCCCCGCGGACCAAAGGCTATAGCCCACCGGCCTCGGCGACTATTTCACGCCATGACGCTGAGCATTTCTTGCCATTTTAGGGCAGGCTTGACCAGAGCCTCCCACTCAATGGCGACCTCGAAAGGCTGCACCTATTTCCGACGCCCAGAGCCCTGTAACGCACTCCCAACCCTCATGACACCAGGCTATAGCCCACTGCCTCATGATTATTTCACGCTATGACGCTTAAGCATTTCTTCCCATTTTAGGGCAGTGCTTCTGACCAGTAGCCTCCCACTGGCACGCATGACCTCGAAACGGCTGCACTCCATTTCTCCGACGCCCAGAGCCCCGTAACGCCACTCCCAACCCCACGCTGACCAAAGGCTATAGCCCACCGCCTCGACGACTATTTCAAGACGCTGCATCACATTTCTTGCCCTTTAGGGCAGCCTCTAACCATAGCCTCCCATGGGCACACGAGGACCCTCGAAAAGACTGACCCATTTCTCATGCCTGTGAGTCCCAACCCTCCCCAACCCTCATGGGACTGGAAGGCTATAGCCCACCGCCCTTGACTATTTCACGCCACTGGCAAGGCCATCAGTACTTGCCATTTTCAAGGTGCTTGTCAGAAGGCCCCATCAAGCACACGAGGACCCTCGAAAAGACTCAGACTCCATTTCCGACGTACCTCAGAGCTCCTCAACCCTCATCCCCAACCCCATGGACCCAGTTATTTCCACCGCCCTCGCCACTATTTCACGTGCGCCATTGGTATTTCTTGTCATTTTGGCAGGCCTCCTGACCGTAGCCTCCCATGGAAAACGAGGACCTCGAAAAGACCAGACCCATTTCCTGTGCCCAGAGCCCCGAACGACCCCTCCCCAACCCCTCATGACCAGGCTATAGCCCACCTGCCTCACATGACTATTTCACGTGATCCGCTACTGGGCATGTCTGGTCATTTTTCTACAGCCTGACCATAGTCTCCCACTGGTACACGAGGACCTCGAAAAGACTGTACCCATTTCCCATGCCCAGAGCCCTGTAACCCTCCCCAACCCCTGACCAAAGGCTATAGCCCACTGCCCCACGATTATTTCACGCCTGGGCTGAGCATTTCTTGCCATTTTAGTGGCAGGCTTGACCAGAGCCTCCCACTGGCACGCATGACCTCGAAAAGGTCAGACCCATTTCCGACGCCCAGAGCCCCGTAACGCCCCTCCCCAACCCTCACGACCAAAGGCTATAGCCCACTGCCTCGACGATTATTTAACGTGTTGCGCACACTGGCATTTCTTGCCATTTTCAAGGTGCTTCTGGTCAGAGCCTCCCACTCGGGCACACGAGACCCTCAAAAGATCAGACCCATTCCGACGCACCGTGAGCCCCGAACCCTCATCCCCAACCCCCATGGACCAAAGTAGAGCCCACTGCCTCGGCCACCATTTCACTCACGTGTGCGCTCACTGGTATTTCTTGTCATTTAGGGCAGTGCCTCGACCGTAGCCTCCCACTGGAAAACGAGACCTCAAAAGACTATACCCATTTCCTGTGCCCAGAGCCCCGAATCCAACGACCTCCCCAACCCTCATGGACCAAAGGCTATAGCCCACTGCCCTCATGATTGTTTCACGACTGCGCTTGAGCATGTCTTGTCATTTTCGGCAGGCCTCTGACCATAGTCTCCCACTGCACGAGGACCCTCGAAAAGACTGTACCCATTTCCATGCCCAGAGCCCTCGTAACCCTCCCCAACCCCTCATGACCAAAGGCTATAGCCCACCGCCCCATGATTATTTCACGCTACCATGACGCTGAGCATTTCTTGCCATTTTAGGGCAGGCTTCTGATCAGAGCCTCCCACTGGCACGCAAGGACCTCGAAAAGGTCAGACCCATTTCCGACGCCTGTGAGCCCTGAACGCCACTCCCAACCCCCGCTACTAAAGGCTATAGCCCACCTGCCTCATGATTATTTCACGGCCATGACGCTAAGCATTTCTTCCCATTTTAGGCAGGCTTCTGACCGAGCCTCCCATCACGCAAGGACCTCGAAAAGGTCAGATCCATTTCCGACGCCTGTGAGCCCTGTAACGCCAGTCCCCAACCTCCGCTGACCGCAGGCTATAGCCCACTGCCTCGACGACTATTTCAGACGCTGCATCATTGGCATTTCTTGCCCTTTAGGCAGCCCTAACCATAGCCTCCCATCACACGAGGACCCTCAAAAGACTGACCCATTTCCATGCCCAGAGCCCGTAACCCCTCCCAACCCCTCATGGACCAAAGGCTATAGCCCACTGCCTATTATTTCACGCCATGACGCTACATTTCTTCCCATTTTAGGGCAGGCTTGACCAGAGCCTCCCACTGGGCACGCAAGGACCCTCGAAAAGGTCAGATCCATTTCCGACGCCCAGCCCTGTAACGCCACTCCCCAACCCCTCACGACCAGGCTATAGCCCACCGCCTCGACGATTATTTCGACGCTGCATCGCTGGCATTTCTTGCCCTTTAGGCAGCCTCTAACCATAGCCTCCCACTGGCACACGAGGACCTCGAAAGACTGTACCCATTTCCATGCCTGTAGTCCTGTAACCCCTCCCAACCCTCATGGACCAGTTATAGCCCACCGCCTTGGTGACTATTTCACGCGGCCATACTGGCATTTCTTGCCATTTTAGGGCAGGCCTCTAATCAGTAGCCTCCCACTGGAAAACGAGGACCTTCAAAAAGATCAGACCCATTTCCTGTGCCCAGAGCCCCGAACCACCCTCCCCAACCCCGCCAAAGGCTATAGCCCACCGCCTCGATGACTATTTCACGCATCAAGGCATGTCTGTCATTTTTCTGCAGGCCTCTGACCATAGTCTCCCACTGGCACACGAGACCTCGAAAGACTGCACCCATTTCCGATGCCCAGCCCTGTAACCCCTCCCAACCTCTGGACCAAAGGCTATAGCCCACCGCCTCATGGATTATTTCACGCCTGCCGCATTGAGCATTTCTTGCCATTTTAGGGCAGGCTTCTGACTGTAGCCTCCCATCACGCAAGGACCCTCAAAAGGCTGCACCCATTTCCGACGCCTGTGAGCCCCTGTAACGCCACTCCCAACCCCTCACGACCAGGCTATAGCCCACCGCCTCGACGACTTATTTCAGACGCTGCATCATTGGCATTTCTTGCCCTTTAGGCAGCTCAACCATAGCCTCCATCAAGGCACACGAGGACCTCGAAAAGACTGTACCCATTTCCATGCCTGTGAGTCCTGTAACCCCTCCCCAACCCCGCTGACCAGCATAGCCCACCGCCCTGGTGACTATTTCACGCTGGCCGCCACTGGGCATTTCTTGCCATTTTCGGCAGGCTCGTCAGTAGCCTCCACTGGGCACACGAGGACCCTCAAAAGACTGTACCCATTTCCGACGCACTGAGCCCCGAACCTCATCCCCAACCCCCATGGACCAAAGTTATAGCCCACTGCCTCGCCACTATTTCACGTGTTGCGCTACTGGTATTTCTTGTCATTTTGGGCAGGCCTCTAACCGTAGCCTCCCACTGGGAAAACGAGGACCTCAAAAAGACAGACTCCATTTCCTGTGCCCAGAGCCCCCGAACCACCCTCCCCAACCTCATGACCAAAGCAAGTTATAGCCCACCGCCTTTGGCGATTATTTCACGTGACGCACATTGGCATGTCTGGTCATTTTTCTGCAGGCCTCTGACCATAGTCTCCCATCACACGAGACCTCGAAAAGATCACCCATTTCATGCCCAGCCCTAACCCCTCCCCAACCCCTCATGACTAAAGGCTATAGCCCACTGCCTGCTGATTATTTCACGCCTGCCACTGAGCATTTCTTCCATTTTAGGGCAGGCTTCGACCAGTAGCCTCCCACTGGCACGCATGACCTCGAAAAGGCTGCACCCATTTCCGACGCCCAGAGCCCTGAACGCCCTCCCAACCCTCACGACCAAAGGCTATAGCCCACCGGCCTCTTGGACTTATTTCACGCTGCCACTGGCATTTCTTGCCATTTTAGGCAGGCCTCTAACTGTAGCCTCCCACTGGGAAAACGAGACCTTCAAAAGACTGTACCCATTTCCTGTGCCCAGAGCCCCGAACGACCCTCCCAACCCTCATGGACCAGGCTTATAGCCCACCGGCTGACTTATTTCACGTGATCACTGGCTGGGCATGTCTGGTCATTTTCTGCAGGCCTCACCATAGTCTCCCACTGGTACACGAGGACCTCGAAAAGACTCACTACTCATGCCCAGAGCCCTGTAACCCTCCCCAACCTCATGGACCAGTTATAGCCCACTGCATGATTATTTCACGCTTCTGCGCTACGCTTGAGCATTTCTTGCCATTTTAGGGCAGGCTTCTGACCAGAGCCTCCCACTGGCACGCAGGACCCTCGAAAAGACTGACCCATTTCCGACGCCCAGAGCCCCGTAACGCCCCTCCCAACCCTCATGGACCAGCACTATAGCCCACCGCCTCGACGATTATTTAACGTGTTGCGCCATTTCTGTCATTTTCGGCAGGCCGCGTCAGAGCCTCCCATCACACACGATGACCCTCGAAAAGACTGTACCCATTTCCGAAGACCAGAGCCCCCGAACCCTCATCCCCAACCCCCATGGACCAGCACATAGCCCACCGCCTGCCAATTATTTCACGTGCGCACTGGTATTTCTTGTCATTTTTGGGCAGGCCTCTGACCGTAGCCTCCCACTGGGAAAACGAGGACCTTCGAAAAGACTGTACCCATTTCCCAGGCCCAGAGCCCCCGAACGACCCTCCCCAACCCCCGCGGACCAAAGGCTATAGCCCACCGGCATGACTATTTCACGATCACGCGCTGAGCATGTCTTGTCATTTTTCGGGCAGGCCTCGACCATAGTCTCCCACTGCACGAGGACCTCGAAAAGACTGTACCCATTTCCATGCCCAGAGCCCGTAACCCACTCCCAACCCTCATGACCAAAGGCTATAGCCCACCGGCTCGCTGATTATTTCACGCTATGACGCTTGAGCATTTCTTGACATTTTAGGGCAGGCTTGATCAGAGCCTCCCACTGGCACGCAAGGACCTCGAAAGGCTGTGACCCATTTCCGACGCCCAGCCCCAGAACGCCACTCCCAACCCCCGCCACTAAAGGCTATAGCCCACCGCCTCATGACTATTTCACGCTGACGCTTAAGCATTTCTTCCCATTTAGGCAGGCTTGACCAGCCTCCCACTGGCACGCAAGGACCTCGAAAAGGTCAGATCCATTTCCGACGCCAGAGCCCCAGTAACGCCACTCCCAACCTCCGCCGACCAGCAGCTATAGCCCACCGCCTCGACGACTATTTCACGCTGATCATTGGCATTTCTTGCCCTTTAGGGCAGCCTCAACCATAGCCTCCCATCTACACGAGGACCTCGAAAAGACTGTACCCATTTCCGATGCCCAGAGTCCCAACCCTCCCAACCCCTCATGGACCAAAGGCTTATAGCCCACTGCCTCATGATTATTTCACGCTAAGTGACGCTTAGCATTTCTTGCCATTTTAGGCAGGCTTCTGACCAGAGCCTCCCATCTGCACGCAGGACCTCGAAAAGGCTGTGACTCCATTTCCGACGCCCAGAGCCCCAGAACGCCACTCCCGATCCCCAGCTTACCAAAGGCTATAGCCCACCGGCCTCGGCGACTATTTTACGCGCTGCGACGCTAAGCAGTTCTTCCCATTTTAGGGCAGGCTGACCAGAGCCTCCCACTGGCACGCAAGGACCCTCGAAAAGGTCAGATCCATTTCCGACGCCTGAGCCCTGCAACGCCACTCCCAACCCTCACGACCAGTATAGCCCACCGGCCTCGACGACTATTTCGACGCTGCATCACATTTCTTGCCCTTTTAGGGCAGCCTCAACCATAGCCTCCCACTGGGCACACGAGGACCTCGAAAAGACTGTACCCATTTCCCATGCCCAGAGTCCTGTAACCCTCCCAACCCCGCGACTGCTATAGCCCACCGCCCTATGACTATTTCACGCTGGCTACTGGCATTTCTTGCCATTTTAGGGCAGGCCACTAACCAGAGCCTCCCACTGGGAAAACGAGGACCTCAAAAAGATCAGACCCATTTCCTGTGCCCAGAGCCCCGAACCACCCTCCCAACCCTCATGGGACCAAAGGCTATAGCCCACCGCCTTGGCTGACTTATTTCACGTGACTGCGGCTGGCATGTCTGGTCATTTTTCTGCAGGCCTCGACCATAGTCTCCCACTGGGTACACGAGACCTCGAAAAGACTGCACCCATTTCCATGCCCAGAGCCCTGTAACCCTCCCAACCCTCATGACCAAAGGCTATAGCCCACCGCCTTGTGATTATTTCACGCTCATACCACTGAGCATTTCTTGCCATTTTAGGCAGTGCTTCTGACTGAGCCTCCCATCACACGCAGGACCCTCGAAAAGACTCAGACCACCTCCGACGCCTGTGAGCCCTGAACGCCCCTCCCAACCTCACGCTGACAGCAAAGGTTATAGCCCACCTGCCTCGACGATTATTTAACGTGATGCGCTGGGCTGACATTTCTTGCCATTTTAGGGCAGGCTCTGACCCAGCCTCCCACTGGGTTCATGAGGACCCTAAAAAGATCTGACACCACCTCCGACGCCCAGAGCCCTCCAAAACCTCCTCCCCAACCTCAAGGGACCAGAGCCCACCGCCCTATGACTATTTCACGCTGCGCCATGGCATTTCTTGCCATTTAGGGCATGCCTCTGACCTCAGCCTCCCACTGGAACGAGGACCTCGAAAAGCACTATACCCATTTCTGCCTGTAGCCCTTGTAACCCTCCCAACCCCTCATGACCAAAGGCTAGTAGCCCACCGCCTCGGCTGACTGTTTCCACGATCGCCATGACCACTGAGCATGTCTTCATTTTTTCAAGTGCCTCCTGACCATAGTCTCCCACTCACGAGTGACCCTGAAAAGGCTGCACCCATTTCCGATGCCTGTGAGCCTCGTAATCCCACTCCCCAACCCCTCATGACCAGCTATAGGCCCACCGGGCCTCGGGCGATTATTCCATTACGCCACATGAGCATTTCTTCCATTTTAGGGCAGGCTTTGACCGTAGCCTCCCACCGGGCACGCAAGGACCTCGAAAAGGCTCAGACTCCATTTCTCGACGCCTGAGCCCTGCATCGCCACTCCCCAACCTCACGACTAAAGCACATAGCCCACTGCCATGACTATTTCACGCGCTGCGACGCTAAGCATTTCTTCCCATTTTAGGGCAGGCTTCTGACCGTAGCCTCCCACTGGGCACGCAAGGACCCTCGAAAAGGCCGTACCCATTTCCGACGCCCAGAGCCCCAGAACGCCACTCCCCAACCCCCGCTGACCAAAGGCTATAGCCCACCGGCCTCGACGACTATTTCAAGACGCATCATTGGCATTTCTTGCCCTTTAGGCAGCCTCTAACCATAGCCTCCCATCGGGCACACGAGGACCTCAAAAGATCAGTACTCCATTTCTCGATGCCCAGAGTCCTGTAACCCCGCCTCCCAACCCTCATGGACCAGTATAGCCCACCGCCTTGATTATTTCACGCGCCAAGCCATGGCATTTCTTGCCATTTTAGGGCAGGCTCTAACCATAGCCTCACACTGGAAAACGAGGACCTCGAAAAGACTGTACCCATTTCCTGTGCCCAGAGCCCCGAACCACCCTCCCCAACCCCCATGACCAAAGGCTATAGCCCACCGCCTCCATGACTATTTCACGACTGCGCACATTGGCATTTCTGTCATTTTAGGCAGGCCTCTGGCCATAGTCTCCCACTGGGCACACGAGGACCTCAAAAGACTGTACCCATTTCCACCCAGAGCCCCGAACCTCATCCCAACCCCCATGGACCAAAGGCTATAGCCCACCGCCTGACTATTTCACGTCACACATTGGTATTTTGTCATTTTAGGCAGGCCTCTGACCGTAGCCTCCCACTGGAAAACGAGGACCTCAAAAGACTATACCCATTTCCTGTGCCTGTGAGCCCCGAACGACCCTCCCCAACCCTCATGGACCAAAGGCTATAGCCCACCTGCTGGCTGACTTTTTTTCACGATCACACTGAGCATGTCTTGTCATTTTTCGGCAAGCCTCTGACCATAGTCTCCCACTGGGTGCACGAGGACCCTCGAAAAGACTGTACCCATTTCCGATGCCAGAGCCCTGAACCCCTCCCAACCCCTCATGACCAGCACATAGCCCACCTGCCCCATGACTTATTTCACGCGCCATGACGCTAAGCATTTCTTCCCATTTTAGTGTGCCTGACCAGAGCCTCCCACTGGCACGCAAGGACCTCGAAAAGGCTGTACCCCATTTCCGACGCCCAGAGCCCTGTAACGCCACTCCCAACCCTCACGACCAGGCTATAGCCCACCTCGACGACTATTTCTGACGCTGCATCACATTTCTTGCCCTTTAGGGCAGCCTCTAACCATAGCCTCCCATGGGCACACGAGGACCCTCAAAAGACTGCACTCCATTTCCATGCCCAGAGTCCTGTAACCTCCCTCTCCAACCCCTCATGACTAGCTATAGCCCACCGGCCCTTGGTGATTTTCACGCCACGCGCTACTGGCATTTCTTGTCATTTTAGGGCAGGCCTCTAACTGTAGCCTCCCTCTGGATAAAAGAGGACCTTCGAAAAGATCAGACTCCATTTCCTGTGCCCAGCCAACTCCTCCCAACCCTCATGGGACCAAAGGCTATAGCCCACCGGCCTCGGCGACTATTTCACGCACTGCGCCGCTGGGCATGTCTGGTCATTTTTCGGCAGGCCTCTGACCATAGTCTCCCACTGGGTACACGAGGACCCTCGAAAAGACTGTACCCATTTCCGATGCCCAGAGCCCCAGAACCCCCCTCCCCAACCCCCGCGGACCAAAGGCTATAGCCCACCGCCTAAGAACTATTTCACGCCTCGCGCTGAGTATTTCTTGCCATTTTAGGCAGGCTTGACCGTAGCCTCCCACTGTGCACGCAAGGACCTCAAAAGGCTGCACCCATTTCCGACGCCTGAGCCCTGTAACGCCCTCCCAACCCTCACGACCAGCTATAGCCCACCGGCCTCGACGATTATTTAACGTGCTGCGCCGCTGGACATTTCTTGCCATTTTAGGGCAGGCTTCTGACCGTAGCCTCCCACTGGGTTCACGAGGACCCTCGAAAAGACTGTACCAATTTCCGACGACCAGAGCCCTCCAAAACCCCCTCCCCAACCCCCGCGGACCAAAGGTTATTGCCCACCGGCCTCGGTGACTATTTCACGCGCTGCGCCGCTGGGCATTTCTTGCCATTTTAGGGCAGGCCTCTGACCGTAGCCTCCCACTGGGAAAACGAGGACCTTCGAAAAGACTATACCCATTTCCCAGGCCCAGAGCCCCCGAACGACCCTCCCCAACCCCCGCGGACCAAAGGCTATAGCCCACCGGCCTCATGACTATTTCACGTGACCGCGCCATTGGCATGTCTGGTCATTTTCGCAGGCCTCTGACCATAGTCTCCCACTGGTGCACGAGGACCTCGAAAAGACTGTACCCATTTCCATGCCCAGAGCCCTGTAACCCCCTCCCAACCCCCATGACCAAAGGCTATAGCCCACTGCCTGGCGATTATTTCACGCTCACCGCTGAGCATTTCACATTTTAGGGCAGGCTCGACCAGTAGCCTCCCACTGGCACGCAAGGACCCTCGAAAAGGCTGCACCCATTTCCGACGCCCAGAGCCCTGTAACGCCTCCCAACCCTCACGACCAGGCTATAGCCCACCGGCCTCGACGAATATTTAACGATCTGCGCCGCTGGACAGTTCGTGCCATGTTAGGGAAGGCTACTTACCGGTGACTCACACTGGGTTCACGAGGTCCCTCGAAAAGAATGTACCACCTCCGACGACCAGTGAGCCTCCAAACCCCTCCCAACCCTCATGGACCAAAGGTTATTGCCCACCGCCTGTGACTATTTCCACGCCATGCGCTGGGTATTTCTTGTCATTTTAGGGCAGGCCTCTGACCGTAGCCTCCCACTGGGAAAACGAGGACCTTCGAAAAGACTATACCCATTTCCCAGGCCCAGAGCCCCCGAACGACCCTCCCCAACCCCCGCGGACCAAAGGCTATAGCCCACCGGCCTCGGCGACTGTTTCACGCACTGCGCCGCTGAGCATGTCTTGTCATTTTTCGGCAGGCCTCTGACCATAGTCTCCCACTGGGTGCACGAGGACCCTCGAAAAGACTGTACCCATTTCCGATGCCCAGAGCCTCAGAACCCCCCTCCCCAACCCCCGCGGACCAAAGGCTATAGCCCACCGGCCTCGCATGATTATTTCACGCTACTATGACGCTGAGCATTTCCTTCCATTTTAGGGCAGGCTTCTGACCGTAGCCTCCCACTGGGCACGCAAGGACCCTCGAAAAGGCCGTACCCATTTCCGACGCCCAGAGCCCCAGAACGCCACTCCCCAACCCCCGCTGACCAAAGGCTATAGCCCACCGGCCTCGGCGACTATTTCACGCGCTGCGACGCTAAGCATTTCTTCCCATTTTAGGGCAGGCTTCTGACCGTAGCCTCCCACTGGGCACGCAAGGACCTCAAAAGGTCAGACCCATTTCCGACGCCTGAGCCCTGTAACGCCACTCCCAACCTCACTGACCAGCTATAGCCCACTGCCTCGACGACTATTTCAAGACGCTGCATCATGGCATTTCTTGCCCTTTAGGGCAGCCTCTAACCATAGCCTCCCATCTGGCACACGAGGACCCTCGAAAAGACTCACCCATTTCCGATGCCTGTGAGTCCTGTAACCCCCTCCCAACCCCTCAAGGACTGACCAGGCTATAGCCCACCGCCTTGACTATTTCACGCTACACCGATGGGCATTTCTTGTCATTTTATGGCATGACTCTAACCGTAGCCTCCAACTGGGAAAACGAGGACCTTCAAAAGATCAGACCCATTTCCCAGGCCCAGAGCCCCCGAACGACCCTCCCCAACCCCCGCGGACCAAAGGCTATAGCCCACCGGCCTCGGCGACTATTTCACGCACTGCGCCGCTGGGCATGTCTGGTCATTTTTCGGCAGGCCTCTGACCATAGTCTCCCACTGGGTACACGAGGACCCTCGAAAAGACTGTACCCATTTCCGATGCCCAGAGCCCTGTAACCCTCCCAACCTCATGGACCAAAGGCTATAGCCCACCGCCCCATGATTATTTCACGCCTCGCACTGAGCATTTCTTGCCATTTTAGGGCAGGCTTCTGACCGTAGCCTCCCACTGGGCACGCAAGGACCCTCGAAAAGGCCGTACCCATTTCCGACGCCCAGAGCCCCAGAACGCCCCTCCCCAACCCCCGCTGACCAAAGGCTATAGCCCACCGGCCTCGACGATTATTTAACGTGCTGCGCCGCTGGACATTTCTTGCCATTTTAGGGCAGGCTTCTGACCGTAGCCTCCCACTGGGTTCACGAGGACCCTCGAAAAGACTGTACCAATTTCCGACGACCAGAGCCCTCCAAAACCCCCTCCCCAACCCCCGCGGACCAAAGGTTATTGCCCACCGGCCTCGGTGACTATTTCACGCGCTGCGCCGCTGGGCATTTCTTGCCATTTTAGGGCAGGCCTCTGACCGTAGCCTCCCACTGGGAAAACGAGGACCTTCGAAAAGACTATACCCATTTCCTGTGCCCAGCCCCCACCCCCCCAACCCCCCATGGACTAAAGGCTATAGCCCACCGCCCATGCTGACTGCTTCACGACTGCGCGCTGAGCATGTCTTGTCATTTTAGGCAGGCCTCTGACCATAGTCTCCCACTGGTGCACGAGGACCCTCGAAAAGACTGTACCCATTTACGATGCCCAGTAGCCCTGTAACCCCTCCCAACCCTCAAGGACCAAAGGCTATAGCCCACCGGCCTTGGCGATTATTTCACACGCTGAGCATTTCTTCCATTTTAGGGCAGGCTCTGACCAGTAGCCTCCCACTGGCACGCAAGGACCTCAAAAGGTCAGACCCATTTCCGACGCCCAGATCCCTGTAACGCCACTCCCCAACCCTCACTGACCAAAGGCTATAGCCCACCGCCTGACTATTTCACGCTGGGCCACACGCTAAGCATTTCTTCCCATTTTAGGCAGGCTTGATCAGAGCCTCCCACTGGCAAGCAGGACCTCGAAAAGGTCAGACCCATTTCCGACGCCTGTGAGCCCTGTAACGCCACTCCCAACCCTCACGACCAGGCTATAGCCCACTGCCTGACGACTATTTCAGACGCTGCATCGCTGGCATTTCTTGCCCTTTAGGGCAGCCTCTAACCATAGCCTCCCATCAGCACACGAGGACCCTCGAAAAGACTGTACCCATTTCCGATGCCTGAGTCCTGTAACCCTCCCCAACCTCATGGACCAGTATTATAGCCCACCGCCCTGTGACTATTTAACGCTATGCGCTGATGGGCATTTCTTGTCATTTTAGGGCAGGCCTCTAACTGTAGCCTCCCACTGGGAAAACGAGGACCTTCAAAAGACTGCACTCCATTTCCTGTGCCCAGAGCCCCGAACGACCCTCCCCAACCCCTCATGGACTAAAGGCTATAGCCCACCGCCTCGCTGATTATTTCACGCACCGCGCCACTGGCATGTTCATTTTTTCAGGCCTCTGACCATAGTCTCCCACTGGGTGTACGAGGACCCTCGAAAAGACTGACCATTTCATGCCCAGAGCCCCGTAACCCTCCCCAACCTCATGGACTAAAGGTTATAGCCCACCGCCTCTGGCGATTATTTCACGCTTCAAGGCCATTGAGCATTTCTTGCCATTTTAGGGCAGGCTTGATCAGAGCCTCCCACTGGCACGCAAGGACCTCAAAAGGCTGACTCCATTTCCGACGCCCAGAGCCCCAGAACGCCCCTCCCCAACCCCCGCTGACCAAAGGCTATAGCCCACCGGCCTCGACGATTATTTAACGTGCTGCGCCGCTGGACATTTCTTGCCATTTTAGGGCAGGCTTCTGACCGTAGCCTCCCACTGGGTTCACGAGGACCCTCGAAAAGACTGTACCAATTTCCGACGACCAGAGCCCTCCAAAACCCCCTCCCCAACCCCCGCGGACCAAAGGTTATTGCCCACCGGCCTCGGTGACTATTTCACGCGCTGCGCCGCTGGGCATTTCTTGCCATTTTAGGGCAGGCCTCTGACCGTAGCCTCCCACTGGGAAAACGAGGACCTTCGAAAAGACTATACCCATTTCCCAGGCCCAGAGCCCCCGAACGACCCTCCCCAACCCTCATGACCAAAGCACATAGCCCACCGCCTCATGACTGCTTTCACGACTGCTACTGAGCATGTCTTGTCATTTTTCGGCAGGCTCTGACCATAGTCTCCCACTGCACGAGGACCTCGAAACGATCAGACCCATTTCCGATGCCTGTGAGCCTCGTAACCCTCCCAACCCCTCATGGACCAAAGCACATAGCCCACTGCCTGGGCGATTATTTCACGCCATGACGCTGAGCATTTCTTCCAATTTAGGGGATGCTTCTGACCGTAGCCTCCCACTGGCACGCAAGGACCTCAAAAGGTCAGACTCCATTTCCGACGCCTGAGCCCTTAACGCCACTCCCAACCCTCACTGACCAAAGGCTATAGCCCACCGGCCTATGATTATTTCACGCGCTATGACGCTTAAGCATTTCTTCCCATTTTAGGCAGGCTTGACCAGAGCCTCCCATCGGGCACGCAGGACCTCAAAAGGCTGCACCCATTTCCGACGCCCAGAGCCCCTGTAACGCCACTCCCAACCCCCGCTGACCAGCACATAGCCCACCGCCTCGACGACTTATTTCAAGACGCTGCATCATTGGCATTTTTTGCCCTTTAGGGCAGCCTCTAACCATAGCCTCCCATCTGGCACACGAGGACCCTCAAAAGACTGTACCCATTTCCATGCCCTGTAGTCCTAACTCCCTCCCAACCCTCATGACCAGCACAGTTATAGCCCACCGCCTCATGATTATTTCACGCTCCACTGAGCATTTCTTGCCATTTTAGGGCAGGCTTCTGACCAGTAGCCTCCCACTCACGCAAGGACCTCGAAAAGGCTGCGTACTCCATTTCCGACGCCTGAGCCCCGTAACGCCCCTCCCAACCCCTCACGACCAAAGGCTATAGCCCACCGGCCTCAACGATTATTTAACGTGCGCGCTGACATTTCTTGCCATTTTAGGGCAGTGCTCGACCGTAGCCTCCCACTGGGTTCACGAGGACCTCGAAAAGACTGTACCACACCCACTGAGGCTCCAAACCCCTCCCAACCCCTCATGACCAAAGGTTATTGCCCACCGCCCTTGACTATTTCACGCGCTGCGCTTAGGGCATTTCTTGCCATTTTAGGGCAGGCCTCTAGTAGCCTCCCATCGGGCACACTAGGACCTCGAAAAGACTGTATCTCCGACCAGAGTCTCCCCAACGCCCCTCCCCAACCTCAGCGCCGGGTAACTATTTCACGTGGCTGGACATTTCTTCCCATTTTCAGGCCTCGTCAGAGCCTCCCATCGGGCACACGAGGACCTCGAAAAGACTGTACCCATTCCCGACGAGAGCCTCAAACCCTCCCCAACCCTCATGGACAGTGTTATAGCCCACCGCCTCATGACTATTTCACGCGGCCTGGCATTTTCTATTTTAGGCAGGCTCTAATCAGTAGCCTCCCACTGGAAAACGAGAACCTTCAAAAGACTGTACCCATTTCCTGTGCCCAGAGCCCCTCAACGACCCTCCCCAACCCCTCAAGGGACCAAAGGCTATAGCCCACTGCCTGCAATATTTCACGGCCATGGCCATGTCTGTCTATTTTAGGGCAGGCTTCTGACCGTAGCCTCCCACCGGGCACACATGAGGACCCTCGAAAAGATCAGACCCATTTCTGACGCCTGAGCCCTGTAACGCCCTCCCACCCCGCATGACCAAAGGCTATAGCCCACCTGCCTCGACGACTATTTCAGACGCTCATCACAAGCATTTCTTGCCCTTTAGTGCAGCCCTCGACCAGAGCATCCCACTGGGCACATGAGGACACTCGAAAAGACTGTACCCATTTCCGATGCCCTGAGCCCTGAAACCCTCCCAACCCTCATGACCAAAGGCTATAGCCCACCTGCCTGCTGACTATTTCACGTATACGCCGCTGATATTTCTTGCCATTTTAGGGCAGGCTTGACCGTAGCCTCCCACGCACACGAGACGCTCGAAAAGACTGCTCCCATTTCCGACGCACTGAGCCACCGACACCCCTCCCCAACCCCCGACTGACCAGGCTATAGCCCACCGCCTCATGATATTTCGCGAGCTGCGCCGCTGGGCATTTCTTGCCATTTTAGGGCAGGCCTCTAACGTAGCCTCCCACTGGGCACACGAGGACCCTCGAAAAGACTGTACCCATTTCCGACACCCAGAGCCCCCGAACGCCCCTCCCCAACCCCCGCGGACCAAAGGCTATAGCCCACCGGCCTCATGACTTATTTCACGCGCTCACTGGGCATGTCTTGTCATTTTAGGGCAGGCTTTTGACCGTAGCCTCCCACTGGGCACACGAGGACCCTCGAAAATAGTGTACCCTTTTCTGACGCCCAGAGCCCCAGAACGCCCCTCCCCACCCCCCGCGGACCGAAGGCTATAGCCCACCGGCCTCGATGACTATTTCGCACGCTGCATCGCTGGGCATTTCTTGCCCTTTTAGGGCAGGCCTCTGACCGTAGCCTCCCACTGGGTACACGAGGACCCTCGAATAGACTGTACCCATTTCCCATGCCCAGAGCCCCAGAACCCCCCTCCCCAACCCCCGCGGACCAAAGGCTATAGCCCACCGGCCTCGGCGACTATTTCACGCGCTGCGCCGCTAGGCATTACTTTCCGTTTTACGGCAGGCTTCTGACCGTAGCCTCCCACTGGGCACACGAGGACCCTCGAAAAGCCTTTATTCATTTCTGATGCCCAGAGCCCCCGAACCCCCCTCCCCAACCCCCGCGGACCAAAAGCTATAGCCCACCGCCCTCGGCAACTATTTCACGCGCTGAGCCGCTTGGTATTTCTTGCCATTTTTGGGCAGGCCTCTGACCGTAGTCACCCACTGGGCGCACGAGGACCCTCGTAAGGACTGTACCCATTTCTGACGCCCAGAACCCCCGAACGCCCCTCCCCAACCCCCGCGGACCAAAGGCTATAGCTCACCGGCCTCGACGACTATTTCACGCCAAGGCCATGGCATGTCTTGCCATTTATGGCAGGCTTGACCGAGCCTCCCATCACACAAGGACCCTCGAAAAGACCGTATACATTTCCGACGCCCAGAGCCCCAGTAACGCCTCACCAACCTCATGGACTAAAGGCTATAGCCCACTGCCTCGACGATTATTTCAGACGCTACATCACGGGCATTTTACCCTTTAGGGCAGCCCTGACCGTAGCCTCCCATCAAGTACACGAGGACCCTCGAAAAGACTCAGACCCATTTCCCGATGCCCAGAGCCCTCAACCCTCCCAACCCCTCATGACCAGTTATAGCCCACCGCCTCATGACTATTTCACGCTACTGTACACTGGCATGTCTTGCCATTTTAGGCAGGCTCGATCAGAGCCTCCCACTGGGCACACGAGGACCCTCAAAAGATCAGACCCATTTCGACGCCCAGATCCCTAACGCCTCCCACCCCTCAAGGGACCAGGCTATAGGCCACCGCCTCGACGACTATTTCAGACGCTCATCATTGCATTTCTTGCCCTTTTAGGGCAGCCTCTGACCGTAGCCTCCCATCTGGGCACATGAGGACACCTCAAAGACTCCATTTCCATGCCCCTGATCCCTAATCCTCTCCCAACCCCCGTGGACCAGGCTATAGCCCATGTGCCCTTGTGACTATTTCACGAGCTGCACCGCTGGGCATTTCTTGCCATTTTAGGGCAGGCCTCTATCGTAGCCTCCCACTGGGCACACGAGAACCCTCGAAAAGACTGTACCCATTTCCGACGCCCAGAGCCCCTGAACGCCCCTCCCCAACCCCCGCGGACCAAAGGCTATAGCCAACTGCCTCATGACTATTTCACGCTACTGCCAGGGCATGTCTTGCCATTTTAGTGGCTTGACCGTAGCCTCCCATCACACGAGGACCTCGAAAAGATCAGACATATTTCCTGGCGACCAGAGCCCTCAAACCCCTCCCAACCCCCGAGACCAAAGGCTATAGCCCACCGGCCTTGGTGAATATTTCACGCGCTGCGCCGCTGGGCATTTTTTGTAATTTTAGGGCAGGCTTTTGACCGTATCCTCCTACTGGGCACACAAGGACCCTCGAAAAGACTGTACCCATTTCTGATGCCCAGAACCCCCGAACGCGCCTCCCCAACCCTCATGGGACCAAAGGCTTATAGCCCACTGCCTCGGCGATTATTTCACGGCGCCATCATTGGGAATGTCTTGCCATTTTAGCAGGCTTGATCAGAGCCTCCCACTGGGCACACAAGGACCTCAAAAGACTGCACTCCATTTCCGACGCCCAGAGCCCTGTAACGCCTCCCAACCCCTCATGACCAAAGGCTATAGCCCACCGCCTCGACTATTTCAGACGCTGCATTGCTGGCATTTCTTACCCTTTTAGGGCAGCCTCTGACCGTAGCCTCCCATCTGGGCACACACGAGGACCCTAAAAAGACTTGCACCCATTTCCGATGCCCAGAGCCCTGTAACCCCTCCCAACGCTCATGACCAAATTATAGCCCACCTGCCTGATGATTATTTCACTACTGTACACTGGCATGTCTTGTTATTTTAGGGCAGGCTTGACCGAGCCTCCCACTGGCACACAAGGACCTCGAAAAGACTGTACTCCATTTCCGACGCCCAACCCTGTAACGCCTCCCCAACCCCTGCTGACCAAAGGCTATAGCCCACCGCCTCGACGACTATTTCAGACACTGCATTGTTGGCATTTACCCTTTTTAGGGCAGCCTCTGAACGTGGCCTCCCACTGGGCACACGAGGACCCTCGAAAAGACTGTACCCATTTCCGATGCCCAGAGCCCCGGGACCCCTCCCAACGCCCATGGGACCAGGCTATAGCCCACCGCCTCCGACTTATTTCACGCTACTGGCCATCAAGGCATGTCTTGTAATTTTAGGCAGGCTTCTGATCAGAGCCTCCCATCACACAAGGACCCTCGAAAAGACTGCACTCCATTTCCGACGCCTGCATCCCTGAACGCCCTCCCACCCCCGCGGACCAAAGCCTATAGCCCACCGCCTCGACGACTTATTTCTGACGCTCATCACAGGGCATTTCTTGCCCTTTAGGCAGCCCTCCTGACCGTAGCCTCCCATCGGGCACATGAGGACACTCAAAAGATCAGACTCCATTTCCGATGCCCCGATCCCTGTAATCCCTCCCAACCCCTCATGACCAAAGGCTATAGCCCACTGCCTCAAGTGACTATTTCATGAGCTGGATCACTGGCATTTCTTGCTATTTTAGGGCAGGCCTCTAACGTAGCCTCCCATCACACACAAGAACCTCGAAAGATCAGACTGTACATTTCCGACAACCAGAGCCCCTGAAACCCTCCCAACCCTGGGACCAAAGGCTATAGCCCACCGCCTATTACTATTTCACGCGCGCCATGGACATTTCTTGCCATTTTAGGGCAGGCCTCTGACCGTAACCTCCCACTGGGCACACGAGGACCCTCGAAAAGACTGTACCCATTTCACGACTGTGAGCCCCAACCCCCTCCCAACCCCGAGGACCAAAGGCTATAGCCCACCGGCCTCGGTGACTATTTCACGCGCTGCGCCGCTGGGCATTTTTTGCCATTTTAGGGCAGGCCTCTAACGTAGCCTCCCACTGGGCACACGAGAACCCTCGAAAAGACTGTACATATTTCCGACAACCAGAGCCCCCGAAACCCCCTCCCCAACCCCCGAGGACCAAAGGCTATAGCCCACCGGCCTCGGTGACTATTTCACGCGCTGCGCCGCTGGACATTTCTTGCCATTTTAGGGCAGGCTTCTGACCGTAGCCTCCCACTGGGCACACGAGGACCCTCGAAAAGACTGTACCCATTTCTGACGACCAGAGCCCCCGAAACACCCTCCCCAACCCCCGCGGACCAAAGGCTATAGACCACCGCCTGTGACTATTTCACGTGCGCCATTGGCATTTCTTGCCATTTCAGGAGGCCTGACCTGTAGCCTCCCCCTCGGCACACGAGGACCCTCGAAATGACTGTACCCATTTCTGACATCCAGAGCCCCCGAACCACCCTCCGCAACCCCCGCGGACCAAAGGCTATAGCCCACCGGCCTCGGCTGTTATTTCGCGCGCTTCGCCGCTGGGAATTTCTTGCCATTTTAGGGTAGGCCTCTGACCGTCGCCTCCCACTGGGCACACGAGGTCCCTCAAAAAGCCTGTACCCATTTCCGACGCGCAGAGCCCCCGAAACCCTCCCAACCCCTGTGGAGCAAAGGCTATAGCCCACTGCCTCGCATGAGTATTTCATGCTGCCTGGCTGGCATTTCTATCATTTTAGGTAGGCTTGACCGTAGCCTCCCACTGGGCACACGAGGACCCTCGAAAAGACTGTACCCATTTCCGACCAGAGCCCCGAACCCCGCCTCCCAACCCCTGCAGACCAGGCTATAGCCCACCGCCTTGACTATTTCTGCGCTGCGCCGCCGGTATTTCTTGCCATTTTAGGCAGGCTTCTGACCGAGCCTCCCATCGGGCACGAGAACTCTCGAAAAGACTCACTCCACGACCAGAGCCCTCAACCCCGCCTCCCCAACCCCTCAGACCAGGCTATAGCCCACCGCCTCATGTGACTATTTCACGCTACTGTACACTGGCATGTCTTGCCATTTTAGGCAGGCTCTGACCGTAGCCTCCCACTGGGCACAAGGACCCTCGAAAAGACTCACTCATTTCCGACGCCCAGAGAACGCCCCTCCCAACCCCTCATGGACCAAAGGCTATAGCCCACCGCCTCGACGACTATTTCAGACACTGCATTGGCATTTCTTACCCTTTTAGGGCAGCCCTCGATCAGTAGCCTCCCACTCACACGAGGACCCTCGAAGACTGTACCCATTTCCGATGCCCAGAGCCCCTGTAACCCCTCCCCAACCCTCATGGACCAAAGGCTATAGCCCACCGCCTCGACTATTTCACGCTACGCACACTGGGCATGTCTTGCCATTTTAGGCAGGCTCTGACCGTAGCCTCCCATCACACAAGGACCCTCGAAAAGACTGTACCCATTTCCGACGCCTGCATCCCAAGAACGCCTCCCCAACCCCATGGACTACTATAGCCCACCTCGACGACTATTTCAGACGCCCATCTGGCATTTCTTGCCCTTTTAGGCAGCCTCTGACCAGAGGCCTCCCACTGGGCACATGAGGACACTCAAAAGACTCCATTTCGATGCCCCCAGATCCCTGAATCCTCCCAACCCTCATGACCAAAGGCTATAGCCCACTGCCTCAAGTGACTATTTCATGAGCTCACTGGCATTTCATTTTAGGGCAGTGCCTCTAACGTAGCCTCCCATGGGCACACAAGAACCTCGAAAAGACTGTACATATTTCCGACAACCAGAGCCCTCAAACCCTCCCAACCCCATGGGACCAAAGGTATAGCCCACTGCCTTGGTGACTATTTCACGCCACAAGCATTTCTTGCCATTTTAGGTAGGCCTCTGATCAGCCTCCCATCAAGCACATGAGGACCCTCGAAAAGATTGTACCCATTTCCGATGCCCAGAGCCCCAGAACTTCCCTCCCCAACCCCCGAGGACCAAAGGCTATAGCCCACTGCCTTGTGATTATTTCACGCACAACTGGCATTATTTTGCCATTTTTAGGGCCTCTAACGAGCCTCCCACCGGGCACACGAAAACCCTCGAAAAGACTGTATATTCCGACAACCAGAGCCCTGTAACCCTCCTCAACCCTCAAGGACTGCTATAGCCCACCTCGACTGATATATTTCACGCTACTGTACATTGGCATGTCTTGCCATTTTAGGCAGGCTTGATCAGTAGCCTCCCACTGGGCACACAAGGACCCTCGAAAAGACTTAAACCATTTCCGACGCCCAGATCCCCCGCACGCACCGCCCCAACCCCTCATGGACCAGGCTATAGCCCACCGCCTCGACGACTATTTCACGCTTCATCATGGCATTTCTTGCCCTTTTAGTGGCAGCCTCGACCGAGCCTCCCACTGGCACATGAGGACACTCAAAAGACTGCACCCATTTCCCATGCCCCGATCCCTGTAATCCCTCCCAACCCCTCAAGGACCAAAGGCTATAGCCCACCGCCTCGTGACTATTTCACGAGCTGCACTGGCATTTCTTGCCATTTTAGTGCCTCTAACGTAGCCTCCCACCGGGCACACAAGAACCCTCGAAAGACTGTATATTTCCGACAACCGTGAGCTCCAAACCCTCCCCAACCCTGGGACCAAAGGCTATAGCCCACCGCCTCCATTATTTCACGCACTGGCCATTGGACATTTCTTGCCATTTTAGGCAGTGCCTCGACAGAATCCTCCCACTGGGCACACGAGGACCCTCGAAAAGACTGTACCCATTTCCGACGACCAGATCCCCCGAACGGTATTCCCCAACCCCCGAGGACCAAAGGCTATAGCCCACCGGCCTCGGTGACTATTTCACGCTGGCCACTGGCATTTTTGCCATTTTAGGGCAGGCCTCTAACGTAGCCTCCCACTGGGCACACGAAAACCCTCGAAAAGACTGTACATATTTCCGACAACCAGAGCCCCCGAAACCCCCTCCCCAACCCCCGAGGACCAAAGGCTATAGCCCACCGGCCTCAGTGATAATTTCACGCGCTGCGCCGCTAGACATTTCTTGCCATTTTAGGGCAGGCGTCTGACCGTAGCCGCCCACACGGCACACGAGGACCCTCGAAAAGACTGTACCCATTTCACGACCACTGAGCCCCAAACACCCTCCCCAACCCCTCATGACCAAAGCACAGTATCCCACCGCCTGTGACTATTTCACGCGCTGCGCCGCTAGTCATTTCTTGCCATTTTAGGGCAGGCCTCTGACCGTAGCCGCCCACTAGGCACACGAGGACCCTCGAAAAGACTGTACATATTTCCGACAACCAGAGCCCCCGAAACCCCCTCCCCAAACCCTCATGGACTAGCTATAGCCCACCTGCCCTTGACTATTTCACGCGCTGCCATGGGAATTTCTTGCCATTTTAGGGTAGGCCTCTGATCAGAGCCTCCCATCGGGCACATGAGGACCCTCAAAAGGCTGTACCCATTTCTGATGCCCGAGCCCCGAACCCCTCCTCAACCCCTGGAGCAAAGGCTATAGCCCACCGCCTGAGTATTTCTGCGCTGCTGGGCATTTCTTATCATTTTAGGGTAGGCTTCTGACCGTAGCCTCCCACCGGGCACACGAGGACCCTCGAAAAGACTGTACCAATTTCCGATGACCAGAGCCCTCAACCCCTCGCCTCCCAACCCCGCAGACCAGCACATAGCCCACCGGCCTCGGTGACTATTTAATGCGCTGCGCCGCTCGGTATTTCTTGCCATTTTAGGGCAGGCTTCTGACCGTAGCCTCCGACTGGACACACGAGAACCCTTGAAAAGACTGTACCCATTTCCGATGACCAGAGTCTCAAACCCCTCCTCAACCCCTCATGACAAAGGCTATAGCCCACCGCCTCGACGACTATTTCACACATCACTGCGCTGGCATTTCTTGCCATTTTAGTAGGCTCAGAGCCTCCCACTGGCACACGAGACCTCAAAAGACTGTACATTTCCAACGACCAGAACCCTCAAACCCGCCTCCCAACCGCTGGGACCAGCACTATAGCCCACCGCCTTGTGACTATTTCACGCCACACTGGCATTTCTTGCCTTTTTAGGGCAGGCCTCTGACCGTAGATTCCCACTGGGCACACGAGGACCCTCGAAAAGACTATACCCATTTCCGACGACGAGAGCCCCCAAAACCCCCTCCCCAACCCCCGCGGACCAAAGGCTATACCCCACCGGCCTCATGACTTATTTCACGTGATCACTACTGGCATGTCTTGCCATTTTACGGCAGTGCTTCGACCGAGCCACCCATCACACGAGGACCCTCGAAAAGACTGTAAGTATTTCCGACGACCGTGAGCCCCAAACCCTCCCAACTCCTGTGGACCAGGCTATAGCCCACCGCCCCATGATTATTTCACGTACATTGGCATTTTTTTTGCTATTTTAGGGCAGGGTTCTGATCGTAGCCTCCCACTGGGCACACGAGGACCCTCAAAAAGACTGTACCCATTTCCGACACCCAGAGCCCCCGAACGCCAGTCCCCAACCCCCGCGGACCAAAGGCTATAGCCCACCGGCCTCGGCGACTATTTCACGCGCTGCGCCGCTGGACATTTCTTGCCATTTTAGGGCAGGCTTCTGACCTTAGCCTCCCACTGGGCACACGAGGACCCTCAAAAAGACTGTACCCATTTCCGAAGCCCAGAGCCCCCGAACGCCCCTCCCCAACCCCCGCGGACCAAAGGCTATAGCCCACCGGTCTTGGCGACTATTTCACGTGCAGCGCCGCTGGACATTTCTTGCCATTTTAGGGCAGACGTCTGACCGTAGCCTCCCACTGAGCACACGAGGACCCTCGAAAAGACTATACCCATTTCCGACCACTGAGCCCTGTAAACACCTCCCCAACCCTCATGGGACTAGCACTATAGCCCACCGCCTTGATTATTTCACGCACAAGGCTGGCATTTCTTGCCATTTTAGGGCAGGCCTCTGATCCGTAGCCTCCCACTGGGCACACGAGGACCATCGAAAAGATTGTACCCATTTCCGATGCACAGAGCCCCAGTAACTTCCTCCCAAACCTCATGGAGGCTATATAGCCCACCGCCTCGGCGACAATTTCACGCGATGCGCTTGGCATTTCTTGCCATTTTAGGCAGGCTTCTAACCGTAGCCTTCCCACTGGGCACACGAGGACCTCGAAAAAATGTACCCATTTCCGACCCCAGTGAGCCCTAAACTCCATCCCCAACCTCATGGACCAAAGGCTATAGCACACCGCCTCATGCGACTATTTCACGTGCTGTGTCATTGGCATTTCTTGCCATTTTAGGCAGGCCTCTGACCAGAGCCTCCCACTGGGCACACACGAGGACCTCGAAAAGAATGTACCCATTTCTCATGCCCAGAGCCCCTGAACTTCCTCCCAACCCCTCAAGGACCAAAGTACAGCACACCGCCTCATGACCATTTCCACGTGCGCTGGCATTTCTTGCCATTTTAGTAGGCCTCTGACCAGTAGCCTCCCACTGGGCACACGAGGACCTCGAAAGACTGTACCCATTTCCGACGCACCAGAGCCCTCAAACCCCTCCCAACCCTCATGGACCAGGCTATAGCCCACCGGCCTCGGTGACTATTTCACGCGCTGCGCCGCTGGGCATGTCTTGCCATTTTAGGGCAGGCTTCTGACCGTAGCCTCCCACTGGGCACACGAGGACCCTCAAAAAGACTGTACCCATTTCCGACGACCAGAGCCCCCGAAAACCCCTCCCCAACCCCCGCGGACCAAAGGCTATAGCCCACCGGCCTCGGCGACTATTTCACGCGCTGCGCCGCTGGGCATGTCTTGCCATTTTAGGGCAGGCTTCTGACCATAGCCACCCACTGGGCACACGAGGACCCTCGAAAAGACTGTACCCATTTCCGACGACCAGAGCACCCAAAACCCCCTCCCCAACCCCCTCCGACCAAAGGCTATAGCCCACCGACCTCGGCGACTATTTCACGCGGTGCGCCGCTAGGCATTTCTTGCCATTTTAGGGCAGGCCTCTGACCGTAGCCTCCCACTGCGCACACGAGGACCCTCAAAAAGACTGTACCCATTTCCGACACCCAGAGCCCCCGAACGCCGCTCCCCAACCCCCGTAGACCAAAGGCTATAGCCCACCGGCCTCGGCGCCTATATCACGCGCTGCGCCGGTGGACATTTCTTGCCATTTTAGGGCAGGCTTCTGACCTTAGCCTCCCACTGGGCACACGAGGACCCTCAAAAAGACTGTACCCATTTCCGACGCCCAGAGCCCCGGAACGCCCCTGCCCAACCCCCGCGGACCAAAGGCTATAGCCCACCGGTCTCTAACTATTTCACGTGTTGCGCGCTGGGCATGTCTTGCCATTTTAGGGCAGGCTTCTGACCGTAGCCTCCCACTGAGCACACGAGAACCCTAGAAAAGACTGTACCCATTTCCGACGACCAGAGCCCCAGAAACACCCTCCCCAACCCCCGCGGACAAAAGGCTATAGCCCACCGGCCTCGGTGACTATTTCACGCCACGCTGGCTGGGTATGTCTTGCCATTTTAGGGCAGGCCTATGACCAGAGCCTCCCACTGGGCACACGAGGACCTCGAAAGATCAGTACCCATTTCCGACGAGAGCCCCCAAACCCCTCCCCAACCCTCATGACCAAAGGCTATAGCCCACCGACCATGCGATTATTTCACGCCAGCTGGGCATGTCTTGTTATTTTAGGGCAGGCTTGACCGTAGCCTCCCACCGAGCACACGAGAACCCTAGAAAAAGACTGTACCCATTTCTCCACGACTGTGAGCCCTGTAAACACCCTCCCCAACCCCGCTGACAAAGGCTATAGCCCACCGCCTCAGAACTATTTCACACGCTTGCACCGCTGGCATTACTTTCCATTTTACGGCAGGCTTCTGACCGTAGCCTCCCACTGGGCAAACGAGGGCCCTCGAAAAGACTGTACCTATTCCGACGACTGCAGCCACCAAACCCCTCCCCAACCCCTCAGACAGTATAGCCCACCTGCCTCATGACTATTTCACGCCGCGCCATGGCATTTCTTGCCATTTTAGGGCAGGCCTCTAATCAGAGCCTCCCACTGGAAAACGAGGACCTTCAAAAGACAGACCCATTTCCTGTGCCCAGAGCCCCGAACGCCCCTCCCTAACCCCTCACAGAATAAAAGGCTATAGCCCACCGGCCTCGGCGACTATTTCATGAGCTGCGCCGCTGGTGATTTCTTGCCATTTTAGGGCAGGCTTCTGACCGTAGCCTCCCACTGGGCACACAAGGACCCTCGAAAAGACCATACCCATTTCCGACGCACTGTGAGCCCTGTAAACACCCTCCCAACCCTCATGACCAAAGCTATAGCACACCGACCCCCATGACCATTTCACGTGCTGCGCTGGACATTTCTTGCCATTTTAGGGCAGGCCTCTGATCAGTAGCCTCCCACCGGGCACACAAGTACCCCTCGAAAAGATAGTACCCAATTCCGACGCCTGTGAGCCCTGAACGCCCCTCCCCAACCCCCGCGGACCAAAGGCTCTAGGCCACCGGCCTCGACGACTATTTCGCACGCTGCATCGCTGGGCATTTCTTGCCCTTTTAGGGCAGCCCTCTGACCGTAGCCTCCTACTGGGCACACGAGGACCCTCAAAAGGACTGTACCCATTTCCGATGCCCAGAGCCCTGTAAACCCTCCCAACCCCAATGGACCAAAGCTATTGCCCACCGCCCTGAACTATTTCACGCTACTGGTCACTGGGTATTTCTTGCCATTTTTGGGAAGGCCTCTAACCGTAGTCTCCCACTGGGTGCAGGAGGACCCTCGAAAAGACTGTACCCATTTCTTACGCCCAGAGCCCCAGAACGCCCCTCCCCACCCCCCGCGGACCAAAGGCAATAGCCCACCGGCCTTGACGAGTATTTCGCACGCTTCATCGCTGGGCATTTCTTGCCCTTTTAGGGCAGCCCTCTGACCGTAGAATCCCACTGGGCACATGAGGACACTCGAAAAGACT
This sequence comes from Citropsis articulata, assembly GCA_030449925.1. NCBI lineage: Eukaryota > Viridiplantae > Streptophyta > Magnoliopsida > Sapindales > Rutaceae > Citropsis > Citropsis articulata. Next base: position 966,293 of record JASUUH010000234.1, on the reverse strand, counting down.
GTACCCATTTCCGATGCCTCAACCCTGTAACCCCTCCCAACCCTCATGGACCAAATGCTATAGCCCACCGGCCTCGGCGACTATTTCACGTGCTGCGCCGCTGGATATTTCTTGCCATTTTAGGGCAGGCCTCTGACCGTAGCCACCCACTGGGCACACGAGGACCCTCGAAAAGACTGTACCCATTTCCGACGACGAGAGCCCCCGAAACCCCCTCCCCAACCCCCGCGGACCAAAGGCTATAGCCCACCGAGCTCGGCGACTATTTCACGCGGTGCGCCGCTAGGCATTTCTTGCCATTTTAGGGCAGGCCTCTGACCGTAGCCTCCCACTGCGCACACCAGGACCCTAAAAAAAAATGTACCCATTTCCGACACCCAGAGCCCCCGAACGCCGCTCCCCAACCCCCGTAGACCAAAGGCTATAGCCCACCGGCCTCGGCGCCTATATCACGCGCTGCGCCGGTGGACATTTCTTGCCATTTTAGGGCAGGCTTCTGACCTTAGCCTCCCACTGGGCACACGAGGACCCTCAAAAAGACTGTACCCATTTCCGACGCCCAGAGCCACGGAACGCCCCTGCCCAACCCCCGCGGACCAAAGGCTATAGCCCACCGGTCTCGGCAACTATTTCACGTGCTGCGCCGCTGGACATTTCTTGCCATTTTAGGGCAGGCGTCTGACCGTAGCCTCCCACTGAGCACACGAGGACCCTGGAAAAGACTGTACCCATTTCCGACGACCAGAGCCCCAGAAACACCCTCCCCAACCCCCGCGGACAAAAGGCTATAGCCCACCGGCCTCGGTGACTATTTCACGCCGCGTCATTGGCATTTCTTGCCATTTTAGGGCAGGCCTGACTGCAGCCTCCCACTGGGCACACGAGGACCCTCGAAAAGATCACCCATTTCCGATGCCCACAGACCACGAACTTCCCTACCAATCCACCTCTGACCAAAGGCTAGATCCCACCGGCCTCGGCGACTATTTCACGCGATACGCCGCTGGGCATTTCTTAACATTTTAGGGCAGGCTTCTGACCGTAGCCTCCCACTGAGCAAACGAGGACCCTGGAAAAGACTGTACCCATTTCCGACAACCAGAGCCCCAGAAACACCCTCCCAACCTCATGACAAAGGCTATAGCCCACCGCCTCTGACTATTTCACGCGCTGCGCCACTGGGTATTTCTTGCTATTTTAGGGCAGGCTCTGACTGCATTCTCCCACTGGCACACGAGGACCCTCGAAAGACTGTACCCATTTCCGACTGTGAGCCCTGTAAACACCCTCCCAACCTCATGGACCAAAGGCTATATAGCACACCGACCTCGGCGACTATTTCACGTGCTGCGCCATGGCATTTCATTTTAGGCAGGCCTCGATCAGAGCCTCCAACTGCACACGAGGACCCTCAAAAGACTGTACCCATTTCACCCACTGAAGAGCCAACCCTCCCCAACCCCGGACCAGCTATAGCCCACTGCCTCTGACATTTCACGCGGCCATTGTTTCTTTATTTTAGGGCAGGCTTCTGACTGAGCCTCCCACTGAGCACACAAGGACCTCGAAAAGACTGTACCCATTTCCGACACTGTGAGCCCTGAAACACCCCTCCCAACCCCTCTGACCAAAGGCTATAGCCCACCGGCCCTGACTATTTCACGCGCTGCTGGGTATGTCTTGCCATTTTAGTAGGCTTATGACTGTAGCCTCCCACTGGGCACACGAGGACCCTCGAAAAGACTGTACCCATTTCTCATGCCTGAGCCTCCCAACGCCCCCTCCCAACCCCTCTGAAGAAAGGCTACGCCCACCGCCTCGCGATTATTTCACGCGCTGCGCCACTGGCATTTCTACCATTTTAGGCAGGCCTCTGACCGTAGCCTCCAACCGGGTACACGAGGACCTCAAAAGACTGTACCCATTTCGGATGCACCAGAGCCACCAAAACCCCTCCCAACCCCTCAAGCGGACCAAAGGCCATAGGACATTTCCCACGCCTCATCACCACATTGGTATGTTCTTGTTATTTAGGTTGTGCTCTGACTGTAGCCTCCCATCGAGCACACAAGGACCTCAAAAGACTGTGACCCATTTCCGACGACCAGAGCCCTTAAACACCTCCCCAACCCCAAGGGATCACATAGCCCACCGGCCTGACTATTTCACGCTGGCCACGCTGTTGGCATGTCTTGCCATTTTAGGCTTATGACCAGTAGCTCTCCCACTGGCACACACGAGGACCCTTGAAAAGCTGTACCCATTTCCGATGCCCAGTGAGCCTCGAACGCCCCTCCCCTAACCCCTCGCTGACTAGCAATGCCCACCGCCCTGCGATTATTTCACGACTGGCCACTGGCATTTCTTGCTATTTTAGGGCAGTGCTCAATCAGAGCCTCCCACCGGGAAAACGAGACCTTCAAAGACTGTACCCATTTCCTGTGCCCAGAGCCCCGAACGCCTCTTCCCAACCCCACAGCATCAAAGCACAGGCCCATCGCCTCATGACATTTCACGCATGCGCCATTGGTATGTCTTACATTTTAGCAGGCTTCTGACTGTAGCCTCCCATTGGGCACTAAGTGACCTCGAAAAGACCGTGACCCATTTCCGACGCACTCAGAGCTCCTGTAAACACCTCCCAACCCTCAAGGACTGGGGCACATAGCCCACCGCCTTGGCAGGACTATTTTCCACGCGCCATGTCATTGGTATGTCTTGCCATTTTAGGGTAGGCTTATGATCAGAGCTCCCATCTGGGCACACGAGAACCCTTGAAAAGGCTGTACCATTTCTGACGCCTGAGCCTCCCGAACGCCCTCCCAACCCCCGCTGGGAAGAAAGGCTAATGCCCACCGCCTCGGCGATTATTTCACGCGCTATGGCCATTGCATTTCAAGGCCATTTTAGGGCAGGCCTCTGACCGTAGCCTCCCACTGGGCACACGAGAACCCTCGAAAAGACTGTACCAATTTCTGTCGACCAGAGGCCCCGAACCCTCCCCTAACCGCCGCACTGGGCATATAGCCCACCGCCTGGTGACTATTTCACGCCATGCACCGCTGGCATTATTTACATTTTACGGGCAGGCTTCTGACAGAGCCTCCCACTGGCACACAAGGACCTCGAAAAGAATGTACTCATTTCCGACGCCTGAGCCCCCGAACGCCTCCCCAACCCCGCTGGACTAAAGTTATTATAGCCCACCGGGCTGGGCGATTATTTCACGTGCTGCGCTGGCTTGGACATTTCTTGCTATTTCCCAGCAGGCTTCTGTCAGAGCCTCCCATTGGGCACACAAGGACCTCGAAAAGATCAGACTCCATTTCCCAGCCCCTGAGCCCCTGAACGCCTTCTCCAACCCCTCACAGGCTAAAGGCTATAGCCCACTGCCTCATGACATGCCCTGGCTGGGTATGTCTTGCCATTTTACGGCAGGCTTTGACTGTAGCCTCCACTGGGCACACAAGGACCCTCGAAAGACTGCACTCCATTTCCTGACGACTGTGAGCCCCTGTAAACACCCTCCCAACCCCTCATGACCAAAGGCTATAGTACACCTGACCTCACACTATTTCACGTGTTGCGCCTGGCTACATTTCTTGCCATCTTAGGGCAGGTCTCTGACCAGTAGTATCCCATCAGCACACGAGACCCTCGAAAAGACTGTACCCATTTCCGACGCCACCAGAACCTCTTAAACCCCTCCCAACCCTCATGGGACTGCACATAGCCCACCGCCTCGTGACTATTTCACGCGCCTGCCACTTGGGTATGTCTGCTATTTTAGGGTAGGCTTATGACTCAGAGCCTCCCACTGGGCACACACGAGACCTCTTGAAAGGTTGTACCCATTTCGACGCCTGTAGCCTCCGAACGCCCCTCCCAACCCCTCATGGACCAGCATAATGCCCACCGCATCGGGCGACACTTCACGCGCTTGCGCTCATTGGGCATTTTGTGCCATTTTAGGGCAGGCTCTCTGATCAGAGCTCCCATCAAGTGCACACGAGGACCCTCGAAAAGACTGTACCAATTTCTGTCGACCAGAGCCCCCGAACCCCCTTCCCCAACCGCCGCACACCAAAGGCTATAGCCCACCCGCCTCGGGCACTATTTCACGCGCTGCACCGCTGGGCATTACTTTCCATTTTACGGCAGGCGTCTGAATCAGAGCCTCCCACTGGGCAAACGAGGACCCTCGAAGACTGTACTTATTCCGACGCACTCAGAGCCACCAAACCCCTCCCAACCCCGCAGACAAGGCTATAGCCCACCTGCCTTAAGGCGATTATTTCACGCCTGCGCTACTGGCATTTCTTGCCATTTTAGGGCAGGCGTTTCACAGTAGCCACCCACTGGTAAAACGAGGTACTTCTAAAAGACAGTACCCATTTCCCAGGCCCAGAGCCCCCGAACGCCCCTTCCCAACCCCTCACAGAATAAAGGCTATAGCCCACTGCCTCATGACATTTCACGAGCTGCGCTCATGGGTATGTCTTGCCATTTTAGGGCAGGCTTGACCGAGCCTCCCACTGGCACAAGGACCCTCGAAAAGACTGCATCTATTTCCCGACGCACTGAGCCCTGTAAACACCTCCCAACCCCGCGGGACCAAAGGCTATAGCACACCGACCTCGGCGACTATTTCACGTGCTGCGCCGCTGGACATTTCTTGCCATTTTTAGGGCAGGCTCACTCAGTAGCCTCCCACTGGGCACACAAGTACCCTCGAAAAGATAGTACCCATTTCCGACGCCCAGAGCCCCAGAACGCCCCTCCCCAACCCCCGCGGACCAAAGGCTATAGGCCACCGGCCTCGACGACTATTTCGCACGCTGCATCGCTGGGCATTTCTTGCCCTTTTAGGGCAGCCCGCTGACCGTAGCCTCCTACTGGGCACACGAGGACCCTCAAAAGGACTGTACCCATTTCCATGCCCCAGAGCCCTGTAAACCCTCCCAACCCCAGTGACTGTTATTGCCCACCGGCCCTAAGAACTATTTCACGCTACTGGGTCACTGGGTATTTCTTGCCATTTTTGGGTAGGCCTCTAACCGTAGTCTCCCACTGGGTGCAGGAGGACCCTCGAAAAGACTGTACCCATTTCTTACGCCCAGAGCCCTGTAACGCCCTCCCACCCCCCAAGGACCAGGCAATAGCCCACCGCCTTGACGAGTATTTCAGACGCTCATCGCTGGCATTTCTTGCCCTTTAGGCAGCCCTCTGACTGTAGAATCCCATCAAGGCACATGAGGACACCAAAAGACTGTACCCTATTTCCCATGCCTCAACCCTTAACCCCTCCCAACCCTCATGACTAAATGCTATAGCCCACCGCCTCGCTGATTATTTCCCACGTGCGCCTGGCTGATATTTCTTGCTATTTTAGGGCAGGCCTCTGACCGTAGCCTCCCACTGGCACACGAGGACGCCTGAAAGACTGTACCCATTTCCGACGCACTGTGAGCCACCGAAACCCCTCTCCAACCCCCGCTGACCAAAGGCTTTAGCCCACTGCCTGGCGACACTTTCACGCTGCTTGGTATGTCTTGTTATTTTAGGCAGGCTTGATCAGAGCCTCCCACTGGGCACACAAGGACCCTAAAAGACTGCAGACTCCATTTCCGATGCCCAGAGTCTGTAACGCCCCTCCCTAACCCTCCGGGACTGTGCTTATAGCCCACCGCCTCGACGACTATTTCGTGACGCTGCATCGCAGGGCATTTCTTGGCCTTTAGGCAGCCCTCCTGACCAGAGCCTCCCATCTGGGCACACGAGGACCTGAAAAGACTGCACCTGCTTTCCATGCCCAGAGCCCTCAGAACCCTCCCCAACCCCAGCTGGACCAAAAGCTTATAGCCCACTGCCTCGGTAATCTTTTTTCACGCTACTGGGTCATTGGTATTTCTTGCCATTTTGGGCAGGCTCTGACTGAGTATCCCACTGCAGGAGGACCTCAAAGACAGACTCCATTCCGACGCCGAGCTCGAACGCCCCTCCCAACCCCTCAAGGACTAAAAGGCTATAGCCCACCCGGGCGATTATTTCACGTGTTGCGCCGCTTGATATTTCTTGCCATTTTCGGGCAGGCCGTCAGAGCTCTAATCAAGCACACGAGGACCTCGAAAGACTCAGACCCATTTCCGACGACTGTGAGCCCTCAAACCCCTCCCAACCCCCTCATGGACCAGTGTTATAGCCCACCGCCTTGGTGACTATTTCACGCGGCTGCACTGGCTGGGCATTTCTTGCCATTTTAGGGCAGGCTCTAATCAGAGGCTCCCACTGGGAAAACGAGGACCTTCAAAAGACTGTACCCATTTCCTGTGCCCAGAGTCTCGAACGCCCTCCCCAACCTCTGGGCCAAAGGCTATAGCCCACCGCCTCTGATTATTTCACGCGGCCATGCTGGGTATGTCTTGCCATTTTAGGACAGGCTACTGACCGTAGCCTCCCACTGGGCACACAAGGACCCTCGAAAAGACTGTGCCCGTTTCCGACGCCCAGAGCCCCCGAACGCCCCTCCCCAACCTCATGGATAAGGCTTATAGCCCACCGCCTCGACGACTATTTCGACGCTGCATCGCTACATTTTTGCCCTTTAGGCAGCCCTCCTGATCAGAGCCTCCCATCGGGCACACGAGGACCCTCGAAAAGATCAGTACCCATTTCGATGCGCCAGAGCCCCGAACCCCCTCCCAACCCCAGGGCTGACCAAAAGCTATAGCCCACCGCCCTAAGAACTATTTCACGCGCTACTGAGCCGCTGGTATTTCTTGCCATTTTGGGCAGGCCTGACCGAGTCTCCCATTGGGTGCAGGAGGACCTCAAAATCAGACCCATTCCGACGCCGAGAGCCCCGAACGCCCTCCCAACCCCCGCTGACCAAAGCGATATAGCCCACCCAAGGCCGGTGACTATTTCACGTGTTGCGCCGCTGACATTTCCAGCCATTTTCGGCAGGCCGGGTCAGAGCCTCCCACTGGCACACGAGGACCCTCGAAAAGATGTACCCATTTCCGGCGACCGTAGCCCCTGAAACCCTCCCCAACCCTCATGGGACCAAAGTGTTATAGCCCACTGCCTGTGACTATTTCACGCTGGCGCCACTGGCATTTTCTTGCCATTTTAGGGCTGGCCTCTAACTCAGTACCCTCCCATCACTGGAAAAACGAGGACCTTCAAAAGACTGTACCCATTTCCTGTGCCCAGAGCCCCGAACGCCCCTCCCCTAACCCCTCGGGCCGGCTATAGCCCACCGCCTCAGCTGACTATTTCCACGCTACGCGCCACTGGTATGTCTTGCCATTTAGGATGTGCTTCTGCCAGAGCCTCCCACCTGGCACACAATGACCCTCGAAGACTGTGACTCCATTTCCGACACCTGTGAGCCCCTGTAACGCCCCTCCCAACCCCTCATGAGCAAGGCTATAGCCTACTGCCTCGACGACTATTTCTGCATCGCCTGGCATTTTGCCCTTTTTAGGGCAGCCTCCTGACCGTAGCCTCCCATCGGGCACACGAGACCCCTGAAAAGATTGTACCCATTTCATGCCCAGAGTCCTGTAACCCCTCCCAACCCCAGCGGACCGTAAAAGCGATAGCCCACCGGCCTCGGCTACTATTTCACGCGCTTGGCCGCTGGGTTTTTCTTGCCATTTTTGGGCAGGCCTCTGACCGGATTCTCCCACTGGGTGCAGAGGAGGACCTCAAAAGAGTGTACCCAATCCGACGCCGAGCCCCGAACGCCCTCCCAACCCTCATGGGCCAAAGGCACAGTAGCCCACCGGCCTCGGCGACTATTTCACGCCACGCGCCACTGGGTATGTCTTGCCATTTTAGATGTGCTTCCCGACCAGAGCCTCCCACTGGGCACACAAGGACACCGAAAGACCAGACCCATTTCCGACGCCCAGAGCCCTGTAACGCCCTCCCAACCCCGCTGGAGCAAGGCTATACCGGCCTTGACGACTATTTTCAGACGCTGCATCGGCTGCATTTCTTGCCCTTTAGTGGCAGCCCTCCTGATCAGTAGCCTCCCACCGGGCACACACGAGGACCCCTGAAAAGATTGTACCCATTTCTAATGCCCAGAGCCCCAGAACCCCCCTCCCCAACCCCAGCGGACCAAAAGCCATAGCCCACCGGCCTCGGCAACTATTTCACGCGCTGGGCAGCTGGGTATTTCTTGCCATTTTTGGGCAGGCCTCTGACCGTATTCTCCTCCATCATGCAGGAGGACCTCGAAAGAGTGTACCATTCCGACGCGAGAGCCCCCGAACGCCTCCCCAACCTCAAGGACCAAAGGCTATAGCCCACCGCGTCGGTGACTATTTCACGTGCTGCGCCTGCTGACATTTCTTGCCATTTTGGCAGCTCGTCAGCCTCCCACTGGGCACACGAGGACCCTCGAAAAGACTGTACCCATTTCCGACCAGAGCCCCCCAAACCCCCTCCCAACCCCGCATGGACCAAAGGTTATAGCCCACCGTCCTGCTGATTATTTCCCACGCTGCGCCTGCGCTGGGCATTTCCAGCCATTTTCGGGCAGGCTTGCCGTAGCCTCCCATCACACACGAGACCCTCGAAAAGACTGTAACCCATTTCCATGACTGAGCCCCCAAACCCCTCCCAACCCTCATGACCAGCAAGTTATAGCCCACCTGCCTGGTGACTATTTCACGCACAAGGCCACTGGCATTTCTTGCCATTTTAGGGCAGGCCTCTAACTGTACCTCCCACTGGGAAAAACGAGGGACCTTCAAAAGATCAGACCCATTTCCTGTGCCCAGAGCCTAACGCCCCTCCCAACCCCCCATGGGGCCAAAGGCTATAGCCCACCAGCTGACTATTTCCACGGCGCCCACTGGTATGTCTTGCTATTTTAGACAGGCTTCTGATCAGAGGCCTCCCATCGGGCATGAGGACCCTCAAAAGACTGTACCCATTTCCGACGACTGAGCTCCTCAAACCCTCCCAACCCCTCATGGGCCAAAGGCTATAGCCCACTAGCCTCGGCGACTATTTGACGCTGCGCCGCTGGGTATGTCTTGCCATTTTAGGACAGGCTTCTGACCGTAGCCTCCCACTGGGCACACAAGGGCCCTGAAGATCAGACCCATTTCCGACGCCTGTGAGCCCTGTAACGCCTCTCCACAACCCAAGGGACCAAAGGCTATAGCCCACCGGCCTCGGCGACTATTTCACGTGCTGCGCCGCTGGATATTTCTTGCCATTTTAGGGCAGGCCTCTGACCGTAGCCTCCCACTGGGCACACGAGGACCCTCGAAAAGAGTGTACCCATTCCGACGCCGAGAGCCCCCGAACGCCCCTCCACAACCCCCGCGGACCAGAGGCTATAGCCCACCGGCCTCGACGACTATTTCGCACGCTTCATCGCTGGGCATTTCTTGCCCTTTTAGGGCAGCCCTCTGACCGTAGGATCCCACTGGGCACATGAGGACACACGAAAAGACTGTACCCATTTCCGATGCCCAGAGCCCCAGAACGCCCCTCCCCAAACCCAGTGGACCAAAAGCTATAGCCCACCGGCCTCGGCGACTATTTCACGCGCTGCGCCGCTGGACATTTCTTGCCATTTTAGGGCAGGCTTCTGACCGTAGCCTCCCACTGGGCACACGAGGACCCTCGAAAAGACTGTACCCATTTCCGACACCCAGAGACCCCGAACGCCCCTCCCCAACCCCCGCGGACCAAAGGCTATAGCCCTACGGCCTCAGTGAGTATTTCCCGTGCTGCGCCGCTGGGCATTTCTTGCCATTTTAGGGCAGGCCTCTGACCGTAGCCCCCCACTGGGCACACGAGGACCCTCGAAAAGACTGTACCCATTTCCGACACCCAGAGCCCCCGAACGCCCCTCCCCAACCCCCGCGGACCAAAGGCTATAGCCCACCGGCCTCGACGACTATTTCGCACGCTTCATCGCTGGGCATTTCTTGCCCTTTTAGGGCAGGCTTTTGACCGTAGCCTCCCACTGGGCACACGAGGACCCTCGAAAAGCCTTTATTCATTTCTGATGCCCAGAGCCCCCGAACCCCCCTTCCCAACCCCCGCGGACCAAAAGCTATAGCCCACCGCCCCTAAGAACTATTTCACGCTACCGAGCTGGTATTTCTTGCTATTTTTGGCAGGCCTGACCGTAGTCACCCACCGGGCGCACGAGGACCCTCAAAAGACTCACTCCATTTCTGACGCACCAGAACCCCTGAACGCCTCTTCCCAACCCTCAAGGACTAAAGCTATAGCCCACCGCCCGGACTATTTCACGCTGCCAGCTTGGCATGTCTTGCCATTTTTAAGGCAGTGCTTCTGACCGTCGCCTCCCACTGGGCCCACAAGGACCTCGAAAAGACCTGTACTCCATTTCCGACGCCAGAGCCCTGCACCTCCCCAACCCCGCTGATCTGGGGCATATCGCCACCGGCCTCGACGACTATTTCAAGACGCCGCATCGGGCATTTTGCCTTTAGGGCAGCCTCAGACTGTGAGCCTCCCACCGGGCATACGAGACCCTTGAAAAGACTGCACCCATTTCGATGCCCAGAGCCCTGTAACGCCCTCCCACCCCCACGGGACCAAAGGCTATAACCCACCGGCCTCGACGACTATTTCGTGACGCTCATCACAGCATTTCTGCCCTTTAGGGCAGCCCTCTGATCAGAGCCTCCCATCCGGGCACATGAGGACACTCAAAGACTGCACCCATTTCCGGCGCTACTGAGCCCTGTAACCCCTCCCAACCCTCAAGGACCAAAGGATATAGCCCACCGGCCTCGGCGACTATTTCACGTGCTTCGCCGCTGGATATTTCTTGCCATTTTAGGGCAGGCTTCTGACCGTAGTCTCCCACTGGGCACACGAGGACGTTCGAAAAGACTATACCCATTTCCGACGACCGAACCAATCAAACCCTCCCCAACCCCCGCTGACCAGCAGTAGCCCACCGCCTGTGACAATTTCACGAGCTGCGCTGCTGGGTATTTCTTGCAATTTTAATGCAGGCCTCTGACCGTAGCCTCCCCTTGGGCACATGAGGACCCTCGAAAAGACTGGACCCATTTCTGACGCCTAGAGCCCCCGAACGCCCCTCCCCAACCCCCGCGGACCAAAGGCTATAGCCCACCGGGCTCGGAGCCTATTTCAAGGCTGTGTCAGAGAGCACCGTCGAGCCCACCGTAGCATCGCTCTGGGTACACGAGGCCCCTTGAAAATATTGTACCAATTACCGACAGCCAGAGCACCTGAGCCCCCTTGCCAAACCCCGCGGACCAAAAGATATAGCCATCGGCCTCGGCGACTATTTTGTGCCCTATGCCGCTGTGCATTTCTAGCCATTTTAGGGCGGGCCTCTGATCGTAGCCTCCCACTGTGCACATGAGGCCCCTCGACAAGACTAGACATATTTCGACGCCTGAGCCCCCGAACCACCCCCAACCCCTGTGGGACAAAGCACATAGGCCACTGCCTGAGACTACTCACAGACTGCTGCTACATTTTTTGCCATTTTAGGGCAGGCTCGACCAGAGCCTCCCATCGGGTACACGGGCCCCTCAAAAGACTGGACCCATTTCCATGCCTAGAGCCCCGAACCCCTCAACCCCCTGGACTAAAGGCCATAGTCCACTGCCTCGCTGATTATTTCACAGTGGTCAAGGCCATGCAAGGCATTTCTTGGCTTTTTAGGGCGCTCTGACCAGAGGCTCCCATCGAGAACATGAGTCCCCTCAAAAGACTAAACCCATTTCTGACACCCGTGAGCCCCCGAACCCGCCTCCCAACCCCCGAGGGGCCAAGGCTATAGCCCACCGACCTGGCATCTATTTCACAGGCCGCCGCATTGTTCATTTCTCGCCATTTTGGGCGGGCATCTGACTGTCAGCCTCCCACTGGGCACAAGAGGCCCCTCAAAAGATTGTACCACTCCATGCCCAGAGCCCCGAACCCCACGCCAACCCCAAGGACCAGTTACAGCCCACCGCCTCCGCCTGCTTATGCTACTGTGTCACTGGCATTTGCCATTTTTGGTAGGCCTCGACAGCAGCCTGCCAAGTGCACGAGGTCTAGAAAGACTAAGGCCCATTTCGACAGCCAATGCCCCTAACACCCTCCCCAACCCCATGGACTGACCAGGCCATAGCCCACCGGCTCAAGACTATTTAGCTGGTGCTGCAGGGCATTTCTTGCCTTTTTAGGGCAGGCCTCTGACCGTAGGCTCCCACTGAGTGTACGAGGCCCCTCAAAAAGACTGGACCCAATTCCGAAGCCCAGACCCCGGAAACCCCCCCCCCCAACCCTCATGACCAAAGGCTATAGCCCACTAACAATTCACTACTGTGCCGCCGGGCATTTCTTGTCTTTTTAGCCCAGGCCTCTGACCGTAGGCTCCCACTAAGCACACGAGGCCCCTCAAAAATCCGGGACCCATTTCCAACACCCATAGTCCCCGAACCCCCTCCCCAACCCCCGCGGGCCAAAGGCTATAGCCCACCGGCCTTGGTGACCATTTCAAGGCCGCTTATGCGCTCTTGCCATTTTAGGCCAGGCCTCTGACCGTAGCCTCCCACTGGGCACACGAGGCCCCTCGAAAAGACTGTGCCCTTTTTAGACGCCCAGAGCCTGCATAACCCCCTCCCCAACCCCCGCGGACCAAATTCTATAGCCCACTGCCTCACGATTATTTCATACAGGCTACATTGGCATTTCTTGCTACTTTACGGCAGGACTGACTCAGAGCCTCTCACTGGGCACACGAGGACCCTCAAAAGACTGTACCCATTTCTGACGCCTGTGAGCCCCGAACCCCTCCCCAACCCTCATGGACTAAAGTTATAGCCCACTGCCCTTGGCTGATTATTTTCACAGGGCCAAGTGCTGGCTGGCATTTCTTGCCATTTTAGAGAAGGACTTGACAGAGCCTCCCACTGGGCACACGAGGACCCTTGAAAGGACTGACCCATTTTCGATTTTCACCTCAGAGCCCCAAACCCTCCCCAACCCCTGTGGACCAGAAGGCTATAGACCACCGGCCTCGACGACTATTTCTCACATACCTGATGGGCATTTCTTTCCATTTTAGGACTGCCTCCTGACCGTAGCCTCCCGACTAGGCACTTGAGGACCCTCAAAAGACTAGACCCATTTCCGGCGCCTGTAACCCCGAAACCCCACTCCAACCCCCTCAGAGACCAGCATAGCCCACCGGCCTGGGCGATTATTTTGCTGCCCGCTGGCATTTCTTGCTATTTTAGGGCCCTCTGATCAGAAGGCCCCACTGGGCACACGAGGCCCCTCGAAAAGTCCTGCCCATTTCCGACAGCCAGAGGTCTCGAACCGCCCTCCCAACCCTCTGGACAGAAGGCGATAGTCCACTGCCTCGACGACTATTTTACGTATACTGGCATTTCTTGCCATTTTAGGGCAGCCAGATGACCAGGATCCCACTGAGCACACGAGGCCCTCCAAAAGACTGACCCATTTCAAACTACTGAGCCCCCGAACCCTCCCAACCCCTCAAGGACCAAAGGCTATAGCCCACCGCCTCATGACTATTTCAGGCCGCGTCATTGGTGTTTTACCATTTTAAAGAAGCCTGACTGCGTGGCCTCCCATTGGGCACACGAGGACCCTCAAAAAGACTAGACCAATTTCAACGCCCAGAGCCCCCGAACCCGCCTCCCCAACCCCCGCGGACCAAAGGTTGTAGCCCACTGCCTCGGCTGACTATTTCTCTGCACAGGCCACTGGTATTTCTTACCATTTTCGGGCAGCTCTGACCATAGCCTCCCACTGGGCGACGAGGACCCTCTAAAAGCCTTTTTACCCATTTCCGACGCCTGTAACCCCTAATCGCCTCACCAACCCCTCATGACTGTGTCAGAGCCCACCGGGCTCAGAGACACTCATGCGACGCTAGGCATTTCTTGCCTTAGAAAGGTAGGCATCTGACCGTATGATCCCACTGAGCACAAGAGGCCCCTCAAAGGACTGGACCCATTTCCATGCCTGCACTTCAACCCCCTCCCCAACCTGTGAACAAAGGCTATAACCCACCGGCTCGAGACTATTTTCAGGCCAAGGCCATGGGCATTACTAGCCTTTTTAGGGAAGGCCTCCGACTGTAGGCTCCCACTGAGCAAACGAGGCCCCTAAAAAAGACTCGACCCATTTCGGACGCCCAGAGTGCCCCCAACCCCCACCCCACCCCCCCCGGCCCAAAGCGTACAGCCCACCAGCCATGGATTATTTCGCATGTCATTGCATTTCTTGCCATTTTAGCTAGGGCCTCTGACCATAGCCTCCCACTGGACACACGAGGCCCCTCGAAAAGATTGTGCCAATTTCCGACACCCAGAGTCCTCGAACCCCGCTTCCCAACCCTCCCGGACCAAAAGCTATAGCCCACCGGACTCAACAACAATATCGCGCGCTGCGCAGCTGGGGATTTCTTGCCATTTTAGGGCAGGCCTCTGACCGTAGCCTCCCACTGGGCACACGAGGACCCTAAAAAAGACTATACCATTTCCGACGCCCAGAGCCCCCGAACCCCCCTCTCCAAGCCCCGCGGACCAAAGGATATAGCCCACCGGCCTCAGTGACTATTTCAAGACGCGCAGCTTGGCATTTCTTGCACTCTTCGGGCAGGCCTCTAACTGTAGCCTCCCACTCACACGAGGCCCCTCAAAAGACTGACTGATTTCGTGGCCTGTGAGCCCCCAACCCCCTCCCCAACCCCCGAGGAACATACTCTACCGCCCACCTGCCGCGGCGACAATTTCACGCTACTGTACACTGGCATTTCTTGCCATTTTAGTGTGCCTCGACTGCATTCTCCTCCCACTGGGCACATGAGGATGATCGAACAGACTGGACCCATTTTTTATGCCCAGAACCCCCAACCCTCCCAACCCCCTTATAGGCCCACCTGCCTGGCTGACTATTTCACAGATCACTACTGGCATTTCTTGCCATTTTAGGGTGTGCCTCCTGATCAGAGCCCTCCACCCGGCACACGACGCCCCTCAAAGAGACTAGACCAATTTATGAGGCCCAGACTCTAAACCCCTCCCAAACCCCGCTGAACAAACGCTTATAGTCCACCTGCCTCATGATTATTTCACACACAACCATTGGCATTTTTGTCATTTTAGGCAGCCTGACTGCCGCCTCCTCTGGGACACACGAGGCCCCTCGAAAAGACTGGACCCATTTTCGATTCCCACAGCCCTCGAACCCCCCTCCCGAACCCTTATGTTCTCCCCAACCCTCAAGGGGCCAAAGGTTTTTTAGCCCACTGCCTTGTGGACTATTTTATGAGGCTGCGCCACTGGGTATTTCTTGCCATTTTAGGGCAGGCCTCTGCCGTAGCCTCGCATTGGGCACACGAGGCCCCTCAAAAAGGCTGGACCCATTTCCAATGCCCAGAGTCCCCGAACCCCCCTCCCCAACCCCCGTGGAACAGACGCTATAGCCCACCGGCCTCGGAGACTATTTTATGATCACTGGTGCCCGAGGCCCCTCAAAATACTGACCCATTTTGACGCCCAGAGAGCCCTGTAACCCCTCCCGAACCCTCACAATAGTTATAGCCCACCGGCCCTGGCGATTATTTCACAGATCGTCAAGGCATTATTTTGCCATTTTAGGGCGGTGCTGACGTAGCCTCCCATCTGCGCATACGAGGCCCCTCAAGAGACTAGACCAATTTCGACGCCAGACCCCCAACCTCATGAATAAACGCTATAGTCAACTGGCCTTGCTGATTATTTCACACACAGGCCATTGGTATTTCTTGTCCTTAGGCGTGCCTGATCAGTAGCTCCCACTGGGCACACGAGGCCCCTTGAAAAGACTGACCCATTTTCGATTTCCAGAGCCCTCAAACCCCTCCCGAACCCCTCATAAAGGCTATACCCCACCGGCCTCGACGACTATTTCACAGATCACTGCGTCATTGGCATTTCTTGCCATTTTAGGGCAGGCTCTGACCAGCCTCCCACTGTGCACACGAGGCCCCTCAAAAACTGACCTGCTGATGCCTGTAACCCCGAACCCTCCTCCCTAACCTCCCCAAAGGGCTATAGCCCACCGGCCTCTGACTATTTCGTGCATCGCGCTGGCATTTCTTGCCATTTTAGGGCAGGCCTGACTGAGCCTCCCACTGGGAACAAGAGGCCCTCAAAAAACTGACTCATTTTCGATGCCCAGAACCCCAACCTCCTCCCAACCTCAGGCCAAAGGTTATAGCCCACTGCCTTGGCGACTATTTCACAGACTGCGCCGCCTGGTATTTCTTGGTAATTTTAGGGCAGGCCTCTGATCAGAGTTTTCCACTGGGCACATGAGGCCCTCAAAAGACTAGACCTATTTTCGACACCCAGTGAGCCCCCGAACCCCTTTCTGACCAGATTATAGCCCACCGCCTCTGACTATTTCACGACTGTGTCATTGGCATTTCTTGCCATTTTTAGGGCAGGCCTGACCTGTAGCCTACCACTGACACAAGAGGCCCTCAAAAGACTGACCCATTTTCGACTCCCAGACCCCCCGAACGCCCCTTCCCAACCCCCTGGCCAAAGGTTTTATCCCGGCCTCATGACTATTTTGGCCAGTCAGCTTGTGTATTTCATGCCATTTTAGGGCGGGCCTCTGATAGTAGCCTCCTACTGGGCACACAACGCCCCTCGAAAATACTAGACCCATTTTCGATGCCCAGAGTCACCTAACCCCCCTCCCCAATCCCCGCGTGCCAAAGGCTAAAGCCCACCAGCCCCTGGGCATGATTATTTCATACATACTGGCTGGCATTTCATGCCATTTTAGGGCAGGCCTCTGACCGTAGCCTCCCATAGGGCCCACGCGGCCCCTCAAAAAGACGGTACCCATTTCCGATGCTTAGAGTCCCCGAACCCCTCCCCACCCCCATGCCAGCTAAAGGCTAGCCCACCGCCTGGACTATTTTATGACCACTGGCTTAGGTATTTCTTGTCATTTTGACGGGCCTCTACCCGTAGCCTCCCACTGGGTACCCGAGGCCCCTCGGAAAGACTGGACCCATTTCCGACGTCCAGAGCCCTGTAACCCCTCCCAACCCCTCATGTTCAAAGGCTATTGCCCACCGGCCTCGACTATTTCTGTGGTCGCCGCTAGGCATTTCTTGCCATTTTAGGGCGGGCCTCTGAGCGTAGCCTCCCGTTGGGCACACAAGGCCCCTTGAAAACACCTGACCCATTTTCGATGCCCAGAGTCACCGAACCCCCCTCCCCAACCCCTGCGGGCGAAAGGCTAAGCCCACCAGCCACGGTGACAATTTCGCGCGCTACGCCGCTGGGCATTTCTTGCCATTTTAGGGTAGGCCTCTGACCGTAGCCTCCCATAGGGCGCACGCGGCCCCTTAAAAAGACTGGACCCATTTCCGATGCTCAGAGTCCCCGAACCCCCTCCCCAACCCCCGCGGCCAAAGGCTATAGCCCACCGGCCTCGGTGACTATTTCGCGCACTGCGCCGCTAGGCCTTTCTTCGCATTTTAGGGCAGGCCTCTGACCGTAGCCTCCCACTGGGCACACGAGTCCCCTCAAAAAGACAGGACCAATTTCCGAGGCCCAGAGCCCCCTCACCCCCCTCCCCAACCCTCGAGGAACAGACGCTATAGCCAACCGGTCTCAAGGGTTATTTCACAGACTGCGCCATGGCATTTCTTGCCATTTTAGTGAAGTCCTCTGACCGTAGCCTCCCACTGGGCACACGAGGCCTCTCAAAAAGACTGGACCCATTTTCGACGCCCAGAACACCCGAACGCCCCCCCCCAAACCCTCACCAGCACATAGCCCACCGCCTGGCGACTATTTTGCGGCTGTGCTTGTGCATTTCATGCCATTTTAGGGGACGCCTCTGACTGTAGCCTCCCATAGGGCACACGAGGCCCCTCAAAAAGACTGGACCCGTTTCTGATACCCAGAGTTCCCGAACCCCCTCCCCAACACCAGCGGCCAAAGGCTATAGTCCACCGACCTCGGCGACTATTTCGCTCACTACGTCGCTAGGTATTTCTTGCCATTTTCGGACGGGCCTCTGACCGTAGCCTCCCACTGCGTACCCGAGGCCCCTCGAAAAGACTGGACCAATTTCTGACGCCGAGAGCCCCAGAACCCCCCTCCCCAACCCCCGCGGGTCAAAGGCTATTGCCCACCGGCCTCGGGGACTATTTCGCGTGCTGTGGCGCTGGGCATTTCTTGCCATTTTAGGGCGGGCCTCTGACTGTAGCCTTCCACTGGGCACACAAGGCCCCTTGAAAACACTTGACCCATTTCCGATGCCCAGATTCACCGAACCCCCCTCCCCAACTCCCGCGGGCCAAGGCTATAGCACACCGCCCCCGCCCCATGTTTCACCCACTGGGGAGAAGCACTATTTTAGGGCAAGCTTCTCGCTGCCTCCCATGTCTCCCTGAGGCCCTCAAAAGACTGACCCTTCCGACAGCCTGACTGGCGAACCCCCATCCCCACCCCCGGCCCATACAGAAGACACCGCCTCCCGCCTGTTTCGCCTTTGCCGCTGGGGCAGAAGCACTATTTTAGGGCAAGCTCTGGCCGCATCCTCCCACAGGCTCCCCGAGGTCCCTCGAAAAGACTGGACCCCTTTCTGACAGCCCAATTGGCCGAACCCCCCTCCCCACCCCCCACGGGCCCAAGGCTATAGCGCTCACCGGGCCAGAAGCACTATTTAGGGCAAACCTCTGGCCGCGGCCTCCCATCGGCCCCCTGAGGGCCCTCGAAAAGGCTGGACCGCTTTACGACAGCCCTACTGGCTGAACCCCCCATCCCCACCCCCCACGGGCCCAACGCTATAGCACACCGCCCCCGCCCTCTCTTTCGCGCCTGCTGGGCCAAGCACTATTTCAAGCCTCTGTCATGGCCTCCCACAGGTCCCCCGAGGGCCCTCAAAAAGACTGGACCCCTTTCCGACAACCCGACTGGATGAACCCCCCCCACCCCCACGGGCCCAAAGCCATAGCACACCGCCGCCTCTCGCGCCTTGGCCACGGGCCAGAAGCACTATTTTAAGGCAGGCCTCTGGCCGCAGCCTCCCACAGGCCCCCCGAGGGCCCTCGAAAAGACTGGACCCCTTTCTGCCAGCCCGACTGGACGAACCCCCCTCCCCACCCCCCATGGGCCCAAGGCTATAGCACACATCCCCCACCCCCTAATTCGCGCCTTACGCCACTAGTCCAGAAGCACTATTTTAGGACAAGCCTCTGGCCGCGGCCTCCCACAGGCCCCCCGAGGGCCCTCGAAAAGACTGGACCCTTTCCGACAG
Organism: Citropsis articulata; assembly: GCA_030449925.1. Taxonomy (NCBI): domain Eukaryota; kingdom Viridiplantae; phylum Streptophyta; class Magnoliopsida; order Sapindales; family Rutaceae; genus Citropsis; species Citropsis articulata. Next base: position 946,958 of record JASUUH010000234.1, on the reverse strand, counting down.
CCCGACTGGCCGAACCCCCCTCCCCACCCCCTACGGGCCCAAGGCTATAGCACACCAATCCCGCCCCCTATTTCGCGCCTTCCGCCCCTGGGCTAGAAGCATTATTTTAGGGCAAGCCTCTGGCCGCGGCCTCCCACAGGCCCCCCGAGGGCCCTCGAAAACACTGGACCCCTTTCCGACAGCCCGACTGGCCGAACCCCCCTCCCCACCCCCCACGGGCCCAAGGCTATAGCACACCGCCCCCGCCCCCTCTTTCGCGCCTTGCGCCGCTGGGCCAGAAGCACTATTTTAGGGCAACTGCTGTCATGGCCTCAATCACCCCTCGAGGGCCCTCGAAAAGACTGACCCCTTCCGACAGCCCGACCGGCCGAACCCGCCCTCCCCCCACGGGCCCAACTATAGCACACCGACCGCCTCTTTCGCATTTTTACGCCACTGGGCAAGCACTATTTTGGGTAAGCCTCGCCGCTGGCCTCCCACAGTCCCTCGAGGGCCTCAAAAAGACTGACCCTTCCGACAACCCGACTGGATGAACCCTCCCCACCCCCACGGGCCCATACATAGCACACCGCCTCGCCTCTGTTTCGCCACGCCACGGGCCAAGCACTATTTGGCAGTGCTCCGTCAGCCTCCCACAGGTGCCCCCTGAGGGCCCCTCAAAAGACTGGACCCTTCCGCCAGCCCGACTGATTTAACCCTCCCCACCCCCATGGGCCCAAGGCTATAGCACACATCCCCCACCCCCTAATTCGCGCCTTACGCCAGTAGTCCAGAAGCACTATTTTAGGACAAGCTCTCAGGCCTCCCCACAGGCCCCCCGAGGGCCCTCGAAAAGACTGGACCCCTTTCCGACAGCCCGACTGGCCGAACCCCCTTCCCCACTCCCCACGGGCCCAAGGCTATAGCACACCAATCCCGCCTCTATTTCGCTGCCTCTTCCGCCTGGCTAGAAGCATTATTTTAGTAGCCGCTGCCTCCCACAGTTCCCCCGAGGGCCCTCAAAACACTGGACCCTTCCGACAGCCCGACTGGCCGAAACCCCCTCCCCACCTGCCACGGGCCCATGCTAAAGAACACCGCCTCTTTCGCCTTGCGCCATACTGGGCTAGAAGCACTATTTAGTAAGCTCGTCAAGGCCTCCCACAGGCCCCCGAGGGCCCCTCAAAAGACTGACCCTTCCGACAGCCCGACTGATGAACCCCCCACCCCCACGGCCCAACGCTATAGCACCCCCCGCCTGCTTCGAGCCTGCGCTACTGGGCTGTGATTTTAGGGCAAGCTCGCCGTCAGCTCAAGATAGTCTCTGAGGGCCCTCAAAAGACTGACCCTTTCCGCCAGCCCGACCGGCCGAACCCCCACCCCACCCCCCACGGGCCCAAGGCTATACCACACCGCCTCACTGCTTTCGCGCCTGCGCCACTGGGCTGAAGCACTATTTTAGAGCCTCCGGGTCGCAGCCTCGCACGGGCCCCCCAAGGGCCCTCGAAAAGACCTGACCCCTTTCCGACAGCCGGACTGGCTGAACCCCCCTCCCCACCCGCCACGGGCCCAAGGCTATAGCACACCGCCCCTATTTCTGGCCTTGTTCATAGGCCGGAAGCACTATTTTAGGCAGCCTGTCAAGGCTCTCTCACAGCCCCTCGAGGGCCCTTGAAAAGACTGGATCTCTTCCCGACAGCCCGACTGCATAACTCCTCCCACCCCCTAACGGGCCCATACACAGCACACCGTCCCCCCCTTGCCTCGCTTGCCACTGGGCCCAGCACTGCTTTAGGTCAAGCTTCCTCCGCCGCCTCCCACAGGCTTCCTGAGGGCCCTCAAAAAAGACTGGACCCTTCCGACAAAGACGACCGGCCGAACCCTCCCCACCCCCACGGGCCCAAGGCTTATAGCACACCGCCCCGCCTCTTTCGCGCCTTGCGCCTGGCCAAAGCACTATTTTAGACTGCTGCCCGTCTGGCCTCCCACAGGCCCCCTGAGGGCCTCGAAACACTGACCCTTCTCGACAGCCCGACCGTCAACCCTCTCCCCACCCCCACGGGCCCACATATAGCACACCGCCTCACTGCTTTCCTCGCCTACTGGCTGGCCAAGCACCACTTTTAGGCAAGCCTCTGTCACTGGGCCTCCCACAGGTCCCCCGAGGGCCCTCGAAAACACTGGACCCCTTTCCGACAGCCCGACGGCCGAACCCCTCTCCCCACCCCCACGGGCCCATATATACCACACCGCCTCCTCTTTCGCTACCACCCCACTGGGCCAAAAGCACTATTTTAGGGCAAGCCTCTGGCCGCGGCCTCCCACAGGCCCCCCGAGGGCCCTCGAAAAGACTGGACCCCTCTCCGACAAGCCGACTGGCTGAACCCCCTCCCCACCCCCCACGGGCCCAAGGCTATAGCACACCGCCCCCGCCCCCTCTTTCGCGCCTTGCGCCGCTGGGCCAGAAGCATTATTTTAGGGTAGCCTCTGGCCACAGCCTCCCACAGGCCCCCCGAGGGCCCTCGAAACGAATGGAGCCCTTTCAGACAGCCCGACTGGCCGAACCCCCCACCCCACCCCCTACGGGACCACACATAGCACACCGCCTCGCCTCTTCACGCTGGGCCAATGTACATATTTTAGGGCCGCGGCCTCCCACAGGCACCCTGAGGGCCCTCGAAAAGACTGACCCCTTCCGATTGTCTGACCGGCCGAACCCCTCCCCAGCCCCACGGGCCCACGCTTATAGCACACCGCCCGCCTCTCTTCGCGCTACTGCAGGCTGGCTAAGCACTATTTTAGAGCAAGCCTCTGGCCGCGGCCTCCCACAGGACCCCCGAGGGTCCTCGAAGACTGACCCTTCCGACAGCCCGACTGCCGAACCCTCCCACCCCCCACGGCCCAAGGCTATAGCACACCACCCCCCTGCTTTCTGCCTCGGCCACTGGGCTGAAGCATTATTTTAGGGCAAGCCTCTGGCCGCGGCCTCCCACAGGCCCCCTGAGGGCTCTCGAAAAGACTTTGACCCCTCTCCGACAAGCCGACTGGCTGAACCCCCCTCCCCACCCCCCACGGGCCCAAGGCTATAGCACACTGCCCCGCCTCTTTCTGCCTCACTGGGCCATTATTTTAGGGCAAGCCTCTGGCCGCGGCCTCGCACAGGCCCCCCGAGGGCCCTCGAAATGAATGGAGCCCTTTCCGATAGCCCGACAGGCCGAACCCCCCACCCCACCCCCTACGGGCCCAAGGCTATTGCACACCGCCTCGCCTCTCTTTCGCTACCATACCACTGGGCCAAAAGCACTATTTTAGGTAAACCTCTGGCTGCGCTGCCTCCCACAGGCCCCCGAGGCCCCTCGAAAAGACCTGGACTGGCTCGACAAATTGACCGGCCAAACCCTCCCACCCCCACGGGCCCATACATAGCACACCGCCTCTTTCATACCGGCCACTGGGCCAGAAGCAATTTTTTAGCGCACGCCTCTGGCCGCGGCCTCGCACAGGCCCCCGAGGGCCCCTCAAAAAGACTGGACTCCTTCTCGATAGCCCGACTGGCCGAACCCCCCCACCCACCCCCACGGGCCCAAGCCTATAGCACACCGCCTCACCATTGCCTCTGCTACTGGCTGATGGGCTGAAGCATTATTTTAGGCAAGCCTGGCCACGGCCTCCCACAGGTTCTCCGAGGGCCCTCAAAAGACTGGACCCTTCCGACAGCCCCACCGGCCGAACCCCCACCCCACCCCCCCGGGCCCAAGGCTATAACACACCGCCTCGCCCCCTGCTCACACTTTGAGTCACTGGGCCAGAAGTACTATTTTAGGCAAGCTCTGGCTGGGCCTCGCACAGGCTCCCCGAGGGCCCTCGAATAGACTGACCCTTCCAACAGCCTGACTGGTCAACCCCTCCCCGCCTCGCACACCGCCTCCGCCTCTTCGCTACTGGCCAGAGGCACCATTTTAGGGCAGCCTCCGTCAAGGTCTCCCACAGGCCCCCCGAGGGCCCTCGAAAAGACTGGACCCCTTTCCGATTGCCCGACTGGCCGAACCCCCCAGACCCCCCCCCCACGGGCCCACATAGCACACCGCCTCTGTTTCACCATGCACTGGGCCAGACCATTTACAAGTGTTCTGTCATGGCCTCCCACAGGCCCCCCGAGGGCCCTCGAAAATACTGGACCCCTTTCCGACAGCCAGAGTGGCTGAACCCCCCTCCCCACCCCACCCCCCACGGGCCCAAGGCCATAGCACACCGCCCCCGCCCCCTGTTTCGCGCCTTGCGTCGATGGGCCAGAAGCACTATTTTAGGGCAAGCCTCTGGCCACGGCCTCCCACAGGCCCCCCGAGGGCCCTCGAAAAGACTGGACCCCTTTCCGACAGCCCGACTGGCCGAACCCCCCGCCCCACGGGCGGCATATAGCACACGCCCGCCTCTTCACACTGGGGTCTGGCCAGAGGCACTATTTTAGGGCAAGCTCTGGGTCATGTCTCCCACAGTTTCTCGAGGGCCCTCGAGAAGACTGGACCCTTCCGATTGTCTGACCGTCGAACCCCCACCCACCCCCACGGGCCCATATATAGCACACCGCCTCGCCTGCTCACACCATGATGGGCCGAGCACTATTTATGGCAAGCCTCTGGTCATGCCTCCCCAGTCTCCTGAGGGTCTCGAAACACTGACCCTTCCGACAGCCAGAGGGCTGAACCCCTCCCCACCCCACCCCCACGGCCCAAGGCCATAGCACATCGCCTCACTGCTTCTGCTCTCATGCCGATGGGCCAGAAGCACCATTTTAGGGCAAGCTCCACACGGCCTCCCACAGGCCCCCGAGGGCCCCTCGAAAAGATCAGACCCTTCCGGCAGCCCGACTGGTCGAACCCTCCCACTCCCCACGGGCCCACAATATAGCACACCGCCTCACTGCTTTCTGCTACTCACCGATGGGCCAAGCACTATTTTAGGCAAGCCTCCACACGGGCCTCCCACAGGCCCCCGAGGGCCCCTCAAACAAATGGATCCTTCCGACGGTCCCGACTGGTCCGAACCCCCACCCCACCCCCACGGGTCCACACATAGCACAATCCGCCTCCCGCCTCTTTCGCTACTTTCTCACTGGGCCAGAGCACTATTTTAGGGCAAACCTCTGGCTGCCTCCCACAGGTTCTCTCGAGGCCCCTCGAAAAGACCTGACCCTTCCGACAGTCCGACTGGTCAACCCCGTCCCCACCCCCACGGGCCAAACCTATTCTATTGCCCTATTTGTACCACTGGGCCAAAGCACTATTTTATGGCAAGCTCTGGCCGCCTCACAGTTCCCCGAGGGCCCTCGAAAGACTCTGACCCTTCCGACAGCCCGACCGGCCGAACCCTCCCCACCCCACACGGGCCCATATAGCACAATCGACCCTTGCCCTTTGTTTCACTTTGCTACTGATGGGCCAAAAGCACTATTTTATAAGCCTCTGGTCAGGCCTCCCACAGGCCCCCCTGAGGGGCCCTCAAAAGACTCTGACCCTTCCGACAGACCGACTGAACCCTCCCCACCCCACACGTGCCCAAGGCTATAGCAAGACCGCCTCTGTCTCTTTTAGCGCCTTTTGCGCAATGAGCTGTAACCACTATTTTAGTGCAATCCTGGCTGTGACCTCCCAGGTCTCTGGGCCCCTCGAAAAGACTGACCCTTCCGCAACCCGACCGGCTGAACCCTCCCACCCCCCACGGGCCCAAGGCTATAGCACACCGCCTCGCCTTGTTTCATACTACCGATGGGCCAGAGCACTATTTTAGTAAGCTCTGGCTGCCTCCCACAGTTCCCCCAAGGCCCTCGAAAAGACTGACCCTTTCCGACAGCCCGACCGGGTCAACCCTCCCCACCCCACACGGGCCCATATATAGCGACCGCCTCGTCTCTTAGCTTTGCGCCTAATCGAGCTGGCAGATTTTGGCAAGCCTGGCCGCGGCCTCCCACAGGCCCCCCGGGGCCCTCGCAAAGACTGGACCCCTTTCTGACAGCCCAACTGGATGAACCCCCCTCCCCACCCCCCACGGGCACAAGGATATACCACACCGCCGCGCTCTGTTTCGCGTACTGCGCCCGCTGCCGAAGCACTATTTTAGGGCAAGCCTCTGGCCGCGGCCTCCCACAGGCCCCCCGAGGGACCTGGAAAAGACTGGACCCCTTTCCGACAGGCCGACTGGCCGAACCCCCCTCCCAACCCCCCACGGGCACAAGGATATAGCACACCGCCTTCGCCCCCTCTTTCGCGCCTTGCGCCGCTGGACCGGAAGCACTATTTTGGGCAAGGCTCTGGCCGCGGCCTCCCACATGCCCCTCGAGGGCCCTCGAAAGGACTGGAACCTTTTCCGAGACCCCGACTGGATGAACCCCCCTCCCCACCCCCCACGGGCCCAAGGCTATAGCACACCGCCTCGCTTCTCTCTTTACGCCGCTGGGCCAGAAGCACTATTTTAGGGCAAGCCTCTGGCCGCGGCCTCCCACAGGCCAACTGAGGGCCCTTGAAAAGACTGGAACCATTTCCGACAGCCCGATTGGCCGAACCCCCCTCCCCACCCCCCACGGGCACAAGGATATAGCACACCGCCCCCCGCCTGCCTTGCGCCGCTTGGTCAGAAGCACTATTTTAGGGTAAGCCTCTGGCCTCGGCATCCCACAGGGCCACCGAGGGCCCTTGAAAAGACTGGACCCCTTTCCGACAGCCCGACTGGCCGAACCCCCCTCCCCACCCCCCACGAGCACAAGGATATAGCACACCGCCTACACCGCCTCACACACAACTCATGGGCCGAGCACTATTTAGTGTCTCTGTCAAGGCCTCCCACAGGCCCCCCGAGGGACCTCGAAAAGACTGGACCCCTTTCCGACAGGCCGACTGCCCGAACGCCCCTCCCAACCCCCCACGGGCCCAAGGCTATAGCACACCGCCCCCGCCCCCTCTTTCACGCCTTGCGCCGCTTGGTCAGAAGCACTATTTTAGGGCAAGCCTCTGGCCTCGGCCTCCCAGAGGCCCCCCGAGGGCCCTCGAAAAGACTAGACCCCTTTCCGACCGCCTGACCGGTCAACCCCTCCCCACCCCCACGGGCCCATAGTGACGGGCCCCGCCTCTCTCGCCTACTGGGCTAAGCACTATTTAAGGCAAGCCTCTGGCCGCAGACTCCCACCGGCCCCCCGAGGGCCCTCGAAAAGACTAGACCCCTTTCCGACCGCCCGACGTGCTGAACCCCCCCTCCCCACCCCCCATGGGCCCAAGGCTATAGCACACCGCCCCCTCCCCCTGTTTCGCGCTATGCAGATGGGCTGTGAGCACTATTTTAGGCAAGCCTCAGGTCATGTCTCCCACAGCCTCTGAGGGCCTCAAAGACTGACCCTTCCGATCCCGACCGGCCGAACCCCCACCCACCCCCACGGGCCCACATATACCACACCGCCTCGCCTGCTTCTGCGCCTGAGACTGGGCCAGAAGATCTATTTATGGGCAAGCCTCTGGTCACAGGCCTCCCACAGTTCCCCCTGAGGGCCTCGAAAACACTGGACCCGTTTCCGACAGCCAGAGTGGCTGAACCCCCCACCCCACCCCCACGGGCCCAAGGCGATAGCACACCGCCTCACTGCTTTCGCTACTCAAGGCCGATGGGCCAGAGCACTATTTTAGGCAAGCCTCACACGGCCTCCCAGGCCCCCTGAGGGCCCCTCAAAAGATTGTACCCCTTCCGCAGCCCGACTGGTCAACCCTCCCACTCCCCACGGGCCCACATATAGCACACCGCCCGCCTGCTTCATACCGATGGGCTGAGGCACCATTTTAGGGCAAGCTCACACGGCCTCCCACAGGCCCCATGAGAGCCCTCAAACGAATGGATCCTTTCTCGACGTCTGACTGGTCAACCCCCACCCCACCCCCACGGGTCCACAATATAGCACACCGCCCCCGCCTCTTTCGCTGCTGGGCCGAAGCACTATTTTAGCAAACCTCTAGCTGCTGGCCTCCCACAGGTTCTTCTGAGGGCCCCTCGAAAGTCTCGACCCTTTCCGACAGCCCGACCGGCCGAACCCCGTCCCCACCCCCACGGGCCAAAGCCATAGCACACCGCCTCCTCTATTTCGCCCATTTGTGTCACTGGGCCAAAGCACCATTTTAGGGAAGCCCCGCCGCCTCACAGGCCCCCCGAGGGCCCTCGAAAAGACTTGACCCCTTTCCGACAGCCCGACTGGCCGAACCCCCCTCCCCACCCCACACGGGCCCAAGGCTATAGCACACCGACCCTGCCCCTTGTTTCGCGCCTTGCGCCGATGGGCCAAAAGCACTATTTTAGGGCAAGCCTCTGGCCGTGGCCTCCCACAGGCCCCCCGAGGGCCCTCGAAAAGACTTGACCCCTTTCCGACAGCCCGACTGGCCGAACCCCCCTCCCCACCCCACACGGGCCCAAGGCTATAGCGCACCGCCCCCGTCCCCTCTTTAGCGCCTTGCACACTGAGCCAGAACCACTATTTTAGGGCAATCCTCTGGCCGTGACCTCCCACAGGCCCCCCGGGGCCCTCGAAAAGACTGGACCCCTTTCCGACAGCCCGACTGGCCGAACCCCCGTCCCCACCCCCCACGGGCCAAAGCTATAGCACACCGCCCCCGTCCCCTGTTTCGCGCCTTGTGCCGCTGGTCCAAAAGCACTATTTTAGGGCAAGCCTCTGGCCGTGGCCTCCCACAGGCCCCCCGAGGGCCCTCGAAAAGACTTGACCCCTTTCCGACAGCCCGACTGGCCGAACCCCCCTCCCCACCCCACACGGGCCCATATATAGCGACCGCCTCTGTCCCTCTTTAACGCCTTTGCGCCACCGAGCTGTAACCACTATTTTAGGCAATCCTCCTGTCAGACTCCTCCACAGTTCTCTGGGCCTCAAAAGACTGACCCTTTCCGACAGCCCGACTGGCCGAACCCCCCGCCCCACCCCCACGGGCCCAAGCTATAGCACACCGCCTGTCTCTGTTTTCATGCCTTTGTGCCGCTTGGTCCAAAGCACTATTTTAGGTAAGCCTCCGTCATGCCTCCCACAGGCCCCCCAGGGCCCTGGAAAAGACTGGACCCTTTTCCAACAGCCCGACAGGCCGAACCTCGTCCCCACACCCGATGGGCCCAAGGCTATAGCACACCGCCCCCACCCCCTCTTTCGCGCCTTGCGCCGCTGGGCCAGAAGTACTATTTTAGGGCAATCCTCTGGCCGCAGCCTCCCACAAGCTCCCCGAGGGCCCTCGAAAAGACTGGACCCCTTTCCGACAACCCGACTGGCTGAACCCCCCTCCCCACCCACCACGGGCCCAAGGCTATAGCACACCGCCCCCGCCCCTTGTTTCGCGCCTTGCGCCGATGGGCCAGAAGCACTATTTTAGGGCAAACCTCTGGCCGCGGCCTCCCACAGGCCCCCCGAGGGCCCTCGAAAAGACTGGACCCCTTTCCGACAGCCCGACTGGCCGAACCCCCCTCCCCACCCCACACGGGCCCACACAGTAGCGACCGCCTCTGTCTCTTTTAGCGCCTTGCGCCACTGAGCTGGCAGTATTTTGGCAAGCTCGCACACGGCCTCCCACAGGCCCCCCGGGGCCCTCGCAAAGACTGGACCCCTTTCTGACAGCCCAACTGGATGAACCCCCCGCCCCCACGGGCACAAGGATATTCCACTTTTTTGCCTTGCTTTCATGAGCTGGCAAAATTTAGGCAAGCCTCTGGCCGCGGCCTCCCACAGGCCCCCCGAGGGACCTGGAAAAGACTGGACCCCTTTCCGACAGGCCGACTGGCCGAACCCCCCTCGCAACCCCCCACGGGCACAAGGATATAGCACACCGCCTTCGCCCCCTCTTTCGCGCCTTGCGCCGCTGGACCGGAAGCACTATTTTGGGCAAGGATCTGGCCACGGCCTCCCACATGCCCCTCGAGGGCCCTCGAAAGGACTGGAACCCTTTCCGAGACCCCGACTGGATGAACCCCCCTCCCCACCCCCCACGGGCCCAAGGCTATAGCACAATCACTTCTTTTCGCGCCACGCCCGCTGGTCCAGAAGCACTATTTTAGGGCAAGCCTCTGGCCGCGGCCTCCCACAGGCCGACTGAGGGCCCTTGAAAAGACTGGAGCCATTTCCGACACCCCGACTGGCCGAACCCCCCTCCCCACCCCCCACGGGCACAAGGATATAGCACACCGCCCCCGCCCCCTGTTTCGCGCCTTGCGCCGCTTGGTCAGAAGCACTATTTTAGGGCAAGCCTCTGGCCTCGGCCTCCCACAGGGCCACCGAGGGCCCTTGAAAAGACTGGACCCCTTTCCGACAGCCCGACTGGCCGAACCCCTCCCACCTCAAGACGACAAGGATATAGCACACCGCCTTCTGTTTCATGCTGCTTTGCGCCGCTGGGCCAGAAGCACTATTTTAGGGCAAGCCTCTGGCCGCGGCCTCCCACAGGCCCCCCGAGGGCCCTCGAAAAGACTGGACCCCTTTCCAACAGCCCGACTGGCCGAACCCCCACCCCACCCCCCCCGGCCCAAGGCTATGGCGCACCGCCACCGCCTCCTTTCGCGCCTGCTACTGCGCTTGGCCAGAAGCACTATTTAAGGCAAGCCTCTCACAGACTTACAGGTCTCCCGAGGGCCCTCGAAAAGACTGGACCCCTTTCCGACCGCCCGACGTGCTGAACCCCCCTCCCCACCCCCCACGGGCCCAAGGCTATAGCACACCGCCCCCTCCCCTCTTTCGCGCCTACTGATGGCCAGAAGCACTATTTTAGAGCAAGCCTCAGGTCATGGTCTCCACAGGTTCCCCTCGAGGGCCCCTCGAAAAGACTGGACCACTTTCCGAAAGCCCGACTGGCTGAACCCTGTCCCCACCTTCATGGCCAAAGTTATAGCACACCGAGCTCTGCCTATTTCATACCAGGCTGGGCTGGCAGTATTTTAGGCAAGCCTCCGCATGGACCCCACAGGTTCTCCGAGGGCCTCAAAAGACCGGACCCCTTCCGACAGCCCGACCGGCCGAACCCCTCCCACCCCACACCTGGGCCCAAGGCTATAGCACACCGCCTGTCTCCTCTTTACGCCTTGCGCCACTGAGCCAAAAGCAGTATTTTTGGGCAAGCCTCTGCCCACGGCCTCCTGACAGGTCTCCTGGGCCCTCGTGAAAGACTGGACCCCTTTCTGACAGCCCAACTGGATGAATCCTCCCACCCCCACGGACCCATACATAGCTGCCTTTTCAGGCCTGCGCCGGGCGAAGTATTTTAGATTGCCTGGCTGGCCTCCCACAGCCCCCTGATGGCCCCTCGAAAAGACTGACCCTTTCCGACAGCCCGACCTGGCCCAACCCTCCCCACCCCTACGGGCCCAAGGCTTATAGCACACCGCCTCACTGCTTACTTTGCGCCACTGCGTTAGAAGCACTATTTTAGGTCAAGCCTCTTGCCGCGGCTTCCCACAGGCCCCCCGAGGTCCCTCAAAAGACTGACTGCTTCCGACAGCCTGACTGGTCAACTCCCCACGGGCCCAAGGCTATAGCACACCGCCTCACTGCTGCTACCACTGGGCCAAGCACTATTTTAGGCAAGGCTCACACTGCATCCCATAGGCTCCCCGAGGGCCTCTCAAAGACTGGACCCCTTTCCTGACAGTCTGACCGGCCAAACCCCCATCCCCAACCCACGGGGGCTAATATAGCACACGGCCCCGCCTGTTACATGGTTGCACCATGGGCCGAAGCACTATTTTAGTAAGCCTCTGGTCATGCCTCCCACAGGCCCCTGAGGGCACTCGAAAAGACTGACCCTTTCTCGACAGCCCGACCGGGTCGAACCCTCCCCACCCCCCACGGGCCCAAGGCATAGCACACCGCCTCACTTCCTCGCCTGGCGCTGGGCTGAGCACTATTTTAGGCAAGCTCCGCTGGCCTCCCACAGGTTCCCTCCGAGGGCCCCTCAAAAGACTGGACCCTTCCAACAGCCTGACCGACCGAACCCTCCTGATCTCCCCACGGGCGCAATGCTTATAGCACACCGCCTGCCTCTCACTGGCACCGCTGGGCCAAGCACTATTTTAGGGCCTCCGCCGCTGCCTCCCACAGGCCCCCCGAGGGCCCTCGAAAAGACTGGACCCCTTTCCGATAGCCCAACTGGCCGAATCCCCCTACCCAGCCCCCACGGGCCCACAATATAGCACACCGCCTCACCACCTGTTTCTGCTACCATGACACTGGGCCTGTAAGCACTATTTTAGGCAAGTTCTCCGCTGGCCTCCCACAGGCCCCTGAGGTCTCAAAATACTGACCCTTCCGACAGCCAGAGTAGTGGTCTGAACCCTCCCACTCAGCACACCCGCCTCACTGTTGCTACCATGACTGGGCTGAAGCACTATTTTAGGGTGCCTCTGGTCCGCCTCTCCCACAGTCTCCCCTAGGGCCCTCGAACACTGACCCTTCCCGACAGCCAGAGTAATGAACCCCACCCCACCCCACTCAAGACGGGCCCAAGGCCATAGCACAATCGTCCTCGCCTGCTGTCACCATACCACTAGAAGCATTATTTTAGGGCAAGCTCTGTCATGGCCCTCAGACAGGCTCCCGAGGGCCCTCAAATGAACGGAGCTCTTCCCACAGCCCGACCGGCCGAACCCCCACCCCACTCCCCACGGGCCCACATTGCACGCCTCACTGTTGCTACTGCGGCTGGCTAAGCACTATTTAGCAACCTTCTGGCTGCCTCCATTAACAGTTCCCGAGGGCCCTCAAAAGACTGGACCCTTCCGACAGCCCGACTGGCCAAACCCCTCCCCACCCCCACGGGCCCACACATAGCACGCCTCCCGCCTGCTTTTCCTGCGCCTCACTGGGCCAAGCACCATTTTAGGCAAGCCTGGTCATGGCCCCCACAGGTTCTCCCCTGAGGGCCCCTCAAAAGACTGGACCCTTCCGACAGCCCGACTGGTCGAACCCCCCATCCCCCCCCCCACCGGCCCAAGGTACCACACCGCCCGCCTTCGCTACTGGCGCCACTGGGCACTATTTTAGGCAAGCTCGTCGCTGCCTCCCACAGTCTCCCGAGGGCCCCTCGAAAAGACTGACCCCTTCCGATAGTCCGACCTGGTCAAGGCCGCCAGCCCCTCCCCCACGGGCCCAAGGCAATAGCACACCGCCCCCGCCTGCTTCTGCTACTGCGACGCCGGGGCCAAGCACCATTTTAGGGCAAGTTCTGGTCATGCAGGCCTCCCACAGGTCCCCCGTGGGCCCCTCGAAAAGACTGGACCCATTTCCGACAGCCGGAATGGCTGAACCCCCTTCCCCCCCCCCCCCCGGCCCAAGGGGATAGCACACCGCCTCACTGCTTCGCTTTATACCGATGGGCCGAAGCACTATTTTAGGCAAGTCTCACACGGCCTCCCAAAGGCCCTCTGAGGGCCTCGAAAAGACTGGACCCTTTCCGACAGCCCGACTGGCCGAACCCTCCCCACTCCCCACGGGCCTGTGTCTATAGCTCTTTCAAGGCATCATGGGGCCAAGCACTTTTTTAGGCAAGCCTCTGGCCGCGGCCTCCCAAAGGTTCCCCTGAGGGTCCCTCGAAAAGACTGGACCCTTCCGACAGCCCGACCGGGCCGAACCCTCCCCACCCCCCACGGGCCCAGTGTCTATAGCACACCGCCTCGCCTCTCTTTCGCTACCGGCACCGCGGGGCCAAGCACTATTGGGCAAGCCTGGTCGCGCCTCCCACAGGCACTCCTCGAGGGCCCCCGAAAAGACCTGACCCCTTTCCGACAGCCCTGACTGGCCGAACCCCCTACCCCACCCCCACGGCCCAAGGCTATAGCACACCGCCCCCGCCTCTTTTCACTTTCATGACCGGGCCAAGCACTATTTTATGGCAAGCCTCTGGCCACGGCCTCCAAAGGCCCCCGAGGCCCTCAAAAGACCTGGACCCTTCCGACAGCCCGACTGGCCGAACCCCCCCACTCCCACGGGCCCAGTTCATAGCACACCGCCTCGCCTCTTTCGCTACTGCACTCAAGGGGCCAAGCACTATTTCAAGCCTGTCACTGCCTCCCACAGCACCCCGAGGGCCCTCAAAAGACTGACCCTTCCGACAGCCTGACTGGCCGAACCCCCTACCCACCCCCCACGGGCCCATACATAGCACACCGCCTCGCCTCTTTCGCGCTTTGCGACACCGGGCCAAGGCACTATTTTAGGAAACTCTGACCGCTGCCTCCCACAGCCCCCGAGGGCCTCGAAAGACTGACCCTTCCGACAGCCCGACCGGCTGAACCCGCCTCCCCACCCCCACGGTCCCAAGGCCATTGCACACCGCCTCAACCCCTAAGGCCATGTCTCACTGGGCCAAGCACTATTTTAGTGGCAAGACTCTGCTGGCCTCCCACAGCGCCTGAGGGCCCCTCAAAAGACTGACCCATTTCACAGCCCGACAACCCTCCCACCCCCACGGGCCATATAGCACGCCGCCTACTGCTTCGGCTGCCACTGGGCCAGAAGTGCTATTTTAGGCAAGCCTCTGACGCTGCCTTCCACAGTTCCCCCGAGGGCCCCTCGAAAAGACTGACCCTTCCGACAGCCCCGACCGGCCGAACCCTCACCACCCCCAGGGGCCCATGGGCTATAGCACGCCCCCGCCTCTGCCACTTTGCCACTGGGCTCAACACGCGATTTTAGCATGTGGCCGCATGGCCTCCACAGGTTTCCCCCTGAGGCCCCTCAAAAGACTGGACCCCTTTCCGACAGCCCGACTGGTCAACCCTCCCCACCCCACACGGGCCACATAGCGACCGCCCGTCTCTCTTAGCGCCTTTGCGCCACCGAACTGTATGATTTTTAGGGCAAGCTCACACGGCCTCCCACAGGCCCCCCGGGGCCCTCGCAAAGACTGGACCCCTTTTTGACAGCCCAACTGGATGAACCCCCCTCCCCACCACCCACGTGCACAAGGATATAGCACACCGCCTCACTGTTTCACCATGCCTGGCTTGGGCCCGAAGCACTATTTTAGGGCAAGCCTCTGGCCGCGGCCTCCCATAGGCCCCCCGAGGGCCCTCGATAAGACTGGACCCCTTTCCGACAGCCCGACTGGCTGAACCCGCCTCCGCCCCCCCCCCGGGCCCCAGGCCATGGCTCACAGCCATGCGCCATGCGCTGGGCCAAGCACTATTTTAGTGGCAACCTCTGACTGCTGCCTCCCACAGGTTTCTGAGGGCCCTCGAAAAGACTGGACCCCTTTCCGACAGCCCGACTGGCTGAACCCGCCTCCCCACCCCCCACGGTCCCAAAGCCATTGCACACCCCGGGCCCCATGATGCCTCACTGGCACTATTTAGAGTAAGACTGGCATGCCTCCTATTGTGCGCCTGAGGGCCCTCAAAAGACTGACCTTTACGACAGCCCGACTGGCCGAACCCTCCCCACCCCCACGGGCCCAAGGCTATAGCACCGCCTCACTGCTGCTGCCTCACTGGGCCGAAGCACTATTTTAGGGCAAGCTCTGCCGCCTTCCACAGCCCCCGAGGGCCCTCGAAACACTGACCCTTCCGACAGCCCGACCGGGTCAACCCTCCCACCCCACACGGGCCCATATAGGGCACCGCCTGTCTCTTTTAGCGCCTTTGCGCTAATCGAACTGTGTAGTATTTGTAAGCTCGCCACGGCCTCCACAGTTCCCCGGCCCTCAGAAGACCGGACCCTTTTGACAGCCCAACTGATGAACCCTCTCCACCCCCACGGGCACAAGGATATAGCGCTCTTGCGCCCGCTTGGCTAAGCACTATTTTAGTGGCAAACCTTCTGACCGCTGGCCTCCCACAGTTCCCCTCGAGGTCCTCAAAAGACTGGACCCCTTCCGATAGTCTGACCGGGTCAAGCCGCCACCCAGCCCCCCCACGGTCCCACATAGCACACCGCCCCGCCTGCTTTTGCGCCTGCGACTGGCTGGAGCACTATTTTAGGCAAGCCTCGTCATGGCCTCCCACATGCCCCTCGAGGGCCTCGAAGGACTGGAACCCTTCCTTTAGGTGCCTGATCAGAGGCTCCCACCGAGCACACGAGGCCACCCAAAAGACTAGACACATTTCATGGCCGAGTCCCCAACCCTCCCCAACCCCCGTGGAACAGATGCTATAGCCCACCGGCCTCGCATGACTATTTTCCTGCACCGTGTCACAGTTCTTGTACTTTGACAGCTTCGGGTCGTTGCCTCCCACTAGGCACACGAGGACCCTCGAAAAGACCAGATCCATTTCCGACACCTGTGAGCTCCTCGAACCCTCCCCAACCTCATGGACCAAAGGCTATAGCCCACCTGCCCCATGACTATTTCATGCGGTGCGCTGAGCATTTCTTGCCATTATAGGGTAGCCCTCTGACCTTATCCTCCCACTGGGCACACGAGGACCCTCGAAAAGACTGTACCCATTTCCGACGCCCAGAGCCCCCAAACCCCCATCCCCAACCCCCGCGGACCAAAGGCTATACCCCACCGGGCTCGGAGACTATTTCGCGCGCTGCGCCGCTGGGCATTTCTTGCTATTTTTGTGCAGGCTCAGGATCAGAACCTCCCATCGGGCACATGAGGACCCTCAAAAGACTGTACCCATTTCCACACCTGTGAGCCCCCGAACCCTCCCTAACCCCTCGGACCAAAGGCTATAGCCAACTGCCTTTGGCGATTATTTCACAAGGCCATGCAGCTGGTATTTCT
Organism: Citropsis articulata; assembly: GCA_030449925.1. Taxonomy (NCBI): domain Eukaryota; kingdom Viridiplantae; phylum Streptophyta; class Magnoliopsida; order Sapindales; family Rutaceae; genus Citropsis; species Citropsis articulata. Next base: position 930,240 of record JASUUH010000234.1, on the reverse strand, counting down.
TGCCATTTTTCGTAGGCTCACCGAGGCCTCCCACCGGGCACACGAGGACCTCGAAAAGATCAGACCCATTTGCGACGCCCAGAGCCCCGAACGCCCCTCACCAACCCCTACGGACCAAAGGCTACATCCCACCGGCCTTGGCGACTATTTCAAGGCTCATGCCTGGCTAAGCATTTCTTCCCATTTTAGGGCAGCCTTCTGACCGTAGTCTCCCACTGGCACACGAGACTTGAAAAAGATCAGACCTCATTTCCCGACGCCCAGAGCCCCGAACCCCTCCCTAACCCCTCAGGGACCAAAGGCTATAGCCCACTGGCCCAGAACTTATTTCTGGCCATACTGGGCATTTCTTGCCATTTCAAGGTGGCTCTGAACGTAACCTCTGAGTGGGCACACGAGGAGCCTAGAAAAGACTGTACCCATTTCTGACGCCTGAGCCCTGCACTTCTCCCCAACCCCTCATGGACCAAATGCAATAGCTCACTGCCTCCGTGACTATTTCGGCTGGCCATACTGATGGCATTTTTGCCATTTTAGGAAGGCCTCTGATCAGAGCCTCCCATCACACACAAGGAACCTCGAAAGATCAGACTCCCATTTCTCGACACCCAGTGAGCTCCCCAAAACCCTCCCAACCTGCTGCTGGACTAAACGCTTATAGCCCACCGCCCCTGGGACTATTTCACGGCCATTGGCATTTCTTGCCATTTTAGGGCATGCCTCTGACTGTAGCCTCCCATTGGACACACAAGGACACTCGAAATGACCGTACCGATTTCCAACACCCAGAGCCCCCGAACCCCCCTCCCCAACCCCCACGGACCAAAGGCCATAGCCCACCGGCCTCGGTGACTTTTTCACGGTCTGCGGCGCTGGGGATTTCTTGTCATTTTTTGGCAGGCCTCTGAGCGTAGCGTCCCAGGTGGGACACGAGGACCCTCGAAAAGACTGTACCCATTTCCGACGCCTGAGCCCCGAACGCCCCTCACCAACCCCTACAGCACCAAAGGCTACATCCCACCGGCTCATGATTATTTTCATGCCTGCGCTGGGCATTTCTTCCCATTTTAGGCAGCCTCTGATCAGAGTCTCCCACTGGGCACACGAGGACCCTGAAAAGACTGTACCCATTTCCGACGCCCAGAGCCCTCAACCCTCCCTAACCCTCAAGGACTAAAGGCTATAGCCCACTGCCTCATGATTATTTCACATATGGCTGGCATTTCTTGCCATTTTAGGGCAGGCCTCGACCGTAGTCTCCCACTGGGCACACGAGACCCTCGAAAAGATCAGACGATTTCAACGCCTGTAGAGCTCCCAACCCCTTCCCAACCCCTCATGGACCAAAGTATAGCTAACTGCCTCGGGCGACTATTTCAAGGTTTTGTCAGGCTAAGCATTTCTTGCCATTTTGTAGGCCTCTGACTGTATTCTCCCACCTGGGCACACACAAGGCCCTCAAAAGACTGAATGATTTTGTGGCGCGCAGAGCCCTCAACCCTCCCTAACCCCCTCGGACCAAAGGCTATAGCCCACCGGGCTCAGAGACTATTTCGCGCGCTGCGCCGCGGGGCATTTCTTGTCTTTTTAGGGCATGCTTCTGACCGTAGGCTCCCACAGAGCACACGAGGCCCCTAAAAATGATTGGACCCATTTCCGATGCCCATAGCCCACTTGCCTCGGTGACTTTTTCGCGCGATGCGCCGCTGCGTATTTCTAGCCATTTTTGGGCAGGCCTCTTACGGTAGCCTCCCAATGGGCACACGAGCAACCTCGAAAAGACTGTACCCATTTCCGACGCCCAAAGCCCCCGAACCTCCCTCCCCAACCCCCGCGGACCAAAGGATATAGCACACCGAATCATGATTATTTCACACCAAGGCCGTCATTGGGCATTTCTTGCCATTTGAGGGCAGGCCTGTGGACTCAGTAGCCTCCCACTGGCTCACGAGGACCCGAAGACTTTACCCATTTCCAACGCATGACGCCTCAACCCCTCCCAACCCCCGGACCAAAGGCTATAGCAAGCACTAGCCTGAACTATTTCACTGCAATGCACTGGCATTTCTTGCCATTTTAGGCTGCTTCTGACTGTGAATCCTCCCACTGGGCACACGAGGACCCTCGAAAAGTCTGTACCCATTTCCGACGCCCAGATCCCCGGAACCCCTCCCTAACCCTCATGACTAGGCTATAGCCCACTGCCTCGACGATTATTTCAAGGCTACCATTGGCATTTCTTGCCATTTTAGGGCAGGCCTCTGACCGTAGCCTCGTACTGGGGACACGAGGAGCCTCAAAAAGACTGTACCCAGTTCCGACACCCAGATCCCCCGAGCCCCCCTCCTCAACCCCTGCGGACCAAAGGCTATAGCCCACCGGCCTCGGCGACTATTTCGCGCGCTGCGCCGCTGGGCATTTCTTGCTATTTTAGGGCAGGCCCCTGACTCAGAGCCTCCCATTGACACACAAGGACCCTCGATATGACTGGATCTATTTCCGACACCCAGAGCCCCTGAACCCCCCTCCCCAACCCCCACGGACCAGCACATAGCCCACCGGCCCTGGTGACTTTTTCAAGGCTGCTGACCTGGTATTTCTTGCCAATTTTGGTAGCCTCATCCGTAGCCTCCCACTGGGCACACGAGGTCCCTCGAAAAGACTGTACCACCTCCACGCCCAGAGCCCCGAACGCCTCACCAACCCCTACGGACCAAAGGCTACATCCCACCGCCTTATGATTATTTCTGCTGGGCTGCGCCTGCTGCATTTCTTCCCATTTTAGGCAGCTCCTGACCAGTAGTCTCCCACTGGCACACGAGGACCCTGAAAAGATCAGACTCCATTTCCGACGCCTGAGCCCTCTCACTTTCAAGGCACAAGGCTATACTGGGCATTTCTTACCATTTTAGGCAGGCCTCCTGACAAGAGCCTCCTACTAGGCACACACAAGGAACCTCGAAAAGACTGTACCCATTTCTGACACCCAGAGCCCCGAGACGCCTCCCAACACCCATGGACCAAAGGCACAGCCCACCGGCCCTCGGGACGATTTCATGTTTCCGTCAGCCGGGTATTTCTTGCCATTTTAAGGTAGGCTCGACCGTGGCCTCCCACCGGGCACACACAAGGCCCCTCAAAAGACTGGAATTATTTTGATGCGCAGAGCCCCAACCCCTCCCTAACCCCTCGACCAGGCTATAGCCCACCGGGCTCAGACTATTTCACAAGGCTGCCACAAGTACTTTTGTCTTTAGGCATGCTTGACCGCAGTTCTATAGAGCACACGAGGCCCCTAAAAATGATTGGACCCATTTCCGATGCCCAGAGCCCCCGAACCCCATCCCCAACCCCCCTGGACCAAAGGCCATAGCCCACCGCTTGCATTTTTTTTTCATGGATACTGGCATTTCTAGCCATTTTTGGGCAGGCCTCTTACCGCAGCCTCCCAATGGGCACACGAGCAACCTCAAAAAGACTGTACCCATTTCCGACGGCCAGAGCCCCCGAACGCCCCTCCCCAACCCCCGCCGACCAAAGGATATAGCACACCGGAATTCCCGAATTCCATGATTATTATTTCACATAGCCACTGGGCATTTCCACATTCGAGGCAGCCTCAATCAGAGCCTCCCACTGGCTCACGAGACCCTCGAAAAGATTCTTTACCCATTTCCAACGCACAGAGCCCCAACCCTCCCTAACCCCCACGGACCAGCTATAGCCCACTAGCCTCGGCGATTATTTCACAAGGCTGCAATCAAGCATTTCTTGCCATTTTAGGCTTAAGCTCTGACCGAATCCTCCCATCAGTGCAAATGAGGACCTCGAAAAGACTGTACCCATTTCCGACACCTGAGCCCCCAAACCCCTCCCCAACACCATGACTAAAGGCTATAGCCCACCGCCTGGGACTATTTCATGTTGCGCCTGCTTGAGCATTTCTTGCCATTTTAGGCATGCCTCTAACTGTAGCCTCCCATTGACACACAAGGACCCTCGAAATGACTGACCCATCTGGACACCCAGAGCCCCCGAACCCCTCCCAACCCCACGGACCAAAGGCCATGCCCACCCTTGGTGTGACTTTTTGCTTCGCGCCAGTGCCAGGTTCTTGCCATTTTTGGTAGGCTCTTCATCAGAGCCTCCCACGGGCACACGAGGCCCCTCGAAAAGACTGTACCCATTTCGACGCCCAAAGCCCCGAACGCCTCACCAACCCCCACGGACCAAAGCACATATCCCACCTCAAGGCCGGCGATTATTTCGGCGGCGCCATTGGACATTTCTTGCCATTTTAGGGCAGCCTCTGATCAGAAAGCAACCAACTGGGCACAAGAGGACCCTGAAAGACTGTACCCATTTCCGACGACAGGGCCCCTGACCCCCTCCCTAACCCCTCATGGGACTGAAGGCCATAGCCCACTGCCTCCATGATTATTTCAAGGCTGCGCCACAGTATTTCTTGCCTTTTTTGGGCAGGCCTCTGACCGTAGTCTCCCACTAGGCACACGAGGACCCTCGAAAAGACTGTTCCCATTTCTGACGCTCAGAGCCCCCGAACCCCCCTCACCAACACCAAGGACCAGCACATAGCCCACTGCCTTGGGACTATTTCAAGGCTGCGCCACTGAGTATTTCTTGCCATTTTAGGGCATGCCTCTAACTGTAGCCTCCCATTGACACACAAGGACCTCGAAATGACTGTGAACCATTTCCGACACCCGTGAGCCCTCAACCACCTTCCCAACCCCCATGGACCAAAGCACATAGCCCACCGGCCTCGGTGACTTTTTTCATACAAGGCTATGGGTATTTCTTGCCATTTTTGGTAGGCCTCACTGAGCCTCCCACTGACACACGAGGACCCTCAATAGACTGTACCCCTTACCGACGCCCAGAGCCCCCGAACGCCCCTCACCAACCCCTACGGACCAAAGGCTACATCCCACCGGCCTCGGCGACTCTTTCCCGGGCGGCGCCGCTGGACATTTCTTGCCATTTTAGGGCAGCCCTCTGACCGTAGCCTCCCACTGGGTGCAAGAGGTCCCTGAAGAAGACTGTACCCATTTCCGACGCCCAGAGCCCCCGAACCCCCCTCCCTAACCCCCGCGGACCAAAGGCCATAGCCCACCGGCCTCCGCGACTATTTCGCGCCCTGCGCCGCTGGGTATTTCTTGCCATTTTTGGGCAGCCCTCTTACCGTAGCCTCCCACTGGACACACGAGGACCCTCGAAAAGACTGTACCCATTTCCGACGCCCAGAGCCCCCGAACGCCCCTCACCAACCCCTACGGACCAAAGGCTACATCCCACCGGCCTCGGCGACTCTTTCCCGGGCGGCGCCGCTGGCCATTTCTTGCCATTTTAGGGCAGCCCTCTGACCGTAGCCTCCCACTGGGCACAAGAGGTCCCTGAAGAAGACTGTACCCATTTCCGATGCCCAGAGCCCCCGAACCCCCCTCCCTAACCCCCGCGGACCAAAGGCCATAGCCCACCGGCCTCCGCGACTATTTCGCGCGCTGCGCCGCTGGGCATTTCTTGCCATTTTTGGGCAGGCCTCTTACCGTAGCCTCCCACTGGACACACGAGGACCCTCGAAAAGACTGTACCCATTTCTGACGCCCAGAGCCCCCGAACCCCCCTCCCCAACCCCCGCGGACCAAAGGCTATAGCCCACCGGCCTCAGCGACTATTTGGAGCGCTACATCGCTAGGCATTTCTTGCCATTTTAGGGCAGGCCTCTGAATGTAGCCTCCCACTGGGTACATGAGGCCCCTCGAAAAGATTGGACCCATTTCCGATGCCCTGAGCCCCCGAACCCCCCTCCCCAACCCCTGCGGACCAAAGGCTATAGACCACCGGCCTCATGACTATTCTGAGCGCCACCGCAGGATATTTCTTGCCATTTTAGGTAAGCTCATACCGTAGCCTCCCCCTGGGCACATAAGGCCGCTCGAAAAGACTGGATCCATTTCCACGCCTGAGCCCCGAACCACCCTCCCAACCTCAAGGGACCAAAGGCTATAGCCCACCGCATCGGCGATTATTTCACAAGGCCATTGGCATTTCCTGCCATTTTAGGCAGGCCTCTGACCGTGGCATCACCCTGGGCACACGAGGAGCTTCCAAAAGGCTGTACCCATTTCCGCCACCCAGAGCCCCCCACCCCCCCAACCCCTCAGACCAAAGGTTATAGCTCACCCGCCTCGAATATTTTTCACGCGCTGGGCATTTCTGCCATTTTAGGCAGGCCACTGATCAGAGCCTTCCACGGGCACACGAGGACCCTCGAAAATACTGGACCCATTTCATGCCCCGAGCGCCCAACCCCCTACCCAACCCCTCAAGGACCAAAGTGCTTATAGCCCACTGCCTCATGGGTTATTTCACAAGGCTACTGGGGCATTTCTTGCCATTTTAGGGCAGGCCTCTGATCGTAACCTCTAACTGGGCACATGAGGTTCCTCGAAAAGGCTGGACCCATTTCTGACGCCAAGAGCCCCTGAACCTCCTCTTCCAACCTCATGGACAAGGCTATGGCCCACCGCCTTGTGAATTATTTCTCGACTGCACCGCTGGCATTTCTTGCTATTTTAGGCAGGGCTCTGACCGTAGCCTCCCACTGCACACGAGGATCCTCGAAAAGACTGCACCCATTTCCGCCACCTGAGCCCCGAACCCTCCTTACCCCGCAGACCAAAGGCTATAGCTCACCGGCCTCGGCGAATATTTCGCTCGCTGCGCCGCGGGGCATTTGATAGGTTATAAATAGTCATATTATATTTTGTTTAATTCCCTCATATTTTGATTGATCTTGTGCTAATTTGTGGAAATTATGTTTGATTTGATTTAGGAGATGAAACGTGGAGATTATGATGAAATTTGGACAAAAAGGCTTTTATTTGGCTTTGCAAACGTGGGTCTCCACCCATTGGCTTGAGAGAGACAGCTTCTAGCATTAAGAGAAGAAGAAACCAAGAGGAAAAGAAAAGCTAGCAAAAGGAAACAAAAGCAAGCATTATAAAAGAAAAAAACGTGAGAAAGAGACAAGACACAAGTCAAGACGGAAGAAAAGAGAGCTGGATTTGAGGAAGAGAAACAAACGTCGCTGTAATTATTTTTCTTCTCAAACAACTTTGTTTCCTTTGACCACCATGAGTGGCTAAGGTTTTAATTGCAGTCCAAGGTAAATCAATTCCGTTGTAATTTTGTGAGGCTTTGAACTTAACAAGAATTTCTTCAATCCAAGTAATTTTATTTTCTTGTTCTTATTTTCTATGAATTATTTATATTGATGAGTTGACTTTAATTCAATATTTATTTTCTATCGCTAATGAGTTCAGGATCCAGAATTGTCATGAATGACCAATTGAGTAGCAAGGAGTTGGCTCATGTGTGTGTATATTGATGGCCACAATTACATAGCTTGCATGATAGGCTCTAGGGAAATAAAAATACAAACTGATTGTTGGAATAATTTGAATTAATTGATCTTGTTTTAGTCATTCTCACTATTCTTAATGCCATCACTTAATTTGATATGGAACCATGATGCCCAGCTAAATTAGTGATAAGTTTGGATTCGAGCGATTGTTTGAGTTCATTATAATAGAGAACAATTGCTTTCCATGTAGATTTCATTAAGTAGACCAAGTTCTCGGATTGAGTTATTTATATTTTGCCCATGATCAAAATTGCAATTGATGGAATTCACACCCTTGGATTGGAAGTTTGGTAAGATTGATCTTTGTTTGTTTAATTTTAAAATCTTGTTTTAATTTTATTTTATTTTATTTTAATTTAATTTCGTGTTAAAGAAAACAATTTGAAATTCAGAACTGGATAACCGGATACCCACAACCGCCAGCCGCTTGTTGTCCGTAACCAGAAGACCAACATCCGGCTTCCGTTTCCTTATCCGGATTAGCCGGATACCTCCAGAATTGTTACTACCAAAGAATCGGCTTACCGGTTTCACTATCCGTTAGTCAATAGGTTCCAAAGCTTACAACCCGCAACCGACTATCCGCTTTCTCTCATCCGCTAGCCAAAATACTTCCAATCAAGCACCTGATTTCGGTCTTCCGTTCTTCTAACCGGTAGCCGAAAACCTCCGTAATCACATTAGTCACAACCGTCTACCGGATTTCACCAACCGGTTGACCGAATTAGCTCCAGAAACGAAACCAATCACAAACGGTTTTCCGGTTCTTCTAACCGGTTTACAAAATTCGTTATCCGGTTTGTGCAGTAAACTTTGCAAAATCTGGTTTTCTTGGGAAATTAATTTTGTTTTAAACTTTGACACGAGGACCCTCAAAATACTGACTCATTTCTCATGCCCCGAGCGCCGAACCCCTCCCCAACCCCGCTGGACCAGCTATAGCCCCATTTCCTCACAAGTCACTGGCATTTCTGCTATTTTAGGTGCCTCGATCAGAACCTCCAACTGGGAACATGAGGCCCCTCGAAAAGACTGGACCCATTTCCGACGCCCAGAGCCCCTGAACCTCCCTCCCTAACCCCCGCGGACCAAAGGCTATAGCCCACCGGCCTCGGTGACTATTTCGCGCGCTGCGCCTCTTGGCATTTCTTCCCATTTTAGGACAGGCCTCTGACCGTAGTCTCCCGCTGGGCATACGAGGACCCTCGAAAAGACTGTACCCATTTCCTACGGCCAGAGCCCCCGAACCCCCGCCCACCCCCTGCACTGGCTATAGCCCACCGCCTTGAATATTTCCTCAAGGCTGCAAGAGTGGTATTTCTTGCCATTTTAGGGCTTGCCTCTGACCGTAACCTCAAACTGGGCACATGAGCCCCTCGAAAAGACTGGACCCATTTCCGACGCCCAGAGCCCCTGAACCTCCCTCCCTAACCCCCGCGGACCAAAGGCTATAGCCCACCGGCCTCGGTGACTATTTCCTGCTCAAGGCGCTTGGCATTTCTTGTCATTTTAGGGCAGGCTTCTGACCGTAGCTCCCACCGGGCCACATGAGGACCCTCGAAAAGACTGGACCCATTTTTAAACCCAGAGCCCCAAACTCCCTCCCAACCCCCTCAGACTAAAAGCCTATAGCCCACCTGCCTTGCTGAATTATTTCCTCACAGGCTCATTGGCATTTCTTGCCATTTAGGAAGGCATCTGATCGTAGTCTCCCACTGGGACACGAGACCCTCGAAAGACTGACCCATTTCCACGCCTGAGCCCCAAACCCCTCCCCAACCCCGCTGGACCAAAGGCTATAGCCCACCGACCTTGGTGACTATTCGCGCCACGGCTGGGTATTTCTGGCCATTTTAGGGCAAGCCTCTGACCGTAGCCTCCCACTATGCACATGAGGCCCCTCGAAAAGACTGGACCCATTTCCGACGTGCAGAGCCCCCGAACCCCCCTCCCCAACCCTCATGACTAAGGCTATGGGCCCACCGCCCTTGTGACTATTTCTCGTGATTCACCGCTGGGCATTTCTTGCTATTTTAGGCCAGAGCTCTGACCGTAGCCTCCCACTGTGCACACGAGGACCCTCGAAAAGACTGTACCCATTTCCGACACCTGAGCCCCAACCCCCTCCCCAACCCTCAGACATCAAGGCTATAGCCCACCGCTTGCTGATTATTTCTGGGCCGCTTGGCATTTCTTACCATTTTAGGACAGGCCTCAGACCGTAGGCTCCCACTGGGACACGAGACCCTCAAAGAATGTACCCATTTCCCACGCCAGAGCCCCCAACCCCTTGCCCAATCCCCTCAAGGATCCAAAGGCTATAGCCCACCGGCTGGCGATGATTATTATGGCGCCGCAGGGCATTTCTTGCCATTTTAGGGCAGGCCACTGACCGTAGCCTCCCACTGGGCACACGAGGACCCTCGAAAAGACTGGACCCATTTCCATGACGCCCGAGCCCCAAACCCCTCCCCAACCCCTCATGGACTAAAGCTATAGCCCACCGGCGATTATTTCTACACAAGTCAAGTAGGCATTTCTCGCATTTTAGGGCTTGCCTGATCAGAACCTCAAACTGGGCACATGAGCCCCTCGAAACGACTGACCCATTTCCACGCCTGTGAGCCCCAACCTCCTCCTAACCTCAAGGGACCAAAGGCTATAGCCCACCGGCCTCGGTGACTATTTCGCGCGCTGCGCCTCTGGCATTTCTTGTCATTTTAGGGCAGGCCTCTGACCGTAGCCTCCCACTGGCCACATGAGGACCCTCGAAAAGACTGGACCCATTTTTTAAACCCAGAGCCCCAAAACTCCTCCCAACCCCTCAGACCAAAAGCCTATAGCCCACCGCCTCCTGGCGATTATTTCAAGGCTGGCTGGGCATTTCTTGCCATTTTAAGGAAGGCATCTGACGTAGTCTCCCACTGGGGACACGAGGACCCTCGAAAAGACTGTACCCATTTCCGACGCCCAGAGCCCCCCAAACCCCCTCCCAACCCTCATGACTGCACATAGCCCACCGCCTTGGTGACTATTCTGCACGCGCTGGGTATTTCTTGTCATTTTAGGGCAAGCCTCTGACCGTAGCCTCCCACTGGGCACATAAGGCTCCTCGAAAAGACTGGACCCATTTCCGACAACCCAGAGCCCCTGAACCTCCTCCCAACCCCGGGACAGGCTATGGCCCACCGCCCTTGGTGACTATTTCTCGATGCAATCTGGCATTTCTTGCCATTTTAGGGCAGGCCTCTGACCGTAGCCTCCCACTGGGCACACGAGGACCCTCAAAAAGACTGTACCCATTTCCGACACCCAGAGCCCCCGAACCCCTCCCCAACCCCCGCAGACCAAAGGCTATAGCCCACCGGCGTCGGCGACTATTTCTCGCGCTTCGCCGCTTGGCATTTCTTGCCATTTTAGGACAGGCCTCTGACCGTAGTCTCCCGCTGGGCATACGAGGACCCTCGAAAAGACTGTACCCATTTCCTACGGCCAGAGCCCCCGAACCCCTTGCCCAATCCCCGCAGACCAAAGGCTATAGCCCACCGGCCTCGGCGAATATTTTGCGCGCTTCGCCGCAGGGCATTTCTTGCCATTTTAGGGCAGGCCACTGACCGTAGCCTCCCACTGGGTACATGAGGACCCTCGAAAAGACTGGACCCATTTCCGATGCCCCGAGCCCCCGAAACCCCCTCCCCAACCCCTCATGGGACTAAAAGCTATAGCCCACCGCCTACATGGTTATTTCACAGGCTGCGCTGGCATTTCCTGGCATTTTAGGGCTTGCCTCTGACCGTAACCTCAAACTGGGCACATGAGGCCCCTCAAAAAGACTGGACCCATTTCCGACGCCCAGAGCCCCTGAACCTCCCTCCCTAACCCCCGCGGACCAAAGGCTATAGCCCACCGGCCTCGGGGACTATTTCGCGCGCTGCGCCTCTGGCATTTCTTGTCATTTTAGGGCAGGCTTCTGACCGTAGCCTCCCACTGGCAACATGAGGACCCTCGAAAAGACTGGACCCATTTTTTAAACCCAGAGCCCCAAAACTCCCCTCCCCAACCCCCGCAGACAAAAGCCTATAGCCCACCGGCCTCGGCGACTATTTCGCGTGCTTCGCCGCTGGGAATTTCTTGCCATTTTAAGGAAGGCATCTGACGTAGTCTCCCACTGGGGACACGAGGACCCTCGAAAAGACGGTACCTATTTCCGACGCCCAGAGCCCCCAAACCCCCCTCCCCAACCCCCGCGGACCAAAGGCTATAGCCCACCGGCCTCGGCGACTATTTGGGGCGCTACGCCGCTGGGTATTTCTTGCCATTTTAGGGAAGCCTCTTACCGTAGCCTCCCACTGGGCAAATAAGGCTCCTCGAAAAGACTGGACCCATTTCTGACGCCCAGAGCCCCCGAACACACCTCCCCAACGGTATCGGCGGATATTTCGCGCGCGCCGCCGCTGGGCATTCCTGCCATTTTAGGGCAGGCCTCTGACCGTAACCTCCCACTGGGCACACGAGGACCCTCGAAAAGACTGGATTAATTTCTGACTCCCACTGTACCCATTTCCGCCACCCAGAGGCCCCCCAACCCCCTCCCAACCCCGCAGACCAAAGGCTATAGCTCACCTGCCCTCGCTGAATATTTCTGCCACCATGGGCATTTCTTGTTTTAGGGCAGGCCACTGACCGTAGCCTCCCATCACACACGAGACCCTCGAAAATACTGGACCCATTTCATGCCCCGGCGCCCAACCTCCCTCCCAACCCTCATGACTACTATGGCCCACCGCCTTGGTGACTATTTCACATCTGGCCATTTCTTGCCATTTTACGGCAGGCCTCTGATCGTAACCTCTAACTGGGCACACGAGGACCCTCGAAAAGACTGTACGAATTTCCGACACCCAGAGCCCCAACACCCTCCCCAACCCCGCAGACCATCACATAGCCCACCGGCCGGGCGACTATTTCAAGGCTCACCGCTTGGCATTTCTTGCCATTTTAGGACAGGCCTCTGACCGTAGTCTCCCGCTGGGCATACGAGGACCCTTGAAAAGACTGTACCCATTTCCTACGGCCAGAGCCCCCGAACCGCCTGCCCAATCCCCGCAGACCAAAGGCTCTATCCCACCGGCCTCGCCGAATATTTCACAGCCAAGCATTTCTTGCCATTTTAGGGCAGGCCACTGACCGCATTCTCCCATCGCACACGAGGACCCTCGAAAAGACTGGACCCATTTCCGATGCCCCGTGCCCCCATAACCCCCCTCCCTAACCTCCGCGGGCCAAAGGCTAAAGCCCACCAGCCACGACGACTATTTCACGCACTGCGCCGCTGGGCTTTTCTTGCCATTTTAGGGTAGACCTCTGACCATAGCCTCCAATCGGGCACATGAGGCCCCTTGAAAAGACTGACCCATTTCCGACGCCTGTGAGCCCCCGAACCCCCCTCCCCAACCTCATGGACTAAACGCTATAGCCCACCGCCTCAATATTTCAAGGCACATGCACTGGTATTTCTTCCATTTTAGGCCAGGCCTCTGACCAGAAGCCTCCCATCACATGAGGCCCCTCAAAAGAATGGACCCATTTTCAAGCCCAGCCTCAACCCCCTCCCCAACCTCATGGACCATAGTCCACCGCCCTGATTATTTTATGCATGTCATTGGAATTTCTTGCCATTTTAGGGCAGGCCTGACCAGAGCCTCCCATCACACAAAGACCCTCAAATGACTATACATATTTCCCACGCCCAGAGCCCCGAACCCCTCTCCAAACCCTCATGGACCAAAGGCTATGGCCCACCGCCCCTGGGCCGATTATTTGCTGGCCAAGAGGGCATTTCTTGCATTTTAGGTAGGCCTCTGTCCCAGAACCTCCCATCACACACGAGACCCTCGAAAAGACTGGACCCATTTTTGAAGGCCAGAGCCACCGAACCACCCTCCGCAACCCCCGTGGACCAAAGGCTATAGCCCACCAGCGCATTATTTTCTGCATCACTGGCATTTCTTGCCATTTTAGGGCAGCCCTCTGACCGTAGTCTCCCACTGGGCACACGCGAACCCTCGAAGATACTGCACCCATTTCAGAGGCCGAAAGCCCTCAACCCCTCCCAACCTCATGGGACCAAAGGCTATATCCCACCAGCCTTGCTGACTATTTCAGGCTGGCCATTGGCATTTTCACCATTTTAGGGCAGGCCTCGACCGTGGCCTCCCACCGGGCACGCTGAGGACCCTCAAAAGACTGTACCCATTTCGACGCCCAGAGCCCCGAACCTCCCTCCCAACCCCTCATGGGACCAAGGCTATGGCCCACCGGCCTCGGTGACTATTTCCCGCGTTGCACCGCTGGGCATTTCTTGCCATTTTAGGGCAAGCCTCTGACCGTAGCCTCCCACTAGGCACACGAGGTCCCTCGAAATGGCTGTACCCATTTCATTCCCTGTGAGCCCCGAACCCCTCCCAACCCCTCAGAGACCAAAGGCTATAGCCCACCGGTGCTGACTATTTCGCCAAGATCGCCGCTTGGCATTTCTTGCCATTTTAGGGCAAGCCTCTGACCGTAGTCTCCCACTGGGCACACGAGGACCCTCGAAAAGACTGGAACCATTTCCGACACCCAGAGCCCCGAAACCCCCCTCCCCAACCCCTGCAGACCAAAGGCTGTAGCCCACCGACGTCGGCGACTATTTCGTGCGCTGAACCGCTGGGTATTTCTTGCCATTTTAGGGCAGGCCTCTGACCGTAGCCTCCCACTAGGCACACGAGGTCCCTCGAAATGGCTGTACCCATTTCCAACACCCAGAGCCCCGGAACCCCCCGCCCCAACCCCCGCAGACCCAACGCTGTAGAGCACACCGGCCCTGACATTTCTGCTGCGCCGAGTCACTGGTATTTCTTGCCATTTTAGGGTAGGCCTCTGACCGTAGTCTCCCACTAGGCGCACGAGGACCCTCGAAAAGAATGGATCCATTTCTGACGGCTAGAGCCCCATAACCCCCCTCCCTAACCCCCGCGGGACAAAGGCTAAAGCCCACCAGCCACGACGACTATTTCACGCACTGCGCCGCTGGGCTTTTCTTGCCATTTTAGGGAAGGCCTCTGACCGTAGCCTCCAACTGGGCATATGAGGCCCCTTGAAAAAGACTGGACCCATTTCCGATGCCCAGAGCCCCTGAACCTCCCTCCCCAACCCCCGCGGACCAAAGGCTATAGCCCACCGGCCTCGGCGAATATTTCGCGCGCTGCGCCGCTGGGTATTTCTTGTCATTTTAGGGCAGGCCTCTGACCATAGCCTCCTACTGGTCACACGAGGCCCCTCGAAAAGACTGGACCCATTTCCGACGCCCAGAGCCCCTGAACCCCCCACCCCAACCCCCGCGGACCAAAGGCTATAGCCCATCGGGCTCGTAGACTATTTTGCGAGCTGCGCCGCTGGGCATTTCTTGCCATTTTAGGGTAGGCCTCTGAGCGTAGCCTCGTACTGGGTACCCGAGGACCCTCAAAGAGACTGTACCCATTTCCGACGCCCAGAGCCCCCGAACCCCCTCCCAACCCCTCATGGACCAGCATAGCCCACCGGCTCAGACTATTTTGCTCACAACATTTTTTGCCATTTTAGGGCAGGCCTCTGACCGTAGCCTCCCACACCGCACATGAGGCCCCTCAAAAAGACTAGACCTATTTCTGACGCCCAGAACCCCCGAACCCTCCCCAACCCCGCGGAACAGACGCTTATAGCGCACTGCCCGAGAGTATTTCAAGCTGCGCAGGGCATTTCTTGCCTTTTATGGCAGCCTCCACCATAGGCTCCCACTGATCACACGAGGCCCCTCCAAAATACCGGACCCATTTCCGATGCCCAGAGTCCCCGAACCCCCACCCCCACCCCAGCGGGCCAAAGGTCAGAGCCCACCGGCGAATATTTCACAGATTATGACGCTAGGCATTTCTTGCCATTTTAGGGCAGGCCTCTGACCGTAGCCTCCCACTGGGCACACAAGGACCCCCGAGAAGATGGTACCCATTTCCTACGCCCAGAGCCCCCGAACCCCCGAAGCTCCCTCCCCAACCCCCGCGGACCAAAGGCTATAGCCCACCGGCCTCATGACTTATTTCACAAGGCCATGGGCATTTCTTTTGCCTTTTAGGCAGGCCTGCATCAGAGGGTTTCCCACTGAGCACACGAGGCCCTCAGAAAAGACTAGACCCATTTCGATGCCTGTGAGTCCCCGAACACCCTCCCAACCCTCATGGACCAAAGGCTATAGCCCACCGGCCTCAAGTGATATTTCACACTGCCAAGCATTTCCATCTTAGGGCAGTGCCTCCGAGCCGTAGCCTCCCATTGGGCGCACGAGGCCCCTCGAAAAGACTAGACCCATTTCCGACGCCCAGAGCCCCCGAACCCCCCTCCCCAACCCCACGGAAAAAGACGCTTATAGCCCAATGGCCCTTGGCTGACACTAACATGTCAGCAGGCATTTCTTCCCTTTTTAGGGCAGGCCTCCGACCGTAGCCTACCGCTGGTCACACGAGGCCCCTTGAAAAGACGGTGCCCATTTCTGATGCCCATACCCACCGAACCCCCCAACCCAACCCCCGCGGACCCAAGGATATAACCCACCACCGACGATTATTTCACATGCGCTGGCATTTCTTGCCATTTTAGGGCAGGCCTCTGACCGTAGCCTCCCGCTGGCCACACGAGGCCCCTTGAAAAGACTGTACCCATTTCCGATGCCCAGAGCCCCCGAACCCCCGAAGCTCCCTCCCGAACCCCGCGGACCAAAGGCTATAGCCCACTGCCTTGCTGACTATTTCACGGGCTGCGCCCACTGGGCATTTCTTGCCATTTTAGCGCAGTTTCTGACCGAGCCTCCCATCAAGCACACGAGACCCTCAAATGACTGGACCCATTTCCGACTCCAAGAGCCCCCCAAACCCAACACCCCAACCTCAAGGACCAAAGGCTATAGGCCACCGCCTCGGCGATTATTCATGCCATTGCATTGTTGGCATTTCTTCCCTTAGTGTGCCTCCACCAGATGTTCCCACTCAGCACAAGAGGCCCCTCCAAAAGACCTGACCCATTTTCAATGCCCGTGAGTCCCCGAACCCCTCCCAACCTCATGGACCAGCAAGGCTATAGCCCACCGCCCCGGCTGACAACTTTCACAAGTACTGGTATTTCACATTTTACTGCAGGCTCTGACCAGAGCCTCCCACTGGGAACACGAGATCCTCGAAAAGACGCACCCATTCACGCCCAGAGCCCCGAACCCCTCCCCAACCCCCACCGACCAAAGTCTATAGCCCACCGCCCCATGATTATTTCACGCACACTGCTGACATTTCTTGCCATTTTAGTGTGCCTGATCAGAGCCTCCCACTGGGCATACGAGGGCCCTAAAAAATACTGTACCCATTTTCGACACCCAGAGGCCCCGAACCCCTCCCCAAACCCCACGGACCAGCACATAGGCCCACGGGCTCAGACTATTTCACATGATGCGCCTGTGGAGGATTTCTTGCCTTTGTGGCAGGCCTGACCGTAGTTTCCCCACTGACCACACACGAGCCCCTCAAAAGACTAGACCCATTTCATGCCCAGATTCCCGAACCCTCCCAACCCATGCGGACCAACGGCTATAGCCCACCGGCCCTGACACTCACAGACTGCGCTGGCCTTTCTTGCCATTTTCCGGCAGGCCTCTGACCGTAGCCTCCCACTGGTCACACGAGGACCCTCGAAACGACTGCACCCATTTCTGACGACCAGATCCCCCAAACCACCTTCCCCAACCCCTGGACCAAAGGCTATAGCCCACCGGGATCGGACACTATTTTGCTGGCACTGGCGATTTCTTGTCTTTTAGGGCAGGTCTCGATCAGAGGCTCCCACCGAGCACACGAGGCCCCTAAAAATACTAAACAAATTTCCATGCCTGTAATCCCCGACCCTCCCAAACCCCTGTGGAACAAATGCATAGCCCACTGCCCCGGCGACTATTTCACAGACACGCCTGGCATTTCTTGCCATTT
Source organism: Citropsis articulata (assembly GCA_030449925.1). Classification (NCBI taxonomy): domain Eukaryota; kingdom Viridiplantae; phylum Streptophyta; class Magnoliopsida; order Sapindales; family Rutaceae; genus Citropsis; species Citropsis articulata. The sequence goes on along the minus strand of JASUUH010000234.1, from coordinate 912,747 downwards.
TAGGGCAGGCCTCTGACCGTAGCCTCCCACTGGGCGACGCTGCCCTCGAAAAGATCAGAATCATTTCTGACACCCAGAGCCCCCGAACCCCCCACCCCAACCCCCGCGGACCAAAGGCTATAGACCACCGGCCTCGGCGACTATTTCACGCGCTGCATCGCTGGGCATTTCTGGCCCTTTTAGGGCAGGCCTCAGACTGTAGGCTCCCACTGAGCACACGAGGCCACTCAAAAAGACTAGACACATTTCCCTATGCCCATAGTCCCCGAACCTCCCTCCCGAACCCCCGTGGAACAGATGCTATAGCCCACCGGCCCCATGACTATTTCAGGTAATCAGTCACTGGGCATTTCAATTTTAGGGCAGGTTTCTTGCCTGCCTCCCACTGGGCACACGAGGATCCTCGAAAAGACTGTACCCATTTCCGACACCTGTGAGCCCCCGAACCCCCGCCCAACCCTCATGGACCAAAGACTATAGCCCATGTGCTCATGATTATTTCACGCGCCACTGGGATTTCTTACATTTTAGGGCAGGCTTAACCAGTAGCCTCCCATCTGCACACGAGGAGACTCGAAAAGACTGTACCCATTTTCGACACCCAGAGCCCCCCCAAACCCCACCCCAACCCCCACGGACCAAAGGCTTTAGCCCACCGGCGTCGGCGATTATTTCACAGGCCTCATTGGCATTTCTGCCATTCTCAGGCCTTCTGATCAGAGCCTCCCAATGGGCACATTAGGACCCTCGAAAGGACTGTACACTTTTACGCCACCCAGAGCCCCCCCACCCCTACCCAACCCCTCATGACAAAGCCTATAGCCCACTGCCTATGGCGATTATTTCACGCTGTACACTGGTATTTCTTGCCATTTTAGGGCAGGCTGACCGTAGCCTCCCACTGGGCGTGACGAGGCCCCTCAAAAGACTGACCCATTTCCTCACGACCAGAGCCCCTGAACCCCTCCCCAACCCTCGTGGACCAGCACATACCCACCAGCCTCCCATGACTATTTCACGCTACCGAGTCATTGGTATTTCTTGTCATTTTAGGGCAGGCTTCCGACCGTAGCCTCCGACTGGGCATACGAGGACCCTCGAAAAGGCTGTACCCATTTCCGACAACCAGAGCCCCCGAATCCCCCTCCCCCACCCCCGCGGACCAAAGGCTATAGCCCACCGGGCTCGAAGACTATTTCACTGCTGAATCACAGTATTTCTTGCTTAGGCAGTGCCTCTGACCGTAGCCTCCCACTGGTTACACGAGGACCCTCGAAAAGACTGTACCCATTTTCGACACCCAGAGCCCTCAACCCCTCCCAACCCCCACGGACCAAAGGCTTTTAGCCCACCCAAGATCAGCGACTATTTCACAAGGCCCGATTGGCATTTCTTGCCATTCTGGGGCAGTCCTCTGATCGTAGCCTCCCAATGGGCACATTAGGACCCTCGAAAGGACTGTACACTTTTGCGCCACCCAGAGCCCCCGCACCCCCCCACCCCACGCGGACCAAAGCCTATAGCCCACCGGCCTTGATTATTTCAGACTGTACACTGGCATTTCTTGCCATTTTAGGGCATGTGCCTCGACAGAGCCTCCCATCATGGCGATGAGGCCCCTCGAAAAGACTGGACCCATTTCCGACGACCAGAGCCCCCGAACCCCCCTCCCGAACCCCTGTGGAACAGACGCTAGAGCCCACCGGCCCTGGCGACTATTTCGTGCACTGTGCCGCTGGGCAGTTCTTGCAATTTTAGGGCAGAATTCTGGCCGTTACCTCCCACTGGGCACACGAGGACCCTCGGAAAGACTGTACCCATTTCCGACACCTGTGAGCCCCGAACCCCTCCCAACCCCCTCAAGGACCAAAGGCTATAGCCCACCGCCCTATGACTATTTCACGCGATGCGCACTGGTATTTCGTCATTTTGGGCAGGCTTCGACCGTAGCCACCCACTGGGCACATGAGGACCCTCGAAAAGACTCAGACCCATTTCACGACCAGAGCCCCTCAACCCCCTCCCAACCCCTCAAGGACCAAAGGCTATAGCCCACTGCCTCATGACTATTTCACACATGCATCGCTGGCATTTCTTGCCCTTTAGTAGTCCTGACCGCAGCCTCCCACCGGGTCACACGAGGCCCCTCAACAAGACTGTACCCATTCCCGATGCCCAGAGCCCCCGAACCCCCAAACCCAAACCCCACCGCCCAAAAGCTATAGACCACCACCTGGCTGATTATTTCACGCCACTGTGTCACTGGCATTACTTGCCATTTCACCAAGATGCCTCCTGACTGTAGCCTCCCACTGGGGACACAAAGACCCTTGAAAAGATTGTACCCATTCCCGATGCCCAGAGCCCCTGAATCCCTCCCAACCCCCATGACCAAAGGCTTATAGCCCACCGGCTCGACTATTTCACTGCATCATGCTAGGTATTTCTTGCCCTTTAGGCGTGCCCCTGACCGTAGCCTCCCACCGGTCACACTAGGACCTCGAAAAGATCAGACTTATTTCCGACACCCAGAGCCCCGAATCCCCTCCCAACCCCTCATGGACCAAAGGCTATAGCCCACCGCCTGGGCGACTATTTAGGTGGTAGGCTCATGACCGTAGCCTCCCACCTGGGTACATGAGGACCCTCAAAAGACTGTACCTTTTCCCGACACCTGAGCCCTAGAACCCCTCCCAACCTCATGACCAAAGGCTATAGCCCACCCCCTCAAGAACTATTTCACGGCTGGCCACTGGTATTTCATTTTAGACAGTGCTTGACCAGAGCCTCCCACGGGCACACGAGACCTCGAAAAGACTGCACCCATTTCCACGACTGAGCCCCCCGAACCCCTCCCCAACCCCCGCATGACCAGCACATAGCCCACCGCCCCATGACTATTTCGCTGCACAGCATCACATGCTTGCCCTTTTAGGGTGCCTCAGACCGCAGCCTCCCACTGGTCACACGAGGCCCTTCAACAAGACTGTACCCATGTCCGATAACCAGAGCCCTCGAACCCCCACCCCCAACCCCCCCTGTCCAAAGGCTATTGACCACCGGGCTAGGAGACTATTTCAAGACGCTGTGACATTTCTGCCTTTTAGTATGTGCCTCGATCAGAGGGTCTCCCAATGAGCACACGAGGCCACCCAAAAAGACTAGACATTTCCATGCCCAGAGTCCCCGAACCCCTCCCAACCCCGTGGAACAGATGTTATAGCCCACCGCCCCATGACTATTTCTGCACCGTGTCACTGGGGCTCTTGCAATTAGATGTGCTCGCCGTTGCCTCCCACTGGGCACACGAGGACCCTCGAAAAGACTGTATCTATTTCCGACACCCAGAGCCCCCGAACCCCCGTCCCTAACCCCCGCGGACCAAAGGCCATAGCCCCCCGGCCTCGGCGACTATTTCACGCACACACAGTTCCTCATTATTTAGGGCTGGCTTCGACCGTAGCCTCCGACCGGGCACACGAGACCTCGAAAAGACTAATTTCCGACGACTGCAGCCCCTCGAACCCCCTCACCAACCCCATGGACCAGCACATAGCCCACCGCCCGGCGACTATTTCACACTGTATCACTGGGCATTTTCTTGTCTTTGTGCAGGCTCGATCAGCCTCCACCGGTCACACGAGACCATCAAAAGATCAGACCCACTTCTTCCCACCAGAGCCCCGAATCCCCCTCCCAACCCCTCAGACCAAAGGCTATAGCCCACCGCCCAAGCGACTATTTCACATGCTGGCATTTCTGCCTTTAGTAAGTGTCGATCAGTAGCCTCCCACCGGGTCACACGAGAACCACGACTATTTCACACTGCCACAGGACATTTCTTGCCTTTAGGCATGTGCCTCGACCGAGGTCCCACCGAGCACACGAGGCCACTCAAAAGGCAAGACACATTTCCGATGCCCAGTGAGTCCCCGAACCCCTGTGGAACAGACATAGCCCACTGCCCCGGCGACTAATTGACCGTCACTGGTTCTTGCAATTTAGGACATGCTTGTCATGCTGCCTCCCACTGGCACACGAGGACCCTCGAAAAGACTGTATTCATTTCCACACCTGAGCCTCCAACCCCATCCCCAACCCCTCATGGGACCAAAGTACATAGCCCACTGCCCTTATGACTATTTCTTCTGGCGTCATTGGTATTTCCCATCATTTTAGGGCAGGCTTCTGACCGTAGCCTCTCTCTGGGCACACGAGGACCCTCGAAAAGACTGTACCCATTTCCGATGACTAGAGCCCCGAACCCTCCCAACCCCGCTGACCAGGTTATAGCCCACCGCCTGGCTGACTATTTCACACAGATCGCATCATTTCTTGCCCTTTGTGTGCCTCTGACCGCAGCCTCCCACTGGTCACACGAGGCCCTTCAAAAAGACTGCACCCATGTCCGAGGCCCAGAGCCCCCGAACCCCCTACCCCAACCCCCACGGACCGAAGGCTATAGCCCACTGGGCTCGGAGAGTATTTCGCGCGCTGCACCGTGGGACATTTCTTGCCTTTTTAGGACAGGCCTCAGACTGTAGGCTCCCACTGAGCACACGAGGCCACTAAAAAAGACTAGACACATTTCCGATGCCCAGAGTCCCCGAACCCCCCTCCCGAACGCCCGTGGAACAGACGCTATAGCCCACCGGCCCCGGCGACTATTTCGTGCACTGTGCCGCTGGGCAGTTCTTGCAATTTTAGGACAGCCTGCTTGCTGCCTCCCACTGGCACACGAGGACCTCGAAAAGATCAGATCTATTTCCTGACACCCAGAGCCCCCGAACCCTCCCAACCCCTCATGGACCAAATATAGCCCACCGCCTTCGGCGATTATTTTAGGTGCTTCCACCATAGCCTCCCACTTCGTACACGCGGACCCTCGAAAAGAATGTACCCTTTTCTGACGCCCAGAGCCCCCGAACCCCCCTCCCCAACCCCCGCGGAGCAAAGACTATAGCCCACCGGCCTCGGCGACTATTTCACGCTGCTACTGGCATTTCTTGCCATTTTGTATGTGCTCGATCAGAGCCTCCCACTGGGCACACGAGGACCCTCGAAAAGACTGTACCCATTTCCCGACGCCTGAGCCCCCGAACCCCTCCCAACCCCTCATGGACCAGCACATAGGCCACCGCCTCGGCGACTGCTTTCACGCCAAGGCCACTGGCATCTCTTGCTATTTTAGGGCAGTGCCTCGACTCAGAGCCTCCCACTGGGCACATGAGGACCCTTGAAAAGACTGACCCATTTCCGACGCACTGAGCCCCCTAAACCCCTCCCCAACCCCTCATGGACCAGTTATAGCCCACTGCCCTATGACTATTTCCGGCCACACTGGCATTTCTTGCCATTTTGTAGTGCCTGACTGTAGCTCACCATCACACGAGACCCTCGAAAAGATCTGACTCATTTTCGACTGAGACCCCTAAACCTCGCCAAACCCTCATGGACCAGCTATAGCCCACCGCCTCGGACTATTTCAAGGCTGGCATTTCTTGCCATTTTAGGGCAGGCCTATGACCGTAGCTCACCATGGCACACGAGGACCTCGAAAGACTGTACTCATTTTCGACGACCAGAGCCCCTAAACCCTCCCCAACCCCTCAAGGACCAAAGGCTATAGCCCACTGCCCCATGATTATTTCACGCTGTCACTGGCTGACATTTTCTTGCCATTTTAGGCAGGCTTCTGACCGTAGCCTCCACCGGGCACACGAGGACCCTCAGAAGACTGTACCCATTTCTGACGACAAGAGCCCCAAACCCCTCCCAACCCCTCATGGGACCAGTAGTTATAGCCCACCGCCTCTTGACTATTTCCCAGACTGCGCCGCTAAGCATTTCTTGCCATTTTAGGGTAGGACTGACCAGAGCCTCCCACTCGGGCACACGAGGACCTCGAAAAGACGATACCCATGTCCGACGCCCAGAGAACGCCCCTCCCAACCCCCATGGACCAAAGGCTATAGCCCACCGCCTTGGCGATTATTTCACGCTGCCACTGGGCATGTCTTGCCATTTTAGTAAGTGCCTATGATCAGAGCCTACCATCAAGGCACACGAGGACCTCGAAAAGATCAGACTCATTTTCACGACTGAGCCCCTAAACCCCTCCCCAACCTCATGGACCAGGCTTATAGCCCACCGGCCTCAGGACTATTTCCTGCGCTGAATTTCTTGCCATTTTAGGTGCTCGATCAGAGCCTTCCACTGGGTACACGAGGACCCTCAAAAAGACTGTACCCATTTCTGACGCCCAGAGCCCCAGAACGCCCCTCCCCAACCCCTCATGGACAAAGGCTATACCCCACTGCCTTGGCAACTATTTCACGCTGCTCACTGGGCATGTCTTGCCATTTTAGTGTGCTTCTGACAGAGCCTACCACTGGATCGAGGACCTCAAACGACTGTACCCATTTCCGACAACCAGAGCCCCTCAAACCCTCCCCAACCCCTGTGGGACCAAAGCATAGCCCACTGCCTGAGCGATTATTTCTACCAGCGCCACTTGGCATTTCTCGCCATTTTAGGGCAGGCCTGATCAGAGCCTCCCAATCGGCACACCAGACCCTCGAAATATCAGTACCCATTTCCGACTCCAAGAGCCCTTAACTTCTCCCAACCCAAGGGACTAGCATAGCCCACTGCCTGGCGATTATTTCCTCACAAGGCCATTGGCATTTTAGTAGGCCTCTGACCGTAGCCTCCCACTGGTACACGAGGACCGTCAAAGACTGTACCTATTTCCGACGCCTGAGCCCCCGAACGCCCCTCCCCAACCCGCTGACTAAAGCACAGAAGCGACCGCCTCAAGGATTATTTCACGCCAGCTGGCTACAGGCATGTCTTGCCATTTTAGGGCAGGCTTGTAAATCAGAGCCTCCCATCAAGCACACGAGACCTCGAAAAGACTGTACCCATTTCCGACGCCCAGCCCCTCAACCCCTCCCCAACCCCGCAGAGTAAAGACTATAGCCCACCTGCCTCGACGATTCACCACATGCCGCTGGCTGGGCATTTCTTGCCATTTTTGACAAGGCTTCTGACCGTAGCCTCCCACTGGGCACACGAGGACACTCAAAAAGACTGTACCCATTCCGACGACCAGAGCTTCTCAAACCCCTCCCAACCCTCATGACTAAAGGCTATAGCCCACTGCCTCAAGTGATTACTTCTCCGCTGGCCATACTGGCATTTCTTTCCATTTTGGGCAGGCTCTGACCGTAGCCTCCCACTGGGCACACGAGGACCCTCAAAAGACTGTACCCATTTCCGACGCACAGAGTCTCAACCCCCTCCCCAACCCTCATGGAGCAAAGACTATTTGCCCACCGCGATTATTTCACGCTACAAGCGCATGTCTTTCCATTTTAGGGCAGGCTTGATCAGAGCCTCCCATCGGGCACACGAGGACCCTCGAAAAGACTGTACCCATTTCAGACGAACAGAGCCCCCCAAAACCCACCCCCCAACCCCTCATGGACCAGCACAGCCCACCGCCTGTGACTATTTCCCTGCTGTTCAGCTGGCATTTCTTGCCATTTTAGGCAGGCCTGACCAGTAGCTCACCATCAAGGCACACGAGGACCCTCAAAAGATCAGACTCATTTTCGACGACCAGAGCCCCTAAACCCTCGCCCAAACCTCATGGGACCAGCACATAGCCCACCGCCTGGTGACTATTTCCGCTGGCCACTGGCATTTCTTTCCATTTTAGTGCAGGCCTCCGACTGTAGCCTCACACTGGCACAACAGGGGCCTCGAAAAGAGTGTACCCATTTCCGACGCACAGAGCCCCCAACCCCTCCCAACCTCCTCATGGAGCAAAGACTATAGCCCACCGCCTCGGCGACTTATTTCATTGCCACGCGCCAAGGGCATGTCTTTCCATTTTAGGTCAGGCTTCTGACCGTAGCCTCCCACTGGCCACACGAGGTACCTCGAAAAGTCTGTACTCATTTCCCGACGCTCTCCCAACCCCCGTGGACCAAAGGCTATAGCCCACCGGCCTCGGCGACTATTTCACTCGCTGCGCTGCTGGGAATTTCTTGCCATTTTAGGGTAGGACTCTGACCGTAGCCTCCCACTGGGCACATGAGAACCCTCGAAAAGACTGTACCCATGTCCGACGCCCAGAGCCCCCGAACGCCCCTCCCCAACCCCCGCGGACCAAAGGCTATAGCCCACCGGCCTTGGCGACTATTTCACGCGCTGCGCCGCTGGGCATGTCTTGCCATTTTAGGGCAGGCTTCTGACCGTAGCCTACCACTGGGATCAGAGGACCCTCGAAAAGACTGTACCCATTTCCGACAACCAGAGCCCCCGAAACCCCCTCCCCAACCCCCGTGGACCAAAGGCTATAGCCCACCGGCCTGAGCGACTATTTCAAGCGCTGCGCCGCTTGGCATTTCTCGCCATTTTAGGGCAGGCTTCTGACCGTAGCCTCCCACTGGGCACACGAGGACCCTCGAAAAGACTGTACCCATTTCCGACTCCAAGAGCCCTGTAACATCCTCCCAACCCCTGTGGACCAGTTATAGCCCACCGGCCTCGCGATTATTTCACCTGCCTCCGTCATTGGAATTTCATTTTAGGGCAGCCTCGATCAGCCTTCCACTGGGCACACGAGGACCCTTGAAAAGATTGTACCCATTTCCACGACTCAGAGCCCCCTAAACCCCTCCCCAACCTCAAGGACCAAAAGTGCTATAGCCCACCGGCCTTGCTGATTATTTCACGCTCACTGGACATTTCTTGCCATTTTAGGGCAGGCTCGACCGAGCCCCCCATCACACGAGGACCCTCAGAAGACTGTACCCATTTCCGACGACCAGCCCCTCAAACCCTCCCAACTCCCCATGGACCAGTATAGCCCACCGCCTGTGACTATTTCTCAGACTGCGCCAGGCATTTCTTGCCATTTTAGGGTAGGACTCTGACCGTAGCTTCCCACTGGGCACACGAGGACCCTCGAAAAGACTGTACCCATGTCCGACGCACAGAGCCCCCGAACGCCTCCCCAACCCTCAAGGACCAGTTATAGCCCACTGCCCTTGGTGACTATTTCCCGCTGCGCCTGGGCTGGCATTTCTTGCCATTTTAGAGCAGGCCTCTGACTGTAGCTCACCATCAAGCACACGGGACCCTCGAAAGATCAGTACTCATTTTCACAACCAGAGCCCCTAAACTCGCCCAAACCCCCATGGGACTAAAGTCTATAGCCCACCGCCTTGGTGACTATTTCCGCTGCGCATCACTGGGAATTTCTTGCCATTTTAGGCAGGCCTCTGACAGTAGCCTCCCACTGGGTACACGAGGACCCTCGAAGACTGTACCCATTTCGACGCCCAAAGCCCCGAACGCCCCGCCCAACCCTCATGGATCAAAGCACAGCCCACTCGCCTTGTAACTATTTCACGCCAAGGCCATTGGCATGTCTTGCCATTTTAGATGCTTCGACCGCTGCCTACCACTGACTGAGGACCTCAAACGACTGTACCCATTTCCGACAACCAGAGCTCCCAAACCCTCCCCAACCCCTGTGGACCAAAGGCTATAGCCCACCGCCCGAGCGATTATTTCTGCGCTCACTGGATATTTCTCATTTTAGCGCAGTGCTTCTGACTGCACTCCCACCGGGCACACGAGGACCCTCAGAAGATCAGACCCATTTCCGACCACTGAGCCCCTAAACCCCTCCCAACCCCTCATGGACCAAAGGCTATAGCCCACCGCCTCAAGTGACTGTTTCTCCCACAGCCACTGGCATGTCTTGCCATTTTAGCGCAGGTGGTGACTGAGCCCCCATCGGGCACACGAGGACCTCGAAAGACTCAGACCCATTTCCACGCCCAGAGCCCCCAACCCCTCCCAACCCCTGCTGGAGCAAAGACTATAGCCCACCGCCTCATGATTATTTCACGCTACCGACATTTCTGGCCATTTTAGCGCAGTTCTGACCAGATTTCCTCCCATCAAGGCACATGAGGACCCTCGAAAAGATCAGACTCCATTTCCGACGCCCCTGTGAGCCCCGAACCCTCCCCAACCCACGCTGAGCAAAGACTATAGCCCACCGCCTCGGCGATTATTTCACGCTACTGCGCCCACTGGCATTTCTGTTATTTTAGGGCAGTGCTCGACCGTAGCCTCCCACTAGGCACACGAGGACCCTCGAAAAGACTGTACCCATTTCCAACGCGCCTCCCCAATCCCCGTGGACCAAAGGCTATAACCCACCGGGCTCGGTGACTATTTCACGCGCTGCGCCACCGCTGACGCTTTTTGCCATTTTGTATGTGCTTATGACCGAGACTCCCACTCACGCATGTGAGGACCTCAGAAAGACTGCACCCATTTCTGACGCACTGAGCTCCCAACCCTCCCCAACCCCCGCGAACCAGCACATAGCCCACCGGGCCTCAGTGACTATTTCCCGCACAAGGCTCGCTGGGCATTTCCTCCAATTTTAGGGCAAGCCTCTGACCGTAGCCTCCCACTGGGCACACGATGACCCTCGAAAAGATTGTACCCATTTCCGACGCCCAGAGCCCCAGAACTTCCCTCCCCAATCCCCGCGGACCAAAGGCTATAGCCCACCGGCCTCGGGCGATTATTTAACGCAAGGCCACTGGCATGTCTTGCCATTTTAGTATGTGCTTATGATCAGAGCCTCCCATCACACACGAGGACCCTCGAAAGATCTGACCCATTTCCGACACCTGTAGAGCCCCGAACGCCTCCCCAACCCTCATGGACCAGCATATAGCCCACCGCCTCGACGACTGCTTCATGCTGCGCATGGCATTTCTTGTCATTTTAGGGCAGTGCCTCCGATCAGAGCCTCCCACGGGCACATGAGACCTCGAAAGACTGACTGTACCCATTTCCAACGCGCCCCCAACCCCTGTGGGACTAGTATATAGCCCACCGCCCGGTGATTATTTCACACACTGTGTCACTGGCATTTTTTGCCATTTTAGGGCAACCTTCCGTCAGAGCCTCCCAATGGGCACACGAGGACCTCAAAAGACTGTACCCATTTCCGACGCCCAGAGCCCCTAGAACTTTTCTCCCCAACCGCCATGAACTATTATAGCCCACCGGCCCTTGTGATTATTTTACGCACAAGGCCATTGGCATGTCTTGCCATTTTAGGCAGGCTTCATGATCAGAGCCTCCCACCTGGCACACGAGGACCTCGAAAAGATCAGAGCCATTTCCTCATGACCAGAGCCCCTAAACCCCTCCCAACCCTCAAGGACCAAAGGCTATAGCCCACCGGCCTCGACGACCGTTTCACACGCTGCGCTGCTGGGCATTTCTTGTCATTTTAGGGCAGGCCTCTGACCGTAGCCTCCCACGGGGCACACGAGGACCCCCGAAAACACTGTACCCATTTCAAACGCGCCTCCCCAACCCCCGTGGACCAAAGGCTATAGCCCACCGGCCTCGGCGACTATTTCACGCGCTGTGCCGCTCGGCATTTCTTGCCATTTTAGGGCAACCCTCTGGCCGTAGCCTCCCAATGGGCACACGAGGACCCTCGAAAAGACTGTACCCATTTCAAACGCCCAGAGCCCCCGAACGCCCCTCCCCAAACCCCGCGGACCAAAGACTATAGCCCACCGGCCTCGGCGACTATTTCACGCACTGCGCCCCTGGACATTTCTTGCCATTTTAGGGCAGGCTTCTGACCGTAGCCTCCCACTGGGCACACGAGGACCCTCGTAAAGACTGTACCCATTTCTGACGACCAGAACCCCCGAAACCCCCTCCCCAACCCCCGCGGACCAAAGGCTATAGCCCACCGGCCTCAGTGACTATTTCACGCGCTGCGCCGCTTGGCATTTCTTGTCATTTTAGGGCAGGCCTCTGACCGTAGCCTCCCACGGGGCACACGAGGACCCTCGAAAAGACTGTACCCATTTCCGACGCGCCTCCCCAACCCCCGTGGACCAAAGGCTATAGCCCACCGGCCTCGGCGACTATTATTTCACAAGGCCACTGGCATTTCTTGCCATTTTAGTGTGCCTCCTGACCGTAGCCTCCCAATTGGAACGCCAAGACCTCCAAAAGACTGTACCCACTCCGACACCCAGAGCCCCAACGCCCCTCCCAACCCTCATGACCAGCTATAGCCCACCGCCCTCGTGATTATTTCACGCGCCACTGGACGCTTTTGCCATTTTAGGGCAGGCTTATGATCAGAGACTCCCACTAGGCACAAGAGGACCTCAGAAGATCAGACTCCATTTCGACGACTGAGCTCCCGAACCCTCCCCAACCCCTGGACCAAAGCTATAGCCCACCGCCTCAAGTGACTATTTCTGCTGCGCAGAGGGCATTTTTGCAATTTTAGTGCCTCTGACCGTAGCCTCCCATCACACGATGACCTCGAAAAGACTGTACCCATTTCCGACGCCTGTGAGCCCTGTAACTTCCTCCCAACCTCATGGACCAAAGGCTTATAGCCCACCTGCCTCATGATTATTTCACGCTGCGCGCCTGGCATGTCTTGCCATTTTAGGGCAAGTTTGTGACTCAGAGCCTCCCACTGGGCACATGAGGACGCCTCAAAAGACTGTACCCACTCCGACACCTGAGCCCCGAACGCCCCTCCCCAACCCCCGCTGGACCAGCATAGCCCACCGCCTCGGACTATTTCACGCGCTGCGCTGGACGTTTCTTGCCATTTTAGGCAGGCTTATGACCGTGAGACCCCACTAGGCACAAGAGGACCTCAGAAGACTGACCCATTTCGACGCACTGAGCTCCCATAAACCCTCCCCAACCCCCGTGGACCAAAGGCTACATAGCCCACCGGCCTGACTATTTCTGCTGCCATAGAGGCATTTCTTGCAATTTTAGGGCAAGCCTGATCAGAGCCTCCCACTCACACGATGACCTCGAAAAGACTGTACCCATTTCCCGACGCCTGCAGCCCTGTAACTTCCTCCCAACCTCATGACCAAAGGCTATATAGCCAACCGCCTTGTGACTTTTTCACGCGCTGCGCCGCTGGGTATTTCTTGCCATTTTAGGGTAGGCTTCTGACCGTAGCGTCCCACTGCGTACACGAGGACCTCGAAAAGACTGTACCCATTTCCGACACCTGTGAGCCCTGTAACTTCCTCCCAACCTCAAGGACTAAAGTCTATAGCCCACCGCCTCGACCATTTCACGCGCGCCACTGGGCATTTCTTGCCATTTTAGGCAGGCCTCCTGACCGTAGCCTCCCATCAAGGGCACACGAGGACCTCGAAAAGACTGCACCCATTTCCGACGCCTGAGCCCTGAACATTTCTCCCAACCGCGAACCAAAGGTTATAGCCCACCGCCTCGACGACCATTTCACGCGCGCTGCCATGGCATTTCTTGCCATTTTAGTGCAGGCTCTGACCGTAGCCTCCCATCTGGCACACGAGGACCTCGAAAAGACTGTACCCATTTCCGACGCCTGTGAGCCCCAGAACTTTTTCTCCCAACCGCCACAATCCAGGCTTATAGCCCACCGCCTGGCGACCATTTCACGCCATGCTACTGGCTGGCATTTCTTGCAATTTTAGGGCAGGCCTGACCGTAGCCTCCCATCACACGAGGACCCTCGAAAAGACTGTAGCCATTTCCGATGACCAGAGCCCCCTAAACCCCTCCCCAACCCCCGTGGACCAAAGGCTATAGCCCACCGGCCTCGACGACCGTTTCACACGCTGCGCTGCTGGGCATTTCTTGTCATTTTAGGGCAGGCTCGATCAGAGCCTCCCACGGGCACACGAGGACCCTCGAAAAGACTGTACCCATCTCGACGCCTCCCCAACCCTCCATGGACCAAAGCTATAGCCCACCGCCTCTGATTATTTCACGCACAAGCGCAGCTGGGTATTTGTTGTCATGGCGTGCAGTCCCTCGATCAGAGTTCTCCCATCACACGCGAGGACCCTCAAAAGAGACTGTACCCATTTTCGACACCCTGAGCCCCCGAACGCCCCTCCCCAACCCCGCGGACCAAAGGCTATAGGCCACCATCCTCAGGATTATTTCACGCCAAGCGCCATGGATATTTCTTGGCGCTTAGGGCAAAGTGCTTCACCGGAGCCTCCATCGGGCACATGAGGACCCCTCAGAAAGACTGCACCCGATTCCTGACCAGCCCCTCAAACCCTCCCAACCCCTCAAGGGACCAGGCTATAGCCCACCGCCTCGGCGACTATTTCACGCGCTGCGCCAGTCTTACATTTAGTGTGCCTCTGATCAGCCTCCCACGGGCACACGAGACCTCGGTGTTTGTACCCATTTCCAACGCTGCCTCCCAACCCTCAGGGACTGTATTATAGCCCACTGCCTCGGGCGAGTATTTCACGCTGTTGTGCCTTGGCATTTTTGCCATTTTAGGCAACCTCCTGTCAGAGCCTCCTCAAGTACACACGAGGGACCTCGAAAAGATTGTACCCATTTCCAACGCCTGAGCCCCGAACGCCCCTCCCCAACCCCCTGCGACCAGCACATAGCCCACCTGCTCAAGGCGATTATTTCACGCTGCGCGCTGACATTTTGCACATTTTAGGTAGGCTTCTGACCGTAGCCTCCCACTGGGCACACGAGGACCCTCAAAAAGACTGTACCCATTTCCGACACGCCTCCCCAATCCCCGTGGACCAAAGGCTATAGCCCACCCGCCTCGGCGACTATTTCAATGCGGCCATTCTGATCGCTTTTTGCCATTTTAGGGCAGTGCATGACTGTAGACTCCCACTAGGCATGTGAGGACCCTCGAAGACCGTACCCATTTCATAAACCAGAGCTCCCAAACCCCTCCCCAACCCCCGTGACCAGCACATAGCCCACCGCCTCGGGCGACTATTTCACGCGGCCATGCGCCTAGACATTTCTTGCCATTTTAGGGCAGGCTTCTGATGTAGCCTCCCATCGGGCACACGAGCACCTCGAAAAGATCAGTACCCATTTCCGACGCGCCCCCAATCCCCTGTGACTAAAGGCTATAGCCCACCCGGCCTCACACTATTTCACGCCAGGGCCACTGGCATTTCTTGTAATTTTAGGGCAGGCCTCTGACCGTAGCCTCCCCACTGGCACACGAGGGACCCTCAAAAGATCAGCCATTACTCATGACCAGAGCCCCTCAAACCCTCCCCAACCCTCATGGACTAAAGGTTATAGCCCACCGCCTTGACGACTGCTTTCACGCTCCGCTACTGGCATCTTTGTCATTTTAGGCAGGCCTCTGACCGAGCCTCCGACGGGCACACGAGGACCTCGAAAAGACTGCATTCCATTTCCAACGCTCCTCCCCAACCCCTGGGACCAAAGGCTATAGCCCACCGGCCTCAAGCGACTATTTCACGCGGCTGTCACTGGGCATTTCTTGCCATTTTAGGGCAGGCTTCTGACTGTAGCTGCCCACTGGGCACACGAGGACCCCTCAAAGACTGTACCCATTTCTGACGCGCCTCCCAATCCCCATGGACTAAAGCACATAGCCCACCGCCTCGCATGATTATTTCACGCTACAGCTTGGCATTTCTTGTAATTTTAGGGCAGGCCTCGATCAGCCTCCCATCGGGCACACGATGACCTCGAAAAGACCTGCACCCATTTCCGACACCCAGAGCAACGCCCTCCCAACCCCGCTGGACCAAAGGCTATAGCCCATGGCCCTTGTGATTATTTCACGCGCTGCGCCTGGACGCTTTTTGCCATTTTAGGCAGGCTTATGACTCAGACTCCCACTAGACACAGGAGGACCTCAGAAGACTGTACCCATTTCTCGACGCACTGAGCTCAAACCCCTCCCAACCCCGCGACCAAATGCTATAGCCCACTGCCTGGCGACTATTTCATGCGCTGCGCCACAAGCATGTCTTGCCATTTTAGGCAGGCTCGATGTAGCCTCCCACTGGCACACGAGGACGCTCGAAAAGACTGCACCCATTTCCGACACCAGCTCTCTTTAACGCGACCAAAGGCATAGCTAACCGGCCTCAGCGATTATTTCACGCCTTCACTTGGCATTTCTTGCCATTTTAGGCAGGCTCAATCAGAGCCTCCCATCCACACACGAGGACCTCGAAAAGACTCAGTACCCATTTCCCACACCTGTGAGCCCCTGTAACTTCCCTCCCAACCTCATGGGACCAAAGGCACATAGCCCACCGGCCTTTGGCGACCATTTCACGCGCCAAGCTGGCTGGCATTTCTTGCCATTTAGGCAGGCCTCTGACTGTAGCCTCCCACTCACACGAGGACCCTCGAAAAGACTGCAGACTCATTTCCGACGCCTGTGAGCACCAGAACGCTTTTCTCCCAACTGCCAAACAAAGTGCTATAGCCCACCGCCTCGACGACTATTTCACACGCCAGCGCACTGGTATTTCTTGCCATTTTAGTGCAGGCTCCTGATCAGTAGCCTCCCATCACACGAGGACCTCGAAAAGACTGTACCTATTTCTCGACGCCTGTGAGCCCCAGAACTTTTTCTCCCAATCACACAACCAGGTTATAGCCCACTGCCTCATGACTATTTCCACGCTGCGCCTGGGCATTTCTTGCAATTTTAGGCAGGCTCTGACTGTAGCCTCCCACCGGGCACACGAGACCTCGAAAAGACTGTACCCATTTCGACACCTGAGCCCCCGAACGCCTCCCAACCCTCATGGGACTCAAAGGTTATAGCCCACCGCCTCGACGACTGCTTTCACACGCTGCGCTGTTGGCATTTTTGTCATTTTAGGGCAGGCCTCTGACTCAGTAGCTCTCCCACGGGCACACGAGGACCCTCATAAAGACTGTACCCATTTCCAACGCGCCTCCCCAACCCCTGTGGACTGGCACTATAGCCCACCGCCTGGCGATTATTTCATCGCCATTGCGCTGGCATTTCTTGCCATTTTAGGGCAACCCTCTGGCCGTAGCCTCCCAATGGGTACAGGTGTACCCTCAAAAAGACTGTACCCATTTCCACCGCCCCGAGCCCCCGAAAACCCCTCCCCACCCCCCGCGGACCAAAGGCTATAGCCCCCCGGCCACGTGACTATTTCACGCTACGCGCCTGACATTTCTTGCCATTTTAGGGCAGTGCTGACCAGTAGCCTCCCACCGGGCACACGAGGACCTCAGAAGACTGTACCCATTTCCAATGACCAGAACCCCCCAAAACCCCACCCCAACCTCATGGGACCAAAGGCACATAGCCCACCGCCTCAAGTGACTATTTCACACGCTGCGCCCGCTTGGCATTTCTTTGTCATTTTAGGCAGGCCTCTGATCAGAGCCTCCCACGGGCACATCAGACCATTTCCGACGCCCGCTAATCTCCCAATCGTGGACCAGCATAGCCCACCGCCCCATGATTATTTCACGCCATGGCCAGCTGGCTAAGCATTTCTTGCCATTTTAGGGCAGGCCTCTGACCGTAGCCTCCCAATGGGAACACGAGGACCCTCGAAAAGACTGTACCCACTTCCGACACCCAGAGCCCCCGAACGCCCCTCCCCAACCCCCGCGGACAAAAGGCTATAGCCCACCGGCCTCATATTTCTCGCTGGCTTGGCATTTCTTTGTCATTTTAGGCAAGCTCTGACCGTAGCCTCCCACCGGGCACACGATGACACTCAAAAGACTGTCACCCATTTTCGACGCCTGTGAGCCCTGTAACTTCCTCCCAACCCCGCTGACCAAAGGCTATAGCCCACCGCCTTGCTGATTATATCACGCTGGCCAAGGCCACACTGGCATGTCTTGTCTTTTTAGGGCAGGCTTGCGATCAGTAGCCTCCCACTGGCACACGAGGACCCTAAAAGACTGTACCCATTTCGACACCTGTGAGCCCCCAAACGCCTCCCAACCTCAAGGGACCAGCATTATAGCCCACTGCCTGTGATTATTTCACGCCTGGGCATGTCTTGCCATTTTAGGGCAGGCTTGTGACCGTAGCCTCCCACTGGGCACACCAGGACGCTCGAAAAGACTGTACCCATTTCTGACAACCAGAGCCCCCGAAACCCCCTCCCAAACCCTCGCGGACCAAAGGCTATAGCCCACCGGCCTCGGTGACTATTTCACGCGCTGCGCCGCTTGGCATTTCTTGTCATTTTAGGGCACGCCTCTGACCGTAGCCTCCCACGGGGCACACGAGGACCCTCGAAAAGACTGTACGATTCGACGCCTCCCCAACCCCTCATGGGACCAAAGGCTATAGCCCACTGCCCCTCGGGCGATTATTTCCATGCACTGGCTTGGCATTTCTTGCCATTTTAGGTAAGCTGACCGTAGCCTCCCACGGGCACACGAGGACCCTCGAAAAGACTGTACCCATTTCCGAGGCGCCTCCCAACCCCTCATGGACCAGTTATAGCCCACCGCCTCGGTGACTATTTCCCGCCAAGGCTGGGCATTTCTTGCCATTTTAGGTAAGCCTCTGACCGTAGCCTCCCACTGGCACACACACGAGACCCTCGAAAGGACTGTACCCATTTTCATGACCAGAGCCCCCTAAACCCTCCCAACCCCTCATGGACCAGCACATAGCCCACCGCCCTATGATTATTTCACGCGGCTGCGCCATTGGTATGTCTCGCCATTTTAGGGCAAGCCTGATCAGAGCCTCCCACTGGCACACGAGACCCTCGAAAAGACTGTACCCATTTTCGGCGACCAGAGGCCCTAAACCTCCTCCCAACCCCTCATGGGACCAGCATTATAGCCCACCGGCCTCGGTCCATTTCACGCTGCTACTGGCATTTCTTGCCATTTTAGGCAGGCTCTGACCAGTAGCCTCCCATCACACGAGACCCTCGAAAAGATTGTACCCATTTTCGACCCACTGAGGCCCCTAAACCCCTCCCCAACCCCTGTGGGACCAGGCTATAGCCCACTGCCTCGGTGGATTATTTCACGCCACTGGCATTTTTTTTTATTTTAGGCAGGCTTCTGATCAGTAGCCTCCCATCGGGCACACTAGGACCCTCAAATGACTGTACCCATTTTCATGACCGTGAGCACCCTAAACCCCTCCCAACCCCTCAAGGGACCAGCATTATAGCCCACCGGCCTCGGTGTCCATTTCACGCGGCCACTGGCATTTCTTGCCATTTTAGGTCGTGCCTCTGACTGTAGCCTCCCCCTGGGCACACGAGGACCCTCGAAAAGATTGTACCCATTTCGACGCACCAGAGCCCCCAAACCCCTCCCAACCCTCATGGACCAAAGGCTATAGCCCACTGCGGACTATTTCCACGCGCTGCGCATCACTGGCATGTCTTGCCATTTTAGGGCATGCTCTGACCGTAGCCTCCCACTGGGCACACGAGACCCTCGAAAAGACTGTACCCATTTCCGACGCCTGAGCCCCAGAACTTCCTCCCAACCCCGCTGACCAGCACATAGCCCACCGGCCTCATGACTGCTTCATCGCTACAAGGCCATTGGGCATTTTTTGCCATTTTAGGGCAGGCTTGACCGTATTCCTCCCACTGGGCACACGAGGACCTCGAAAGATCAGTACCCATTTCCGACGCCTGTGAGCCCTGCAGAACTTCCTCCCCACCCCCGGACCAGTTATTATAGCCCACTGCCTCGGCGACTGTCACGCCACGCTGGCTAAGCATTTCTTGCCATTTTAGGCATGCCTCTAACTCAGTAGCCTCCCATCACACGAGGACCCTCAAAAGATTGTACCAATTTCAGACGCACTGTGAGCCCCTCAAACCCCTCCCCAACCCCCGCGGGACCAGTATAGCCCACCGCCCTGCGATTATTTCACGCTGGCTGAGTCAGCTGGGCATTTCTTGCCATTTTAGGGCAAGCCTTGACCGTAGCCTCCCACTGGCACACGATGACCTCAAAAGACTGTACCCATTTCCACGACGCCCAACCCCAGAACTTCCTCCCAACCCTCATGGGACCAGCACATAGCCCACCGGCCTCGGCGAGTATTTCACGCACATGCCGCATGTCTTGCTTGCCTTTAGTGGCTTATCAGAGCCTCCCACTGGGCACACGAGGACCCTCGAAGGACTGTACCCATTTCCACACCCGTGAGCCCCCAAACGCCTCCCCTGACTGGGACAGGCTATAGCCCACTGCCTCGGTGACTATTTTCACGCGCTGCGCTGGCATGTCTTGCCATTTTAGGGCAGGCTTTGTGACCAGTAGCCTCCCATCAAGGGCACACGAGGACGCCGAAAGACTATACCCATTTCTGACAACCAGAGCCCTCTCAAACCCCTCCCAAACCCTCGTGGACCAGCATAGCCCACCGGCCTCGTGACTATTTCCACGCGCTGCCGCTGGCATTTCTTTTGTCATTTTAGGGCACGCCTGACCTGTAGCCTCCCACGGGCACACGAGACCCTCGTAAAGACTGTACCCATTTCCGACGCCCCCAGCCCCCTGGACCAAAGGCTATATAGCCCACCGCCTCGGCGATTATTTCCCGCTGCGCTTGGCATTTCTTGCCATTTTAGGGTAAGCCTCTGACCGTAGCCTCCCACGGGGCACACGAGGACCCTCGAAAAGACTGTACCCATTTCCGACGCGCCTCCCCAACCCCCGCGGACCAAAGGCTATAGCCCACCGGCCTCGGTGACTATTTCCCGCGCTGCGCCGCTGGGCATTTCTTGCCATTTGAGGGTAAGCCTCTGACCGTAGCCTCCCACTAGGCACACGAGGACCCTCGAAAGGACTGTACCCATTTTCGATGACCAGAGCCCCCTAAACCCCCTCCCCAACCCCCGCGGACCAAAGGCTATAGCCCACCGGCCTCGGCGACTATTTCACGCCACGCGCTACTGGTATGTTCACATTTTAGGGCAGTGCTTCGATCAGAGCCTCATTGGGCACACGAGGACCCTCGAAAAGACTGTACCCATTTCGACCAGAGCCCCTAAACCCCTCCCCAACCCCTCAAGGGACCAAAGGCTATAGCCCACCGGCCTCGGTGACTATTTCACGCGCTGCGCCGCTGGGCATGTCTTGCCATTTTAGGGCAGGCTTGTGACCGTAGCCTCCCACTGGGCACACGAGGACGCTCGAAAAGACTATACCCATTTCTGACAACCAGAGCCCCCGAAACCCCCTCCCAAACCCTCGTGGACCAAAGGCTATAGCCCACCGGCCTCGGTGACTATTTCACGCGCTGCGCCGCTTGGCATTTCTTGTCATTTTAGGGCACGCCTCTGATCAGAGCGCTCACGGGCACACGAGGACCTCGAAAAGACTGTACCCATTTTCCCACGCCCCCCAACCCTCATGACCAGTTATAGCCCACCGCCTCATGATTATTTCTGCGCTGGCTGGGCATTTCTTGCCATTTTAGGTAAGCTCTGATCAGAGCCTCCCACGGGCACACGAGGACCCTCGAAAAGACTGTACCCATTTCCGACGCCTCCCCAACCCTCAAGGGACCAGCATAGCCCACCGCCTATGACTTATTTCACAGGCCATTGGCATTTCTTGCCATTTTAGGGCAGGCCTCTGACCGTAGCCTCCCACTGGGCACACGAGGACCCTCGAAAAGACTGTACCCATTTTCGATGACCAGAGCCCCCAAAAACCCCGCCCCCACCCCCCCGGACCAAAGGCTATAGCCCACCGGCCTCGGCTGACTATTTCACGCACTGCTAAGGCCACTGGTATGTCTTGCCATTTTAGGGCAGCCTGACCAGTAGCCTCCCACCTGGCACACGAGGACCCCTAAAAGACTGTACCCATTTTCGATGACCAGAGCCCCTAAACCCCTCCCAACCCCTCATGGACTAAAGGCTATAGCCCACCGCCTTGTCCATTTCACGCACAAGGCCATTGGCATTTCTTGCCATTTTAGGGCAGGCCTCTGACCGTAGCCTCCCACTGGGCACACGAGGACCCTCGAAAAGATTGTACCCATTTTCGACGACCAGAGGCCCCTAAACCCCCTCCCCAACCCCCGTGGACCAAAGTCTATAGCCCACCGGCCTCGGTGACTATTTCACACAAGGCTGGCATTTCTTATTTTTAGGCAGTGCTGACCGTAGCTCCCACTCGGTACACGAGGACCCTCAAATGACTGTACCCATTTTCGGCGACCAGAGCACCCTAAACCCTCCCCAACCCCGCTGGGACCAAAGGCTATAGCCCACCGCCTCGTGTTCATTTCCACGCGGCCACTGGCATTTCTTGCCATTTTAGGCAGGCCTCTGACCGTCAGCCTCCCATCGCATACGAGGACCCTCGAACGATTGTACCCATTTCGGACGCACTGAGCCCCTTAAACCCTCCCCAACCCCTCAAGGACCAAAGGCTTATTGCCCACCGCCTTGGATTATTTCCACGGCGCCATGGCATGTCTTGCCATTTTAGGGCATGCTTCTGATCAGTAGCTCTCCCATCAAGTACACGAGGACCCTCAAAAGACTGTACCATTTCCACGCCCAGAGCCCTGTAACTTCCTCCCAACCTCATGGACCAGTTATATCCCACCGCCTTGGCGATCGCTTCACGCGCTAAGGCCACTGGCATTTTCACATTTTAGGCAGGCTTCTGACCAGAGCCTCCCACTGGGCACACGAGGAAACTCGAAAAGACTGTGACCCATTTCCCGACGCCCAGAGCCCCTGAACTTCCTCCCACCCCTCATGACCAGCTATAGCCCACTGCCCTGGCGACTGTGGTCATGCCACGCCACAGCATTTCTTGCCATTTTAGGGCATGCCTCTAACCGTAGCCTCCCACTGGGCACACGAGGACACTCGAAAAGATTGTACCCATTTCAGACGACCAGAGCCCCACAAACCCCACCCAACCCCTCATGACCAGCATATAGTTCACTGCCCGGCGATTATTTCACGCTTGAGTCATTGGGCATTTCTTGCCATTTTAGGGCAAGCCTGACCGAGCCTCCCACTGGGCACAGGATGACCTCGAAAAGACTCACCCATTTCCGACGCCCAGTGAGCCCTGCAACTTCCTCCCCAACCTCATGGGACCAAAGGCTATAGCCCACTGCCTCAAGCGATTATTTCACGCTGGCCTGTCATGGGCATGTCTTGCCCTTTTAGGGCAGGCTTGCTACCGTAGCCTCCCACTGGGCACACGAGGACCCTCGAAAAGACTGTACCCATTTCCGACACCCAGAGCCCCCAAACGCCCCTCCCCAACCCCCGCGGACCAAAGGCTATAGCCCACCGGCCTCGGTGACTATTTCACGCGCTGCGCCGCTGGGCATGTCTTGCCATTTTAGGGCAGGCTTGTGACCGTAGCCTCCCACTGGGCACACGAGGACGCTCGAAAAGAATGTACCCATTTCTGACAACCAGAGCCCCCGAGACCCCCTCCCAAACCCTCGTGGACCAAAGGCTATAGCCCACCGGCCTCGGTGACTATTTCACGCGCTGCGCCGCTTGGCATTTCTTGTCATTTTAGGGCACGCCTCTGACCGTAGCCTCCCACGGGGCACACGAGGACCCTCGAAAAGACTGTACCCATTTCCGACGCGCCTCCCCAACCCCCGCGGACCAAAGGCTATAGCCCACCGGCCTCGGCGACTATTTCCCTGCTGCCACTGGCATTTCTTGCCATTTTAGGGTAAGCTCTGACTAGGCCTC
This sequence comes from Citropsis articulata, assembly GCA_030449925.1. Classification (NCBI taxonomy): domain Eukaryota; kingdom Viridiplantae; phylum Streptophyta; class Magnoliopsida; order Sapindales; family Rutaceae; genus Citropsis; species Citropsis articulata. The sequence continues at coordinate 889,141 of JASUUH010000234.1, read as the reverse complement.
CCGACGGGCACACGAGGACCCCTCGAAAAGACTGTAGCCATTCCGACGCCCCCCAACCCCCATGCGACCAAAGCATTATAGCCCACCGCCTCATGACTATTTCACGCACATCACTGGGTATGTCTTGCCATTTTAGGCATGCTCTGACCAGAGCTCCCACTGGCACACGAGGACCCTCGAAAGGATCTGCACTCCATTTTCGGCGACCAGAGCCCCCTAAACCCCTCCCAAACCCCGCTGGACTGGGGCACATAGCCCACTGCCTTGGTGTCCATTTTACTGCGCTACAATACTGGCATTTCTTGCCATTTTAGTGGCAAGCTTTCTGACCGTGAGCCTCCCACTGGGCACACGACGACTTCGAAATGACTGTACCCATTTTCGATGACCAGAGTAGCACCCTTAAACCCTCCCTCCCCAACTCACATGGGACAAAGGCTATAGCCCACTGCCGGTGTCCATTTCCACGCACAAGGCCATTGGGCATTTCTGCCATTTTAGGGCAGGCCTGACCTGTAGCCTCCCATCAAGCACACGAGGACCCTCGAAAAGGTCATACCCATTTCGACTCCACCAGAGTCTCCCGAAACCCCTCCCAACCCGGGACCAGCACATAGCCCACCGGCCCCGGTGACTATTTCCACGCTGCGTCAAGGCATTTCTTGCCATTTTAGGGCAGGCTTGACCTTAGCCTCCCACTGGGCACACACGAGGACCCTCGAAGATCAGTACCCATTTCACGCCCAGAGCCCCTGTAACTTCCTCCCCACCCTCGGACCAAAGCATAGCCCACCGCCTTGCTGACTGCTTTCACGCTGCCACTGGCATTTCTTGCCATTTTAGGGCATGCCTATAACAGACTTCTCCCACTCAAGCACACGAGGACCCTCGAAAAGACTGTACCCATTTTCGATAACTGTGAGCACCCTAAACCCTCCCCAACCCCTCATGACCAGCACAGTAGCCCACTGCCCTTGTGTCCATTTCACGCGCTGCGCATTGGCATTTCTTGCCATTTTAGTATGTGCCTCCCACCGTAGCCTCCCACTGGGCACACGAGGACCCTCGGTCATACCCATTTCGACGCACTCAGAGCCCCTAAACCCTCCCCAACCCCTCAAGGGATCATGGCTATAGCCCACCGCCCTGTGATTATTTCACGCGCAATACCAAGCATTTCTTGCCATTTTAGCAGGCTCAATTTAGCCTCCCACTGGGCACACACGAGGACCTCGAAGATCAGACCCATTTCACGCCTGAGCCCTGTAACTTCCTCCCCACCCTCATGACCAGCATAGCCCACCGCCTCGGGCGACTGCTTCCACGCGCTACGTCAAGCACATTTTTTGCCATTTTAGGGCATGCCTATAACTGCACTCCTCCCACTGGGCACACGAGGACCCTCAAAAGACTCATACCCATTTCCGACGACCAGAGCCCCGAAACCCCTCCCAACCCCTCATGGACCAAAGGCTATAGCCCACCTGCCTTCGCATGATTATTTCACGCGGCCAGGCCTGGGTATGTCTTGCCATTTTAGGGCATGCTTCTGACCAGAGCCTCCCACTGGCACACGAGGACCCTCAAAAGACTGTACTCCATTTTCATGACCAGAGCCCTGCTTAAACCCCTCCCAACCTCAAGGGACCAGCATTATAGCCCACCGCCCTTGTCCATTTCACGCCATTGGGCATTTTTGCCATTTTATGGCAGGCCTCCTGATCAGAGCCTCCCCACTGGGCACACGAGGACGCCCAAAAGACTGTACCCATTTCTGACAACCAGAGCCCCAAACCCCTCCCAAACCTCAAGGCTAGCAGCCCACCGGCCTCGGTGACTATTTCACGCGCTGCGCCGCTTGGCATTTCTTGTCATTTTAGGCACGCCTGATCAGAGCCTCCCCACGGGCACACGAGGACCTCGAAAAGACTGTACCCATTTCCGACGCCCCCAACCCCTCATGACTAAAGGGCTATACAGCCCACCGCCTCGGCGATTATTTCCTGGCTGCGCTGGCTGGGCATTTCTTGCCATTTTAGGTAAGCTCTGACCAGAGCCTCCCACGGGCACACGAGGACCTCAAAAGACTGTACCCATTTCCGACGCGCCTCCCCAACCCCTCATGGGACCAAAGGTTATAGCCCACTGCCCGGTGACTATTTCCACACAAGGCCACTGGCATTTCTTTGCCATTTAGCGTGCCTCTGACCAGAGCCTCCATCACTGGCACACGAGGACCCTCGAAAAGATTGTACCCATTTTCGACGACCAGAGGCCCCTAAACCCCCGCCCCAACCCTCAAGGACCAGCATTACAGCCCACCGCCCTGGTGACTATTTCACGCGCTACCGCCACAGCATTTCTTGCCATTTTAGGTGTGCTTCGACCAGCCTCCCATGGCACACGAGGACCCTCGAAATGACTGTACCCATTTTCATGACCAGAGCACCTTAAACCCTCCCAACCCCCGCGATGACCAGCATATAGCCCACCGGCCCTTGTGTCCATTTCACGAGTCTACTGGCATTTCTTGCCATTTTAGGGCAGGCCTCTGACCGTAGCCTCCCACTGGGCAAACGAGGACCCTCGAAAAGATTGTACCCATTTTGGATGACCAGAGCCCCCCAAAACCCCCCCCCAACCCTCATGGACCAGCTATAGCCCACCGCCCTTGTGACTATTTCACGCCATTGCACTTGGTATTTCTTGCCATTTTAGGGCAGGCTTCTGACCCCTAGCCTCCCACTGGGCACACGAGACCCTCGAAAAGATCAGACCCATTTCTCACGCCCAGAGCCCTGAACTTCCCTCCCCACCCCCGCTGACCAGCTATAGCCCACCGCCTCACATGACTGCTTTCCACGCTGCCACGCAGGGCATTTCTTGCCATTTTAGGGCATGCCTCTAACTGCATTCTCCCACCTGGGCACACGAGGACCCTCGAAAAGACTGTTCCATTTCTCGACCAGAGCCCCAAACCCCTCCCAACCCCTCATGGACCAAAGGCTATAGCCCACCTGCCTCATGACTATTTCACGCACGCCTGGCTGGGTATGTCTTGCCATTTAGGCATGCTCTGACCGTAGCCTCCCATCGGGCACACGAGGACCCTCAAAAGACTGTACCCATTTCCCACGACTGTGAGCCCCCAAACCCTCCCAACCCCCTCATGGACCAAAGGCTATAGCCCACCGCCTCTCATGATTATTTCACGCTGGCGCTACTGGCTGGGTATGTCTTGCCATTTTAGGCATGCTTCTGATCAGAGCCTCCCATCACACACGAGACCTCAAAAGACTGTACCCATTTTCGACCAGAGCCCGCTTAAACCCCTCCCCAACCCCTCAAGGACCAAAGGCTAGCCCACCGCCTCTGTCCATTTCACGCGCTGCGCTGGGCATTTCTTGCCATTTTATGGCAGGCCTCTGACCGTAGCCTCCCACTGGCACACGAGGACGCTCGAAAAGACTGTACCCATTTCTGACAACCAGAGCCCCTCTGAACCCCTCCCAAACCCTCATGACTGCACATAGCCCACCGCCTCGGTGACTATTTCACGCTACTGCGCCTGCTTGGCATTTCTTGTCATTTTAGGGCACGCCTGACCGTAGCCTCCCACGGGCACACGAGGACCCTCGAAAGACTGTACCCATTTCCGACGCCTCCCCTAACCCTCAAGGACCAAAGGCTATAGCCCACCGCCTCGGCGATTATTTCAAGCGCTGGGCATTTCTTGCCATTTTAGGGTAAGCTCTGACCGTAGCCTCCCACGGGCACACGAGACCTCAAAAGACTGTACCCATTTCCGACGCGGCCCCCCAACCCCATGGGACCAAAGGCTATAGCCCACCGCCCTGGTGACTATTTCCTCACAGCTAAGCATTTCTTGCTATTTAGGCAGGCCTCTGACCGTAGCCTCCCACTGGGCACACGAGGACCCTCGAAAAGATTGTACCCATTTTCGACCAGATCCCCCTAAACCCTCCCCAACCCTCAAGGGACCAGGGGCTATAGCCCACCGCCCTGTGACTATTTCACGCGCTGCGCCACTGGCATTTCTTGCCATTTTAGTGTGCTCGACCGTAGCCTCCCATCACACACGAGGACCATCGAAATGACTGTACCCATTTTCTTTGACCAGATCACCCTAAACCCCCTTCCCAACCCCTGGGACTAGCTTATAGCCCACCGCCTCGTGTCCATTTCACGAGCTGCGCCACTGGCATTTCTTGCCATTTTAGGCAGTGCCTCGACTGTGAGCCTCCCACTGGGCAAACGAGGACCTCGAAAAGATTGTACCCATTTTGATGACCAGAGTCTCAAACCCCTCTCCCAACCCCTCATGGACCAGGCTATAGCCCACCGCCCTTGGGTGACTATTTCACGCCATGCTACTGGTATTTCTTGACATTTTAGGGCAGGCCGTTGACCCTAGCCTCCCACTGGGCACACGAGGACCCTCGAAAAGATCAGTACCCATTTCTGACGCCTGAGCCCTGTAACTTCCTCCCCACCCCGCTGACCAGCATTATAGCCCACTGCCTGGCGACTGCTTCACTGCCACGCCACTGGCATTTCTTGCCATTTTAGGGCATGCCTCTAACCGTACCCTCCCACTGGGCACACGAGGACCCTCGAAAAGACTGTTCCCATTTCCGACGACCAGAGCCCCCCAAACCCCCACCCCAACTCCTCATGGACCAAAGGCTATATAGCCCACCGCCTCGGCGACTATTTCACGCGGCTACTACTGGTATGTCTTGCCATTTAGGGCATGCTGATCAGAGCCTCCCACTGGGCACACGAGACCCTCAGAAGACTGTGACTCCATTTTCGATGACCAGAGCCCCTAAACCCCCCAACCTCGGGACCAAAGGCTATAGCCCACTGCCCTGTGGATTATTTCACGCTGCCATTGGCATTTCTTGTTATTTTAGGGCAGGCTTGATCAGAGCCTCCCACTGGCACACGAGACCTCAAAAGATTGTACCCATTTTCGACCAGAGGCCCCTAAACCCCTCCCCAACCCTCATGACCAAAGGTTATAGCCCACCGCCTCGTGACTATTTCACGCACAAGCGCCATTGGCATTTCTTGTTATTTTAGGGCAAGCTTCGACTGTAGCCTCCCATCAAGCACACGAGGACCCTCGAAATTACTGTACCCATTTTCGATGACCAGAGCACCCTAAATCCCCTCCCCAACCCCCGCGGACCAAAGGCTATAGCCCACCGGCCTCGGTGTCCATTTCACGCGCTGCGCCGCTGGGCATTTCTTCCCATTTTAGGGCAGGCCTCTGACCGTAGCCTCCCACTGGGCACACGAGGACCCTCGAAAAGATTGTACCCATTTCGACGACTGCAGCCCCTTAAACCCCTCCCCAACCCCCATGACCAGCACAGTAGCCCACTGCCCGGTGACTATTTCCACGCCAAGCCACTGGGCATTTCTTGCCATTTTAGGGCAGGCTTGACCCTAGCCTCCCATCGGGCACACGAGGATCGCTGAAGATTGCACTATTCTCGACGCCCAGCCTCCAGAAATTCCCTCCCCACCCTGCTGGGACCAGCATATAGCCCACCGCCTCGACGACTGCTTCACGCCACAAGCATTTTTTGCCATTTTAGTGGCATGCCTCTAACTGCATTCTCCTCCCAATCGGGCACACGAGACCCTCGAAAAGACTCAGACCCATTTACTCCGACGACCGAGCCCCGAAACCCCTCCCAACCCTCAAGGGACCAAAGGCTATAGCCCACCCGCTCGCGATTATTTCACGCACACCAACAGGTATGTCTTGCCATTTTAGGGCAGGCTTCGACCAGAGTCCCACTCAAGCACACGAGGACCACAAAAGACTGCACTCCATTTCGGACGCCTTCATAGCCCTAGAACTTCCTCCCCACCCTCGCTGACCAAAGGTTATAGCCCACCGCCCTACGACTGACCGTAAACACGCTACGCCTGGCTGGCATTTCTTGCCATTTTAGGGCATGCCTCTAATCAGTAGCCTCCCATGGGCAATCACGAGACCTCAAAAGGCTGTACCCATTTCCCAACCAGAGCCCTCAAACCTCCTCCCAACCCTGCAGACTCAGGCATTATAGCCCACCGCCCGTGATTATTTAACGCGCTGCCATTGTATTTCTTGCTATTTTAGGCAGGCCTGACCAGAGCCTTCCCACTGGGCACACGAGGACCCTGAAAAGATTGTATCCATTTCTGACGACCAGAGCCCCCTTAAACACGCCCCAACCCTCAAGGACCAGATTATAGCCCACCGCCTCGTGATTATTCGACGCTACAAGCTTGGGTATTTCTTGCCATTTTGTATGTGCTTCTGACCGTAGCCTCCCATCAAGCACACGTGAGGACCCTCGAAAGACTGCATCCATTTTCAATGACCAGAACCCCATAAACCCCATCACCAACCTCCGCGGACAAAAGGCTATATACCACCGGCCTCGGTGTCCATTTCCCACGCTACAAGGCCACTGGGCATTTCTGCCATTTTAGGGCAGGTGCCTCTGATCGTAGCCTCCCATGCACACGAGGACCCTCGAAAAGATTGTACCCACTGGATGACCAGAGCCCCTGAACCCCTCCCCAACCCCTCATGGGACCAAAGGCTATAGTCCACCGCCTCATGATTATTTCATCGCTACTGTGTCATTGGCATGTCTTGCCATTTTAGGGCAGGCTTCGATCAGAATCCTCCCACCGGGCACACGAGACCCGAGAAAAGACTGTACCTATTTCCGACGCCTGTGAGCCCCGAACTTCCTTCCCAACCCCTCATGGGACCAAAGCAGTTATAGCCCACTGCCTCCGACTGTCACTGCGCCACGCTGGCATTGGCATTTCTTTGCCATTTTAGGCATGCCTCTAACCTGAGCCTCCCACTGCACACGAGGACCCTCGGTGCTGCTGTACCCATTTCCGCCAACCAGAGCCCCAAACCTCCTCCCCAACCCCGCTGGGACCAGCAGTAGCCCACCGGCCTCGGTGACTATTTCACGCACATTGGCATTTCTTGTAATTTAGGGCGTGCCTCGACCGTAGCCTCCCACCGGGCACACGAGGACCCTCGAAAAAGATTGTATCCATTTCTGACGCACCGTGAGCCCCTAAAACCCGTCTCCCAACCCTCATGACCAAAGGCTTATAGCCCACCGCCCTATGACTATTTGACGCGTCATTGGGTATTTCTTATTTTAGGGCAGGTGCTTCTGACCGTAGCCTCCCACTGGCACACGAGGACTTCAAAAGACTGTACCCATTTTCAATGACCAGAGACCCCTAAACCCTCCCAACCCTCAAGGGACTAGCACATAGCCCACCGGCCTTGTCCATTTCACGCAGCCACTGGCATTGGCATTTCTTGCCATTTTAGTGCCTCCTGACCGTAGCCTCCCATGGCACACGAGACCCTCGAAAAGACTGTACCCATTTTCGGCGACCAGAACCCTAAACCCTCCCCAACCTCATGATGGCTATAGCCCACCGCCTTCGGTGTCCATTTCACGCGCTGCGTCATTGGTATTTCTTGCCATATTTAGGGCAGTGCCCTGACTGTAGCCTCCCACGGGCACACGAGACCCTCGAAAAGATTGTACCCATTTCCACAACCAGAGCTCTCAAACCTCCTCCCCAACCGCAGTAGTCTAAAGGCTATAGCCCACCGCCTTGGTGACTATTTAACGCACAACCATCAAGCATTTCTTGCCATTTTAGGCGTGCCTGACCGTAGCCTCCCACTGGGCACACGAGGACCCTCGAAAAGATTGTATCCATTTCAGAAGACCAGAGCCCCTTTAAACACGCCCCCAACCTCATGACCAGCATATAGCCCACTGCCTTGGTGATTATTTGACGCACAAGGCCATTGGTATTTCTTACATTTTGTGTGCTTCCTGACCGAGCCTCCCACTGGGCACACGAGGACCCTCGAAAAGATCAGACCCATTTTCAATGACCAGAGCCCCTAAACCCCTCCCCAACCCCCTGACTAAAGGCTATAGCCCACCGCCTTGTCCATTTCCCACGCGCCACACTGGGCATTTCTTGCCATTTTAGGGCAGGCTTCTGACCGTAGCCTCCCACTGGGCACACGAGGACCCTCGAAAAGATTGTACCCATTTTCGATGACCAGAGCCCCCGAACCCCCCTCCCCAACCCCCGCGGACCAAAGGCTATAGCCCACCGGCCTCGGCGACTATTTCACGCTACAGTGTCACTGGCATGTCTTGCCATTTTAGGGCAGTGCTTCGATCAGAACCTCCCACTGGGCACACGAGGACCCTAGAAAAAGACTGTACCCATTTCCGACGCCTGTGAGTCTCGTAACTTCCTTCCCAACCCTCATGACCAGCTATTATAGCCCACCGGCCTCCATGACTGCTTCACGCGCTGCGCCAGCATTTTCACATTTTAGGCAGGCTTGACCGTAGCCTCCCACTGGGCACACGAAGACCCTCGAAAAGACTGTACCCATTTCTGACGCCCATAGCCCTAGAACTTCCCTTCCCCACCCCATGACCAGCAGTAGCCACTGCCCGGGCGAAAACAGGTCACGCGCCACGCTGGCATTTCTTTTGCCATTTTAGGCATGCCTCTAACTGTAGCCTCCCACGGGCACACGAGACCTCGAAAAGGCTGCTGTACCCATTTCCAACCGAGCTCAAACCTCCTCCCTCAACCTCAGTGGACTAGGGGCACATAGCCCACCGCCCTTGTGATTATTTCACGCCAAGCGCCACTGGGCATTTCTTGCAATTTTTAGGCAGTGCCTCAATCAGAGCCTCCCATCGGGCACACACGAGACCCTCGAAAGATTGTATCCATTTCTGACGCACTGAGCCCCTAAACCTGTCTCCCAACCCCTCATGACCAAAGCACATAGCCCACCGCCCTGGTGACTATTTGACGCTGGCGCTGGTATTTCTTTATTTAGGCAAAGCTCTGACCGAGCCTCCCACTGGGCACACGAGACTCTCAAAGACTGTACCCATTTTCAATGACCAGAGACCCTTAAACCCTCCCCAACCCCATGACCAAAGGGCTATAGCCCACTGCCTTGTCCATTTCACGGCTGCGCTGGCATATTTCTTGCCATTTTAGTATGTGCCTCGATCCGTAGCCTCCCACTGGCACACGAGACCTCGAAAAGACTGTACCCATTTTCATGACCAGAACCCCTAAACCCTCCCAACCCCTCATGGACTGGGGTTATTATAGCCCACCGGCCTCGGTTCCATTTCCCACGCCAAGGCCACTGGCATTTCTTGCCATTTTAGGGCAGTGCCTGACCGTAGCCTCCCACTGGGCACACGAGGACCTCAAAAGATTGTACCCATTTTCACAACCGAGCTCTCAAACCTCCTCCCCAACCCCTGCAGACCATAGTTATAGCCCACCGCCCTATGGATTATTTAACGCACTACGCTCAAGGGCATTTCTTGCCATTTTAGGTGCCCTGACCGTAGCCTCCCATCGGGCACACGAGACCCTCGAAAAGATTGTATCCATTTCACGACCAGAGCCCCTAAAACACGCCCCAACCCTCATGGGACCAGCATTATAGCCCACCTGCCTTTGGTGACTATTTGACGCCAAGGCCATTGGTATTTCTCACATTTTAGGCTTGACCGTAGCCTCCCACTGGGCACACGAGGACCCTCGAAAAGACTCAGTACTCCATTTTCAATGACCAGAGCCCCTAAACCCCCCTCCCCAACCCCTGACTAGCAGCTACAGCCCACCGCCCTCGGTGTCCATTTCACGCTACTGCGTCATTGGCATTTCTTGCCATTTTAGGGCAGGCCTCTGACCGAGCCTCCCACTGGGCACACGAGACCTCGAAAAGATTGTACCCATTTTCATGACCAGAGCCCCGAAACCCCTCCCAACCCTCATGGGACCAAAGGCTATAGTCCACCGCCCCTGGGCGATTATTTCACGCTACTGTGTCACTGGCATGTCTTGCCATTTTAGGGCAGGCTTCCTGACCGTAGACCTCCCACTCGGGCACACGAGGACCCTAGAAAAGACTGCACCCATTTCCGACGCCCAGAGCCCCGTAACTTCCTTCCCAACCCTCATGGGACCAAAGGTTATAGCCCACCGCCCTTGGCGACTGCTTCACGCTGCGCCTGCTAAGGCATTTTCACATTTTAGGGCAAAGGCTTCTGATCAGAGGCCTCCATCGGGCACACGAAGACCTCAAAAGACTGTACCCATTTCTGACGCCCATAGCCCTAGAACTACCCTCCCACCCCTCATGCTGACCAAAGGCATAGCCCACCCGCCTCGGCGATCGTGGTCACTGCCACGCTGGCTAAGCATTTCTTGCCATTTTAGGCATGCCTCAACAGTAGCCTCCCACTGGGCACACGAGACCTCGAAAAGGCTGCACCCATTTCCACAACCAGAGCCCCCAAACCTCCTCCCAACCCCTCATGGGACCAGCACATAGCCCACCTGCCTCTTGACTATTTCCACGCTGCCAACTGGCATTTCTTGCCATTTTAGGGCGTGCCTCGACCGTAGCCTCCCACTGGGCACACGAGACCTCGAAAGATTGTATCCATTTCACGACCAGAGCCCCCTAAACCTGCCCCCAACCCTCAAGGACCAGGGGTTATAGCCCACCGCCTGTGACTATTTGACGCGTCATTGGCCAGTATTTCTTGCCATTTTAGGGCAGGCTTCTGACCGTAGCCTCCCACTGGGCACACGAGGACCCGCGAAAAGATTGTACCCATTTCGGACGACCAGAGCCCCCGAAACCCCTTCCCCAACCCCCGCGGACCAAAGGCTATAGCCCACCGCCCTCGGTGACTATTTCACGCACAAGGCCACTGGCTTTTCATGCCCTTTTAGGGCAGGCCTCTGACCGTAGCCTCCCACTGGGCAAACGAGGACCCTCGAAAAGATTGTATCCATTTCTGAGACCGAGCCCCTAAACCCTCCCCCAACCCCTCAAGGACCAGCACATAGCCCACTGCCTTGGACTATTTCTGGCCAAGGCCATTGGCATTTCTTGCCATTTTAGGGCAGGCCTCTGACCGTAGCCTCCCACTGGGCACACGAGGACCCTCGAAAAGATTGTACCCATTTTCGATGACCAGAGCCCCCTAAACCCCCTCCCCAACCCCCGCGGACCAAATGCTATAGCCCACCGGCCTCGGTGACTATTTCACGCGCCAGTCACTGGCATTTCTTGCCATTTTAGGGCAGGCCTCGATCTGTAGCCTCCCATCACACGAGGACCAAAAGATTGTACCCATTTCTGGACGACCAGAGCCCAAGAAACCCCTCCCAACCCTCATGACCAGCACATAGCCCACCGCCTGGTGACTATTTCACGCGCTGCGCACATTGGCATTTCTTGCCCTTTAGTGTGCCTCTGACCGTAGTCTCCCACTGCACACAAGGACCTCGAAAAGATTGTATCCATTTCACCAGAGCCCCTAAATCCCTCCCAACCCTCATGGACTGGCTATAGCCCACCGCCTTGGTGACTATTTCACGCTACTGCGTCACTGGCATTTCTTGCCATTTTGTGCAAAGCTTCCACCAGAGCCTCCCATCAAGCACATGAGGACCCTCGAAAAGATTGTACCCATTTCCGGCGACCAGAGCCCCCTAAACCCCTGCCCAACCCCTCATGGGACCAGCACATAGCCCACTGCCCTTGGGTGACTATTTCACGCGCTGCGCCATTGGCATTTCTTGCCATTTTAGTATGTGCCTGACCGTCGCCTCCCACTGGGCACACGAGGACACGCGAAAAGATTGTACCCATTTCGGACGACCAGAGCCCCCCCAACCCCTCCCAACCAGGTTATTATAGCCGGTGATTATTTCACGCAAGGCCATTGGCATTTCATGCCCTTTAGTGGCAGGCTGCCTCGAACGTAGCCTCCCACCGGGCAAACGAGGACCTCGAAAGATTGTATCCATTTCTGACGCACTCAGAGCCCCCTTTAAACCCTCCCCAACCTCATGGGACCAAAGGCTATAGCCCACCGCCTGTGTGACTATTCTGACGCGCCAAGGCCGCCGGGCATTTCTTGCTATTTTAGGGCAGTGCTTCCGACCGTAGCCTCCCATCAAGCACACGAGGACCCTCGAAAAAGACTGTACTCCATTTCATGACCAGAGCCCTCTAAACCCTCCCCAACTCCGCTGGACCAAAGGATATAGCCCACCGCCTCGGCGATTATTTCACGCGCACAATACTGGCATGTCTTGCCATTTTAGCAGTGCTCGACCAGTAGCCTCCCACGGGCACACGAGACCTCGACAAGACTGTACCCATTTCCGACGCCTGAGCCTCTGTAACTTCCCTCCCAACCTCAAGGACCAGTATAGCCCACTGCCTCGGCGACTGCTTCACGCACACACTGGCATTTCTTGCCATTTTAGTGTGCCTCCTGATCAGTAGCCTCCCACTGGCACACGAGGACCTCGAAAAGACTGTACCCATTTCATGACCAGAACCCCTAAACCCCTCGCCCAACCCTCATGGACTAGTTATAGCCCACCGCCTCGTGTCCATTTCACGCACAAGGCACTGGCATTTCTTGCCATTTTAGGGCAGTGCCTCCTGACTGTAGCCTCCCATCAAGACGAGGACCCTCAAAAGATTGTACCCATTTTCATGACCAGAACCCCTAAACCCCTCCCCAACCCCTCATGACCAAAGGCTATAGCCCACCGCCCGGTGAATATTTCACGCCAAGCACACGGGCATTTCTTGCCATTTTAGGGCAGGCTCGACCGATCCTCCCATGGCACACGAGGACCCTCAAAAGATTGTACCCATTTTCATGACCAGAGCCCTCTAAACCCTCGCCCAACCCCGCTGACCAGCACATAGCCCACCGCCTTGGTGATTATTTGACGCGGCTGTCAAGGCTGGCATTTCTTGCCATTTTAGGGCAGTGCTTGACCGAGCCTCCCATGGCATACGAGGACCCTCGAAAAGACTGTACCCATTTTCGTCGACCAGAGCCCCTAAACCCCTCCCAACCCCTCTGGACCAGGCTATAGAACACCGCCCCATGATTATTTCACGCACAAGGCCACTGGTATGTCTTGCTATTTTAGGGCAGTGCTTCGACCGTAGCCTCCCACTGGCACACGAGGAACCTCGACAAGATCAGACTCCATTTCCCGACGCCAGAGCCCTGTAACTTCCTCCCAACCCCAAGGACCAGCACATAGCCCACCGCCTGGGCTGACTGCTTCACGCGCACAAGGCCACTGGGCATTTCTGTTATTTTAGCAGGCCTCGACCTGTAGCCTCCCATCGGGCACACGAGGACCTCGAAACGATTGTACCCATTTTGGACGCACTGTGAGCCCTCTAAACCCTCCCCAACCCTCATGGACCACACATAGCCCACCGGCCTTGACTATTTCACGCGCTGCACTGGAATTTCTTGCCATTTTACGGCAGGCTCTGACCGTAGCCTCCCATCAAGCACACGAGGACCCTCAAAAAGACTGTACCCATTGGCATGACCAGAGCCCCTAAACCCTTCTCCCAACCCTCATGACCAAAGGCTATAGCCCACCGCCTCGGTGTCCATTTCACGCGCACAGGCCACTGGCATTTCTTGCCATTTTAGGGCAGGCCCTGACCAGTAGCCTCCCACGGGCACACGAGTACCCTCAAAAGATTGTACCCATTTCTGACGACCAGAGCCCCCAAACCGCCTCCCAACCCCTCAAGGGACCAGTTATAGCCCACCGGCCTTGGTGACTATACGACGGCCATGCCACTGGCATTTCTTGCCATTTGTGTGCTCACCGTAGCCTCCCACTGGCACACGAGGACCCCAAAAGACTGTACCCATTTTCGATGACCAACCCCTAAACCCCCGCCCAACCCCTCAAGGACTAGTTATAGCCCACTGCCTCGGTGTCCATTTCCACGCGCGCCATTGGCATTTCTTGCCATTTTAGGGCAGGCTCTGACCGTAGGCTCCCACTTGGCGACGAGGACCCTCAAAAGATTGTACCCATTGATGACCAGAACCCCTAAACCCCTCCCCAACCTCATGGACTAAGCATTATAGCCCACCGGCCTCGTGAATATTTCACGCAAGGCCACTGGCATTTCTTGCCATTTTAGGTGCTCTGATCAGATCCTCCCACTGGGCACACGAGGACCCTCGAAAAGATTGTACCCATTTTCGATGACCAGAGCCCCCAAACCCCTGCCCAACCCTCATGGGACCAGCTATAGCCCACCGCCTGGTGATTATTTCACGCACAAGGCCATTGGCATTTCTTGCCATTTTAGGGCAGGCTTCTGACCGTAGCCTCCCACTGGGCACACGAGGACCCTCGAAAAGACTGTACCCATTTCTGACGACCAGAGCCCCCCAAACCCCCACCCCAACCCCCCCGGACCAAAGGCTATAGCCCACCGGCCACGGTGACTATTTAACGCGCTGGCATTTCATGTCTTTAGGCAGGCCTCAATCGTAGCCTCCCATCGGGCAAACGAGACCCTCGAAAAGATTGTATCCATTTCTGACGCACTGTGAGCCCCTAAACCCCCTCCCCAACCCCCGCGGACCAAAGGCTATAGCCCACCGGCCCAGGTGGACTATTTGACGCGCCGCTTCCGGCATTTCTTGCCATTTTAGTGGCAGCCTGACCAGAAGCCTCCCACTGGCACACGAGGACCCTCGAAAAGACTGTACCCATTATGACCAAACCCTCCCCAACCCCCCCCCCCCTGACCAAAGGACTAAAGGATATAGCCCACTGCCCCATGACTATTTCACGCGCTGCGCCGCTGGGCATGTCTTGCCATTTTAGGGCAGGCTTCTGACCGTTGCCTCCCACTGGGCACACGAGGACCCTCGAAAAGACTGTACCTATTTCCGACGCCCAGAGCCGCAGAACTTCCCTCCCCAACCCCCGCGGACCAAAGGCTATAGCCCACCGGCCTCGCGACTGCTTTCACGCCATGTCATTGGGCATTTCTTGCCATTTTAGGCAGGCCTCTGACCCTAGCCTCCCACTGGGCACACACGAGGACCCTCGAAAGACTGTACCGATTTTCATGACCGTGAGCCCCTAAACCCTCTCCCCAACCTCATGGGACTAGTTATAGCCCACCGGCCTGTGTCCATTTCACGCTTGGCCAAGGCCATTGGCATTTTCTTGCCATTTTAGGGCAGTGCTCCTGATCAGAGCCTCCCACCGGGCACACGAGACCCTCAAAAGATTGTACCCATTTCGACGACCAGAGCCCCTAAACCCCTCCCAACCCCTCTGACCAGCATTATAGCCCACCACCCTTGGTGACTATTTGACGCGCACGCTGGCATTTCTTGCCATTTTAGGGCATGTGCTTCTGACCGTAGCCTCCCATTGGCACACGAGGACCCTCAAAAGACTGTACCCATTTTCGATGACCGTGAGCCCCTAAACCCCTCCCAACCCCGGACTGACCAAAGGCTATAGAACACCGCCCTGCATGATTATTTCACTACGCCAAGGCCACTGTCTTGTTCACATTTTAGGGCAGGCTTCTGATCAGCTCCCCACTGCGCACACGAGGACCTCGACAAAACTGTACCCATTTCAGACGCCCAGAGCCCCTGAACTTCCCTCCCAACCCCTCATGACCAAAGGCTATAGCTTCTTTCACACAACAGTCATCATTTCTTATTTTAGCGCAGCTCGATCAGAGCCTCCCACGGGCACACGAGACCCTCAAACGATTGTACCCATTTTGACCACTGAGCCTCTAAACCCCTCCCAACCTCATGACCAGTTATTATAGCCCACCGCCCTTGGTGATATTTCACGCGCCATTGGAATTTCTTGCCATTTTACTGTGCTTCGACCAGCCTCCCATCACACACGAGGACCCTCGAAAAGATCAGACTCCATTTCGATGACCGAGCCCCTCTAAACCCTCTCCCCCAACCTCATGACCAGGCTATAGCCCACCGCCCTTGGTGTCCATTTCACGCGCGCCGCTACTGGCATTTCTTGCCATTTTAGGCAGGCTCTGACCGTCAGCCTCCCATCTGGGCACACGAGTACCCTCAAAAGATTGTACCCATTTCGGACCAGAGCCCCTCAAACCGCCTCCCAACCCCTCATGACCAGCACATAGCCCACCGCCCTTGACTATTTCACGCGCCGCACTGGCATTTTCTTGCCATTTTAGGCAGGCCCACGACTGTAGCCTCCCACCGCACACGAGACCCCTCAAAGATTGTATCCATTTCACCACTGTGAGCCCCTAAACCCCTCCCAACCCTCATGGACCAAAGCAATAGCCCACCGCCCTTGACTATTTCACGCACAAGGCCACTGGCATTTCTTGTTATTTTGTATGTGCTTCTGACCGTAGCCTCCCACTGGGCACACGAGGACCCCAAAGACTGTACCCATTTTCGATGACCAGTAACCCCTAAACCCCTGCCCAACCCCTCATGGACTAAAGGCTATAGCCCACCGCCTTGTCCATTTCACGCGCTGCCACTGGCATTTCTTGCCATTTTAGGGCAGGCTCTGACTGTAGCCTCCCATCGACGAGGACCCTCAAAAGATTGTACCCATTTTCATGACCAGAACCCCTAAACCCTCCCAACCCCTCAAGGGACTAGCATTATAGCCCACCGCCTTTGAATATTTCACGCGCCACTGGCATTTCTTGCCATTTTAGGGTGTGCCTCGACAGATCCTCCCACTGCACACGAGGACCCTAAAAGATTGTATCCATTTCACGCACCAGAGCCCCTAAACCCCTCCCCAACCTCATGACCAAACGCTATAGCCCACCGCCTGTGACTATTTGACGACGCCACTGGCATTTCTTGCCATTTTAGGCAGGCTTCCACCGTAGCCTCCCATCTGGCACACGAGGACCTCGAAAAGACTGTACCATTTTGGCGAACAGACGCCCCTAAACCCCTCCCCAACCCCTGGACTAAAGCACATAGCCCACCGCCTCATGACTATTTCACGCCATGCGCTCACTGGCATGTCTTGCCATTTAGGCAGGCTTCGACCGTAGCCTCCCACCGGGCACACGAGGACCCTCGACAAGACTGCACTCCATTTCCGACGCCCAGAGCCCTGTAACTTCCTCCCAACCTCAAGGACCAGCATTATAGGCTCACTGCCTCATGACTGCTTTCACGCGCTGCCCTTGGCATTTCTTGCAATTTTAGGGCAGGCTCAATCGTAGAGCCTCCCACTGGGCACACGAGACCCTCGAAAAGATTGTACCCATTTTCACGACCAGAGCCCCTAAACCCCTCCCCAACCCTCATGGATTAAGGCTATAGCCCACCGCCCGGTGACTATTTCACGCTACTGGCTGGCATTTTGCCATTTTAGGTGTGCCTCGATCAGTAGCCTCCCACTGGGCACACGAGGACCTCGAAAAGACTGTACCCATTGGCATGACCAGAGCCCCTAAACCCTCCCCAACCCCCAAGGGACCAGGCACAGCCCACCGCCTGTGTCCATTTTCACGCAAGGCCACTGGCTTTTCTTGCCATTTTAGAGTGTGCCTCAACCGTAGCCTCCCACTTGGCACACGAGGACCTCAGAAGATTGTACCCATTTGACGACACTGAGCCCTCAAACCCCTCCCCAACCCCCTGCTGGACCAGGGCTATAGCCCACCGCCTTGGTGACTATTTCACGCTGCGCCACTGGCATTTCTTACCATTTTAGGGCAGGCTTCCGATCAGACTCCCATCACACGAGGACCCTCGAAAAGACTGTACCCATTTTCATGACCAGAGCCCCTAAACCCTCCCCAACCCTCATGACCAGCTATAGCCCACCGCCTCGGGCGATTATTTCACGCGCTACTGGGCATGTCTTGCCATTTTAGGGCAGGCTTCATCAGAGCCTCCCATGGGCACACGAGACCCTCGACAAGACTGCACCCATTTCCGACGCCCAGAGCCCCAGAACTTCCCTCCCAACCCTCATGGACCAAAGGCTTATAGGGCTCATGACTGCTTTCACTCATTGCGCTGCTTGGCATTTCTTGCCATTTTAGGGCAGGCCTCATCAGAGCCTCCCACCTGGGACACGAGGACCCCGAAAAGATTGTATCCATTTCACGACCACCAGAGCCCCCTCCCCCCCCTCCCCCAACCTCAAGGACCAGGCTATATAGCCCACTGCCTCGGTGACTATTTCTACGCCAAGGCTGGGCATT
Organism: Citropsis articulata; assembly: GCA_030449925.1. Classification (NCBI taxonomy): domain Eukaryota; kingdom Viridiplantae; phylum Streptophyta; class Magnoliopsida; order Sapindales; family Rutaceae; genus Citropsis; species Citropsis articulata. The sequence goes on along the minus strand of JASUUH010000234.1, from coordinate 870,921 downwards.
TTTTTTCCATTTTAGTGTGCTTCTGACCGTAGCCTCCCACTGGCACACACGAGGACCCTCGAAAAGACTGTACCCATTTTCATGACCAGTAGCCCCTAAACCCTCTCCCAACCCTCATGACTAAAGGCTATAGCCCACCGCTTTGTCCATTTCACGCTGGCCACTGGCATTTCTTGCAATTTTAGAGCAGGCCTCTAACCGTAGCCTCCCACTTGGCACACGAGGACCCTCGTAAAGATTGTACCCATTTCGGACGACCAGAGCCCTAAACCCCTCCCAACCTCTCATGGGACCAAAGGCTTATAGCCCACTGCCTATGACTATTTCACATGGCCACTGGGCAATTCTTGCCATTTTAGGGCAGGCCTTTGACCGTAGCCTCCCACTGGGCACACGAGGACCCTCGAAGCGATTGTACCCATTTCTGACGACCAGAGCCCCCTAAACCCCCACCCCAACCTCAAGGGACTAAACGCTTATAGCCCGCCTGCCTCGGTGATTTTTGACTCACATCACTGGCATTTCTTGCCATTTTAGGCAGTGCCTTGATCAGAGCCTCCCACTGGGCACACGAGGACTCTCAAAAGAATGTACCCATTTCGACGCACTGTGAGCCCATTTAAACCCCTTCCCAACCCCTCAAGGACCAAAGGCTATAGCTCATGTGCCGGTGACTATTTCACGCGCAGCTACTGGCATTTTGCCATTTTAGGTAGGCTTGACCAGAGCCTCCCATCACACACGAGGACCCTCGAAAAGACTGTACCCCATTTCATGACCGTAGCACCCTAAACCCCTCCCAACCCCCATGGACCAAAGGCTATAGCCCGCCGGCCTCGATGACTATTTCACGCACAAGCGCCATTGGAATTTCTTGTTATGTTAGTATGTGCTTGACCGTAGCCTCCCACCGGGCACACAAGGACCCTCGAAAAGTCTGTACCCATTTTTACGACTGTGAGCCCCCAAACCCTCTCCCAACCCTCAAGGACCAAAGTTATAGCCCACCGGCTTATGACTATTTCACACGCTGCGCCACTGGTATTTCTTGCCATTTTCGCAAGCTTGACCGTAGCCTCCCATCTGGCACACGAGGACCCTCGAAAAGATCTGTACCCATTTCCGACGATCGTAACCACCTAATCCCTCCCCAACCCCTCATGGACTAGCATATAGCCCACCGCCTGTGACTATTTCACACGCCGGCCATTGGCATTTCTTGCCATTTTAGGGCAGGCCTCGATCAGAATCCTCCCACTGCACACGAGGACCCTCGAAAAGAATGTACCCATTTCCACCACCGTGAGCCCTCAGAACCCTCCCAACCCCTCATGACAAAGGCTATAGCCCACCGCCCTCAGTGACTATTTCACGCATCCGCCTACTGGCATTTCTGCCATTTTAGTATGTGCTTCTGACAGAGCCTCCCACCGGGTACACGAGGACCCTCGAAAAGATCACTCCATTTCGACGCACCAGAGCCACCGAAACCCCTCCCAACCGCCATGGACAAAGGCTATAGCCCACCGGCCCTTGACTATTTCACGTGCCGCCTAGGTATTTCTTGCCATTTTAGTGTGCCTCCTGACCGTAGCCTCCCACCGGGCACACGAGGACCCTCAAAAGACTGTACCCATTTCCGACGATCGTAACCACCTAAACCCTCTCCCAACCCTCATGACTAAAGGCTATAGCCCACCGCCTTGGTGACTATTTCACGCACACTGGTATTTTTGCCATTATTTAAGTTCCTGATCAGAGCCTCCCACTGGCACACGAGGGCCTCAAAAGACTGTACCCATTTCCGACGATCAGAACCACCTAAACCCCCTCCCCAACCCCTCATGACCAGTTATAGCCCACCGCCCTGTGACTATTTCACACGTCACTGGCATTTCTTGCCATTTTAGGGCATGTGCCTGATCAGCCTCCCACTGGGCACACGAGGACCTCGAAAAGAATGTACCCATTTCCACCACCAGAGCCCCTAAACCCTCCCCAACCCCTCATGGGACCAGCACATAGCCCACCGCCTCGGTGACTATTTCACGCGCCACTGGCATTTCTTGCCATTTTAGGCAGCTGACCGTAGCCTCCCACCTGGCACACGAGGAGCCTCGAAACGACTGTAACAATTTCCGACGATCGTAACCACCTAAACCCCTCCCCAACCCCTCATGACCAGCATATAGCCCACCGCCTTGGTGACTTATTTCACGCGCGTACTTGGTATTTCTTGTTATTTGGGCAAGTGTCACAGTAGCCTCCCACTGGGCACACGAGGACCCTCGAAAATACTGTACCCATGTCCGACGATCAGAACCACCTAAAGCCCCTCCCCAACCTCAAGGACCAGCATATAGCCCACCGGCCTTGACTATTTCACACGCTGCCATTGGCATTTCTTGCCATTTTAGGGCATGTGCCTCACTGTAGCCTCCCATCGGGCACACGAGGACCTCAAAAGAATGTACCATTTCCCACCACCGTAACCCCTAAACCCTCCCCAACCCTCATGACCAAAGGCTATAGCCCACCGCCCTAGACTATTTCGCGCGCTGCGCTGCTGGGAATTTCTTGCTATTTTAGTGTGCTCGACCCAGTAGCCTCCCACTGGGCACATGAGGACCCTCAAAAGACTGTACCCATTTCGACAACCAGAGCCCCAAACCCTTCCCAACCGGGCCATGACCAGCACATAGCCCACCGCCTCGGTGACTATTTCACGCTGCGCCGCTGGTATTTCTTGTTATTTTAGTGTGCTCTGAGCGTAGCCTCCCACTGGGCACACGAGGACCATCGATAAGAATGTACCCATTTCCCACCACCAGAGCCCCCGAAACCCCCTCCCCAACCCCCGGGGACCAAAGGCTATAGCCCACCGGCCTCGGTGACTATTTCACGATTGCGCCTGCTAGGTATTTCTTGCCATTTTAGTGTGCTTTTGACCGTAGCCTCCCATCGACACGAGGACCTCGAAAAGACTGTACCCATTTCCCACGATCAGAACCACCTAAACCCCTCCCAACCTCAAGGACTAGGCTATAGCCCACCGCCTCGTGACTATTTCCACGCGCCACTGAGCATTTCTTGCTATTTTAGGGCAGGCCTCTGACCGTAGCCTCCCATTGGGCACACGAGGACCCTAGAAAAGAATGTACCCATTTCCGACGACCAGAGCCCCCTAAACCCCCTCCGCAACCCCCGCGGACCAAAGGCTATAGCCCACCGGCCTCGGTGAATATTTCACGCCATACTGGCATTTTTGCCATTTTAGGGCAGGCTTCGACCGTAGCCTCCCATCAAGGGCACACGAGGACCTCGAAAAGACTGTACCCATTTCCGACGATCGAACCACCTAAACCCTCCCCAACCCTCATGGGACCAGCATATAGCCCACCTGCCTTGACTATTTCACGCCAAGGCCACTGGTATTTCTTGCCATTTTATGTGCCGACCGTAGCCTCCCACTGGGCACACGAGGACCCTCGAAAATACTGTACTCCATGTCCCACGATCAGAACCACCTAAACCCTCCCAACCCTCATGACCAGGCTATAGCCCACCGCCCTTGACTATTTCACACGCGTCACTGGCATTTCTTGCCATTTTAGGGCAGTGCTCCTGACCAGTAGCCTCCCACTGGGCACACGAGGACCCTCGAAAAGAATGTACCCATTTCCGACCACCAGAACCCCTAAACCCCTCCCAACCTCAAGGGACCAAAGGCTATAGCCCACCGGCCCTAGAATTATTTCACGCTGCGCTGGGAATTTCTTATTATTTTAGTGCCTCGACCAGAGCCTCCCACTGGGCACATGAGGACCCTCAAAAGACTGTACCCATTTCTCGACAACCAGAGCCCCAAACCCCTTCCCAACCGCCATGGGACTAAAGGCTATAGCCCACCGGCCTTGGATTATTTCACGGCTGCGCCGCTTTGGCATTTTTGTTATTTTAGGGCAGTGCTTCTGACCGTAGCCTCCCACTGGCACACGAGGACCTCGAAAAGAATGCACCCATTTCACCACTGAGCCCCCCTAAACCCCTCCCAACCCCTCAAGGGACCAAAGGCTATAGCCCACCGGCCTCGATGACTATTTCACGCATTGCGCCGTTAGGTATTTCTTGCCATTTTAGGGCAGGCTTTTGACCGTAGCCTCCCACTGGGCACACGAGGACCCTCGAAAAGACTGTACCCATTTCCGACGACTGAGCCTCAAACCCCTCCCCAACCCCTCATGGGACCAAAGGTTATAGCCCACCGCCTCGGCTGACTATTTCACGCTATGTCATTGGCATGTTCATATTTTAGGGCAGGCTCTCAGAGCCTCCCACTGAACACGAGGACCTCAAGAGATCAGACCCATTTCCCACGCCCAGAGCCCTGTAACTTCCTCCCAACCCCGCTGGACCAGTTATTATAGACCAAATGGCCTCGGCGACTGCTCCATCGGCACAAGGTCACTGAGTATTTCTTGCCATTTTAAGGTGTGCCTCGACCAGTAGCCTCCCATCACACGAGGACCTCGAAAAGAATGTACCCATTTCCACGACTGTGAGCCCTCAAACCCCTTCCCCAACCCCTCATGGATCAAAGGCTATAGCCCACCGGCCTCGTGAGTATTTCACGCGGCCACCATTGGGTATTTCTTGCCATTTTAGGGCAGTGCTTGACCGCACTCCTCCCACTGGAACACGAGGACCCTCAATAGACTGCACCCATTTCATGACCGTAACTCCTAAACCCTCCCCCAACCCTCAAGGACCTAAGGATTTATCCTCCGTCTCGAGTACTATGTCCGCTGTCATTTTTTGGTTATTTTAGCAGGCTGACCGTAGCCTCCCACTGGGTACACGAGGACTCTCGAAAAGAATGTATCCATTTCGACCACTGAGCCCCTCAAACCCCTCCCCAACCCTCATGACCAAAGTTATAGCCCACCGCCTTGGTGATTATTTCACGCCACGCTGCTGGTATTTTTGGCATTTTAGTGTGCTCGACCGTAGCCTCCCATCGGCACACGAGGACCCTCAAAAGACTGCACCCATTTTCATGACCAACTCCCTAAACCCCTCCCCAACCCCTCACAAGACCAAAGGCTATAGCCCACCGGCCTCGGCGACTATATCACGCGCTGCGCCGCTGGGCATGTCTAGCCATTTTATGGCAGGCTTCTGACCGTAGCCTCCCACTAGGCACACGAGGACCCCTCAAAAGACCCACTCTGACGCCTGAGCCCTCTAACTTCCCTCCCAACCCAAGGGACCAAAGGCACATAGCCCACCGCCCTTGACTATTTCACGCGGCGCTGGCCATCTTTTCATTTTAAGGTGCCTCCTGACCGTAGCCTCCCACTGACACACGAGGACCCACGAAAGAATGTACCCATTTCCGACGCCAGAGCCCCCAAATCCCTCCCCAACCCTCATGGACCAAAGGCTATAGCCCACCGGCCTTGAGACTATTTCACGCGCGCCATACTGGCATGTCTTGCATTTTATGGCAGGCTTCGACCGTAGCCTCCCACTGGGCACACGAGACCCCGAAAAGAATGTACCCATTTCTCGACACCCGTAACCCCAGAACTTCCTCCCCAACCCTCATGACCAAATGCTATAGCCCACCGGCCTCGATGACTATTTCACGCGCTGCGCCGCTGGCCATCTCTTGCCATTTTAGGGCAGACCTCTGACCGTAGCCTCCCACTGGGCACACGAGGACCCTCGAAAAGATTGTACCCATTTCCGACGACCAGAGCCCTCAAACTCCCTCCCAACCCCTCACAAGACCAAAGTTATAGCCCACCGCCTCTGGGCGATTATTTCACGCTGCGTCACTGGCATGTCTTTGCCATTTTATGGTGTGCTCTGATCAGAGCCTCCCACTGGGCACACGAGGACCCTCAAAAGATTGTACACCATTTCCGACGCCTGTGAGCCCAGAACTTCCTCCCCAACCTCAAGGACCAAAGGCTATCGCCCACCGCCTCGGCGACTGCTTTCACGCTGCACTGGCATTTTTGCCATTTTAGGCAGGCCTCGACCGTAGCCTTCCACCTGGGCACACACGAGGACCTCGAAAAGACTGTACCCATTTATGACGCCTGAGGCCAGAACTTCCCACCCCAACCCCTCATGACCAAATGCTATAGCCCACCGCCTGTGACTATTTCACGCGCCTGGCATGTCTCACATTTTACGGCAGTGCCTCGACCGTAGCCTCCCACTGGCACACGAGGACCCTCGAAAAGACTCACCCATTTTGGCGACTGAACCCCTAAACCCCCTCCCCAACCCCCGCGGACCAAAGGCTATAGCCCACCGGCCTCGGCGACTATTTCACGCGCTGCGCCGCTGGGCATGTCGTGCCATTTTAGGGCAGGCTTCTGACCGTAGCCTCCCACTGGGCACACGAGGACCCTCGAAAAGACTGTACCCATTTCCCACGACCAGAGCCCCCTAAACCCCCTCCCCAACCCTCGCGGACCAAAGGCTATAGCCCACCGGCCTCGGTGACTATTTCACGCACGGCTACTGGCATTTCTTGCCATTATTTTAGGCCAAGCCTGACCGTAGCCTCCCACTGGCACACGAGGGCCCCTCAAAAGATTGTACCCATTTCACGACCGTGAGCCCTTAAACCCCTCCCCAACCTCACAAGACCAAAACTATAGCCCACCGCCTCATGATTATTTCACACGCGCCACTGGCATGTCTTGCCATTTTATGGCAGGCTTCTGATCAGAGCCTCCCATCACACGAGGACCCTCAATATGACTGTACCCATTTCCGACGCCCAGAGCCCCTGAACTTCCTCCCCAACCTCATGGACCAAAACTATAGCCCACCGCCCGCGTGATTATTTCACGCACGCCACTGGCCATCTCTTGTCATTTTAGGGTAGGCCTCGATCAGAGCCTCCCATCGGGCACACGAGACCTCGAAGATTGTACCCATTTCCGACGACCAGAGCCCCCCAAACCCCCCCCCCAACCCCCCCCGACCAAAGGCGATAGCCCACCGCCTCAGCGATTATTTCCACGCGCGCTGCTAGGCATGTCTTGCTATTTTATGGCAGGCTTCCTGACCGTAGCCTCCCACTGGCACACGAGGACCTCGAAAAGATCAGGTCCATATCCACGCCCAGAGCCCTGTAACTTCCTCCCCAACCCCTCTGACTAAATGCTATAGCCCACCGCCTCGTGACTATTTCACGCTGCCACTGCTGGCCATCTTGTCATTTTAGGTAGGCCTCGATCAGAGCCTCCCACGGGCACACGAGGACCTCGAAAAGACTGCACTCCATTTCCCACGACCAGAGCCCCCTAAACCCTCCCCCAACCTCAAGGGACCAAAGTTAGCCCACCTGCCTTTGTGATTATTTCACGCTGCACCATTGGCATTTCTTGCATTTTAGGCAGGCTTCGACCAGCCTCCCACTGGCACACGAGGACCCTCGAAAGACTGTACCCATTTTCGACGACCAGAGCCCCTAAACCCTCCCAACCTCAAGGACCAAAGTCTATAGCCCACTGCCTCGACTATTTCACGCGCTGCGCTAAGGCATGTCTTTGCCATTTTAGGGCAGGCTTGACCGTAGCCTCCCACTGGCACACGAGGACCCAAAAGACTGTACCCATTTCCACGCCTGTGAGCCCCAGAACTTCCCTCCCAACCTCATGGATTTGAAAGTATAGCCCACCGGCCTCGGCGACCGTTTCACGCGCTGTGCCGCTGGGAATTTCTTGCCATTTTAGGGCAGGCCTCTGACCGTAGCCTCCCACTAGGCACACGAGGACCCTCAAAAACATTGTACCCATTTCCGACGACCAGAGCCCCCTAAACCCCCTCCCAACCCCTCATGACTAAAGTCTATAGTAGCCCACCGCCTCGGCATGATTATTTCACGCGGCCATAAGGCATGTTCTGTTATTTTATGGGCAGTGCTTCGATCAGAGCCTCCCACCTGGGCACATGAGGACCCTCGAAAAGACTGAACCCATTTCCCGACGCCTGTGAGCACTGTAACTTCCTCCCCAACCTCATGGACCAAATGCTATAGCCCACCGCCCTACATTATTTCACGCGCTGCGCCACTGGCCATCTCTTGTCATTTTAGGGTAGGCCTCGATCAGAGTCTCCCACGGGCACACGAGGACCTCAAAAGACTGCACCCATTTCCCACGCACCAGAGCCCCTAAACCCCTCCCCAACCCCCGCGAACCAAAGGCTATAGCCCACCGGCTTCGGTGACTATTTCGTGCGCTGCGCCGCTGGGCATTTCTTGCCATTTTAGGTCAGGCCTCTGACCGTAGCCTCCCACTGGGCACACGACGACCCTTCAAAAGACTGTACCCATTTCTGACGACCAGAGTCCCTAAAACCCCCTCCCCAACCTCATGGACCAAATGCTATAGCCCACCGCCCGTGACTATTTCATGCGCACAGCCATCTCTTGTCATATTAGGTAGGCTCTGATCAGAGCCTCCCACTGACACACGAGGACCGAAAGAATGTACCAATTTCCGACGAACAGAGCCCCAGATAGCCCCTCCACAACCCCCGCGGACCAAAGGCTATAGACCACCGGCTGTCATGGCGACTATTTCACGCGCGCCTGGCATGTTCACATTTTACGGCAGGCTTCCTGACCGTAGCCTCCCACGGGCACACGTGGACCGTAGAAAAGACTGTACCCATTTCCTACGCCCAGAGCCCCTGTAACTTCCCCCAACCTCAAGGACTAAATGCTATAGCCCACCGGCCTCGGTGAATATTTCACTACGCTGCGCCACCGGCCATCTCTCCATTTCTGTGGTAGGCTCGATCACTGAGCCTCCCATCGCACACGAGGACCCTCGAAAAGATTGTACCCATTTTCACTGTGAGCCCCTAAACCCCTCCCCAACACCATGGACCAAAGTCTATAGCCCACCGCCCCATGATTATTTCACGAGCTGCGCTGGCATGTCTTGCACATTTTATGGTGCTCGACGTAGCCTCCCATCACACGAGGACCCTCGAAAAGACTGCACCCATTTCCCACGCCCAGAGCCCTGTAACTTCCCTCCCAACCCCTCTGGACTAAATGCTATAGCCCACTGCCCTACATTATTTCACGCACAGCCACTGGCCATCTCTTGTCATTTTAGTAGGCCTCTGACCGTAGCCTCCCACGGGCACACGAGACCCTCAAAAAGACTGCACCCATTTCCCACGACCCAGAGCCCCTAAACCCCTCCCCAACCCTCATGACTGCATAGCCCACCTGCCCTGTGGATTATTTTGATGCTGCGCCTGTCATTGGCATTTCACATTCGATCAGTTAGGTGCCAGCCTCCCACTGGAGCACACGAGACCCTCAAGAAAGACTGTACCCATTTTCTCATGACTGAGCCCCTAAACCCCTCCCCTAACCCCATGGGACTAAAGCACATAGCCCTCCTGCCCGGGCGATTATTTCCGACGCCAATTGCGCCACTACTGGCATGTCTTGCCATTTTAGTGGTGTGCTTCGACTCAGAGTAATCAGTACACATGAGGACCTCGAAAAGATCAGACTCCATTTCCGACGCCCAGAGTCCCTGTAACTTCCTCCCCTAACCTCTTATCCAAATGCCAGCCCACTGGCCTCGGTGACTATTTCACGCACAAGGCTACTTACTGCCATCTCTTGTCATTTTAGGCCCCTGACTGTAGCCTCCCACCTGACACACGAGGACTATTTCACCTAGACATGTAGCCCCCTCCCCTCCCAACCCCTGTGACCAAAGGGCTATAGGCCACCGCCATGATTATTTCACGCTACTGCTTGGGCATGTCTCACCCTATTTTCACGCATGCTTGACCGTGTAGGCCTCCCATCACACGAGACCCTTCTGAAAAGATCTGACCCATTTCCGACGCCCAGAGCCTCTGTAATCCTCTCCCAACCTCATGGGACCAGCAAGCTATGGTAGCCCACCGCCCCATGACTGTTTTCACGCCTCAAGGCGGCCACTGGCATTTCTTGCCATTTTAGGGCAGGCTCGATCAGAGCTCTCCCACCTGGGCACACGAGACCCCGAGAAGATTGTACCCATTTCTGACGCACCAGAGCCTCTAAACCTCCTCCCCAACCCTCACACCAAATGCTATAGCCCACTGCCCCATGACTATTTCACACGTCATGCTCACTGGCATGTCTTGCCATTTTATGGCAGTGATTCTGACCCAGTAGCCTCCCACCGGGCACACGAGGACCCTCGAAAAGATTGTACCGATTTCACGCCTGTGAGCCCTGCAACTTCCCTCCCAACCCCACGGACTAAATGCTTATAGCCCACTGCCTTTGTGACTATTTCACCTGGCCAAGGCTTGGCCATTATCTCTTTGTCATTTTAGGGTAGGCCTCCTGACTGTAGCCTCCCACGGGCACACGAGGACCCTCAAAAGACTGCACTCCATTTCCCACCACTCAGAGCCCCTAAACCCTCCCCCAACCTCATGACTATTATAGCCCAATCGGCCCTTGGTGATTATTTCCACGCGGCCAGCGTCACTGGCATTTCTTGCCATTTTAGGCAGGCTTGATCAGAGCCTCCCACTGGGCACACGAGGACCGAAAAGACTCAGACCCATTTTCGGCGACTGTGAGCCCCCCAAACCCCCTCCCAACCCCTCATGGACCAAAGGTTATAGCCCACTGCCCTGGCGACTTATTTCACGCTACTGGGCCATACTGGCATGTCTTGTCATTTTAGGTAGGCCTCGACCAGAGCCTTCCCACGGGCACACGAGACCTCGAAAAGACTGTACCCATTTCCCACCACTCAGTAGCCCCTAAACCCCTGGCCCCAACCTCATGGGACCAGTGCTATAGCCCACCGCCTCAGTGACTATTTCACGCGCTATGCCACTGGGCATTTCTTGCCATTTTAGGCGTAAGCTCGATGTAGGCCTCTGCAAGGCACACGAGGACCCTCAAAAGACTGTACCCATTTTCATGACCGAGCCCCTAAACCCCTCCCCAACCTCATGCTGACTAGCACATAGCCTCCGCCTTGGCGATTATTTCACGCCAAGGCCTACTGGCATGTCTTGCCATTTTAGGGCAGTGCTTCCTGATCAGAGCATCCCATCGGGCACACGAGGACCCTCGAAAACTGTACCCATTTCTCGACGCCTGTGAGCCCCAAACTTCCTCGCCAACCTCATGACTGCTTGCCACGCTGGCCACTACGGCTGGCATTTTGTTATTTTAGGCAGTGCCTGACCGTAGCCTCCCAATCGGGCACACGAGACACTCAAAAGATTGTACCCATTCCTACCACCAGAGCCCCTAAACCCCTCCCCCAACCCCTCATGGACCAAAGTCTATAGCTCACCTGCCCCATGATTATTTCACGCACTGCCACCAAGCATGTCTTTGCCATTTTGTGGCAGGTATCTGACCCAGAGCCTCCCACCGGGCACACGAGGACCCTCGAAAAGACTGTACCCATTTCACGCCCAGAGCCCTGTAACTTCCTCCCCAACCCCTCATGGACTAAATGCTATAGCCCACCGCCCTATGACTATTTCACGGTTGCGCCTGCCATCTCTTGTCATTTTAGGGTAGGCCTCTAACCGTAGCCTCCCACTGACACACGAGGACCCTCAAAAGAATGTACCCATTTCCGATTTAACAGAGCCCCTCAAATCCTCCCCAACCTCATGGGACCAGAAGGCTATAGGCCACCGCCCCATGATTATTTCACGCTACTGCGCCTGGGCATGTCTTGCCATTTACAGCAGGCTTTCGACCAGTAGCCTCCCATCTGCACACGAGGACCCTCGAAAAGACTGTACCCATTTCCGACGCCCATAGCCCTGCAACTTCCTCCCCAACCTCATGACCAAAGGCTATATAGCCCACCTGCCCTGCGACGTTTTCACGCACAAGGCCATTGGCATTTCTTGCCATTTTAGGCGTGCCTCCGACCGTAGCCTCCCACCTGGCACACGAGGACCCTAAAACGATTGTACCCATTTCTCACGACCAGAGCCCCCAAAACCCCTCCCCAACCCCTCACAAGACCAAAGGCTATAGCCCACCGCCCTACGATTATTTCACACTGCCATGCTGGCATGTCTTGCCATTTTATGGCGGTGATTCTGACTGTAGCCTCCCATCGGGCACACGAGGACCCTCGAAAAGATTGTACCCATTTCCACGCCTGAGCCCCTGTAACTTCCCTCCCCAACCCCACGGACCAATGCTAGCCCACCGCCCTAAGTGACTATTTCACCTTGCGCTACTGGCCATCTCTTGTCATTTTAGGTAGGCTCTGATCAGAGCCTCCCACGGGCACACGAGGACCCTCGAAAAGACTGTACCCATTTCCCACGACTGTGAGCCCCTAAACCCCTCCCAACCCTCAAGGGATCAGCACATAGCCCACTGCCCTGGTGACTATTTCACGCCACAGGCCTTGGCATTTCTTGCCATTTTAGGCAGGCTCGATCAGAGCCTCCCACCGGCACACACGAGGACCCTCAAAAGACTGCACCCATTCTCACGACTGAGCCCCTAAACCCCTCCCCAACCCCGAGGACCAGGCTATAGCCCACCGCCCTGTGACTATTTCCACGCTACTGTGTCACTGGGCATTTTTCATTTTAGGTAGGCTCGACCGTAGCCTCCCACCGGGCACACTAGGACCCTTTGAAAAGATCAGATTAATTTTGACGACCAGAGCCCCTAAACCCCTCCCAACCCCTCATGACCAAAGCCTATAGCCCACCGACTGCATGATTATTTCACGCTACAAGGCCATGGCATTTTTTGTAATTTAGGGCAGTGCCTCGACCGTAGCCTCCCACTGGGCACACGAGGACCCTCGAAAAGACTCAGACTTCTTCCCACGACTCAGAGCCCCCAAACCCTCCCCAACCCCACGGACCAAAGTACATAGCCCACCTGACTCGTGACTATTTCACGCACAAGGCCACTGGCATTTCTTGCCATTTTAGGGCGTGCTTCAACGTAGCCTCACACTGGGCACACGAGGCCCCTCGAAAAGACAAGACTCATTTTTTGACGACTGTGAGCCCCCTAAAACCCCTCCCAACCCCTCATGACTAAAGGTCAGAGCCCACTGGCCTCGTGACTATTTCACGCCAAGGCGTCATTTTTGCCATTTTAGTATGTGCCTCTCACCGTAGCTCTCCCACTGGGCACACGAGGACCCTCGAAAGATCAGACCCATTTCCATGACCAGAGTCTCAAACCCTCCCCAACCCTCGGGATCAGTATTATAGCCCACCGCCCTTGACTATTTCACGCGCAGCTCATTGGCATTTTTGCCATTTTAGCGCAGTTTCCTGAACGTAGCCTCCCACCTGGGCACACACGAGGACCCTTGAAGAGACAAGACTATTTTCACACTGTGAGCCCCTAAACCCTCCCCAACCCCTCATGGACCAAAGCCTATATCCCACCGCCTCTGACTATTTCACGATCACACGGCTGGGTATTTTTTGCCATTTTAGGGCAGGCCTCTCACCGTAGCCTCCCACTGGGCACACGAGGACCCTCGAAAAGGCTGTACCCATTTCAAAACGACCAGAGGCCCCCAAAACCCCACCCCCAAACCCCCTCATGGGACCAGTGCCATAGCCCACCGCCCTCGTGACTATTTCCTCATACTGAAATAAGCATTTCTTGCCATTTTAGTAGTGCCTGATCAGAATCCTCCCACTGGTACACGAGGACCGCCGAAAGTTCTGTACCCATTTCGACGCCCAGAGCCCCGAAACCCCCTCCCCAACCCCTCATGACCAGCATATAGCCCACCGGCCTTGGTGACTATTTCACGCACAAGCGCCATTGGGCATTTTTCGCAATTTTAGGGCAGTGCCTCTCACCGTAGCCTCCCACTGGGCACACGAGGAACCTCAAAAGACTGTACCCATTTCCACTACCAGTAACCCCTGAACCCCTCCCAACCTCATGGACCAGCATTATAGCCCACTGCCTTTGTGACTATTTCACGCACAAGGCCATTGGCATTTCTTGCCATTTTAGGGCAGGTGCTCGAACGTAGCCTCCCACTGGGTACACGAGGACCCTTGAAGAGACAGTACTCATTTTCGACCCACTGTGAGCCCCTAAACCCTCCCCAACCCTCAAGGACCAGGCTATAGCCCACCGCCTCAATGACTATTTCCACGACCGCTACAAGTGGCATTTTTGCCATTTTAGGGCAGGCCTCTCACCGTAGCCTCACACACAAGGACCTCAAAAGGCTGTACCCATTTCAAACGACCAGAGCCTCTCAAACCCCTCCCCAACCCTCATGGATCAAAGGCTATAGCCCACTGCCTCCAAGTGACTATTTCCTCATGAGTCATTGGCATTTCTTGCCATTTTAGGGCGTGCCTCTGACCAGTAACCTCCCACTGGTACATGAGGACTGCCGAAAAGTTCTGTACCCATTTCCTGACGCCCAGAGCCCCAAACCCCTCCCAACCCCTCAAGGACCAGTACATAGCCCACCGCCTCTATGGATTATTTCCACGCTACAGGCCATTGGCATTTTTGTAATTTTAGGGCAGGCTCTGATCAGAGCCTCCCACCTGGGCACACGAGACCCTCAAAAGACTGTACCATTTCCGACTACTGTAACCCCAACCCTCCCCAACCCCTCAAGGACCAGTATAGCCCACCGCCCTTGGACTATTTCACGCTACTGCTACCAAGGGCATTTTCACATTTTAGGTGTGCTCAACGTAGCCTCCCACCGGGCACACGAGGACCCCTGGAAGAGACAAGACTCATTTTCGACGACCAGAGCCCCTAAAACCCTCCCCAACCTCTGGACCAGTTATAGCCCACCGCCCAAGTGACTATTTCACGACTGCGCCTGGCATTTCTTACTATTTTAGGCAGGCTTGATCGTAGCCTCCCACTGGGCACACGAGACCTCGAAAAGACTGCACCCATTTCCGACGCCTGAGCCCTAGAACTTCCTCCCAACCCTCATGACCAAAGGCTACAGCCCACTGGCCTCGGTGACAATTTCACGCGCTGCGCCGCTGGGCATTTCTTGCCATTTTAGGGCAGGCTTCTGACCGTAGCCTCCCACTAGGCACACGAGAACCCTTGAAAAGACTGTACCCATTTCCCACGATCAGAGCCCCCGAAACCCCCTCCCCAACCCCCGTGGACCAGCACATAGCTCACGCCGCCCCATGACTTATTTCACGCCATGCCTGGCATTTCATTATTTTAGGGCAGGCTTCTGATCGTAGCCTCCCACTGGGCACACGAGGACCCTCGAAAAGACTGTACCCATTTCCGACGCCCAGAGCCCTAGAACTTCCCTCCCCAACCCCCGCGGACCAATGGCTACAGCCCACTGGCCTCGGTGACCATTTCACGCGCTGCGCCGCTGGGCATTTCTTGCCATTTTAGCGCAGGCCTCTGACCGTAGCCTCCCACTAGGCACACGAGGACCCTCGAAAAGACTGTACCCATTTCTGACGATCAGAACCCTCAACCCCTCCCCAACCCCTCATGGACCAAAGGCTATAGACCACCGCCTCGGCGACTGCTTCACGCGATGCGTCATTGGTATTTCTTGCCATTTTAGACAGTGCTTGACTGTAGCCTCCCATCAAGCACACGAGGACCCTCAAAATACTGTACCCATTTCCGATGCATGAGCCCCCCGAACCCTCCCAAGCCTCATGGGACCAGTTATAGCCCACCGGCCTCGGCGAGTATTTCACGCACTGCGCCGCTGGGCATTTCTTATGATTTTAGGGCAGGCTTTTGGCCGTAGCCTCCCACTGGGCACACGAGGACACTCGAAAAGACTGTACCCATTTCCGACACCCAGAGCCCCCTACGCCCCTCCTCAACCCCAGCGGACCAAAGGCTATAGCCCACTGCCTGGCCGATTATTTCACGGGCTGCGCCACATATGTCTTGCCATTTTAGGGCAGTGCTTGATCAGAGCCTCCCATCACAAGTGGACTCTCGAAAAGACTGTACCCATTTCCCGACACCTGTGAGCCTCGAACGCCCCTCCTCAACCTCATGACCAAAGGCTATAGCGACCACCCCGCCGATTATTTCACGCGCCATGCAGCTGGGCATGTCTTGTTATTTTAGGCAGTGCTTCATCAGAGCTCACATCGGGCACAAGTGGACCGAAAAGACTGTACCCATTTCCGACGCACCGAGCCCCCAAACCCTCCCCAACCCCTCTGGACAAAAGCCTATAGCCCACCGCCTTCCGATGACTATTTCACGTGTTGCGCTGGCATTTTCGTTATTTATGGCAGCTCTGACCGTAGCCTCCCACTCAGCACCTCGAAAAGGAGGTACATATCACGACTGAGCCCTCAAACCCCTCCCAACCCTCATGGGACCAAAGGCTATAGCCCACCGCCTCGTGATTATTTCACGCGCTGTCATTGGCATTTCTTGCCCTTTAGGCAGTGCCTCCTGAGAGCTTCCCACTGGGCACACTAGGACCTCCGAAGACTGTACCCTTTCCGACCACTGAGCCCCTCAAACCCTCCCCAACCCCCTGGCACCAAAGGCTATAGCCCACCGCCTCGTGACTATTTCACGCACGCGTCATTGGCATTTCTTTCTATTTTAGGGCAGGCTTCTGATCGTAGCCCCCGACTGGGCACTCGAGGACCCTCGAAAAGACTGTACCCATTTCCGACGACCAGAACCCCCGAACCCCCTCCCCAACCCCCGCGGACCAAAGGCTATAGACCACCGGCCTCGGCGACTGTTTCACGCGATGCGTCATTGGTATTTCTTGCCATTTTAGGCAGGCTCTGACCGTAGCCTCCCACTGGCACACGAGACCCTCGGAAAGACTTGTACTCCATTTCCGATGCCCAGAGCCCCGAACCCTCCCCAAGCCCCTCATGGGACCAGTATTATAGCCCACCGCCCCATGAGTATTTCACGATCACAAGGCGGCATTTCTATCATTTTAGGCAGGCTTTTACCCAGAGCCTCCCACTGGCACACGAGGACCCTCAAAGACTGTACCTATTTCCGACACCTGCACTTCAACGCCCTCCTCAACCCCTCAAGGACCAAAGCTATAGCGCACCGGCCTCAGCCGATTATTTCACGCGGCCACTGGCATGTCTTGCCATTTTAGGGCAGTCTTCGACTGTAGCCTCCCACTGGGCACAAGTGGACCTCAAAAGACTGTACTCCATTTCCGACACCTGAGCCCCGAACGCCCCTCCTCAACCCCTCATGACCAAAGGCTATAGCGCACCGCCTCTGACTATTTCACGCTGCTGCGCTGGGTATGTCTTGCCATTTTAGGCATGCTCTGACCGTAGCCTCCCACTGGGAACACGAGACCATAAAAGACGCACCCATTGGCGACCGTGAGCCCCTAAACCCCTCCCTAACCCCTCACAACTGAGCATTATAGCCCACCTGCCTCAAGTGACTATTTCCACGACTGCGCCACTGGTATTTTTGGCATTTTAGGGCAGGCTGACTGAGCCTCCCCATCAAGGACGAGGACCCTCGAAAAGACTGTACCCATTTCGACGACCAGTAGCTCCCAAACCCCTCCCAACCCCCTCATGGGACCAGTATAGCCCACCGCCTACAAGTGACTATTTCACGATTGCGCTACTGGGTATTTTTTGGCATTTTAGGCAGGCCTCCTGACCGTAGCCTCCCACTGGGCACACGAGACCCTCGAAAAGACTGTACCCATTTCCACGACTCAGCTCCCAAACCCTCCCAACCCCTCATGAGGGACCAGTTACAGCCCACCGGCCTTGTGACTATTTCCTGCCAGCCTGCTCACTGGGCATTTCTTTCCATTTTAGACAGCTCGACTGTAGCCTCCCACCTCGGGCACATGAGGACCGCTGAAAAGACTGCACCCATTTCCGACGCACCGTAGCTCCCGAAACCCCTCCCCAACCCCCCGCTGACCAGCTATAGCCCACCGCCTCTTGACTATTTCCACGCTCACTGGCATTTCTTTCCATTTTAGGACAAGCCTGACCAGAGCCTCCCACCCACATGAGGACCGCTGAAAAGACTGCACCCATTTCCACGACCAGAGCCCCTCAAACACCTTTCCCCAACCCCCTGGACCAGCAATATAGCCCACCTGCCCCATGATTATTTGACGCGCTGCGCCGCTAGGCATTTCTTCCTATTTTAGGGCAGGCTTCTGATCGTAGCATCCCACTGGGCACACGAGGACCCTCGAAAAGACTGTACCCATTTCCGACACCCAGAGCCCCCGAACGCCCCTCCCCAATCCCGGCGGGCCAAACGCTATAGCCCACCGCCCCATGGCGATTATATCATGCGCTGCTACTGCTGGACATTTCTTGCTATTTTAGGCAGGCTTCTGGATCAGTAGCCTCCCACTAGGCACACGAGGACCCTCAAAGACTGTACCCATTTCGACGCCTGGACTTCTCTCAACGCCCCTCCCAACCCCTCTGGGACCAGTATAGCCCACCCGCCCGGCGATTATTTCACGCTACCGCCAGCATGTCTTGCCATTTTAGGGCAGCTTGACCGTAGCCTCCCACTGGAACACGAGGACCATAAAAGACGGTACCCATTTTCATGACCAGAGCCCCTAAACCCCTCCCTAACCCCCGAACCAGTATAGCCCACCGCCTCATGACTATTTCACGCACTGCGCTTGGTATTTTTGGCATTTTAGGTGGCCTCTGACACCGTAGCCTCCCATCAGACGAGGACCTCGAAAAGACTGTACCCATTTCACGCACTGAGCTCCCAAACCCTCCCCAACCCCGCTGACCAAGGCTATAGCCCACCGCCTCAAGGACTATTTCACGATCACTGCCACTGGTATTTTGGCATTTTAGGGCAGGCCTCTGACAGTAGCCTCCCCCTGTGCACATGAGGACCCTCTAAAAGACTGTACCCATTCTCGACGCACCAGAGCTCCTGAAACCCTCCCAACCTCCCATGGACCAGCACATAGCCCACCGCCTTGACTATTTCCCTCATGTCTCACTGGGCATTTCTTTCCATTTTAGGACAGGCTTGACTCAGTAGCCTCCCACTCACATGAGGACCTGCTGAAAAGACTGCACCCATTTCTCACCACCGTGAGCTCCCAAACCCCTCCCCAACCTCCTCATGGACCAGTTATAGCCCACCGGCCTGTGACTATTTCTGCGCTGCCCTGTGGGCATTTCTTCCATTTTAGGACAGGCTTGACCGAGCCTCCCACTGGGCACATGAGGACCGCTGAAAGACTGTACCCATTTCCGACCCACTGTGAGCCCCAAACACCTTCCCCAACCCCGCTGGACCAAAGGCTATAGCCCACCGCTCATGATTATTTGACGCGCTGCGCCGCTAGGCATTTCTTCCTATTTTAGGGCAGGCTTCTGATCGTAGCCTCCCACTGGGCACACGAGGACCCTCGAAAAGACTGTACCCATTTCCGACACCCAGAGCCCCCGAACGCCCCTCCCCAATCCCGGCGGGCCAAACGCTAT
Organism: Citropsis articulata; assembly: GCA_030449925.1. Classification (NCBI taxonomy): domain Eukaryota; kingdom Viridiplantae; phylum Streptophyta; class Magnoliopsida; order Sapindales; family Rutaceae; genus Citropsis; species Citropsis articulata. The sequence continues at coordinate 851,400 of JASUUH010000234.1, read as the reverse complement.
AGCCCACCGGCCTCGGCGACTATATCATGCGCTGCGCCGCTGGACATTTCTTGCCATTTTAGGGCAGGCTTCTGACCGTAGCCTCCCACTAGGCACACGAGGACCCTCAAAAAGACTGTACCCATTTCCGACGCCCTTACCCCCGAACTCCCTTACCCAACCCCCGCGGTCCAAAGGCTATAGCCCACCTGCCTCGGCGACTATTTCACGCGCTGCGCCGCCAGGCATGTCTTGCCATTTTAGGGCAGGCTTCTGACCGTAGCCTCCCACTGGGCACACGAGGACCCTCGAAAAGGCTGTACCCATTTCCGACGACCAGAGCCCCCGAAACCCCCTCCCCAATCCCCGTGGACCAAAGGCTATAGCCCACCGGCCTCGGCGACTATTTCACGCGCTGCGCCGCTGGGCATGTCTTCCTATTTTAGGGCAGGCTTCTGATCGTAGCCTCCCACTGGGCACACGAGGACCCTCGAAAAGACTGTACCCATTTCCGACGCCCAGAGCCCTAAAACTTCCCTCCCCAACCTCATGACAGGGCTATAGCCCACCGCCTCGGTGACTATTTCACGCATGTCATTGGCTTTTCTTGCCATTTTAGGGCAGGCCCTGACCGTAGCCTCCCACTGGGCACGCGAGGACCCTCGAAAAGACTGTACCCATTTCCGATGCCCAGAGCCCCCGAACCCCCCTCCCCAAGCCCCACATGGGATCAGGTATAGCCCACTGCCCATGAGTATTTCACGATCACAAGCGCTGGCATTTCCTATCATTTTAGGGCAGGCTTTACCAGAGCCTCCCATCACACGAGGACCCTCGAAAGACTGTACCCATTTCCGACACCTGCACCTCAACGCCTCCTCAACCCCCATGACCAAGGCTAGCACCCATGCCGGCCTCAGCGACTATTTCACGCCAAGCGCGCTGGCATGTCTTGCCATTTTAGGGCGCTCTGATCAGAGCCTCCCACCTGGGCACAAGTGGACCTCAAAAAGACTGTACCATTTCCCGACACCTGTGAGCCCCCAACGCCCCTCCTCAACCCCTCATGGACCAGTACAGGCTATAGCACCCTCAACTGACTATTTCACGTTGCGCCATGTCATGGTATGTCTCATTTTAGGGCAGCCTGACCGTAGCCTCCCACTGGAACACGAGGACCATAAAAGACGGTACCCATTTTCATGACCAGAGCCCCCTAAACCCCTCCCTAACCCCGCAGACCAGTATAGCCCACTGCCCTGACTATTTCACGACCGCACACTGGTATTTTTTGGCATTTTAGGGCAGGCCTCTGACTGTAGCCTCCCATCATGCACGAGGACCCTCGAAAAGACTGTACCCATTTCCACGACCAGAGCTCCCAAACCCCTCCCCAACCCCTGTGGACCAGTTATAGCCCACCGCCTCGCTGACTATTTCACGCATCACACTGGCTGCATTATTTTAGCGCAGGCCTGACCAGAGCTTCCCACTGGGCACACGAGGACCCTCGAAAAGACTGTACCCATTTCTAACTACCAGAGCCTCCAAACACCCTTTCACGCCATGTCACTGGGCCATTATTTTAGGCAGGCCTCTGACTGTAGGCTCCCACTGAGCACACACGAGGACCCTCAAAAGATTGTACCCATTTCCACGCCTCAGAGCCCCGAACGCCCCTCCCCAACCCTCATGGACCAGCTATAGCCCACCGCCTTGTGACTATTTCATGCGCGACACATGCCATTTTAGGGCAGGCCTCTGACCGCAGCCTTCCACTGGGCACACAAGGACACTCGAAAAGACTGTACCCATTTCCGACGCCCAGAGCCCCCGATCCCCCACCCCAACCCTCGCGGACAAAAGGCGATAGCCCACCGGCCTCGGTGACTATTTCACGCGCTGCGCCGCTGGGCATTTCTTGCCATTTTAGGGCAGCCTCTGACCGTAGCCTCCCACTGGGCACACGAGGAACCTCGAAAAGATTGTACCCATTTCCGACGCCCAGAACCCCCGAACTCCCCTCCCCAATCCCCGCCGACCAAAGGCTATAGCCCACCGGCCTCGGCGACTATTTCACGCACGCGCACTGGCATTTATTGCCATTTTAGCAGGCTCTCGACCGTAGCCTCCCACTGGCACACGAGGACCCGCAAAAAGACTGTACCCATTTCCCACACCCAGAGCCCCCCAACGCCCCTCCCAATCCTCACCAAACTCTATAGCCCACCGGCCTAGTGTACTATTTCATGGGCTGCGCCCCTTGTCATTTCTTGACATTTTATGGGAGGCATCTGACCGTAGCCTTCCACTTGGCACACGAGGACCCTCAAAAAGACTGTACCCATTTCCCGACGCCTGACCTCAACGCCCTCCCTAACCCCTCATGACCAAAGGCTTATAGCCCACCTGCCTCAAGCGATTATTTCACGCGCTGCGCTACTGGCATGTCTTCTCCTATTTTAGGGCAGGCTTGATCGTAGCCTCCCACTGGGCACACGAGGACCCTCGAAAAGACTGTACCAATTTCCGACGCCTGAGTCTCTAAAACTTCCCTCCCAACCCTCATGGACAAAGGCTATAGCCCACCGCCTTGACTATTTCACGCACAAGGCCACTGGCTTTTCTTGCTATTTTAGGGCAGGCCCCTGATCAGAGCCTCCCACTGGGCACGCGAGACCCTCAAAATACTGTACCCATTTCCCGACACCCAGAGCCCCTGAACGCCTCCCTAACCCCTCACACAAACGCTATAGCCCACCGCCTCATGACACATCATGCTGCGCCATGACATTTCTTGCCATTTAGGGCAGGCTTCTGATCATAGCCTCCCACTAGGCACGCGAGGACCTCAAAACCATCCGACGCCATGACCCCAACGCCCTCCCCAACCCTCAAGGACTAAACGCTTATAGCCCACCCGCTTTGCTGGATTATTTCACGCGCTGCCTGACATGTCTTGCCATTTTAGGGCAGGCTTCTGATCAGAGCCTCCCACTGGCACACGAGGACCCTCAAAAGGCTGTACCCATTTCCACGACCAGAGCCCCCAAACCCCTCCCAATCCCCGTGGGACCAGCGCATAGCCCACCGCCCCGCTGATTATTTCACGCGGCTGCGCTACTGGCATGTCTTCCTATTTTAGGCAAGCCTGATCAGAGCCTCCCATCCTGCACACGAGGACCCTCGAAAAGACTGCACTCCATTTCACGCCTGCAGCACTAAAACTTCCTCCCAACCCCTCATGGACAAAGCACATAGCCCACCGCCCTCGGTGACTATTTCACGCTACTGCGCCACCGGGCTTTTTGTTCCTATTTAGGGCAGGCCCTGACCGTAGCCTCCCACTGGGCACGCTAGGACCATCGAAAAGACTGTACCCATCTACTCATGCCCAGAGCCCCGAACCCTCCCAAGCCCCGCTGGACCAGCACATAGCCCACCGCCCCATGAGTATTTCACGACTGCAGGCTTAAGTCATTTCTATCATTTTAGGGCAGGCTTCTACCCGTAGCCTCCCACTGGGCACACGAGGATCCTCGAAAAGACTGTACCCATTTCCGACACCTGCACTTTAACGCCCTCCTCAACCTCATGGACCAAAGGCTATAGCGACACTGCCTCAGCTGAGTATTTCACGCGCTGCGCCGCTGGGCATGTCTTGCCATTTTAGGGCAGGCTTCTGACCGTAGCCTCCCACTGGGCACAAGTGGACCCTCGAAAAGACTGTACCCATTTCCGACACCCAGAGCCCCCGAACGCCCCTCCTCAACCCCCGCGGACCAAAGGCTATAGCGCACCGGCCTCAGCGACTATTTCACGCGTTGCGCCGCTGGGTATGTCTTGCCATTTTAGGGCAGGCTTCTGACCGTAGCCTCCCACTGGGAACACGAGGACCATAAAAAAGACGGTACCCATTTTCGATGACCAGAGCCCCCTAAACCCCCTCCCTAACCCCCGCAGACCAAAGAGTAGCCCACCGCCTCACTGACTATTTCACGACCGCGCCACTGGTATTTTTTGGCATTTTAGGCAGGCTCTCGACCGTAGCCTCCCATCGGCAGACGAGGACCCTCGAAAAGACTGACCCATTTCCGACGACCAGAGCTCCAAACCCCTCCCAACCCCTGGACCAGTAGTTATAGCCCACCGCCCTCAAGTGACTATTTCACGACCGGCACACATGCTTTTTGCCATTTTAGCGCAGTGCCTCTGACCAGAAGCTTCCCATCGGGCACACGAGACCTCGAAAAGACTGTACCCATTTCTAACTACCAGAGCTCCAAACACCTCCCTAACCTCAAGACGGACCAGGCTATAGCCCACCGCCTGTGACTATTTCACGCACACATGCCACATTTTAGGCAGGCCTCTGATCAGAAGCTTCCCACCGGGCACACGAGGACCCCGAAAAGATTGTACCCATTTCACGCCTGAGCCCCGAACGCCTTTCTCCCAACCCTCAAGGACTCATATAGCCCACCGCCCTTGGTGACTATTTCACATGACAAGGGCGTTTTTACATTTTAGGCAGGCCTCTGACTGCAGCCTTCCACTCGGGCACACAAGGACACTAAAAAGACTATACCCATTTCCGACGCCCAGAGCCCCGATCCCACCCCAACCCTCATGACAAAGGCGATAGCCCACCGCCTCGTGACTATTTCACGCGCTTGGCATTTCTTGCCATTTTAGGCAGCCTCTGACCGTAGCCTCCCAATCACACGAGGAACCTCGAAAAGATTGTACCCATTTCCGACGCCTGTAACCCCCGAACTCCCTCCCAATCCTCACGACCAAAGGCTATAGCCCACCGGCCCCCATGATTATTTCACGCACGCTACGCCTGGCATTTATTGCCATTTTAGGGCAGGCCTCCTGACCGTAGCCTCCCACTGGGCAACACGAGACCCTCGAAAGACTGTACCCATTTCCTGACACCCAGTGAGCCCCCTAACGCCCTCCCAATCCCTCACAACGCTATAGCCCACTGCCTCCATGACTTATATCATGCGCCATACTGGACATTTCTTGCCATTTTAGGGCAGGCTTGACCGTAGCCTTCCACTAGGCACACGAGGACCCTCAAAAGACTGTACTCCATTTCCGACGCCTGCACTCCCGAACGCCCCTCCCAACCCCTCATGGACCAAAGGCTATAGCCCACCCGCCTCATGACTATTTCACGCGGCCATGGCTGGCATGTCTTCCTATTTTAGGGCAGGCTGATCGAGCCTCCCCACTGGGCACACGAGACCCTCGAAAAGACTGCACTCCATTTCACGCCCAGAGCCCTAAAACTTCCTCCCAACCCCTCATGGACAAAGGCTATAGCCCACCGCCTCGGTGACCATTTCACGCGCTGCGCCACTGGCTTTTTTTTGCCATTTTAGTGGCAGGCCTCGATCAGAGCCTCCCACTGCACGCGAGACCCTCAAAATACTGTACCCATTTCCGACACCCAGAGCTCAACGCCCTCCCAACCCTCACAAACGCTATAGCCCACTGCCTCGGCTGACACATCATGCGCCATGGCTGGACATTTCTTGCCATTTTAGGGCAGGCTTCTGACCGTAGCCTCCCACTAGGCACGCTAGGACCCTCAAAAAGACTGTACCCATTTCCTCGACGCCTGCACTCGAACGCCCTCCCAACCCCGCATGGGACCAAAGTTATAGCCCACCCGCCTCACGATTATTTCACGCCATGCGCCTGGCCAGCATGTCTTGCCATTTTAGGGCAGTGCCTGATCAGTAGCCTCCCATCAAGGCACACGAGGACCTCGGCTGTACCCATTTCCACACCGAGCCCCAAACCCCTCCCCAATCCTCTGTGGACCAAAGGCTATAGCCCACCGCCTCATGACTATTTCACGCACGCGCTGGCATATGTCTTCCTATTTTAGGGCAGGCTTCGATCGTAGCCTCCCATCTGGCACACGAGGACCCTCGAAAAGACTGTACCCATTTCACGCCTCAGAGCACTAAACTTCCTCCCAACCCCTCATGGACAAAGGCTATATAGCCCACCGCCTTGGTGACTATTTCACGCTCCTGCGCCACTGGCTTTTTCTTGCCATTTTAGGGCAGGCCCTGACCAGAGCCTCCCACTGGCACGCTGAGGACCCTCGAAAAGACAGTACCCATTTCCGATGCCCAGAGCCCCCGAACCCCCTCCCTAAGCCCTCAAGGACTAGGCTATAGCCCACCGCCCCATGAGTATTTCACGTGACTGCGGCACTGGCATTTCTATCATTTTAGGGCAGGCTTTACCAGAGCCTCCCACTGGGCACACGAGACCCTCAAAAGACTGTACCCATTTCCGACACCTGCACTCTCGAACGCCCCTCCTCAACCCCTCATGACCAAAGGCTATAGCGCACCGCCTCACCGATTATTTCACGCGCGCTGGCATGTCTTGCCATTTTAGGGCGCCTTCTGACCGTAGGCCTCCCACCTGGGCACAAGTGGACCTCAAAAGACTGTACCCATTTCCGACACCCAGAGCCCCGAACGCCCCTCCTCAACCCCCGCGGACCAAAGGCTATACAGAAGACTGCCTCAGCCGACTATTTCACGCTACAGCCACTGGTATGTCTTGCACATTTTAGGGCATGTGCTCGACCGTAGCCTCCCACCGGGAACACGAGACCATAAAAAGACGGTACCCATTTTCGGCGACTGAGCCCCCAAACCCTCCCTAACCCCTGCAGACTCAGGCTATAGCCCACCGCCCTTGACTATTTCACGATCACACTGGGTATTTTTGGCATTTTAGTAGGCCTCGACCGTAGCCTCCCATCGGCAGACGAGGACCTCGAAAAGACCGTACCCATTTCTACGACCAGAGCTCCCAAACCCTCCCCAACCCCTGTGACCAGTATAGCCCACCGGCCTCAAAGTGACTATTTCACGTGATCACACTGGCGCACATATTTTAGCGCAGCTCGATCAGAGCTTCCCACTGGGCAAACGAGGACCCTCGAAAAGACTGTACCCATTTCTTACTACCAGAGCCTCCGAAACACCCTCCCGAACCCGCACTGACCAAAGGCTATAGCCCACCGCCTTGTGATCATTTTCACGCTGGCGCTGGCGTTTTTTGCCATTTTAGGCAGGCCTCGACCAGTAGCTTCCCACTGGGCACACGAGACCCTCAAAAAGATTGTACCCATTTACGACGCCCAGAGCCCCGAACGCCTCCTCCCAACCTCATGGACCAGGCTATAGCCCACCGCCTTGACTATTTCATGCTGACCAAGCTGTGCATATTTTAGGCAGGCCTCACCGCAGCCTTCCACTGGGCACACAAGGACACTCGAAAAGACTGTACCCATTTCCACGCCTGAGCCCCGATCCCCACCCCAACCTCCTCATGGACAAAGGCGATAGCCCACCGCCCTTGGTGGATTATTTCACGCTGCGCTGGCATTTTCTTGCCATTTTAGCAGCTCGATCAGAGCCTCCCACTGGGCACACGAGGAACCTCGAAAAGATTGTACCCATTTCCGACGCCCAGAACCCCCGAACTCCCCTCCCCAATCCCCGCCGACCAAAGGCTATAGCCCACCGGCCTCGGCGACTATTTCACGCGCTGCGCCGCTGGGCATTTATTGCCATTTTAGGGCAGGCCTCTGACCGTAGCCTCCCACTGGGCACACGAGGACCCTCGAAAAGACTGTACCCATTTCCGACACCCAGAGCCCCCGAACGCCCCTCCCCAATCCCCGCGGGCCAAACGCTATAGCCCACCGGCCTCGGCGACTATATCATGCGCTGCGCCGCTGGACATTTCTTGCCATTTTAGGGCAGGCTTCTGACCGTAGCCTTCCACTAGGCACACGAGGACCCTCAAAAAGACTGTACCCATTTCCGACGCCCAGACCCCCGAACGCCCCTCCCCAACCCCCGCGGACCAAGGGCTATAGCCCACCTGCCCCATGATTATTTCACGCGCACTGGGCATGTCTTCCTATTTTAGGCAGGCTCTGATCGAGCCTCCCACCGGGCACACGAGGACCCTCGAAAAGACTGCACTCCATTTCACGCCTGAGCCCTAAAACTTCCTCCCCAACCCTCATGGACAGCATATAGCCCACTGCCTTGGGTGACTATTTCACGCACGCTACTGGCTTTTCTTGCTATTTTAGGGCAGGCCCTGATCAGAGCTCTCCCACTGGGCACGCGAGGACCCTCAAAAGACTGTACCCATTTCACACACCCAGCCCCGAACGCCCCTCCCAACCCCTCAAGGGCCAAACGCTATAGCCCACCGCCTCATGACACATCATGCGCGTCATTGGACATTTCTTGCCATTTTAGGGCAGGCTTGACCGTAGCCTCCCACTAGTACACGAGGACCCTCAAAAGACTCAGTACCCATTTCCGACGCCCAGACTCAACGCCCCTCCCCAACCCCGCATGGGACCAGCACATAGCCCACCTGCCTCGGCTGACTATTTCACGCTGCTGCGCCAGCATGTCTTGCCATTTTAGGCAGTGCTTGACTGAGCCTCCCACCTGGCACACGAGGACCCTCGGGTTGTACCCATTTCCGACGACCCACTGAGCCCTCAAACCCTCCCCTAATCCTCAGGACCAAAGGCTATAGCCCACTGCCTCTGACTATTTCACGCGCTGCGCCGCTGGGCATGTCTTCCTATTTTAGGGCAGGCTTCTGATCGTAGCCTCCCACTGGGCACACGAGGACCCTCGAAAAGACTGTACCCATTTCCGACGCCCAGAGCCCTAAAACTTCCCTCCCCAACCCCCGCGGACAAAAGGCTATAGCCCACCGGCCTCGGTGACCATTTCACGCGCTGCGCCGCTGGGCTTTTCTTGCCATTTTAGGGCAGGCCCTGACCGTAGCCTCCCACTGGGCACGCGAGGACCCTCGAAAAGACTGTACCCATTTCCGATGCCCAGAGCCCCCGAACCCCCCTCCCCAAGCCTCATGACCAGTTATAGCCCACCGCCTGCATGAGTATTTCACGATCATGGCGCTGGGCATTTCCTATCATTTTAGGGCAGGCTTTTACCCGTAGCCTCCCACTGGGCACACGAGGACCCTCGAAAAGACTGTACCCATTTCCGACACCCAGACCCCCGAACGCCCCTCCTCAACCCCGCATGACCAGCATATAAGACCTGCCTCAATGATTATTTCACGCGCTACTGGCATGTCTTGCCATTTTAGGGCAGTCTTCTGACCGTAGCCTCCCACTGGGCACAAGTGGACCCTCAAAAAGACTGTACCCATTTCCGACACCCAGAGCCCCCGAACGCCCCTCCTCAACCCCCGCGGACCAAAGGCTATAGCGCACCGGCCTCAGCGACTATTTCACGCGTTCGCCTACTGGTATGTCTTGCTATTTTAGGGCAGGCTTCGACTGTAGCCTCCCATCGGGAACACGAGGACCATAAAAAGATTTGCACCCATTTTCATGACCATAGCCCCTAAACCCCTCCCTAACCCCTGCACTAAAGGCTATAGCCCACCGCCTCATGACTATTTCACGACCGCTACTGGGTATTTTTGGCATTTTAGGGCAGTGCCTCTGACCGTAGCCTCCCACTGGCAGACGAGACCCTCGAAAAGATCTGTACCCATTTCCGACGACTGAGCTCCCTAAACCCCTCCCCAACCCCTCATGACCAAGGCTATATAGCCCACCGCCTGTGACTATTTCACGACCGCGCTGGCTGGCATGCTATTTATTTTAGCGCAGGCCTCTGACCGTAGCTTCCCACTGGGCACACGAGGACCCTCGAAAAGACTGTACCCATTTCTAACTACCAGAGCCTCCGAAACACCCTCCCCAACCCGCACGGACCAAAGGCTATAGCCCACCGGCCTCGGTGACCATTTCACGCGCTCAAGGCCACATGCTTTTGCCATTTTAGGCAGGCCTCTGATCAGAGCTTCCCACTGGGCACACGAGGACCTCGAAAAGACTGTACCCATTTCGACACCTGTGAGCCCCGAACGCCTCCCCAATCCTCATACAAACGCTATAGCCCACCGCCTTGGCTGATTATATCATGGCCATACTGGCTGACATTTCTTGCTATTTTAGGGCAGGCTTCTGACCGTAGAGCCTTCCACTCAGTACACGAGGACCCTCAAAAGATCAGACCCATTTCCGACGCCAGACCCAACGCCCTCCCAACCCTCATGGACCAAGGGGCTATAGCCCACCCGCCTGCTGATTATTTCACGCGCTGCGCCTGGCAAGCATGTCTTCCTATTTTAGGGCAGGCTCTGATCGAGCCTCCCACTGGGCACACGAGACCCTCGAAAAGACTGTACCCATTTCCCACGCCTGTAGCCCTAAAACTTCCCTCCCAACCCTCATGACAAAGGCTATAGCCCACCGGCCTCGGTGACCATTTCACGCGCACAAGGCCACTGGGCTTTTCTTTATTTTAGGCAGGCCCTGACAGTAGCCTCCCACCGCACGCGAGGACCCTCAAAAGACTCACCATTTCCTCGACACCCAGAGCCCCGAACGCCCTCCCCAACCCCTCATACAAACGCTATAGCCCACTGCCTCGGCGACACATCATGCGCTGCCTGGACATTTCTTTACATTTAGGGCAGGCTTCTGATCAGAGCCTCCCACTAGGCACACGAGGACCCTCAAAAAGACTGACCCATTTCCGACGCCCAGACCCCGAACGCCCCTCCCCAACCCCTCAAGGGACCAAAGGCTATAGCCCACCCGCCTCACGATTATTTCACACATAGGCCAGGCATGTCTTGCCATTTTAGGGCAGGCTTCTGATCAGAGGCTCCCACTGGCACATGAGGACCCTCGAAAAGGTTGTACCCATTTCCGACGCACAGAGCCCCCAAACCCCTCCCAATCCCCTCATGGACCAAAGGCTATAGCCCACCGGCCTCATGACTATTTCACGGCTGCGTCACTGGGCATGTCTTCCTATTTTAGGCAGCTTCGATCGTAGCCTCCCACTGGCACACGAGGACCCTCGAAAAGACTGCACCCATTTCGACGCCCAGCACTAAACTTCCTCCCAACCTCATGGACAAAGGCTATAGCCCACCGCCGGTGATTTCACGCCACCGCTGGCTTTTCTTGCCATTTTAGGGCAGGCCCTGACCGTAGCCTCCCATGCACGCTGAGACCTCAAAAGACTGTACCCATTTCCGATGCCCAGAGCCCCAACCCCTCCTCCCCGCTGACCATTATAGCCCACCGCCCCATGAGTATTTCACGATCGCGCTTGGCATTTTATCATTTTAGTGGCAGGCTTTACCCAGTAGCCTCCCACCTGGGCACACGAGGACCCTCAAAAGATTGTACCCATTTCCCGACACCCAGACTTCTCAACGCCCCTCCCCAACCCCCGCGGACCAAAGGCTATAGCCCACCTGCCTCGGCGACTATTTCACGCGCTGCGCCGCCAGGCATGTCTTGCCATTTTAGGGCAGGCTTCTGACCGTAGCCTCCCACTGGGAACACGAGGACCATAAAAAAGACGGTACCCATTTTCGATGACCAGAGCCCCCGAAACCCCCTCCCAAACCCCCTAACCAGAGCCCACCGCCTCAAGTGACTATTTCACGACGCTACTGGTATTTTTGCATTTTAGTGGCAGGCCTCCTCGACTCAGAGCCTCCCACTGGCAGACGAGGACCCTCAAAAGACTGTACCCATTTCACGACTGAGCTCCCCAAACCCCTCCCAACCTCATGACCAAAGTTATAGCCCACCGCCCTTGACTATTTCACGACCGCGCCACTGGCTGGTTATTTTAGCGCAGGCTCGATCAGAGCCTCCCACTGCACACGAGGACCCTCAAAAGACTGTACCCATTTCCAACTACCAGAGCCCCCCAAACACCCTCCCAACCCGCGACGGACCAGCACTATAGCCCACTGCCTTGACTATTTCACGCGCCACATTTTTGCCATTTTAGGCAGTGCCTCGACAGAGCTTCCCACCTGGGCACACGAGGACCCTCGAAAAGATTGTACCCATTTCCCGACGCCCAGCCCCCAACGCCCTCCCCAACCCCTCTGACCAGCACATAGCCCACCGGCCTCATGACTATTTCATGCGCTACTGGGCGCTTGCTATTTTAGGCAGGCCTCCTGACTGCAGCCTTCCATCGCACACAAGGACACTCGAAAAGACTGTACCCATTTCACGCCTGCAGCCCCCGATCCCCACCCCAACCCTCGCGACAAAGCATAGCCCACTGCCCTTGTGATATTTCACGCGCTGCGCTACTGGGCATTTTCTTGCCATTTTAGGCAGCCTCTGATCAGAGCCTCCCATCAAGTACACGAGGAACCTCGAAAAGATTGTACCCATTTCCCACGCCTTAACCCCGTAACTCCCTCCCAATCCCCTCACTGACCAAAGGCTATAGCCCACCGCCTCATGATTATTTCACGCGCTGCATGCTACTGGCATTTATTGCCATTTTAGGGCAGGCGTATGACCGCAGCCTCCCACTAGGCACACTAGGAGCCTCAAAAAGACTGTAACCATTTCCGACACCCGTGAGCCCCGAACGCCCTCCCCAATCCTCATACAAACGCTATAGCCCACCGGCCCCATGACTATATCATGCGCCAGCCGCTGGACATTTCTTGCCATTTTAGGGCAGGCTCTGACCGTAGCCTTCCACTAGGCACACGAGGACCTCAAAGACTGTACCCATTTCACGCCTGCACTCCGAACGCCCCTCCCAACCCTCATGGGACCAAAGGCTATATAGCCCACCCGCTGGCTGATTATTTCACGCTACAAGGCCACATGTCTTCCTATTTTAGGCAGGCTTCGATCGAGCCTCCCACTGGCACACGAGGACCTCAAAAGACTCACCCATTTCCCACGCCCAGAGCCCTAAACTTCCCTCCCAACCTCATGACAGCGCATAGCCCACCGGCCCCTATGACTATTTCACGCTACGCGCCATACTGGGCTTTTCTTACATTTTAGGGCAGTGCCTGACCAGAGCCTCCCACCTGGGCACGCGAGGACCTCAAAAGACTGTACCCATTTCACACCAGAGTCTCAACGCCCCTCCCAACCTCACAATAAACGCTATAGCCCACCCGCCCTGATTATTTCCATGCGCCATTGGACATTTCTTTATTTTAGGCAGTCAATCAGTAGCCTCCCACTAGGCACACGAGACCCTCGAAAAGATCAGAACCATTTCTGACGACCAGAGCCCCTAAACCCTCCCCAACCCCTGTGGACCAAAGCACATAGCTCACCGCCTCGACGACTATTTCACGCTACTATGTCACTGGCATTTCTTCCTATTTTAGGCAGGCCTGATCGTAGCCTCCCACCTGGGCACACGAGGACCTCGAAGACTGTACCCATTTCCGACGCCCAGAGCCCTAAAACTTCCCTCCCCAACCTCTGGGACCAAAGGCTATAGCCCACCAGCCCTGTGACTATTTCACGCACGTCACTGGCTTTTCTTGCCATTTTAGCGCAGTGCCTCCTGACCAGAGCCTCTCACTGCATGGAGGACCTCAAAATATTATACCCATTTCCGACGCACTGAGCCCCAAACCCCTCCCCAACCCCTGTGGACCAGGCTATAGCCCACTGGCCGGCGACTATTTCACGCTGCGCCTGGCATTTCATTATTTTAGGCAGGCTTGATCGAGCCTCCATCACACACACGAGGACCCTCGAAAAGACTGTACCCATTTCCGACGCCCAGAGCCCTAGAACTTCCCTCCCCAACCCCCGCGGACCAAAGGCTACAGCCCACCGGCCTCGGTGACCATTTCACGCGCTGCGCCGCTGGGCATTTCTTGCCATTTTAGCGCAGGCCGCTGACCGTAGCCTCCCACTAGGCACACGAGGACCCTCGAAAAGACTATACCCATTTCCGACGACCAGAGCCCCCGAAACCCCCTACCCAACCCCCGTGCACCAAAGGCTATAGCCCACCGGCCTCCACATGATTAATTCCACGCCAAGCTACTGGCATTTCTTTCTATATTAGGGCAGTGCCTGATCAGCCTGACTGGGCACACGAGGACCTCAAAAGACTGTACCCATTTCCGACGCCTGTGAGCCCTAGAACTTCCTCCCAACCCCTCATGGACTAAAGGCTATAGCCCACCGCCTTGGTGACTATTTCACGCCATGGCCACTGGCATTTTTGCCATTTTAGGGCAGTGCCCATCAGAGCCTCCCACTGGGCACGCGAGGACCCTCAAAAAGACTGTACCCATTTCCGACACCCAGAGCCCCGAACGCCTCCCAACCCCTCATGGACCAAACGCTATAGCCCACCGGCCCTTGGGCGACTATTTCCACGCGCTGCGCTCACTGGCATTTCTTGCCATTTTAGCGCAGGCTGACCAGAGCCTCCCACTAGGCACACGAGGACCCTCGAAAAGACTATACCCATTTCCACGCACCGTGAGCCCCTCAAACCCCTCCCCAACCCCTGCAGCACCAAAGGCTATAGCCCACCGGCCTCGGCGACTATTTCACGCTGCCACTGGCATTTCTTTCTATATTAGGGCAGGCTTCCTGATCAGAGCCCCTGACTCACACGAGGACCCCTCGAAAAGACTGTACCCATTTCCCGACGCCTGAGCCCTAGAACTTCCCTCCCCAACCCCTCATGACCAAAGTATAGCCCAACGCCCTATGACTATTTCACGCGCATGTCACTGGAAATTTCTTGCCATTTAAGGGCAGGCTTCTGACCGTAGCCTCCCACCGGGCACACGAGGACACTGAAAAAGACTGTAACCATTTCTGACGACCAGAACGCCCGAACCCCCCTCCCCAACCCCCGCGGACCAAAGGCTATAGACCACCGGCCTCTTGCTGACTTGTTTCACGCGATGCGCCACAGTATTTCTTGCCATTTTTAGGGCAGGCTTCTGACCGTAGCCTCCCACTGGGCACACGAGACCCTCGAAAAGACTGTACCCATTTCCATGCCCAGAGCCCCGAACCCCTCCCCAAGCCCCATGGGACTCAGCATAGCCCACTGCCTCGGCGAGTATTTCACGACTGCGCCTGCTGGCATTTCTTATCATTTAGGGCAGGCTTTTGCCCAGAGCCTCCCACTGGGCACACGAGGACCCTCAAAAGACTGTACCCATTTCCGACACCTGAGCCCCCGAACGCCCCTCCTCAACCCTCATGGGACCAGTATAGCGCACCGCCTCAGTGATTATTTCACACGCTACTGGCGCATGTCTTGCACATTTTAGGCGTGCTTTACAGAGCCTCCCACTGGGTACAAGTGGACCTCAAAAGACTGTACCCATTTCCGGCACACCTGAGTCCCCTGAACGCCCTCCTCAACCCCCTCATGGACCAAAGGCCATAGCGACCGCCTCCGATTATTTCACGTCTGGCCATTGGCATGTCTTGCACATTTTAGGGCAGTTTCACCGTAGCCTCCCATCTGCACAAGTGGACCTCTAAAAGACTGCATCATTTCCGACGACCAGACCTCAAACCCCCTCCCTAACCTCATGGACTAAAGGTTATAGCCCACCGCCTCATGATTATTTCACGTGCTGCGCCATTGGCATTTCTTTATTTTAGGTCAGCTTGACTGTAGCCTCCCACTCAGCACACGAGGACCCTCGAAAAGACAGTACATAATTCCGACGCACTGTGAGCCCCAAACCCTCCCAATCCCTCATGACCAAAGGCTATAGCCCACCGCCTGGTGACTTATTTCACGCCATACTGGCATTTCTTGCCCTTTAGTATGTGCCTGATCAGAAGCTTCCCACCGGGCACACTAGGACCCTCCGAAAAGACTGTACCCATTTCACGACTGTGAGCCCCCAAACCCCTCCCCAACCCCTGTGCACCAAAGGCTATATAGCCCACCGCCTGCTGATTATTTCACGCGATGCGGCCATTGGTATTTCTTGCTATTTTAGCAGGCCTGACCGTAGCCTCCCACTGCGCACACGAGGACCCTCGCCACGACTGCACCCATTTCCGACACCCCCATCCCCCGAACCCCCCTCCTCAACCCCCATGGACCAGCACATAGGCGACTGCCTCAGCGACTATTTCACGCTACTGCGCAGGGCATGTCTTGCCATTTTAGGCAGCGCTCTTCAGAGGCTCCCACTGGCACAAGTGACCCTCGAAAAGACTGTACCCATTTCGACACCTGTGAGCCCCGAACGCCTCTCCTCAACCCCTCATGGACCAAAGGCTACGTGATCGCCTCAGCGATTATTTCACGCGCTGCGCACTGGGCATGTCTTGCCATTTTAGGGTGCTTGACAGAGCCTCCCACTGGCACAAGTGGACCCTCGAAAAGATCAGACCCATTTCACGACTGAGCTCTCAAACCCCTCCCAACCTCATGACTAAAGGCTATAGCCCACCTGCCTCATGACTATTTCACGTGGGCCGCTGGGCAATTCTTGCCATTTTAACGCAGGCCTCTGACCGTAGCCTCCCACTACGCACACGAGGACCCTCGAAAAGACTGTACCATTTCCGACGACCAGAGCCCCCGAAACCCCCTCCCCAACCCCAGTGCACCAAAGGCTATAGCCCACCGGTCTCGTGGACTATTTCACGTGCTGCGCCGCTGGCCATTTCTTTCTATTTTAGGGCATGTGCCTGATCGAGCCTCCCACTGCACACGAGGACCCTCGAAAGACCAGACCCATTCTCAGATGCCTGTGAGTCTAGAACTTCCTCCCAACCCCTCAAGGACCAAAGGCTATTGCCCACCGGCCTCGGTGACCATTTTACGAGCTGCGTCGCTGGGCATTTCTTGCCATTTTATCGCAGGCCTCTGACCGTGGGCCTCCCACTGGGCACACGAGGACACTCGAAAAGACTGTACCCATTTCCACCACCGTAACTCCCCGAACCCTCCCAACCCCCGCATGGGACTAGCATAGCCCACCGCCTCGGTGACTATTTCACGCGGCCATTGGCATTTCTTGCCCTTTAGGGCAGGCCTCGACCGTAGCTTCCCACCTGGGCACACTAGGACCTCCAAAAGACTGCACCATTTCCATGACCAGAGCCCCAAACCCCCTCCCAACCCCTCAGGCACCAAAGGCTATAGCCCACCGCCTCATGATTATTTCACGCACGCCACTGGGCATTTCTTTTCTATTTTAGGGCAGTGCTTTGATCGTAGCCCCTGACTGGCACTCGAGGACCCTCGAAAAGACTGTACCCATTTCTGACCACCAGAACCCCCGAACCCCCCTCCCCAACCCCCGCGGACCAAAGGCTATAGACCACCGGCCTCATGACTGTTTCACGCGATGCGCCCGCTGGTATTTCACATTTTAGGCAGTGCTTCTGACCGTAGCCTCCCATCACACGAGGACCCTCGAAACGACTGTACCCATTTCGATGCCCAGAGCCCCCGAACCGCCCTCCCCAACCCCCGCGGACGAAAGGCTATAGCCCACCGGCCTCGGCGAGAATTTCACGATCACTGCATTTCTTATCATTTTAGGGCAGGCTTTTGCCCAGTAGCCTCCCATCCTGGGCACACGAGACCTCAAAAGACTGTACCCATTTCCGACGCCCAGACTCTCGAACGCCCTCCTCAACCCCTCATGACCAGCACATAGGACCGGCCTCCGATTATTTCACGCTGCACGCAGGCATGTCTTGCCATTTTAGGGAAGTCTTCTGATCAGAGGGCTCCCACTGCACAAGTGGACCTTGAAAAGACTGACCATTTCCGACACCCAGAGCCCCCCGAACGCCCCTCCCCAACCCGACCATGACCTACAATATAGCGCACTGCCTCTGACTATTTCCACGCACAAGGCCACTGGCATGTCACATTTTAGGGCAGCCTGATCAGAGCCTCCCACGGGCACAAGTGGACCTCGAAAAGACTGTACCCATTTCCGACGCACTGAGCCCCCGAACCCTCCCAACCTCATGGACTAAAGGCTATAGCCCACCGCCTCGGCGACTATTTCACGTGCTGCGCCGCTGGGCAATTCTTGCCATTTTAGCGCAGGCCTCTGACCGTAGCCTCCCACTACGCACACGAGGACCCTCAAGACTGCATCTACTCACGACACTGAGCCCCCAAACCCCTCCCAACCCCAGTGCACCAGCACAGTAGCCCACCGTCCGTGGACTATTTCACGTGGTTCTGCGCTGGCCATTTCTTCATTTTTTAGGGCAGGCTTGATCAGAGGCCTCCCACTAAGCACACGAGGACCCTCGAAAAGACTGCACCCATTTCAGATGCCCAGAGCCCTAGAACTTCCCTCCCAACCCTCATGGATCAGTTATTATTGCCCACCGCCCTTGACTATTTTACGAGCTTGGCATATTCTTGCCATTTTATCGAGGGCCTTCGACCAGGCCTCCCATCGGCACACGAGGACACTCAAAAGACTGCACTCCATTTCCCGACGACCAGAACCCTCCCAACCTCGCTGGGCTACTAAAGGCTATATAGCCCTATCAGCACAGGCCCACCTACTTGGTGATTATTTCCCACGCACAAGGCCATTGCATTTCTTGCCTCTTTAGGCGGGTGCCTCCCACTGTAGCTTCCCATCACACACTAGGACCTCCGAAAAGACTGCACCCATTCCGACGACTGAGCCCCCGAAACCCCTCCCAACCCCTGCACTAAAGGCTATAGCCCACCGCCCCATGATTATTTCACGCTGGCATTTCTTTTCCATTTTAGGGCAGGCTTCTGATCGAGCCCCTGACCGGGCACTCGAGGACCCTCGAAAAGACTGTACCCATTTCTCACCACCAGAACCCCGAACTCCTCCCCAACCCCCGCATGACCAAAGGCTATAGACCACCGGCCTGCTGACCGTTTTCACGCTGATGCGCCTGCTGGGTATTTTCTTGCTATATTTTAGGGCAGGCCTCTGACCGTAGCCTCCCCCTGGCACACGAGGACCCTTTAAAAGACTGTACCCATTTCCGATGCCTGCAGCCCCAACCCTCCCCAAGCCCTCTGCTGGGATCAAAGGCTATAGCCCACTGCCTCGCGAGTATTTCACGAATGCGGCTACTGGCATTTCTTATCATTTTAGGCAGGCTTTTGCCCGTAGCTCCCATCAAGTCGGCACACTAGGACCCTCGAAAAGACTGTACCCATTTCCCGACACTCAGAGCCCCTCAACGCCCCTCCTCAACCCCCGCTGACCAGTGACTATAGGCATGCCTTCAACTGACTTATTTCACGCACACATTGGCATGTCTTGCTATTTTAGTATGTGCTTATCAGTAGCCTCCCCACTGGGACAAGTGGACTGAAAAGACTGCACTCCATTTCCGACACCAGAGCCCCCTCAACGCCCCTCCTCAACCCCCCTGACTCAAAGCACAGAAGACCGCCTCGATTATTTCATTTGGCATGTCTTGTATTTTAGTGGCATGTGCTTGATCACCGTAGCCCTCCCATCGGGCACAAGTGGACCTCTAAAAGACTGTACCCATTTCCACGCACCAGAGCCCCAAACCCCTCCCCAACCCCTCATGGACCAAAGGCTATACCCCTACCCACCCGCCACATTATTTTCCCACGTCACTGGCATACCCACATTTTAACGCAGCTCGACCGTAGCCTCCCACTAGGCACACGAGGACCTCGAAAAGACTGTACCATCTTCCACACTGAGCTCTCAAACCCCTCCCAACCCCCTGCACCAAAGGCTATAGCCCACCGGTCCCTACATGATTATTTCACGTGTTGGCCACAGGGCATTTCTTTCTATTTTAGCAGTGCTTCTGATCGCATTCTCCCATCAAGTACACGAGGACCCCTAAAAGACTGGGTACCCATTTCCATGCCCAGAGCCCTAGAACTTCCTCCCATCCCCTCAAGGACCAAAGTGCTATTGCCCACCGCCTTGCAGGACTATTTCACGCATGTCATTGGCATTTCTTGCCATTTTAGCGCAGGCCTCTGACCGTGGGCCTCCCACTGGGCACACGAGGACACTCGAAAAGTCTGTACCCATTTCCGACGACCAGAAACCCCCAAACCCTCCCAACCCCCGCTGGACCAGGCTATAGACCACCGCCTCGCATGACCGCTTTCCACGCGATGTCACTGGGTATTTTCTTGCCATTTTAGGGTAGGCTTCTGACAGAGCCTCCCACTGGGCACACGAGGACCCTTGAAAAGACTCAGACCCATTCTCATGCCCAGAGCTCCCAAACCCCTCCCAAGCCCCTCATGGGATCAGCTATAGCCCACTGGCCCCATGCGAGTATTTCACGATCAAGGCCATTGGCATTTCTTATCATTTTAGGGCAGGGTTTTTGCCCAGCCTCCCAATGCACACACGAGGACCCCTAAAAAGATCAGACCCATTTCCCACACCCAGACTTCAACGCCTCACAACCGCCAAGGACCAAAGCCTATAGCCCACCGGCCACGACTATTTCACGTGTTTGCCACTGGTAATTCTTGCCATTTTAGGCAGGCTCACCCGAGCTCCCACTCAAGACACGAGGACCCTCAAAAGACTGTACATATTTCCTCACCACTGTGAGCCCCGAAACCCTCCCCAACCCTCAAGGACCAGTTATAGCCCACCGCCTCGGTGACTATTTCACGCACAAGGCCATTGGCATTTCTTGCCCTTTTTAGTATGTGCCTCGATCAGAGCCCACTGGGCACACTAGGACCCTCCGGACCGAAAGACTGTACTCCATTTCCACACTGTAGCCCCCTCAAACACCCTCCCCAATCCCCGCGACCAGCGCTATAGCCCGCCCCTCTGACTATTTCCGTGCTGCGCTCACTGGCATTTGTTGCCATTTTAGCGCAGCCTCCTGACCCAGAGCCTCCCACTCACGCACACGAGGACCCTCGAAAAGACTATACCATTTCCGACGACCAGAGCCCCCCAAACCCCTCCCCAACCCCTGCACCAAAGGCTATAGCCTCACCGGGCCTCATGACTTATTTCACGCGCATGCGCCACAGCATTTCTTCTATTTTAGGCGTGCCTGATCGTAGCCTCCATCAAGCACTGAGACCCTCGAAAAGGCTGTACCATTTCTCGATGCCCAGAGCCCTAGAACTTCCTCCCAAACCTCATGGGACCAGCACATAGCCCACCGCCTGTGGACCATTTCACGCTGGCTGCGCCATTGGCATTTCTTGCCATTTTAGCAGGGCTCTGACCGTGGGCCTCCCATCGCTGGCACACGAGGACACCTCAAAAGACTGTACCCATTTCCGACACCAGTAACTCCCCGAACCCCTCCCAACCCCCTGTGGACCAAAGGCTATATAGACCACCGGCCTCATGACTGCTTTCACGCGATGCGCATACTGGCATTTCTTGCCATTTTAGGCAGGCTCAACGAGCTCTTCCACCGGGCACACACGAGGACCTCTTGAAGAGACAATGTACTCATTTTCACCACTGTGAGTCTGTGAAACCCCTCCCCAACCCCTCAAGGACCAAAGGTTATAGCCCACCTGCCTCAATGAGTATTTCACGACTGCCACAAGCATTTCTTATCATTTTAGGGCAGGCTCTGTAGCCTCCCACTGGGTACACGAGGAGCATCCAAAAGACTGTACCCATTTCCTACACCCAGCCCCGAACGCCTCCTCCTCAACCCCAGCACCAAAGGGTTATAGCCCACCGCCTCAAGAACTATTTCCCACAGGCCACAGCACAAAACCACATTTTACGCGGCCATTGGCATGTCTCGTTTGTGGCCTGACCGTAAGGCCTCCCATCAAGTACACGTGGACCTCGAAAGGACTGTACCCATTTCTGAAGACCAGAGCCCCCGAACCCCTCTCCAACCCTCATGACTAAAGCCTATAGCCCACCGGTAACTATTTCACGTGTTGCGCCTGGCTGGCATCTTCTTTGCTATTTTAGGGCGTGTGCTTTCCACTGTAGCCTCCCACTGCACACGAGGACCTCAACGACTGTATATTTCCAACGACCAGAGCCCCTCAAACTGCCTCCCCCAACCCTCATGGGACTAAAGGCTATAGCCCACCGCCCTGTGATTATTTCACGGCTGCGCCAAGGGCATTTCTTGCCATTTTAGGGCAGGCCTCTGACCGTAGCTTCCCACTGGGCACACTAGGACCTCCTAAAAGACTGTACCCATTTCCGACGACCAGAGCCCCCGAAACACCCTCCCCAATCCTCATGGACCAGTTACAGCCCACCGCCTGGTGACTATTTCACGCGCTGCGCCGCTGGGCATTTCGTGCCATTTTAGGGCAGCCTCTGACCGTAGCCTCCCAATGGGCACACGAGGACCCTCGAAAAGACTGTACCCATTTCTGATGCCCAGAGCCCCAGAACTTCCCTCCCCAACCCCCGCGGACCAAAGGCTATAGCCCACTGCCTCGCTGACACTCTCACATGGCGCGGCTTGGCATTTCTAGACATTTTAGGGCAGGCCTCTGACCGTAGCCTCCAACTGGGCACACGAGGACCCTCAAAAAGACTGCACCAATTTCAGACGCCCAGAGCCCCCGAACGCCGCTCCCCAACCCCAGCGGACCAAAGGCTATAGCCCACCGGCCTCGGTGACTATTTCACGCGCTGCGCAGCTGGATATTTCTTGCCATTTTAGGGCAGCCTCTGACCGTAGCCTCCCACTGGGCACACGAGGACCCTCGAAAAGTCTGTACATATTTCCGACGCACTGAGCCCTCAAACCCCGCACCCCAACCCCTCATGACCAAAGGCTATAGCCCACTGCCACTGGTGACTATTTCACGCGCTGCGCCGCTGGGCATTTCTTGCCATTTTAGGGCAGGCCTCTGACCGTAGCTTCCCACTGGGCACACTAGGACCTCCGAAAAGACTGTACCCATTTCCGACGACCAGAGCCCCCGAAACACCCTCCCCAATCCCCGCGGACCAAAGGCTATAGCCCACCGGCCTCGGCAACTATTTCACGTGCTGCGCCGCTGGGCATTTCTTGCCATTTTAGGGCAGGCTTCTGACCGTAGCCTCCCACTCGGCACACGAGGACCCTCGAAACGACTGTACATATTTCCAACGACCAGAGCCCCCGAAACCCGCTCCCCAACCCCCGCGGACCAAAGGCTATAGCCCACCGGCCTCGGTGACTATTTCACGCGCTGCGCCGCGGGGCATTTCTTGCCATTTTAGGGCAGGCCTCTGACCGTAGCTTCCCACTGGGCACACTAGGACCTCCGAAAAGACTGTACCCATTTCCGACGACCAGAGCCCCCGAAACACCCTCCCCAATCCTCATGGGACCAGGCTATAGCCCACCGCCTCGTGACTATTTCCACGCGGCGCACATGGGCATTTCTTGCCATTTTAGGCAGGCCTCTGACCGTAGCTTCCCACTGGGCACACGAGGACCCTCGAAAAGACTGTACCCATTTTCGACGCGCAGAGCCCCCGAACGCCCCTCCCCAACCCCCGCCGACCAAAGGCTATAGCCCACCGGCTTCGGCGACTATTTCCCGCGCTGCGCCGCCGGGCATTTCTTGTAATTTTAGAGTAGGCCTCTGACCGTAGACTCCCACTGGGCACACGAGGACCCTCGAAAAGACTGTACCCATTTCTGATGCCCAGAGCCCCAGAACTTCCCTCCCCAACCCCCGCGGACCAAAGGCTATAGCCCACCGGCCTCGCCGACAATTTCACGCGCTGCGCCGCTGGGCATTTCTAGACATTTTAGGGCAGGCCTCTGACCGTAGCCTCCAACTGGGCACACGAGGACCCTCAAAAAGACTGCACCAATTTCAGACGCCCAGAGCCCCCGAACGCCGCTCCCCAACCCCAGCGGACCAAAGGCTATAGCCCACCGGCCTCGGTGACTATTTCACGCGCTGCGCAGCTGGATATTTCTTGCCATTTTAGGGCAAGCTTCTGACCTTAGCCTCCCACTGGGCACACGAGGACCCTCAAAAAGACTGTACCCATTTCCGATGCCCAGAGCCCCCGAACGCCCCTCCCCAACCCCCGCGGACCAAAGGCTATAGCCCACCGGTCTCGGCGATTATTTCACGTGCTGCGCCGCTGGACATTTCTTGCCATTTTAGGGCAGGCTTTTGACCGTAGCCTCCCACTGGGCACACGAGGACCCTCGAAAAGGTTGTACCCATTTCCGACGCACTGAGGCTCCAAACACCCTCCCAACCCCTCATGGGACCAAAGGCTATAGCCCACCGGCCTCGGTGACTATTTCATGCGCCGCTGGGCATTTCTTGCCATTTTAGGGCAGGCCTCTGACCGTACCCTCCCACTGGGCACACCAGGACCCTCAAAAAGACTGTACCCATTTCCAACGCGCAGAGCCCCCGAACGCCCCTCCCCAACCGCCGCGGAAAGGCTATAGCCCACCGGTCTCGGCGACTATTTCACGTGCTGCGCCGCTGGACATTTCTTGCCATTTTAGGGCAAGCTTCTGACCGTAGCCTCCCACTGGGCACGCGAGGACCCTCGAAAAGGCTGTACCCATTTCCGACGACCAGTACCCCCGAAACACCCAACCCAACCCCGCGGACCAAAGGCTATAGCCCACCGGCCTCGGTGACTATTTCACGCGCTGCACCGCTGGGCATTTCTTGTCATTTTAGGGCAAGCCTCTGATCATAGCCTCCCACTGGGCACACGAGGACCCTCGAAAAGACTGTACCCATTTCCAATGCCCAGAGCCCCAGAACTTCCCTACCCAACCCCCGCGGACCAAAGGATATAGCCCACCGGCCTCGGCGAGTATTTCACGCGCTGCGCCCCTGGGCATTTCTTATCAATTTAGGGCAGGCTTTTGACCGTAGCCTCCCACTGGGCACACGAGGGCCCTCGAAAAGACTGTACCCATTTCCGACGCCCAGAGCCCCCGAACACCCCTCCTCAACCCCCGCGGACCAAAGGCTATAGCCCACCGGCCTCAGCGACTATTTCACGCGCCGCGCCGCTGGGCATGTCTTGCCATTTTAGGGCAGGCTTCTGACCGTAGCCTCCCACTGGGCACACGTGGACCCTCGAAAAGACTGTACCCATTTCCGACGACCCAGTGAGCCTCAAACCCCTCCCCAACCCCTCATGGACCAGTTTAAAGCCCACCGGCCTGCCATTATTTCACGTGTCACACTGGCATTTCATGCCATTTTAGGGCAGGCCTCTGGCCGTAGCCTCCCACTCGGCACACGAGGACCCTCGAAAAGGCTGTACATATTTCCGACGACCAGAGCCCCCGAAACCCCCTCCCCAACCCCCGCGGAACAAAGGCTATAGCCCACCGGCCTCGGCGACTATTTCACGCGCTGCGCCACTGGGCATTGCTTGCCATTTTAGGGCAGGCTTCTGACCGTATCCTACCACTGGGCACACGTGGACCCTCGAAAAGGCTGTACATAGTTCCGATGACCAGAGCCCCCGAACTCCCCTCCCCAACCCCCGCCGATCAAAGGCTATAGCCCACCGGCCTCGGCGACTATTTCACGCGCTACGCCGCTTGGTATTTCTTGCCATTTTAGGGCAGGCCTCTGACCGTAGCCTCCCACTGGGCACACGAGGACCCCCAAAAAGACTGTACCAATTTCTACTGCCTTCCGTAACTCCTGTAACGCTCTTCCCAACCTCAAGGACCAGCACTATAGCCCACTCGCCCCTTTGATTATTTCACGCTGCGCCACTGGGCATTTCTTCCATTTTAAGTGGCATGATTATGACCGTAGCCTCCCACTGGCACACAAGGACCCGCCAAAAAGGTGGCTGTACCCATTTCCGGCCACCAGAGCCTCCCGAAACACCTCCCCAACCTCTGCAGACTTAAAGGCTATAGCCCACTGCCTGCAACTATTTCACGCGCCGCGCTACTGGCATTTCTTGTCATTTTAGGCAGGCTTCCTGACTGTAGCCTCCCACCGCACACGAGACCCTCAAAAGATTGTACAGATTTCACCCCAGAGCTAACGCCGCCTCCCAACCCCTCATGGACCAAAGGTTATAGCCCACTGCCTCTACCCCACAAGCATGGCATTTCTAGACATTTTAGGCAGGCTCTCTGACCGTAGCCTCCAACTGGGAACACGAGGACCTCAAAAGACTGCACCAATTTCAGACGCCTGAGCCCCCGAACGCCGCCCCCCAACCCCAGGGGCCGACTAAAGGTTATAGCCCACCGCCTCGTGACTATTTCCACGGCCATGCAGGCTGGATATTTCTTGCCATTTTAGGCAAGCTTCTGACCTTAGCCTCCCACTGGGCACACGAGGAACTCAAAAAGACTGTACCCATTTCCGATGCCTGTGAGCCCCGAACGCCCCTCCCAACCCCGCTGACCTAAGGCTACAGCCCACCGTCTCAAGCTGATTATTTCACGTGCGCTGGCTGACATTTCTTGCCATTTTAGGCAGGCTTGATCAGAGCCTCCCATCAAGTACACGAGGACCTCGAAAAGGCTGTACCCATTTCACTCACCAGAGGCTCAAACACCCTCCCCAACCCCCGCGGACCAAAGGCTATAGCCCACCGGCCTCGGTGACTATTTCATGCGCTGCGCCGCTGGGCATTTCTTGCCATTTTAGGGCAGGCCTCTGACCGTAGCCTCCCACTGGGCACACCAGGACCCTCAAAAAGACTGTACCCATTTCCAACGCGCAGAGCCCCCGAACGCCCCTCCCCAACCGCCGCGGAAAGGCTATAGCCCACCGGTCTCGGCGACTATTTCACGTGCTGCGCCGCTGGATATTTCTTGCCATTTTAGGGCAAGCTTCTGACCGTAGACTCCCACTGGGCACGCGAGGACCCTCGAAAAGGCTGTACCCATTTCCGACGACCAGCACTTCAAACACCCAACCCAACCTCATGGGACAGCAGTTACAGCCCACCGGCCTCGGTGACTATTTCACGCGCTGCACCGCTGGGCATTTCTTGTCATTTTAGGGCAAGCCTCTGATCATAGCCTCCCACTGGGCACACGAGGACCCTCGAAAAGACTGTACCCATTTCCAATGCCCAGAGCCCCAGAACTTCCCTACCCAACCCCCGCGGACCAAAGGATATAGCCCACCGGCCTCGGCGAGTATTTCACGCGCTGCTGCAAGTATTTCTTATCATTTTAGGGCAGGCTTGACTGTAGCCTCCCCACTTACACGAGGGCCTCAAAGACTCAGACCCATTTCACGCCTAGAGCTCCCCGAACACCCCTCCTCAAACCTCATGGACCAAAGGCTATAGCCCACCGGCCCTGGGCCGATTATTTCATTGCCACCACTAAGTGGCATGTTCACATTTTAGGCAGGCTTCCGACAGTAGCCTCCCACTGGGCACACGAGGACCTCGAAAGACTGTACCCATTTCACTCACCAGAGCCCCAAACCCCTCCCAACCTCAAGGGACCAAAGTTTCAAAGCCCACCGGCCTCCACTATTTCACGTGTCACTGCTGGCATTTCATGCCATTTTAGGGCAGGCTTGACCGTAGCCTCCCACTGCACACGAGGACCCACGCACACACTGTACCCATTTCCGACGCCCAGAGCCCCGAACTCCCTCCCCAACCCTCAAGGACCAAAGGCTATAGCCCACCGGTCCCATGACTATTTCAATGGTGCCATGGACATTTCTTCCCATTTTAGGCAGGATTATGACCGTAGCCTCCCATCGGGCACAAGAGGACCCAAGGCTGTACCCATTTCCGACGACCGTGAGCCTCCAAACACCCTCCCAACCCCTCATGGACTAAAGGCTATAGCCCACTGCCTCAAGAACTATTTCACGCTGGCGCCATGGGCAGTTCTTGTCATTTTATGGCATGCATCTGACCGTAGCCTCCCACCGGGCACACGAGTTACCTGGAAAAGACTGTACCCATTTCTGATGCCTAACCCTTAACGCCCCTCCCCAACCCTCATGGACCAAAGGCTATAGCCCACCGCCTCGTGACTATTTCACGCGCTGCGCCTGGGCATTTTTTTCCATTTTAGGGCAGGATTATGACCGAGCCTCCCATGGCACACGAGACCCGCTGGTGTTGCTGTACCCATTTCCTACCACTGTAGCCTCAAACACCCTCCCAACCCCTCTGCATTAAAGGCTATAGCCCACCGCCCTAAGAACTATTTCACGCGGCCATACTGGGCTGGCATTTCTTGTCATTTTAGGTAGGCCTCCTGATCAGAGCCTCCCACCGCACACGAGGACCCTCAAAAAGATTGTACAGATTTCGACCTGAGCCTCTAACGCCGCCTCCCAACCCTCATGACCAAAGGCTATAGCCCACCGGGTCTCGGCGACTATTTCACGTGTTGCGCTGCTGACATTTCTTCTCATTTTAGGGCAGGATTATGACCTCAGAGCCTCCCACTGGGCACACGAGGACCCTCGAAAGGTTGTACTTATTTCACGACTGAGCCTCCAAACACCCTCCCCAACCCACGCGGATTTGGCTATAGCCCACCGCTCCTTGGTGATTATTTCACGCGCTGCGCCATGGCATTTCTTGCCATTTTATGGCAGGCCTCCTGACCGTAGCTTCCCATGGCACACGAGGACCGCTTAAAAGACTGCACCCATTTCCGACGCCTGTAACTCCGCGAACTCCCTCCCAACCCCGCCGACCAGCTATAGCCCACTGCCTCGACTATTTCATGCGCTGTCTACTGGGCATTTCTTGCCATTTTAGGCAGGCCTCTGACCGTAGTCTCCCACTGGGCACACGAGGACCTCAAAGACTCACTGATTCCGACGCCCAGAGCCCTCTTAACGCCGCTTCACAACCCCTCAAGGACTAAAGGCTATAGCCCACCGGTCTCGGGCGATTATTTCACGTGTTGCGCCGCTTAGACATTGCTTTGCCATTTTAGGGCATGATTATGACCAGAGCCTCCCACTGGCACCCAAAGACCTCAAAAGGCTGTACATTTCCGACGCCCAGAGCCTCCCAAACACCTCCCAACCTCATGGGACCAAAGGCTATAGCCCACCGGCCCTTGACTATTTCAGGCGCTGCGCTTGGCATTTCTTGCCATTTTAGGGCAGCCCTTTGACCGTAGCTTCCACTGGGCACACGAGGACCCTCAGAAGACTGTACCCATTTCCACGACCAGAGCCCCGAACGCCCTCCCAACCCTCACGACCAAAGGCTATAGCCCACCGCCTTGGGCGATTATTTCACGCACATGGCCACGGGCATTTTTGTAATTTTAGAGCAGTGCCTCTGATCAGATTCCCACTGGCACACGAGGACCTCGAAAGGTTGTACCATTTCCGACCACTGCCTCAAACACCCTCCCCAACCCTCATGGGACCAAAGGCTATATCCCACCGCCTGCTGACTATTTCACGCTAAGGCCGCTGGGAATTTCTTACATTTTAGGGCAGGCTTCTGACCAGTAGCCTCCCACTGGGCACATGGGGACCTCAAAAGACTCAGACCCATTTCCGACGCCTGTAACCCTGTAACCTCCTCCCCAAACCTCATGACCAAAGGCTATAGCCCACAGGCCTCGGTGACCATTTCACGCGCTGCGCCGCTGGGCATTTCTTGCCATTTTAGGGCAGGCCTCTGACCGTAGCCTCCCACTTGGCACACGAGGACCCTTGAAAAGACTGTACCCATTTCCGACGCCCAGAGCCCCCGAACGCCACTCCCTAACTCCCGCGGAACAAAGACTAAAGCCCACCGGCGTCGGCGACTATTTCACTCGCTGCGCCGCTGGGCATTTTGTGCCATTTTAGGGTAGGCCTCTGACCGTAGCCTCCCACTGGGCAAACGAGGACCCTCAAAAAGTCTGTACCCATTTCTGACTCCCAGAGCCCCCGAACGTCCCTCCCCAACTCCCGCGGACCAAAGGCTATAGCCCACCGGCCTCGGCGACAATTTCAAGCATCACACTGGCTGACATTTTTGTTATTTTAGGGAAGGCTTTGACCAGAGCCTCCCACTGGCACACGAGGACCCTCAAAGGCTGTACCCATTTCCACGCCCAAGTGCTCAAACACCCTCCCAACCTCATGGACCACAGGCTATATCCCAGCGGCCTCAGTGACTATTTCACGCGCTGCGCCGGTGTGCATTTCCTGCCAATCTAGGGCAGGATTCTGACATTAGCCTCCCACTGGGCACATGGGGACCTCGAAAAGTCTGTACCCATTTCCCGACGCCAGAGCCCTGTAACCTCCTCCCCAAACCTCATGGACCAGCACATAGCCCACATGTGCCCTGTGACCATTTCACACGCTGCGCTACACTGGCATTTCTTGCCATTTGGGCAGGCCTCTGACCGTAGCCTCCCACCGGGCACACGAGACCCTTTGAAAAGACTGACCCATTTCCGACGCCTGTGAGCCCCCGAACGCCACTCCCTAACTCCCGCATGACCAAAGACTAAAGCCCACCGCGCTGGCGCTTATTTCACTGGCCACTGGCGCTGGCATTTTGTGCCATTTTAGGTGCCTCGATCAGAGCCTCCCACTGGGCAAACGAGGACCTCAAAAGTCTGTACCCATTTCTGACTCCTGTGAGCCCCCGAACGCCCCTCCCAACTCTCATGACCAAAGGCTATAGCCCACCGCCGGGCTGACAATTTCAAGCATCACACTGGCATTTCGTAGCCTATTTGTATGTGCCTCACCAGTAGCCTCCCATCAGGCACACGAGGACCCTCGAAAGGACTGACCCATTTACTCACGGCCAGAGTCCCCAAACACCTCCCTTACCTCATGACCAAAGGCTATAGCCCACCGGCCCTCGGTGATTTTTCACGCAGAGCGCACTGGCATTTCTTGCCATTTTAGGGCAGGCCTCTGACCGTAGCCTCCCACTGGGCACACGAGGACCCTCGAAAAGACTGTACCCATTTCTGATGCCGAGAACCCCAGAACGTCCCTCCCCAACCCCCGCGGACCAAAGGCTATAGCCCACCGGCCTCGGCGAAAATTTCACGTGTTGCGCAGCTGGGCATTTCTTGCCATTTAAGGGCAGGCTTCTGACCATAGCCTCCCACTGGGCACACGAGAACCCTCAAAAAGACTGTACCCATTTCCGACCCCCAGAACCCCCGAACGCCGCTCCCCAACCCCCGCGAACCAAAGGCTATAGCCCACTGCCCTGGCATGATTATTTCACGCTATGGCCTGGCTGGACATTTCTTACATTTTAGTATGTGCTTCTGACCGTAGCCTCCCACCCAAGCACACGAGGACCCTCAAAAGGCTGTACCACTCACGACCAGAGCCCCAAACATCCTCCCAACCTCATGGACCAAAGGCTATAGCCCACCGCCCTTGACTATTTCACGCGCTGCTAGGGCGCTTTTTGCCATTTGTGGCGTGCCCTCGATCAGCTTCCCACTGGGCACACGAGGACCCTCGAAAAGACTGTACCCATTTCCGACGCACAGAGCCCCGGAACGCCCCTCCCCAACGCCCGCCGACCAAAGGCTATAGCCCACCGGCCTCGGTGACTAATTCACGCGCTGCGCCGCTGGGCATTTCTTCCCATTTTAGGGCAGGCCTCTGACCGTAGCCTCCCACTGGGCACACGAGGACCCTCAAAAAGACTATACCCATTTCCGACGACCAGAGCGACCGAAACACCCTCCCCAAACCCCGCGGACCAAATGCTAAAGCCCACCGGCCTCGGTGACTATTTCACGCGCTGCGCCGCTGGACATTTCATGCCATTTTAGGGCAGGCTTCTGACCGTAGCCTCCCACTGGGCACACGAGGACCCTCGAAAAGACTGTACCCATTTCCGACGACCGTGAGCGATCAAACACCCTCTCCCAAACCTCATGGACTAAATGCTAAAGCCCACCGCCCTGTGACTATTTCCACGCGCTGTCTACGCTGGACATTTCATGCCATTTTAGGGCATGTGCTCGACCGTAGCCTCCCACCGGGCACACGAGACCCTCGAAAGACTCAGTACCCATTTCCGACGACAGAGCCCGAACGCCCTCCCAACGCCCGCCGACCAAAGGCTATAGCCCACCGCCCTTGGTGACTAATTCACGCGCACGCGCCATTGGCATTTCTTCCCATTTTAGGGCATGTGCCTCGACCGTAGCCTCCCACCGGGCACACGAGGACCTCAAAAGACTATACCCATTTCCGACACCAGAGCGATCAAACACCTCCCCAAACCTCATGACCAAATGCTAAAGCCCACCGCCCTTGGTGACTATTTCCACGCGGCCGCTGGACATTTCATGCCATTTTAGGGCAGGCTCTGACTGGCCTCCCACTGGGCACACACGAGGACCCTCAAAAGACTGCACCCATTTCCACTACCAGAGCGTCCAAACACCCTCCCCAACCTCACAACTAAAGGCTATAGCCCACCGCCTCCATGGCGATTATTTCACGGCCAGCCGCTGGACATTTCTTGCCATTTTAGGGCAGGCTTCTAACTGTAGCCTCCCATCATACACGAGGACCCTCGAGAAGATCAGAACTATTTCCGACGCCCAAAGACCTAACTTCCTCCCAACCCTCATGGACCAAAGAGTATAGCCCACCGCCTCGGTGACTATTTCACGCACAGGCCACTGGCATTTCCTGCCATTTTAGGCAGTGCCTCTAACTGAGCCTCCCACTCGGGCACACGAGGAACCTCGAAAAGACTGTACCCATTTCCGACGCCTGTAACCCCGTAACGCCCCTCCCCAACCCCTCATGACTAAAGGCTATAGCCCACCGCCTTGACTATTTCACGCACAGGCCATGGCATTTCTTGCCATTTAAGGGCAGGCTTGATCGCTGCCTCCCACTCACACGAGGACCCTCGAGAAGATCAGAACCATTTACGACGCCCAAAGCCCCTGTAACTCTCACTCCCCAACTCCCGCTGACCAGCACATAGCCCACCGCCTCGGTGACTATTTCACGCGCGCCACTGGCATTTCTTGCACTTTGGGCAGTGTGCCTCGACTGTAGCCTCCCACTGGGCACACGAGGACCCTCGAAAAGATCAGACCCATTTCTGATGCCTGTAACCCTTAACGCCCTCCCAACCCCCGCTGGGACCAAAAGCTATAGCCCACCGCCTGGCTGACAATTTCACGTTGCTATAGCTAGGTATTTCTTGCATTTAAGGCAAGGTGCTCGACTGTAGCCTCCCACTCGGGCACACGAGACCTTCAAAAGACTGTACCCATTTCCTATGGCTGAGTCCCCAAACACCCTCCCCAACCCCTGTGGACCAGCTATAGCCCACCGCCCTTGGTGACTATTTCACGCGGCCAAGGCCATTGGCATTTGTGCCATTTTAGGCAGTGCTCGATCAGACTGTAGCCTCCCACCGGGCACACAAGGACCTCTCAAAAGACTGTACCCATTTCATGCCTGTAACCCTGTAACGCCCCTCCCCACCCCTGCTGACCAAAGGCTATAGCCCACCGCCTTGGTGACTATTTCACGATCACTACTGGCATTTCTTGCCATTTTAGGCAGGCCTTGACTGTAGCTCTTCCACCGGGCACACGAGGACCTCAAAAGACTCACTCCATTTCTCGACGCCCAGAGCCCTGTAACTTCCCTCCCAACACCATGGACCAAAGCACAGGAGCACTGCCTCGCATGACCATCACGTGTCGCCTGGCATTTCTTGCCATTTTAGGCAGGCCTCGACCGTAGCCTCCCATCCATACGAGACCTCGAAAGATCAGACCCATTTCCGACGCCGTAGTCCCCAAACACCTCCCAACCCCCACGACCAAAGTTATAGCCCACCGCCTTGACTATTTCACGCGCGCCACTGGCATTTCTGGCCATTTTAGGGCAGGCCTCGACCGTAGCCTCCCACTGGGCACACGAGGACCCTCGAAGGATCAGACTCCATTTCCCGACGGCCGAGTCCCCCAAACACCCTCCCAACCCTCATGGACTAAAGCCTATAGCCCACCGCCCGTGACTATTTCACAGCAATCACTGGCATTTCTTGCCATTTTAGGGCAGGCCTCTGACCGTAGCCTCCCACTGGGCACACGAGGACCCTCGAAAAGACTGTACCCATTTCCGACGCCCAAAGCCCCAGAACTTCCCTCCCCAACCCCCGCGGACCAAAGCCTATAGCCCACCGGCCCCGGTGACTATTTCACGCGCAGCACCGCTGGGCATTTCCTGCCATTTTAGGGCAAGCCTCTGACCGTAGCCTCCCACTGGGCACACGAGGACCCTTGAAAAGACTGTACCCATTTTCGACGCACAGAGCCCCCGAACGCCACTCCCCAACCCCCGCGGACCAAAGGCTAAAGCCCACTGCCATGACTATTTCACTTGGCCAGTCACTGGCATTTCAGGCCATTTTGTAGGGCAGTGCCTCGACCGTAGCCTCCCACTGGGCAAACGAGACCTCAAAAGATCAGAGATCCATTTGCGACTCCTGAGCCCTGAACGCCCTCCCCAACTCCCAAGGACCAGGCTATAGCCCACCGCCTCGGCGATTATTTCACGCCATGGCCACTGGCATTTCGCCATTTTAGGTGTCTCGATCAGTAGCCTCCCACTGGGCACACGAAGACCCTCGAAAGGACTCAGACCCATTTCATGTGAGCACCAAACACCCTCCCTAATCATCATGACCAAAGGCTATAGCCCACCGCCTCGCGACCATTTCACGTGTTGCGCGGCATTTCTTGCCATTTTAGGCAGTGCCTCTGATCAGTAGCCTCCTCCCGGGCACACGAGACCTCGAAAAGATCACTCATTTCCAACCCACTCAGATCCCCTCAAACCCCGTGGCCCCCAACCCCCGTCTCCCAACCCTCATGGGACTAGCACTATAGCCCACCGGCCTTGTGACTATTTCACGCGCTGCCACACAAGCATTTCTTGCCATTTTAGGGCATGTCAGGACCGCAGCCTCCCACGCCACACGAGAACCTCGAAAAGATCACTCCATTTCCACGACTGAGCCCTCAAACACCCTCCCCAACCCCTCATGGACCAAAGGCTATAGCCCACCGCCTCGGTGACTATTTCACGCTACTGCTACTGGCTAAGCATTTTTTGCCATTTTAGGCAGGCCTGTGGATCAGAGCCTCCCATCAAGTACACGAGGACTGCCGAAAAGACTGTACCCATTTCCGACGCACTGAGCTCTAAACCACCTCCCCAACCCCTCATGGGACTAAAGGCTATAGCCCACTGCCTCGACTATTTCACGAATTCACCTCAAGGGCATTTGTCGCCATTTTAGGGCAGGCTTCTGACCATAGCCTCCCACTGGCACACGAGACCTCGAAAAGACTGTAACCTTCCGACGCCTGCATCCTGTAACCGCCTTCCCAATCCTCATGACCAAACGCTATAGCCCACCGCCTCGACGACTATATTCGCACGCTGCATCGCTGGGCATTTCTTGCCCTTTTAGGGAAGCCCTCTGACCGTAGCCTCGTGCTGGGAACACGAGGACCCTCGAAAAGACTGGACCCATTTCCGATGCCCAGAGCCTCGAACGCCTCTCCCCAACCCCTCAAGGACTCAAGGCTTTAGCCCACTGCCCTGGGCCGATTATTTCACCCGCTGCGCTGGACATTTCTTGCCATTTTAGGTAGGCTGGACAGTAGCCTCCCATCAAGCACACGAGGACCTCAAAAAGGCTGTACCAATTTCACGACCAGAGCCCCAAACATCCTCCCCAACCTCATGGACTAGTATAGCCCACCGGCCTCGGTGAGTATTTCACGCGCGCCAAGCCACATGCTTTCACATTTTAGGGCAGGCCCTGACCGCAGTCTCCCACCGGGCACACGAGGACCATCGAAAAGACTGTACCCATTTCTGACGCACAGAGCACCCGAATTCCCCTCCCAACGCCCGCCGACCAAAGGCTATAGCCCACCGGCCTCGGTGACTATTTCACGCGCTGCGCCGCTGGGCATTTCTTGCCATTTTAGGGCAGGCCTCTGACCGTAGCCTCCCACTGGGCACACGAGGACCCTCGAAAAGACTGTACCCATTTCTGACGCCCAGAGCCCCAGAACTTCCCTCCCCAACCCCCGCGGACCAAAGGCTATAGCCCACCGGCCTCGGTGACTATTTCACGCGCTGCGCCGCTGGGCATTTCGTGCCATTTTAGGGCAGGCCTCTGACCGTAGCCTCCCACTGGGCACACGAGGACCCTCGAAAGGACTGTACCCATTTCCGACGGCCAGAGTCCCCGAAACACCCTCCCCAACCCTCATGACTAGCCTATAGCCCACCGCCCGGTGACTATTTCACGCAGAAGGCCACTGGCATTTCTTGCCATTTTAGGGCAGGCCTCTGACCGTAGCCTCCCACTGCGCACGAGACCTCAAAAGACTGTACCCATTTCCGACGCCCAAAGCCCCTGAACTTCCTCCCCAACCCCTCAAGCTGACCAAAGAGTATAGCCCACCGCCTTGGTGACCATTTCACGCACAAGGCCACTGGGCATTTCTGCCATTTTAGGCAAGCTCGACCAGAGCCTCCCACCACACACGAGGACCCTTGAAAAGTCTGTACCCATTTTCGACGCCCAGAGCTCCCTTAACGCCACTCCCAACCTCATGACGCTAAAGCCCACCGCCTCGCGACTATTTCACTCTGGCACACTGGCATTTCTGTCCCATTTGGGGCAGGCCTGACCAGAGCCTCCCACCTGGGCAAACGAGGACCCTCAAAAGATCAGATCCATTTGCGACTCCTGTGAGCCCCTTTAACGCCCCTCCCCAACTCCCGCTGACCAGGCTATAGCCCACTGCCTCGGCGACTATTTCACGCCTGGCATTTCCGCCATTTTAGTGGCAGCTCTGATCAGAGCCTCCCACCGGGCACACGAAGACCCTCGAAGGACTGACCCATTTCCGCGCCGAGCACCAAATACCCTCCCCAATCACCATGGACCAAAGGCTATAGCCCACCGCCCTGGTGACTATTTCACGCGCTGCCACTGGCATTTCTTGCCATTTTAGGCAGGCTCAGTGATCTGCAGCCTCCCACTAATACACGAGAACCCTCGAAAAGATCAGACCCATTTCCGACCACTGAGCCCTCAAACACCTCTCCCAACCTCAAGGACCAAAGGCTATAGCCCACCGCCCTTGTGACTATTTCACGCACAAGGCCACTGGCATTTCTTGCCATTTTAGGCAGGCCTGTGATCAGAGCCTCCCATCGCACACGAGGACCGCCGAAAAGACTGTACCCATTTCCTACCACTGTGAGCCCCTCAAACCACCTCCCCAACCTCATGGGACCAAAGGCTATAGCCCACCGCCTTGGCCCATGATTATTTTATGCTGCACATGACGCTTGGCATTACTTGCTATTTTACCATGTGCTTCTGACAGAGCCTCCCATGGGCACACCAGACCCTCAAAAGATCAGACCCATTTCCGACGCCCAGAGCCCCCAACCCCTCATCAACCACCGCTGACTAAAGCATAGCCCACCGCCCCCATGACTATTTCATGTGCTGCACTGGCATTACTTTATTTTACGGCAAAGCCTCGATCAGAGCCTCCCACTGGGCGACGAGGACCCTTGAAAAGACTCACTATTTCGATGCCAAGAGCCCTCAACCCCTCCCGAACCCCCGGAATGTGTTTCATAGCCCACCGCCCGACGACTATTTCTGCTCACAGCGCTTGCTGGCATTTCTTGCTACCCATCGGGCACACGAGGAACCTCGAAAAGATCACCCATTTCGACGCCTGTAACCCCCGAACTCTAATCAACCCTCAAGGGACCAAAGGCTATAGCCCACCGCCCTGATTATTTTACGTTGGCCATGACGCTGGCATTACTTGCCATTTTACCGCAGTGCTTCCGATCAGAGCCTCCCATCAAGGGCACACCAGACCTCAAAAGACTGTACCATTTCCATGCCAAGAGCCCCCGAACCCTCTTCCCCAACCCTCATGGGATTTAAAGCATAGCCCACCGCCCTGCACTATTTCACTCGCTGCCCCTCCGGGATTTTCTTGCCATTTTAGGACAGTGCCTGACCCTAGCCTCCCATCACACGAGGACTAAAAGTTTGTACCCATTTCCACACCCAGAGCCCCGAACGCCCCTCCCAACCCCTCACAACTAAAGGCTATAGCCCACCGCCTCGGCGATTATTTCACGCACAAGGCCACTGGGATTTCTTGCCATTTTAGGGCAGTGCCTCGACTTAGCCTCCCACAAGCACACGAGTACTTGAAAAGACTGTACCCATTTCCGACGCCTGTGAGCCCCCGAACGCCCCTCCCAACCTCATGAACTAAAGGCTATAGCCCACTGCCTCATGATTATTTCACGCGCGCCATTGGCATTTCTTGCCATTTTAGGCAGGCTTCTGACCAGAGCCTCCCATGCACATGAGGACCCTCGAAAAGATCAGACCCATTTCCGACGCCCCGTGAGCCCCCTAACTCCCTCATCAACCACCGCATGACTAAAGGTTATAGCCCACCGCCCCATGACTATTTCATGTGCTGCGACGCTTGGCATTATTGTTATTTTACTACAGGCTTCTGACTGAGCCTCCCACCGGGCGACGAGGACCCTTGAAAAGATCAGACCCATTTTCATGCCAAGAGCCCCGAACCCCTTCCCAACCCCCTCATGGACGAAAGGCTATAGCCCACTGCCTGGCACTGTTGACGCTCATACTGGGAATTTCTTGGTATTTTAGGGCAGGCCTCTGACCTTAGCCTCCCACTGGGCACACGAGGTCCCTCGAAATGACTGTACCCATTTCCGACGCCCAGAGCCCCCGAACCCCCCTCCCCAACCCCCGCGGACCAAAGGCTATAGCCCACCGGCCTCAGTGACTATTTCTCAGCATACTGCAGGGATTTCACATTTTAGGCCAGGCCTCTGACCCTAGCCTCCCACTGGGTACACGAGTACCCTTGAAAAGACTGTACCCATTTCCGACGCCCAGAGTCCCCGAACGCCCCTCCCCAACCCCCGCGAACCAAAGGCTAAAGCCCACCGACCTTGGCGACTATTTCACGCGCTGCGCCGCTGGGCATTTCTTGCCATTTTAGGAGAGGCTTCTGACCGTAGCCTCCCACTGGGCACACGAGGACACTCGAAAAGGCTATACCCATTTCCGACGCCCAGAGCCCCCGAACCTCCCTCATCAACCCCCGCGGAATAAAGGCTATAGCCCACCGGCCTCGGCGACTATTTCACACGTTGCGCCGCTAGGCATTTCTTGCCTTTTTAGGGCAGGCCTCAGACCGTAGGCTCCCACTGAGCACGCGATGCTATTCAAAAAGACTAGACCCATTTCCGATGGCCAGAGTCCCCAAACCCCCCTCCCGAACCCCCGTGTAACAGACAATATAGCCCACCGGCGCCGGCGACTATTTCGTCAACTACGCCGCTGGGCATTTCTTGCCAATTTAGAGCAAGCCTCTGACCGTAGCCTCGCACTGGGTACACGAGGACCCTTGAAAAGACTGTACCCATTTCCGACGCCCAGAGCCCCCGAACCCCCAACCCCAACCCCCGCGGACCAAATTCTATAGCCCACTGCCTCAATGATTATTTCACGCTACATACTTGGCATTTTTGTTATTTTAGGGCTGGCTTCTGACCGTAGCCACCCACTTGGCACACGAGGACCCTCGAAAATACTGAACCCATTTCCGACGACCAGAACCCCCGAACCATCCTCCCCAACCCCCGCGGACCAAAGGCTATAGCCCACCGGCCTCGGTGACTATTTCATGCGCTGCGACGCTGGGCATTACTTGCCATTTTACTAGGCTTCTGACCAGAGCCTCCCACTGGGCACACGAGGACCTCAAAAGACTCTACCCATTTCCGATGCCAGGAGTCCCCGAACCCCTCCCAACCCCCATGGGACCAGTATATAGCCCAACGGCCTGAATATTTCACGCTACCGCCTGCTACATTTCTTTCCATTTTAGGGCAGGCTTCTGACCGTAGCCTCCCACAGGGCACAGGAGGACCCTAGAAAACACGGTACCCATTTCCTACGACCACTGTGAGCCTCAAACACCTTCCCCAACCTCATGACCAGGCTATAGCCCACCGGCCTCGGCAACTATTTCACGCGCTGCGCCGCTGGGCATTTCTTGCCATTTTAGGGCAGGCCCTGACCGTAGCCTCCCACTGGGCACGCGAGGACCCTCGAAAAGACTGTACCCATTTCCGACATCCAGAGCCCCCGAACGCCCCTCCCCAACCCCCGCGGACCAAAGGCTATAGCCCACCGGCCTCGGCAACTATTTCACGCGCTGCGCCGATGGACATTTCTCATTATTTTAGGCAGGCTTCATCAGTAGCCTCCCACTGGGTACACGACGACCCCTCAGAAGACTGTACCCATTTCCGATGACCGTGAGCCCCCAAACCCCTCCCCAACCCCTCATGGACCAAAGGCTATAGCCCACCGGCCGGAGACTATTTCCGCGCTGTCACTGGTATTTCTGGCTATTTTAGGCAGGCCTCGACCGTAGCCTCCCACTGGGCACACGAGACCTCAAAAGACTGTACCACCTCCGACGCCCAGAGCCCCGAACGCCCCTCCCCAACCCTCATGGACCAAAGGCTATAGCCCACTGCCTGGCGATTATTTCACGCTACTGGCATGTCTTGCCATTTTAGGTGTGCTTCTGATCAGTAGCCTCCCACTGGCACGTTAGACCTCGGTGCTGCACCCATTTCCGACCAGAGCCCCTAAACCCCTCCCAACCCTCAAGGACCAGGCTTATAGCCCACCGCCCTTGACTATTTCACGATCAC
The DNA here is from genome assembly GCA_030449925.1 of Citropsis articulata. Lineage (NCBI taxonomy): Eukaryota > Viridiplantae > Streptophyta > Magnoliopsida > Sapindales > Rutaceae > Citropsis > Citropsis articulata. The sequence goes on along the minus strand of JASUUH010000234.1, from coordinate 810,751 downwards.
TGGGCAATTTCGCCATTTTGTGGCAGGCTTGACCAGAGCCTCCCACGGGTACACGAGGACCCTCGAAAAGACTGTACCCATTTTCAACCCACTCAGAGCCCCTAAACCCTCCCCAACCCTCATGACCAAAGGCTATAGCCCACCGGCCTTGGTGACTATTTCACGCACCTACTGGCATTTCTTGCCATTTTAGGGCAGGCCCTGACAGTAGCCTCCCACTGGGCACGCGAGGACCCTCGAAAAGGCTGTACCCAGTTCCGACTACCAGAGCCCCCGAACGCCTCTTCCCAACCCTCATGACCAAAGCACATAGCCCACTGCCTCGGGCGATTATTTCACGCGCTGCGCATGGACATTTTCACATTTTAGCGCAGGCTTCTGACCGTAGCCTCCCACTGGGCACACGAGGACACTCGTAAAGACTCTACCCATTTCCGATGCCAAGAGCCCCGAACCCCCTCCCTAACCTCATGGACAAAAGGATATAGCCCACTGCCTCGGCGATTATTTCACACGCCACTGCTACATTTCTTGCCATTTTAGGCAGGCTTCGATCAGAGCCTACCATCTGGCACACGAGACCTCAAAAGACTGTACCCATTTCCGACGCCTGTGAGCCCCGAACCTCCCCATCAACCCCTCATGAATAAAGGCTATAGCCCACCGGCCTCGGCGACACTTTCACGAGCTGCGCCGCTGGGCATTTCTTGCCTTTTTAGGGCTGGCCTCAGACCGTAGGCTCCCACTGGGCACACGAGGACCCTTGAAAAGACTGTACCCATTTCCGACGCCCAGAGCCCCCGAACCCCCACCCCAACCTCGCTGAACAAATGCAGAGCTCACTGCCTCGGGCGATTATTACATCGCGCTGTGTCACTGGCTTTTCTTGCCATTTTAGGCACGACAGGACTGCACCTCCCACTGGGCACACGAGGACCCTCGAAAGTCTCAGACCCATTTCCGACGCCCAGATCCCCGAACCCCCGCCCCAACCCCTAAGGACCAAAGTTATTATAGCCCACCGCCTCGGCGACTTATTTCATCACGCGCCATTGGCATTTCTTGCCATTTTAGTGTGCTCGACCAGAGCCTCCCACTGGCACACGAGGACCTCGAAAGACTGACCCATTTCCAAGCCTGTGAGCCCCCGAACCTCCCTCATCAACCCCGCTGAATAAAGTTTATAGCCCACCGCCTGCGACTATTACACGCGCTGTCTCATTGGCATTTCTTGCCTTTAGCAAGCCTCGCACTGCCGGCTTCTAATCGAGCACGCGAGGCTATTCAAAAGACTAGAACCATTTCCATGGCCAAAGTCCCCAAACCCCTCCCGAACCCCTCAGAGAATGAAAGCATAGCCCACCGGGCCATGACTATTTCGTGCATCGCGTCATTGGCATTTCTTGCAAATTTAGGCAAGCTCTGATCAGAAGGCCCCACCTGCACTGGAGGACCTCAAAAGACTGTACCGATTCATGCCAACAGCCCCAACCCCTCCCCAACCTCATGAACCAAAGGCTATAGCCCACCGCCTCATGATTATTTCACGCGCCATGCCACTGAGCATTTCTTGCCATTTTAGGGCAGGCTTGTGACCGAGCTCTCCCACTTGACACACGTGGACCTCAAAAGATCAGACCCATTTTCACCCACTGTGAGCCCCTAAACCCCTCCCCAACCCCTCATGACCAAAGGCTATAGCCCACCCGCCTTGACTATTTGACGCATGCGCTTGGCATTTCTTGCCATTTTAGGGCAGGCTTCTGACCGTAGCCTCCCACTGGGCACACGAGGACCCTCGAAAAGACTGTACCCATTTTCGACGACCAGAGCCCCCTAAACCGCCTCCCCAACCCCTGCGGACCAAAGGCTATAGCCCACCGGCCTCGGCGACTATTTGACGCGCTGCGCCGCTTGGCATTTCTTGCCATTTTAGGGCAGGCTTCTGACCGTAGCCTCCCACTGGGCACACGAGGGCCCTCGAAAAGACTGTACCCATTTCCGACGCACTGCAGCCACTGTAAACCCCTCCCAACCCCTGTGGACCAGCAAGGCATAGCCCACCGCCTCGGCGACTATTTCCACACGCCTGCTACATTTCTTGCCATTTTAGGCAGGCTTCTGACTGTATCCTACCACTGGGCACACGAGGACCCTCGAAATAACTGTACCCATTTCCGACGCCCAGAGCCCCCGAACCTCCCCCATCAACCCCCGCGGAATAAAGGCTATAGCCCACCGGCGTCGGCGACTATTTCACGCGCTGCGCCGCTGGGCATTTCTTGCCTTTTTAGGGCTGGCCTCAGACCGTAGGCTCCCACTGGGCACACGAGGATCCTTGAAAAGACTGTACCCATTTCCGACCCCCAGAGCCCCCGAACCCCCCACCCCAACCCCCGCGGACCAAAGGCTATAGCCCACCGGGCTCGGGGACTCTTTCGCGCGCTCCGCCGAGGGACATTTCTTGCCTTTTTAGGGCAGGGCTCATACCGTAGGCTCCCACTGAGCACGCGAGGCTACTCAAACCCCCCTCCTGAACCCCCGTGGAACAGACGCTATAGGCCACCGGCCCCGACGACTATTTCATGCACTGCGCCGCTGGGTATTTCTTGCCATTTTAAGGCAGGCCTCTGACCGTAGCGTCCCACTGCGTACACGAGAACCCTTGAAAAGACGGTACCCATTTCCGACGCCCAGAGCCCTCGAACGCCCCTCCCCAACCCCCGCGGACCAAAGGCTATAGCCCACCGGCCTCATGATTATTTCACGCGCTAACACCACTGGCATTTCTTGCCATTTTAGGTCAGGCTTCTGACCGAAGCCTCCCACTGGGCACACACGAGACCTCGAAAGATCAGACCCATTTCCGACGGCCAGTGAGCTCCCAAACCCCCTACCCAACCTCATGACCAGGCTATAGCCCACTGGCTTGAGACTGTTTCTCAAGGCCTCCGTGGGACATTTCTTGCCTTTAGGGCAGGCCTGCATCAGAGGGTTCCCACCGAGCACGCGAGGCTACTCAAAAAGACTAGACCCATTCGATGGCCGAGTCCCCAAATCTCCTCCCCTGAATGACGCTTATCGCCCACCGCCCGGGCGACTATTTCTGCATTGCGCTGGCATTTCTTGCCATTTTAAAGCAGTGCCTCCTGACCAGAGCCTCTCACTAGGGACACGAGAACCCTTGAGAAGACTGTACCATTTCCGAGGCCCAGAGCCCCGATCCCACCTCATGACTGCATAGGCTCCTCGCTGCGATTATTTGACGACGCCAAGCTGGCATTTCTTTGCCATTTAGGATGTGTTATGGTCAGAGCCTCCCACCTGGCACACTAGGACCCTCGAAAAGACTATACCCATTTCCCGACGCCCAACCCTCGAACCCCCACCCCAACCCTCAAGGACTAAAGATTTTAGCCCACTGCCTCGCGACTATTTCACGCTACTGCGCTGATGGGCATTTTCTTGCCATTTTAAGGTGGCTCGACCGTAGCCTCCCACCGGGCACACTAGGACCTCGAAAGATCAGTACCCATTTCCGACGCCCAGAGCCGCCGAACGCCCCTCCCAAACCCCCGCGTACCAAAGGCTATAGGCCACCGCCCTGATTATTTCCACGCTGCGCCACTGGCCTTTCACATTTTCGGCAAGGCTTCTGACTGTAGCCTCCCCTGGGCACACGAGGACCCTCGAAAGGACTGGACCCATTCTGACAGCTAGAGCCCCAACACCCTACCCAACCCCTCAAGGACAGCATATAGCCCACCGGCTCAAGCGACTTATTTCAAGGCCACTGGGACATTTCATGCCTTTTTAGGCACGCCTCAGACCGTAGGCTCCCACTGAGCACGCGAGGCTACTCAAAAAGACTAGACCCATTTCCGATGGCCAGAGTCCCCAAAACCCCCTCCCGAAGCCCCGAGGTACACACACTATAACAAACCCGCCTCCTGCCGACTATTTCATTGCTACCGCTGGTATTTCTTGCCATTTTAGGCAGCTTGACCAGCCTCCCACTGGGTACACGAGGACCCTCGAAAGACTGTACCCATTTCCTGACACCTGAGCGCCCAAACTCCCTCATCAACCCTCATGACCAGTATTATAGCCCACCGGCCTCTGCGACTATTTCATACAGCCACTGGCATTTCTTGCCATTTTATGGTGCTCGAATCAGAGCCTCCCACTGGGCACACCAGGACCATCGAAAAGACTGTACCCATTTCAGATGCCCAGAGCCCCCGAACTCCTATCCCCAACCCTCGCGGACCAAAGGTCAGAGCCCACTGCCTTGCTGACTATTTCTGCACTGCGCTGGTGGGCATTGTGTTATTTTAGGCAGGCCTGATCAGAGCCTCCCATCACACACGAGGACCCTCGAAAAGATCACCCATTTCCATGACCAGAGCCCCAACCCCCATCCCCAACCCCTCATGGGACCAAAGGCTATAGCCCACTGCCTCGGCGACTATTTCACGCTACGCTATTGGGCATTAGTAGCTAATTTACAGTGTGCTTGACCGTAGCCTCCCATCTGGCACACACGAGGACCACAAAAGACTATACCCATTTCCGATGCTAAGAACCCCTCAACGCCCTCCCAACCTCAAGGGACTAAAGGTTTTAGCCCACTGCCTTGGCGATTATTTCACGCTACATGACACTGGGCATTACTTGCCAATTTACAGCAAGCTTCTGACCAGAGCCTCCCACTGCCACACGAGGACCACAAAAGATCTGTACCCATTTCCGACAGCCGTAGTCCCCAACCCCTACCCAACCCCTCATGACCAAAGGCTATAGCCCACCGGGCTTGCAGATTATTTCACGCCAAGAGCGCCACTGGCATTTCTTGTTATTTTAGGGCGTGCTTGACCAGAGCCTCCCACTGGGCACATGAGGACCCTCGAAAAGACTGCACCCATTTCCGGCATGACCAGAGCTCAACCCTCCCTAACGCCATGACCAGCACATAGCCCACCGCCCCGCGACTATTTCATGCAATCACTGCGCATGATTTGTTGCCATTTTTGGCAGACTTGACCGTAGCCTCCCACTCGACACACGAGGACCCTCGAAAAGACTGTACCCATTTCCGACGACCAGAGCCCCAACCCTCTCCCAACCACCGCTGACAAGATTATAGCCCACCGCCCCTCAGCGATTATTTCACGCCATGACGCTGGGCATTTCTTGTTATTTTAGGGCAGTGCTTCACCGTAGCCTCCCACCTGGGTACACGAGGACCCTCGAATAGACTGCTCCTTTTCTCGACACCTGCAGCGCCTGAAACTCCCTCATCAACCCCACGGACCATACATAGCCCACCGCCCTCGTGACTATTTCCATGCGCCCGCCACATTGGCATTTCTTGCCATTTTATGGCATTCTTCTGACCGTAGCCTCCCACTGGGCACACGAGGACCCTCGAATAGACTGTTCCCTTTTCTGATACGCAGAGCCTGAAACTCCCTCATCAACCCCCACGGACCAGGGCTATAGCCCACCGCCTCGGGCGACTTATTTCCATGCGCCTCCGTCAGCATTTCTTTTTGCCATTTTATGGCATTCTTCTGACCGTAGCCTCCCTCGGGCACACGAGGAACCTCGAGGACTGTACCATTTCGATGGCGACCGAGTCTCAAAACGCCTCCCAACCCCTCAAGGACCAAAGGCTATAGCCCACTGCCTCGGCGATTATTTCACGCCAAGGCCATTGGCATTTCTATGATTTAGGCAGGCTTCTGATCGGAGCCGCCCACTGGGAACAAGAGGACCCTCGAAAAGACTGTGCCCATGTCCGATGACCAGAGCCCCAACGCCCCTCCCAACCCTCATGGGACCAAAGGCTATAGCCCACCGCCTCACGATTATTTCACGCTGCGCCACTGGCATTTCTTGCCATTTTAGGGCAGGCTTTCAGACCGTAGCCTCCCATCGGGCATACGAGGACCCTCGAAAGACTCACCCATTTCGGACGCCCAGAGCCCCCGAACCCCCTACCCAACCCCCGCGGATCAAAGGCTATAGCCCACCGGGCTTGGAGACTATTTCACGCGCTGCGACGCTGGGTATTACTTGCCATTTTACGGACGGCTTCTGACCGTAACATCCAACTGGGGACACGAGGACCGTCAAAAAGACTGTACCCATTTCCGATGGCAAGAGCCCCCGAACCCTCCCAACCTCATGGACCAAAGGCTATAGCCCACTGCCTGGCGATTATTTCACGCGCTGCGCCATTGGAATTTCTATTTTAGGGCAGGCTTCTGACCGTAGCCTCCCACCGGGCACACGAGGACCCTTAAAACTGACTCCATTTCCGACGCCCAGAGCCCCGAACGCCTCTTCCCAACCCCTCATGGACCAGCATAGCCCACTGCCTCAAGCGACTATTTCACTCGCTACACTGGTATTTCTTGATTTTAGGCAGGCTTGACCGTAGCCTCCCACTGGTCACACGAGGACCTCGAAAAGATGTACTCCATTTTCGACGCCTGTGAGCCCCGAACGCCTCTCCCAAACCCCTCATGGATCTAGTTATAGCCCACCGCCCGGTGACTATTTCACGCGCGCCATTGGCATTTCACATTTTAGGGCAGGCTTCGATCAGAGCCTCCCACTGGGCATACGAGGACCCTCAAAAGACTGTACCCATTTCCGACAGCCAGAGCCCCCCAAACCCCCACCCAACCCCTCATGGACCAAGGCTATAGCCCACCGGGCGTGGGACTATTTCACGCGGCCATTGGCATTTCACATTTTAGGCAGGCTTGATCAGAGCCTCTCTGGGCACACGAGACCCTCGAAAACACTGCACTCCATTTCCGATGACCAGTGAGCCCCAACCCCTTCCCAACCACCGCGACCAAGGCTATATAGCCCACCGCCCTTGACTAATTCAAGGCCATGACGTATTACTTGCCATTTTACGGACGGCTTCTGACCGTAACATCCAACTGGGGATACGAGGACCGTCAAAAGACTCACCCATTTCCATGGCAAGAACCCCGAACCCCTCCCCAACCCCTCATGACCAAAGGCTATAGCCCACCGCCTCGGCGATTATTTCACGCGCTGCATACTGGGAATTTCACATTTTTAGGCAGGCTTGATCAGAGCCTCCCACCTGGGCACACGAGACCCTTAAAAACTGTACCCATTTCCGACGCCCAGAGCCCCGAACGCCCCTTCCCAACCCCTCATGACCAGCACTATAGCCCACCGCCTCAGCGATTACTATTTCACGCTACTGCTCCACTGGTATTTCTTACATTTTGTGAAGGCTTCTGACCGTAGCCTCCCACTGGGTCACACGAGGACCCTCAAAAGATCAGACCCATTTTCGACGCCCAGAGCCCCGAACGCCCTCCCCAACCCCGCGGATTTAAAGGCTATAGCCCGGCCGCCTGTGACTATTTCCACGCGCTGCGCTACTGGCATTTCTTGCCATTTTAGGGCAGGCTTCGTCAGTAGCCTCCCACTGGGCATACGAGGACCCTCGAAAAGACTCAGACCCATTTCCGACGCCTGTGAGCCCCCTGAACGCCCTACCCAACCCTCATGACCAAAGGCAATAGCCCACCGGCTTGAGACTATTTCACGCTGTCACTGGGCATTTCTTGCCATTTTAGGGCAGACTTCTGACCAGAGGCTCCTGGGCACACGAGGACCCTCGAAAAGACTGTACCCATTTCCATGACCAGAGCCTCGAACCCCTCCCAACGCCATGGGACCAAAGGCTATATCCCACCGCCCCAAGCGACTATTTCATGCACTGCGCTGTGGGCATTTGTTGCCATTTTAGGGCAGACTTGACCGTAGCCTCCCACTCGGGCACACGAGGACCCTCGAAAAGACTCAGTACCCATTTCATGACCAGAGCCCCTCGAACCCTCCCCAACCACAAGGACCAAAGGCTATAGCCCACCGCCTTGACTATTTGACGCGCTGCGACGCTGGGTATTACTTGCCATTTTACGGCCGGCTTCTGACCGTAACATCCAACTGGGCACACGAGGACCGTCAAAAAGACTGTACCCATTTCCGATTGCAAGAAGCCCCCAACCCTCCCCTAACCCCCCGAACCAAAGGTTATAGCCCACCGCCTCGGCATGACTTATTTCACGCGCTGCGACGCTCGGAATTTCTTGCCATTTTAGGGTAGGCTTCTGACCGTAGCCTCCCACTGGGCACACGAGGACCCTTAAAAAAACTGTACCCATTTCCGATGGCAAGAACCCCCGAACGCCCCTCCCCAACCCCCGCGGACCAAAGGCTATAGCCCACCGGCCTCGGCGACTATTTCACGCGCTGCGCCGCTGGGCATTTCTTGCGATTTTAGGGCAGGCTTGATCAGTAGCTCACATGGCACACGAGGACCTCGAAAATATCAGGCCCATTTCCGATGACCAGTAGTCCCGAGCCCCTCCCCAACCCCTGAAGGACCAAAGTTATAGCCTGCCTCGGCGATTATTTCACGCGCTTGGCATTTCTTGCCATTTTAGTAGTGCTTCCGGGTCAGAGCCTCCCACCTGGGCCCACTAGGACCCTCGAAAAGACTGACCCATTTCCCGACGACAGTAACCCCGAACCCCCACCCCAACCCTCATGGACCAAAGGCTATACCCCACCGCCTGCATGACTATTTCACTGCTGCAATCATTGGCATTTCTTGCCATTTTAGGCATGTGGCCTGACCAGAGCCTCCCACTGGGCCCACTAGGACCCTCGATAAGACTGGACCCATTTCGGACTCCCTGAGCCAGCGAACGCCCCTCCCTAACCCCAGCGGACCAAAGGCTATAGCCCACTGCCTGCTGACTATTTCACGTGTCACTGGGCATTTCTTTAAATTTAGGCAGCTTCCTGATCAGTAGCCACATCAAGCACACGAGGACCTCGAAAAGACTGTGCCCATTTTCATGACCAGAGTCCCCGAGCCCCCTCCCCAACCCCCATGACTGGCTATAGCCCGCCGCCTGGGACTATTTCACGCGCTGCAATCACTGGGCTGCTTTTCCATTTTAGTGTGGGCTCACCGTAGCCTCCCACTGGGCACACTAGGACCCTCGAAAAGACTGTACCCATTTCAGACGCCCAGCCCCCACGAACCCCCCACCCAACCCCCTGCGGACCAAAGGCTATAGCCCACCTGCTGATTATTTCACGCACAAGGCCAAGTAGGCATTTCTTGCCACTTTGGAGGCTTCGATCAGAGCCTCCCCTCGGGCACATGTGAGGACCTCGAAGGACTGTACCCATTTCCATGACCAGAGCCCCAAACCCCTCCCAACCCCTCACATCAGCACATAGCCCACCGCCTCGCGATTATTTCACGCGCTGCCACTGGCATTTCTTGCCATTTTAGGGCAGGCTTTTGATCAGAGCCTCATTGGGCACACGAGGACCTCGAAAAGATCAGACCCATTTCCGATGACCAGAGCTCAACCCCTCCCAACGCCATGGGACCAGTATAGCCCACCGGCCCCGGCGACTATTTCATGCACTGCGACGCTGGGCATTACTTGCCAATTTGCAGCAGGCTTCTGACCGTAGCCTCCCACTGGGCACACAAGGACCCTCAAAATGACTGTACCCATTTCCGACACCCAGAGCCCCCCGACCCCCCACCCCCACCCCTGCTGACCAGCATGGCTCACTGCCGGCTCATGACACTTCATTGCCATGTCATTGGTATTTCTTGCCATTTTAGGCAGCTTCACCGTAGCCTCCCACTGGTCACACGAGGACCCTCCAAAAGACTGTACCCATTTCCGATTCCAAGAACCCCCGAACCCCCCTCCCCAACCCTCCGACTAGTTATAGTTCACTGCCCTATTATTTCACGCTGTAAATTGCTGGCATTTCTGCCATTTTAGGCAGTGCTTGACCTCAGAGCCTCCCACCGGGTCACACGAGGACCTCGAAAAGACTGTACCCATTTCCAACGCCTAGAGCCCCCGAACGCCCCTCCCCAACCCCCGCGGACCAATGGCTATAGCCCACTGCCTCATGATTATTTCACGCGCTACTGGCTGTATTTACGATTTTAGGGCAGGCTTCTGACCGTAGCCTCCCACTGGGCACACGAGGACCCTCGAAAAGACTGTACCCATTTCCGACGCCCAGAGCCCCCGAACGTCCCACCCCCACCCCCCCGGACCAAAGGCTATAGCCCACCGCCCAAGCGATTATTTCACGCTGCATCACTGGCATTTCTGCCATTTTAGGGCAGGCTTTTAATCAGAGCCTCACAAGGGCACACGAGGACCCTCGAAAAGACTGTTCCCATTTATGACAGCCAGAGCCTCAACCCCTACCCAACCCTCGTGGACCAAAGGCTATAGCCCACTGGGTTGAGACTATTTCACGCCACAAGGCCATGGCATTTTTGCCATTTTAGGACAAGCTTCTGATCAGAGCCTCCCACTGGCATACGAGGACCCTCAAAAGACTGTACCCATTTCCACAGCTGAGACCTCAACCCCCACCCAACCCTCATGGACCAGGCTATAGCCCACCGGGTTTGCAGACTATTTCACGCTACCGCCACTGGCATTTCTTGCCATTTTAGGCAGGCTTGACAGAGCCTCCCACTGGGCACATGAGGACCCTCGTAAAGACTATACCCATTTCAAACGACCAGAGCCCCGAACCCCTCCCAACGCCTCATGGACCAAAGGCTATAGCCCACCGGCCCCGGCGACTATTTCATGCACTGCGCCGGTGCTTTGTTGCCATTTTTGGGCAGACTTCTGACCGTAGCCTCCATCACACGAGACCCTCGAAAAGATCAGTACCCATTTTCATGACCAGAGCCCTCAACCCCTCCCCAACCATCATGGGACAAAAGGCTATAGCCCACCGCCTCCGATTATTTCACGCGGCCATGCTTGGGAATTTCTCTATTTTAGGCAGGCTTGATCAGAGCCTCCCACTGGGCACACGAGGACCATTAAAAAAACTGTACCCATTTCCGACGCCCAGAGCCCCCGAACGCCCCTTCCCAACCCCCGCGGACCAAAGGCTATATCCCACCGGCCTCGGCGACTATTTCACGCGCTGTTCCACTGGGTATTTCTTGCGATTTTAGGGCAGGCTTCTGACCGTAGCCTCCCACTGGTCACACGAGGACCCTCGAAAAGACTGTACCCATTTTCGACGCCCAGAGCCCCCGAACGCCCCTCCCCAACCCCGCTGGGACGAAGTTATAGCCCACCGGCCCTTGGGTGACTATTTCCACGCTGCGCCATTGGCATTTCTTTGCCATTTTAGGCAGGCTTCGGCCGTAGCCTCCCACTGGGCATACGAGGACCTCGAAAAGACTCAGACCCATTTCCGACGCCTGAGCCCCAACGCCCTACCCAACCCCCTCATGGACCAAAGGCAATAGCCCACCGCCGGAGACTATTTCGCGCCGCTGGGCATTTCTTGCCATTTTACGGCAGACTTCTGATCCAGAGGGCTCCTCACTGGGCACACGAGGACCCTCGAAAAGACTGCACCCATTTCCATGACCAGAGCCTCGAACCCTCCCCAACGCCATGGGACCATTACATCCCACCGCCCCGGCGACTATTTCATGCACTGCGCTGTGGGCATTTGTTGCCATTTTAGGCAGACTTCTGACCGTAGCCTCCCATCGGGCACACGAGACCTCGAAAAGACTGTACCCATTTCCGATGACCAGAGCCCCCGAACCCCCCTCCCCAACCACCGCGGACCAAAGGCTATAGCCCACCGGCCTCGGTGACTATTTGACGCGCTGCGACGCTGGGTATTACTTGCCATTTTACGGCCGGCTTCTGACCGTAACATCCAACTGGGCACACGAGGACCGTCAAAAAGACTGTACCCATTTCCGATTGCAAGAACCCCCGAACGCCCCACCCCAACCTCAAGGGACTAGTACATAGCTCACTGCCTCGGCGACTATTTCACGCTGGCCACTGTCAGCATTTCTTGCAATTTTAGGGCAGGCTTCTGACCGTAGCCTCCCAGTGGTCACACGAGGACCCTCGAAAAGACTGTACCCATTTCCACGCCCAGAGCCCCCCGAACGCCCCATCCCCCCCCATGACTAGCTATAGCCCACCGCCTCGGCGACTATTTCACGCTGCAATCACTGGGCATTTCTTTCCATTTTAGGGTGGCTCTGACAGAGCCTCCCACTGGGCCTACTTAGGACCCTGAAAAGACTGTAACCATTTCCGACGCCCAGAGCCCCGAACGCCCTCCCAACCCTCATGGGACCAGTTATAGCCCACCGCCTCGGCGATTATTTCCACGCGGCTGCGCCTGGCATTTTATGATTTTATGGCAGGCTTCTGACCGTAGCCTCACATCAAGCACACGAGGACCCTCGAAAATACTGCGGCCCATTTCGATGACCAGAGTCCCCGAGCCCCTCCCAACCCCTCATGGACCAAGCATATAGCTGGCTCACGATTATTTCACGCTACACACTGGCATTTCACATTTTAGGCAGTGCTTCTGGTCAGAGCCTCCCACTGGGCACACGAGGACCCTCGAAAAGACTGCACCCATTTCCGACGCCTGTAACTCCCGAACCCCCACCCCAACCCCATGCTGGACTGTTATAGCCCACTGCCCTCATGATTATTTCACGCCAATCATTGGCATTTCTTGCCATTTTAGTGTGTGGCTCTGACCAGTAGCCTCCCACTGGGCCCACTAGGACCCTCGAAAGACTCAGTACCCATTTCCGACGCCCAGAGCCCCGAACGCCCTCCCAACCCCTCATGGGACCAGCACATAGCCCACCTGCCTCGGCGACTTATTTCACGCGCCATGGCCAAGAGGCATTTCTTGCCACTTTCGGGCAGGCTTCTGACCGTAGCCTCCCCCTGGGCACAGGAGGACCCTCGAAAGGACTGTACCCATTTCCGATGACCAGAGCCCCCGAAACCCCCTCCCCAACCCCCGCGTACCAAAGGCTATAGCCCACCGGCCTTGGTGATTATTTCACGCCATGCGCCATTGGCATTTCTTGCCATTTTAGGCAGGCTTTTGATCAGCCTCCTCGGGCACACGAGGACCTCAAAAAGACTGTCCCATTTCCTGGCGACCAGAGCCCTCAACCCCTCCCCAACGCCATGGGACCAAAGGCTATAGCCCACCGGCCCCGGCGACTATTTCAGGCACTGCGACGCTGGGCATTACTTGCCACTGTGCAGCAGGCTTCTGACCGTCGCCTCCCCCTGGGCACACAAGGACCCTCACAATGACTGTACCCATTACCGACGCCTGAGCCCCTCAACCCCCACCCCAACCTGGACCAAAGCATTATAGTCACTGCCTCTGACACTTCACGCACAAGGCCATTGGTATTTTTGCCATTTTTGTGCTGACCGTCAGCCTCCCACTAGTCACACGAGGACCCTCCAAAAGACTGTACCCATTTCCGATGCCAAGAACCCCCCACCCCTCCCAACCCCGCTGGGACCATGGCTATAGGCCACCGCCCGCTGGGTTATTTCACGCGCTGGCTGCCATTGGCATTTCTTTTCGATTTTGGGCAGGCTCTGACCGAGCCTCCCACTGGGCACACGAGGACCCTCGTAAAGACTGTGCCCATTTCCGATGACCAGAGCCCCCGAGCCCCCGAGCCCCTCCCAACCCTCTCAAGGGACCAAAGTTATAGCCAAGGCCGCATGACTTATTTCATGCGCTTGCATGGCATTTCTTGCCATTTTAGGGCAGGCTTCTGACCGTAGCCTCCCACTGGGCACACGAGGACCCTCGAAAAGACTGTACCCATTTCCAACGCCCAGAGCCCCCGAACGCCCCTCCCCAACCCCCGCGGACCAAAGGCTATAGCCCACCGGCCTCGGCGACTATTTCACGCACGCACTGCTGGTATTTCTAGATTTGTGGCAGGCTTGACCCAGAGCCTCCCATCGGGTCACACGAGGACCCTCGAAAAGACTGTACCCATTTCCGACGCCCAGAGCCCCCGAACGCCCCCCCCAACCCCCGCGGACCAAAGGCTATAGCCCACCGGCCTCGGCGACTATTTCACGCGCTGCACCGCTAGGCATTTCTTGCCATTTTAGGGCAGGCTTTTAACCGTAGCCTCCCGCTGGGCACACGAGGACGCTCGAAAAGATCAGATCCATTTCATGACCAGAGCTCCCAACCCTCCCCAACGCCATGACCAGGCTATAGCCCACTGCCCCATGCGACTATTTCATGCACTGCGACGCTGGCATTATTTGGCAATTTACAGCAAGCTCGACCAGAGCCTCCCACTGGGCACACGAGGGACCTCAAAAAGACTGCAGACTGTACCGGCCTGCCAAGAACCCCGGAACTTCCCCAAACCGCCTCTAATCGACTATTTCACACGCCGTGTCACTGGGCATTTTGCCGCTTTAGGGGCAGGTTTCCTGACCAGCCTCCCATCAAGTACACAAGGACCTCAAATGACTCACCCATTTCCGACGCCTGTGAGCCCTGCTAACCCCACCCCAACCTCATGGGATCAAAGGCTTATAGCCCACCTGCCCCATGACTATTTCACGCCTATACTGGCATTTCTATGATTTTGGGCAAGTACCTGATCAGAGGCTCCCTGATCAACACGAGGACCCCTCAAAGACGAGCCTATTTCATGACCAGATCCCCGAGCCCTCCCAACCCCTCATGGACCAGCAAGGTTATAGCCCACTGCCTTGGCTGAATATTTCACGCTGAGCACTGATGGGCATTTCTTGCCATTTTAGGGTGTGCTTTTGACCTCAGCCTCCCATGGCACACCAGGACCATCGAAAAGACTGTGCCCATTTCCACGCCCAGTAGCCCCGAACGCCCCTCCCCAACCCTCATGACCAGCACAGGTAGCCCACCGCCCCATGGCGACAATTCACGCTGCCATGACTGGCATTTCTTATGATTTTAGGCAGTGCTTGACCGTAGCCTCCCACCTCGGGCACACGAGGACCTGCAAAGACTTTACCCATTTCATGCTAAGAACCCCCAACCCTCGTCTCAACCCTCATGGACCAAAGGCTATAGCCCATGTGCCCCATGATTATTTCACGCCGCTACTGGGCATTTCTTGTTATTTTAGGCAAGTGCTTCAGACCGTAGCCTCCCACTGGGCATAAGAGGACCCTCGAAAAGACTGTACCCATTTCCGACAGCCAGAGCCCCCCAACCCCTACCCAACCTCATGACTAAAGGCTATAGCCCACCGCCTCAAGACTATTTCACACGTCACTGGCATTTCTTGCCATTTTAGGGCAGGCTTCTGACCGTAGCCTCCCGCTGGGCACACAAGGACCCTCGAAAAGACTGAACCCATTTCCAATCACCAGAGCCCCCGAACCCCCCTCCCCAACCACAGCGGACCAAAGGCAATAGCCCACCGGCCTCGGCGACTATTTCACGCGCTGCGACGCTGGGTATTACTTGCCATTTTACGTGCTTCTGATCAGAACCTCCAACTCGACACACGAGGACTGGCCAAAAAGACTCGTACCATTTCATGCTAAGAACCCCCGAACCCCTCCCAACCCTCATGGACCAAAGGTTATAGCCCACCGGCCTGGCGATTATTTCACGCTACGCTGGTCATTTCTGCCATTTTAGGGCAGGCTTCTCACCGTAGCTCTCCCACTGGGCACACGAGGACCTCGAAAAGATCTGTACCCATTTTGATGACGAGCCACCAAACCCTCCCCAACCTCATGGACCAGTTACATAGCCCACCGCCTCATGATTATTTCAAGGCTGGCGTCATTGGCATTTCTTGCCATTTTAGTATGTGCTTGACTCAGTAGCCTCCCACTGGTCACACGAGGACCCCCGGAAAAGGTTGTACCCATTTCCGACGCCCAGTGCCCCCGAACGCCACTCCCCAACCCCTCAAGGACCAAAGTTATAGCCCACCTGCCTCATGACTATTTCACGCCTGCACTACTGGTATTTCATGATTTAGGGCAGGCTTCTGACCGTAGCCTCCCACTGGTAACACGAGGACCCTTGAAAAGACTGTACCCATTTTCGACGTCCAGAGCCCCCGAACGCCACTCCCCAACCCCCGCGGACCAAAGGCTCCCACCGGCCTCGGCGACTATTTCACGCGCTGCGCACTACTGGTATTTCTTTATGATTTTAGCAGGCCTCTGACCGTAGCCTCCCACTGGGGACATGAGGACCCTTGAAAAGACTGTACTAATTTCCGACGACCAGAGCCCCGAACGCCTCCCCAACCCCTCATGGACCAGTTACAGCCCACCGGCCTCGGTGACTATTTCACGCGCTGCGCCGCTGGGCATTTCTTACGATTTTATTGCAGGCTTCTGACCGTAGCCTCCCACTGGGCACACGAGGACTGTCAAAAAGACTGTACCCATTTCCGATGCCAACAACCCCCGAACCCCCCTCCCCAATACCAGCGGACCAAAGGCTATAGCCCGCCGGCCTCGGCGACAATTTCACGCGCTGCGCCGCTGGGTATTTCTTGCCATTTTAGGGCAGGCTTCTGACCGTAGCCTCCCACTGGTCACACGAGGACCCTCCAAAAGACTGTACCCATTTCCGATGCCAAGAACCCCCGAACCCCCCTCCCCAACCCCCGCGGACCAAAGGCTATAGCCCACTGCCTCATGATTATTTCACGCGCCACATTGGCATTTCTTTTGCGATTTTGGGGCAGGCTTTGACCATAGCCTCCCACTGGGCACACGAGACCCTCGAAAAGACTGTGCCCATTTCCATGACCAGAGCCCCGAGCCCCTCCCCAACCTCATGGGACTAAAGGCTATAGCCCACGCCTGCTGATTATTTCACGCCATGCGCTAACATTTTCTTATATTTTGGGCAGGCTTGACCATAGCCTCCCACTCACACGAGACCCTAAAAGACTCAGACCCATTTCCGACGCCCAGAGCCCCCGAACGCCTCTCCCAACTCCTCATGACCAGCACAGCCCACCGGCCTCGGTGACTATTTCACGCGCTGCGACGCTGGGCACACGAGGACCGTCAAAAAGACTTTACCCATTTCCGATGCCAAGAAGCCCCCCACCCCCCGCCCCCAACCTCAAGGGACCAAAGCTATAGCCCATGTGCCTCGCTGACTTATTTCACGCTGCCAAGGCCATTGGCATTTCTTGCCATTTCAGGGCAGGCTTCAGACCGTAGCCTCCCACTGGGCATACGAGGACCCTCGAAAAGACTGTACCCATTTCCGATGCCCAGAGCCCCCGAACGCCGCTCCCCAACCCCCGCGGACCAAAGGCTATAGCCCACCGGCCTCGGCGACTATTTCACGCGCCATGTCATTGGCATTTCATGATTTTGGGCAAGGCTTGACCGTAGCCTCCCACTGGCCACACGAGGACCTCGAAAAGATCGTGCCCATTTCCATGACCAGAGCCCCGAGCCCCTCCCAACCCCTCAAGGACTAGGCTATTATAGCCCACCGCCTGATTATTTCACGCTGTACTGCTACATTTCTTGCCATTTTAGGGCAGGCTTCAGACCGTAGCCTCCCACTTGTCACACGAGGGCCCACGAAAATGACTGTACCCATTTCCGACGCCCAGAACCCCCGAACGCCCCTCCCCAACCCCCATGGACCAGCACATGGCCCACCGCCCCATGATTATTTCCACGCTGCACTGGGTATTTCTGCCGATATTAGGGCAGGCTTCTGACCGTAGCCTCCCACTGGTCACACGACGACCCTCGAAAAGACTGCACCCATTTCCGACGCCCAGAGCCCCCGAACGCCCTCCCAACTCCCAAGGACTAAAGCTATAGCCCACCGGCCGCGATTATTTCACGCGCTGCGTCATTGGCATTTCTTGCCATTTTGGGAAGGCTTTGATCAGTAGCCTCACTGGGCACACGAGGACCCTCAAAAGACTGTACCCATTTCCGATGACCAGAGCCCTCGAACCCCTCCCAACGCCATGACTGGCTATAGCCCACCGGCCCCGGCGACTATTTCATGCACTGCGACGCTGGGCATTACTTGCCAATTTGCAGCAGGCTTCTGACCGTAGCCTCCCACTGGGCACACGAGGACCGTCAAAAAGACTGTACCCATTTCCGATGCCAAGAACCCCCGAACCCCCCTCCCCAATCCCCACGGACCAAAGGCTATGGCCCACCGCCATGATTATTTCACGCTTGTGTCATTGGCATTTTCTTGCCATTTTAGGGCAGTGCTCGACCATAGCCTCCCACTGGGCACACACAAGGACCCTCAAATGACTGCTCCATTTCCGACGCCCAGAGCCCCCGAACCCCCACCCCAACCTCATGACTAAAGGCTATAGCCCACCGCCTGCTGATTATTTCACGCAAGGCCATTGGCATTTTTATATTGGGGCAGGCTTCTGACCGTAGCCTCCCACTGGGCACACGAGGACCCTCGAAAAGACTGTGCCCATTTCCGATGACTAGAGTCCCCAAACCCCCCTCCCGAACCCCCGTGGAACAGACGCTATAGCCCACAGGCCCCGGCGAGTATTTCGTGCGTTGCGCCGTTGGGAATTTCTTGCCATTTTAGGGCAGGCCTCTGAACGTAGCCTCCCACTAGCCACACTAGATCCCTTGAGATGACTGTACCCATTTCCGACGCCCAGAGCCCCCGATCCCCCCACCCCAACCCCCGCGGACCAGTTATACTGCTGGCCTGAGAATCTTTCACATGATTCATTGCTGACATTTCTTGCCTTTATAGGGCAGGCCTCCGACCGTAGGCTCCCACTGAGCACGCGACGCTACTCAAAAAGACTAGACCCATTTCCGATGGCCAGAGTCCCCAAACCCCCCTCCCGAACCCCCATGGAACAGACGCTATAGCCCACCGGCCCCGGCCACTATTTCAAGCATCACCATTGGCATTTTTCATTTTATGGCAGTGCTTCACCGTAGCCTCCCACTGGGTACACACGAGGACCCTCGAAAGTCTGTAGCCATTTCCGACGCCCAGAGCCCCGAACCCCTAATCAACCTCATGGATTAAAGGCTATAGCCCACCAGCTGACTATTTCATGCGCTGCGTCACTGGCATTTCTTGCCATTTTAGGCAGGCTGACCGTAGCCTCCCACTGGGCAAGACGAGGACCCTCGAAAAGACTGTACCCATTTCCAAGATCACAGCCCTCAACCCCTCCCAACCCCGGGCGGACCAGGTATAGCCCACTGCCCCATGCGATTATTTCATGCTACTGAGCTGGCATTATTTTGTCATTTTATGGCAGCCTGATCAGAGCTCACATCGGGCACACGAGGACCTCAAAAACTGTACCCATTTACGATGCCCAGAGCCCCGAACGCCTCCCCAACCCCTCATGGACTAAAGGCTATAGCCCACTGCTTGGCGATTATTTCACGTTGTCACCACTGGGTATGTCTTGCCATTTTAGTGGCAGGCTTTGATCAGAGCCTCCCACTGGGCACAAGAGGACCATCGAAACGACTGTACCCATTTCCGACGGCCAGAGTCCCCGAACCCCCTACCCAACCCCCGCGGACCAAAGGCTATAGCCCGGCCTCATGATTATTTCACGCTACTACTGGGTATTTCTTGCCATTTTAGGGCAGGTTTCTGACCATAGCCTCCCACTGGTCACATGAGGACCCTCGAAAAGACTGTACCCATTTCCGACGGCCAGAGGCCCCGAACGCCTCCCAACCTCATGACCAAAGGCTATAGCCCACCGCCTGGCGACTATTTCACGCGCTGCGCATTGGTATTTCTTGTTATTTGGGGCAGGCTTCTGACCGTAGCCTCCCACTGGTCACATGAGGACCCTCGAAAAGACTGTACCCATTTCCGATGGTCAGAACCCCCGAACGCCTCCCAGCCTCACATGGACCAGCGGCTCACTGGCCTGGAGACTCTTTCACATGCATTGCTGACATTTTTTTTGCCTTTATAGGGCAGGCCTCCAACCGTAGGCTCCCTTTGATCAGGGGAGGGTTCTCATAATGTCTCTGCCCAGTTCCGACGGCCAGAGTCCCAAAACCCCCCTCCCGAACCCCCGTGGAACAGACGCTATAGCCCACTGCCCCGCCACTATTTCTGCACTGCGCCACTGGCATTTCTTGCCATTTTAGGGCAGGCTTGATCAGAGCCTCCCATGGGGTACACGAGGACCCTCGAAAAGACTGTACCCATTTCCGACGCCCAGAGCCCCGAAACCCCTCCCAACCTCATGGAGCAAAGACTATAGCCCACCGCCCTGGCTGATTATTTCACGCACCGCTGGACATTTCTGGCCATTTTAGGTGCTCTGACTGCACTCCTCCCACTGGGCACGCGAGGACCCTCGTAAAGACTGTACCCATTTCCGACCACCAGAGCCCCCAAAACCCCTCCCCAACCCCCGCGGAACAAGGGCTATAGCCCACCGGCCCCATGATTATTTCAGGCGCTACTGATGGGCATTTCATTTTAGGGCAGGCTTGACCAGTAGCCTCCCACTGGCACACGAGGACCAAAAGACTGTACCCATTTCATGCCAAGAGCCCCGAACCCCCACGCCAACCCTCATGACCAAAGGCTATAGTCACGCCCGGTGACTATTTCACGCGCTGGCCACTGGCATTTCTTGCCATTTCAGGTGCTTGACCGTAGCCTCCCACCGTCACATGAGGACCTCAAAGACTGTACCCATTTCCGACGGTCAGAACCCCCAAACGCCTCCCCCTGCCACATGACCAGGCTATATCCCACCGGCTCTATGATTATTTCACGCGGCTGCGCTTGGTATTTCTTGCCATTTTAGGGCAGTGCTTGACCGTAGCCTCCCACTGGCACACGAGGACCCTCGAAAAGATCAGACCTTTTCTCGACGGCCAGAGCCCTCGAACCCCCTACCCAACCCTCATGACTGAGTATATAGTCTGGCCTCGGAGACTTCTTCGCTGATGCGTGGGACATTTCTTGCCTTTTTAGGCAGGCATCAGACCGAGGCTCCCACCGAGCACGCTGAGGCTACCTAAAAAGCCTAGACGATTTCCGATGGCCAGAGTCCCAAACCCCTCCCGAACCCCTGTGGAATGACGCTTAGAGCCCACCGCCCGCCACTATTTCAGACACTGCGCTGGCTGGGCATTTTTGCTATTTTAGTGTGCCTGACCAGTAGCCTCCCAATCGGGTACACGAGGACCCTCGAAAAGACTGCACCCATTTCCGACACCTGTGAGCCCCCCAAACCCTCCCAACTCCCATGGAGCAAAGACTATAGCCCACCGCCTCATGACTATTTCACGCCATGCCATGACATTTCTGGCCATTTTAGGGCAGGCTTGACTGCATTCCTCCCACTGGCACGCGAGGACCCTCAGAAGACTGTACCCATTTCACGCACTGTGAGCCCCCAAACCCCTCCCCAACCCCTGCTGGAACAGGGCTATAGCCCACCGGCCTCATGATTATTTCAGGCGCCATACCGATGGGCATTTCTGTTATTTTAGGGCAGGCTTGACTCAGAGCCTCCCACTGGGCACACGAGGACCGTCAAAAAGACTGTACCCATTTCCGATGCCAAGAGCCCCCGAACCCCCCACGCCAACCCCCGCGGACCAAAGGCTATAGCCCGCCGGCCTCGGTGACTATTTCACGCGCTGCGCCGCTGGGCATTTCTTGCCATTTTGGGGCAGGCTTCTGACCGTAGCCTCCCACTGGTCACATGAGGACCCTCGAAAAGACTGTACCCATTTCCGACGGTCAGAACCCCCGAACGCCCTCCCCAGCCCGCGCGGACCAAAGGCTTTCGCCCGCCGGGCTCGGAGACTCTTTCGCGCGATTCGCCGTTGGACATTTTTTGCCTTTATAGGGCAGGCCTCCAACCGTAGGCTCCCACTGAGCACGCGAGGCTACTCAAAAAGACTAGTCCCATTTCCGACGGCCAGAGTCCCAAAACCCCCCTCCCGAACCCCCGTGGAACAGACGCTATAGCCCACCGGCCCCGGCCACTATTTCGTGCACTGCGCCGCTGGGCATTTCTTGCCATTTTAGGGCAGGCTTCTGACCGTAGCCTCCCACTGGGTACACGAGGACCCTCGAAAAGACTGTACCCATTTCCGACGCCCAGAGCCCCCGAAACCCCCTCCCCAACCCCCGCGGAGCAAAGACTATAGCCCACCGGCCTATGATTATTTCACGCTACCGCTGGACATTTCTGGCCATTTTAGGGCAGGCTTCTGACCGTACCCTCCCACTGGGCACGCGAGGACCCTCGTAAAGACTGTACCCATTTCCGACGACCAGAGCCCCCAAAACCCCCTCCCCAACCCCCGCGGAACAAGGGCTATAGCCCACCGGCCTCGGCGACTATTTCGTGCGCTGCGCCGATGGGCATTTCTTGCCATTTTAGGGCAGGCTTCTGACCGTAGCCTCCCACTGGGCACACGAGGACCGTCAAAAAGACTGTACCCATTTCCGATGCCAAGAGCCCCCGAACCCCCCACGCCAACCCTCAAGGACCAGCACATAGCTCACTGCCCTGTGACTATTTCACGCGCTGCGCCGCTGGGCATTTCTTGCCATTTTGGGGCAGGCTTCTGACCGTAGCCTCCCACTGGTCACATGAGGACCCTCGAAAAGACTGTACCCATTTCCGACGGTCAGAACCCCTAACGCCTCCCAGCCTGCTGGGACCAAAGGCTATATCCCACCGCCTCATGATTATTTCCCCACGCGCTGCGCCACTGGTATTTCTTGCCATTTTAGGGCAGGTGCTTCTGATCAGAGCCTCCCACTGGGCACACACAAGGACCCTCGAAAAGACTGTGCCCATTTCCGATGACTAGAGTCCCCAAACCCCCCTCCCGAACCCCCGTGGAACAGACGCTATAGCCCACAGGCCCCGGCGAGTATTTCGTGCGTTGCGCCGTTGGGAATTTCTTGCCATTTTAGGGCAGGCCTCTGAACGTAGCCTCCCACTAGCCACACGAGATCCCTCCGCCCGCCCCCCCCCCCCCCCCCCCCCCCACCCCACCCCCCCCGGGCCCCAGGCTATAGCCACTGGCCTCGAGAATCTTTCATGATTCTGTTGACATTTCTTGCCTTTATAGGGCAGGCCTCCGACCGTAGGCTCCCACTGAGCACGCGAGGCTACTCAAAAAGACTAGACCCATTTCCAATGGCCAGAGTCCCCAAACCCCCCTCCCGAACCCCCATGGAACAGACGCTATAGCCCACCGGCCCCGGCCACTATTTCAAGCACTGCGCCGCTGGGCATTTCTTGCCATTTTATGGCAGGCTTCTGACCGTAGCCTCCCACTGGGTACACGAGGACCCTCGAAAAGTCTGTACCCATTTCCGACGCCCAGAGCCCCCGAACCCCCCTTATCAACCCCTGCGGATTAAAGGCTATAGCCCACCGGCCTCGGCGACTATTTCATGCGCTGCGCCGCTGCGCATTTCTTGCCATTCTATGGCAAGCTTCTGACCGTAGCCTCCCACTGGGCGCACGAGGACCCTCGAAAAGACTGTACCCATTTCCGAAGATCACAGCCCCCGAACCCCCCTCCCCAACCCCGGCGGACCAAAGGGTATAGCCCACCAGCCTCGGCGACTATTTCATGCGCTGAGCCGCTGGGCATTACTTGTCATTTTATGGCAGGCTTCGACCAGTAGCTCACTCACACGAGACCTCGAAAAACTGTACCCATTTCCGACGGCCAGAGCCCCGAACGCCTCCCCAACCCTCATGACCAAAGGCTATAGCCCGCCGGCCTCATTATTTCACGCTGGCTTGGTATGTCTTGCCTTTTTTGGGAAGGCTTCTGAGAGTAACCTCCCCCTGGGTACACGTGGACCATCTAAACGACTGTACCCATTTCCGACGGCCAGAGCCCCCGAACCCCCTACCCAACCCCCGCGGACCAAAGGCTATAGCCCGCCGTCCTCATGATTATTTCACGCCATGCTGGTATTTCTTGCCATTTTAGGGCAGGCTTGACCATAGCCTCCCACTGGGTCACATGAGGACCTCGAAAAGACTGTACCCATTTCCGACCGAGGCCCGAACGCCTCCCCAACCCCTCATGGGACCAAAGCATAGCCCACCGCCCTATGATTATTTCACGCGCTGCATTGGTATTTCTTGCCATTGGCAGGCTTGACCGTAGCCTCCCACTGGTCACATGAGGACCCTCGAAAGACTGTACCCATTTCCGACGGTCGAACCCCGAACGCCTCCCCAGCCCGCCATGACCAGGCTTTCCCACCGCCCGGCCTGAGACTATTCGCCACATTTTTGCCTTTATAGGGCAGGCCCAACCGAGGTCCCACCGAGCACGCGAGGCTACTCAAAAGACTAGTCCCATTTCCGACGCCGTGAGTCCCAAACCCCTCCCGAACCCCCGTGGAATGACGCTTATAGCCCACGCCCCGCCACTATTTCTGCACTGCGTCATTGGCATTTCTTGCCATTTTAGGGCAGTGCATTTGACCGTAGCCTCCCACTGGGTACACGAGGACCCTCGAAAAGACTGTACCCATTTCCGACGCCTGAGCCCCAAACCCCTCCCAACCTCATGGAGCAAAGACTATAGCCCACCGCCTAAGGATTATTTCACGCGCTCACTGACATTTCTGCCATTTTAGGGCATGTGCTTCCGACTGCATTCTCCCACTGGGCACGCGAGGACCTCAGAAGACTGTACCCATTTCCGACGACCAGAGCCCCCAAACCCTCCCAACCCAACATGGAACTATAGCCCACCTGCCCGGCGACTTATTTCAGGCGCCGACGGGCATTATTTGCCATTTTAGTGCTTGACCGTAGCCTCCCATCAAGCACACGAGGACCAAAAGACTGTACCCATTTCCGATGCCAAGAGCCCTCAACCCCCACGCCAACCCCTCATGGACTAGCATAGCCCACTGGCTCGTGACTATTTCGCTGTGTCACTGGCATTTCTTGCCATTTTGGGGCAGGCTTCTGACCGTAGCCTCCCACTGGTCACATGAGGACCCTCGAAAAGACTGTACCCATTTCCGACGGTCAGAACCCCCGAACGCCCTCCCCAGCCCGCGCGGACCAAAGGCTATATCCCACCGGCCTCGGCGACTATTTCACGCGCTGCGCCGCTGGGTATTTCTTGCCATTTTAGGGCAGGCTTCTGACCGTAGCCTCCCACTGGGCACACGAGGACCCTCGAAAAGACTGTACCCTTTTCTGACGGCCAGAGCCCCCGAACCCCCTACCCAACCCCCGCGGACCAGAGTATATAGTCTGGCTCCTGAGACTTTTCGCTGATGCGCCTGTGGACATTTCTTGCCTTTTAGGGCAGGCCTCACCGAGGCTCCCACCGAGCACGCTGAGGCTACTCAAAAGCCTAGACGATGGCCGAGTCCCTAAACCCCCTCCCAACCCCTGTGGAACAGACGCTTAGAGCCCACCGCCCGGGCCACTATTTTCAGACATCACTGGCATTTCTTGCCATTTTAGGGCAGGCTTCTGACCATAGCCTCCCAAGGGCACACGAGGACCCTCATAAAGACTGTACCCATTTCAAGACCACGGCCCCAACCCCTCCCAACCCCAAGGGACTAAAGTTATTGCCCACCAGCCTGGCGATTATTTCATCACCGAGTCACTGGCATTATTTGTCATTTTGGCAGTCTTCCGATCAGAGCCTCCATCAAGGCACACGAGGACCTCGAAAGACTCAGACCCATTTCCGACGGCCAGAGCCCCCGAACGCCTCCCAACCCCGCTGGACAAAGGCTATAGCCCACCGCCTTGCTGATTATTTCACGCTGCGCCATTGGTATGTCTTGCCATTTTATGGCAGGCTCGATCAGTAGCCTCCCATCGGGCACAAGAGGACCTCAAACAATCCATTTCCGACGGCCAGAGCCCCAACCCCTACCCAACCCTCATGGACCAGCTATAGCCCACGGCCTCGGCGATTATTTCACGCGCTGGCCATACTGTGTATTTCTTGCCATTTTAGGGCAGGCTTCTGACCGTAGCCTCCCACTGGTCACATGAGGACCCTCGAAAAGACTGTACCCATTTCCGACGGCCAGAGCCCCCGAACGCCCTCCCCAACCCCCGCGGACCAAAGGCTATAGCCCACCGGCCTCGGCGACTATTTCACGCGCTGCAACGATGGGTATTTCTTGCCATTTTAGGGCATGTGCCTGATCAGTAGCCTCCCACTGGGCACAAGAGGACCTCGAAGGATCAGTACCCATTTCCGACGGCTGAGAGCCCCGAACCCCCCCAACCCTCATGACCAAAGCACATAGCCCACTGGGCTCTGAGACTTTTCACATGACTGCTGGACATTTTTGCCTTTATAGCAGGCCTCCCGACCAGGCTCCCACCGAGCACGCGAGGCTACTCAAAAGACTAGTCCCATTTCCATGGCTGAGTCCCCAAACCACCCTCCCGAACCCCCGGGGAACAGACGCTATAGCCCCCCGGCCCCGGCCACTATTTCTGCATCGCTGGCATTTCTTGCCATTTTAGGCAGGCTTGACCGTAGCCTCCCACTGGTACACGAGACCCTCGAAAGACTGTACCCATTTCCACACCCAGAGCCCCGAACCCTCCCAACCCCCGCTGGAGCAAAGACTATAGCCCACCATGGCGATTATTTCACGCTGCGCCATTGACATTTCTGCCATTTTAGGCAGTGTGCTTCATCAGGCCTCCCACTGGGCACGCGAGGACCTCAGAAGACTGTACCTATTTCGACGCAGCCCAAAACCCCTGCCCAACCCCCTCGGAACAAGAGCTATAGCCCACCGCGAGATTATTTCTGCGCCGCTGGGCATTTCTTGCCATTTTAGGGCAGGCTTCTGACCGTAGCCTCCCACTGGGCACACGAGGACCGTCAAAAAGACTGTACCCATTTTCGATGCCAAGAGCCCCCGCACCCCCCACCCCCACCCCTCAAGGACTATAGCCCACTGCCTTGACTATTTCACGCGCTGCGCCGCTGGGCATTTCTTGCCATTTTGGGGCAGGCTTCTGACCGTAGCCTCCCACTGGGCACACGAGGACCCTCGAAAAGACTGTAACCATTTCAAACGCCCAGAGCACCCGAACCCCCCTCCCCAACCTCCGCGGACCAAAGGCTATAGCCCACCGGCCTCGGCCACTATTTCACGTACTGCGCCGCTAGGGATTTCTTGCCATTTTCGGGTAGGCCTGTGACCCTAGCCTCCCACTGGGCACACGAGGACCCTCGAAAAGACTAGACCCATTCCGACGCCCAGAGCCCCCGAACCCCCCTCCCCAACCCCCGCGGACCAAACGATTTAGCCCACCGGCCTCGGCCACTATTTCACGTGCTGCGCCGCTGGGGATTTCTTGCCATTTTAGGGCAGGCTTCTGACCGTAGCCTCCCACTGGGCACACGAGGACCCTCAAAAAGACTGTACCCATTTCCGACTCCCAGAGGCCCCGAACCCCCATCCCCAACCCTCATGACCACTGTGCTATAGCCCACCAGGCTCTGAGACTATTTCACGCCTCCGCTGGACTTTTTCTTGCCTTTTTAGGTGCCTCGACTGGCTCCCCAATGAGCACGCTGAGGCTACTCAAAAGGCTAGACCCATTTCTGGCCAGAGTCCCCAAACCCCTCCCGAACCCCTGGAACAGACGCTATAGCCCACCGCCCCATGACTATTTCAGTGCACTTCATGGGCTTGCCATTTTAGGCCACGGCTCTGACCGTAGCCTCCCACTGGGCACACGAGGACCCTCGAAAAGACTGTACCCGTTTCACATGACCAGAGCCCCCGACCCCCCTCCCCAACCCCCGCGGACCAAAGGCTATATCCCACCGGCCTCGGCAACTATTTCACGCGCTGCACAGCTGGGCATTTCTTGCCATTTTAGGCCAGGCTTCTGACCGTAGCCTCCCACTGGGCACATGAGGACCCTTGAAAAGACTGTACCCATTTCTGACACCCAGAGCCCCCGATCCCCCCTCATCAACCCTCATGACTAGGCTATAGCCCACGGCCTTGACTATTTCACGATGCGCCATTGGCATGTCTTGCCATTTTACTGCCTCTGAACGTAGCCTCACACTGGGAACTAGAGTACCCTCGAAAAGACTGTACCCATTTCACACTCCCAGAGCACCCGAACCCCCATCCCCAACATCCTCGGACCAAAGCCTATAGCCCACCGGCCTCGGCAACTATTTCACGTACTGCGCCGCTAGGGATTTCTTGCCATTTTCGGGTAGGCCTGTGACCCTAGCCTCCCACTGGGCACACGAGGACCCTCGAAAAGACTAGACCAATTCCGACGCCCAGAGGCCCCCCAACCCCCCCCCCCAACCCCTCGAAACCAAACGATGAGCCCACCGACCTCGCCACTATTTCACGTCAAGGTCATTGGGATTTTCTTGCTATTTTTGGGCAGGCCTCGACCCTAGCCTCCCACTGGCACCCGAGGGACCCTCGAAAAGACTGTACCCATTTCTCATGCCTGAGTCTCCCCGAACGCCTTCTCCCAACCCTCATGACTAAAGCACAGTAGCCCACTGCCCCATGATTATATCACGCGCTACTGGCATTTCTTGCCTTTTTAGGCTGTGCTCGGATCAGATCCTCCCACTAGGCACACGAGGACCCTTGAAAGACTGCGGCCCATTTCTCGACACCCAAAGCCCCGAACCCCTCATCAACCCCTCAAGGACTAATGACTATAGCCCACCGGTCTCGGCATGACTATTTCACGCGCCACGGCTGGACATTACTTGTTATTTTACAGAGGCTTCCACCGTAGCCTCCCACCTGACACACGAGGACCTCGAAAAGACTGCACCCATTTCCCATGCCAAGAACCCCGAACCCCCTCCCCAACCCTCATGACGGGCTATGGCCCACGGCCTCGGCATGATTATTTAACGCTACGGCATTTCACATTTTATTTTAGGGCAGGCTTGATCAGAGCCTCCCACCGGGCACAGAGGACCTCGAAAAGACTCAGAAGACTGTACGCATTCCGATGGCCAAAGCCCCGAACCCCCACTCCAACCCTCATGGAGAAAGGCTATAGCCCACCGGCCTGAGATTATTTCAAGACGCCACTGTGGGACATTTCTGTTTTTAGGCAGGCTTGACCGTAGCCTCCCACTGCGCACACGAGACCGCCCAAAGACTGTACCCATTTCCGATGCCCAGAGCCCCCGACCCCTCGCCAACCCCGCTGGACCAAAGGCTATAGCCCACCGCCCGGCGATTATTTCACGCGCGCCATGCTGGGCATTTCTGCTATTTTAGCCACGGCTCTTACCGGAGCCTCCCACTGGGCACACGAGGACCCTTGAAAACACTGTACGCCATTTCCGACGCCCAGTGCCCCCGATCCCCCCTCATCAACCCCTGGACCAGCTATAGCCCGCCTGCCTCGTGACTATTTCACGGCCACTTGGTATTTCTTTTGCCATTTTACGGCAGGCTTGACCAGTAGCTACCACTGGGCACACGAGGACCCTCGAAAAGAATGTACAAATTTCCAAAGCCCAGAGCACCAACCCCCTCCCAACCTCCATGCCCAGCACATAGCCCACTGCCTCGGCCACTATTTCACGTACTGCGCCGCTAGGGATTTCTTGCCATTTTTGGGTAGGCCTCTGACCCTAGCCTCCCACTGGGCACACGACGACCCTCGAAAAGACTAGACCGATTCCGACGCCCAGAGCCCCCGAACCGCCCTCCCCAACCCCCGCGGACCAAAGGATATAGCCCACCGGCCTCGGCCACTATTTCACGTGCTGCGCCGCTGGGGATTTCTTGCCATTTTAGGGCAGGCCTCTGACCCTAGCCTCCCACTGGGCACCCGAGGACCCTCGAAAAGACTGTACCCATTTCCGATGCCCAGAGCCCCCGAACGCCCCTCCCCAACCCCTGCGGACCAAAGGCTATAGCCCACTGCCTGGCGATTATTTCACGCTGCGCTGCTTGGCATTTTTGCTATTTTAGGCCAGGCTTGACCAGTAGCCTCCCACCGGGCACACGAGGACCTCGAAAAGACTGTACCCATTTCCAATGCCCAGAGCCCCCGAACGCCTCCGCCAACCCCTCAAGGACCAAAGGCTATAGCCCACCTGCCTTGCTGATTATTTCACGCACAAGGCCATTGGTATTTCTTGCCCATTTACGGCAGGCTTCTGACCGTAGCCTCCCACTGGGCACACGAGGACCTCAAAAGACTGTACCCATTTCTCATTCCTGAGGCCCCAAACCCTCCCAACCCCCATGACCAAAGGCTATAGCCCACCGGCTCTGAGACTTCTTCAAGACGCCTCCATTGGACTTTTCTTGCCTTTTTAGGGCAGACCTCAGGCCGTGGCTCCCACTGAGCACGCGAGGCTACTCAAAAAGGCTACACCCATTCGGCGGCCGTGAGTCCCAAACCCCTCCCGAACCCCTGTGGAACAGACGCTTATAGCCCACTGCCCCGGCGATTATTTCTTGCATCACGCGTCAAGGCTTCCGCTATTTTAGCCACGGCCTGATCAGAGCCTCCCACTGGGCACACGAGGACCCTCGAAAAGACTGTACCCATTTCACATGACCAGAGCCCCCGACCCCCCTCCCCAACCCCCGCGGACCAAAGGCTATATCCCACCGGCCTCGGCAACTATTTCACGCGCTGCACTGCTGGGCATTTCTTGCCATTTTAGGCCAGGCTTCTGACCGTAGCCTCCCACTGGGCACATGAGGACCCTTGAAAAGACTGCACTCCATTTCTCGACACCCAGAGCCCCGATCCCCCTCATCAACCCCTCATGACTAAAGATTATAGCCCACCGTCCTTGACTTATTTCACACGCCACGACGCTGATATTATTTTGCCATTTTACGGCAGCTCGACCGTAGCCTCCCATCGACACACGAGGACCTCGAAAAGACTGTACCCATTTCCGATGCCAAGAGCCCCTGGCCCCTACCCAACCCCTCATGACCATGGTCTATAGCCAAACGGTCTCGCGATTATTTAACGAGTCACTGGCATTTTCTTGCCATTTTAGGGCAGGCTTGACCGTAGCCTCCCACCGCCACAGAGCCCCCGAACTCCCTCCCAACCTCATGGACCAAAGGCTATAGCCCACCTGCTGAGACTATTTCTGCTGGCCCGCTGTGGACATTTCTTGCCTTTTTAGGGCATGTGCCCTGAATCAGAGGCTCCCACCGACCACGCTGAGGGTACTCAAAAGACTAGACCCATCATGGCCGAGTGCCCAAACCCTCCCGAACCCCGTGGAATGACGCTATAGCCGACCAGCCCCATGACTATTTCTGCACTGCGCCATTATTTCAGGCCATTTGAGGGCAGGATTCTGACCAGAGCCTCCCACGGGCACACGAGGACCCCTCGAAAAGATCAGAAGCTATTTCCGACGCCCAGAGCCCCGAACCCTCATCAACCCCGCTGGACTAAAGACTATAGCCGACCGTCCTGCTGATTATTTCACGTGGTTGCGCTGGCATTTTCTATTTTAAGCAGGCTTCTGATCAGCCTCCCACTGGGTACACGAGGACCCCGAAAAGACTGTACCCATTTCCGACGCCTGTAACCCCGAACCCCCACTCCCAACCCCCGCTGACCAAAGGCCATAGCTCATCGGCCCTGATTATTTCACGCCACGCCCGCTTAGGGCATTTCTTGCCATTTCGGGCAGGCCTCCGACCGTAGCCTCCCACCCCGAAAACGAGGACCCTCGAAAAGACTGTACCCATTTGGCGACCAGAGCCGCCGAACCTCCTCCCAACCCTCAAGGACCAAAGGCTATAGCCCACCGCCTCGGGACTATTTGACGCTACGCATGACGCTGGCATTTTTGCCATTTTAGCCAGTGCCTGACCGCAGCCTCCCATTGTGGCAAACGAGACCTCGAACGAATGTACCTATTTCCAACGGCCAGAGCCCCGAACCCCCATCAACCTCATGGACCAAAGGCTATAGCCCTCCGGGCTCGGAGACTCTTTCGCACGCTGCGCTGTGGGACATTTCTGGCCTTTTTACGGCAGGCCTCAGATAGTAGGCTCCCACTGAGCACGCTAGGCTACTCAAAAAGACTAGACCCATTTCCGATGGCCAGAGTCCCCAAACCCCCCTCCCGAACCCCCGTGGAATGACGCCATAGCCCCGCCCCTTGTGACTATTTCAGCGCTGGCTGGGTATTTCTTGCCATTTTAGGGCAGACCTTAATCAGAAGGCCCCACTAGGCACACGAGAACCCTTGAGAAGACTGCACTCCATTTCCGACGCCTGCACTTCCGATCCCCAACCCCAACCTCGCTGGAGCAAAGACTATAGCCCGCCGGCTTATTTCACGCTGCTGGCCATTGGCATTTCTTACATTTTAGGCAGGCTTGACCGACCCTCCCAATCGGGCACACTAGGACCTCGAAAAGATCAGACCCATTTCTGATGCCCAGAGCCTCGAACCTCCCTCCCCAACCCTCATGACCAGTTATAGCCCACTGCCCCCGGCGATTATTTCTGCATCACTGTGGCATTTCTGGCCGCTTTTAGGCAGGCTTGACCGTAGCCTCCGACCGCCACACGAGGACCTTCAAAGATCAGACTTTTTCCGACGCCAGAGCTCAACCCCCCACCCAACCTCATGACGCAAAGGCTATAGCCCACCGGGCTTGAGACTATTTCACAAGGCCACTGTGGTACTTTTCTTGCCTTTTTAGGGCAGGGCTCTGACCGCAGGCTCCCACTGAGCACGCGAGGGTACTCAAAAAGACTAGACCCATTTCCGATGGCCAGAGTCCGCAAACCCCCCTCCCGAACCCCGGTGGAACAGACGCTATAGCCCACCGGCCCCGGTGACTATTTCGTACGTTGCGCCGCTAGGCATTTCTTGCCATTTTAGTGTGCCTGATCAGAAGGCCCCACTGGGCACACGAGGACCCTCGAAAAGACTGTACCCATTTCTGACACCCAGAGCCCCCTAAACCCCCTCATCAACCCCCGCAGACTAAAGACTATAGCCCACCGGTCTCGGCGACTATTTCACGCGCTGCGCCGCTAGGCATTTCTTGCCATTTTAGGGCAGGCTTCTGACCGTAGCCTCCCACTAGGCACATGAGGACCCTCGAAAAGACTGTACCCATTTCCGATTCCAAGAGCCCCCGAACCCCTCTCCCCAACCCTCATGACTATGGGCTATAGCCCAACTGCCCTCATGATTATTTCATGCACAAGGTCATTGGGAATTTCTTGCCATTTTATGGCGGTGCTCATGAGCCTCCGACTGGGCACACGAGGACCCTCGAAAAGACTGTTCCATTTCTGATTCCTGTGAGCCCCGAACCCCTCCCAACCATCATGGACCAGGCTATAGCCCACCGGCACAGGTGATTATTTTGTGCACTCAGGTGGCATTTTGTACATTTTAGGGCAGGCTTCTGACAGTAGCCTACCACTGGGCACACGAGGACCCTCGTAAAGACTGTACCATTTCTGATTCCCAGAGCCCCCGAACCCCCCTCCCCAACCCACGCGAACCAAAGGCTATAGCCCACCGGCCTCGGCAACTATTTCACGCGATGCGCCGCTGGGTATTTCTTGCCATGTTAGGGCAGGCTTCTGACCGTAGCCTCCCACTGAGCACACGAGGACCCTCGAAAAGACTGTACCCATTTCCGACCCCCGGAGCCCTGTAACCCCTCCCCAACCCCTGTGGGACCAGCACATAGCCCACCGGCTTCGACGACTTTTTCAAGACGTCGCCATTGGCATTTCTTGCCATTTTAGGGCAGGCTTCTGACCGTAGCCTCCCACTGGGCATACGAGGACCCTCGAAAAGGCTGTACCCATTTGCGACGGCCATAGCCCCCTACCCCACTACCCAACCCCCGCGGACCAAAGCCTATAGCCCACCGGGCTTGGAGACTATTTCGGGCGCTCCGCCGTGGGACATTTCTTGCCTTTTTAGGGCAGGCCTCTGACCGTAGGTTCCCACTGAGCACGCGAGGCTACTCAAAAAGACTAGACCCATTTCCGACAGCCAGAGTCCCCAAACCCCCCTCCCGAACCCTCGTGGAACAGACGCTATATCCCACCGGGCCCTGACTTATTTCAAGTGCTAGGCTTGGGTATTTCTTGCCATTTTAGGGCAGGCCTCTGACCGTAGCCTCCCACTAGGCACACGAGAAACCTTGAGAAGACTGTACCCATTTCCGACGCCCAGAGCCCCCGATCCCCCCATCCCAACCCCCGCGGACCAAAGGTTATAGCCCGCAGGCCTCGGCGACTATTTCACGCTACCATGCGCCTGGGCATTTCTTGCATTTTAGGGCAGGCTCTGACCAGAGCCTCCCACTGGGCACACGAGGAGCCTCGAAAAGACTTTCCCCATTTCTGACACCCAGAGCCCCCCAAACCCCCTCATCAACCCCGCTGGACCAGTGACTATAGCCCACCGCCCCATGACTATTTCACCCACTTCGACGCTGGGCATTACTTGTCATTTTACGGCAGGCTTCGGACCGTAGCCTCCCACTGGGCACACGAGGACCCTCGAAAAGACTGTACCGATTTCCGATGCCAAGAGCCCCCGCACCCCCAACCTCGCGACCATGGGCTATAGCCCACCGCCCCATGACTATTTCCATGCGCCATGTCATTGGCATTTCATGCCATTTCATGGCGGGCTTCTGACCGTAGCCTCCCACTGGGCACACAAGGACCCTCGAAAAGACTGTACCCATTTCCGATGACTAGAGCCCCCGAACCCCCCTCCCAAACCCCCGCGGACCAAAGGCAATAGCCCACTGCCTCTATGATTATTTCACGCGCATGACTGGCATTATTTCTTCCATTTTATGGCAGGCTTCTGACCGTAGCCTCCCACTGGGTACACGAGGACCTTCAAAAAGATTGTACCCATTTCCGATGCCAAGAACCCCAACCCCTCCCAACCCTGCTGGGACCAAAGGGTATAGCCCACCGCCTCGGCTGATTATTTCACGCGGCCATGGCTGGGCATTTCTTGCCATTTTAGGGCAGGCCTCTGACCGTAGCCTCCTACTGGGCACACGAGGACCCTCAAAAAGACTGTACCCATTTCCGATGCCAAGAACCCCCGAACGCCCCTCCCCAACCCCCGCGGACCAGAGGCTATAGCCCACCGGCCTTGGCGACTATTTCATGCGTTCCGCCGCTGGGCATTTCTTGCCATTTTAGGACAGGCTTCTGACCGTAGCCTCCCACTGACCATACGAGGACCCTCTAAAAGACTGTACCCGTTTCTGACAGCCAGAGCCCCCGAACCCCCTACCCAACCCCCGCAGACCAAAGGCTATAGCCCACCGGGCTTGGAGACTATTTCGCCCGCTCCGCCGTGGGACATTTCTTGCCTTTTTAGGGCAGGTCTCGACTGAGGGCTCCCACTCGAGCACGCTGAGGCTACTCAAAAGACTATACCCATTTCCGATGGCCAGAGTCCCCAAACCCACCTACCGAACCCCCGTGGAAAAGTCGCTATAGCCCACCGGACACGTCGACTATTTCGTGCTTTGCGCCGATGTGCATTTCTTGCCATTTTAGGGCAGGCCTCTGATCGTAGCCTCCCACCAGGCACACGAGAACCCTTGAGAAGACTGTACCCATTTCCGCCGCCCTGCGCCCCGATCCCACCCCAACCCTCATGACCAACGCTAAAGCCCGCTGCCCATGATTATTTCACGCGCCACTGGTATTTCTACATTTTAGGCAGGCTTCTGATCAGAGCCTCCCATCCGGGCACACGCGACCCGCAAAAGATCAGACCCATTTCTGACACCCAGAGCCCCGAAACCCCCTCATCAACCCCTGGGACTAAAGAGTATAGCCCACCGTCTCATGACTATTTCACGCTGCCACGACGCTGGCATTACTTGTCATTTTACTAGGATTCTGACCAGAGCCTCCCACTGGGCACACGAGGACCCTCGAAAAGACTGTACCCATTTCCTCATGCCAAGGCCCCTGAACCCCGTCCCCAACCCTCATGGAACAAGGGGCTATAGCCCACCGCCTGACTTATTTCCACGCTATATGACGCTGGCATTATTTCCATTTTACGGCAGGCTTCCTGATCAGAGCCTCCCACTGGGTACACGAGGACCGCCAAAACGATTGTACCCATTTCGGCGCTAAGAACCCCGAACCCCTCCCAACCCTCATGACCAAAGGGTATAGCCCACTGCCTGGGCGATTATTTCACGCTGCGCCATTGGCATTTCTTGCCATTTTAGGGCAGGCTCGACCGTAGCCTCCACTGGGCACACGAGACCTCAAAGATCAGACTCCATTTCCGACGCCCAGAGCCCCTGAAGCCCCCACCCCAACCCCTCAAGGGACTACAGTCACGCCTCGGCGACCATTTCACGCGCAAGGCCATGGCATTTTTATTATTTTAGGGCAGGCTTGACCAGAGCCTCCCACTGGGCACACGAGGACCCTCAAAAGACTGTACCCATTTCATGCCCAGAGCCCCGAACGCCTCCCCAACCTCATGGACCAGCACATAGCCCACCTGCCTTGCTGATTATTTCACGCCAAGGCCTGCTAGGCATTTCCTCATGTATTTTATGGCAGGCTCGACCGTAGCCTCCCATCACACGAGGGCTCAGCCAAAGACTGTACCCATTTCCGATGCCAAGAACCCCCCCAACCCCTCCCAACCCTCATGACCAGAGGCTATAGCCCACCGGCCTTGGCGACTATTTCACGCGTTGCGCCGCTGGGCATTTCTTGCCATTTTAGGACAGGCTTCTGACCGTAGCCTCCCACTGACCATACGAGGACCCTCTAAAAGACTGTACCCGTTTCTGACAGCCAGAGCCCCCAAACCCCCTACCCAACCCCCGCAGACCAAAGGCTATAGCCCACCGGGCTTGGAGACTATTTCGCCCGCTCCGCCGTGGGACATTTCTTGCCTTTTTAGGGCAGGTCTCTGACCGTAGGCTCCCACTGAGCACGCGAGGCTACTCAAAAAGACTAGACCCATTTCCGATGGCCAGAGTCCCCAAACCCCCCTCCCGAACCCCCGTGGAACAGTCGCTATAGCCCACCGGCCCCGGCGACTATTTCGTGCGTTGCGCCGCTGGGCATTTCTTGCCATTTTAGGGCAGGCCTCTGATCGTAGCCTCCCACCAGGCACACGAGAACCCTTGAGAAGACTGTACCCATTTCCGACGCCCAGAGCCCCCGATCCCCCCGCCCCAACCCCCGCGGACCAAACGCTATAGCTCCTGCCGGGCTGATTATTTCACGCACAGGCCATTGGTATTTCTTGCCATTTTAGGGCAGGCTTCTGACCGTAGCCTCCCACTGGGCACACGCGGACCCGCGAAAAGACTGTACCCATTTTTGACACCCAGAGCCCCCGAAACCCCCTCATCAACCCCTGGGGACTAAAGACTATAGCCCACCGGTCTCGGCGACTATTTCACGCGCTACGACGCTGGGGATTACTTGTCATTTTACGGTAGGATTCTGACCGTAGCCTCCCACTGGGCACACGAGGACCCTCGAAAAGACTGTACCCATTTCCGATGCCAAGAACCCCCGAACCCCCCTCCCCAACCCCCGCGGAACAAGGGCTATAGCCCACCGGCCTCGGCGACTATTTCATGCGCCACATTGGCATTTCTGTTATTTTATGGCAGGCTTCGACGAGCCTCAAGACCGGGCACACGAGGACCTCAAAAGACTGCACTCCATTTCTGATGTCCAGAGCCCCGAGCCCCTCCCCAACCCTCAAGGACCAGTTATAACCCACCGGCCCTGTGACTATTTCTGCATCGCTGTGGCATTTCATGCTATTTCAGGGCAGGCTTCGACTGTAGCCTCCCACTGGGCACACATGAGGACACTCAAAAGACTCAGACCCATTTCCGATGACCAGAGCCCCGAAACCCCTCCCCAACCCCTGGGACCAAAGGCTATAGCCCACCGCCCTCATGACTTATTTCACGCTACTATGACACAGCATTACTTTGCCATTTTATGGCAGGCTTCGATCAGAGGCTCCCACTGGCACACGAGGACCACAAAAGACTGTGCCCATTTCCATGCCAAGAGCCCCCAACCCCCACCTGAACCCCTCAAGGACCATGAGGCCTGGCCTCATGATTATTTCACGCACTGCGCCATTGGGCATTTTAGTTATTTTACTAAGCAGCTGACCGAGCCTCCCACTAGGCACACGAGGACCCTCAAAAGACTGTACCCATTTCACCCCTGCACTCTGCACCCCCTCCTCAACCCCTGTGGACCAAAGGCTATAGCCCACTGCCTCGACGACTTTTTCGCTTGCATCACTGGTTATTTCTGCCATTTTAGGCAGGCCTCTGACCGTAGCCTCCCATGCACACACGAGAACTGGCTGAAAAGATCATGTGCCTATTTCCGACGCCTGTGAGCCCCAACCCCTCCCAACCTCATGGACAAAGGCTATAGCCCACCGGCCCCATGACTATTTCAGACACTACTGTATTTTCAGGTTATTTTAGGGCAGTGCTTCGATCAGAGGCCTCCCATCAAGCACACGAGGACCCTCGAAAGGACTGTACCCATTTACTATGTCCAGAGCCCCGAACCACCCTCCCCAAGCCCGAGGACATAAGGCTATAGCCCACCTGCCCTTGCATGATTATTTCACGTGCTGCGCCGCTGGGCATTTCTTGCCATTTTAGGGTAGGCTTCTGACCATAGCCTCCCACTGGGCACACGAGGACCCTCGAAAAGACTGTACCCATTTCCAATGCCAAGAACCGCCGAACCCCGCACCCCAACCCCGCGGACCAAGGGCTATAGCCCACCGGTCTCGGCGACTATTTCACGCGCTGCGCCGCTGGGTATTTCTTGCCATTTTAAGGCAGGCTTCTGACCGTAGCCTCCCACTGGGCACACGAGGACCCTCGAAAAGACTGTACCCATTTCCGACCCCTGTGAGCCCTGCACCCTCCTCAACCCCCGTGGACCAAAGGCTATAGCCCACCGGCCTCGACGACTATTTCGCGCTCTGCATCGCTGGGTATTTCTTGCCATTTTAGGGCAGGCCTCTGACCGTAGCCTCCCACTGCACACACGAGGACCGTCGAAAAGACTGTGCCTATTTCCGACACCTGTGAGCCCTCAACCCCTCCCAACCTTCAAGGGACCAGCAATATAGCCCACCGCCCCGGCGACTATTTCTCAGACACCACGTACTGGCATTGCCATTTTGTGGGTAGGCTTCTGACCAGTAGCCTCCCACCTGGGCACACGAGACCCTCGAAAGGACTGTACCCATTTACTATGCCTGAGTCTCGAACCACCCTTCCCAAGCCCGAGGACATAAGGCTTATAGCCCACCTGCCTCCATGATTATTTCACGTGTTGCGCTACTGGCATTTTCTTGCCATTTTAGTAGGCTTGACCATAGCCTCCCACGGGCACACGAGACCCTCGAAAAGACTGTACCCATTTCCAATGCCAAGAACCCACGAACCAGACCCCAACCTCATGGACTAAGGGCTATAGCCCACCGGTCTCTATGATTATTTCACGCGCCACTGCCATTGGTATTTCTTTTTCCATTTTAAGGTGTGCTGACCGTAGAGCCTCCCACCGGGCACATGAGGACCCTCGAAAAGACTGCACTCCATTTCCCACCCCTGTGAGCCCTGCACTTCTCCTCAACCCCTGTGGACCAAAGGCTATAGCCCACCGGCCTCGACCTATTTCAGCATCGCTGGGTATTTCTTGCCATTTTAGGGCAGGCCTCTGACCGTAGCCTCCCACTGCACACACGAGGACCGTCGAAATGACTGTGCCTATTTCCGACACCCAGAGCCCCCGAACCCCCCTCCCCAACCTTCATGGGACCAAAGCACATAGCCCACCGCCCCCGACTATTTCAGACACTACGCTGGCATTTTGTACATTTTAGGGTAGGCTTGACCGTAGCCTCCCACCGGGCACACGAGGACCCTCGAAAGGACTGTACCCATTTACTATGCCTGAGCCCCGAACAACCCTCCTAAGCCCGAGGACCAGGCTATAGCCCACTGCCTCCATGACTATTTCACATGCCGCTACTGGCATTTCTTGCCATTTTAGGTAGGCTTGACCATAGCCTCCCATCTGGCACACGAGGGCCTCGAAAAGACTGTACCCATATTCATGCCAAGAACCCCGAACTCAAGACCCCAACCTCATGGACCAAAGGCTATAGCCCACCGTCTCGGGACTATTTCACGCTACTGCGCCACTGGTATTTCTTCCCATTTTAGGGCAGCCTTGACAGTAGCCTCCCACCTGGGCACACGAGGACCTCAAAAGACTGTACCCATTTCTAACGACTAGAGCCCCGAACCCCTCCCCAACCCCCGCTGGGACCAGTTATAGGCCACCGCCCGGTGACTATTTCACGCTACTGGCACATGGCATTTTGCCATTTTAGGGCAGGCCTCTGACCGTAGCCTCCCCCTGGGCACACGAGGACCCTCGAAAAGACTGTACCCATTTCCGATGCAAAGAACCCCCGAACCCCCCCCCCAAACCCCTCATGACTAGTTATAGTCCGGCCCTCATGATTATTTCACGCTACGCCGCTTGGTATTTCTTGCCATTTTAGGGCAGGCTTCTGACCGTAGCTTCCCACTGGGCACACAAGGACCCTCGAAAGGATTGTACCCATTTACTATGCCCAGAGCCCCGAACCACCCTCACCAAGCCCGAGGACCAAAGGCTATAGCCCACCGGTCTCGACGACTATTCATTGGTATTTTCATTGTAGGCAAGCTTCTGACCAGTAGCTTCCCACTGGCACACAAGGACCTCAAAAGACTGACTCCATTTCCTCACCCCTGCATCCCCAGACCCTCCCCAACCCCTGTGGGACCAAAGGCTATAACCCACTGCCTCGACGACTTTTTTCAAGGCTGCATCACTGGTTATTTTGCCATTTTAGTGGCAGGCTCTCAATCAGAAGGCGTCCCACTGGGCCCACGACGACCCTCAAAAAGACTGTACCCATTTCTAACGCCTAGAGCCCCGAACCCTCCCAACCCTCATGGGACCAGCACATAGGCCACCGGCCCCTGTGACTATTTCACGCTGCGCCACACTGGCATTTTCACATTTTAGCAGGCCTCGACCGTGGCCTCCCTCACAAGACACGAGGACCCTCGAAAACACTGTACCCATTTCCGATGCCGAGAACCCCCGAACCCCCCCCCCCAACCCCCGCGGACCCAAGGCTATAGCCCTCCGTCTCGATTATTTCACGCTACATTGGTATTTCTTGCCATTTTAGGCATGCTTGACCGTAGGCCTCCCACCTGGGCACACACGAGGACCCTTAAAAGATCAGACTTATTTCCGACGCCTCAGAGCCCCGAACCCCCTCCCAACCCTCAAGGGACTAAAGCATTATAGCCCACTGCCCCGGGCGACACTTTGCACTGCCACTGGCATTTTGTTATTTTGTAGGGCCTGATCAGTAGCCTCCCACTGGGTACACGAGGACCGTCGAAAGGACTGTACCCATTTACTATGCCCAGAGCCCCGAACCCCCCTCCCCAAGCCCGAGAACCAAAGGCTATAGCCCACTGGCATCGGCGACTATTTCACGTGCTGCGCCGCTGGGCATTTCTTGCCATTTTAGGGTAGGCTTTTGACCGTAGCCTCCCACTGGGCACACGAGGACCCTCGAAAAGACTGTACCCATTTCCGATGCCAAGAACCCCCGAACCCCGCACCCCAACCCCCGCGGACCAAAGGCTATAGCCCACCGGTCTCGGCGACTGTTTCACGCACAAGGCCATTGGTATTTCTTGCTATTTTAGGCAGGCTTCGATCAGCCTCCCACTGGGCACACGAGACCTCAAAAGACTGTACCCATTTCTAACGCCCAGAGCCCCGAACCCCCTCCCAGCCCCCGCGACCAGCTATAGGCCACCGCCCTGTGATTATTTCACGCGCACGCACATTGGCATTTTTGCCATTTTCAGGCCTTTGACCGTAGCCTCCCTCGTTACACGAGGACCTCGAAAGACTGTACCTGCTTCCGATGCCAAGAACCCCGAACCCCGACCCCAACCCCACGGACCAAAGGCTATAGCCCACCGGCCTGCTGATTATTTCACGCGCTGCTTGGTATTTCTTACATTTTAGGCAGGCTTGACCGTAGCCTCCCACCGGGCACACGAGGACCTCGAAGGACTGTACCATTTACTATGCCCAGAGCCCCAACCACTCCTCCCCAAGCCCGAGACCAAAGGTTATAGCCCACTGCCTCATGATTATTTCACGTGTACTGGCTGGCATTTCTTGCCATTTTAGGGTAGGCTTGACCATAGCCTCCCACCTGGGCACACGAGACCTCAAAAGACTGTACCCATTTCCGATGCCAAGAACCACCGAACCTCGCAGACCCCAACCCTCAAGGACCAAAGGCTATAGCCCACCGTCTTGCTGATTATTTCACGCGCTGCCATTGGTATTTTCTTACATTTTAGGCAGTGCTTGACCTGAGCCTCCCATCGGGCACACGAGGACCCTCAAAAAGACTGTACCCATTTCTAACGCCCAGAGCCCCCCCACCCCCCGCCCCCAACCCCTCATGGGACCAAAGGCTATATAGCCCACTGCCCTGGGCGATTATTTCACGCCACGCAGTAGGTATTTCTGCCAGGGCAGGCTTCGACCAGCTTCCCACTGGGCACACAAGGACCCTCGAAAAGACTGACCCATTTCCCGACCCCTGTGAGCCCTGCACCCCTCCCCAACCCCTCAGAGACCAAAGGCTATAGCCCACTGCCCTGATTATTTCCACGCTGCCACTGGGTATTTCTTGCCATTTTAGGGCAGGCTTCTGACCGTAGCTTCCCACTGGGCACACAAGGACCCTCGAAAGGACTGTACTCATTTACTATGCCT
The DNA here is from genome assembly GCA_030449925.1 of Citropsis articulata. Taxonomy (NCBI): domain Eukaryota; kingdom Viridiplantae; phylum Streptophyta; class Magnoliopsida; order Sapindales; family Rutaceae; genus Citropsis; species Citropsis articulata. The sequence continues at coordinate 767,844 of JASUUH010000234.1, read as the reverse complement.
AGAGCCCCGAACCACCCTCACCAAGCCCGAGGACCAAAGGTTATAGCCCACTGGCCTCGGCGACTATTTCACGTGCTGCGCCGCTGGGCATTTCTTGCCATTTTAGGGTAGGCTTGACCATAGCCTCCCACTGGGCACACGAGGACCTCGAAAAGACTCAGTACCCATTTCCGATGCCAAGAACCACCGAACCCTGCACCCCAACCCTCATGGACTAGTTATAGCCCACCGGTCTCGGCGATTATTTCATGTGCTGTCATTGGTATTTCTTACATTTTAGGGCAGTGCTTCGATCAGAGAGCCTCCCATCGGGCATGAGGACCTCAAAAGATCAGACCCATTTCTGACGCCCAGAGCCCCCGAACCCCTCCCAACCTCAAGGGACCAAAGGCTATAGCCCACTGCCTCATGATTATTTCAAGCGCTCATTGGTATTTCTTGCCATTTTAGGGCAGGCTTCTGATCAGAGCTTCCCACTGGGCACACAAGGACCTCGAAAAGACTGTACCCATTTCTCGACACCTGAGCCCTGCACCCCCCTCCCAACCCCCAGGACTAAAGGCTATAGCCCACCGTCTCTGATTATTTCACGCTGCGCCTGGGTATTTTTGCACATTTTAGGCAGGCTTGACCAGTAGCCTCCCTCTGGGAACACGAGGACCCTCGACATGACTGTACCCATTTCGACGCCCAGAGTCTCTCGAACCTTTCCCCCAACCTCATGGACTAAAGTTATAGCCCACCGTTTCGGCGATTATTTCACGCTGCTACTGCCATTGGTATTTCTTGCCATTTTAGGGCAGTGCTTCGATCAGAGCTTCCCATCGGGCACACAAGGACCTCGAAAAGACTGTACCCATTTCCGACCCCTGTGAGCCCCCGAACCTCCCTCCCAACCTCATGGACCAAAGGCTATAGCCCACTGCCCCGGGCGACACTTTCGTGCACTGCGCACTGGCATTTTGTACATTTTAGGCAGGCTCGACCGTAGCCTCCCACCGGGTACACGAGGACCTCGAAGGACTGTACCCATTTACTATGCCCAGAGCCCCAACCCTCTCCCAAGCCCGAGAACCAAAGGTTATAGCCCACCTGCCTCATGATTATTTCACGTGTTGCGCCTGGGCATTTCTTGCCATTTTAGGTTAGGCTTGACCGTAGCCTCCCACTGGTACACTAGGACCTCGAAAGACTGTACCCATTTCCATGCCCGTAACCCCGAACCCCCACCCCAACCCTCATGGACCAAAGTTATAGCCCACCGCCTGCTGATTATTTCACGCGCACACATTGGTATTTCTTACCATTTTAGGGCAGTGTGCTTGACCAGTAGCTTCCCACTGGGCACACAAGGACCTCGAAAGGACTGTATTTACTTATGCCCACAGCCCCAACCACCTCACTAAGCCCGAGGACCAAAGGTTATAGCCCACCTGCCCCATGACTATTTCACGTGTTGCGCTGGCTGGCATTTCTGCCATTTTAGTAGGCTTCTGATCAGAGCTCCCATCAAGCACACGAGACCTCAAAAGACTCAGACCCATTTCCACCCCTGTGAGCCCTGCAGACCCTCCCCAACCCCTGTGGACCAGGCTATAGCCCACCGTCTCTTGCTGATTATTTCACGCACCGGCCATTGGTATTTCTTGCCATTTTAGGGCAGACTTGACCAGAGCCTCCCACTGGGCACACGAGGTCCTCAAAAGATCAGACCCATTTCTCGACGCCCAGAGCCCCCGAACCCCCCTCCCAACCCCTCTGACCAAAGGCTGTAGCCCACTGCCTGCATGATTATTTCACGCGCTACCACTGGTATTTCTTGCCATTTTAGCAGGCCTCTGACCAGTAGCTTCCCATCACAGACACGAGGACCGGCCGAAAGATCAGGTTTATTTCCGACGCCCAGAGCCCCGAACCCCTCCCAACCTCATGGGACTAGCACATATAGCCCACTGCCTCACATGATTATTTCACGCACAAGGCATTGGTATTTCTTGCCATTTTAGGGCAGGCTTGACCGTAGCTTCCCATCAAGCACACAAGGACCGCCGAAAAGATCAGACCCATTTCCTCACCCCAGAGCCCTGCACCCCCTCCCCAACCCCTGTGGACCAGGCTTATAGCCCACCGGTCCTTGGTGACTATTTCACGCGCTGCACTGGCCATTGGTATTTCTTGCCATTTTAGTGTGCTTCTGACTCAGAGCCTCCCACTGGGCACACGAGGACCTCAAAAGATTGTACCCATTTCTGAAGCATGTGAGCCCCTCAACCCCCTCCCCAACCCCTCAAGGACCAAAGGTTATAGCCCACCGCCTCGGCTGATTATTTCCACGCTACACATTGGGTATTTCTTGCCATTTTAGGGCAGGCCTCCTGACCGTAGCTTCCCATCACAAGACACGAGGACTGGCTGAATAGATCAGTTTATTTCCGACGCCTGTGAGCCCCTCGAACCCCTCCCAACCTCATGGACTAAAGGCTATAGCCCACCGCCCTTTGCTGATTATTTCATGCTGCCATTGGTATTTCTTGCCATTTTAGGCAGGCTTCGTCAGCTTCCCACTGGCACACAAGGACCTCGAAGACTCAGACCCATTTCCGACCCCAGAGCCCTGCACCCCCACCCCAACCCCGCTGACCAAAGGCGATAGCCCACCGCCTCGATTATTTGACGCTATGGCGCACTGGCATTACTTGCCATTTTAGGTGTCTCGAATCAGAATCTCCCACTGGGAACACGAGAACCCTTGAAAAGACTGTACCCATTTCCGCTAGGCATTTCTTTCCATTTTAGGCAGGTCTCGACCAGAACCTCCCACTGGGTAAACGAGACCCTCAAAAAATGTACGATTTTCGACGGCCAGCAGCCAACCCCTACCCAACCCTCATGGGACTATTATAGCTCAAGGCCGGCGATTATTTCACGCTGCGCTTGGCATTTCTTGCCATTTTAGGGCATGCCTCTGACCGTAGCCTCCCACTGGGCACACGAGGACCCTCGAAAAGACTGTACCCAATTCCGACACCCAGAGCCCCCGAACGCCCCTCCCCAACCCCCGCGGACCGAAGGCTATAGCCCACCGGCCTCGGCGACTATTTGACGCGCTGCGCCGCTGGGCATTACTTGCCATTTTACGGCATGCTTCTGACCGTAGCCTCCCATCGGGCATAAGGACGCCAAAAGACTGCACTCATTTCCGGCATGACCAGAGCCCCCTAAACCCCTCCCCAACCTCATGGACTAGCTTATAGCCCACCGCCCTTGTGACTATTTCACGAGTCTACTTGGGCATGTCTTGCCATTTTAGGGCAGGCTTCTGACCGTAGCCTCCCACTTGGCACACGAGGACCCTCGAAAATACTGTACCCATTTCAGATGACCAGAACCCCCGAAACCCCCGCCCCCACCCCCCCGGACCAAAGGCTATAGCTCACTGCCTCGGCGATTATACGACGCCAAGGCCATTGGCATTACTTGCCATTTTAGTGTGCCTCCTGATCAGTAGCCTCCCACTGGGTACACGAGGACCCTCGAAAGGACTGTACCCATTTACTATGCCCAGAGCCCCGAACCCCCCTCCCCAAGCCCGAGAACCAAAGGCTATAGCCCACTAGCCTCGGCGACTATTTCACGTGCTGCGCCGCTGGGCATTTCTTGCCATTTTAGGTTAGGCTTCTGACCGTAGCCTCCCACTGGGTACACTAGGACCCTCGGAAAGACTGTACCCATTTCCGATGCCCAGAACCCCCGAACCCCCCACCCCAACCCCCGCGGACCAAAGGCTATAGCCCACCGGCCTCATGATTATTTCACGCATGCTGGTATTTCTTACCATTTTAGTGGTGCTTCTGACTCAGAGCTTCCCACTGGGCACACAAGGACCTCGAAAGGACTGTAATTTATTTATTATACCCACAGCCCCGAACCCCCCTCACCAAGCCCGAGGACCAAAGGTTATAGCCCACTGGCCTCCATGACTATTTCACGTGGTTGCGTCATGGCATTTCACATTTTAGGTAGGCTTCTGACCGTAGCCTCCCACTGGGCACACGAGGACCCTCGAAAAGACTGCACCCATTTCTCACCCCTCAGAGCCCTGTGACCCCCTCCCCAACCCCTGTGGACCAGCACATAGCCCACCGGTCTCGGGCGATTATTTCACGCACAAGGCCATTGGGTATTTCTTTGCCATTTTAGGGCAGACTTCTGACCGTAGCCTCCCACTGGGCACACGAGGTCCCTCAAAAGATCAGACCCATTTCGACGCCTGAGCCCCTAACCCCTCCCCAACCCCCGCTGACCAGGCTATAGCCCACCGCTCATGATTATTTCACGCTACGGCCACTGGTATTTCTTGCCATTTTAGGGCAGGCCTCTGACCGTAGCTTCCCATCACAGACACGAGGACCGGCCGAAAAGATCTGTGCCTTATTTCCGACGCCTGTGAGCCCCAACCCTCCCAACCTCATGGACCAAAGGCTATAGCCCACCGCCTCGGCGATTATTTCACGCACAAGGCCATTGGTATTTCTTGCCATTTGTGTATGTGCTTCTGATCAGAGCTTCCCATCAAGTACACAAGGACCGGCCGAAAAGACTGTACCCATTTCCACCCCTGAGCCCTGCACCCCTCCCCAACCCCTGGACCAGTTATAGCCCACCGTCTCATGATTATTTCCACGCGCTGCTCACTGGTATTTCTTGTCATTTTAGGGCAGGCTTCGACCGTAGCCTCCCACCGGGCACACGAGGACCCTCAAAAGATTGTACCCATTTCAAGCACAGAGTCTCAACCCCTCCCAACCCTCATGGACCAAAGGCTTATAGCCCACTGCCTCATGATTATTTCACGCACATGCCATTGGTATTTCTTGCCATTTTAGTAGCAGGCTGTCAGAGCTTCCCACCTGGCACACAAGGACCTCAAAAGACTCACTCCATTTCCCGACCCCTCAGAGCTCCTGACCCCCACCCCAACCCCTCAAGGACCAAAGGTTATAGCCCACTGCCTCATGATATTTGACGCTGCGCTGCTGGCATTACTTTGCCATTTTAGGTGTGTGTCTCGATCAGAATCCTCCCACTGGGAACACGAGAACCCTTGAAAAGACTGTACCCATTTCCGCTAGGCATTTCTTTCCATTTTAGGGCAGGTCTCTGACCGTAACCTCCCACTGGGCAAACGAGGACCCTCGAAAAAAATGTACCCATTTTCGACGGCCAGAGCCGCCGAACCCCCTACCCAACCCTCAAGGACTGGTTATAGCTCAAGGCCAAGGACTATTTCACGCTGCGCCTGGCTGGCATTTCTTGCCATTTTAGGGCATGCCTCTGACCGTAGCCTCCCACTGGGCACACGAGGACCCTCGAAAAGACTGTACCCAATCCCGACACCTGTGAGCCCCTCAACGCCTCCCCAACCCTCATGGATCAAGGCTATAGCCCACCGGCCTCGGCGACTATTTGACGCGCTGCGCCGCTGGGCATTACTTGCCATTTTACGGCATGCTTCTGGCCGTAGCCTCCCACTGGGCATACAAGGACGCTCGAAAAGACTGTACCCATTTCCGATGACCAGAGCCCCCTAAACCCCCTCCCCAACCCCCGCGGACCAAAGGCTATAGCCCACCGGCCTCGGTGACTATTTCACGCGCTGCAACGCTGGGCATTTCTTGCCATTTTAGGGCAGGCTTGACCAGAGCCTCCCATCGGGCACGCTGAGGACCCTCAAAAGACTGAACCCATTTCACCACTGAGCCCCCTAAACCCCTCCCCAACCTCATGGACCAGTTATTATAGCCCACCGCCTCGGGCGATTATTTGACGCGTCATACTGGGCATTATTTACCATTTTAGCATCCGACAAGAGCCTCCCATCGGGCACACGAGGACCCTCGAAAATACTGTACCCATTTCCGATGACCAGAGCCCCCTAATACCCCCAACCCCGCTGACCAAAGGCTATAGCCCACTGCCTCATGATTATATGACGCTACTGCGTCACTGGCATTACTTGCCATTTTAGGGCAGCCTGATCAGAGCCTCCCACTGGGCACACGAGGACCCTCGAAAATACTGTACTCATTTTCGATGACCAGAGCCACCTAAACCCCCTCCCCAACCCCCGCGGACCAAAGGCTATAGCCTACCGGCCTCGGCGACTATATGACGCGCTGCGCCGCTTGGCATTACTTGCCATTTTAGGGCAGGCCTCTGACCGTAGCCTCCCACTGGGCACACGAGGACCCTCGAAAAGACTGTACCCATTTACGACGACCAGAACCCCTGAAACCCCCTCCCCATCCCCGGGGACCAAAGGCTATAGCCAACTGCCTCGCATGATTATTTCACGTGGCGTCATGGCCATTTCTTGCCATTTTAGGCAAGCTCTGACTGAGCCTCCCATCAAGCACACGAGGACCCTTGAAATGACTGTACCCATTTCTGACTACCAAAGCCCCCAAAACCCCCAACCCCAACCCCTCATGGGACCAGTACATAGCCCACTGCCTTGGTGACTATTTCACCGCTGCGCCCGCTGGCATTTCTTGTCATTTCAGGGCAGGCCTCTGACCGTAGCCTCCAACGGGGCACACGAGGACCCTCGTAAAGACTCAGACCATTTCCGACGCCCTCCCACCCCCGCGGACCAAAGGCTACAGCCCACCGCCCTCGTGACTATTTCCACGCGCTACTACTGGGATTTCTTACCATTTTTCGGGCAGGCCTCTGACCGTAGCCTCCCACCGGGCACACGAGACCCTAGAAAAGAATCTACCCATTCGACCACTGTGAGCCCCTAAACCGCCTCCCAACCCTCAAGGACTAAAGGCTATAGCCCACTGCCTCGGCGATTATACGACGCACATTGGCATTACTTGCCATTTTAGGGCATGTGCCTGACCTGTAGCCTCCCACTGGCACACGAGGACCCTCGAAAATACTGCCCATTTCCACGACCAGAGCCCCCTAAACCCTCCCCAACCCTCATGACAAAGGTTATAGCCTTTCACCGGCCTCGGTGACTATTTCACGAGCTACGCCTTGGCATGTCTTGTTATTTTAGGGCAGTGCTTCAATCAGAGCCTCCCACTTGGCACACGAGGACCCTCGAAAATACTGTACCCATTTCAGATGACCATAACCCCTAAACCCTCCCAACCTCATGGACCAAAGGCTATAGCCACCGGCCTCGGCGATTATATGACGCCAAGGCCACTGGCATTACTTGCCATTTTAGGGCAGGCCTCCTGACCGTAGCCTCCCATCAAGCACACGAGGACCCTCGAAAAGACTGTACCCATTTACGACGACCAGACCCCCTGAAACCCCCTCCCATCCCCATGGACCAGCTTATAGCCAACTGCCTGGCGACTATTTCACGCACTGGCACACCATTTTTCACATTTTAGGGCAGGCTTCGATCAGAGCCTCCCACTGGCACACGAGGACCCTTGAAATGACTGTACCCATTTGACTACCAGAGCCCCGAAACCCCTCCCCAACCCCTCAAGGACCAGGCTACATAGCCCACCGCCTGTGACTATTTCACGTGCTGCCACTGGCATTTCTTGTCATTTCAGGGCACGCTTCTGACCGTAGCCTCCAACGGGGCACACGAGGACCCTTCAAAAGACTGTACCCATTTCTGACGACCCTCCCCAACCCCCGCGGACCAAAGGCTATAGCCCACCTGCCATGGCGATTATTTCACGCCATGCGTCACTGGCATTTCTTACTATTTCGGGCAGGCCTCTACCAGTAGCCTCCCACGGGGCACACGAGGACCCTCAAAAAGACCCACCCATTTCTCGACGACTGTGAGCCCCTAAACCGCCTCCCCAACCGCCAAGGACTAAAGTTATAGCCCACTGCCTCGGCGACTATATGACGCTACGGCCATTGGCATTACTTGCCATTTTAGGGCGTGCCTCCTGACAGAGCCTCCCATGGCACACGAGGACCCTCGAAAATACTGCACCCATTTCCCGACCCACTGTGAGCCCCTAAACCCCTCCCCAACCCCGGACAAAGGCTATAGCCTACCGGCCTCGGTGACTATTTCACGCGCTACGCCGCTGGGCATGTCTTGCCATTTTAGGGCAGGCTTCTGACCGTAGCCTCCCACTGGGCACACGAGGACCCTCGAAAATACTGTACCCATTTCAGATGACCAGAACCTCCTAAACCCCCTCCCCAACCCCCGCGGGCCAAAGGCTATAGCCTACCGGCCTCGGCGACTATATGACGCGCTGCGCCGCTGGGCATTACTTGCCATTTTAGGGCAGGCCTCTGACCGTAGCCTCCCATCAAGGCACACACGAGGACCCTCGAAAAGACTCACCCATTTATTTACGACCAGTAACCCCTGAAACCCCTCCCCATCCCTCATGGGACCAAAGGCTATAGCCAACCGGCCTCATGATTATTTCACGCAAGCTGCCATTTCTTTATTTTAGTGTGCTCAATCGACCGTTGCCTCCCACTGGGCACACGAGGACCCTTGAAATGACTGTACCCATTTCTGACTCACCGTGAGCCCCCAAACCCCTCCCCAACCCCTGCTGGACTCAGCTATAGCCCACCGCCTCTATGGACTATTTCACGTGTCGCCACTGGCATTTCTTGTCATTTCAGGCAGGCCTCTGATCAGAGCTCTCCAACGGGCACACGAGGACCCTCGAAAAGACTGTACCCATTTCCGACGCCTCCCAACCCTCATGGACCAAAGGCTATAGCCCACTGCCTGGCGATTATTTCACGCGCCGCTGGGCATTTCTTACCATTTTCGGGCAGGCCTCTGACCGTAGCCTCCCACTGGGCACACGAGGACCCTCGAAAAGACTCTACCCATTTCCGACGACCAGAGCCCCCTAAACCGCCTCCCCAACCCCCGCGGACCAAAGGCTATAGCCCACCGGCCTCATGATTATATGACGCTGGCGCCATTGGCATTACTTGCCATTTTAGGGCAGGCCTCTGACCGTAGCCTCCCACTGGGCACACGAGGACCCTCGAAAAGACTGTACCCATTTCCGACACCCAGAGTCCCCGAACGCCCCTCCCCAACCCCCGCGGACCAAAGGATATAGCCCACCGGCCTCGGCGACTATTTCACGCGCTGCGCCGCTGGACATTTCTTGCCATTTTAGGGCAGGCCTCTGACCGTAGCCTCCCACTGGGCACACGAGGACCCTCGAAAAGACTGTACCCATTTCCGACGCCCAGAACCCCCGAACGCCCCTCCCCAACCCCCGCGGACCAAAGGCTATAGCCCACCGTCCTCGGCGACTATTTCACGCGCTGCGCCGCTGGGCATGTCTTGTCATTTTAGGGCAGGCTTCTGACCGTAGCCTCACACTGGGCACACGAGGACCCTGGAAAAGACTGTACCCATTTCCGACGACCAGAACCCCCGAAACCCCCTGCCCAACCCCTCATGGACCAGCACATAGCCCACCGGCCTCGTGACTATTTCACGTGCTGCGACTGGCATTTCTTGTCATTTCAGGGCAGGCCTCGACAGAGCCTCCAATCTGGGACACGAGGTCCCTCGAAAAGACTGTGACCCATTTCCGACGCCTCCCAACCCCGCTGGATCAAAGGCTATACCCCACCGCCTCGGCGATTATTTGACGCGCCACATTGGCATTACTTGTTATATTAGGCAGCCTCTGACCGAGCCCCGCCATCACACGAGGACCCTCGAAAATAATGTACCCATTTCCGACGCACTCAGAGCCCCTAAACCCTCCCCAACCCTCATGGACCAAAGTTATAGCCCAACGGCCCCATGATTATTTCACGCGCCACTGGCCATATTTCTTGTTATTTTAGGCAGCCTGACCAGTAGCCTCACATCGGGCACACGAGGACCCTCGAAAAGACTGTACCCATTTCTGACTAGCAGAGCCCCCCAAACCCCCCCCCCAACCCCTCAAGGGACCAGCACATAGCCCACCGGCCCTCAGTGACTATTTCCACGTGTTGCGCTCACTGGCATTACTTGCCATTTTAGGCAGTGCCTGACCGTAGCCTCTCACTGGGCACACGAGGACCCTCGAAAATAATGTACCCATTTCCGACGATCAGAGCCCCCTAAACCCCCTCCCCAACCCCCGCGGACCAAAGGCTATAGCCCACCGGCCTCAGTGACTATTTCACGCGCTGTGCCGCTTGGCATGTCTTGCCATTTTAGGGCAGGCTTCTGACCGTAGCCTCACACTGGGCACACGAGGACCCTCGAAAAGACTGTACCCATTTCCGAAGACCAGAACCCCCCCAAACCCCAACCCAACCCCTCATGACCAAAGGCTGTAGCCCACTGCCCTATGACACTTAATCACAAGGTCCACTGGCATTTCTTGCCATTTTAGGGCAGGCTTCTGACCGTAGCCTCCCACTGGGCACACGACGACCCTCGAAAACACTACCCATTCCTGACAACCAGAGCCCCCAAACCCCCTCCCAAACCCCCCCGGACCAATGGCTATAGCCCACCGGCCTCGGTGACTATTTCACGTGCTGCGCCGCTGGGCATTTCTTGTCATTTCAGGGCAGGCCTCTGACCGTAGCCTCCCACTGGGCACACGAGGACCCTCGAAAAGACTGTACCCATTTCCGAAGACCAGAACCCCCGAAACCCCCTCCCCAACCCCCGCGGACCAAAGGCTGTAGCCCACCGGCCTCGGCGACAATTTAACGCGCTGCGCCGCTGGGCATTTCTTGCCATTTTAGGGCAGGCTTCTGACCGTAGCCTCCCACTGGGCACACGAGGACCCTCAAAAAGACTGTACCCATTTCTGACGCCCAGAGCCCCCGAACCCTTTCCCCAACCCCCGCGGACCAAAGGCTATAGCCCACCGTTCTCGGCGACTATTTCACGCACATGCCATTGGTATTTCTTGCCATTTTAGGGCAGGCTTCTGACCAGAGCTTCCCAATTGGCACACAAGGACCTCGAAAAGACTGTACCCATTTCCTCACCCCTGTGAGCCCTCAACCTCCCTCCCTAACCTCATGGGACTAAAGTTATAGCCCACTGCCCCGGCGACACTTTCGTGCATCATGTCATTGGCATTTCAGGTTATTTAGTGTGCTGATCAGAGCCTCCCACTGGGTACACGAGTACCCTCGAAAGGACTGTACCCATTTACTATGCCCAGAGCCCCGAACCCCTCCCAAGCCCGAGAACCAAAGGCTATAGGCCCACTGCCTCAGCGATTATTTCACGTGTCGCTAGCCTGGCATTTCTTGCCATTTTGGTAGGCTTCCTGACCGAGCCTCCCACCTGGCACACTAGGACCCTCGGAAAGATCAGACCCATTTCCATGCCTGTAACCCCGAACTCCCACCCCAACCCTCTGGACCAAAGCACAGTAGCCCATCACCTCATGACTATTTCCCACGCATTACTGGTATTTCTTACCATTTTAGCAGGTGGCCTCTAATCAGAGCTTCCCACCCGGGCAACACAAGTGACCCCGAAAGGACTCCAGACGATTTACTATGCCCACAGCCCTCAACCACCCTCACCAAGCCTGAGGACCAAAGGTTAGCCCACCTGCCTTTACTATTTCACGTGTTGCTACCGCTCATTTCTTGCCATTTTGTGTGGTAGGCTCGATCAGAGCTTCCCACTGGGCACACGAGGACCTCGAAAAGACTCACCCATTTCCGACCCCCTGAGCCCCAGACCCCCCCACCCCCACCCCCCTGGACCAAAGTTATTATAGCCCACCGGTCTCTTGACTATTTTCACGCACAAGGCCATTGGTATTTCACATTATTTAGTTCAGGTTCCTGACCGTCAGCCTCCCACCGGGCACACGAGGTCCCTCAAAAGACTGTACTCCATTTCCTCGACGCCCAGAGCCCCCGAACCCTCCCCAACCCCTGCTGACCAAAGGCTTATAGCCCACCTGCCTCGGCGATTAATTCACGCACAAGGCCACATGGTATTTCTTTTTGCCATTTTAGGCAGGCCTCTGACCGTAGCTTCCCATCACAAGACACGAGGACCGTCAAAAGATCAGGCTTATTTCACGCCTGAGCCCCCAACCCTCCCCAACCTCATGACCAAAGGTTATAGCCCACCTGCCTTGCTGATTATTTCACGCCAGCCATTGGTATTTTTATTGCCATTTTGGCAGGCTTGATCAGAGCTTCCCACCTGGCACACAAGGACCGCCGAAAAGATCAGACCCATTTCCTCACCCCTGTGAGCCCTGCACCCCCTCCCAACCCCGTGGACCAAAGGCTATAGCCCACCGGTCTCGGCTGATTATTTCACGGCCAGGCCACTTGGGTATTTTGCCATTTTGTGGCAGGCTTTCGATCAGAGCCTCCCATCGGGCACACGAGGACCCTCAAAAGATTGTACCCATTTCTGAAGCATGAGCCCCGAACTCCCCCTCCCAACCCCTCATGGACCAAAGGCTATAGCCCACTGCCTCGGCGATTATTTCACGCTACGCTACACTGGTATTTCTTGCCATTTTAGGGCAGGCCTCTGACTGAGCTTCCCATCACAAGACACGAGGACCGGCCGAATAGATCAGGCTTTATTTCACGCCTCAGAGCCCCGAACCCCCTCCCTAACCCTCAAGGACCAAAGGCTATAGCCCACTGCCTCGGCGACTATTTCCCATGCACTGCGCCATTGGTATTTCTTGCCATTTTAGTAGGCTTCGTCAGAGCTTTCCCAATCGGGCACACAAGGACCTCGAAAAGACTCAGACCCATTTCCGACCCCTGTGAGCCCTGCACCCCTCCCCAACCCCCGCTGGACCAAAGTTATTATAGCCCACTGCTCGGCGATTATTTGACGCGCTATGCCACTGGGCATTACTTGCCATTTTAGTATGTGTCTCGATCGAACCTCCCAATCGGGAACACGAGAACCCTTGAAAAGACTGTACCCATTTCCGCTTAGGCATTTTTTTCCATTTTAGGGCAGGTCTCGATCAGAACCTCCCACTGGGCAAACGAGACCTCAAAATTATTTTCGACGGCCGAGAGCCGAACCCCCACCCAACCCTCAAGGACTACTGTTATAGCTCAAGGCTGGGCGATTATTTCACGCTGCTGCGCTGGCATTTCTTGTCATTTTAGGGCATGCCTCTGATCTAAGCCTCCAACTGGGCACACGAGGACCCTCGAAAAGACTGTACCCACCGACACCTGTGAGCCCCTGAACGCCTCCCAACCCCCTCATGGACTGGCTATAGCCCACCGGCCTCGGCGACTTATTTGACGCACTGCGCTAAGGCATTACTTGCCATTTTACGGCATGCTTCTGAATCAGAGGCCTCCCACTCATACAAGGACGCCAAAAGACTGTACCCATTTCCGGCATGACCAGAGCCCCTAAACCCTCCCAACCCCGCTGGGACCAGCTATAGCCCACCGCCTCGATTATATGATGACGCTGCACCGCTTGGCATTACTCACATTTTAGGCAGGCCTCTGACCGTAGCCTCCCATCGGGCACACGAGGACCTCAAAGACTGTACCCATTTACGACGACCAGAACCCCTGAAACCCCCTCCCCATCCCCCGCGGACCAAAGGCTATAGCCAACCGGCCTCGGCGACTATTTCACGCGCTGCGCCGCTGGCCATTTCTTGCCATTTTAGGGCAGGCTTCTGACCGTAGCCTCCCACTGGGCACACGAGGACCCTTGAAATGACTGTACCCATTTCTGACTACCAGAGCCCCCGAAACCCCCTCCCCAACCCCCGCGGACCAAAGGCTATAGCCCACCGGCCTCGGTGACTATTTCACGTGCTGCGCCGCTGGGCATTTCTTGTCATTTCAGGGCAGGCCTCTGACCGTAGCCTCCAACGGGGCACACGAGGACCCTCGAAAAGACTGTACCCATTTCCGACGCCCCTCCCCAACCCCCGCGGACCAAAGGCTATAGCCCACCGGCCTCGGCGACTATTTCACGCGCTGCGCCGCTGGGCATTTCTTACCATTTTCGGGCAGGCCTCTGACCGTAGCCTCCCACTGGGCACACGAGGACCCTCGAAAAGACTCTACCCATTTCCGACGACCAGAGCCCCCTAAACCGCCTCCCCAACCCCCGCGGACCAAAGGCTATAGCCCACCGGCCTGATTATATACGACGCGGTCATTGGCATTACTTTGCCATTTAGTGGCAGGCCTCACTGTAGCCTCCCATCACACGAGAGACCTCGAAACATACTGCACCCATTTCCGACGACTGTGAGCCCCTAAACCCCTCCCCAACCCTCATGACAAAGGCTATAGCTCACTGCCCTCGGTGACTATTTCACGAGCCACGCCATTGGGCATGTCTCATTATTAGGGCAGTGCTTCTGACCGTAGCTTCCCACTTGGCACACGAGGACCCTCTAAAATACTGCACTCCATTTCAGATGACCGTAACCCCTAAACCCCTCCCCAACCCCATGGACTAAAGGCTATAGCCCACCGCCTCATGACTATATGACGCTATGGCTACTTGGCATTACTTGCCATTTTAGGCAGTGCTCTGACCGTGTAGCCTCCCACTGGCACACGAGGGCCCCTCTAAAAGACTGTACCCATTTACTTACGACGACCGTAACTCTCAAACCCCTCCCATCCCTCATGGGACCAAAGGCTATAGCCAACCGCCATGATTATTTCACTGCTACTGGCTATTTCTTTCACATTTTAGGGCAGGCTTGACCTCAGAGCCTCCCACTGCACACACGAGGACCCTTGAAATGGCTGCACGGCCCTGACTACCAGAGCCCCTGAAACCCCCGCCCCAACCCCTCAAGGGACCAGTTATAGCCCACCGCCCTCGTGACTATTTCCCACGTGTTGCGGCCACTGGCATTTCTTGTCATTTCAGGGCAGGCCTCTGACCGTAGCCTCCAACGGGGCACACGAGGACCCTCAAAAGACTGTACCCATTTCTGACGCCCCTCCCCAACCCCCTCATGGGACCAAAGGCTTATAGCGACCGCCTCATGGATTATTTCACGCCATTGCGCCAAGCTGGCATTTCTTACTATTTTCGGCAGGCTTCTGACCGTAGCCTCCCACTGGGCACACGAGGACCCTCGAAAAGACACTACCCATTTCTGACTACCAGAGGCCCCCAAACCGCCTCCCCCCTCATGACCACATAGCCCACCGGCCTCATGATTATATGACGCGGCTGCGCCAGGCATTTCTTGCCATTTTAGGGCTGGACTCTGAACGTAGCCTCCCACTGGGCACACGAGGACCCTCGAAAAGACTGTACCCATTTCCGACACCCAGAGTCCCCGAACGCCCCTCCCCAACCCCCGCGGACCAAAGGATATAGCCCACCGGCCTCGGCGACTATTTCACGCGCTGCGCCGCTGGACATTTCTTGCCATTTTAGGGCAGGCCTCTGACCGTAGCCTCCCACTGGGCACACGAGGACCCTCGAAAAGACTGTACCCATTTCCGACGCCTAACCCCGAACGCCTCCCCAACCCCGCATGACCAGCACATTGCCCACTGCCCTCATGATTATTTCACGCGCATGCGCTTGGCATGTCTTGTCATTTTAGTATGTGCTTCACCAGTAGCCTCACACGGGCACACGAGACCCCTGAAAAGACCCAGTACCCATTTCCGACGACCAGAACCCCCGAAACCCCCGGCCCCACCCCCGCGGACCAAAGGCTATAGCCCACCGGCCTCGGTGACTATTTCACGTGCTGCGACGCTGGGCATTTCTTGTCATTTCAGGGCAGGCCTCTGACCGTAGCCTCCAACGGGGGACACGAGGTCCCTCGAAAAGACTGTACCCATTTCCGACGCCCCTCCCCAACCCCCGCGGATCAAAGGCTATACCCCACCGGCCTCGGCGAATATTTGACGCGCTGCGCCGCTGGGCATTACTTGCCATATTAGGGCAGGCCTCTGACCGTAGCCTGCCACTGGGCACACGAGGACCCTCGAAAATAATGTACCCATTTCCGACAACCAGAGCCCCCAAACCCCCCCCCCAACCCCCGCGGACCAACGGCTATAGCCCAACGGCCTTGGGCGACTATTTCACGCCATTGCGCCATTGGCACATTTCTGTTATTTTAGGCAGCCTTCTGACCAGTAGCTGCCATCGGGCACACGAGGACCCTCAAAAGACTGCACTCCATTTCCTGACTAGCAGAGCCTCTCAAACCCTCCCAACCCCTCATGGGACCAGTTATAGCCCACCGGCCTCGTGACTATTTCACGTGCTGCGCTGGCTGGCATTACTTTTCATTTTTGGCAGGCCTTGACCGTGAGCCTCTCATCACACACGAGGACCTCAATAACACGAGGACCCTCAAAAGACTGTACCTATTTCCAAGACCAACCCTCAAACCCTCCCAACCTCAAGGGACCAAAGCAGAGCCCACCGGCCTGGCTGACACTTAACGCACAAGGCTCATTGGCATTTTCTTACATTTTAGGGCAGTGCTTCTGATCAGGCCTCCCACCGGGCACACACGATCACCCTCGAAAACACTACCCATTCCCCGACAACCGTGAGCCCCCAAACCCTCCAAACCCCCGACCATCGGCTATAGCCCACCGCCCGTGACTATTTCACGTGTCATTGGCATTTCTTGTCATTTCTGTGGCAGGCCTGACTGTAGCCTCCCACCTGGGAACACTAGGACCATCGAAAAGACTGTACCCATTTCCGAAGACCAGAGCCCCCAAACCCTCCCCAACCCCTCATGGACTAAAGGTCAGAGCCCACCGCCTCATGACACTTAACGTCATTGGCATTTCTTGCCATTTTAGGGCAGGCTTCTGACCGTAGCCTCCCACTGGGCACACGACGACCCCCGAAAACACTACCCATTCCTGACAACCAGAGCCCCCAAACCCCCTCCAAAACCCCCCCGGACCAATGGCTATAGCCCACCGGCCTCGGTGACTATTTCACGTGCGCGCTTAGGCATTTCTTGTCATTTCAGTGGCAGGCTGACTGTAGCCTCCCACCTGGGCACACGAGGACCCCGAAAAGACTGTACCCATTTCCCGACACCTGTAGTCCCCGAACGCCCTCCCAACCCCTCATGACCAAAGGATATAGCCCACCGCCTCATGATTATTTCACGCAATGCCACTGGCATTTCTTTCTATTTTAGGGCAGGCTTCTGACCGTAGCCTCCCACTGGGCACACGAGGACCCTCGAAAAGACTGTACCCATTTCCGACCCCCAGAGCCCCAGACCCCCCCTCCCCAACCCCCGCGGACCAAAGGCTATAGCCCACCGGCCTCGGCGACTATTTGACGCGCTGCGCCGCTGGGCATTACTTGCCATTTTAGGGCAGGTCTCTGACCGTAACCTCCCACTGGGAATACGAGAACCCTTGAAAAGACTGTACCCATTTCCGCTAGGTACTTCTTTCCATTTTAGGGCAGGCCTCTGACCGTAGCCTCTCACTGGGCACACGAGGACCCTCGAAAATATTGTACCCATTTCCGACGATCAGAGCCCCCGAAACCCCCTCCCCAACCCCTCAAGGACCAGTTATAGCTCACGGGCGTCATGCGACCATTTCACGCTTGCGCACTGGCATTTCTTGCCATTTTAGGGCATGCCTCTGACCATAGCCTCCAATTGGGCACACGAGGACCCTCGAAAAGACTGTACCCAATTCCGACACCCAGAGCCCCCGAACGCCCCTCCCAACCTCATGAGCTTAAGGCTATAGCCCACCGCCTCATGATTATTTGACGCTACCATGGCTAGCATTACTTGCCATTTTACGGGCATGCTTCTGACCGTAGCCTCCCATCGGCATACAAGGACGCCAAAAGATTGTACCCATTTCATGACCGTGAGCCCCCTAAACCCCTCCCCAACCCCGGGACTGATAGGGCTATAGCCCACCGGCCTCGGTGACTATTTCACGCGCTGCAACGCTGGGCATTTCTTGCCATTTCAGGTCAGGCTTCTGACCGTAGCCTCTCACTGGGCACACGAGGACCCTCGAAAAGACTGTACCCATTTCCGACGACCAGAGCCCCCTAACCCCCGCGGATCAAAGGCTATAGCCCACCGGCCTCGGCGACTATTTGACGCGCTGCGCCGCTGGGTATTACTTGCCATTTTAGGGCAGGCCTCTGACCGTAGCCTCCCACTGGGCATACGAGGACCCTCGAAAATACTGTACCCATTTCCGATGACCAGAGCCCCATAAACCCCCTCCCCAACCCCCGCGGACCAAAGGCTATAGCCTACCGGCCTCGGCGACTATATGATGCGTCACTGGCCAAGCATTACTTGCCATTTTAGGGCAGGCCTCTGACCGTAGCCTCCCACTGGGCACACGAGGACCCTCGAAAATACTGTACCCATTTCCGATGACCAGAGCCCCCTAAACCCCCTCCCCAACCCCCGCGGACCAAAGGCTATAGCCCACTGCCTGGCGATTATATGACGCGCCATACCGCTTGGCATTATTTGCCATTTTAGGCAGGCCTCGACCGTAGCCTCCCACCTGGGCACACGAGACCCTCGAAAAGACAGACCCACCACGACGACCAGAACCCCCTGAAACCCCTTCCCATCCCCTGGGACCAAAGGCTATAGCCAACCGGCTCATGATTATTTCACGCACAGGCCACATATTTCTTGCCATTTTATGGCAGTGCTTCTGACTGTAGGCATCCCATCACACGAGGACCCTTGAAATGACTTCTACCCATTTCTGACTACTGTGAGCGCCCAAACCCCTCCCCAACCCCTCATGACCAGTTATAGCCCACCGCCTCGTGACTATTTCCCACGTGTTGCGTCACTGGCATTTCTTGTCATTTCAGTGGCAGGCCTCTGATCAGAACCTCCAATCGGGCACACGAGGACCCTCGAAAAGACTGTACCCATTTCCGACGCCCTCCCCAACCCCCGTGGACCAAAGGCTATAGCCCACCGGCCTCGGCGACTATTTCACGCGCTGCGTCACTGGGCATTTCTACATTTTCGGCAGGCCTCCGACCGTAGCCTCCCATCGGGCACACGAGGACCCTCGAAAGACTCTACCCATTTCTGACCACTGTGAGCCCCTAAACCGCCTCCCCAACCTCAAGGACCAGGCTATAGCCCACCGCCTCGGCGACTATATGACGCGGCCATGTCATTGGCATTACTTGCCATTTTAGGGCGTGCCTGACCGTAGCCTCCCACCTGGCACACGAGGACCCCGAAAATACTGTACCCATTTCCCACTCACCGAGCCCCTAAACCCTCCCAACCCCTCATGACCAGCACATAGCCCACCGCCCCTGTGACTATTTCACGCCACGCCACTTGGCATGTCTTGCCATTTTAGGGCAGTGCTTCAATCAGAGCTCCCACTGGGCACACGAGGACCCTCAAAATACTGCACCCATTTCAGATGACCAGAGCCCCTAAATCCCTCCCCAACCTCATGGACCAGGCTATATAGCCCACCGCCCATGACTATACGACGCCAAGGCGCTACTGGCATTACTTGTTATTTTAGGGCAGGCCTCTGACTGTAGCCTCCCACTCAAGCACATGAGGATCCTCAACAGACTGTACTCCATTTACTTACCACCAGAACCCCGAGACCCTCCCATCCCCCTGCTGGACCAGCTATAGCCAACCGCCTTTATGGATTATTTCACGCTACTGGCTGGCTATTTCTTGCCATTTTAGGGCAGGCCTTTTGATCAGTAGCCTCCCATCACACGAGGACCCTCGAAAAGACTGTACCCATTTCCCGACGCCTGTAGCCCCTAAACCGCCTCCCAACCTCAAGGACTATAGCCCACTGCCTGGCGATTATATGACGCCTGCGCCATTGGCATTACTTGCCATTTTAGGGCAGGTCTCTGACCGTAGCCTCCCACTGGGCACACGAGGACCCTCGAAAAGACTGTACCCATTTCCGACGCCCAGAACCCCCGAACGCCCCTCCCCAACCCCCGCGGACCAAAGGCTATAGCCCACCGGGCTTGGAGATTATTTCGCGCGCTCTGCCGTGGGACATTTCTTTCCTTTTTAGGGCAGGCCTCTGACCGTAGGCTCCCACTGAGCACGCGAGGCTACTCAAAAAGACTAGACCCATTTCGGATAGCCAGAGTCCCCAAACCCCCCTCCCGAACCCCCGAGGAACAGACGCTATAGCCCACAGGCCCCGGCGAGTATTTCGTGCGTTGCGCCGTTGGGAATTTCTTGCCATTTTAGGGCAGGCCTCTGAACGTAGCCTCCCACTAGCCACACTAGATCCCTTGAGAGATGACCCACTCCACGCCCAGAGCCCTGATCCCCACCCCAACCCCCGCATGACCAAAGGCTATAGCTTCCGCCGGGCTCTGAGAATCTTCATGATTCGCCGCTTGACATTTCTTTCCTTTATAGGCGTGCCTCCCAATCAGAGGCTACCACTGAGCAAGCGAGGCTACTCAAAAAGACTAGACCCATTTCTGATAGCCAGAGTCCCCAAACCCCCTCCCGAACCCCCGTGGAACAGACGCTATAACCCACCGGCCCCGGCCACTATTTCGTGCACTGCGCCGCTGGGCATTTCTTGCCATTTTATGGCAAAGCTTCCTCGTGAGCCTCCCACCTGGGTACACGAGACCTCGAAAAGTCTGTACCCATTTCCGACGACCAGAGTCTCGAAACCCCTCCCCAACCCCTGTGGACCAAAGGTTATAGCCCACTGCCTCGGCGATTATTTCATTGCTATACCAAGGCCATTTCTGTTATTTTAGGGCAGCTTTGATCAGAGCCTCCCACCTGGGCGACGAGGACGCTGAAAAGACTGTACCCATTTCAAGACCACATCCCTCGAACCCCTCCCCAACCCCCGTGGACCAAAGGATATAGCTCACTGCCGGGCGACTATTTCTAAGCGCGCTGCGCCAAGTATGTCTTGCACATTTTAGGGCAGTGCTCGGATCAGAGCCTCCCATCTGGGCACACGAGGACCTCAAAAGATCAGTACCCATTTCCACGACCTCAGAGCCCTCAAACCCTCCCAACCCCTGTGGGACCAAAGGATATAGCCCACTGCTACGGCGACTATTTCAAGGCGCTGCGCTCTGGCATGTCTTGCCATTTTAGGGCAGGCTTCTGACCGAAGCCTCCCACTGGGCAAACGAGGGCCTCGAAAAGACTGTACCCATTTCCGATGACCAGAGCCCCAAACCCCTCCCAACCCCTGTGGACCAAAGGTTAAATGCCCACCGCCTCATGATTATTTCACGCTTGGCTGGCATTTCTTGCCATTTTAGGGCAGGCTTGACCAGAGCCTCCCATCATGACGAGACGCTGAAAGACTGTACCCATTTCCGACCACTGAGAGCCTCAAACCCCTCCCAACCCCTCATGGGACCAAAGGCTATAGCCCACCAGCCTCGGTGTGACTATTTCACGCGCTGCGCTACTGGCATTTCTTGCCATTTTAGGGCAGGCTTCTGACCGAGCCTCCCACCTGGGCACACGAGGACCTCGAAAAGACTCCATTTTCAATGCCTGTAGCCCTTAACTTCCTCCCAACCCCTCATGGACCAATGGCTATAGCTCACCGCCCTGGCGACTGCTTCACGCATTGGCCATTGGACTTTCTTGCCATTTTAGGGCAGGCTTGATCAGTAGCCTCCCACCTGGGCGACGAGACGCCTCGAAAAGACTGCACCCATTTCAAGACCACATCCCCCGAACCCCTCCCAACCCCGGCGGATCAATAGCCCACCAGCCTCAAGAACTATTTCATATACCGAGTCACTGGCATTATTTGTCATTTTATGGCAGTGCTCGATCAGATAGCCATCAAGCACACACGAGGACCCTCAAAAGACTGACCCATTTCCGACGGCCAGAGCCCCCGAACGCCTCCCCAACCCCTCATGGACCAAAGGCTATAGCCCACCGCCCTTGCTGACTATTTCACGCGCCATTACCACTGGTATGTCTTGCCATTTTAGGGCAGGCTTCTGACCGAGCCTCCCACCGGGCACAAGAGGACCTCGAACGATCTGTACTCCATTTCCGACGTGCCAGAGCCCCGAACCCCCTACCCAACCCTCAAGGACTAAAGGCTTTTAGCCCGGGCCGGGCCGATTATTTCACGCGCTACAGCCACTGGGTATTTCTTGGCATTTTAGGCAGGCTTCCTGACCGAGCCTCCCATCGGGTCACATGAGGACCTCAAAAGACTGTACCCATTTCCGACGTGCCAGAGCCCCCGAACGCCTCCCAACCCCTGGACCAAAGCACATAGCCCACCGGCCCCATGATTATTTCACGCACGCCTGGCTGGGTATTTCACATTTTAGGCAGGCTCGATCAGAGCCTCCCACCTGGGCACAAGAAGACCTCGAAGGACTGTACCCATTTCCCAATGCCGTGAGCCCCCAACCCCTACCCAACCCCTCAAGGACTGGCTATAGTCTCGCCGGCCTTGAGACTTTCACATTCATTGCTGGACATTTTTGCCTTTATAGGCAGGCCTCCGATCAGACGCCTCCCTAATCGAGCACGCGAGGCTACTCAAAAGACTAGTCCCATTTCCGATGGCTGTGAGTCCCCAAACCCCTCCCAACCCCTGGAACAGACGCTTATAGCCCACCGCCCCTGCCACTTATTTCTGCATCGCCACATTGGCATTTCTTGCCATTTTAGGGCAGGCTTCGACCAGAGCCTCACCACTGGCACACGAGGACCCTCGAAAAGACTGTACCCATTTCCGACGCCTGAGCCCCCAAACCCCTCCCAACCCCGCTGAGCAAAGACTATAGCCCACCTGCCTCATGATTATTTCACGCGCATGCGCTACATTTCTTGCCATTTTGGGCAGGCTTGACCGTAGCCTCCCACTGGTCACATGAGGACCCTCGAAAAGATCTGACCCATTTCCGACGGCCGAACCCCCGAACGCCTCCCAACTCACATGCGGGACCAAAGGCTATATCCCACCGGCCCCATGATTATTTCACGCGCTGGGTATTTTTGCATTTTAGGCAGGCTTGACCAGAGCCTCCCATCACACGAGGACCTCGAAAGACTCAGACTTCTTTCCTGACGGCCAGAGCCCCTCAACCCCTACCCAACCCTCATGACTGTAGTCTATAGGCCTCACTGGCTCTGAGACTCTTTCGCTGATGCGCTGTGGGAAATTTCTTGCCTTTTAGGCAGGTCTCAGACCAGAGGCTCCCACCGAGCACGCTGAGGCTACTCAAAAGCTCAGACCCATTTCCGCCGGCCAGAGCCCCCGAACCCCCCCCCAACCCCGTGGACTAAAGGCTATATCCCACCGGCCTCGGCGACTATTTCACGCGCTGCCCAGCTGGGCATTTCTGCCATTCTAGGCAGGCTTCGACCAGTAGCCTCCCACCGGGCACACGAGGACCCTCAAAAGACTGTACCCATTTCCGACCCCTGAGGCCCCAACCCCCATCCCCAACCCTCATGGACCAGATCAGGTTCTAATGAGCACGCGAGGCTACTCAAAAGGCTAGACCCATTTCATGGCGGCCAGAGTCCCCAAACCCTCCCGAACCCCTGTGGAACAGACGCTTATAGCCCACCGCCCTGCGACTATTTCTGCACTGGCATTTCGGGCCATTTCAGCCACGGCCTCGACTGTAGCCTCCCACCGGGCACACGAGGACCCTTGAAACACTGACCCATTTCGACGCCTGTAACCCCGATCCTCATCAACCCTCATGACCAAAGGCTATAGCCCGGCCTGTGACTATTTCACGCTGCGCCACACATTACTGCCATTTTAGGCAGTGGCTCGACCATAGCCTCCCACTGGCACTTGAGAACACCAAAAGACTGCACCATTTCCACGACCGTAACCCCAACCCCCCCCCAACCCCCTGGAACAAAGGCTATAGACCACCGCCTCGCGACTTATTTCACGCGATGCGCATTGGCATTTCACATTTTAGGCCAGCTTCCGACCAGAGCCTCCCACTGGCACACGAGACCTCGAAAAGACTGTACCCATTTCCGACGCCTGTGAGCCCTGTAACTTCCCTCCCAACCTCATGGACCAGTTATAGCCCACCGCCTCGACTCGCTTCACGCTGGCCAAGGCCACGGCATTTCTTGCCATTTTAGGGCAGGCCTCTGACCGTAGCCTCCCACTAGGCACACGAGGACCCTTAAAAGGACTGTACCCTTTTCCGACGACCAGAGCCCCCTAAACCCCCACCCCAACCCCTCAAGGGACCAGTTATAGCCCACTGCCTTGTGACTATTTCTATGCGCCACACTGGTATTTCTGTTATTTTAGGCAGGCTCAATCTGTAGCCTCCCACCGGGCACACGAGGACCCTCGAAAAGACTCAGACTCCATTTCCCACCCACTGCAGCCCCAAACCCCTCCCCAACCCCCGTGGACCAAAGGTTATACCCACCGCCTCGGGCGATTATTTCATGCGCCACTGGTATTTCTTGCCATTTTAGGCAGTGCTTCTGACTGAGCCTCCAATCTGGCACACGAGACCTCGAAAAGATCAGACCCATTTTCACACCTGAGCTCCTGTAACTTCCCTCCCAACCCCGCTGACCAGTATTATAGCCCACCGGCCGCGGTGACATTTTCACGCGATGCGCCGCTGGGCATGTCTTCCCATTTTAGGGCAGGGCTCTGACCATAGCCTCCCACTGGGCACTTTAGAACACTCGAAAAGACTGTACCCATTTCCGACGACCAGAACCCCCGAACCGCCCTCCCCAACCCCCGCGGAACAAAGGCTATAGGACCACTGCCTCATGATTATTTCACGCACTGGCGCGCTACTGGCATGTCTTGTCATTTTAGGGCAGGCTAGACTGCTCCCATCGGGCACTCGAGGACCTCGAAAAGACTGTACCATTCCAACCCACTAGATCCTCAAACCCTCCCAACCCCGTGGACCAAAGGATATAGCCCACTGCCATGACTATTTCACAAGGCCACTGGCATTTCTTGCCATTTTAGGGCAGTGCTTCCGACTGTAGCTCCAATCACACACGAGGACCCTCGAAAAGACTGTACCCATTTTCGATGCCCAGAGCCCCAGAACTTCCCTCCCCAACTCCCGCGGACCAAAGGCTATAGCCCACCGCGCTCGGCGACTATTTCAAGCGATGCGCCGCTGGGCATTTCTTGCCATTTTAGGGCAGGCCTCTGACCGTAGCCTCCCACTAGGCACACGAGGACCCTCAAAAAGACTGTACCTATTTCCGACGACCAGAGCCTCCTAAACCCCCTCCCCAACCTCATGACCAGTTATAGCCCACCGCCCTTGGTGACTATTTCCACGCGCTACTGGTATTTGATGCCATTTTAGGCGTGCTCGACCAGAGCTCCCACCTGGGTACACGAGGACCCTCGAAAGTTCAGACCCATTTCGACGACCATAGCCAAACCCTCCCAACCCCTCATGGACCAAAGGCTATAGCCCACCGCCTCGGGCGATTATTTGACGACGCTACCGCTTTGCATTTCTTGCCATTTTAGTGTGCTTCGACCGTAGCTCCAACTGGGCACACGAGGACGCCAAAAGGACTCAGACCCATTTCCGACGACCAGTGAGCCCCCAAACCCCTCCCAACCCCTCATGGACCAGCATTATAGTCCACCGGCTCATGACTATTTCCCGTGACTATCATTGGTATTTCTTGCCATTTTAGGGCAGGCCTCTGACCGTAGCATCCAACTGGGCACACGAGGACCCTCAAGAAGACTGTACCCATTTCTGACGACCAGAGGCCCCGAAACACCTTCCCCAACCTCAAGGACTAAAGTTATAGCCCACCGGCCTTGGCGATTATTTCACGCACAAGGCCATTGGCATTTCTTGCCATTTTAGGGCAGGCTTGTGACCGTGGCCTCCCACTGGGCACACGAGGACTCTTGAAAAGATTGTACCCATTTCCACCACTGTGAGCCCCGAAACCCTCCCAACCCCCTCATGGACCAAAGGCTATAGCCCACCAGCCCTAAGTGACTATTTCCACTGGCCATTGGCATTTCTTGCATTTTAGGGCGTGCTTCTGACCGTAGAGCCTCCCACCTGGGCACACGAGATCTCGAAAAGACTGTACCCATTTTCAATGCCTGAGCCCTCTAACTTCCTCCCAACCCCTGCTGACCAATGGCTATAGCTCACCGCCCCATGACTGCTTTCACGCACAAGGCCCATGGCATTTTTGCCATTTTAGGTCAGCCTTGACCGTAGCCTCCCACTAGGCACACGAGGACCCTCAAAAGACTGTACCCATTTCCTGGACGCACTCAGAGCCCCGAACGTCTCCTTCCCAACCCTCATGGGACCAAAGGCTATAGCCCACCGGCCCTGGTGACTATTTCACGCTGGCCACTGGCATTTTGCCATTTTAGGGCAGGCTTGACCGAGCCTCCCACTGGGCACACACGAGGACCCTCGAAAGACTGTACCCATTTCCGAGGACCAGAGCCCCTAAACCCCTCCCCAACCTCATGACCAGCACATAGCCCACCGCCCTTGGTGATTATTTCACGCTGGCCACTGGGCATTTCTTGCCATTTTAGGGCAGTGCTTGACTGTAGCCTCCCACTGCGCACACGAGGACCTCGAAAAGACTGTACCCATTTCTCATTTACCTGAACCTCAAACACCTTCCCCAACCCCTCATGAACAAAGGCTATAGCCCACCGCCTCACGATTATTTGACGCGGCCGCTTTGGCATTTCTTTTCCATTTTAGGTGCCTGAATCAGCCTCCCACTGGGTACACGAGGACCCTCGAAAAGACTGACCCATTTCCCGACGCACTGAGCCCCAAACCCCTCCCCAACCCCTCATGGGACCAGGCTATAGTCCACCGCCCTGACTATTTCCGTGACTGCTGGTATTTCTTGCCATTTTAGGCAGGCCTCGATCAGCCTCCCACCGGGCACACGAGACCTCAAGAAGACTGTACCCATTTCCGACCCACTGTGAGCCCCTCAAACCCTCCCCAACCCCTGTGGACCAAAGGTTATAGCCCACCGCCCGCTGACTATTTCACGCGCCACTTGGCATTTCTTGCCATTTTAGTAGGTGCCTCGATCAGAAGGCCTCCAACTGGGCACACGAGGACCCTCAAAAGATCAAAGACTCACCATTTCGACGATTTAGAGCCTCTAACCCCTCCCCAACCCTCATGGACTAAAGGCTTATAGCCCACCAAATTTTGGTGATAATTTCACGCCATTGGCATTTCTTGTTATTTTAGGGCAGTGCTTGACCGTAGCCTCCCACTGGGCACACGAGGACTGGCCGAAAAGATCAGACCATTTCCGAGGACCAGAGCCCTCAAACCTTTCCCTAACCCCGCTGGGACTAAAGGCTATAGCCCACCGGCCTTGGTGCCTATTTCACGCTGCGCCATTGGGCATTTTCTTACATTTTAGGTGCTCGACCGTAGCCTCCCACTGGGCAAACGAGGACCCTCGAAAAGACTGTACCCATTTCCGATGACCAGAACCCCCGAAACACCTTCCCCAACCCCCGCGGAACAAAGGCTATAGCCCACCGGCCTCGCGACTATTTGACGCGCTGCGCCTCTTGGAATTTCTTTCCATTTTAGGGCAGGCTTCTGACCGTAGCCTCCCACTGGGCACACGAGGACCCTCGAAAAGACTGTAACCATTTCCGACGACTGTGAGCCCCTAAACCCCTCCCAACCCTCAAGGACTAAAGCATAGCCCACCGGCCTTGGTGACTATTTCACGCACTGGCCATGGCATTTCTTGCCATTTTTAGGCAGTGATTGTGACCAGAGCCTCCCACTGGGAACTCGAGGACACTCGAAAAGACTGACCCATTTCCGATGACCAGAGCCCCTAAACCCCTCCCAACCTCATGGACTAGTTATAGCCCACCTGCCTCGGCGACTGCTTACGCCAAGCGCCACTGGCATTTCTTGCCATTTTAGGGCAGGCCTCTGACCGTAGCCTCCCAAGAGGGCACACGAGGACCTCGAAAAGACTGGTGACCCATTTCCTACCCACTGAGCCCCGAACGCCCTCTCCCAACCCCCGCGGACCAGCACATAGCCCACCGCCTCAGTGACTATTTCACGCACAGGCCACTGGCATGTCTTTATTTTAGGGCAGTGCTTGACCAGTAGCTCACCATGGGCACACGAGGACCTCAAAAGATTGTACCCATTTCCGACCACTGAGCCCCTAAACCCTCCCAACTCCTGGGACTAGCATGTAGCCCACCGCCTCGGTGACTATTTCCACGCGCGCCATTGGCATTTCTTGCCATTTTAGGCAGGCGCCTGATCAGAGCCTCCCACCGGGCACACACGAGACCCTCGAAAAGACTGTACCCATTACGGACAACCGTGAGCCCCTAACGCCCCTCCCAACCCTCATGACCAGC
The DNA here is from genome assembly GCA_030449925.1 of Citropsis articulata. Classification (NCBI taxonomy): domain Eukaryota; kingdom Viridiplantae; phylum Streptophyta; class Magnoliopsida; order Sapindales; family Rutaceae; genus Citropsis; species Citropsis articulata. The sequence continues at coordinate 739,464 of JASUUH010000234.1, read as the reverse complement.
ATAGCCCACCTGCCTCCGCTGACTTATTTCACTTGCTGCGCCACAGCATGTCTACATTTTAGGGCAGCCTAATCAGAGCCTCCCACAGGGCACACGAGGACCCTCGAAAAGACTGTACCCATTTCCGACTCACTGTGAGCCCCTGAAACACCTTCCCGACCTCATGAACAAAGGCTATAGCCCACCTGCCCCATGATTATTTGACGCGCTGCGCCGCTTGGCATTTCTTGCCATTTTAGGCAGGCTTCTGACTCAGAGCCTCCCACTGGGCACACGAGGACCCTCAAAAGACTGTACCCATTACTTGACGACTGTGAGCCCCTCAACGCCCCTCCCCAACCCTCATGGGACCAAAGGCTATAGCCCACCGGCCCTAAGAATTATTTCACGCGGCCATGGCTGGCATGTCTTGCTATTTTAGGGCAGGCTTGACCAGTAGCCTCCCACTGGGCACACGAGGACCCTCGAAAAGACTGTACCCATTTCACGCACCAGAGCCCTCAAACACTTCCCCAACCTCTGGGACCAGCATATAGCCCACTGCCTTGTGACTATTTCACGACTGCGCCACATTGGCATTTTCGCCATTTTAGGCAGGCTTCTGACCTTAGCCTCCCACTGGGCACACGAGGACCCTCGAAAAGACTGTACCCATTTCCGACGACTGAGCCCCCGAAACACCTTCCCCGACCTCATGGAACAGGCTATAGCCCACCGGCCCCATGACTATTTGACGCGCTGCGCCTGGCTTGGGATTTATTGCCATTTTAGGGCAGGTATCTGACCGTAGCCTCCCACCGGGCACACGAGACCCTCGAAAGATCTGACCCATTACGGACCCACTGTAGCCCCGAACGTCCCCTCCCCAACCCCCGCATGACCAAAGGCTATAGCCCACTGCCCTAACTATTTCACGCTGCGGCTGGGCATGTCTTTGCCATTTTTAGGGCAGGCTTGACCGTAGCCTCCCACTGGGCACACGAGGACCCCTCGAAAAGACTCACCCATTTCCTGACCACTGAGCCCCGAAACACCTCCCCGACCCCTCATGGAACAAAGGCTATAGCCCACCGCCCCATGATTATTTGACGTTGCTATGCCGCATTTCTTGCCATTTTAGGGCAGTGCTCTGACAGAGCCTCCCACAGGGCACACGAGACCCTCAAAAGACTGTACCCATTTCCGACGACTGTGAGCCCCGAAACCCTCCCCAACCCCGCTGACTTCAGGCTATAGCCCACCTGCCTCGCGATTATTTGACGCTGCTACCGCTTTGCATTTCTTGCCATTTTAGGCTTCTGACCGTAGCCTCCAACTGTGCACACGAGGATCGCCCAAAGGACTGTACCCATTTCCGACCCACTGTGAGTCTCCAAACCCCTCCCCAACCCCTCATGGACCAAAGGCTATAGTCCACCGCCTTGACTATTTCCGTGACTGCGTCACTGGTATTTTGCCATTTTAGGGCAGCTCTGACCAGTAGCCTCCCAATCGGGCACACGAGGACCTCAAGAAGACTCACCATTTCTCACGACTGAGCCCCAAACACCTTCCCAACCCCTCAAGGACCAAAGGCTATAGCCCACCGGCCCCATGATTATTTCACGCTACTACACAGGCATTTCTTGCCATTTTAGGTGCTAGGACTGTGACCTAATCAAGGGCACACGAGGACTCTTGAAAAGACTGCACCCATTTCCGACCCACTGAGCCCCTGAACCCTCCCCAACCTCCTCATGACCAAAGGCTATAGCCCACCAAATGGTGACTATTTCACGGGCCATGCTCACTGGCATTTTCTATTTTAGGGCAGTGCTGATCAGAGCCTCCCACTGGGCACACGAGACCCTCAAAAGACTGTACCCATTTTCAATGCCTGTAGAGCCCCAGAACTTCCTCCCAACCCTCATGACCAATGGCTATAGCTCACTGCCTCGGGCATGACTGCTTTACGCCACAACCATGGCATTTCTTGCCATTTTAGGTCAGGCCTTTGACCGTAGCCTCCCACTCGGCACACGAGGACCTCAAAAGACTGACCCATTTCGACGACTGAGCCCCGAACGCCCTCCCAACCTCATGACCAAAGGCTATAGCCCACCGGCCCTTGTGACTATTTCCCACGCTGCGTCACTGGCATTTCTTTCACATTTTTAGGCAGGCTTCTGACCGTAGCCTCCCACGCACACACGAGGACCCTCGAAAGACTCACCCATTTCACGCACTGTAACCCCAAACACCTTCCCAACCTCATGAACAAAGGCTATAGCCCACCGGCCTCACGACTATTTGACGCGCCATGGCATTTCTTCCATTTTAGGGCAGTGCTTCTGACCAGAGCCTCCCACTGGGTACACGAGGACCCTCGAAAGACTGTACCCATTTCACACTGACCAGAGCCCCTAAACCCCTCCCAACCCTCATGGACCAGGCTATAGTCCACCTGCCTCATGACTATTTCCGATCATCGCGCTACTGGTATTTCTTGCCATTTTAGGGCAGGCCTCTGATCAGTAGCCTCCCACCTGGGCACACGAGGACCCTCAAGAAGACTCAGACCCATTTCCGACCACTGAGCCCCAAACCCCTCCCAACCCCTGGACCAAAGGTTATAGCCCACCGCCCATGACTATTTCACTGGCCATGCCATGGCATTTCTTGCCATTTTAGGGCAGGCTTCTGACCGTAGCCTCCAACTGGGCACACGAGGACCCTCAAAAAGACTGTACCCATTTCTGACGACGAGAGCCCCCTAACCCCCCTCCCCAACCCCCGCGGACCAAAGGCTATAGCCCACCAGCCTCGGTGACAATTTCACGCGCTGCGCCGCTGGGCATTTCTTGCCATTTTAGGCGTGCTTGATCAGTAGCCTCCCACTGGGCACACGAGGACCTCAAAAGATCAGAACTATTTCCGACGACTGAGCCTCGAAACCCTCCCAACCCCTGGACCAAAGTTATAGCCCACCGCCTTGGTGACTATTTCCACGCACTGGCGCATTGGCATTTCTTGCTATTTTAGGCGTGCTTGACCGTAGCCTCCCACCTGGGCAAACGAGACCCTCGAAAAGACTGTACTGTACCCATTTCCGATGACCAGAACTCAAACACCTTCCCCAACCTCATGAACAAAGGCTATAGCCCACGCCTCATGACTATTTGACGCTGGCCATGCCTCTTGTAATTTCTTTCCATTTTAGTGCATGATTCTTTCTGTAGCCTCCCACTGGGCACACGAGGACCATCGAAAGATCAGTAACCATTTCTCACGACCAGAGCCCTCAAACCCCTCCCAACCCCTCATGACTAAGGCTATAGCCCACCGCCCTTGGTGACTATTTCACGCACTGCGCCGCTGGCATTTCTTGCCATTTTTAGTGTGATTGTGACCGAGCCTCCCACTGGGAACACGAGGACCCTCAAAAGACTGTACCCATTTCCGACCACCAGAGCCCCCTAAACCCTCCCCAACCCCCTCTGACTCAAGTGCTATAGCCCACCGCCTGGCGACTGCTTCACGCGGCGTCTGGGCATTTTTCCCATTTTAGGGCAGGCCTCTGACCGTAGCCTCCCAAGAGGGGCACACGAGGACCCCGAAAAGACTGTACTCCATTTCCTACCACCGTGAGCCCCGAACGTCCCCTCCCCAACCCCTCAAGGACTAAAGGCTATAGCCCACCGCCTCTGACTATTTCACTGCGCCATGGCATGTCTGTTATTTTAGGGCAGGCTTGACCGAGCTCACCATCGGGCACACGAGGACCCTCGGAAAAGATTGTACCCATTTCCACGACACTCAGAGCCCCCTAAACCCCTCCCCTAACTCCTCATGGGACCAGGCTATAGCCCACTGCCCGGTGATTATTTCCACGCGCCAGCCATTGGCATTTCTTGCCATTTTAGGGCAAAGGCCTGACCGTAGCCTCCCATCGGGCACACGAGGACCTCGAAACGACTGTACCCATTATTGACAACCAGAGAGCCCCCTAACGCCCCTCCCCAACCCCTGACCAAGCATAGCCCACCGGCCTCATGACTATTTCATTGTCATGTCTTGCCATTTTAGGTGTGCTTCTGACCGTAGCCTCCCACTGGGCACACGAGGACCCTCGAAAAGACTGTACCCATTTCCTACGACCAGAGCCCCCCAAACACCTTCCCCGACCTCATGGAACAAAGGCTATAGCCCACCGGCCCCATGATTATTTCGACGCGCCCGCTTGGCATTTCTTGCCATTTTAGGCAGGCTTGACCGAGCCTCCCACCGGGCACACGAGGACCCTAAAAGATCTGTACCCATTACTGACGACTGTGAGCCCCCGAACGTCCCCTCCCAACCCTCATGGACCAGCACATAGCCCACCGCCTGCAACTATTTCACGCGTCTGGGCATGTCTTGCCATTTTAGGCAGGCTTCGACCGTAGCCTCCCACTGGGCACACGAGACCCTCGAAAAGACTGTACCCATTTCCTACCCACTGAGCCCCTCAAACACCTTCCCCAACCTCATGACTGACCAGGCTATGCAGCCCACTGCCTCGGTGACTATTTCACGCACTGCGCCGCTGGGCATTTCTTGCCATTTTAGGGCAGGCTTCTGACCTTAGCCTCCCACTGGGCACACGAGGACCCTCGAAAAGACTGTACCCATTTCCGACTCACGAGCCTCAAACACCTTCCCCGACCCCTCATGGAACAAAGGCTATAGCCCACCGGCCTATGATTATTTGACGCCATACCGCTTGGCATTTCTTGCCATTTTAGGGCAGGCATCTGACCCAGAGCCTCCCACCGGGCACACGAGGACCCCTCGAAAAGACTGTACCCATTACTGACAACCAGAGCCCCCGAACGTCCCTCCCAACCCTCATGACCAAAGGCTATAGCCCACCGCCTCTGAACTATTTCACGCCACGCTACTGGGCATGTCTTGCTATTTTAGCGCAGGCTTCTGATCGTAGCCTCCCACTGGGCACACGAGGACCCTCGAAAAGACTGTACCCATTTCCGACGACCAGAGCCCCCAAACACCTCCCCGACCTCATGGAACAAAGGCTATAGCCCACCGCCTCGATTATTTGACGCCATGCCGCTTTCATTTTTACATTTTAGGGCAGTGCTTGACCAGAGCCTCCCACAGGGCACACGAGGACCCTCGAAAAGACTGTACCCATTTCCCGACCCACCGTGAGCCCCTGACACCCCTCCCCAACCCCCTGGACCAAAGGCTATAGCCCACCGGCCTCGGTGACTATTTCACGCACTGCGCCACTGGGCATTTCTTGCCATTTTAGGGCAGGCTTCTGACCTTAGCCTCCCACTGGGCACACGAGGACCCTCGAAAAGACTGTACCCATTTTCAACGCCCAGAATCCCAGAACTTCCATCCGCAACCCCGCATGGGACCCATATTATAGTTCACGGCCTCATGACTGCTTCACGCTGACAAGCGCGCTGGGCATTTTTGCCATTTTAGGCAGGCCTCTAACCAGAGCCTTCCCAATGGGTACACGAGACCCTCTAAAAGACTGTACATATTTCCGATAACTAGAGCCCCAAACCCTTCCCCAACCCTCAAGGACCAAACGCTATAGCCCACCGCCCTGGTGACTATTTCACGCTGCGCTGGCTAAGGCATTTTTGAGATTTTAGGCAGGCTCTGACCGTAGCTCACTGCACACACACGAGGACCGGCTGAAAAGACTGTACCCATTTCCGACGCCTGAGCCCCCGAACCGCCTCCCAACCCCGCTGGACTAGCACATAGCCCACCTGCCCCATGACTGCTTCACGCGCGCTGGCCATGGCATTTCTGCCATTTTAGGGCAGGCTCTGACCAGAGCCTCCCAAGAGGCACACGAGACCCTCGAAAAGACTGTACCCATTTCCGACGCACTGTAGCCCCGAACGTCCCCTCCCAACCCTCATGACTAGCAATATAGCCCACTGCCAAGTGATTATTTCCACGCGCTGCCACTGGGCATGTCTTGCTATTTTAGGGCAGGCTTCGACAGAGCCTACCACTGGGCACACGAGGACCTCGAAAAGATTGTACCCATTTCCGACGACCGTGAGCCCCTAAACCCTCCCCAACTCCTCATGGACCAAAGGTTATAGCCCACTGCCTTGTGACTATTTCACACGCGCCAGCTGGGCATTTTCTTGCCATTTTAGGTGCCTGATCAGAGCCTCCCATCGGGCACACGAGGAACCTCAAAAAGACTGTACCCATTACGGACAACCAGAGCTCTAACGCCCCCTCCCAACCCCGCTGGGACCAGTTATAGCCCACCTGCTCATGATTATTTCACTGCCGCTTGGGCATGTCTTGCTTATTTTAGGGCAGGCTTGACCAGAGCCTCCCACTGGGCACACGAGGACCTCAAAAAGACTCAGACCCATTTCCGACCACTGTGAGCCCCCGAAACACCTTCCCCAACCCCCGCGGACCAAAGGCTATAGCCCACCGGCCTCGGCGACTATTTGACGCGCTGCGCCGCTTGGCATTTCTTGCCATTTTAGGGCAGGCTTCTGACCGTAGCCTCCCACTGGGCACACGAGGACCCTCGAAAAGACTGTACCCATTTCCGACGACCAGAGCCCCCGAAACACCTTCCCCAACCTCTCATGACCAAAGTTATAGCCCACTGCCTTGTGACTATTTCACGCATGCGCTGGCTAAGCATTTCTTGCCATTTTAGGGCAGGCTTGACCTTAGCCTCCCACTCACACGAGACCCTCGAAAAGACTGTACCCATTTCCGACCCAGAGCCCCCAAACACCTTCCCGACCTTCATGAACAAAGGCTATAGCCCACCGCCTTGGCGATTATTTGACGCGCTGCTACCGCTTGGCATTTCTTGCCATTTTAGTGCAGATCTGACCGTAGCCTCCCACTGGGCACACGAGACCTCGAAAGACTGTACTCCATTACATGACCACCAGAGCCCCTTAACGCCCCTCCCAACCCTCATGACCAGTTATAGCCCACTGCCCTGGCAGAACTATTTCACGCGGCTGCGCCATGGGCATGTCTTGCCATTTTAGGCAGTGCTTCGATCAGCCTCCCACTGGGCACACGAGACCTCGAAAAGACTGTACCCATTTCCCGACGCACCGTAGAGCCCCCTAAACACCTCCCGACCCCGCTGAACAAAGGCTATAGCCCACCGGCCTCATGATTATTTGACGCCATGCTACCGCTTACATTTCTTGCCATTTTAGGCAGGCTTCTGACCGTAGGCCTCCCATTGTGGCACACGAGGACCTCAAAAGACTGTACCCATTTCCGACGACTGTGAGCCCCGACACCCTCCCCAACCCTCATGGACTAGGCTATAGCCCACCGGCCTCGGTGACTATTTCACGACTGCGCCACTCATTTCTTGCCATTTTAGGCAGGCTCGACCTTAGCCTCCCATCGGGCACACGAGGACCCTCGAAAAGACTGTACCCATTTTCAACGCCCAGAATCCCAGAACTTCCATCCAGAACCCCTCATGACCCATATTATAGTCTCACGGCTCATGACTGCTTCACGCGATGCGCCATCATTTCTTGCCATTTTAGGGCAGGCCTCTAATCAGAGCCTCCCAATGGGTACACGAGGACCTCTAAAAGACTCAGACATATTTCCTATAACTAGAGCCCCGAAACCCCTCCCAACCCTCATGGACCAAACGCTTATAGCCCACTGCCCTGTGACTATTTCACGCCATGCGGCCTGGCATTTCTGAGATTTTAGGGCAGGCCTCTGACCGTAGCTCGCCACTGCACACACGAGGACCGCCGAAAAGATCAGACCCATTTCCGACGCCCAGAGCCCCCGAACCGCACTCCCCCAACCCCGCGGAGCAAAGGCTATAGCCCACCGGTCTCGGCGAATATTTCACGTGCTGCGCCGCTGGAAATTTCTCCCCATTTTAGGGCAGGCTTCGACCAGAGGCCTCCCCACTAGGCTCACGAGGACTCTCGAAAAGACTGCACTCCATTTCTCGACGACTGTAGGCCCACGAAACACCCTCCCCAACCCCTCAAGGGACTGACCAGGTTATAGCCCACCGCCCTATGGACTATTTCACGACTGCGCCACTGGCATTTCTTGCCATTTTAGGCAGGCTTGACCTTAGCCTCCCATCAAGGCACACGAGACCTCGAAAAGACTCACCCATTTTCAACGCCTGTAATCCTGTGAATCTCCATCCAGAACCCCTCATGGACCTAAGGCTATAGCCCGCCGGCCTCGGCGACCGTTTCACGCGATGCGCCGCTGGGCATTTCTTGCCATTTTAGGGCAGGCCTCTAACCGTAGCCTCCCAATGGGTACACGAGGACCCTCTAAAAGACTGTACATATTTCCGATAACTAGAGCCCCCGAAACCCCCTCCCCAACCCCCGCGGACCAAACGCTATAGCCCACCGGCCTCGGTGACTATTTCACGCGCTGCGCCGCTGGGCATTTCTTGGCATTTTAGGGCAGGCCTCTGACCGTAGCCTGCCACTGCACACACGAGGACCGTCGAAAAGACTGTACCCATTTCCGACGCCCAGAGCCCCCGAACCGCCCTCCCCAACCCCCGCGGAGCAAAGGCTATAGCCCACCGGTCTCGGCGAATATTTCACGTGCTGCGCCGCTGGAAATTTCTCCCCATTTTAGGGCAGGCTTCTGACTGTAGCCTCCCACTAGGCTCACGAGGACCCTCGAAAAGACTGTACCCATTTCTGACGACCAGGGCCCACGAAACACCCTCCCCAACCCCTCATGGACTGCAGCACATAGCCCACCGGCCAGGACTATTTCACGCACAAGGCCATTGGCATTTCTTGCCATTTTAGGTAGGCCTCTGATCAGAGCCTCCCACTCGGGCACACGAGGACACTGGTGCATGTACCCATTTCCGACGCCCAGAGCCCTGTAACCCTCCCAACCCCCGCAGACCATTATAGCCCACCGCCCTTGACTATTTCATGCGCCAAGGCGCTGGGTATTTTCTTATTTTAGGGCAGGCTCTGACCGCATTCCTCCCACTGGGTACACGAGGACACTCGAAAAGACTGTACCCATTTCCGACGCCCAGAGCCCCCGAACCCCCCTCCCCAACCCCCGCAGACCAAAGGCTATAGCCCACCGGCCTCATGATTATTTCACGCTGCCGCAATCACTGGCATTTCTTGCCATTTTAGGGCAGTGCTTCGTCAGAGCCTCCCACAATCAAGTACACGAGGACCTCGAAGACTGCACCCATTTCCCACTCACCAGAGCCCCTCAAACCCCTCCCGAACCCTCAAGGACCAAAGGCTATAGCCCATCGCCTTGGCTGATTATTTCACGCCATGCCACCGGGCATGTCTTGCCATTTTAGTATGTGCTTGACCGTATCCTCCAACTGGCCACACGAGGACCCTCCAACAGACTGTACCAATTTCTGACGACCAGAGCCCCCGAAACCCCCTCCCCAACCCCTAGGGAACAACGGCTATAGCCCACTGGCCTCGGCGAATATTTCACGCCAGCACAGAGGGCATTTCTTGCTATTTTAGTGGCAGCGCCTTCTGATCAGAGCCTCCCACCTGGCACACGAGGACCGTCAAAAAGACTGCACCCATTTCCGACGCACCTGTAACCCCGAACCCCTCCCAACCCCTGTGGGACCAAAGCACATAGCCCACCGCCCCCATGATTATTTCACGCCACTGCTACACTGATATTTCTTGCCATTTATGGGCGTGCTTCTGGACCATAGCCTCCCACTAGCTACACGAGGACCCTCAGAAGACTGTACCCATTTTCATGACCCGAGCCCCAAACCCCCCAACCTCATGGACCAAGGCTATAGGCCACCGCCTTGGATTATTTCCCCACTGGCCATTGGCATTTTCTTGCCATATTTAGGAAAGCCTCCGTAGCCTTCCACTGGGCACACGAGGGACCTCAAAAGACTGTACCCATTTACGACGCCCAGAGTCCTGTAACTTCCTCTCCAACCTCTTCATGGACTAAAGGCTCTAGGGCCACTGCCCCATGATTATTTCACGTTACTGGGCCGCGCCATTTTAGGCAGGCTTCCTGACCGTAGCGCCTCCAATCGGGCACACGAGACTTCTCAATGGAATGCACATATTTCCGACGCACTCAGCCCCCTGCTAAACCCTTCCCAACCCCCGCCATGACTAAAGCACATTGCCCACCTGCCTCGGTGATTATTTCACGCGCTGCGCCCGCTGTACATTTCTTGCTATTTTAGGGCAGGCTTCGACCTAGCCTCCCACTGGGCACACGAGGACCCTCGAAGTGGATCAAGATATTCACGACCAGAGCCCCAAACCCCTCCCCAACCCCCGCAAGGCCAAAGGCTATTGCCCACCGGCCCTATGACTATTTCACGCGGCCGCTGTACATTTCTTACCATTATAGGGCATGTGCTTGACCGTAGCCTCCCATCGGGCACACGAGGACCCTCGAAGGACTGAAGATATTTCCACGCACCGTGAGCCCCAAACCCCTCCCCAACCCCTGCACTAAAGGCTATTGCCCACCGCCCTGACTATTTCACGCGCCAAGGCCGCTAGGTATTTCTTACCATTTTAGGGCAGTGCATCTGACTGTGAAGCTTCCCACTGGGCACACGAGACCCTCAAAAGATTGTACCCATTTCCCACGCCTGAGCCCCGAACCCCCTCTCCAACCTCATGGAGCAAAGGCTATAGCCCACCGGCCTCGGCGAGTATTTCACGCGCTGCGCTTCTAGGCATTTCTTGCATTTTAGGGCAGGCTTCTGACCGTAGCCTCCGACTGGGCACACGAGGACCCTCTAAAAGACTGTACATATTTCCGATAACTAGAGCCCCCGAAACCCCCACCCCAAACCCCCCGGACCAAAGGCTATATCCCACCGCCTCATGATTATTTCACGCGCTGCGCCTGGCTGGCATTTCTTGGCATTTAGGGCAGGCTCTGACCGTAGCTTTCACATCGCACACGAGGACCGCTGAAAATACTGTACCCATTTCCCGACGCCTGAGCCCCCGAACCCCTCCCAACCCCTCATGGACTAAAGGCTATAGCCCACCGGCCTTGGCGATTATTTCACGCTGCGTCATTGGCATTTCTTGTTATATTAGGCAGGCTTCTGACTCAGAGCCTCCCACTGGGCACACGAGGACCCTCTAAAATAGTATACATATTTCCCATATCCAGAGCCCCAAACCCCTCCCAACCCTCAAGGACCAAAGGCTATAGCACACCGGGTCTCTATGACTATTTCACGCCATACTGGGTATTTCTTGCCATTTTAGGCAGGCCTCTGTCCAGAGCTCCATCACACGAGAGACCTCGAAAAGACTGTACCCATTTCTCCGACGCCCAGAGCTCCCGAACCCTCCCCAACCTCATGGAGCAAAGGCTATAGCCCACCGCCCCATGAGTATTTCACGCTGCCATTGGGCATTTCTTATCATTTTAGGGCAGGCTTCTGACCATAACCTCCCACTGGGCACACGAGGACCCTCAAAGAAAGACTGAACCAATTTCCGATTACCAGAGCCCTCAACCCCCTCCCCAACCTCATGGAGCAAGGTTATAGCCCACTGCCTTGTGAGTATTTCACGGCCATGCTAGGCATTTCTTTATTTTAGGCAGGCTTGACCGTAGCCTCCCACCGGGCACACGAGGACCCTCTAAAAGACTGTACCATTCCGAGTAACTAGAGCCCCCAAACCCCTCCCAACTCCTCATGGACAGAAGGCTATAGCCCACCGGCCCTTGACTATTTCACCCGCTGCGCCACTGGCATTTCTTGCCATTTTAGGGCAGGCCTGACCGTAGCCTCCATCAGCACACGAGGACCTCGAAAAGACTGTACCCATTTTCGACGCCTGAACTCCCGAACTGCCTCCCAACCTCTGGAGCAAAGGCTATAGCCATGTGTCTCACAATATTTCACGTGGCCGCTGTGACATTTCTTCCCATTTTAGGGCAGTGCTTCTGATCAGAGCCTCCCACTAGGCACACGAGGACCCTCGAAAAGACTATACCCATTTCTGACGACCAGAGCCCCCGAAACACCCTCCCCAACCCCCGCGGACCAAAGGCTATAGCCCAACGGGCTCATGACTATTTCACGCCAAGTCTCACTGGCATGTCTTGTTATTTTAGGCAGTGCCTCGATCAGTAGCCTCCCACTTGGCACACGAGGACCCTCGAAAAGACTGTAACTATTTCCGACGACCAGAGCCCCCGAAACCCCCTCCCCAACTCTCGTGGATCAAAGGAAATAGACCACCGGCCTCATGATTATTTCACGCTGCCACTGCCTGGCATTTCTTGCCATTTTAGGCAGGCTCCTGACCGTAGCCACACCTGGGCACACGAGGACCCTTGAAAAGACTGACCCATTTCCACGCCCAGAGCCCCCGAACCCCTCCCCAACCCTCATGGAGCTAAAGGCTATAGCCCACCGCCTCTGAGTATTTCACGCTGCTACCGCTAGGGCATTTCACATTTTAGGCAGGCTTGACCGTAGGCCTCCCACTGGGCACACGAGGACCTTCTAAAAGACTGTACACATATTCGATAACCAGAGCCCCCAAAACCCCTCCCCAACCCCCGCTGACCAGTATAGCCCACTGCCTCAAGGCTGACTATTTCACGCGCTGCGTCACTGGCATGTCTTGCCATTTTAGGGCAGGCTTCGACAGTAGCCTCCCACCGGGCACACGAGACCTCGAAAAGATCAGAATTATTTCATGACCAGAGCCCCTCGAAACCCTCTCCTCAACCCCTCAAGGACCAAAGGCTATAGCCCACCGCCTCGGCGATTATTTCACGCCATGCTGGCATTTTTGCTATTTTAGGTGTGCTTGACCAGAGCCGCCCACGGGGCACACGAGGACCCTCGAAAAGACTGTACATATTTCCGATAACCAGAGCCCCCGAAACCCCCTCCCCAACCCCCGCGGACCAAAGGCTATAGCCCACTGCCTCGGGCATGATTATTTCACTGCGCTGGCTGGGCATGTTGCCATTTTAGGCAGGCTTCGACCTTAGCCTCCCACTGGGCACACGAGGACCTCGAAAAGACTGTAACTATTTCCATGACCTGAGCCCCGAACCCCTCCCCAACCGCTGGACTAAAGGCTATAGCCCACCTGCCTCGGCGATTATTTCACGCTACGCTGCTGGGCATTTCTTGCCATTTTAGGGCAGTGCCTCTGACCGTAGGCTTGCCACTAGGTACACGAGGACCTTCTAAAAGACTGTACCCATTTCAAACTGAGCCCCCGAACCCTCCCCAACCCCTCATGACCAAAGGCTATAGCCCACCGCCTCCATGATTATTTCACGCCACGCGGGCATATTCTTGCCATTTTAGGCAGTGCCTGACCAGAGCCTCCCATCGTACACGAGGACCATCTAAAAGACTGTACATATTTCCGAGTACCAGAGCCCCCGAAACCCCCTCCCCAACTCTCGTGGACCAAAGGCTATAGCCCACCGGCCTCGGCATGATTATTTCACGCCACGCTGGCTGGCATGTCTTGCCATTTTAGGGCAGGCTCCTGACCGTAGCCTCCCATCAAGCACACGAGGACCTCGAAAAGACTGTACCATTTCCGACGACCAGAGCCCTCGAACCCCTCCCAACCTCGTGGGACAAAGGCTATAGCCCACCGCCTCGGCGAGTATTTCACGCTGCGCTGGCATTTCTTGCCATTGGCGGGCATGCTTCTGACAGTAGCCTCCCCCCGGGCACACGAGGACCCACTAAAAGACTGTACCCATTTCCGACGCCCAGAGCCCCCGAACTTCCCTCCCAACCCCCGCGGACCAAAGGCTATAGCCCACCGGCCTCGGTGACTATTTCACGCCAAGGCCGCTAGGCATTTTTGCCATTTTAGGCAAGCTTGACCAGAGCCTCTCACGGGCACACGAGACCCACTAAAAGACTGTACATATTTCACGTAACTAGAGCCCCGAACCCCTCTCCCAACCCCCTCATGGGACTAAAGGCTATAGCCCACCGCCTCTGGACTATTTCACGCCATGGCTTAGGCATTTCTTGCCATTTTAGGGCAAGCCTCTGACCGTAGCTTGCCTCTGCGCACACGAGGACCATCTAAAAGACTGTACCCATTTTCGACGCCCAGAGCCACTGAACCGCCATCCCCAACCCCCGCGGAGCAAAGGCTATATCCCACCGGCCCTGTGACTATTTCCACGCGGCTGCACTGGTATTTCTTGCCATTTTAGGGCAAGCCTGACCGTAGCTTGCCTCCCACGCACACGAGGACCATCGAAAAGACTGACGCCATTTCAGACGCCCAGAGCCACCAACCGCCCTCCCAACCCCATGGAGCAAAGCTATAGCCCACCGCCTCTGATTATTTCACGCGCTGGCCACTGGACATTTCTTGCCATTTTAGCGCAGCTCGACCGTAGCCTCCCACCGGCACACGAGGACCCTCGAAAATATTGTACCCATTTCAACGCACTGTCAGAGCCTCAAACCCCTCCCAACCCCGGACTAAAGGCTACAGCCCACCGGCCTCATGACTATTTCACGCTGGCGCCTGGCATTTCTCATTTTATGGCAGGCCTCCTGATCGTAGCCTCCCACGGGCACACGAGGACCCTCGGAAAAGACTGTACCCATTTCCGACGCCTCCCAACCTCATGGACCAAAGGCTATAGCCCACCGGCCTCATGACTATTTCACGCGCTGCGCCTGGGCATGGCATTTATTGCCATTTTAGGGCCCCTGACCAGAGCCTCCCACTGGCACACGAGGACCCTCGAAAAGACTGTACCCATTTCGACGCCTGAGCCCCGAACCCCTCCCCAACCCCCAAGGGACCAGCATTATAGCCCACTGCCTCGACTATTTCACGCGCTGCGCCGCTGGGCATTTCTTGCCATTTTAGGGCAGGCCCTTACCGTAGCCTCCCACTGGGCACGCGAGGACCCTCGAAAAGACTGTACCCATTTCCGACACCCAGAGCCCCCGAACGCCACTCCCCAACCCCCGCGGACCAAAGGCTATAGCCCACCGGCCCCATGATTATTTCACGCGCTGCGCACTGGACATTTATTGCATTTTAGGCAGGCCTCGACCAGCCTCCCACTGGGCAAACGAGGACCCTCAAAAAGACTGTACCCATTTCCGATGACCAGAGCTCCTCAAACCCCTCCCCAACCCCTCAAGACTAAAGGCTATAGCCCACCGGCTCAAGGATTATTTCAAGGCTGCGCTGGCATTTCTTGCACATTTTAGTGCTTGACCGCAGTCTCCCACTGGGCACATGAGGACCTCGAAAAGAATGTACCACTGACGCCAGAGCCCCCGAACGCCTCCCCAACCCTCAAGGACCAAAGGCTATAGCCCACCGCCTTGGCGACTATTTCACGCTGCTGCTGGCATGTCTTGATTTTAGGGGATGCGCCTGACCGTAGCCTCCCACTGGGCACGCAAGGACCACCAAAAAAGACTGTACCCATTTCCCATTTACCCCCCAAACCCCCCCCCAAACCCCTCATGGACCAGGGCATACAGCTCACCTAGCTCACTGATTTCACGGCCATGGCCATTGGTATTTTTTGCCATTTTTAGGCCAGGCGACCCTCAGACACCCACGGGCACACGAGGACCCTCAAAAGACTGCACCCATTTCCTGACGACTGAGCCCTCAAACCCTCCCCAACCCCCTGCACCAGGCTATATCCCACCGGCCTCATGATTATTTCACGCTTGCACGGCATTTCTTGCCATTTTGGGCAGGCCTCAGACCGTAGCCGCCCACAGGGCACACGAGGGCCCACGAAAAGACTGCACTCCATTTCACGACCAGAGCCCCTCAAACCCTCTCCCAACCCCGCTGACCAAAGTTATATCCCACCGGCCTCATGATTATTTCACGCTGCACCAGCTGCATTTCTTGCATTTTAGGGCAGGCTCCTGACCAGAGCCTCCCACTGGCACGCGAGGACCCCTCAAAAGACTGCACCCATTTCCGACCACCAGAGCCCCTAAACCCCTCCCCAACCCCTCAAGGACTGGGCATATAGCTCACCGGCCTCGGTGATTATTTCACGCTGCGCATGCTAAGGCATTTCTTGCCATTTTAGGCCAGGCTCGACCAGAGCCTCCCACGGGTACACGAGACCTAAAAAGACTGTACCCATTTCGACACCTAGAGCCCCCGAACGCCCTCCCCAACGCCTCATGGGACCAGCACATAGCCCACCGCCCTGTGACTATTTCCGCTACTGCCAGGCCATTTCTTGCCATTTTATGGCAGGCCTCTGACCGTAGCCTCCCACTGGGTACACGAGGACCCTCGAAAATACTGTACCCATTTCGGACACCTAGAGCCCCGAACGCCTCCCAACCCCTCATGGACCAAAGGCTATAGCCCACCGCCGATTAGCGCTCATGTCTTGCCATTTTACAGGCTTCGACCAGAGCCTCCCATCAAGCACACGAGACCCTCGAAAGACTGCTCCCATTTCACGCACTGAGTCTCAAACCCCTCCCCAACCCCCGCGGACCAAAGGCTATAGCCAACCGGCCTCGGTGATTATTTCACGCGCTGCGCCGCTGGGCATTTCTTGTCATTTTCGGGCAGGCCTCTGACAGTAGCCTCCCACGGGGCACACGAGCACCCTCGAAAAAACTGTACCCATTTCCGACGCCCCTCCAATCCGCGCAGACCAAAGGCTATATCCCACCGGCCTCGGCGACTATTTCACGCGCTACCGGCCATTGGCATTTCTTGCCATTTGGGCAGGCCCTGACCTCAGAGCCTCCCACTGGGCACGCGAGGACCCTCGAAAATACTGTACCCATTTCCGACACCCAGAGCCCCTAACGCCCGCCCAACCCTCACAATAAAGGCTATAGCCCACTGCCCCATGACTATTTCACGACTGCGCCGCTTGGGAATGTCTCACATTTTAGGGCGGCTTGATCAGAGCCTCCCACTGGGCACACGAGGACCCTAGAAAAGACTGTGACCCATTTCGACGCCCAGCCCCCGAACCCTCCCCAACCTCATGACTAAAGGCTATAGCCCACTGCCTCGGTGATTATTTCACGCGCTGCGCCTACTGGGCATGTCTTGCCATTTTAGGTGCTTCGACCGAGCCACCACTCACACGAGACCCTCGAAAAGACTGCACCCATTTCCCACGACTGAGCCCCCTAAACCCCTCCCCAACCCTCATGACTGGCTTATAGCCCACCGCCTCGGTGACTATTTCACGCACACTGGCATGTCTTGCCATTTTGTCAGGTGCCTCGACCGAGCCTCCCACTCACACGAGAACCCTCGAAAAGACTGCTCCCATTTCTCGACGACTCAGAGCCCCAAACCCTCCCCAACCCCCTGACCAAGGCTATAGCCCACCGGCCTGTGACTATTTCACGCGCGCCATTGGCATTTCTTGTCATTTTAGTGGCAGGCCTCCTGACAAGAGCCTCCCACGGGCACACGACGACCCTCAAAAAGACTGTACCCATTTCCGACGCCCCTCGCCACCCCCCGCAGACCAAAGGCTTATATCCCACCGCCTCGGCATGATTATTTTACTTGCGCCATTGCTGGCATTTCTTGCCATTTCATGGCAGTGCCTCGACAGAGCCTCCCATCGGGTACACGAGGACCCTCAAAAGACTGCACCCATTTCCCGACGACAAGAGCCCCTAAACCCCTCCCAACCTCATGGACCAAAGGCCATAGCCCACCGGCCTCAGTGACTATTTCCACGCTGCCTCTGTGGGCATTTCTTGCCATTTTTAGTAAGTGTGCCTCTGACCGTAGCCTCCCACTGGGCACACACAAGGACCTCGAAAAGACTCAGACTCCATTTCGGCGACTGTGAGCCCCCTCAACCCCTCCCCACGCCCGATGACCAAAGGCTATAGCCCACCGGCCTCGGTGACTATTTCACGCACTGCGCCACTGGCATTTTTTGCCATTTTTAGTATGTGCCTGACCAGTAGCTTCCCACTGGTCACACGACGACCCTCGAAAAGACTGTACCCATTTCCGACGACAAGAGCCCTCGAAACCCCCTCCCAACCCCTCATGGGACTCAAAGGCTATAGCCCACCGCCATGGACTATTTCCCGCTGCCTGTGGGCATTTCTTGCCATTTTAGGCAGTGCCTCCGACCGTAGCCTCCCATGGCACACAAGGACCCTCGAAAAGACTGTACCCATTTTCGATGACCAGAGCCCCCCAACCTCCCCAACCCCTCATGACTAGCACATAGCCCACCGCCTGTGATTATTTCACGCGCCAGGCATTGGCATTTTTGCCATTTTAGGGCAGGCCTGACAAGAGCCTCCCACGGGCACACGAGGACCCTCGAAAAGACTGTACCCATTTCCGACGCCTCCCCAACCCCTGCAGACCAGTTATTATATCCCGCTGCCTCGGCGATTATTTTACGCGTCATTGGCATTTTTGCCATTTTATGGCAGTGCTCTGACCGTAGCCACTGGGTACACGAGGACCCTCGAAAAGATCTGCACCCATTTCCGACGACAAGAGCCCCGAAACCCCTCCCAACCCCTCATGACCAAAGGCTATAGCCCACCGGACTCGTGACTATTTCACGCTGGCCGTATTTTGCCATTTTAGGGCAGGCTCGACAGAGCTTCTCCACGGGCACACGAGGACCCTCGAAAAGACTGTACCCAATTCCGACGCCTCCTCCAACCCCTGCAGACCAAAGGCTATATCCCACCGGCCTCGCATGATTATTTTACGCGCTGGCCACTGGCATTTCTTGCCATTTTATGGCATGTGCCTCCTGACCAGTAGCCTCCCACTGGGTACACGAGGACCCTCGAAAAGACTGTACCCATTTCCGACGACAAGAGCCCCCGAAAACCCCACCCCAACCCCCGCGGACCAAAGGCTATAGCCCACCGGCCTCAAGACTATTTCAGCTGTCTCCCGGTGGGCATTTCTTGCCATTTTAGGGCAGGCATCTGACCGTAGCCTCCCACTGGGCACACGACGACCCTCGAAAAGACTGTACCCATTTCCGACGACCAGAGCCCCCGAAACCCTCTCCCAAACCCTCATGACCAAAGGCTATAGCCCACCGGCTAAGTGACTATTTCACGCTGTGCGCCTGGCATTTCTTGCCATTTTAGGCGTGCTCACCAGCCTCCCACCGGGCACATGAGGACCCCTCGAAAAGACTGTACCCATTTCACGACTAACCCCTTAAACCCTCTCCCAACCCCATGACCAAAGGCTATAGCCCACCGGCCT
This sequence comes from Citropsis articulata, assembly GCA_030449925.1. Classification (NCBI taxonomy): domain Eukaryota; kingdom Viridiplantae; phylum Streptophyta; class Magnoliopsida; order Sapindales; family Rutaceae; genus Citropsis; species Citropsis articulata. The sequence goes on along the minus strand of JASUUH010000234.1, from coordinate 720,184 downwards.
CGGTGACTATTTCACGCGCTGCGCCACTGAGCATGTCTTGCCATTTTAGGGTGTGCTCACCAGAGCCTCCCACTGGGAACACGAGGACCTCAAAAGACTGTACCCATTTCCGACGCACTGAGCCCCAAACACGCTCCCAACCCTCAAGGACCAAAGGCTATAGCCCACCGCCTCGTGACTATTTCACGCTGCTCGCATTGGCATTTTCTTGCCATTTTAGGGCAGTGCCTCTGACAGAGCCTCCCATCACAAGAGCACCCTCGAAAAGATCACCCATTTTCGATGACCAGAGCCCCTAAACCCCTCCCAACCCCTCGGGACTAAAGGCTATAGCCCACCGCCTCGTGATTATTTCACGCGCCACGCTGGCCATCTCTTGTCATTTTAGGGTAGGCCTCTGACCGTACCCTCCCACGGGGCACACGAGAACCCTCGAAAAGACTGTACCCATTTCCCACGACCAGAGCCCGCTAAACCCCGTCCCCAACCCTCGCGGACCAAAGGCTATAGCCCACCGGCCTCGGTGACTATTTCACGCGCTGCGCCGCTGGACATTTTTTGCCATTTTAGGGCAGGCCTCGGACCGTAGCCTCCGACTGGGCACACGACAACCCTCGAAAAGACTATACCCATTTCTGACGACCAGAGCCCCCGAAACCCCCTCCCCAACCCCCGCGGACCAAAGGCTATAGCCCACCGGCCTCGGTGACTATTTCACGCCATGAACTGGCATTTCTTGCCATTTTAGGCAGGCCTCGATCGTAGCCTCCCATGGGCACACGAGGACCCTCAAAAGATTGTACCCATTTCGACCAGAGCTCTCAAACCCCTCCCCAACCCCTCATGGACCAAAGGCTATAGCCCACGGGCCTAGGTGACTATTTCACGCCACATTGGGCATGTCTTGCCATTTTGTGGCAGGCTTGTGAGCGTAGCCTCCAACTGGGCACACGAGACCTCGAAAAGACTGTACCCATTTTCACGACCATAGCCCCCAAAACACGCTCCCAACCCTCATGGACCAAAGGCTATAGCCTTTGCATTTACGAGGCTTCTGACCGTAGCCTCCCCACTGGGCACACGAGACCTCTAAAGACCGGCCTCGTGAATATTTCACGCCAATCACTGGCATTTCTTGTCATTTTAGGGTGCCTCTGACCCTAGCCTCCCACGGGCAAACGAGGACCCTCAAAAGACTGTACCCATTTCCGACGCCTCCCCAAACCCGCAGACCAAATGCTATATCCCACCGCCCCATGACTATTTCGCTACTGTGTCACTGGGCATTTCTTGCCATTTTAGGGCAGTGCCTCTGACCAGAGCCTCCCACTGGGCACATGAGGACCCTCGAAAGACTGACCCATTACCGACGACCAGTAACTCCGAAACCCCTCTCCCAACCTCGCTGGACCAAAGGCTATAGCCCACCGCCTCGTGACTATTTCCGCTGCGCCATTGGGCATTTCTTGCCATTTTAGGACAGTGCCTGACCGTAGGCCTCCCACCGGGCACACGAGGACCCTCAAGAGACTGTACCATTTTTGACCACCAGAGCCCCTAAACCCTCCCAACCTCAAGGACCAGGCTATAGCCCACTGCCTCGGTGACTATTTCACGCCGCGCCATTGGCATTTCTTGTCATTTTTAGGGCAGTGCCTCGACAAGAGCCTCCCACGGGCACACGAGGACCCTCGAAAAGACTGCACTCCATTTCCACGCCTCCCCAACCCCTGCAGACCAAAGGCTATATCCCACCGCCTCGCAACTATTTCACGCTACAGTGCTTAAGCATTTTCTTGCCATTTTAGGGCAGGCCCTGACCGTAGCCTCCCACTGGGCACACGAGGACCCTAGAAAAGACCGTACCCATTTCTGACATCCAGAGCCCCCCAAAACCCCACCCCAACCTCATGGGACCAAAGGCTATAGCCCACCGCCCTTGACTATTTCCTGCGCTGGCATTGGGCATTTCTTGCCATTTTATGGCAGGCCTCTGACCGTAGCCTCCCACTGGGTACACGAGGACCCTCGAAAAGACTGTACCCATTTCGGACACCTAGAACCCCCGAACGCCCCTCCCCAACCCCCGCGGACCAAAGGCTATAGCCCACCGGCCTCGGCGACTATTTCACGCGCTGCGCCGCTGGGCATGTCTTGCCATTTTAGGGCAGGCCTCTAACCGCAGCCTCCCACTGGGCACACGAGAACCCTCGAAAAGACCGTTCCCATTTCTGACGACCAGAGCCCCCGAAACCCCCTCCCCAACCCCCGCGGACCAAAGGCTATAGCCCACCGGCCTCGGTGACTATTTCATGCGCTGCGCCGCTGGGCATTTCTTGTCATTTTAGGGCAGGCCTCTGACAGTAGCCTCCCACGGGGCACACGAGGACCCTCGAAAAGACTGTATCCATTTCCGACGACCAGAGCCCCCTAAACCCCCTCTCCAACCCCCGCGGACCAAAGGCTATAGCCCACCGGCCTCGGTGACTATTTCACGCGCTGCGCCGCTGGGCATTTTTTGCCATTTTAGGGCAGGCCTCTGACCGTAGCCTCCGACTGGGCACACGACAACCCTCGAAAAGGCTGTACCCATTTCTGACGACCAGAGCCCCTAAACCCCTCCCCAACCCCTCATGGGACTAAAGGCTATAGCCCACTGCCTTGGACTATTTCCCCAAGGCTGGCCATTGGGCATTTCTTGCCATTTTAGGGCAGGCCTCTGACGGTAGCCTCCCACTGGGTACACGAGGACCCTCGAAAAGACTTTACCCATTTCGGACACCTAGAGCCCCCGAACGCCCCTCCCCAACCACTGCGGACCAAAGGCTATAGCCCACCGGCCTTGACGACTATTTCACGCGCTGCGCCGCTGGGTATGTCTTGCCATTTTAGGGCAGGCTTTTGACCGTAGCCTCCCACTGGGCACACGAGGACCCTCGAAAAGACTGTACCCATTTCCGACCACCATAGCCCCCGAAACACGTTCCCCAACCCCCGCGGACCAAAGGCTATAGCCCACATGCCTCGGAGACAATTTGACGCGCCCCGCCGCTGGGCATTTCTTGCCATTTTACGGCAGGCTTCTGACCGTAGCCTCCCACTGGGCACACGAGGACCCTCTAAAAGACCGTACCCATTTCTGACGACCAGAGCCCCCCCAAACCCCCCCCCCAACCCTCATGGACCAGCATATAGCCCACCGCCTCGTGATTATTTCACGCCATGCCATGGCATTTCTTGTCATTTAGGGCAGGCCTCTGACCAGAGCCTCCCACGGGCACACGAGGACCCTCGAAAAGACTGTACCCATTTCCCGACACCCTCCCCAACTCCCGCACCAGCACATATCCCACCGGCCTCGCTGACTATTTCGACGCCGCTGGGCATTTCTTGCCATTTTACGGCAGGCCTCTGACCGTAGCCTCCCACTGGGCACACGAGGACCCTTGAAAAGACTGTACCCATTTCCAACGACCAGAACCCCCGAAACCCCCTCCCCAACCCGCGGACCAAAGGCTATAGCCTACCGGCCTCGGCGACTATTTCACGCGCTGCGCCGCTAGGCATTTTTTGCCATTTTAGGGCAGGCCTCTGACCGTAGCCTCCCACGGGGCACACGAGGACCCTCGAAAAGACTGTACCCATTTCCGACGCCCCTCCCCAACCCCCGCAGACCAAAGGCTATATCCCACCGGCCTCGGCGACTATTTCTCGCGCTGCGCCGCTGGGCATTTCTTGCCATTTTACGGCAGGCCTCTGACCGTAGCCTCCCACTGGGCACACGAGGACCCTTGAAAAGACTGTACCCATTTCCAACGACCAGAACCCCCGAAACCCCCTCCCCAACCCGCGGACCAAAGGCTATAGCCTACCGGCCTCGGTGACTATTTCACGCGCTGCGCCGCTGGGCATTTCTTGTCATTTTAGGGCAGGCCTCTAACAGTAGCCTCCCACGGGGCACACGAGGACCCTTGATAAGACTGTACCCATTTCCAACGACCAGAACCCCCGAAACCCCCTCCCCAACCAGCGGACCAAAGGCTATAGCCTACCGGCCTCGGTGACTATTTCACGCGCCACTGGCATTTCTTGTCATTTTAGGGCAGGCCTCTAACAAGAGCTCCCACGGGCTCACGAGGACCCTCAAAAGATCAGATCCATTTCCTCACGACTCAGAGCCCCCTAAACCCTCTCCAACCCCTCATGGACCAGCACAGTAGCCCACTGCCTCGGTGACTATTTCACGCTGCGCTGGCATTTTTGCCATTTTAGGGCAGGCTCTGACCGTAGCCTCCCACGGGCACACGAGGACCCTCGAAAAGACTGTACCCATTTCCACGCCCTCCCCAACCCCGCAGACCAGGCTATATCCCACCTCACGATTATTTCTCACTGCACTGGGCATTTCTTGCCATTTTACGGCATTCCTCTGACCGTAGCCTCCCACTGGGCACACGAGTTCCCTTGAAAAGACTGTACCCATTTCCAACGACAAGAACCCACGATAACACCTCCATAGCCCGCGGACCAAAGGCTATAGCCTACTGCCTCGGCGACTATTTCACGCACCGCTTAGGCATTTTTGCCATTTTAGGGCAGGCCTCTGACCGTAGCCTCCCACGGGGCACACGAGGACCCTCGAAAAGACTGTACCCATTTCCGACGCCCCTCCCCAACCCCCGCAGACCAAAGGCTATATCCCACCCGCCGCGGCGACTATTTCACGCTACCATTGGCATTTTCACATTTTACGTGCCTCGACCAGTAGCCTCCCACTGCACACGAGAACCCTTGAAAAGACTGTACCCATTTCAAACCACTGTAACCTCAAACCCTCCCCAACCCATGGGACTAAAGGCTATAGCTCACTGCCCTTGACTATTTCACGCCATGCCACTGGCATTTCTTGTCATTTTAGGGCAGGCCTCTAACAGCTTGCTCCCACGGGCACACGAGGACCCTCGAAAAGACTGATCCATTTCCGATCACTGAGCCCCAAACCCCTCTCCAACCCTCATGGACCAAGGCTATATTCCACCGGCCTTGATTATTTCACGCTGCCACTGGCATTTTTGCCATTTTAGGCAGGCCTCGACTGTAGCCTCCGACTGGCACACGAAACCCTCGAAAAGGTTGTACCCATTTATGTCGACCAGAGCCCCCGAAACCCCTCCCAACCTCATGGACCAAAGGCTATAGCCCACCGCCTTGGTGATTATTTCCCACAAGGCCATTGGCATTTCTTGCCATTTTACGGGCTGGCCTCCTGACGGTAGCCTCCCACTGGTACACTAGGACACTAGAAAAGACATTACCCATTTCTGACACCTAGAGCCCCGAACGCCCTCCCCAACCCCTCATGGACCAAAGGCTATAGCCCACCGGCCTCGGCTGATTATTTCACGCACAAGCGCCATACTGGTATGTCTTGCCATTTTAGGGCAGGCTTTTGACCGTAGAGCCTCCCACTGGGCACACGAGACCCTCGAAAAGACTGTACCCATTTCCACGACCATAGCCCCAAACACGCCTCCCAACCCTCATGACCAAAGGCTATAGCCCACATGCCCTGAGACAATTTGACGCTCACTCACTGGCTGGCATTTCTTGCCATTTTACGTGGCCTGACCGTAGCCTCCCACTGGGCACACGAGGACCCTCTAAAAGACCGTACCCATTTCTGACGACCTGAGCCCCAAACCCTCCCCAACCCCTCAAGGGACCAAAGGCTATAGCCCACCGGCCTCGGTGACTATTTCACGCGCTGCGCCGCTGGGCATTTCTTGTCATTTTAGGGCAGGCCTCTGACCGTAGCCTCCCACGGGGCACACGAGGACCCTCGAAAAGACTGTACCCATTTCCGACACCCCTCCCCAACTCCCGCAGACCAAAGGCTATATCCCACCGGCCTCGGCGACTATTTCTCGCGCTGCGCCGCTGGGCATTTCTTGCCATTTTACGGCAGGCCTCTGACCGTAGCCTCCCACTGGGCACACGAGGACCCTTGAAAAGACTGTACCCATTTCCAACGACCAGAACCCCCGAAACCCCCTCCCCAACCCGCGGACCAGCACTATAGCCCACTGCCTCATGATTATTTCACGCACCGCTTGGCATTTCTTGCCATTTTAGGGCAGGCTTCGTCAGAGCCTCCCACTGGGCACACGACGACCTCGAAAAGACTTTACATATTTCCGACGACCAGAGCCCTTAAACCCCTCCCAACCCCTGACCAAAGGCTATAGCCCACTGCCTTGGTGACTATTTCACTGCACTACTGGCATTTCTTGCCATTTTAGGGCAGGCCTCGACTGTAGCCTCCCACTTGGTACACGAGGACCTCGAAAAGACTGTACCCATTTCGACACCCAGAGCCCCCGAACGCCTCCCCAATCCCTCAAGGACCAAAGGCTATAGCCCACTGCCTCACGATTATTTCACGCCACTGGGCATGTCTTGCCATTTTAGGGCAGGCTTTTGACCGTAGCCTCCCACTGGGCACACGAGGACCCTCGAAAAGACTGTACCCATTTCCGACGTCCAGACCCCCGAAACACATTCCCCACCCCCCGCGAACCAAAGGCTATAGCCCACAGGCCTCGGCGACTATTGACGCGCTGCGCCGCTGGGCATTTCTTACCATTTTACGGCATGCTTCTGGCCGTAGCCTCCCACTGGGCACGCGAGGACCCTGGAAAAGACCGTACCCCTTTCTGACGACCAGAGCCCCCGAAACCCCCTCCCCAACCCCCGCGGACCAAAGGCTATAGCCCACCGGCCTCGGTGACTATTTCACGCGCTGCGCCGCTGGGGATTTCTTGTCATTTTAGGGTAGGCCTCTGTCCGTAGCCTCCCACTGGGCACGCGAGGACCCTCGAAAAGACTGTACCCATTTCCGACACCCAGAGCCCCCGAACGCCCCTCCCTAACCCCCGCGGGCCAAAGGCTATAGCCCACCGGCCTCGGCGACTATTTCACGCGCTGCGCCGCTGGGCATGTCTTGCCATTTTAGGGCCGGCTTCTGTCCGTAGCCTCCCACTGGGCACAGGAGGACCCTCGAAAAGACTGTACCCATTTCCGACGACCAGAGCCCGCGAAACCCTCTCCCCAACCGCCGCGGACCAAAGGCTATAGCCCACCGGCCTCGGTGACTATTTCCCGCGCTGCGCCGCTGGGTATTTCTTACCATTTTAGGGCAGGCCTCTGACCGTAGAGTCCCACTGGGTACACGACGACCCTCGAAAAGACTGTACCCATTTCGGACACCTAGAGCCCCCGAACGCCCCTCCCCAACCCTCATGGGACCAGGCTATAGCCCACTGCCTCATGATTATTTCACGCTGCTGCCATTGAGCATGCCTTGCCATTTTAGGGCAAGGTTCTGACCGTAGCCTCCCACGGGGCACACGAGGACCCTCGAAAAGACTGTACCCATTTCCGACGACCAGAACCCCCGAAACCCCCTCCCCAACCTCGCGGACCAAATGCTATAGCCCACTGCCCCTCGGATTATTTCACGCTGCGCCTGGGCCAGCATTTCTTGCCATTTTAGGGTAGGCTATGACCGTAGCCTCCCACTGGCACGCTGAGGACCTCAAAAGACTGTACTCCATTTCCACACCTGTGAGCCCCAACGCCCCTCCCAACCCTCAAGGGCCAGTTATAGCCCACCGACCTGTGATTATTTCACGGCTGCGCTGCTGGACATTTCACATTTTAGGGCAGGCTTGACCAGTAGCCTCCCACTGGGCACACGAGGACCCACTAAAGACTCACCCATTTCCGACCACCAGAGCCCCCGAAACCCCTCCCAACCTCATGGACCACAGGCTATAGCCCACCGCCTCGGTGATTATTTACAAGCGCTGGGCATTTCTTGCCATTTTAGGGCAGGCCTCTGACCGTAGCTTCCCACTGGGCACACGAGGACCCTCGCAAACACTGTACCCATTTCCGACGCACAGAACCCCCGAACGCCACTCCCAAACCCCCGCGGACCAAAGGCTATAGCCCACCGGCCTCGGTGACTATTTCACGCGCTGCACCGCTGGGCATTTCTTGTCATTTTAGGGCAGGCCTCTAACCGTAGCCTCCCACGGGGCACACGAGGACCCTCGAAAAGACTGTACCCATTTCCGACGCCCCTCCCCAACCCCCGCAGACCAAAGGCTATATCCCACCGGCCTCGGCGACTATTTCTCAGGCCATGCTGGGCATTTCTTGCCATTTTAGGCAGGCCTCTGACCGTAGCCTCCCATCAAGTACACACGAGACCCTCGAAAAGACTGCACCCATTTCCGACGCACTGTAACCCCTGAACCCCTCCCAACCTCGCTGGACTAGCACATAGCCCACCGCCTTGCTGATTATTTCACGCGCCTGCTGGTATTTCTTGCCATATTAGGTAGGCTATGACCGTAGCCTCCCATCCCAAGCACGCGAGGACCCTCGAAAAGACTGTACCCATTTCCGACACCCAGAGCCCCCGAACGCCCCTCCCCAACCCTCGCGGACCAAAGGCTATAGCCCACCGGCCTCGGCGACTATTTCACGCGCTGCGCCGCTGGGCATTTCTTGCGATTTTAGGGCAGTGTTCATCAGAGCCTCCCACTGGGCACACGAGGACCCTCGAAAAGACTGTACCCATTTCCGACGACCAGAGCCCCCGAAACCCCCTCCCCAACCCCCCCGGACCAAAGGCTATAGCCCACCGGCCACGGCGACTATTTAACCCGCAGCGCCGCAGGGCCATTATTGCCATTTTAGGGCAGGCCTGATCAGTAGCTTCCTGACTCGGGCACGCGAGGACCCTCAAGAAGACTTCACCCATTTCTGACGACTAGAGCTCCCAAACCCTCCCAACCCCTCAAGGACCAAAGGCTATAGCCCACTGCCTTGGCGATTATATTCGACGCTGCCACTGGTATTTCTTGCCATTTTGGGAAGGCTGTCCCAGAGCCTCCCACTGGGCACACGAGACCCTCGAAGGACTGTACCCATTTCCCGACCACCAGAGCCCCCAAACCCCTCCCCAACCCTCATGGACCAAAGGCTATAGCCCACTCGTTGATTATTTCCCGGCCACTGCCATGGCATTTCTTGCCATTTTAGGGCAGGCCTCCTGACCAGAGCCTCCCACCTGGGTACACGAGGACCCTCAAAAGACTGTACCCATTTCCGACGACCCAGAGCCCCTAAACCCCTCCCAACCCCTGCAGTAGCTATAGCCCACCGGCCCTTGACTATTTCCACGCGCTGCAATCACTGGGCATTTCTTGTCATTTAGGCAGTGCCTCTAATCAGAGCCTCCCACGGGCACACGAGGACCCTCGAAAAGACTGTACCCATTTCCGACGCCTCCAACCCCTGCAGACCAAGGCTTATATCCCACCGCCTTGGTGATTATTTCTCGCGCTGCGTCATTGGGCATTTCTTGCCATTTTAGGCAGGCCTTTGACCGTAGCCTCCCACCGGGCACACGAGGACCCTCAAAAGACTGTACCCATTTCATGACCAGAACTCCCCGAAACCCTCCCCAACCTCAAGGGACTAAGGCTATAGCCCACCGCCTCATGATTATTTCACGCTGCTGCCACTGGCATTTTCTTGCCATTTTAGGGTAGGCCATGACCAGAGCCTCCCATCACACGAGGACCCTCGAAAAGACTGTACCCATTTCCGACGCCCCTCCCCAACCCCTGCAGACTAAAGGCTATATCCCACCGCCCCGGCTGACTATTTCTCAGGCATGCGGCTGGGCATTTCTTGCCATTTTAGTATGTGCCTCTGACCGTAGCCTCCCATCACACACGAGAACTCGAAAAGGCTGTACCCATTTCCGACGACCAGAACCCCCAAACCCTCTGCCCAACCCTCGCGGACCAAAGGCTATAGCCCACCGGCCTCGCGATTATTTCACGCCACGCGCACTGGCATTTCTGCCATATTAGGTAGGCTATGACCAGTAGCCTCCCACTGGGCACGCGAGGACCCTCAACAAGACTGTACCCATTTCCGACACCCAGAGCCCCGAACGCCTCCCCAACCCCTCAAGGGCCAAGCTATAGCCCACCGACCTGGTGATTATTTCACGCACGCTGCTGCTGACATTTCTTGCCATTTTAGGGCAGGCTTCGACCAGAGCTCTCCCACTGGGCACACGAGGACCCTCGAAAAGACTGTACCCATTTCCGACGACCAGAGCCCCCGAAACCCCCTCCCCAACCCCCGCGGACCAAAGGCTATAGCCCACCGGCCTCAGTGACTATTTCCGCCATACTGGCATTTCTTGCCATTTTAGGGCAGTGCCTCGACCGTAGCTTCCTGATCGGGCACGCGAGGACCTCAAAGACTGTACCCATTTCTCGACGACTCAGAGCCCCGAAACCCCTCCCCAACCCCTCAAGGGACCAAAGGCTATAGCCCACTGCCCTCATGATTATTTGACGGCCATGCGCTTGGTATTTCTTGCCATTTTGGGAAGGCTTCGTCCAGAGCCTCCCACTGGGCACACGAGACCCTCAAAGGACTGCACCCATTTCCGACCACTGAGCCCCCAAACCCCTCCCCAACCTCATGACCAAAGGCTATAGCCCACCTACCAAGTGACTATTTCCTGCCTGCGCCACTGGCATTTTTGCCATTTTAGGGCAGTGCCTCGACCGTGAGCCTCCCACTGGGCACACGAGGACCTCGAAAAGACTTGTACCCATTTCCGACCACTGAGCCCCCTAAACCCCTCCCCAACCCCTGCATCAGTATTATAGCCCACCGGCCTCGGTGACTATTTCACGCGCTGCACCGCTGGGCATTTCTTGTCATTTAGGGCAGGCCTCTAACCGTAGCCTCCCACGGGGCACACGAGGACCCTCGAAAAGACTGTACCCATTTCCGACGCCCCTCCGCAACCCCCGCAGACCAAAGGCTATATCCCACCGGCCTCGGTGACTATTTCTCGCGCTGCGCCGCTGGGCATTTCTTGCCATTTTAGGGCAGGCCTTTGACCGTAGCCTCCCACTGGGCACACGAGGACCCTCAAAAAGACTGTACCCATTTCCGACGACCAGAACCCCCGAAACCCCCTCCCCAACCTCGCGGACCAAAGGCTATAGCCCACCGGCCTCGGCGACTATTTCACGCGCTGCGCCGCTGGGCATTTCTTGCCATTTTAGGGTAGGCCATGACCGTAGCCTCCCACTGGGCACGCGAGGACCCTCGAAAAGACTGTACCCATTTCCGACACCCAGAGCCCCCGAACGCCCCTCCCCAACCCCCGCGGGCCAAAGGCTATAGCCCACCGACCTCGGTGACTATTTCACGCGCTGCGCTGCTGGACATTTCTTGCCATTTTAGGGCAGGCCTCTGACCGTAGCCTCCCACTGGGCGCACGAGGACCCTCGAAAAGACTGTACCCATTTCCGACGACCAGAGCCCCCGAAACCCTCTCCCCAACCGCCGCGGACCAAAGGCTATAGCCCACCGGCCTCGGCGACTATTTCACGCGCTGCGCCGCTGTGCATGTCTTGACATTTTAGGGCATGCTTCTGACCATAGCGTCCCACTGGGCACACGAGGACCCTCGAAAAGACTGTACCCATTTCTGACGAACAGAGTCCCCGAAACCCCCTCTCCAACCCCAAACCGCTTTTAGGGACTAAAGGTTGTAGCCCACCTGCCTTGACTTATTTCTATCGCGCATAGGCTTGCAGCTGGGTATTTCTTTCCATTTTAGGCAGGCCTTGACGTAGCTTCCCACGGGCACATGAGGACCCTCGAAAGACCTCGTGATTCCATCCACGCGACAGTAACCCCCGAAACCACTCCCAAACCTCGCTGACCAGGGACCAGTAGCCCCACCGGCATCGGCGATTATTTCACGCGGCTACATGTCTTATTATTTTAGGGCAGGCTTCTGACCAGAGCTCTCCCACTGGGCACAGCACACGAGGACCTCGAAAAGACTGCACCCATTCTCGACGTAATAGAGCCCCGAACCCCTCCCCAACCCCCGGACTAAAGGCCATAGCCCACCGCACTTGCATGATTATTTGATCGCCTGCGCCTGCTGGACATTTCTCACATTTTATGGGCAGGCCCACCGTGAGCCTCCCACTAGGGAAGTGAAACGAGGACCCTCGAAAAGACTGCACCCATTTCCTCACTGAGCCCCGAAACCCTCCCCAACCTCATGACAGCTATACTCCCACTGCCTCTAAGGATTATTTCCACGCCATACCACTGCCATTTCTTGCCATTTTAGGTCAGGGTCTTGACCGTAGCTCCCACTGGCACACGAGGACCCTCGAAAATGATGCACTCCATTTCGACGCCTGAGCCCCAACCCCTCCCCAACCCCGCTGACCAAAGTTTATTGCCCACCGGCCTCGTGATTATTTCATCGCTACGCTAGCCACACATGTCTTTTGCCATTTTAGGCATGCTTGATCAGAGTTTCCCACTGGCAATATAAGACCTCGAAATGACTGTACCCATTTCACACCCAGAGCTCCCGAACGCCCTCCCAACCCCGCTGGCTAAACACTATAGCCCACCGCCTTGGGCATGATTATTTCACGCCATTGCACGCCGCATTGGACATTTTCTTGCCATATTTTAGGGTATGTGCTTCCTGACCGTAGCCTCCCATTGGCACGCGAGGACCCTCGAAATGAATGTACCCATTTCTGACGCCCAGAGCTCCCTTAACGCCCCTCCCGAACCCCTCATGGACTAAAGCAATAGCCCACCCGGCACGGGCGATTATTTCACGCCAGCTACTGCGCTCACTGGCATGTCTTGCCATTTTGTAGGGTGTGCTTGACATAGCGTCCCATCACTGCACACGAGGACCTCGAAAAGACTGTACCCATTTCGGGACGCATCGTGAGCCCCCGAACCCCCTCCCAACCCCCCGCTGACCAAAGCTATAGCCCATCGGCATGGGCGACTATTTCACGCGCCATGCGTACACGCTGCATATCTTGCCACATTTTAGTCAGTGCTGACCATAGCGGCCCCACCTGCACACGAGGACCTCGAAAAGATCGACCCTTTTCCGACGAACAGAGTCCCTAAACCCTCCCAACCCCCATTTGACAAAGCTATAGCTCAACGTCTGTGATTATTTACTGCCAGCCATTGGGAATTTCTTTTGCCATTTTTAGGGCATGTGCCTCCACTGTGAGCCTTCCACCTGGGCATACACGAGGACCCTCGAAATGACTGCACCTATTTCTGACGCCCAGAGCCCCCGAACGCTTCCCCAACCCCCGCTGGACTAACGCTTATATAGCCCACCGTCATATGCATTATTTCACGCCATAGCTACTGGGCATGTCTTGCCATTTTAGGGCAGGCTTCTGACCATAGCGTCCCACTGGGCACACGAGGACCCTCGAAAAGACTGGACCCATTTCTGACGAACAGAGTCCCCGAAAGCCCCGCCCCCACCCCCCCGGACCAGTATCTATAGCCCACCGCCTGTGACTATTTCACGCACAGCTGGCCTGGTATTTCTTGCTATTTGTGGCAGGCCTCTGACCGTAGCCTCCCACTAGGTACACGAGGAGCCTCGAAATGACTGTACCCATTTCGGACGCCCAGAGCCCCCGAACGCCCCTCCCCAACCCCCGCGGACCAAAGCTATAGCCCACCGGCATCGGTGACTATTTCACGCGCTGCGCCGCTGGGCATGTCTTGCCATTTTAGGGCAGGCTTCTGACCGTAGCCTCCTAATCAAGCACACGAGACCTCGAAAAGACTGCACCCATTTCGAGGATCTAGAGCCCCCAACCCCCTCCCTAACCTCATGACCAGCACATAGCCCACCTGCCTCAAGCGATTATTTCACGCGCTGCCTGGCTAAGCATTTCTTGCCATTTTGTGGCAGGCCTCTGACTGTAGCCTCCCACCGGGCACATGAGGACCCTCAAAAGATCTGAAGCATTTCCAGACGCCCAGATCCCCCGACCGCCTCCCAACCCCAGCCGACCAAAGGCTATAGCCCACCGGCCCTCGGCGATTATTTCACGCGCTGCGTCATTGGATATTTCTTTTGCCATTTTAGTGCAGGCTTGACCTTAGCCTCTCACTGGGCACACGAGGACCCCTCAAAAGATGTACCCATTTCCGACGCCAGCAGAGCCCCGAACGCCTCTCCCTAACCCTCATGGACCAAAGGTTATAGCCCACCGTCTCTCATGACTATTTCACGTGCCATCTGACATTTCTTGCCATTTTAGGCAGGCTTTGACTGTAGCCTCCCATCGCACACGAGACCCGAAAAGGCTGTACCCATTTCCGACCACCAGAGCCCCAACACCCTCCCCAACCCTCATGACCAAAGGCACATAGCCCACTGCCTCAAGTGACTATTTTCCATGCGCTGCGCCCGCTGGGCATTTCTTTGCCATTTTAGGGCAGGCCTCGACTGTAGCCTCCCACCGGGCACACACGAGGACCCTCAAAGACTGTACCCATTTCCCACGCCTGTGAGCTCCCGAACGCCGCCTCCCCAACCCTCATGGACCAAAGGCTATAGCCCACCGCCTCGCTGACTATTTCACGCGCTACTGCCATTGACATTTCTTGCCATTTTAGGCAGGCTTTGACCCGAGCTCCCATCACACGAGGACCCTCCAAAAGACTGTACCGATTTCCGACGCACAGAGCCCCCGAAAGCCCCTCCCCACCCCGCATGGAAAGGCTATAGCCCACTGTCTCGCTGGATTATTTCACGTGTTGCGCTGACATTTCTTGCCATTTTAGGGCAGGCTTGACCGTAGCCTCCCATCTGGGCACACGATGACCTCGAAAAGACTGTACCCATTTCCGACGCCTGTAGCTCCCGAACGCCCCCTCCCTAACCCCAAATGACTAAAGGCTATAGCCCAACGGCCCCATGATTATTTCACTGCCATGTACCGACGGGTATTTCTTGCAATTTTAGAGCAGGCCTCTGACCTCAGATCTCCACTGGGCACACGAGGGCCCTCGAAAAGACTGTACCCATTTCTGATGCCCAGAGCCCCAGAACTTCCCTCCCCAACCCCCGCGGACCAAAAGCTATAGCCCACCGGCCTCGCCGACAATTTCACGCGATGCGCCGCTAGGCATGTCTTGCCATTTTAGTACAGGCTTCTGACCATAGCCTCCCACTGGGCACACGAGGACCCTCGAAAAGACTGTACCCATTTCACGCACTGTGAGCCTCTTCAAACCCTCCCAACCCCCGCGGACCAAAGGCTATAGCCCACCGCCCTCGGCGACTATTTCACGCGCTGCGCCGCTGGGCATTTCTTGCCATTTTAGGGCAGGCCTCTGACCGTAGCCTCCCACTTGGCACATGAGGACCCTCAAAAAGACTGTAAGCATTTCAGACGCCCAGATCCCCCGAACGCCGCTCCCCAACCCCAGCCGACCAAAGGCTATAGCCCACCGGCCTCGGCGACTATTTCACGCGCTGCGCCGCTGGATATTTCTTGCCATTTTAGGGCAGGCTTCTGACCTTAGCCTCCCACTGGGCACACGAGGACCCTCAAAAGACTGTACCCATTTCCCACGCCCTGTGAGCCCCGAACGCCCTCCTCCCAACCCCAGCCGACCAAAGGCTATAGCCCACCGGCCCTGGCGACTTATTTCACACTGCATACCGACGGGCATTTCTTGCAATTTTAGAGCAGGCCTCGGATCAGACTCCCACTGACACACGAGGCCCCTCGAAAGATCAGACCCATTTCTGATGCCCGTGAGCCCTGAACTTCCCTCCCCAACCTCATGGGACTGCTGTTATAGCCCACCGCCTCGCTGACACTTCCACGCCGATGCGCCTGCTAGGCATGTCTTGCTATTTTAGTGCAGGCTTGACCATAGCTCTCCCATCACACGAGACCTCAAAAGACTGTACCCATTTCCGACGACCAGAGCCCTAAACCCCTCCCTAACCCCTCATGACCAAAGGCTATAGCCCACCTGCCTCGGCATGACTATTTCACGCCAAGCTTGGCATTTCTTGCCATTTTAGCAGTGCCTCTCACTGTAGCCTCCCACTCGGGCACATGAGGACCCTCAAAAGACTGTAAGCATTTCAGACGCCTAGCATCCTCAACGCCGCCCCCAACCCCACCGACTAAAGGCTATAGCCCACCGCCTCGGCATGATTATTTCACGCCCAAGGCCGCTGGATATTTCTTGCCATTTTAGGGCAGGCTTCTGACCTTAGCCTCTCACTGGGCACACGAGGACCCTCAAAAAGACTGTACCCATTTCCGACGCGCAGAGCCCCCGAACGCCCCTCCCTAACCCTCGCGGACCAAAGGCTATAGCCCACCGGTCTCGGCGACTATTTCACGTGCTGCGCTGGCATTGGACATTTTCTTGCCATTTTAGGCAGGCTTTTGACCTGTAGCCTCCCATCGTACACGAGGACCCTCAATAAGACTGTACCCATTTCCCACGACCATAGCCCCCTAAACACCTTCCACACCACATTAGGACCAAAGGCTATAGCCCACCGCCCTGGTGACTATTTCAGGCGCTACTGGCATTTCTTGCCATTTTAGGTGGCTTCTGACCAGTAGCCTCCCACTGGGCACACGAGGCCCCTCAAAAAGACTGTACACATTTCCGACGCACTGAGCCCCCGAACGCCCTCCCAACCCTCATGACCAGCTATTATAGCCCACCGGCCTCGGCGACTATTTCACGCGCTGCGCCGCTGGACATTTCTTGCCATTTTAGGGCAGGCTTCTGACCTGAGCCTCCCACTGGGCACACGAGGACCCTCCAAAAGACTGTACCCATTTCCGACGCGCAGAGCCCCCGAACGCCCCTCCCCAACCCCCGCGGAAAGGCTATAGCCCACCAGTCTCGGCGACTATTTCACGTGCTGCGCCGCTGGACATTTCTTGCCATTTTAGGGCAGGCTTCTGACCGTAGCCTCCCACTGGGCACACGATGACCCTCGAAAAGACTGTACCCATTTCCGACGCCCAGAGCCCCCGAACGCCCCTCCCCAACCCCAGCCGACCAAAGGCTATAGCCCAACGGCCTCGGCGACTATTTCACGCGCTGCGCCGACGGGTATTTCTTGCAATTTTAGAGCAGGCCTCTGACCGTAGAC
This sequence comes from Citropsis articulata, assembly GCA_030449925.1. Lineage (NCBI taxonomy): Eukaryota > Viridiplantae > Streptophyta > Magnoliopsida > Sapindales > Rutaceae > Citropsis > Citropsis articulata. The sequence goes on along the minus strand of JASUUH010000234.1, from coordinate 703,065 downwards.
TCCCACTGGGCACACGAGGGCCCTCGAAAAGACTGTACCCATTTCTGACGCCTGTGAGCCCCTGCAGAACTTCCTCCCCAACCCCGCTGACCAAAAGTATAGCCCACTGCCTCGCCGACAATTTCACGCGATGCGCTAGGCATGTCTTGCCATTTTAGCAGGTTTCTGACCATAGCCTCCCACCTGGGCACACACGAGGACCCTCGAAAAGACTGTACCCATTTCCGCTCAGAGCCCCAGAAACTTCCTCCCCAACCCCCGCTGACCAAAGTATAGCCCACCGCCTTGGCTGACCATTTCACGCTGCGCTGGGCATTTCTTGTCATTTTAGGGCAGGCCTCTGACCGTAGCCTCCCACTTGGCACATGAGGACCCTCAAAGACTGTAAGCATTTCAGACGCCCAGATCCCCCGAACGCCGCTCCCCAACCCCAGCCGACCACAGGCTATAGCCCACCGGCCCATGACTATTTCCATGCTGCGCTGCTGGATATTTCTTGCCATTTTAGGGCAGGCTTGACCTTAGCCTCCCACTGGGCACACGATGACCTCAAAAAGTATGTACCCAATTCTTACGCCCAGAGCCCCGAACGCCTCCCCAACCCCAAGACCAAAGGCTATAGCCCAACGGCCTCGGGCGACTATTTCACGCGCCATGCCCAACGGGTATTTCTTGTAATTTTAGAGCAGGCCTGACAGAGACTCCCACTGGGCACACGAGGGCCCTCAAAAGATCACCCATTTCTGATGCCCAGAGCTCTTAACTTCCCTCCCAACCCCCGCTGGGACCTGTTAGCAGCCCACTGCCTCGCTGACACTTTCACGCGATGCGCCGCTAGGCATGTCTTGCCATTTTAGGCAGGCTCTGACCATAGCCTCCCATCAAGTACACGAGGACCCTCGAAAAGACTGTACCCATTTCGACGCACTGTGAGCCCCTGAAACCCCTCCCAACCCCATGCGACCAAAGGCTATAGCCCACCGCCTCACGGGATTATTTCACGCTGGGCTGGTACTGGCATTTCTTGCCATTTTAGGGCAGGCCTCTGACCAGCCTCCCACTTGGCACATGAGGACCTCAAAGATCAGAAGCATTTCAGACGCCCAGATCCCGAACGCCTCCCAACCCCAGACCAAAGGCTATAGCCCACGCCTCATGATTATTTCACGCGCTATGCGCTGGATATTTCTTGCCATTTTAGGGCAGGCTTGACCTTAGCCTCCCACTGGGCACACGAGACCTCAAAAAGACTGTACCCATTTCTCGACGCCCAGAGCTCCCGAACGCCCTCCCAACCCCAGCCGACTAAAGCTATAGCCCACTGCCTCATGACTATTTCACGCCATGCAGACGTGGCATTTCTTGCAATTTTAGAGCAGGCCTCTGATCAGACTCCCACTGGACACACGAGGGCCCTCGAAAAGATCAGACCCCTTTCCGATGCCCAGAGTCTTAACTTCCCTCCCAACCCCTCATGACCAAAAGCTATAGCCCACCGGCCTCGCTGACATTATTCTCACGATGCGCCGGCATGTCTTGCCATTTTAGGCAGGCTTGACCATAGCCTCCCACTGGGCACACGAGACCCCGACAAGACTGTACCCATTTCCGACGCAGAGTCTGCGAACGCCTCCCCTAACCCTCATGACTGACCACATAGCCCACTGCCTCGGTGACTATTTCAGGCGCTCATGGCATTTTTGCCATTTTAGGGCAGGCTCGACCGTAGCCTCCCACCGGGCACACGAGACCTCAAAAGACTGTATCCATTTCCGACGCCCAGAGCCCCGAACGCCCGCCTCCCCAACCCCTCAAGGGACCAAAGCTATAGCCCACCGCCTCAAGGATTATTTCATCGCATGCCATGGCTGATATTTCTTGCCATTTTAGGGGAGGCTTCTGACCTTAGCCTCTCACTGGGCACAGGAGGACCCTCCAAAGATCTGTACCCATTTCCGACGCAGAGCTCAACGCCTTCCCAACCCCTCAAGGACTAAAGGCACATAGCCCACCGGTCTCATGACTATTTCACGTGCGCCACTGGACATTTCTTGCCATTTTAGGCAGGCTTTGACCGTAGCCTCCCACTGGGCACACGAGACCCTCGAAGGCTTGTACCCATTTTCGACGCACTGTGAGCCCCCTAAACACCCTCCCAACCCCCATGACCAGGCTATAGCCCCCGGCCTCAGTGATTATTTCATGCGCTGTCACTGGCATTTCTTGCCATTTTAGGCAGGCCTGACCGTAGCTTCCCACCGGGCACACGAGACCCTCAAAAGATCAGAACCATTTCCGACGCCTGAGCCCCGAACGCCGCCTCCCCAACCTCATGGGACCAGCACATAGCCCACCGCCTTGGTGGACTATTTCACGCTACGCGCTTAGGCATTTCTTGCCATTTTAGGGCAGGCTCTGATCAGTAGCCTCCCCCTTGGCACACGAGTACCCTCGAAAAGACTGTACCCATTTCGGACGACCATAGCGCCCGTAACCCGGTCCCCAACCCCCGCGGACCAAAGGCTATAGCCCACATGCCTTGAGATATTTCACGCTCATTGGCTAAGCATTTCTTGCCATTTTAGGCAGCTCTGACCATAGCCTCCCATTGGGCACACGAGGACCCTCAAAAGACTCAGACCCATTTCTCGACGCACCAGAGTCCCGAACGCTCCTCCCAACCGCCATGACCAAAGGCTATAGCCCACCTGCCCTTGTGACTATTTCCTATGCCACTGGCCATGGTATTTCTTGCCATTTTAGGGCAGGCCTCTAACGTAGCCTCCCACTAGGCACACGAGACCCCTCAAAAAGACTGGACCCATTTCCGACACCCAGAGCCCCCGAACCCCCTTCCCCAACCCTCTGCTGACCAGCTATAGCCCACCGCCTCGGCTGATTATTTCCACGCGCATGGCCGCTGGGTATTTTTGCCATTTTAGGGCAGGTTCTGACTGTAGCTCTCCCACGGGCACACGAGGACCCTCAAAAGACTGTACCCATTTCCGACGACCTGTGAACCCTTAAACCCCTCCCAACCTCATGGGACTAAAGGCTATAGCCCACCGGCCTCGATTATTTCACGCCATGCGCTGGCAGCATTTCTTGCCATATTTAGGGTAGGCTATGACCGTAGCCTCCCACCGGGCACACGAGGACCTCGAAAAGACTGTACCCATTTCCCGACACCAGAGCCCCGAACGCCTCCCCAACCCCTCAAGGCTGCACTATAGCCCACCGCCCTGTGATTATTTCACGCTGCTACCGCTGACATTTCTTGCCATTTTAGGGCAGGCTTCTGACCGTGAGCCTCCCATCACACACGAGACCCTCAAAAAGACTGTACCCATTTCCTACCAGTGAGCCCCGAAACGCCTCCCCAACCCCTCATGACCAAAGGCTATAGCCCACCGCCTCGGCGACTATTTCACGCGGCTGGCCATGGGCATTTCTTGCCATTTTAGGGCATGTGCTCTGACCAGAAGCTTCCCATCACACGAGGACCCTCGAAAACACTGTACTCCATTTCCGACGCACAGAGCCCCAACGCCACTCCCAAACCCCTCATGACCAAAGGCTATAGCCCACCGGCCTGTGACTATTTCACGCTGCGCCTGGGCATGTCTTGCTATTTTAGGGCAGGCTTCTGACCGAGCCTCCCATCAAGGGCACGCGAGGACCCTCAAAAGACTGTACTCCATTTCCACGACTGTGAGCCCCCTAAACCCCTCCCCAACCTCATGACTAAAGGGTATAGCCCACCGGCCCGGTGACTATTTCACGCGCGCCACTGGGCATTTTTGTCATTTTAGTGCAGGCTTCTGACTCAGTAGCCTCCCACGGGCACACGAGGACCCTCGAAAGACTGTACCCATTTCCGACGAGCCCCTCCCCTCCCAACCCCGACTAAAGGCTATAGCCCACTGCCTTGGCGATTATTTTCGCTGCTGGTTGGGCATTTCTTGCCATTTTAGGGCAGGCCTCTGACCGTAGCCTCCCACTGGGCACACGAGACCCTCGAAAAGACTGGACCCATTTCCGACGCACTGTAACCCCTAAACCCCCTCCCAACCCCTCATGGACCAAAGGCTATAGCCCACTGCCCCATGACTATTTCACGCCACTACTGGCATTTCTTGCCATTTTAGTAGCAGGCTATGACTGTAGCCTCCCACTGGGCACGCTGAGGACCCTCAGCCCCGAACGCCCCTCCCAACCCCCGCTGGGCCAGCACATAGCCCACCGCCTCAAGTGACTATTTCACGCGCTGGGCATTTCTGTCATTGTGATCAGAGCCTCCCATCCACACGAGACCTCAAAAAGACTGTACCCATTTCCCACGACTGCAGCCCCAAACCCCATCCCCAACCCCTCATGGACTAAAGGCTATAGCCCACCTGCCTCATGACTATTTCACGCGCCATGCATTTCTTGCCATTTTAGTATGTGCTCTGACCGTAGCCTCCCACTCACACGAGGACCTCGAAAGACTGTATCCATTTCCGACGACTAGAGCCCCCGAAACCCTCCCCAACCCCCCCGGGACCAAAGGCTATAGCCCACCGCCCTGCCACCACTGCCTCTGACTATTTCACGTGCTAGCTACTGGTATTTCTTGTCATTTTTAAAGGCTTCTGTCCAGAGCCCCACCTGGGCACACGAGAGGACCTCGTGAAAGGACCTGTACCCATTTCACGCACCAGAGCTCCCCAAACCCCTCCCCAACTCCTGGGACCAAAGGCTATAGCCCACCACTGTTGACTTATTTCAAGGCACAAGGTCACTGGCATTTCTTCAGGCCTCGCCACTGTAGCCTCCCATCAGCACACGAGGACCCTCGGTACACTGTACTCCATTTCCACGCACTGCAGAGCCCCTAAACCCCTCCCCAACCCCTCACAGACAAAGTGCTAGCCCACCGCCTCCTATGGTGACTATTTCACGCTGTAATCATTGGCATTTCTTGTCATTTTAGGGCAGCCTCAATCAGTAGCCTCCCCACTGCACACGAGACCCCTCGAAAAGACTAGACGCCCCTCCGCGAACCCTCTGCGCACTAAAGGCTATATCCCACCGGCCTCAGACTATTTCACGCCAGCCTTGCCTTATCGCTGGGTATTTCTGCCATTTTAGGCAGGTGCCTTGACCGAGCCTCCCACCGGGCACACGAGGACCCTCAAATAGATCAGACTCATTTCATGACCAGTAACTCCCAAACTCCTCCCAACTCATGGACTGAAAGGCTATAGCCCACCGCTTGGCGACTATTTCCACGTTGGCTGCGCCACGCATTGGCATTTCTTGCCATTTTAGGTAGGCTATGACCAGAGCTCCCACTGGGCACGCGAGGACCTCGAAAGACCCTACCCATCCGACACCAGCAACCTACTCCGAACGCCCCTCCCCAACCCTCAAGGGCCAGCACATAGCCCACCCACCCTGTGACTATTTCACGCCAAGGCCAACTGGACATTTCTTGCTATTTTAGGTGGCTTCGACCAGAGCTCTCCCATCAAGCACACGAGACCCTCGAAATGATCAGTACCCATTTCGACGCCTGTGAGTCTCTAACGCCTTCTCCCAACCCTCATGACTAAAGCTATAGCTCACCGCATGGGCGATTATTTCATCGCGCCATTGCATGTTCTTGCCATTTTAGTATGCTTTCACCGAGCCTCCCACCGGGCACACAAAGTGACCCTCAATGACTGACCATCGAGCCTCGACACCTGTGAGCCCCCAACGCCTTCTCCCTAACCCCCGCTGGCTAAACACTATAGCCCACCGCCTCGATGATTATTTCACGCGCCACGCCTGACATTTCTTGCCATTTTAGTATGTTCGACCGTAGCCTCCCACTCGGCACACGAGGACCGAAATGACTGTACCCATTTCGGACGCCCAGAGTCTCGAACGCCCTCCCCAACCCCCTCATGACCAAAGCTATAGCCCACCGCATGGCGATTATTTCACGCGGGCCAAGCCTGGCATGTCTTGCCATTTTAGGTAAGTGTGCTTCCGACTATAGCGGTCTCACTGGGCACACGAGACCTCGAAAAGACTGCACTCCATTTCTCGACGACCAGCCCTCAAACCCCTCCCCAACCCCTCATGACTAAAGTTATATAGCCCACTGCATGGGCGATTATTTCACGCGCTGGCCATTGGCATATCTTGCCATTTTAGTGATGTGTCAATTACCATAGCGTCCCCATCGGCACACGAGGACCCTCGAAAAGATTGACCCTTTCTGATTTAACAGTGAGTCCCTGAAACCCCCCCCCAACCCCCACGACAAAGCACATAGCCCACCGCCTTGATCTATTTATTTACTGCGCACACTGGAATTTCTTGCCATTTTAGGGCAGTGCCCTGACCGTAGCCTTCCCACTGGGTACACGAGGACCCCTCGAATGACTGTACCCATTTCGACGCCTGTAACTCCCCAACGCCCCCTCCCAACCCCGCTGACCAAAGCTATAGCCCACTGCATGGGCTGATGACTATTTCACGCTACCGCACACATGTCTTGCCATTTTAGGCGTGCTCTGACCATAGCTGCCCCACTGGTACACGAGGGACCTCGAAAAGACTGACCCATTTCGACTTAATGCAGTCCCCAAACCCTCCCCAACCCCCACTTGACAGGGCTTATAGCCCACCGGCCTCTATGGATTATTTCACGCGCTATACGCCTGGCATTTCTTGCCATTTTAGGCAGGTCTGATCAGTAGCCTCCCACTGGGCACATGAGGACCCTCGAATGACTGTACCCATTTCGACGCCTGTGAGCCCCCAACGCCTCTCCCAACCCCCAAGGACTACAAAGTAGCCCACCGCATCGGCTGATTATTTCACGCCAAGGCCATTGGCATGTCTTGCTATTTTGTATGTGCTTCCTGACCGTAGCCTCCCATCACACGAGGACCTCGAAGATTGCACCCATTTCTGACGAATGTCAGAGCCCCCCGACACCCTCCCAACCCCTCAAGGACCAAAGTTATTATAGCCCACCGCCCTTGACTATTTCCATGCGCGCTAAGGTCATTGGGTATTTCTTGCCATTTAGCATGTGCCTGACTGTAGCCTCCCACCTGGGCACACGAGGACCCTCAAAAGACTGCACCCATTTCCACGCCTGAGCTCGAACCGCTTCCCAACCCCTCATGGGACCAAAGGCTATAGCCCACCGCCTTGGTGATTATTTCCACGCGCTGCCGCTGGACATTTCTTTTGCCATTTTAGGTGTGCTTCTGACCTTAGCCTCCCAATGGGCACACGAGGACCCTCCAAAAGACTGTACCCATTGCCGACGCGCAGAGCCCCCGAACGCCCCACCCCAACCCCCGCATGAGGCTATAGCCCAGTCTCGGGCGACTATTTCACGCTGCGCCGCTGACATTTCTTGCCATTTTAGGCGTGCTCGACCTCAGAGCCTCCCACTGGGCACACGATGACCCTCCAAAGGTGCTGTGTACCCATTCCGCTGACGCCAGCCCCCGAAAGACCCCTACCCAACCCCTCATGGACTGTGTTATAGCCCACCGGTCCTTGGTGACCATTTAACGCTGCGCCTGGCAAGCATTTCTTGCCATTTTAGGCAGTGTTTCTCACTGTAGCCTCCCATCAAGGCACACGAGGACCCCTCAAAAGACTGTACCCATTTCGATGCCCAGAGTGCCCTTAACTTCCCTACCGAACCTCATGGACCAGGTTATAGCCCACCGCCTCGGCGACTCTTCACGCTGATGCGCTGGCATTTCTTTTATGGGCAGGCTTCGACCGTAGCCTCCCACTAGGCACACGAGACCCTCAAAAGACTGACCCATTTCTCGATGACCAGAGCCTCAACCCTCCCTAAGCCTCCCTGGACCAAAGCACTTATAGTCCACCGCCTCGGCGAGTAATTCACGCGCTTGGCTGGCATTTCTTATCATTTTAGGCAGGCTTTTGACCGTAGCCTCCCACCGGGCACATGCTGACCCTCGAAAAATCAGATCCATTTCTCGACGCCAGTGAGCCCTGCAACGCCCCTCCTCAACCCCCGAACCTCATGACCAAAGGCTATAGCCCACCGCCTGGGCGATTATTTCACGCACTACGTCACTGGCATGTCTTGTTATTTTAGGGTGCTTTGATCAGAGCTCCCCATCGGGCACACGAGACCCTCGAAAAGACTGTACATATTTCCTGACCACCATAGCCCCCGAATCCTCTCCCCAACCCCTCATGACCAGTGTTATAGCCCACCGCCTTGGTGACTATTTCCACGCCACACGCTGGCATTTTCTTACATTTTAGGGTAGGCTTGACCGTGATCCTACCACCCAAGCACACTAGGACCCTTGAAAGACTGACCCATTTCTCGATGCCCAGAGCCCTCTCAACCCCCTCCCAAGCCCCTGTGGACCAAAGGCATAGTCCACCGCCTCGGCGAGTTCACGCACGCGCCTGGCATTTCTTATCATTTTAGTAGGCTTTTGACCGTATCCTCCCACCTGGGCACACGCTGACCCTCAAAAACAGTACCCATTTCCTCAGCCCAGAGCCCCCCGAACGCCTCCTCCTCAACCCTCATGGACCAGCACATAGCCCACCGGCCTCGCCGATTATTTCACGCCATGCGCTCACTGGCATGTCTTACATTTTAGTGCAGGCAATCAGCCTCCCATCACACGTGGACCTCGAAAGATTGCACCCATTCTCGACCACCGTGAGCCCCCTAAACCCCTCCCAACCTCACAAGGACTAAAGCCTATAGCCCACCGGCCTCTGATTATTTCACGTGATGCCTGATGTGGCATTTCTGTTATTTTAGGGCAGGCTTGACCGTAGCCTCCCATCGGGCACACGAGACCCCTCGAAAAGACTGTATACATTTCTAACGACGAGAGCCCTCAAACCCCTCCCCAACCCCTCATGACTAAAGGCTATAGCCCACCGGCCCTTGTGATTATTTCACGCTACTGCACCGCATTTCTTGCATTTTAGGCAGGCTCCTGACTGTGAGCCTCCCACCTGGGCACACTAGGACCCTCAAAAGATTGTACCCATTTCCGACGACTCAGAGCCCTCAAACACCCTCCCCAATCCCCGCTGACCAGCATATAGCCCACCGCCCTTGGGACTATTTCACGCCATGCCATTGGCATTTCTTGCCATTTTAGGCAGCCTCGACCGTAGCCTCCCATTGGGCACACGACCACCCTCGAAAAGACTGTACCCATTTCTGATGCCCAGAGTCCCCTAACTTCCTCCCAACCCCTCATGACCAGCACATGGCCCACCGCCTTGTGACAATTTCACGCGATGCGTCGCTGGCATGTCTTTCCATTTTAGGCAGGCTCTGACTGTAGCCTCCCATCAAGGGCACACGAGGACCGGCTGAAATGACTGTACTCCATTTCCGACGCACTGAGCTCCCTCAAAACCCCTCCCTAACCTCCCCATGTCCAGGCTATAGCCCACCGCCTCAGTGATTATTTCACGCACTGGCCATTGGCATTTCTTGTTATTTGTAGGTTGTGCTTCCCGATCAGCCTCCCAATGGCACACGAGGACCGCTGAAAGACTGTATATTTCCATGACCGTGAGCCCCTCGAAACCCCTCCCCAACCCCCGCAGAAGCATAGCCCACCGCCTCAGGACTATTTCCACGCACAAGGCCATTGGTATTTCTTGCCATTTTAGGTAGGCCTCGACTCAGCTTCCCAATGGGCACCGAGGACCCTCAAAAGACTGTACCCATTTCCGACGCCCAGAGCCCCAAATCCCTCCCCAACTCCCACCTGATCAAAGGCTATAGCCCACCTGCCTGACTATTTTCCCCACGCGCTACTGGCTAAGTATTTCTTGCCATTTTAGGCAGGCCTCCTGATCAGAGCCTCCCACCGGGCACACGAGGACCTCAAAGACTGTACCCATTTCCCGAGCCCCCCTGAACGCCGCCTCCCAACCCTCACAATAAAGTTATAGCCCACCGGTCTCGGCGATTATTTCACGTGTTATGCGCCATGACATTTCTTGCCATTTTAGGGCATGATTATGACCAGAGCCTCCCATCAAGTGGCACACGAGACCCTCGAAAAGATCAGACCCATTTCCGACGACCAGAGCTCCCAACGCCCCTCCCAACCCCTCACACCAAAGCACAGACCGGCCTCAAGTGAATATTTCACGTGTTGCGCCACGGTATTTCTTGCAATTTTAGAGCAGGCCTCGATCAGACTCCCACTGGGCACATCAGGACCCTCAAAAAAACTGTACCCATTTATGATGCCCAGAGCCCTGTAACTTCCCTCCCAACCCTCATGGACCAAAGTTATTATAGCCCACTGCCTCGCGACAATTTCACGCGATGCGCCACTGGGCATGTCTTGCCATTTTAGTGCAGGCTTGACCTGTAGAGCCTCCCACTCTGCACACGAGGAACCTCGAAAAGACTGTGCATATATCCCACGACCAGAGCCCCAAACCCCTCCCAACCCCTCATGGGACCAGGCTATAGCCCACTGCCTGTGACTATTTCCACGCGCTGCGCCACTGGGCTGCCATATTTTAGGGCAGGCCTCTGATCAGAGCTTTCCCACTGGGCACACGAGACCTCGAAAAGATTGTACCCATTTCCACGCCTGAGCCCCGAACGCCTCCCAACCCCCTGACCAGGCTATAGCCCACCGCCTTGGTGACTATTTCACGACCGCGACGCCATGCTTTTTGCTATTTTAGGCCAGGCCTCGACCAGCTTCCCACTCCGGCACATGAGGACCTCGAAAAGACTGTACCCATTTCCGATGCCCAGAGCCCCGGAACGCCCCTCCCCAACGCCCGCCGACCAGGCTACATAGCCCACTGCCCTATGACTAATTCATTATCACACAGTGTCACTGGCATTTCTGCCATTTTAGGGCAGGCCTCGACCGTAGCCTCCCATCTGACAACCGAGGACCATCAGAAGACTGTACCCATTTCCTGACACCAGAGCCCCCGAAACCCTCCCCAACCCTCAAGGACCAAAGGCTATAGTCCACCGCCTTGCTGAGTATTTTACGCTGGCGCCCGCTTCGTATTTCTTATCATTTTAAGGCAGGCTTGACCAGTAGCCTCCCCACTGGGCACACGAGGACCTCGAAAAGACTGTACCACCTCCAAACCCGTGAGCCCCTAAACCCCTCCCCAACCCCCTGCAGACCAGGCTATAGCCCACCGGCCTCACATTATTTTATGCGCCACGCTGGGTATTTCTGCCATTTTAGGCAGGCCTCTGACCAGAATCCTCCCACTAGGCACACGAGACCCTCGAAAAGACTGTACATATTTCCGACCAGAGCCCCTGAAACCCTCCCCAACCCCTCATGACCAGCACAGTAGCCCACCGCCTCGGTGATTATTTCACGGCCACGCCATTGGCATTTCTTGCCATTTTAGGCAGGCTCTGACCAGAGCTTCCCATCACACGAGGACCCTCGAAAAGATTGTACCCATTTCCGACGCCCAGAGCCCCCGAACGCCCCTCCCCAACCCCCGCCGACCAAAGGCTATAGCCCACCGGCCTCGGTGACTATTTCACGAGCTGCGCCGCTGGGCATTTCTTGCCATTTTAGGGCTGGCCTCTGACCGTAGCCTCCCACCGGGCACACGAGGACCCTCAAAAAGACTGTACCCATTTCCGATGACCATAGCCCCCGAACCCCCCTCCCCAACCCCCGCAGACCAAAGGCTATAGCCCACCGGCCTCGTGACTATTTTACGCGCTGGCGTCACTGGTATTTTTGCCATTTTAGGCAGGCCTCTGACCAGAATCCTCCCACTGGGCACATGAGGACCTCAAAAGATTGTACATATTTCAAAGACCAGAGCCCCCAAACACCCTCCCAACCCCTCATGACCAAAGTTATAGCCCACCGCCTTGACTATTTCACGCATTGCTGGCCACATGCTATTTTATGGCAGGCCTCTGACCAGAAGCTTCCCACCGGGCACACGAGGACCTCGAAAGATTGTACCCATTTCCGACGCCTGTGAGCCCTCCCCCCTCCCCAACCCCTCGACCAAAGGCTATAGCCCACCGCCCTCGGTGACTATTTCACGCGCCATGCACGCCATGCCATTTTAGGCAGGCCTCTGACGAGCTTCCCATCGGGCACACGAGGACCCCGAAAAGACTGTACCCATTTCCGATGCCTGTAGCCCCTGGAACGCCCCTCCCCAACGCCCGCCGAATTAAAGGCCATAGCCCACCGCCTCGGTGATTAATTCACGCTGCGCTGGCATTTTTTGCCATTTTAGGGCAGGCCTCTGACCGTAGCCTCCCACTGGGCACACGAGACCCTCAAAAAACTGTACCCATTTCCGACGCCCAGAGCCACCAACGCCGCCTCCCAACCTCATGACCAAAGGCTATAGCCCACCGGCCTTGGCGATTATTTCACGCGCTGCGCCATGACATTTCTTGCCATTTTAGGGCAGGCTTGACCGTAGCCTCCCATCATGCACTAGGACCCTCGAAAAGACTGTACCCATTTCCGAGGACCATAGGCCCCCAACCCTCCCCAACCCCGCAGACCAAAGGCTATAGCCCACCGCCCCATGATTATTTCACGCCATGCGCTGGCATTTCTTGCCATTTTAGGGCAGTGCCTCTGACCGTAGCCTCCCACCGGGCACACGAGGACCCCTCAAAAGATTGTACCCATTTCCGACGCCTGTGAGCCCTGAACGCCGCCTCCCAACCTCCTGGGCCAAAGGCTATAGCCCACCGGGTCTCAAGTGACTATTTCACGTGCTGCGCACATTGGACATTTCTTGCCATTTTAGGGCATGATTATGATCAGAGCCTCCCACTGGGCACACGAGACCTCGAAAAGACTGTACCCATTTCCGACCACTGAGCTTCCGAACGCCCTCCCAACCCCCGCCACCAAAGCAGGTATAGCGCACCGCCTCGCGAATATTTCACGGCGCCATTGGTATTTCTTGCAATTTAGAGCAGGCCTCTGACTGAGACTTCCCACTGGCACACGAGGACCTCGAAAAGATCAGACCCATTTACGATGCCCAGAGCCCCTGAACTTCCCTCCCCAACCTCAAGGGACCAGCCATAGGCCACCGCCTCGCTGACACTTTCACGCGATGCGCCTGGCCAGCATGTCTTGCTATTTTAGTGCGTGCTTGACCGTAGCCTCCCACTGGGCACACGAGGACCCTCGGAAAGATCTGTATATTTCCGACGCACTGTGAGCTCCCAAACCCCTCCCAACCCCTCATGACCAAAGCACATAGCCCACCGCCTCGTGTGACTATTTCACGCGCTGCCATTGGCCATGCTATTTTAGGGCAGGCCTCTGATCAGAGCTTCCCACTGGGCATACGAGACCTCGAAAAGATTGTACCCATTTCCGACGCCCAGAGCCCCCAACGCCCTCCCAACCCTCATGACCAAAGGCTATAGCCCACTGCCTCGGTGACTATTTCACGACTGCGACGCCATGCTACATTTTAGGCCAGGCCTCTGACCGTAGCTTCCCACTCGGCACATGAGGACCCTCGAAAAGACTGTACCCATTTCCGATGCCCAGAGCCCCGGAACGCCCCTCCCCAACGCCCGCACGACCAGTACTATAGCCCACCGCCTCGTGACTAATTCACGCTACACAGCTGGGCATTTCGCCATTTTAGGGCAGGCCTCTGACCGTAGCCTCCCATCGACAACTGAGGACCATCAGAAGACTGTACCCATTTCCGGTCACTGTGAGCCCCTGAAACCCCTCCCAACCCCCATGGGACCAAAGGCTATAGTCCACCGGCCTCAAGGAGTATTTTACGCGCGCCTGGGTATTTCTTATTTTACAAGGCTTGACTTAGAGCCTCCCACCGGGCACACGAGGACCCTCGAAAAGACTGTACTCAATTTCCAAACCTGAGCTCCCAAACCCCTCCCCAACCCCCTGCAGACTCAAAGGCTATAGCCCACTGCCTCACATTATTTTATGCGCCAAGGCTACTGGTATTTCTTGCCATTTTAGGGCAGTGCCTCTGACCAGAATCCTCCCACTAGGCACACGAGGACCGAAAAGACTGTAGCATATTTCCGACGACCAGAGCCCTCTGACCCCCCCCCCAACCCCGCTGGACCAGTGCTATAGCCCACTGCCTCGGTGATTATTTCACGCACTGGCATTGGGCATTTCTTGCCATTTTAGGGCAGGCCTCTGACTGTGAACCTCCCCACTCAGGCACACGAGGACCTCAAAAGATTGTACCCATTTCGACGCCCAGAGCCTCTCTGGGAACGCCTTCTCCCAACCCCTCACGACCGACTGGCTATAAGTAGCCCACCGCCCCATGACTATTTCACGAGCTGCTACTGGCTGGCATTTCTTGCCATTTTAGGGCTGGCCTCTGATCAGTAGCCTCTCCCACCGGCGCACACGAGGGACCCCTCAAAGACTGTACCCATTTCCCATGACCATAGCCCCTCAACCCCTCCCCAACCCCCGCAGACTCAAAGGGCTATAGCCCACTGCCTGTGACTATTTTATGCGCCCGCTGGCTGGTATTTTTGCCATTTTAGGCAGGTGCCTCTGACCAGTAACCCTCCCACTGGCACACACGAGGACCCTCGAAAAGATTGTACATATTTCCAAAGACCAGAGCTCAAACACTCCTCCCCAACCCCTGGACCAGGCTATAGCCCACTGCCTGACTATTTCATGGCCACTGGTATTTCTGCCATTTAGGGCAGGCCTCGACTGTAGAACCTCCCACCGGGCACACGAGGACCCTCAAAAGATTGTACCATTTCCGACGCCTGTGAGCCTCCAACGCCTCCTCCCAACCCCTGACTAGCAGTTATAGCCCACCGCCCTCGGTGACTATTTCCACGCTGCGCCACATGCCATTTTAGGCAGGCCTCGACGTAGCTTCCCACTGGGCACACGAGGACCTGAAAAGACTGTACCAGACCCACTCCGATGCCCAGCCCCTGAACGCTTCTCCCAACGCCCGCCACCAAAGGCATAGCCCACCTGCCTCGTGACTAATTCACGCGCTGCGCCTGGGCATTTCTTGCCATTTTAGGGCAGGCCTCTGACCGTAGCCTCCCACTGGCACACGAGGACCCTCAAAAGACTGTACTCCATTTCCGACGCCCAAAGCCCCGAACGCCCTCCCCAACCCTCACGACCAAAGGCTATAGCCCACTGCCTTGGCATGATTATTTCACGCTACAAGGCTGGACATTTTGCCATTTTAGGGCAGGCTCTGATCAGAGGCCTCCCACCGGGCACACTAGGACCCTCGAAAAGACTGTACCCATTTCCGACGACCATAGCCCCCGAACCCTCCCAACCTCAGGGACCAAAGGTTATAGCCCACCGGCCTTGGACTATTTTTCATGCGCCAGCTGGGCATTTCTTGCCATTTTAGGGCAGGCTTCCTGACCTGTAGCCTTCCCATCGGGCACACGAGGACCCTAGAAAAGATTGTACCCATTTCTGACGCCTGAGCCCCCGAACGCCCCTCCCAACCCTCATGGACCAAAGGCTATAGCCCACCGCCTGTGACTATTTCACGCGCCATGACGCCATGCGCTATTTTAGGGCAGGCCTCTGACGTAGCTTCCCACTGGGCACACGAGGACCCTCGAAAAGACTGTACCCATTTCCGATGCCCAGAGCCCCGGAACGCCCCTCCCCAACGCCCGCCGACCAAAGGCTATAGCCCACCGGCCTCGGTGACTAATTCACGCGCTGCGCTGCTGGGCATTTCTTGCCATTTTAGGGCAGGCCTCTGACCGTAGCCTCCCACTGGGCACACGAGGACCCTCAAAAAGACTGTACCCATTTCCGACGACCATAGCCCCCGGGAACCCCGCCCCAACCCCCCTGCAGACCAAAGGCTATAGCAGCCCACCGCCTGTGACTTATTTCATGCGCTGCGCCATGCGCTATTTCTTGCCATTTTAGGCAGGCCTCTCTGACCAGAAGCTTCCCATCAAGCATGAGGACCCTCGAAAAGATTGTACATATTTCCAAAGACCAGAGCCCCCGAAACACCCTCCCCAACCCCCGCGGACCAAAGGCTATAGCCCACCGGCCTCGGTGACTAATTCACGCCATGACACTGGCATTTTTGTTATTTTAGGCAGGCTCCTGACCGTAGAGCCTCCACTGGGCACACGAGACCTCAAAAAGACTGTACCTATTTCCGACGACCATAGCCCCCGAACCCACCTCCCCAACCCCGCCAGACCAAAGCTATAGCCCACCGCCTCAGGACTATTCACGCCATGCTGGGCATTTCTTGCCATTTTAGGGCAGGCCTCTGACTGCAACTTCCCACTGGGCACAAGAGGACCCTCAAAAAGACTGTACCCATTTCCGACACCCAGAGCCCCTGAACGCCTCCCAACCCTCACGACCAAAGGCTATAGCCCACCGCCTGGTGACTAATTCACGCGCCACTGGCATTTCTTGCCATTTTAGGCAGGCCTTCCGACCGTGAGCCTCCCACCGGGCACACGAGACCTCGAAAAGACTGTAATTTATTTCCCACGACTCATAGCCCCGAACCCTCCCCAACCCTGCACTAAAGTTCTATAGCCCACCGCCTGTGGACTATTTTACGCCTACTGGCCAAGCATTTCATGCCATTTTAGGGCAGGCCTCTGACCGTAGCCTCCCACTGGGTACACGAGGACCGTCGAAAAGACTGTACCCATTTCCGACGCCCAGAGCCCCTGAACGCCCCTCCCCAACCCGCGCGGACCAAAGGCTATATCCCACCGGCCTCAGTGACTATTTCCCGTACTGCGCCGCTGGGTATTTCTTGCCATTTTAGGGCAGGCCTCTGACCGTAGCCTCCCACTGGGCACACGAGGACCCTCAAAAAGACTGTACCCATTTCCGACGACCAGAGCCCCCGAACCCCCCTCCCCAACCCCCGCGGACCAAAGGCTATAGCCCACCGGCCTCGGTGACTATTTCACGCGCTGCGCCGCTGGGCATTTCTTGCCATTTTAGGGCAGGCCTCTGACCGTAGCTTCCCACTGGGCACACGAGGACCCTCGAAAAGATTGTACCCATTTCCGACGCCCAGAGCCCCCGAACGCCCCTCCCCAACCTCCGCGGACCAAAGGCTATAGCCCACCGGCCTCGGTGACCATTTCACGCGCTGCGCCGCTGGGCGTTTTTTGTCATTTTAGGGCAGGCCCCTGACCGTAGCTTCCCACTGGGCACATGAGGACCCTCGAAAAGATTGTACCCATTTCCGACGACCATAGCCTCCGAACGCCCCTCCCCAACCCCCGCGGACCAAAGGCTCTAGCCCACCGGCCTCGGTGACTATTTCACGCGCTGCGACGCTGGGCGTTTTAGGCAGGCCTCTGACGAAGCTTTCTCCACTGGGTACACGAGGACCCTTGAAAAGACTGTACTCCATTTCCGATGCCTGAGCCCCTGAACGCCTCCCAACGCCTCCGACCAGCACACAGCCCACCGGCCTCGGTGACTAATTCACGCGGCTGCGCCATGGGCATTTCTGCCATTTTAGGCAGGCCTCCACCGTAGCCTCCCACCGGGCACACGAGGACCTCAAAAGACTGTACCATTTCGACGCCCAGCCTCCAACGCCGCCTCCTAACCTCAAGGACCAGCAGTTATAGCCCACCGCCTGTGATTATTTCACGCGCTACCAGTCATTGGCATTTCTTGCCATTTTAGGCAGCCTGATCAGTAGTATCCCATCATGACTAGGACCTCGAAAAGACTGTACCCATTTCTCGACGCCTGAGCCTCCAAACACCCTCCCAACCCCACGGACCAGTTATAGCCCACCGCCTCATGACTATTTCACGCTGCGCGCTGGACACATGCCATTTTAGGGCAGCCTCTGACCGTAGCTTCCCACTGGGCACACGAGGACCTCGAAAAGATTGTACCCATTTCCACGCCAGAGCCCTCAACGCCTCCCCAACCCCGCGACCAAATGCTATAGCCCACCGGCCTGTGACTATTTCACGCCACGCCATGCTTTTGCCATTTTAGGGCAGGCCTCGACGTAGCTTCCCATCGGGCACACGAGGACCTCGGAAGATTGTACCCATTTCGATGCCTGTGAGCCCCGAACGCCTCCCAACGCCCGCCGACCAGCACATAGCCCACCGCCTCGTGACTAATTCACGCGCCACGGCTGGTCATTTCTTGCCATTTTAGGCGGGCTCTGACTGTAGCCTCCCACTGGGCACACGAGGACCCTCAAAAGACTGTACCCATTTCCGACGACCATAGCCACCGAAACCCCCTCCCCAACCCCCGCAGACCAAAGGCTATAGCCCACTGCCTCGTGACTATTTCACACGGCCTGGCCATGCTGCCATTTTAGGGCAGGCCTCTGACCGAATCTCGCCACTGGGCACACGAGGACCTCAAAGACTGTACATATTTCCCACCCACTGAGCCCCAAACACCCTCCTAACGCCTGCCGAAAGGCTATAGCCCACCGCCTCGGTGACTAATTCACGCGCTGCGCTGGCTGCCATTTTAGGCAGGCCTCTGATCAGTAGCTTCCCATCTGGGCACACGAGACCCTCTAAAAGATTGTACCCATTTCCGACGCCCAAAGCCCCCGAACGCCGCTCCCCACCCCCCGCGGACCAAAGGCTATAGCCCACCGGCCTCGGCGACTATTTCACGCGCTGTCATTGGACATTTTGCCATTTTAGGGCAGGCCTCTGACCGTAGCCTCCCACTGGGCGCACTAGGACCCTCGAAAAGACTGTACCCATTTACTCGACGCACCAGAGCTCCAAACACCCTCCCCCAACCCCCACGGAATAGCCCACCGCCTCATGGCGATTATTCCACGTTACTGCGCGCTGGACATTTCTTGCCATTTTAGGCAGTCTCGACCGTAGCTTCCCACCGGGCACACGAGGACCCTCAAAAGACTTGTACATATTCCGACGCCAGAGCCCTCAAACACTTCCCTCCCTAACGCTCCGACCAGCTATAGCCCACTGCCTCGGTGACTATTTCACGCTTGCCATGGCCGCATGGCATTTCTAGCCATTTTTGGGCAGGCCTCTGACCGAATGCTCCCACTGGGCACACGAGGACCTCAAAAGACTGTACCCATTTCCTGATGCCTGTGAGCCCCGGAACGCCCCTCCCAACGCCCCGACCAAAGGGCTATAGCCCACCGCCTGTGACTAATTCACGCGCTGCGCTGGGCATTTTTCTGCCATTTTAGGCAGGCCTCGACTCAGCCTCCCACCGGGCACACGAGACCCTCAAAAGACTGCACCCATTTCCCGACGCCCAAAGTCCCCGAACGCTTCTCCCAACCCCTCATGACCAAAGGCTATAGCCCACCGGCCTCGGCGATTATTTCACGCTGCGCCGCTACGTATTTCTTGCCATTTTAGGGCAGGCCTGACCGTAGCTTCCCACCGGGCACTACGAGACCCTCGAAAAGACTGTACCCATTTCCGACGCACCAGAGCCTCGAACGCTCCCTCCCAACCCCCACGGACCAGTATAGCTCACTGCCTCGGTGATTATTTCACGCGCTGCGCCTGGCTAAGCATTTTGCCATTTTAGGGCAAGCCTCTGACCGTAGTTTCCCACTGGGCACACGAGGACCCTCAAAAAGATTGTACCCATTTCCAACGCCCAGAGCCCCTGAACCCCCCGCCCAAAACCCCGCGGACCAAAGGCTATAGCCCACCGGCCTCGGTGTGACTATTTCCACGCCATGCGCTATGGCATTTCTTGCCATTTTAGGCAGGCTCTGATCAGAGCCTCCCACTGGGCACACTAGGACCCTCGAAAAGACTGTACCCATTTCCGACGCACTGAGCCCCCGAACGCCCCTCCCCAACCCCCGCGGACCAAAGGCTATAGCCCACCGGCCTCGGTGACTATTTCACTATGCGCCATGGCATTTTCTTGCCATTTTAGGGGAGGCCTCTGACCGTAGCCTTCCCATCAAGCACACGAGGACCCTCAAAAAGACTGTACCCATTTCCGACGCCTGTGAGCCTCCTGAACGCCCTCCTCAACCCTCACGGACCAAAGGCTATAGCCCACCGGCCTCAGATTAATTCACGCGCTGCGCCGATTGGATTTTCTTGCCATTTTAGGCAGGCCTCTGACCGTAGCCTCCCACTGGGCACACGAGACCTCAAAAGATCTGTACCCATTTCCGAAGCCCAGAGCCCCCGAACGCCCCTCCCCAACCCCAGTGGACCAAAGGCTATAGCCCACCGGCCTCGTGACTATTTCACGTTGGCTGCCACTGGCTACATTTCTTGCCATTTTAGGCAGGCCTCTGACCGTAGCCTCCCACGGGCACACGAGGACCCTCGAAAAGACTTGTACCCATTTCCACGCCCAGAGCCCTGAACGCCCCTCCCCAACGCCTCAAGGACCAAAGGCTATAGCCCACCGCCTCGGTGACTTATTTCCCACGCGCGCCACATATTTCTTGCCATTTTAGGCAGGCCTCTGACTGTAGCCTCCCATCAAGTACACGAGGACCTCAAAAGACTGTACCCATTCACGCCCAGAGCTCCGAACGCCTCCCCAACCCCCCTGACCAGGCTATAGCCCACCGCCCCATGATTATTTCACTGCGCCATGGCTGACATTTCTGCTATTTTAGGGCAGGCTCTGACTGTAGCCTCCCACTGGGCACACGAGGACCTCAAAAGATCAGACCCATTTCCGCGCCAGAGCCTCCCAAACGCCTCCCAACCCCACGGACCAAAGGCTATAGCCCACTGCCTCGGTGATTAATTCACGCCACATGGCTGACATTTCTGCCATTTTAGGGCAGGCCTCCATCAGAGCCTCCCACTGGGCACACGAGGACCTCAAAAGACTGTACCATTTCCGACGCCTATGAGCCCCTTTAACACCTCCCAACCCCCGGACCAGCAAGGCTATAGCCCACCGGCCTGTGACTATTTCACTACCACTGGGCCATTTCTTTTGGCCATATTTTAGGCAGGCCTGACCGTAGCCTCCCACCTGGCACACGAGGACCCTCAAAAGATTGTACCCATTTCCGACGCCTGAGCTCCAAACGCCCCTCCCCAACCCCCATGGACCAAAGCACATAGCCCACCGGCCTGACGTGATTATTTCACGCGCTATGACAAGCACATTTTAGGCAGGCTTGACCAGAGCTTCCCACTCACACTAGACCTCGAAAAGACTGTACCCATTTCCGACGACCAGAGCCTCCGAAACACCCTCCCCAACCCCCGCGGACCAAAGGCTATAGCCCACCGGCCTCGGTGACTATTTCACGCTATGGCTGTGCCATATTTTAGGGCAGGCCTCTGACCTGAGCCTCCCACTGTGCACACGCGGACCTCAAAAGATTGTACCCATTTCCGACGCCTGTGAGCCCCCCGAACGCTTCTCCCAACCCCCGCTGGGACCAGCACAGTAGCCCACTGCCTTGACTATTTCCCCACGCTATGCAATACTGGCCATTTTAGGCAGGCCTCTGACCAGAGCCTTCCCACGGGGCACACGAGGACCCTCGAAAAGATTGTACCCATTTCCGACGCCCAGAGCCCCCGAACGCCCTCCCCAACCCCCGCGGACCAAAGGCTATAGCCCACCGGCCTCGGTGACTATTTCACGGCCATGCACACATGCCATTTTAGGGAGGCTCTGACCGTAGCTTCCCACTGGGCACACGAGACCTCGAAAAAACTGTACCGATTTCCGACACCCAGAGCCCCGAACGCCTCTCCCAACCCTCATGGACCAAAGGCTATAGCCCACCGCCCTTGGTGATTATTTCACGCGCCATGCACATGCTTGCCATTTTAGCAGGCCTCGACCGTAGCTTCCCACTGGGCACACGAGACCCTCGAAAAGATTGTACCCATTTCCCGACGCCCAGAGCCCCGAACGCCCCTCCCAACCCTCATGGACCAAAGGCTATAGCCCACCGCCTGGTGACTATTTCACGCGCTATGACGCCATGCTGCCATTTTAGTGCAGGCCTCTGACCGTAGCTTCCCACTGGGCACACGAGGACCCTCGAAAGATTGTACCCATTTCCGACGCCCAGAGCGCCCGAACCCCCCTCCCCAACCCACCCGGACCAAAGGCTATAGCCCACCGGCCTTGGTGACTATTTCCACGCGCGACATGCTTGCCATTTTAGGGCAGGCCTTGACCAGTAGCTTCCCACTGGGCACACGAGGACCCTCAAAAGACTGTACCCATTTCCGACGCCTGTGAGCCCCGAACGCCCCTCCCCAACCCCGCCGACCAAAGGCTATAGCCCACCGCCTCGTGACTTATTTCACGCGCCATGGCATTTCTTGCCATTTTAGGGCAGGCTCTGACCAGTAGCCTTCCCACTGGGCACACGAGGACCTCAAAGACTGTACCCATTTCCACGCCCAGAGCCCCGAACGCCCCTCCCCAACCTCGGGACCAGGCTATAGCCCACCGCCTGTGATTATTTCACGCTACGCGCTGCTGACATTTCTTGCCATTTTAGGGCAGGCCTCTGACCAGAGCTTCCCATCACACTAGGACCCTCGAAAAGACTGTACCCATTTCCGACGACCAGAGCCTCCGAAACACCCTCCCCAACCCCCACGGACCAAAAGCTATAGCCCACCGGCCTCGGTGACCATTTCACGCGCTGAGCCGCTGGGCGTTTTTTGCCATTTTAGGGCAGGCCTCTGACCGTAGCTTCCCACTGGGCGCACTAGGACCCTCGAAAAGACTGTACCCATTTCCGACGCCCAGAGCCTCCGAAACACCCTCCCTACACCCCACGGACCTAAGGCTATAGCCCACCGGCCTCGGTGACCATTTCACGCGCTGCGCCGCTGGGCATTTCTTGCCATTTTAGGGCAGGCCTCTGACCGTAGCCTCCCACTGGGCACACGAGGACCCTCAAAAAGACTGTACCCATTTCCGACGACCAGAGCCTCCGAAACACCCTCCCCAACCCCCACGGACCAAAGGCTATAGCCCACCGGCCTCGGTGACCGCTGGGCGTTTTTTGCCATTTTAGGGCAGGCCTCTGACCGTAGCTTCCCACTGGGCACACGAGGACCCTCGAAAAGATTGTACCCATTTCCGAAACACAGAGCCCCCGAACGCCCCTCCCCAACCCCCACGGACCAAAGGCTATAGCCCACCGGCCTCGGTGACCATTTCACGCGCTGCGCCGCTGGGCGTTTTTTGCCATTTTAGGGCAGGCCTCTGACCGTAGCTTCCCACTGGGCACACGAGGACCCTCGAAAAGATTGTACCCATTTCCGACGCCCAGAGCCCCCGAACGCCCCTCCCAACCCCGCATGGACCAAAGCTATAGCCCACCGCCCGGTGACTATTTCACGCTGGCCATGACGCATGCTTTTGCCATATTTTAGGCAGGCCTCTGACCGTAGCTTCCCACTGGGCACACGAGAACCCACGAAAAGATTGTACCATTCCCGACGCCTGAGCCCCGAACGCCTCCCAACCCTCATGGACCAAAGGCTATAGCCCACCGGCCTCGGTGACAATTTCACGCGCTGCGCCGCTGGGCATTTCTTGCCCGTTTAGGGAGGCCTCTGACCATAGCTTCCCACTGGGCACACGAGGACCCTCGAAAAGACTGTACCCATTTCCGATGCCCAGAGCCCCCGAACGCCCCTCCCCAACCCCCGCCGACCAAAGGCTATAGCCCACCGGCCTCGGTGACTATTTCACGCCCTGCGCCGCGGGACATTTCTTGCCATTTTAGGGCAGGCTTCTGACCTTAGCCTCCCACAGGGCACACGAGGACCCTCAAAAAGACTGTACCCATTTCCGACGCCCAGAGCCCCCGAACGCCCCTCCCCAACCCTCTGACCAAAGGCTATAGCCCACCGCCTCGGTGACTATTTCACGCTGCGCTGGCATGCTTTTTGCCATTTTAGGCAGGCCTCTGACCAGTAGCTTCCCACTGGGCACACGAGACCCTCGAAAGATTGTACCCATTTCCACGCCCAGAGCCCCGAACGCCTCCCCAACCCCTGGGACCAAAGGCTTTAGCCCACCGGCCTCGGTGACTTATTTCACGCGCGACGCTGCGCCATGTTAGGGGAGGCCTCTGACCAGTGAGCCTGCCACTGGGCACACGAGGACCCTCGAAAAGACTGTGCCCATTTCTGACGCCCAGAGCCCCGAACCCCCCACCCCAACCCCGCCGACCAAAGGCCATAGCCCACCGCCTGTGACTAATTCACGCGCTGCGCGCTGGCATTTCTTGCCATTTTAGGGCAGGCCTCTGACAGATCCTCCCACCGGGCACAGAGGACCCTCAAAAGACTGTACCCATTTCCGACGCCCAGAGCCCCTGAACGCCGCCTCCCAACCTCACGGACTAAAGGCTATAGCCCACCGCCTGTGACTTATTTCACGCTACGCCTGCTGACATTTCTTGCCATTTTAGGGCAGGCTCTGACCGTAGCCTTCCCACTGGGCGCACTAGGACCTCAAAAGATTGTACCCATTTCCGACGCACTGAGCCTCCAAACACCCTCCCCAACCCCCACGGACCAGCACATAGCCCACCGCCTCGTGACTATTTCCACGCGCTGCGCTTTTGCCATTTTAGGGCAGGCCTCTGACCAGAGCTTCCCACTGGGCACACGAGACCCTCAAAAGACTGTACCCATTTCCGACGCCTGAGCTCCGAACGCCCTCCCCAACCCTCATGACCAGGCTATAGCCCACCGCCTCGGTGACTATTTCACGCTGACGCTGGGCCTTTTTGCCATTTTAGGGCAGGCCTCTGACCGTAGCTTCCCACTGGGTACACGAGACCTCGAAAAGATTGTACCCATTTCCGACGCCCAGCCCCTGAACGCCCTCCCAACGCTCACGACCAGCAGGCTATAGCCCACCGGCCTCGGTGACCATTTCACGCGCTGCGCCGCTGGGCATTTCTTGCCATTTTAGGGCAGGCCTCTGACCGTAGCCTCCCACTGGGCACACGAGGACCCTCAAAAAGACTATACCCATTTCCGACGACCATAGCCCCCGAAACACCCTCCCCAACCCCCACGGACCAAAGGCTATAGCCCACCGGCCTCGGTGACTATTTCATGCGCTGCGCCGCTGGGCATTTTTTGCCATTTTAGGGCAGGCCTCTGACCGTAACCTCCCACTGGGCACACGAGGACCCTCAAAAAGACTGTACATATTTCCGACGACCAGAGCCCCCGAAACACCCTCCCCAACCCCCGCGGACCAAAGGCTATAGCCCACCGGCCTCGGTGACTATTTCACGCGCTGCGCCACATGCTATTTTAGGCAGGCCTCTGACCGTAGCTTCCCACTGGGCACACGAGGACCCTCAAAAAGATTGTACCCATTTCCGACGCCCAGAGCCCCCGAACGCCCCGCCCCAACCCTCAAGGACCATGGCTATAGCCCACCGCCTTGACTATTTCACGCACGCCATGCTGTGCCATTTTAGGTCAGGCCTCTGACCGTAGCTTCCCACTGGGCACACGAGGACCCTCGAAAAGACTGTACCCATTTCACGCCTGTGAGCCTCCAAACACCCTCCCCAACCCCACGGGACCAGCACATAGCCCACCGCCTCGTGACTATTTCCACGCGCCACGCTGGCTGCCATTTTAGGCAGGCCTCTGACCGTAGCTTCCCACTGGGCAAACGGAAGACCCTCGAAAAGATTGTACCCATTTCCGACGCCTGTGAGCCTTAACGCCCCCTCCCAACCCCGCTGACCAAAGGCTATAGCCCACCGGCCTCATGATTATTTCACGCGCGCCACTGGACATTTCTTGCCATATTTTAGGGCAGGCTCTGACCGTAGCCTCCCACCGGGCGCACTAGACCTCGAAAAGACTGTACCCATTTCCGACGCCACTGAGCCTCCAAACACCCTCCCAACCCCCGCGGACCATCGGCTATAGCCCACCGGCCTCAGTGACTATTTCACGCGCGCGCCATGCTTTTTGCCATTTTAGGCAGGCTCTGACCGTAGCCTCCCACTGGGCAAACAAGGAGCCTCGAAAAGATTGTACCCATTTCCGACGCCCAGATCCCCGAACGCCCCTCCCCAACCCCCGCGGACCAAAGGCTATAGCCCACCGGCCTCGGTGACTATTTCACGCGCTGCGACGCTGGGCGTTTTTTGCCATTTTAGGGCAGGCCTCTGACCGTAGCTTCCCACTGGGCACACGAGGACCCTCGAAAAGACTGTACCCATTTCCGATGCCCAGAGCCCCGGAACGCCCCTCCCCAACCCCCGCAGACCAAAGGCTATAGCCCACCGGCCTCGTGACTATTTTATGCGCTGCGCCGCTGGGTATTTCTTGCCATTTTAGGGCAGGCCTCTGACCGTAACCTCCCACTGGGCACACGAGGACCCTCGAAAAGACTGTACATATTTCCGACGACCAGAGCCCCCGAAACACCCTCCCCAACCCCCGCGGACCAAAGGCTATAGCCCACCGGCCTCAGTGACTATTTCACGCGCTGCGCCGCTGGGCCTTTTTTGCCATTTTAGGGCAGGCCTCTGACCGTAGCTTCCCACTGGGCACACGAGGACCCTCGAAAAGATTGTACCCATTTCCGACGCCCAGAGCCCCCGAACGCCCCTCCCCAACCCCCGCGGACCAAAGGCTATAGCCCACCGGCCTCGGTGACTATTTCACGCGCCAAGGCTGCTTTTGCCATTTTAGGCAGGCCTCTGACTGTAGCCTCCCACTGGGCGACTAGGACCCTCGAAAGACTGTACCCATTTCCGACGACCCAGAGCCTCAAACACCCTCCCAACCCCCACGGACCAAAGGCTATAGCCCACCGCCTGTGACTATTTCACGCTGGCCATGCTTTTTGCCATTTTAGGCAGGCTCTGACCGTAGAGCTTCCCACTGGGCAAACGAGGACGCTCGAAAAGACTGTACCCATTTCCGACGCCCAGAGCCTCGAACGCCTCCCAACCCCCACGGACCAGCACATAGCCCACCGCCTCGGTGACTATTTCACGCGCTGCGCTACTGGACATTTTTGCCATTTTAGGCAGGCTCTGACCAGAGCCTCCCACTGGGCACACGAGGAGCCACGAAACGACTGTACCACACCAGAGCTCCCGAACGCCCTCCCAACCCCCACGACCAGCACAGCCCACTGCCTCGGATCATTTCACGCACATGCCAGTCACATTTCTTGCTATTTGAGGGCAGGCCTCTGTTCGTAGCTTCCCACTGTGCTCTCGAGGACCCTCTAAAAGATTGTACCATTTCCACGCCAGAGCCCCCGAACGCCCCCTCCCAACCCCCACGCTGACCAGTACATAGCCCACCGCCCTGGTGACTATTTCACGCGCCATGACCATGCTTGCCATTTTAGTGCAGGCCTGGATGTCAGCTTCCCACTGGGCAAGCACGAGGGACCTCGAAAAGATCAGACTCCGATGCCTGTAGCCTGAACGCTTCTCCCCAACCCCAGAGACCAGGCTATAGCCCACCTGCCTGTGGATTATTTTTAGAGGCACTGGCTGGGTATTTCATGCCATTTTAGGCAAAGCCTCTGAATCAACCTCCCACTCTGGGCACACGAGGACCTCGAAAAGACTGTATATATTTCCGACGTACTGAGCCCTCAAACACCCTCCCAACCCTCAAGGACCAAAGGCCATAGCCCACCGCCCTGTGACTATTTTTCACGGCCAGCCATTGGGCCTTTTTGCCATTTTAGGGCAGGCCTCCTGACTGTAGCTTCCCACTGGCACACGAGACCTCGAAAAGATTGTACTCCATTTCACGCCCAGAGCTCCTAACGCCCCTCCCCAACCTCATGGACTCAGGGGCCAGCAGCCCACCGCCTCGGTGACTATTTTCCACGCTACGCTGGCTAAGCAATTTTAGGGCAGGCTCCGACGTAGCTTCCCACTGGTACACGAGGACCTCAAAAGACTGTACCCATTTCCGATGCCCAAAGCCCCGGAAAGCCGCCTCCCAACCCTCATGACTAAAGGCTATAGCCCACCGCCTCGGCTGATTATTTCACGCTATGCTGGCTGACATTTTTGTTATTTTAGGCAGGCTTCCTGACCGTAAGCCTCCCACCTGGGCGCATTTAGGGACCCTCGAAGACTGTACATTTCCACCCAGAGCCCCAAACACCCTCCCCAACCCCACGGACCAGGCCATAGCCCACCGGCCTGGTGACCATTTCACGCGGCTGGCACATGCTTTCCATTTTAGGGCAGGCCTCTGACTGTAGCTTCCCACCGGGCACACGAGGACCTTCGAAGATTGTACCCATTTCCGACGCCTGAGCCCCGAACGCCCTCCCAACCCCGCTCAAGGACCAGTTATAGCCCACCGCCTCGGTGACTATTTCACGCTGGCCACGCTTGGGCTTTTTGCCATTTTAGGCAGGCTCGACTGTAGCTTCCCATTGGGCACACGAGGACCCTCGAAAAAACTGTACCCATTTTCATGCCTGAGCCCCGAACGCCCTCCCCAACCCCTGCAGACCAGGCACATAGCCCACCGCCCTTGTGATTAATCTGGCTGCGCCATTGGGTATATCATGCCATATTAGGGCAGGCCTCTGACCCAAAACTCCCACTGGGCACACGAGGACCTCGGAAAAGACTGTACATATTTCACGACCAGAGCCCTCAAACACCTCCCAACCTGCTGACTAAAGGCTATAGCCCACCGCCTCATGACTATTCACGCGCGCGTCATGGGCCTTTTGCCATTTTAGGGCAGGCTCTGACCAGAAGCTTCCCACTGGGCACACGAGGACCCTCGAACAGACGGTACCCATTTCCACGCCCAGAGCCTCGAACGCCTCCCAACCCCCGCAGACCAAAGGGTATAGCCCACCGGCCTCGGTGACTATTTCACGCTGCGACGGCCATGCTTTTGCAATTTTAGGGCAGGCTCTGACGAGCTTCCACTGGGTACACGAGACCCTCGAAAAGACTGTACCATTTCCGATGCCCAGAGCCTCTAACGCCTCCCCAACGCCTCACCGACCAGCATAGCCCACCGGCCTCGGTGACTAATCCACGCGGCCATTGGCATTTCTTGCCATTTAAGGCAGGCCTCTGACCGTAGCCTCCCACTGGGCACACGAGGACCCTCAAAAAGACTGTACCCATTTCCGATGCCCAAAGCCCCCGAGCGCCGCTCCCCAACCCCCGCGGACCAAAGGCTATAGCCCACCGGCCTCGGCGACTATTTCACGCGCTGCGCCGCTGGACATTTCTTGCCATTTTAGGGCAGGCTTCTGACCGTAGCCTCCCACTGGCAGAGGGACCTCAAAATACTGTACCCATTCTCCGACGACCTGTAAACTCTAAACACCCTCCCAACCCCCACGGGACCAGGCTATAGCCCACTGCCTTGGTGACTATTTCACGCGGCCAGCCACATGCTTTTTTGCCATTTTAGGGCAGGCTCTGATCAGAAGCTTCCCACCGGGCACACGAGGACCCTCAAAAAGATTGTACCCATTTCCGACGCCCAGAGCCCCCGAACGCCCCTCCCCAACCCCCGCGGACCAAAGGCTATAGCCCACCGGCCTCGGTGACTATTTCACGCGCTGCGACGCTGGGCGTTTTTTGCCATTTTAGGGCAGGCCTCTGACCGTAGCTTCCCACTGGGCACACGAGGACCCTCGAAAAGACTGTACCCATTTCCGATGCCCAGAGCCCCCGAACGCCGCTCCCCAACGCTCACGACCAGGCTATAGCCCACCGCCTCGGGTGACTAATCCACGCTTGCGCTGGGCATTTTTGCACATTTTAGGGCAGGCCTCTGACCGTAGCCTCCCACTGGGCACACGAGACCCTCAAAAGACTGTACATATTTCAGACGCCAACGCCCCCTCCCAACCCTCATGACCATAGCCCACCGGCCCTGGTGACTATTTCACGCGGCCATGACATGTTTTTGGCATTTTAGGGCAGGCCTCTGACCGAAGCTTCCCACTGGGCACACGAGACCCTCGAAAAGACTGTACCCATTTCCCATGCCCAGTGAGCCCCGAACGCCCCCTCCCAACCCCGTGACTCAAAGGCTATAGCCCACCGGCCCGTGATTTTTTATGCGCCAGCTGGGTATTTCTTGCCATTTTAGGCAGGCTCTGACCGAATCCTCCCATCACACGAGGACCTCGAAAAGACTGTACATATTTCCGACGAGCCCTCAAACACCCTCCCAACCCCTCAAGGACCAAAGGTTATAGCCCACTGCCTCACTATTTCACGCGCACGACGCTGGCTGGCCTTTTTGCCATTTTAGGCAGGCCTCTGACCAGAAGCTTCCCATCGGGCACACGAGGACCTCAAAAGATTGTACCCATTTCCGACGCCCAGAGCCCCCGAACGCCCCCCCCCCAACCCCTCATGACACAGGCCCACCGGCCTGGTGACTATTTCACGCGCCATGACATGCTTTTTGCAATTTTAGGGCAGGCCTCGATAGCTTCCCACTGGGTACACGACGACCCTCTAAAAACTTGTACCCATTTCCGATGCCCAGAGCCCTGAACGCCTCTCCCAACGCCTCGACCAAGCACATAGCCCACCGGCCTCGGTGACTAATTCACGCGCTGCGCCGCTGGGCATTTCTTGCCATTTAAGGCAGGCCTCTGACCGTAGCCTCCCACTGGGCACACGAGGACCCTCAAAAAGACTGTACCCATTTCCGACGCCCAAAGCCCCCGAGCGCCGCTCCCCAACCCCCGCGGACCAAAGGCTATAGCCCACCGGCCTCGGCGACTATTTCACGCGCTGCGCCGCTGGACATTTCTTGCCATTTTAGGGCAGGCTTCTGACCGTAGCCTCCCACTGGGCGCACTAGGACCCTCGAAAATACTGTACCCATTTCCGACGACCAGAAACTCTGAAACACCCTCCCCAACCCCCACGGACCAAAGGCTATAGCCCACCGGCCTCGGTGACCATTTCACGCGCTGCGCATGCGCCATTTTAGGCAGGCCTCTGACCGTAGCTTCCCACCGGGCACACGAGGACCCTCAAAAAGATTGTACCCATTTCCGACGCCTGTGAGCCCCGAACGCCCCTCCCAACCCCTCGGACCAAAGGCTATATCACACCGGCCTCGTTGACTATTTCACGCTATTGGCCTTTTTGCCATTTTAGGCAGGCCTGACTCAGAGCTTCCCACTGGGCACACGAGGACCCTCGAAAAGACTGTACCCATTTCCATGCCCAGAGCCCTGAACGCCCTCCCAACGCCCGCCATGACCAAAGGCTTATAGCCCACCGCCTCGGTGACTAATTTCCAAGCGCTGCTGGCATTTTGCCATTTTAGGGCAGGCCTCTGACCGTAGCCTTCCCACTGGGCACACGAGACCTCAAAAGATTGTACATATTCCGACGCCCAGAGCCCCCGAACGCCCCTCCCAACCCCCATGGGACTATATAGCCCACCGGCCTCGGTGACTATTTCACGCCTATGACGCTACAAGCTTGCCATTTTAGGGCAGGCCTCTGACCAGTAGCTTCCCACTGGGCACACGAGGACCCTCAAAAGATCACCATTTCCGATGCCTGTGGCCCGGAACGCCCCTCCCAACCCCCAGACCAAAGGCTATAGCCCACAGGCCTCGTGACTATTTTTATGCTGCGCCACTGGTATTTCTTGCCATTTTAGGGCAGGCCTGATCAGAAGCCTCCCACTGGCACACGAGGACCCTCAAAAGACTGTACATATTCCCACGAGGAGAGCCCCCAAACACCCTCCCAACCCCTCAAGACCAAAGGCTATAGCCCACCGCCTCATGGATTATTTCCACGCGCTACTGGGACTTTTTGCCATTTTAGGCAGGCCTCTGATCAGTAGCGTCCCACTGGGCACACGAGGACCCTCGAAACGATTGTACCCATTTCCGACGCCCAGAGCCTCAGAACGCCGCTCCCCACCCCCCGCGGACCAAAGGCTATAGCCCACCGGCCTCGGTGACTATTTCACGCACAAGCTGACATGTTTTTTGCAATTTTAGGGCAGGCTCGACGTAGCTTCCCACTGGTACACGAGACCCTCGAAAAGACTGTACCCATTTCCGATGCCTGTGAGCCCCTGAACGCCCCTCCCCAACGCCCGACCAGCACATAGCCCACCGCCTCGTGACTAATTCACGCGCTGCTGGCATTTCTTGCCATTTTAGGCAGGCTTGATCAGAGCTTCCCACTGGGCACACGAGGACCTCAAAAGACTGTACCCATTTCCGAAAGCCCCTGAGCGCCTCCCAACCTCATGACCAGCTATAGCCCACCGCCCGGCTGATTATTTCACGCGCTGCGCCGCTGGACATTTCTTGCCATTTTAGGGCAGGCTTCTGACCGTAGCCTCCCACTGGGCGCACTAGGACCCTCGAAAATACTGTACCCATTTCCGACGACCAGAAACTCTGAAACACCCTCCCCAACGCCCGCCGACCAAAGGCTATAGCCCACCGGCCTCGGTGACTAATTCACGCGCTGCGCCGCTGGGCATTTCTTGCCATTTAAGGCAGGCCTCTGACCGTAGCCTCCCACTGGGCACACGAGGACCCTCAAAAAGACTGTACCCATTTCCGACGCCCAAAGCCCCCGAGCGCCGCTCCCCAACCCCCGCGGACCAAAGGCTATAGCCCACCGGCCTCGGCGACTATTTCACGCGCTGCGCCGCTGGACATTTCTTGCCATTTTAGGGCAGGCTTCTGACCGTAGCCTCCCACTGGGCGCACTAGGACCCTCGAAAATACTGTACCCATTTCCGACGACCAGAAACTCTGAAACACCCTCCCCAACCCCCACGGACCAAAGGCTATAGCCCACCGGCCTCGGTGACCATTTCACGCGCTGCGCCGCTGGGCGTTTTTTGCCATTTTAGGGCAGGCCTCTGACCGTAGCTTCCCACCGGGCACACGAGGACCCTCGAAAAGATTGTACCCATTTCCGACGCCCAGAGCCCCCGAACGCCCCTCCCCAAACCCTCAAGGACCAGCATAGCCCACCGGCCTCGGTGACTATTTCACGCGCTGCGACGCTGGGCGTTTTTTGCCATTTTAGGGCAGGCCTCTGACCGTAGCTTCCCACTGGGCACACGAGGACCCTCGAAAAGACTGTACCCATTTCCGATGCCCAGAGCCCCGGAACGCCCCTCCCCAACGCCCGCCGACCAAAGGCTATAGCCCACCGGCCTCGGTGACTAATCTGCCATGCAAGCATTTCTTGCCATTTTAGGGCAGGCCTCTGACCGTAGCCTCCCACTGGGCACACGAGGACCCTCAAAAAGACTGTACATATTTCTGACGCCCAGAGCCCCCGAACGCCCCTCCCCAACCCCTCATGGGACCAGCATAGCCCACTGCCTTGGTGACTATTTCACGCACATGACGCTGGCCTTTTTGTCATTTTAGGCAGGCCTCTGACCGTAGCTTCCCACCGGGCACACGAGGACCTCGAAAGACTGACCCATTTCCGATGCCTGAGCCCCGAACGCCTCCCCCAACGCCTCCGACCAGCTATAGCCCACTGCCTTGTGACTAATCTGCTGCTGGCGCCGCTGGCATTTCTTGCCATTTTAGGGCAGGCCTCGATCAGCCTCCCACCGGGCACACGAGACCCTCAAAAGATCAGACATATTTCGACGCCCAGAGCCCCTCAACGCCCTCCCAACCCCTCATGGACCAGTGCTATAGCCCACCGGCCCTGTGACTATTTCACGCGGCCATGACGCTGGGCGTTATTTTAGGCAGGCCTCGACCAGAAGCTTCCCACTGGGCACACGAGGACCCTCAAAAGACTCAGTACCCATTTCCCATGCCCAGAGCTCCTGAACGCCTCCCCAACCCCTCGCAGACCAAAGGCTATAGCCCACCGCCTGTGACTATTTTTACACGCGCTGGCTGGTATTTCTTGCCATTTTAGGGCAGGCTCGACCGTGAATCCTCCCATCAAGGGCACACGAGACCTCGAAAAGACTGTACATATTTCCCACGACTGTGAGCCCCAAACACCCTCCCAACCCCTCATGACCAAAGGTTATAGCCCACCGCCTCAAGGATTATTTCACGCCAAGGCCATTGGCCTTTTTTGCCATTTTAGGGCAGGCCTCTGACAGAAGCTTCCCATCACACGAGGACCTTCAAAGATTGTACCCATTTCCGACGCCTCAGAGCCCTCTGAACGCCCCTCCCCAACCCCGCGACTAAAGGCTATAGCCCACCTGCCCTTGACTATTTCACGTGCCATGCGACGCTGGCTTTTTTGTAATTTTAGGCAGGCTCTCGATGGAAGCTTCCCACTGGGTACACGAGGGACCCTCAAAGATTGTACCCATTTCGATGCCTGTGAGCCCCTGAACGCCCCTCCCCAACGCCCGCACGACCAATGGCTATAGCCCACCGGCCTCGGTGATTAATTCACGCTACTGGCCACTGGCATTTCTTGCAATTTTAGGCAGGCCTCTGACCGTAGCCTCCCACTGGGCACACGAGGACCCTCGAAAAGGCTGTACCCATTTCCGACGCCCTGAGCCCCCAAACACCACACCCCAACCCCCGCGGACCAAAGGCTATAGCCCACCGGCCTCGGGGACTATTTCACGCTACGCTGGCCTTGACATTTCTGCCATTTTAGGCAGGCTTCTGACCGTAGCCTCCCACTAGCGCACTAGGACCCTCGAAATACTGTACCCATTTCGACGACTCAGAAACTCAAACACCCTCCCAACCCCCACGGACCAGCAGTTATAGCCCACCGGCCCTGTGACTATTTCCACGCTGCGCAAGGACATTTCTTGCCATTTTAGGGCAGGCCTCTGACCGTAGCTTCCCACTGGGCACACGAGGACCCTCGAAAAGATTGTACCCATTTCCGACGCCCAGAGCCCCCGAACGCCCCTCCCCAACCCCCGCGGACCAAAGGCTATAGCCCACCGGCCTCGGTGACTATTTCACGCGCTGCGACGCTGGGCGTTTTTTGCCATTTTAGGGCAGGCCTCTGACCGTAGCTTCCCACTGGGCACACGAGGACCCTCGAAAAGACTGTACCCATTTCCGATGCCCAGAGCCCCGGAACGCCCCTCCCCAACGCCTCACGACCAAGCATATAGCCCACCGCCCTGGGTGATTAATCTAAGCGCTGCCATGGCATTTCTTGCCATTTTAGGGCAGGCTCTGACCAGAGCCTCCCACTGCACACGAGGGACCTCAAAAGACTGTACATATTTCTGACGCCCAGAGCCCCCCAACGCCCCACCCCAACCCCCGCCGACCAAAGGCTATAGCCCACCGGCCTCGGTGACTATTTCACGCCACGCTGGCATGCCATTTTAGGGCAGGCCTCTGACCGTAGCTTCCCACTGGGCACACGAGGACCCTCGAAAAGACTGTACCCATTTCCGATGCCCAGGGCCCCGGAACGCCCCTCCCCAACCCCCGCAGACCAAAGGCTATAGCCCACCGGCCTCGTGACTATTTTATGTGCTGCGCCGCTGGGTATTTCTTGCCATTTTAGGGCAGGCCTCTGACCGTAACCTCCCACTGGGCACACGAGGACCCTCGAAAAGACTGTACATATTTCCGACGAGCAGAGCCCCCGAAACACCCTCCCCAACCCCCGCGGACCAAAGGCTATAGCCCACCGGCCTCGGTGACTATTTCACGCGCTGCGACGCTGGGCGTTTTTTGCAATTTTAGGGCAGGCCTCTGACGTAGCTTCCCACTGGGTACACGAGGACCCTCGAAAAGACTGTACCCATTTCCGATGCCCAGAGCCCCGGAACGCCCCTCCCCAACGCCCGCCGACCAAAGGCTATAGCCCACTGCCTTGACTAATTCACGCTGGCGCCATGGGCATTTCTTGCCATTTAAGGCAGGCCTCTGACCGTAGCCTCCCACTGGGCACACGAGAGGACCTCAAAAGACTGTACCCCTCCGACGCCTGTGCCCCCGAGCGCCGCCTCCAACCCCTCATGACCATATAGCCCACCGCCTCGGGTGATTATTTCACGCGCTGCGCACTGGACATTTTTGTTATTTTAGGCAGGCTCTGACCGTAGCCTCCCACGGGCGACTAGGACCTCAAAAATACTGTACCCATTTCCACGACCAGTAAACTCAAACACCCTCCCAACCCCCACGGACCAGTTATAGCCCACCGCCTTGGTGACTATTTCACGCGCTGCCATGCATTATTTTACGGCAGGCCTCTGACCGTAGCTTCCCACTGGGCACACGAGGACCCTCGAAAAGATTGTACCCATTTCCGACGCCCAGAGCCCCCGAACGCCCCTCCCCAACCCCCACGGACCAAAGGCTATAGCCCACCGGCCTCGGTGACCATTTCACGCGCTGCGCCGCTGGGCGTTTTTTGCCATTTTAGGAAGGCCTCTGACCGTAGCTTCCCACTGCGCACACGAGGACCCTCGAAAAGACTGTACCCATTTCCGATGCCCAGAGCCCCGGAACACCCCTCCCCAACGCCCGCCGACCAAAGGCTATAGCCCACCGGCCTCGGTGACTAATTCACGCGCTATGACGCTGGGTTTTTGCCATTTTAGGCAGGCCTCTGACCGTAGCTTCCCACTGGGCACACGAGACCTCGAAAAGACTGTACCCATTTCCGATGCCTGTGAGCCCCGAACGCCCTCCCCAACGCCCGCCGACCAAAGGCTATAGCCCACCGCCTCGTGATTAATCAGCGCTGCACACTGGCATTTTTGCCATTTTTGGGAAGGCCTCTGACCGTCGCCTCCCACGGGGCACACGAGACCCTAAAAGACTGTACCCATTTCCGACGTGCCGAGCCCCCTGAACGCCTCCCCAACCCTCACGACCAAAGGCTATAGCCCACCGGCCTCATGATTATTTCACGCGCCAAGCCACTGGACATTTCTTGCCATTTTAGGGCAGGCTTTAACCTTAGCCTCCCACCGGGTCACACGAGGACCCTCAAAAAGACTGTACATATTACCGACGCACTGAGCCCCGAAAGCCCTCCCAACCCCGGACCAAAGGCTATAGCCCACCGCCTCGGAGACTATTTCACGCGCTGGCCATACATTTCTAGCCATTTTAGGGCAGGCTCTGACCGTAGCCTCCCATCAACTGAGGACCATCAGAAGACTGTACCCATTTCCAATGACCAGAGCCTCCGACACCCCTCCCAACCCCTCATGGGACCAGCAGGCTATAGCCCACCGCCTTGCCGAGTATTCACGCGCTGCCACTGGGTATTTTTATCATTTTAAGGCAGGCTTCTGACCGTAGCCTCCCACTGGGCACACGAGGACCCTCGAAACCACTTCCCAATACCCGCACACCAAAGGCTATAGCCCCCCGCCTCACATTATTTTATGCGCTGTACTGGTATTTCTTGCCATTTTAGAAGGCCTCTGATCAGAATCCCCACTGGGCACACGAGGACCTCGAAAGACTGTACATATTTCCGACGACCATAGCCCTGAAACCCCTCCCAACCCTCATGACTAGGCTATAGCCCACTGCCTGTGACTATTTCCACGCGCTGCGCTGGGCATTTCTTGCCATTTTAGAGCAGGCCTCGACCAGAAGCTTCCCACTGGGCACACGAGACCCTCGAAAAGATTGTACCCATTTCCGACGCCCAGAGCCCCGAACGCCCTCCCCAACCCCTCGACCAGCTATAGCCCACCGGCCTCTGTGACTAATTCACGCGCTGCGACATGGCATTTCTTGCCATTTTAGGTCAGGCCTCTGACCTTAGCTTCCCACTGCGCACACGAGGACCTCCTAAAAAACTGTACCCATTTCCGACGCCCAGAGCCCGCCAACCCCCCTCCCCAACCCTCATGGGACCAGCTATAGCCCACCGCCTTGGTGACTATTTCACGCGCGCTGGCATTTCTTTTATTTTAGGTAGGCCTCTGATCAGTAGCCTCCCACTGGGCACACGAGGACCTCAAAGATTGTACCCATTTCACGCCCAGAGCCCCGAAACGCCTCCCAACCCTCATGGGACCAAAGGCTATAGCCCACCGCCTCGGTGACTATTTCCACGCGCTGCTACTGGCATTTCTTGCCATTTTAGGGCAGGCCTCTGACCGTAGCTTCCCACTGGGCACACGAGGACCCTCGAAAAGATTGTACCCATTTCCGACGCCCAGAGCCCCCGAACGCCCCTCCCCAACCCCTGCCGACCAAAGGCTATAGCCCACCGGCCTCGGTGACTAATTCACACGCTTCGCCGCTGGGCATTTCTTGCCATTTTAGGGCAGGCCTCTGACCGTAGGCTCCCACTGGGCACACGAGAACCTCAAAAGACTGTACCCATTTCCCGACGCCCAGAGCCCCGAACCCTCCCCAACCCTCATGGACTAGCTATAGCCCACCGCCTGTGACTAATTCACGCTATGACACTGGCATTTCTTGCCATTTTAGGCAGGCCTCGACTGTAGCCTCCCACTGGGCACACGAGGACCTCAAAGATTGTACCCATTTCACGCCCAGAGCTTAAACCCGCCTCTCCCAACCCTCATGGACCAAAGGCTATAGCCCACTGCCTTGGTGATTATTTCACGCGGCCATTGGCATTTCTTGCCATTTTAAAGCAGGCCTCTGACCGTAGCTTCCCACTGGGCACACGAGGACCCTCGAAAAGATTGTACCCATTTCCGACGCCCAGAGACCCCGAACGCCCCTCCCCAACCCCCGCCGACCAAAGGCTATAGCCCACCGGCCTCGGTGACTAATTCACGCGCTGCGCCGCTGGGCATTTCTTGCCATTTTAGGGTAGGCCTCTGACCGTAGCCTCCCACTGGGCACACGAGGACCCTCAAAAAGACTGTACCCATTTCCGACGCCCAGAGCCCCCGAAACCCCCTCCCCAACCCCCGCGGACCAAAGGCTATAGCCCACCGGCCTCGGTGACTATTTCACGCGCTGCGCCGCTGGGCATTTCTTGCCATTTTAGGGCAGGCCTCTGACCGTAGCTTCCCACTGGGCACACGAGGACCCTCGAAAAGATTGTACCCATTTCCGACGCCTAGAGACCCCGAACGCCCCTCCCCAACCCCTGCCGACCAGGCTATAGCCCACCGCCTTGACTATTTCACGCATGCGCCATGGCATTTCTTGCCATTTTAGGGCAGGCCTCTGACCGTAGTCTCACCCTGGGCACACGAGGACCCTCGAAAAGATTGTACCCATTTCCGACGCCTAGAGTCCCCGAACCCCCTGCCCAACCCCCGCACGCCAAAGGCTATAGCCCACCGCCCTCAAGTGATTATTTCACGCGCTGCGCCACTGGCATTTCTGCCATTTTAGGCACGCCTCTACCGTAGCCTCCCACTGGGAACACGAGGACCCTCTAAAAGATCAGTACCCATTTCTCGATGCCGAGAGCCCCTTAACTTCCCTCCTCAACCCCAAGGACCAAAGGCTATAGCCCATGTGCCTCGGCGACATTATTTCACGCGATGCGCCGCTTAAGCATGTCTCACATTTTAGGGCAGGCTTGACCAGTAGCCTCCCACTGGGCACACGAGGACCCTCGAAAAGACTGTACCCATTTCCCACCAGCCCCAAACACCCTCCCAACCCCCACGGACAAAGGCTATAGCCAACCGCCCTGGATTATTTCACGCGCTGCGCTGGCATTTCTTGCCATTTTTTAGGCAGGCCTCTGACCAGAGCCTCCCACTGAACACTAGGACCTCGAAAAGACTGTACCCATTTCCGATGCCCTGAGCCCCCGAACGCCCCTCCCCAACCCCCCCGGACCAAAGGCTATAACCCACCGGCCTCGCATTATTTTCACGCCATGCTGGCATTTTTGCCATTTTAGGTAGCCTCTGACCGTAGCCACCCACCAGGCACACGAGGACCCTCAAACAGACTGTACCCATTTCCGACGCCTAACCCCGAACGCCGCTCCCAACCGCCATGAACAAAGGCTATAGCCCACCGCCTGGCGATTATTTCACGCGCCATGGACATTTCTGCCATTTTAGGGCAGGCTTGACAGAGCCTCCCACTGGCACACGAGGAGCCTCGAAAAGATCAGACCCAATTTTCGGAGACCAGAGTCTCAAACATCCTCCCAACCTCATGGGACTAGTTATAGCCCACCGGCCTTGACTATTTCACGCCAGAGCGCCATTTCTTGCCATTTTAGGCAGGCCTCGACCGTAGCCTCCCACTGGCCACACGAGGTCCCTCAAAAGATCAGTACCCATTTCGATGCCCAACCCTAGAACGCCCCTCCCCAACCCTCAAGGACCAAAGGCTATAGCCCACCGGCCTCGGTGACAATTTCACGCGTTGCACCGCTGGGCATTTCTTGCCATTTAAGGGCAGGCTTCTGACCGTAGCCTCCCACTGGGCACACGAGGACCCTCGAGAAGAATATAACCATTTCCGACGCCCAAAGCCCCAGAACGTCCCTCCCCAACCCCCGCGGACCAAAGAGTATAGCCCACCGGCCTCGGCGACTATTTCACGCACGCGCATTGGCATTTCTGTGCCATTTTAGGGCAGGCCTCGACAGTAGCCTCCCACCGGGCAAACTAGGGACCTCAAAAGACTGTACCCATTTCCGACTCCTGAGCCCCGAACGCCCCTCCCCAACCCTGGACCAAAGCTATAGCCCACCGCCTCACACTATTATTTCACGCAATTCACCGCTGGGCATTTCTCTCCATTTTAGGGCAGGCTTCTGACCGTGGCCTCCCACTGGGCACACGAGGACCCTCGAAAAGACTGTACCCTTTTCCGACGCCCAGAGCCCCAGAACCCCCTTCCCCAACCCCCGCGGACCAAAGGCTATAGCCCACCGGCCTCGGCGACTATTTCACGCGCTGCGCTGCTGGGCATTACTTGTCATTTTACGGCAGGCTTCTGATCGTAGCCTCCCACTGGGCACACGAGGACCCTCGAAAAGACTGTACCCATTTCCGATGCCCAGAGCCCCCGAACGCCCCTCCCCAACCCCCGCGGACCAAAGGCTATAGCCCACCGGCCTCGGCGACTATTTCACGCACTGCGCTGCTGGGCATTACTTGTCATTTTACGGCAGGCTTCAGACCGTAGCCTCCCACTGGGCACACGAGGACCCTCGAAAAGACTGTACCCATTTCCGATGCCCAGAGCCCCCGAACGCCCCCAACCCCTCATGACCAAAAGCTATAGCCCACCGGCCTTGGCGACTATTTCATGCGTTGCGCCGCTGCGCATTTCTTGCCATTTAAGTGCAGGCTTCTGACCGTAGCCTCCCACTGGGCACACGAGGACCCTCGAGAAGAATATAACCATTTCCGAAGCCCAAAGCCCCAGAACTTCCCTCCCCAACCCCCGCGGACCAAAGATTATAGCCCACCGGCCTCGGTGACCATTTCACGCGCTGCGCCGCTGGGCATTTCGTGCCATTTTAGGGCAGGCCTCTGACCGTAGCCTCCCACTGGGCAAACTAGGACCCTCAAAAAGACTGTACCCATTTCCGACTCCCAGAGCCCCCGAACGCCCCTCCCCAACCCCAGCGGACCAAAGGCTATAGCCCACCGGCCTCGGCGACTATTTCACGCAATTCGCCGCTGGGCATTTCTCGCCATTTTAGGGCAGGCTTCTGACCATAGCCTCCCACTGGGCACACGAGGACCCTCGAAAAGACTGTACCCTTTTCCGCTGCCCAGAGCCCCCGAACGCCCCTCCCCAACCCCTCAAGGACCAAAGTTATAGCCCACCGCCTCATGACTATTTCATGCGCCACTGGGCGCTTGCCATTTAAGGGCAGGCTTCTGACCGTAGCCTCCCACTGGGCACACGAGGACCCTCGAGAAGAATATAACCATTTCCGAAGCCCAAAGCCCCAGAACTTCCCTCCCCAACCCCCGCGGACCAAAGATTATAGCCCACCGGCCTCGGTGACCATTTCACGCGCTGCGCCGCTGGGCATTTCTTGCCATTTTAGGGCAGTCCTCTGACCGTAGCCTCCCACTGGGCACACGAGGACCCTTGAAAAAACTGTACCCATTTCCGACGCCCAGAGCCCCCGAACGCCACTCCCCAACCCCCGCAGACCAACGGCTAAAGCCCACCGGACTCGGCGACTATTTCACTCGCTGCGCCGCTGGCCATTTCGTGCCATTTTAGGGCAGGCCTCTGACCGTAGCCTCCCACTGGGCAAACTAGGACCCTCAAAAAGACTGTACCCATTTCCGACTCCCAGAGCCCCCGAAC
Organism: Citropsis articulata; assembly: GCA_030449925.1. Taxonomy (NCBI): domain Eukaryota; kingdom Viridiplantae; phylum Streptophyta; class Magnoliopsida; order Sapindales; family Rutaceae; genus Citropsis; species Citropsis articulata. The sequence goes on along the minus strand of JASUUH010000234.1, from coordinate 660,835 downwards.
GCCCCTCCCCAACTCCCGCGGACCAAAGGCTATAGCCCACCGCCCGATTATTTCACGCGCCACACTGGCATTTCAGGCCATTTTAGGGCAGTGCTCGATCAGTAGCCTCAAACTGGGCACACGAGGAGACTCGAAAAGACTGTACCCATTTCCGACGACTGAGCCCCTCAAACCCTCCCCAACCCTCATGGGACTAAAGGCTATAACCCACCGCCTTGGTGACTATTTCACGCTGCGCATTGGCATGTCTTGCCATTTTAGGGCAGGCCTTATGACCAGAGCCTCCCACTGGGCACACACGACGACCTCGACAAGACTTGTACCCATTTCCGACGATCGAGCCCTCAAAACCCTCCCAACCTCATGGACCAAAGGCTATATAGCCCACTGCCCTTGACTATTTCACGCGGCCATACTGGCATTTCTTGCCATTTTAGGGCAGTGCTGTGATCAGCCTCCCACTGGTCACACAAGGACCTCGAAAAGATTGTAAACCCCTCCCAACCCCCCGCTCCACCTATTATAGCCCACGCCTGACTATTTCACGTCACTTGGCATTTCTCGCCATTTTAGGCAGGCTTGACCATAGCCTCCCACTAGGCACACGAGGACCCTCGAAAAGACTGTACCCTTCCGACGCCTGTGAGCCCTGAACCCTTCCCAACCCCTCATGGACCAGCACATAGCCTACCGCCTCGACGACTATTTCGCACGCTGCATCGCTGGGCATTTCTTGTCCTTTTAGGGCAGCCCTCTGACCGTAGCCTCGTACTGGTCACACGAGGACCCTCGAAAAGACTGTACCCATTTCCGATACCCAGAGCCCCGGAACGCCTCTCCCCAACCCCCTCATGACCAGCTTATAGCCCACCGGCATCGGCGACTATTTCACGCGCTGCGCTGCTGGGCATTACTTGTCATTTTACGGCAGGCTTCTGACCGTAGCCTCCCACTGGGCACACGAGGACCCTCGAGAAGAATATAACCATTTCCGATGCCCAAAGCCCCAGAACTTCCCTCCCCAACCCCCGCGGACCAAAGAGTATAGCCCACCGGCCTCGGTGACCATTTCACGCGCTGCGCCGCTGGGCATTTCTTGCCAATTTATGGCAGGCTTCTGACCGTAGCCTCCCACTAGGCACACGAGGACCCTATAAAAGACTGTACCCATTTCCGATGCCCAGAACCCTGCGAACCACCTGCGCAACCCCCGCGGACCAAAGGCTATAGCCCACCGGCCTCGGCGACTATTTCACGCGCTGCACCGCTGGGTATTTCTTGCCATTTTAGGGTAGGCTTCTGACCGTAGCCTCCCACTGGGCACACGAGGACCCTCGAAAAGACTGTACCCATTTCCGACGCCCAGAGCCCCCGAACCCCCCTCATCAACCCTCATGACCAAAGGCTATAGCCCACCGCCTGGCGATTATTTCACGCGCTGCGCCTGGCATTTCCTGCCATTGTAGGGCAGGCTCGATCAGAGCCTCCCACTGGGCACACGAGGACCCCTCAAAAGACTGTACCCATTTCCGACTCCCAGAGCCCCGAACCCCTCCCAACTCCTCAAGGACCAAAGCATAGCCCACCTGCCCCGATTATTTCACGCGCCACTGGCATTTCTGTTATTTTAGGGCAGTGCTCGATCAGTAGCCTCGAATCGGGCACACGAGGACCCTCGAAAAGACTGTACCCATTTCTCGACGACCAGAGCCCTCAAACCCCTCCCCAACCCCCTCATGGACTAAAGGCTATAGCCCACTGCCTTGGTGACTATTTCACGCTGATGGCTGGGTATGTCTTGCCATTTTAGGCACTTATGACCGTAGCCTCCCATCGGGCACACGAGGACCCTCGACAAGACTGCACCCATTTCCACGACCACCGAGCCCCTAAAACACCCTCCCAACCCTCATGGACCAGTATAGCCCACTGCCTGGTGACTATTTCACGCGCTGCGCCACTGGCATTTCTTGCCATTTTATGTGCCTGTGGATCAGAGCCTCCCACTGGGTACACGAGGACCCCGAAAAGACTGTACTTATTTCCGACGACTGCAGAGCCCCCAAACCACCTCCCCAACCCTCGGACCAAAGGCTATAGCCCACTGCCTCATGACTATTTCACGCACTGGCCACTGGCATTTCGCCATTTTAGGGCAGTGCTTCTGACCATAGCCTCCCACTGGGCACATGAGGACCCTCAAAAGACTGTATTTTCCGACGCCCAGAGCCCCTGTAACTTCCCTCCCAACCTCGGGACCAAAGGCTATAGCCCACCGCCTTGACTATTTCACGTTGCAATCACTGGCATTTCTTGCCATTTTAGGCAGGCTTGACCGAGCCTCCCATCACACGAGGACCCTCGAAAAGACTATACCCATTTCTGATACCAAGAACCCCGGAACGCCTCCCAACCCTCATGGACCAAAGGCTATAGCCCACTGCCTCATGACTATTTCACGCTGCGCCATCTGGCATTACTTGTCATTTTAGGCAGGCTCTGACCAGTAGCCTCCCATCATACGAGACCTCGAAAAGACTCAGTACCCATTTCCGATGCCCAACCCCCTCCCAACCCCCATGACTGTGCTATAGGCCACCGCCCGGCGATTATTTCACGCCAGCCACTGGCTTATGTCTTGCCATTTTAGGGTAGGCTTCTGACCGTAGCCCCCCACTGGGCACACAAGGACCCTCGACAAGACAGAACCCATTTCCGACGCCCAGAGCCCTGTAACGCCTCCCAACCCCTGGACCAAAGGCTATAGGCCCACTGCCTCACATTATTTCACGCTATGACGCTTGCATTTCTTTCCATTTTACGGCAGTGCTTCTGACCTGTAGCCTCCCACGGGCACACGAGCACCTCGAAAAGACTGTACCCATTTCCATGCCTAGAGCCCCGAACGCCCCTACCCATCCCCTCAAGGACAAAAGGCACAGCCCACCGCCTCTAACTATTTCACGCGGCTACTGGGATTTTTGCCATTTTAGGGCAGGCCTCCTGACCCTAGCCTCCTTGGGCACACGAGGACCTTCAAAACACTGCACCCATTTCCGACGCCTGAGCCCCCAACGCCCATCCCCAACCCCCGCTGAACCAAAGGCTATAGCCCACCGGCCTCTGATTATTTCACGCCACTGCGCTGGCATTTCTTGCATTTTAGGGCAGGCTTGATCAGAGCCTTCCACCGGGCACACTAGGACCTCGACAAGACTATTTCCCGACGCCCTGAGCCCCGAACCCCTCATCAACCATCATGACAAGGCTTATAGCCCACCGCCTCGGCTGATTATTTCATGCGCTGCCATCAAGGCATTACTCAGATTTACAGTGCTTCTGACCGTAGCCTCCCAATCGGGACACGAGGACCCTTGAAAAGACTCAGACATTTCTGATGCCCAGTGAGCCCCGAATCCTCCCCAACCCTCATGGGACCAAAGGCTATAGCCCACTGCCTTGGACTATTTCACGCTGCCACTGAGATTTCTTGCCATTTTAGGCAGGCCTCTGATCAGCCTCCCACTGGGCACACGAGACCCTCGAAAACACTGTACTCCATTTCTCGACACCCAGAGCCCCGAACGCCTCCCTCAACCCCTCATGAACCAGGCTATAGCCCACCACCTGCTGATTATTTCACGCTGGCCACGCTGGCATGTTTATTTTAGGCAGGCTTCAACGAGCCTCCCACCGGGCACACGAGGACCATCGAAGACTCAGACCCATTTCGACGCCTGAGTCCCCGAACCCCTCCCAACCCCTCATGGACCAATGGCTATAGCCCACTGCCTCGGCACTATTTCACGGCTGCGTCACTGGGATTTCTTGCCATTTTAGGCAGGCCTCGACCTCAGCCTCCCACTAGGGCACACGAGGACCCTTGAAAAGACTGCACTCATTTCCCGATTCCTGAGCCCCGAACCCCTCCCAAACCCTCATGGACCAAAGGCTTATAGCCCACCGCCTGGCACTATTTCACGCGCTGCGCCTGGCTGGGATTACTTGCCATTTTAGGTAGGCTCTGACCCTAGCCTCCCATCTGGCACATGAGGACCCTCGAAAAGACTGTACCCATTTCCGACGCCCAGAGCCCCGAACCCCTCATCAACCATCATGGACAAGTTATAGCCCACCGCCTCGGCGATTATTTCATGCGCTGCGCTGGCATTACCTGCATTTTAGGCACGCTTCTGACCGTAGCCTCCCACCTGGGACACGAGACCCTTGAAAAGACTGTACCCATTTCATGCCCAGAGCCCCTAACTCTCCCAACCCCCGCTGACCAATGGCTATTGCCCACCGCCCTGGGCACTATTTAACGCACATGCTCACTGGGATTTCTTGCCATTTTAGGGCAGGCTCGAATTAGCCTCCCACTGGTGGCACACGAGGACCTTCGAAACATCAGACTCCATTTCGACGCCCAGAGCCCCCGAACGCCCCTCCCAACCCCTCACAACTAAAGTTCATAGCCCACTGCCCGTGACTATTTCACGCATGGCATTTCTTGCCATTTTAGGGCAGGCCCCTGACCCTAGCCTCCCACTGGGCACATGAGGACCCTCGAAAAGACTGTACCCATTTCCGACGCCCAGAGCCCCCGAACCCCCGCTCATCAACCAACGCGGACTAAAGGCTATAGCCCACCGGTCTCTAAGAACTATTTCAGTGCGTCATGACTGGCATTATTTGCCATTTTACTTGTGCTTCCTGACCGTGATCCTCCCATCTGGGCAAACGAGGACCTCGAAACACTGACTCCATTTCTGACGCCCAGAGCCCCCGAACGCCCCTCCCAACCCGCCAACCAGCATTATAGCCCACCGCCTCGTGACTATTTCACGCTGCGCTGGCTGGGGATTTCTTGCCATTTTAGGCAGGCCCTGACCCTAGCCTCCCACTGGGCACACTAGGACCTCGAAAAGACTGTGACCATTTCCGACGCCTGAGCCCTCAACCCCCTCATCAACCAATCATGACTAGCCATAGCCCACCGCCCCATGACTATTTCATGCGCTATGACGCTTGGCATTACTTGCCATTTTACGGCAGCTCGATCAGATCCTCCCACTGGGCACACGAGGACCCTCAAAACTACTGTACCCATTTCTGAAGCCCAGAGCCCTCGAACGCCCTCCCCAACCCCTAACCAAAGGCTATAGCCCACTGCCTCGACGACTATTTCACGCGCTGGCCTAGGCGCTTCTTGCCATTTTAGTGATTCTAACCGTAGCCTCCCACTAGGCACACGAGGACCCTTGAAAAGACCCATTTCCCATCATGCCTGTGAGCCACCGAACCCCTCCCAAACCCCTCGAGGACCACAGGCTATAGCCCACCGGCCCTGAGACTTTTTTCACGCTGCTACTGGGATTACTTGCCATTTAGGTAGGCTCTGACTAGCCTCCCATCGGGCACATGAGGACCTCAAAATGACTGTACCATTTCCGACGACCAGAGCCCCCAACCCCCTCATCAACCATCATGATTAAAAGCTATAGCCCACCGGCCCCATGACTATTTCATGCGCTACTACGCTGGCATTACTGCATTTTACGGCACGCTTCTGACCGTAGCCTCCCACTGGGGACACGAGGACCCTTGAAAAGACTGTACCCATTTCTGATGCCCAGAGCCCCCCAATACCCCGCCCCCAACCCCCCCGACCCAAGGCGATAGCCCCCCGGCCGCGGGGACGATTTCACGCGCTGCGCACTGATTTCTACGATTTTAGGCAGGCCTCGACCTTAGCCTCCCACTGCACACGAGACCTTCAAAACACTGCATTTTCTGACGCCCAGAGCCCCGAACGCCCCTCCCCAACCCCTCATGAACCAAAGTTCATAGCCCACCGCCCTATGGACTATTTCACGCTGCACACTGGGCATTTCTTGCCATTTTAGGGTGCCTGACCCTAGCCTCCCACTCGGGCACACGAGGACCCTCGAAAAGACTGCACCCATTTCCGACGCCTGAGCCCCTAACCCCCTCATCAACCACCATGACTAAGGCTATAGCCCACCGCCTCGCACTTATTTCACGCGCCGACGCTGGGCACATTTTTGCCATTTTACCAGGCCTGACCGTAGCCTCCCACTGGGCACACGAGTACACTCGAAAAGACTCAGTACCCATTTCCGGCCCAAGAGCCCCAACCCCTCCCAACCCCTCATGGACTAGGCTATAGCCCACCGCCTTGCTGATTATTTCACTGCACACTGGCTTCTTGCCATTTTAGGGCAGGATTCTAACCGTAGCCTCCCACTAGGCACACGAGGACCCTTGAAAAGACTGTACCCATTTCCGATGCCCAGAGCCCCCGAACCCCCGCTCATCAACCACCGCGGACTAAAGGCTATAGCCCACCGGTCTCGGCAACTATTTCAGGCGCTGCGACGCTGGGCATTACTTGCCATTTTACGGCAGGCTCACCAGATCCTCCCATCGGGCAAACGAGACCTCGAAAACACAGTACCCATTTCTGACGCCAGAGCCCTCGAACGCCTCCCAACTCGCACAAAGGCTATAGCCCACTGCCTTGGTGATTATTTCACGCACTGGGATTTCTCACATTTGTATGTGCCCTCGACCCTAGCCTCCCATCACACGAGACCCTCGAAAAGATCAGACCCATTTCCGACGCCCAGAGCCCCGAACCCCTCATCAACCATCATGACTAAAGGCCATAGCCCACCGCCTTGGCTGACTATTTCATGCACACGTCACATATTTGCCATTTTACGGCAGTGCTGAATCAGATCCTCCCATCGGGCAAACGAGGACCCTCAAACACTGTACCCATTTCGACGCCCAGAGCCCCCGAACGCCCTCCCTAACCTCACAACCAAAGGCTATAGCCCACCTGCCCCATGATTATTTCACGCACAAGGCCACAAGTGGCTTCTTGCCATTTTAGCAGTGTGATTCTAACCGTGAGCCTCCCACTAGGCACACGAGGACCCTTGAAAAGACTCAGACCCATTTCCATGCCCAGAGCCCCCGAACCCCTCCGCCCTATTTCACGCGCTGGGGATTACTTGCCATTTTAGGGTAGGCCTCTGACCCTAGCCTCCCACTCGGCACGTGAGGACCCTCGAAAAGACTTTACCCATTTCCGCCTCACAGAGCCCCCGAACCCCCCTCATCAACCATCATGATTAAAAGCTTTTAGCCCACCGCCTCGGCGACTATTTCATGCGCTATGACTGGCATTACCTGCACTTTTACGGCACGCTCTGACCAGTAGCCTCCCACTGGGACACGAGGACCCTTGAAAAGACTCAGACCCATTTCTGATGCCCAGAGCCCCGAATCCCCTCCCCAACCCCTCATGACCAGAGTTATAGCCCAACGGCCTCGACTATTTCACGCTGTGCCAAGTATTTGTTGTCATTTTAGGCAGTGCTTGACAGTAGCCTCCCATGTGGACACGTGGACCCTCGAAAAGATCAGACCCATTTCATGACGCCCAGCCCCCGAACCCCCTCATCAACCCTCATGACTAAAGGCTATAGCCCACTGCCATTATATTTCAGGCGGCCACTGAAAGCATTTCTTGCCATTTTAGTAGTGCCTGACCCTAGCCTCCCATCGGGCGACGGGTACCTCTAGAGACTCAGACTCCATTTCATGCCCAGAGCCCCGAACGCCCCTCCCCAACCCTCAAGGAACCAAAGGCTATAGCCCACCGGCCCGGCGATTATTTCACGCCATGGCCAAGCATTTCTTGCCATTTTAGGGCAGGCCCCTGACCCTAGCCTCCCACTGGGTACACGAGGACCCTCGAAAAGACTGTACCCATTTCCGATGCCCAGAGCCCCCGAACCCCCCTCATCAACCACCGCGGACTAAAGGCTATAGCCCACCGGCCTCGGCGATTATTTCATGCGCTGCGACGCTGGGCATTACTTGCCATTTTACGGCAGGCTTCTGACCGTAGCCTCCTACTGGGCACACGAGGACCCTTGAAAAGACAGTACCCATTTCCGACGCGCAGAGCCCCCGAACGCCCCTCCCCAACCCCCGCGAACCAAAGGCTATAGCCCACCGGCCTCGGCGACTATTTCACGCGCTGCGCCGCTGGGGATTACTTTCCATTTTAGGGCAGACCTCTGACCCTAGCCTCCCACTGGGCACACGAGTACCCTCGAAAAGACTGTACCCATTTCCGACTCCCAGAGCCCCCGAACGCCCCTCCCCAACTCCCGTGAACCAAAGGCTATAGCCCACCGGCCTCGGTGCCTATTTCACGCGCTGCGCCGCTGCGCATTTCTTGCCATTTTAGGGGAGGCTTCTGACCGTAGGCTCCCACTGGGAACACGAGGACCATCGAAAAGACTGTACCCATTTCGGACGCCCAGAGCCCCCGAGCCCCCCTCATCAACCAATCATGACTAAACGCTTATAGCCCACCGCCCGCGATTATTTCATGCGCTGACGCTGGCATTACTTGCCATTTTACAGGCTCGACCGTAGCCTCCCATCACACACGAGGACCTCGAAAAGACTCAGACCCATTTCCGATGCCAAGAGCCCCGAACCCCTCCCAACCCTCTGACCAAAGGCTATAGCCCACCGGCCTCGGCGACTATTTCACGCGCTGCGCCGTTGGGCATTTCTTGCCAAATTATTGCAGGCTTCTGACCGTAGCCTCCCACTGGGCACACGAGTACCCTCGAAAAGACTGTACCCATTTCCGATGCCAAGAGGCCCCGGACCCTCCTCCCCAACCCCCACGGACCAAAGGCTATAGCCCACTGGCCTATGACTCATGTCACGCCACCGCGCTGGGTATTTCTTGCAATTTTACGGCAGGCTTCTGACCGTAGGCTCCCGCTGGGCACACGAGAACCCTCGAAAAGACTGTACCCATTTCCGACGCCCAGAGCCCCCGAACCTCCCTCATCAACCCCCGCGGAATAAAGGCTATAGCCCACCGGCCTCGGTGACTACTTCACGCGCTGCGCTGCTAGGCATTTCTTGCCTTTTTAGGGCAGGCCTCAAACTGTACCCATTTCCGATGGCCAGAGTCCCCAAACCCCCATCCCGAACCCCCGTGTAACAGACGCTATAGCCCACCGGTGCCGGCGACTATTTCGTGCACTGCGCCGCTGGACATTTCTTGCCATTTTAGGGCAGGCTTCTGACCGTAGCCTCCCACTGGGCACACGAGGACCCCCGAAAAGACTGTACCCATTTCCGACGCCCAGATCCCTCGAACCCCCCTCATCAACCACCGCGGACTAAAGGCTATAGCCCACCGGCCTCGGCGACTATTTCATGCGCTGCGACGCTGTGTATTACTTGCCATTTTACGGCAGCCTTCTGACCGTAGCCTCCCAATCACACAAGGACCTCGAAAAGATCAGACCCATCTCCGATGCCAAGAGGCCCTGACCCCTCCCAACCCCGCTAAGCACTATAGCCCACCGGCCTCGGTGACTATGTCACGCGCTGCGCCGCTTGGCATTTCTTGCCATTTTAGGGCAGTCTTCTGACCATAGCCTTCCACTGGGCACACGAGGACCCTCGAAAAGACTGTACCCATTTCCGACGCCCAGAGCCCCCGAACCCCCCTCATGAACCATCATGACTAGTTATATAGCCCACCGCCTCACGATTATTTCATTCGCGACTGGCATTACTTGCCATTTTACGGCAGGCTTCTGACCGTAGCCTCCCACTGGGCACACGAGGACCCTTGAAAATACTGTACCCATTTCCGATGCCCAGAGCCCCTGAACCCCCCTCCCCAACCCCCACGGACTAAAGGCTATAGCCCACCGGCACTATTTCACGCGCTGCGCCGCTGGGGATTTCTTGCCATTTTAGGGCAGGCTGCTGACCGCAGCCTCCCACTGGGCACACGAGGACCATCGAAAAGACTGTACCCATTTCCGACGCCCAGAGCCCCCGAACCCCCCTCATCAACCACATGACCAGCATAGCCCACCGGCTGACTTATTTCATGCGCGCTGGTATTCTTGCCATTTTACGAAGCTCTGACCATAGCCTCCCACGGGGCACACGAGGACCCTTGAGAAGCCTGTACCCATTTCGGCTGTGAGCCCCCGAACCCTCCCCAACCCTCATGGATGAAAGGCATAGCCCACCGCCTATGATTATTTCACGCACAAGGTCATTGGGATTTCTTGCCATTTTAGATAGGCTCTGACCCTCAGCCTCCCACCTGGGCACACACGAGTACCCTCAAAAGACTGTACCCATTTCCTGACCCTGTAGTCCCCGAACGCCCTCCCCAACCCCGCGAACCAAAGGCTATAGCCCACCGCCCTGGCGACTATTTCCATGCGCTGCACGCTGGCATTATTTGCCATTTTATGGCAGGCTTGACCCTAGCCTCCCACTGGGCACACGAGGACCCTTGAAAAGACTGTACCCATTTCCGATGCCCAGAGCCCCCGAACCCCCCTCCCCAACCCCTGCCGACCAAAGGCTATAGCCCACCGGCTCATGGAACTATTTCACACGCGCCTGGGATTTCTTGCCATTCTAAGGCATGTGCTCTGATCAGCCTCCCACGGGCACACGACGACCATCGAAAAGACTGTACCCATTTCCGACGCCCAGATCCCACGAACCCCCCTCAACAACATGACTGGTTATAGCCCACCGCCCTGGGCGACTATTTCATGCGCCATGACTGTATTATTTACATTTTACTGGCTTCTGACCGTAGCCTCCCACTGGGCACACGAGGACCCTTGAGAAGAATGTACCCATTGGCCTGAGCCCCCGAACCCCTCCCAACCCCGCTGGATGAAAGGCTATAGCCCACCTGCCTCCATGACTATTTCACGCTGCTGGCCATGGGATTTCTATTTTTAGGCCTCTGACCCTAGCCTCCCACTGGCCACACGAGTACCCTCGAAAAGACTGTACCCATTTCCGACCCCCAGAGTCCCCCAACGCCCCGCCCCCACCCCCCCCAAACAAAGGCTATATCCCACTGCGGCTGACTATTTCACGCGCCATGCACTGGCATTACTTGCCATTTTACGGCAGGCTTCTGACCGTAGCCTCCCACTGGGCACACAAGGACCCTTGAAAAGACTGTACCCATTTTTGATGGCCCGAGCCCCCGAACCCCCTCCCCAACCCCCGCGGATGAAAGGCTATAGCCCACCGGCCTCGGGCACTATTTCACGCGCTGCGCCGCTGGGGATTTCTTGCCATTTTAGGATAGGCCTCTGACCCTAGCCTCCCACTGGGCACACGAGGACCCTCGAAAAGATCAGACCCATTTCGACGCCCAGAGCCCCAACGCCCCTCCCAACCCACGCTGAAAGGCATAGCCCACCGCCTCGGCGATTATTTCACGCTACTGGCCACTGGCATTTCTTGCCATTTTAGGGCTGGCTTCTGACCATAGCCTTCCACTGGGCACACGAGGACCCTTGAAAAGACTGTACCCATTTTCGACGCCCAGAGCCCCCGAACCCCCCTCATCAACCACCGCGGACTAGCAGCCCACCGCCAGCCGATTATTTCATGCGCCGACTGGGCATTACTTGCCATTTTACAGGCTGACCGTAGCCTCCCACAGGCACACAAGGACCCTTGAAAAGATCAGACCCATTTTTATGGCCAGAGCCCTCGAACCCTCCCCAACCCCGCTGGATGAAAGGTTATAGCCCACCGCCTCGAAAGACTATTTCACGCCATGTCACTGGGATTTCTTGCCATTTTAGTGACAGGCCTCTGACCCTAGCCTCCCATCAAGGGCACACGAGGACCTCGAAAAGACTGTACCCATTTCCGACGCCTGAGCCCCGAACGCCCTCCCCCAACCCACGCGAACCAGGCTATAGCCCACCGCCTCGGCGACTTATTTCACGCCACACTGGCATTTCTTGCCATTTTAGGGCTGGCTTGACCATAGCCTCCCATCCGGGCACACGAGGACTATCGAAAAGACTCAGACCCATTTCCCGACGCCTGAGCCCCGAACCCCCATCAACAATGACTAAAGGCTATACCCACTGCCCCATGACATTTTCATGCGCTTGGTATTTCTTACATTTTACGGCAAGCTTGATCAGAGCCTCCCACCGGGCACACGAGGACCCTTGAGAAGATCAGACCCATTTCGGCTGTGAGCCCTCAACCCCTCCCAACCTCATGGATGAAAGGCTATAGCCCACCTGCCTGATTATTTCACGCGCTGCGCCATTGGGATTTTTGCCATTTTAGGCAGGCTCTGACCCTAGCCTCCCACTGGCAACCCGAGTACCATCGAAAAGCCTGTACCCATTTCCGACCCCAGAGTCCCCGAACGCCTCCCAACCCCTCACAACCAAAGGCTATAGCCCACCGCCTCATGATTATTTCACGCACTGGCCAGTCATTTCTTGCCATTTTACGGCAGCCTTCTGACCGTAGCCTCCCACGGGCACACGAGGACCCTCGAAAAGACTGTACCCATTTTCGGCGAAGAGCTCTGACCCCTCCCCAACCCCGGGACTGTAGCTATAGCCCACTGCCCCATGGACTATGTCACGCGCCACGCTTGGCATTTCTTGCCATTTTAGGGCAGGCTTGACCATAGCCTCCCACCGGGCACACGAGACCCTTGAAAAGATCAGTACCCATTTTGACGCCCAGAGCCCCGAACCCCTCATCAACCATCATGACTAGGCTATAGCCCACTGCCTCCGACTATTTCATGCGCTGCCACTGGCATTATTTGCACATTTTACTGTGCTTCTGACCGTAGCCTCCCACTGGGCACACAAGGACCCTTGAAAAGACTGTAACCATTTTTGATGGCCAGAGCACCCGAACCCCCTCCCCAACCCCCGCGGATGAAAGGCTATAGCCCACCGGCCTCGGGCACTATTTCACGCGCCGCTGGGGATTTCTTGCCATTTTAGGACAGGCCTCTGACCCTAGCCTCCCACTGGGCACACGAGGACCCTCGAAAAGACTGTACCCATTTCCGACGCCCAGAGCCCCCGAACGCCCCTCCCCAACCCACGCGAACCAAAGGCTATAGCCCACCGGCCTCGGCGACTATTTCACGCGCTGCGCCGCTGGGCATTTCTTGCCATTTTAGGGCTGGCTTCTGACCGTAGCCTCCCACTGGGCACACGAGGACCCTTGAAAAGATCAGACCCATTTCGGCGCGAAGAGGCCCCTGACCCTCCTCCCAACCCTCATGACTAGCACATAGCCCACCGCCCTGACTATGTCACGCGCTGCGCCGCTTGGCATTTCTTGCCATTTTACGGCAGGCTTCTGACCATAGCCTTCCACTGGGCACACGAGGACCCTCGAAATGACTGTACCCATTTCCGACGCCCAGAGCCCCTGAACCCCCCTCATCAACCACCGCGGACTAAAGGTTATAGCCCACCGGCCTCGGCGACTATTTCATGCGCTGCGACGCTGGGCATTACTTGCCATTTTACGGCAGGCTTCTGACCGTAGCCTTCCACTGGGCACACAAGGACCCTTGAAAAGACTGTACCCATTTCCGATGCCCAGAGCCCCTGAACCCCCCTCCCCAACCCCCACGGACGAAAGGCTATAGCCCACCGGCCTCCGCGACTATTTCACGCGCTGCGCCGCTGGGGATTTCTTGCCATTTTAGGGCAGGCTTCTGACCGTAGCCTCCCACTGGGCACACGAGGACCATCGAAAAGACTGTACCCATTTCCGACGCCCAGAGCCCCCGAACCCCCCTCATCAACCACCGCGGACTAAAGGCTATAGCCCACCGGCCCATGATTATTTCATGCATGCGACTGGTATTACTTGCCATTTTACGGCAGGCTTCTGACCGTAGCCTCCCACTGGGCACACGAGGACCCTTGAGAAGACTGTAAGCATTTTTGATGGCCAGAGCCCCCGAACCCCCTCCCCAACCCCCGCGGATGAAAGGCTATAGCCCACCGGCCTCGGGCACTATTTCACGCCACTGGCATTTCTTGCCATTTTAGGGCAGGCCTCTGACCGTAGCCTCCCACTGGGCACACGAGGACCCTCGAAAAGACTGTACCCATTTCCGACGCCCAGAGCCCCCGAACCCCCCTCATCAACCACCGCGGACTAAAGGCTATAGCCCACCGGCCTCGGCGACTATTTCATGCGCTGCGACGCTGGGCGTTACCTGCAATTTTACGGCACGCTTCTGACCGTAGCCTCCCACTGGGGACACGAGGACCCTTGAAAAGACTGTACCCATTTCTGATGCCCAGAGCCCCCGAATCCCCCTCCCCAACCCCCGCGGACCAATGGCTATAGCCCACCGGCCTCGGGCACTATTTCACGCGCTGCGCCGCTGGGGATTTCTTGCCATTTTAGGGCAGGCCTCTGACCCTAGCCTCCCCTTGGGCACACGAGGACCTTCGAAAACACTGTACCCATTTCTGACGCCCAGAGCCCCCGAACGCCCATCCCCAACCCCCGCGAACCAAAGGCTATAGCCCACCGGCCTCGGCGACTATTTCACGCGCTGCGCTGCTGGGCATTTCTTGCAATTTTAGGCATGTGCTCTGATCAGAGCCTCCACTGGGCACACTAGGACCCTCGACAAGACTGTACCCATTTCCGAAGCCCAGAGCCCCCGAACCCCCCTCATCAACCATCATGACAAGGCTATAGCCCACTGCCCCATGACTATTTCATGCGCCATGACTGGCATTACTCAGACTTTTACGGCAGGCTTCTGACCGTAGCCTCCCACTGGGGACACGAGGACCCTTGAAAAGACTGTACACATTTCTGATGCCCAGAGCCCCCGAATCCCCCTCCCCAACCCCCGCGGACCAAAGGCTATAGCCCACCTGCCTCGGGCACTATTTCACGCGCTGCGCCGCTGGAGATTTCTTGCCATTTTAGGGCAGGCCTCTGACCGTAGCCTCCCACTGGGCACACGAGGACCCTCGAAAACACTGTACCCATTTCTGACACCCAGAGCCCCCGAACGCCCCTCCCCAACCCCCGCGAACCAAAGGCTATAGCCCACCGGCCTCGGCGACTATTTCACGCGCTGCGCCGCTGGGCATTTATTGCCATTTTAGTGTGCTGAACGTAGCCTCCCACCTGGGCACACGAGGACCATCGAAAGATCAGACCCATTTCGACGCCCAGAGTCTCAACCCCGCTCATCAACCACCGCATGACTAAAGGTTATAGCCCACCGTCTGAACTATTTCAGCGCCGCGACTGGCATTACTTTGCCATTTTACGCAGGCTGACAGATCCTCCCACTGGGCAAACGAGTACCCTCGAAAACACTGTACCCATTTCTGACTCCCAGAGCCCCCGAACGCCCCTCCCCAACCCCCGCGAACCAAAGTCTATAGCCCACCGGCCTCGGTGACTATTTCACGCGCTGCGCCGCGGAGCATTTCTTGCCATTTTAGGGCAGGCCCCTGACCCTAGCCTCCCACTGGGCACATGAGGACCCTCGAAAAGACTGTACCCATTTCCGACGCCCAGAGCCCCCGAACCCCCGCTCATCAACCACCGCGGACTAAAGGCTATAGCCCACCGGTCTCGGCAACTATTTCTGTGCATCGCGACTGGCATTACTTTGCCATTTTACAGTGCTTGACCGTATCCTCCCACTGGGCAAACGAGGACCCTCGAAAACACTGTACCCATTTCTGACGCCCAGAGCCCCCGAACGCCCCTCCCAACCCACAACTAAAGGCTATAGTCCACCGCCTGTGATTTTTTCACGCTGCACATTGGCATTTCCTGCCATTTTAGGGTAGGCCCCTGACCCTAGCCTCCCACTGGGCACACGAGGACCCTCGAAAAGACTGTACCCATTTCCGACGCCCAGAGCCCCCAAACCCCCCTCATCAACCACCGCGGACTAAAGGCCATAGCCCACCGGCCTCGGCGACTATTTCATGCGCTGCGACGCTGGGCATTACTTGCCATTTTAAGGCAGGCTTCTGACCGTATCCTCCCACTGGGCAAACGAGGACCCTCGAAAACATCAGACCCATTTCTGACGCCCAGAGCCCCGAACGCCCTCCCCAACCCCGCAACCAAAGGCTATAGCCCACTGCCTCGGCGATTATTTCACGCACACAAGGCTTCTTGCCATTTTAGGCAGGATTCTAACCAGAGCCTCCCACTAGGCACACGAGGACCCTTGAAAAGACTGCACCCATTTCCGATTCCTGTGAGCCCCGAACCCCCTCCCAAACCTCAAGGACCAAAGGCTTATAGCCCACCGCCTGGCACTATTTCACGCGCTACTGGCTGGGATTACTTGCCATTTTAGGTAGGCCTCGACCCCACCTCCCATCGGGCACATGAGGACCCTCGAAAAGACTCAGACCCATTTCCGACGCCTGAGCCCCCGAACCCCTCATCAACCATCATGATTAAAGCTATAGCCCACCGGCCTCGGCGACTATTTCATGCGCTGCGACGCTGGGCATTACCTGCAATTTTACGGCACGCTTCTGACCGTAGCCTCCCACTGGGGACACGAGGACCCTTGAAAAGACTGTACCCATTTCTGATGCCCAGAGCCCCCGAATCCCCCTCCCCAACCCCCGCGGACCAATGGCTATAGCCCACCGGCCTCGGGCACTATTTCACGCGCTGCGCCGCTGGGGATTTCTTGCCATTTTAGGGCAGGCCTCTGACCCTAGCCTCCCACTGGGCACACGAGGACCTTCGAAAACACTGTACCCATTTCTGACGCCCAGAGCCCCCGAACGCCCCTCCCCAACCCCCGCGAACCAAAGTCTATAGCCCACCGGCCTCGGTGACTATTTCACGCGCTGCGCCGCTGGGCATTTCTTGCCATTTTAGGGCAGGCCCCTGACCCTAGCCTCCCACTGGGCACATGAGGACCCTCGAAAAGACTGTACCCATTTCCGACGCCCAGAGTCTCAACCCCCGCCATCAACCATCATGACTAAAGCTATAGCCCACCGTCTCGCAACTATTTCAAAGGCGACGCTGGCATTATTTGCCATTTTACGGCAGTGCTCGACCAGATCCTCCCACTGGGCAAACGAGGACCTCAAAACACTCAGACTCCATTTCTGACGCACTGAGCCCCTGAACGCCCCTCCCAACCCGCTACAACCAAAGTTATAGCCCACCGCCTTGTGATTATTTCACGCCAAGGCCATTGGGATTTCCTGCCATTTTAGGGCAGGCCCCTGACCCTAGCCTCCCACTGGGCACACGAGGACCCTCGAAAAGACTGTACCCATTTCCGACGCCCAGAGCCCCCGAACCCCCCTCATCAACCACCGCGGACTAAAGGCCATAGCCCACCGGCCTCGGCGACTATTTCATGCGCTGCGACGCTGGGCATTACTTGCCATTTTACGGCAGGCTTCTGACCGTATCCTCCCACTGGGCAAACGAGGACCCTCGAAAACACTGTACCCATTTCTGACGCCCAGAGCCCCCGAACGCCCCTCCCCAACCCCCGCGAACCAAAGGCTATAGCCCACCGGCCTCGGCGACTATTTCACGCGCTGCGCCGCTGGGCAGTTCTTGCCATTTTAGGGCAGGATTCTAACCGTAGCCTCCCACTAGGCACACGAGGACCCTTGAAAAGACTGTACCCATTTCCGATGCCCAGAGCCCCCGAACCCCCCTCCCAAACCCTCGCGGACCAAAGGCTATAGCCCACCGGCCTCGGGCACTATTTCACGCGCTGCGCCGCTGGGGATTACTTGCCATTTTAGGGTAGGCCTCTGACCCTAGCCTCCCACTGGGCACATGAGGACCCTCGAAAAGACTGTACCCATTTCCGACGCCCAGAGCCCCCGAACCCCCCTCATCAACCACCGCGGACAAAAGCTATAGCCCACCGGCCTCGGCGACTATTTCATGCGCTGCGACGCTGGGCATTACCTGCAATTTTACGGCACGCTTCTGACCGTAGCCTCCCACTGGGGACACGAGGACCCTTGAAAAGACTGTACCCATTTCTGATGCCCAGAGCCCCCGAATCCCCCTCCCCAACCCCCGCGGACCAATGGCTATAGCCCACCGGCCTCGGGCACTATTTCACGCGCTGCGCCGCTGGGGATTTCTTGCCATTTTAGGGCAGGCCTCTGACCCTAGCCTCCCACTGGGCACACGAGGACCTTCGAAAACACTGTACCCATTTCTGACGCCCAGAGCCCCCGAACGCCCCTCCCCAACCCCTGCGAACCAAAGGCTATAGCCCACCGGCCTCGGCGACTATTTCACGCGCTGCGCCGCTGGGCAGTTCTTGCCATTTTAGGGCTGGCTTCTGACCGTAGCCTCCCACTGGGCACACGAGGACCCTCGAAAAGACCGTACCCATTTCGGACGCCCAGAGTCCCCGAACCCCGCTCATGAACCACCGCGACCTAAAGGCTATAGCCCACCGGTCTTGGCGACTATTTCATGCGCTGCGACGCTGGGTATTACATGCCATTTTACGGCAGCCTTCTGACCGTAGCCTGCCACTGGGCACACGAGGACCCTCGAAAAGACAGTACCCATTTCCGATGCCAAGAGCCCCCGAACCCCCCTCCCCAACCCCTCAAGGACCAGTTATAGCCCACCGCCTCATGACTATTTCACGCTGTGCGCTACATTTCTTGTCATTTTAGGGCAGGCTTCTGACCGTAGCCTCCCACAGGGACACGTGGACCCTCGAAAAGACTGTACCCATTTCTGACGCCCAGAGCCCCCGAACCCCCCTCATCAACCCCCGCGGACTAAAGGCTATAGCCCACCGGCCTCGGCTACTATTTCAGGCGCTGCGCCGCTGAGCATTTCTTGCCATTTTAGGGCAGGCCTCTGACCCTAGCCTCCCACTGGGCGCACGAGTACCCTCTAGGAGACTGTACCCATTTTCGATGCCCAGAGCCCCCGAACGCCCCTCCCCAACCCCCGCGGAACCAAAGGCTATAGCCCACCGGCCTCGGCGACTATTTCACGCGCTGCGCCGCTGGGCATTTCTTGCCATTTTAGGGCAGGCCCCTGACCCTAGCCTCCCACTGGGTACACGAGGACCCTCGAAAAGACTGTACCCATTTCCGATGCCCAGAGCCCCCGAACCCCCCTCATCAACCACCGCGGACTAAAGGCTATAGCCCACCGGCCTCGGCGATTATTTCATGCGCTGCGACGCTGGGCATTACTTGCCATTTTACGGCAGGCTTCTGACCGTAGCCTCCTACTGGGCACACGAGGACCCTTGAAAAGACAGTACCCATTTCCGACGCGCAGAGCCCCCGAACGCCCCTCCCCAACCCCCGCGAACCAAAGGCTATAGCCCACCGGCCTCGGCGACTATTTCACGCCACGCCTGGGATTACTTTCCATTTTAGGGCAGACCTCTGACCCTAGCCTCCCACTGGGCACACGAGTACCCTCGAAAAGACTGTACCCATTTCCGACTCCCAGAGCCCCCGAACGCCCCTCCCCAACTCCCGAGAACCAGCATATAGCCCACCGCCCTGTGTTTATTTCACGCTGGCTGGCCACATGCATTTCTTGCCATTTTAGGGAGGCTTGACCGTAGGGCTCCCACCGGGAACACGAGGACCATCGAAAAGATCGTACCCATTTTGACGCCCAGAGCCCCGAGCCCCCTCATCAACCATCATGACTAAACGCTATAGCCCACCGGCCTCGGCGACTATTTCATGCGCTGCGACGCTGGGCATTACTTGCCATTTTACGGCAGGCTTCTGACCGTAGCCTCCCACTGGGCACACGAGTACCCTCGAAAAGACTGTACCCATTTCCGATGCCAAGAGGCCCCGGACCCTCCTTCCCAACCCCCACGGACCAGCACATAGCCCACCGGCCCTTGGTGACTATGTCACGCTGCCTGCTGGGTATTTCTTGCACTTACGGCAGGCTCGACAAGAGGTTCTCACTGGGCACACGAGAACCCTCGAAAAGACTGTACCCATTTCCGACGCCCAGAGCCCCCGAACCTCCCTCATCAACCCCCGCGGAATAAAGGCTATAGCCCACCGGCCTCGGTGACTACTTCACGCGCTGCGCTGCTAGGCATTTCTTGCCTTTTTAGGGCAGGCCTCAGACTGTACCCATTTCCGATGGCCAGAGTCCCCAAACCCCCATCCCGAACCCCCGTGTAACAGACGCTATAGCCCACCGGTGCCGGCGACTATTTCGTGCACTGCGCCGCTGGACATTTCTTGCCATTTTATGTGCCTGACCGTAGAGCCTCCCATCACTGGGCACACGAGGACCCCGAAAAGATCAGACCCATTTCACGCCCATCCCTCGAACCCCTCATCAACCACTCATGACTAGTTATAGCCCACTGCCCCATGATTATTTCATGCGCTGCGACGCTGTGTATTACTTGCCATTTTACGGCAGCCTTCTGACCGTAGCCTCCCACTGGGCACACAAGGACCCTCGACAAGACTGTACCCATCTCCGATGCCAAGAGGCCCCGGACCCCCCTCCCCAACCCCCGCGGACCAAAGGCTATAGCCCACCGGCCTCGGTGACTATGTCACGCGCTGCGCCGCTTGGCATTTCTTGCCATTTTAGGGCAGTCTTCTGACCATAGCCTTCCACTGGGCACAAGAGGACCCTCGAAAAGACTGTACCCATTTCCGACGCCCAGAGCCCCCGAACCCCCCTCATGAACCATCATGACTAGCACTATAGCCCACCGCCTCGGCGACTATTTCATCTGCACATGACTGGCATTACTTGCCATTTTACAGGCTCGACCGTAGCCTCCCACCGGGCACACGAGGACCCTTGAAAACTGCACCCATTTCCGATGCCTGAGCCCCTCGAACCCCCTCCCAACCCCACGGACTAAAGGCTATAGCCCACCCAAGCATTATTTCACGCACAAGGCCACTGGGATTTCATTTTAGGTGTCACCGCAGCCTCCCACTGGGCACACGAGGACCATCGAAAAGACTGTACCCATTTCCGACGCCCAGAGCCCCCGAACCCCCCTCATCAACCACCGCGGACTAAAGGCGATAGCCCACCGGCCTCGGCGACTATTTCATGCGCTGCGACGCTGGGTATTCCTTGCCATTTTACGGCAGGCTTCTGACCATAGCCTCCCACTGGGCACACGAGGACCCTTGAGAAGATCAGACCCATTTCGATGGCCGTGAGCCCCAACCCCCTCCCCAACCCTCATGGATGAAAGGCTATCCCACCGGCCTTGCTGATTATTTCACGCGCTGCGTCACTGGGATTTCTTGCCATTTTAGATAGGCTCTGACCCTAGCCTCCCACTGGCCACCCGAGTACCTCGAAAAGACTCAGACCCATTTCCACCCTGAGTCCCCGAACGCCCCTCCCCAACCCCACAACCAGTTATTATAGCCCACTGCCCTATGACTATTTCATGCGCATGACTTGGCATTTCTTGCCATTTTATGGCAGGCTTCTGACCGTAGCCTCCCACTGGGCACACGAGGACCCTTGAAAAGACTGTACCCATTTCCGATGCCCAGAGCCCCTGAACCCCCCTCCCCAACCCCCACGGACGAAAGGCTATAGCCCACCGGCACTATTTCACGCGCACTGGGATTTCTTGCCATTTTAAGGCAGTGCCTGTGGATCAGAGCCTCCCACTGGGCAACGAGGACCATCGAAAAGACTGTACCCATTTCCGACGCCCAGAGCCCCGAACCCCTCTCATCAACAACATGGACTAGCTTATAGCCCACCGCCTCATGATTATTTCATGCGCGACTGGCATTACTTGCCATTTTACGGCAGGCTTCTGACCGTAGCCTCCCACTGGGCACACAAGGACCCTTGAAAAGACTGTACCCATTTTTGATGGCCAGAGGCCCCCCACCCCCCCCCCCACCCCCGCGGACGAAAGGGTATAGCCCACTGCCTGCAGACTATTTCACGCACGGCCATGGGATTTCTTGCCATTTTAGGACAGGCCTCTGACCCTAGCCTCCCACTGGGCACACGAGGACCCTCGAAAAGACTGTACCCATTTCCGACGCCCAGAGCCCCCGAACGCCCCTCCCCAACCCACGCGAACCAAAGGCTATAGCCCACCGGCCTCATGATTATTTCTGCACCATGCTGGGCATTTCTTGCCATTTTAGGGCTGGCTTCTGACCGTAGCCTCCCACTGGGCACACGAGGACCCTTGAAAAGACTGTACCCATTTCCGATGCCCAGAGCCCCTGAACCCCCCTCCCCAACCCCCACGGACGAAAGGCTATAGCCCACCGGCCTGCGGCACTATTTCACGCGCTGCGCCGCTGGGGATTTCTTGCCATTTTAAGGCAGGCTTGTGACCGTAGCCTCCCACTGGGCACACGAGGACCATCGAAAAGACTGTACCCATTTCCGACGCCCAGAGCCCCCGAACCCCCCCCATCAACAATCATGACTAGCATAGCCCACCGCCTCGACGACTATTTCATGCGCTATGACGCTGGTATTATTTACATTTTACGTGCTCGATCAGAGCCTCCCACTGGGCACACGAGGACCCTTGAGAAGACTGTACCCATTTTCGATGGCCAGAGCCCCCGAACCCCCCTCCCCAACCCCCGCGGATGAAAGGCTATAGCCCACTGGCCTCGGCGACTATTTCACGCGCTGCGCCGCTGGGGATTTCTTGCCATTTTAGGGCAGGCCTCTGACCCTAGCCTCCCACTGGCCACACGAGTACCCTCGAAAAGACTGTACCCATTTCCGACCCCCAGAGTCCCCGAACGCCCCTCCCCAACCCCCGCGAACCAAAGGCTATAGCCCACCGGCCTCGGCGACTATTTCACGCGCTGCGCCGCAGGTCATTTCTTGCCATTTTACGGCAGCCTTCTGACCGTAGCCTCCCACTGGGCACACGAGGACCCTCGAAAAGACTGTACCCATTTTCGATGCGAAGAGGCCCCGGACCCCCCTCCCCAACCCCCGCGGACCAAAGGGTATAGCCCACCGGCCTCGGTGACTATGTCACGCGCTGCGCCGCTTGGCATTTCTTGCCATTTTAGGGCAGGCTTCTGACCATAGCCTTCCACTGGGCACACGAGGACCCTTGAAAAGACTGTACCCATTTTCGACGCCCAGAGCCCCCGAACCCCCCTCATCAACCATCATGATTAAAGCTATAGCCCACCGCCCGCGACTATTTCATGCGCGACGCTGGCATTACTCTGCACTTTACTAAGACGCCTTGACCGTAGCCTCCCACTGGGACACGAGGACCCTTGAATCCATTTCTCGATGCCCAGAGCCCCAATCCCTCCCAACCCCCGGACCAATGGCTATAGCCCACCGCCTCGGCACTATTTCACGCGCCATTGGGATTTCTTGCCATTTTAGGCAGGCCTCGACCCTAGCCTCCCACTGCACACGAGGACCTTCGAAAACACTGTACCCATTTCTGACGCCCAGAGCCCCCGCACGCCCCTCCCCAACCCCTCACAACCAAAGGCTATAGCCCACTGCCCCATGATTATTTCACGCCAAGGCTGGGCGCTTCTTGCCATTTTAGGCTGGCTTCTGACCGAGCCTCCCATCACACGAGGCCCCTCAAAAAGACTGGACCCATTTCTGACGCCCAGAGTCCCCGCACCCCCGCTCATGAACCATCATGACTAGCTATAGCCCACCGGTCTCATGATTATTTCATGCGCTACTGGTATTACATGCCATTTTACGGCAGCCTTCTGACCGTAGCCTGCCACTGGGCACACGAGGACCCTCGAAAAGACAGTACCCATTTCCGATGCCAAGAGCCCCCGAACCCCCCTCCCCAACCCCCGCGGACCAAAGGCTATAGCCCACCGGCCTCGCGACTATTTCACGCGGTGCGCCGTTGGGCATTTCTTGTCATTTTAGGGCAGGCTTCTGACCGTAGCCTCCCACAGGGACACGTGGACCCTCGAAAAGACTGTACCCATTTCTGACGCCCAGAGCCCCCGAACCCCCCTCATCAACCCCCGCGGACTAAAGGCTATAGCCCACCGGCCTCGGCTACTATTTCAGGCGCTGCGCCGCTGAGCATTTCTTGCCATTTTAGGGCAGGCCTCTGACCCTAGCCTCCCACTGGGCGCACGAGTACCCTCTAGGAGACTGTACCCATTTTCGATGCCCAGAGCCCCCGAACGCCCCTCCCCAACCCCCGCGGAACCAAAGGCTATAGCCCACCGGCCTCGGCGACTATTTCACGCGGCCTAAGGCATTTTTGCATTTTAGGGCAGGCCCCTGACCCTAGCCTCCCACTGGGTACACGAGGACCCTCGAAAAGACTGTACCCATTTCCGATGCCCAGAGCCCCCGAACCCCCCTCATCAACCACCGCGGACTAAAGGCTATAGCCCACCGGCCTCGGCGATTATTTCATGCGCTGCGACGCTGGGCATTACTTGCCATTTTACGGCAGGCTTCTGACCGTAGCCTCCCACTGGGCACACGAGGACCCTTGAAAAGACAGTACCCATTTCCGACGCCCAGAGCCCCCGAACGCCCCTCCCCAACCCCCGCGGACCAAAGGCTATAGCCCACCGGCCTCGGTGACTATTTCACGCAAGGCCATTGGGATTACTTTCCATTTTAGGGCAGACCTCTGACCCTAGCCTCCCACTGGGCACACGAGTACCCTCGAAAAGACTGTACCCATTTCCGACTCCCAGAGCCCCCGAACGCCCCTCCCCAACTCCCGTGAACCAAAGGCTATAGCCCACCGGCCTCGGTGCCTATTTCACGGCCATGCCGCATGCATTTCTTGCCATTTTAGGGGAGGCTTGACCAGGCTCCCACCGGGAACACGAGGACCATCGAAAGACTCACTCCATTTCGACGCCTGTGAGCCCCCGAGCCCCCCTCATCAACCACCGCATGACTAAACGCTATAGCCCACCGCCTCCATGACTATTTCATGCGCTGCACTGGCATTACTTGCCATTTTACGGCAGGCTTCTGACCGTAGCCTCCCACTGGGCACACGAGTACCCTCGAAAAGACTGTACCCATTTCCGATGCCAAGAGGCCCCGGACCCTCCTTCCCAACCCCCACGGACCAAAGGCTATAGCCCACTGGCCTCGGTGACTATGTCACGCGCTGCGCCGCTGGGTATTTCTTGCAATTTTACGGCAGGCTTCTGACAGTAGGCTCCCGCTGGGCACACGAGAACCCTCGAAAAGACTGTACCCATTTCCGACGCCCAGAGCCCCCGAACCTCCCTCATCAACCCCCGCGGAATAAAGGCTATAGCCCACCGGCCTCGGTGACTACTTCACGCGCTGCGCTGCTAGGCATTTCTTGCCTTTTTAGGGCAGGCCTCAGACTGTACCCATTTCCGATGGCCAGAGTCCCCAAACCCCCATCCCGAACCCCCGTGTAACAGACGCTATAGCCCACCGGTGCCGGCGACTATTTCTGCATCACTGCTTAGACATTTCTTGCCATTTTAGGGCAGGCTTCTGACCGTAGCCTCCCACTGGGCACACGAGGACCCCCGAAAAGACTGTACCCATTTCCGACGCCCAGATCCCTCGAACCCCCCTCATCAACCACCGCGGACTAAAGGCTATAGCCCACCGGCCTCGGCGACTATTTCATGCGCTGCGACGCTGTGTATTACTTGCCATTTTACGGCAGCTTGACTCAGAGCCTCCCACTGGCACACAAGGACCTCGACAAGATCAGACCTATCTCCATGCCAAGAGGGCTCTGGACCTCTCCTGGTGACTATGGCAACGCCTCATGTTGATAGCAGCCTGTGACTATGGCACTATATTTCTTGCCATTTTAGCAGTCTTCGACCATAGCCTTCCACTGGGCACAAGAGGACCCTCGAAAAGACTCAGACCCATTTCCGACGCCTGTGAGTCTCTCAACCCCCTCATGAACCATCATGACTAGCACATAGCCCACACTGCCTCTGACTATTTCTATCTGGCTATGACGCTGGCATTACTTGTTATTTTACCGTGCAGGCTTCTGACTCAGTAGCCTCCCACCGGGCACAACACGAGGACCCTTGAAAACATCAGACCCATTTCTGATGCCCAGAGCCCCGAACCCCTCTCCCTAACCCCCGCGGACTAAAGGCCATAGCCCAATCACTATTTCTCACGCACACAGGCTACTGGGATTTCTTGTTATTTTAGTGTCACGACTGCAGCCTCCCATCACAGCACGAGACCATCAAAAGACTGTACTCCATTTCAATCTCTCAGAGCCCCCAACCCCCTCATCAACCACCATGGACCAGCGATAGCCCACCCTGCCTCGGCGACTATTTCTCATGCGCCATGACTGGTATTCTTGCCATTTTACTATAGCTTCTGACTCATAGCCTCCCCATCACACGAGGACCCTGAGAAGATCAGACGACCATTGGCGGGCCAGCCCCAACCCCTCCCCAACCCTCATGGATGAAAGTGCCATCCCACCGGCCTCTGGCGATTATTTCCACGCACAAGGCTGGGCTGGGATTTCTTTTGCCATTTTAGATAGGCCTCGACCCTAGCCTCCCACTGCCACACGAGTACCCTTCAAAGATCAGACCTATTTCGACCTGAGTCCCCGAACGCCCTCCCCAACCCCTCATGAACCAGTTATATAGCCCACCGCCTCGGCGATTATTTCATGCGGCTACAAGACATTTGCTTGCCATTTTAGGCAGGCTTCGATCAGAGCCTCCCACCTGGCACACGAGGACCCTTGAAAAGACTGCACCCATTTCCATGCCCCGTGAGCTCCCCGAACCCCTCCCAACCCCACGGACGAAGCATTATAGCCCACTGCCTCATGGAACTATTTCACGCGCCATGCTCGCTTGGGATTTCTTGCCATTTTATATGTGCAGGACCGAGCTCCCACCAAGCAACGAGGACCATCGAAAAGACTCGTGACCCATTCTCGACGCCTGTGAGCCCTCGAACCCCCATCAACAACCCCCATGGATTTAAAGGCCATAGCCCACCGCCTTCTGGCGACTATTTCATGCGCATGATGGCATTATTTTCGTTATTTTACGGCAGGCTCGACCGTAGGCCTCCCACCTGGCACACACAAGGACCCTTGAAAGATCAGACCCATTTTTGATGGCCCAGCCCCGAACCCCCTCCCAACCCTCATGGATGAAAGGCTATAGCCCACCTGCCTGGCACTATTTCACGCTACAAGGCCACTGGGATTTCTTGCCATTTTAGGATTGTGCCTCGACTTAGCCTCCCACCGGGCACGAGGACTCGAAAAGACTGTACCATTTCCCGACGCCAGAGCCCCCCTAACGCCCCTCCCAACCCACGCTGAACCAGGCTACATAGCCCACCGCCCCATGATTATTTCACGCGCTGCGCCGCTGGGCATTTCTTGCCATTTTAGGGCTGGCTTCTGACCGTAGCCTCCCACTGGGCACACGAGGACCCTTGAGAAGACTGTACCCATTTCCGATGCCCAGAGCCCCTGAACCCCCCTCCCCAACCCCCACGGACGAAAGGCTATAGCCCACCGCTCATAAGACTATTTCACGCGCAGCTGGCTGGGATTTCTTGCCATTTTAAGGCAGGCTTGTGACCGTAGCCTCCCACTGGGCACACGAGGACCATCGAAAAGACTGTACCCATTTCCGACGCCTGTGAGCCCCGAACCCCCCATCAACAATCATGACTAGGCCATAGCCCACCGGCCTCCCATGATTATTTCATGCGCTATGACGCTGGTATTACATTTTACGGCAGGCTTTCACCGTAGCCTCCCACCGGGCACACGAGGACCCTTGAGAAGATCAGACCCATTTTCGATGGCCGTGAGCCCCCAACCCTCCCCAACCATCATGGATGAAAGGCTATAGCCCACTGCCTTGCTGGATTATTTCACGCGCTGCGCCACTGGGGATTTCTTGCCATTTTAGGGCAGGCTCTGACCCTAGCCTCCCACTGGCCACACGAGTACCCTAGAAAAGACTGTACCCATTTCCACCCCTGTGAGTCCCCAACGCCCCTCCCCTAACCCCAACCAGCACATAGCCCACCGCCCTCATGATTATTTCACACGCATGCTACCGCAGGTCATTTCTTGCCATTTTACGCAGCCTCGACTGTAGAGCCTCCCATCACACACGAGGACCCTCGAAAAGACTCAGACCCATTTCATGCAAGAGGCCCCAACCCTCCCCAACCCCTCATGACTAGCAGTATAGCCCACCGCCTGTGACTATGTCACGCTGCGCTACCGCTTGGCATTTCTTTTGCCATTTTAGGCAGGCTTGACCATAGCCTTCCACCTGGGCACACGAGACCCTTGAAAAGATCAGACCATTTCGACGCCTGAGCCCCCGAACCCCTCATCAACCACCGCGGACACATATAGCCCACCGCCTGCCGATTATTTCATGCGCCATGACTGGCATTACATTTTATTTTACGGCAGGCTTCTGACCGTAGCCTCCCACTGGGCACACAAGGACCCTTGAAAAGACTGTACCCATTTTTGATGGCCAGAGCCCCCGAACCCCCTCCCCAACCCCCGCGGATGAAAGGCTATAGCCCACCGGCCTCGAGCACTATTTCACGGCCAGCTGGCATTGGGATTTCTTGCCATTTTAGGATGTATCTGACCTTAGCCTCCCATCACACGAGGACCTCGAAAAGACTGTAGACCCATTTCCGACGCCTGTGAGCCCCTCGAACGCCCCTCCCAACCCACGCGAACCAAAGGCTATAGCCCACCGCCCCCATGACTTATTTCACGCTGACGACAAGCACACATTTGCCATTTTACGGCAGGCTCTGACTGAGCCTTCCACTGGGCACACAAGGACCCTTGAAAAGACTGTACCCAATTCCGATGCCCAGAGCCCCGGAACCCTCTCCCAACCCCACGGGACGAAGGCTATAGCCCACCGGCTCATGATTATTTCACGCGTCACTGGGATTTCTTGCCATTTTAGGGCAGGCTTCTGACCGTAGCCTCCCACTGGGCACACGAGGACCATCGAAAAGACTGTAACCATTTCCGACGCCCAGAGCCCCCGAACCCCCCTCAACAACCAATCATGACTAAAGGCATAGCCCACCGGCCCGATTATTTCACGCACAAGGCCACTGGGGATTTCTTTTGCCATTTTAGGACAGTGCCTCTGACCCTAGCCTCCCACTCACACGAGGACCCTCAAAAGACTGTACCCATTTCCGGCCTGTCCAGAGCCCCCGAACGCCCTCCCCAACCCTCACAACTAGGCTATAGCCCACCGCCTCATGATTATTTCACGCTGCGCCTGGCATTTCTTGCCATTTTAGGGCAGGCCTCTGATCAGAAGCTTCCCACTGGGCACACGAGGACCCTGAAAAGATTGTACCCATTTCCGACGCCTGTGAGACCCCGAACGCCCCTCCCCAACCCCTCCGACTAAAGGCTATAGCCCACCGCCCTGGGTGACTAATTCACGCTGCTATGACACTGGGCATTTCTTATTTTAGGCAGGCTCTGACCGTAGCCTCCCACTGGGCACACGAGACCCCTCCAAAAGACTGGACCCATTTCCGACGCCTGAGCCCCAAACCCGCCTCTCCCAACCCCTCATGACCAAAGGCTATAGCCCACCGCCTCGGTGACTATTTCACGCTGCGCCATTGGGCATTTCTTTTGCCATTTTAAAGCAGGCCTCTGATCAGAGCTTCCCACTGGGCACACGAGGACCTCGAAAAGATTGTACCCATTTCCACGCCTGAGACCCTTAACGCCTCCCAACCCCGCCGACCAGCTATAGCCCACCGCCTGTGATTAATTCACGCGCGCGCTGGCTGGCATTTCTTGCCATTTTAGGGTAGGCCTCTGATCAGTAGCCTCCCACTGGGCACACGAGGACCTCAAAAGACTGTACCCATTTCCACGCCCAGTGAGCCCCCTAAACCCCTCCCCAACCCTCATGGACTAGCACATAGCCCACTGCCTCGGTGATTATTTCACGCGCTGGGCCACATTTCTTGCCATTTTAGGCAGGCTCTGACCAGAGCTTCCCACTGGGCACACGAGGACCTCGAAAAGATTGTACCCATTTCCCGACGCCTGTAGAGCCCCCCGAACGCCCCTCCCAACCCCTGCCGACCAGCACATAGCCCACCGCCTCGGTGACTAATTAACACGCCCGCTGGCCAAGTATTTCTGCCATTTTAGGCAGGCCTCTGACCAGAGCCTCCCACCGGCACACGAGAACCCTCAAAAAGACTGTACTCCATTTCCGACGCCTGAGCCCCCGAACGCCGCTCCCCAACCCCCACGGACCAAAGGCACAGCCCACCGGCCTCATGACTATTTTCACTGCTGGCTTGCCACTGCTGGGCATTTCTTGCCATTTTAGGGCAGGCCTCACCGGGCCTCCCACTGGAACACGAGGACCTCGAAAAGATCCAGACTCCATTTCATGCCCAGAGTCCTTAACTTCCTCCTCAACCCCAGCTGACCAAAGGCTATAGCCCATGTGCCCCATGACACTCACGCGATGCGCCGCTTGGCATGTCTTGCCATTTTAGGGCAGGCTTCTGACCGTAGCCTCCCACTGGGCACACGAGGACCCTCGAAAAGACTGTACCCATTTCCGACTACCAGAGCCTCCGAAACACCCTCCCCAACCCCCACGGACAAAAGGCTATAGCCAACCGGCCTCGGTGACTATTTCACGCGCTGCGCCGCTGGGCATTTCTTGCCATTTTAGGGCAGGCCTCTGACCGTGGCCTCCCACTGGGAACACTAGGACCCTCGAAAAGACTGTACCCATTTCCGATCCCCAGAGCCCCCGAACGCCCCTCCCCAACTCCCGCCGACCAAAGGCTATAGCCCACCGGCCTCGGCTACTATTTCACGCGCTAAGTCGCTGGGCATTTCTTGCCATTTTAGGGTAGCCCTCTGACCGTAGCCTCCCACTGGGCACACGAGGACCCTCAAAAAGACTGTACCCATTTCCGACGCCTGTAACTCCCCGAACGCTGGCCTCCCCAACCGCCACAACCAAAGGCTTATAGCCCACTGCCTCGGCGATTATTTCACGCTACAGCTGGACATTTCTTGTTATTTTAGGGCAGGCTTCTGACAGAGCTCTCCCACTGGGCACACGAGACCCTCGAAAAGACTGTACCAATTTCCACCACTGAGGCTCCCAAACATCCTCCCCAACCTCATGGGACCAGTTATTATAGCCCACCGGCCTCGGTGACTATTTCACGCGCAGCGCCGCTGGGCATTTCTTGCCATTTTAGGGCAGGCCTCTGACCGTAGCCTCCCACTGGCCACACGAGGTCCCTCGAAAAGACTGTACCCATTTCTGATGCCCAGAACCCTAGAACGGCCCTCCCCAACCCCCGCGGACCAAAGGCTATAGCCCACCGGCCTCGGCGACAATTTCACGTTGGTAATCACTGGCATTTCTTGTTATTTAAGGGCAGGCTTGACCGTAGCCTCCCACTGGGCACACGAGACCTCGAGAAGAATATAACCATTTCCGACGCCCAAAGCCCTAACGCCCCTCCCAACCTCTGACTAAAGAGTATAGCCCACTGCCTTGGTGACTATTTCACGCTGCGCCATTGGCATTTCGTGCCATTTTAGGGCAGGCCTGACCGTAGCCTCCCACTGGGCAAACTAGGACCTCAAAAGACTGACTCCATTTCCCGACTCCCAGAGCCCCGAACGCCCCTCCCAACCCCAGCTGACTAAAGGCTATAGCCCACTGCCTCATGACTATTTCACGCACCACCGTGGCATTTCTCTCCATTTTAGGGCAGGCTTGACTGTCTCCCACCGCACACGAGGACCCTCGAAAAGTCTGTACCCATTTCCGACGCCCAGAGCCCTGTAACCCCTTCCCAACCCCTCATGACCAAAGGCTATAGCCCACCGGCCTCGGCGACTATTTCACGCGCTGCGCTGCTGGGCATTACTTGTCATTTTACGGCAGGCTTCTGACCGTAGCCTCCCACTGGGCACACGAGGACCCTCGAAAAGACTGTACCCATTTCCGATGCCCAGAGCCCCCGAACGCCCCGCCCCCACTCCTCATGACCAAAGGCTTATAGCCCACTGCCCGGCGACTTATTTCCCACGTGACTGCGCTGCAAGCATTACTTGTCATTTTACGGGCATGCTTCTGGTCAGAGCCTCCCATCAAGCACACGAGGACCCTCGAAAAGACTGTACCCATTTCCGATGCCCAGAGCCCCCGAACGCCCCCCCCAACCCCCGCGGACCAAAAGCTATAGCCCACCGGCCTTGGCGACTATTTCATGCGTTGCGCCGCTGCGCATTTCTTGCCATTTAAGTGCAGGCTTCTGACCGTAGCCTCCCACTGGGCACACGAGGACCCTCGAGAAGAATATAACCATTTCCGAAGCCCAAAGCCCCAGAACTTCCTCCCAACCCTCATGACCAAAGATTATAGCCCACCGCCTCGGTGACTATTTCACGCGCCATGGCTGGCATTTTGTGCCATTTTAGGCAGTGCCTCTGACTGTAGCCTCCCACTGGGCAAACTAGGGACCTCAAAAGACTGTACCCATTTCCGACTCCTGAGCCCCGAACGCCCTCCCAACCCCAGCGGACCAAAGGCTATAGCCCACCGGCCTCGGCGACTATTTCACGCAATTCGCCGCTGGGCATTTCTCGCCATTTTAGGGCAGGCTTCTGACCATAGCCTCCCACTGGGCACACGAGGACCCTCGAAAAGACTGTACCCTTTTCCGCTGCCCAGAGCCCCCGAACGCCCCTCCCCAACCCCCGCGGACCAAAAGCTATAGCCCACCGGCCTTGGCGACTATTTCATGCGTTGCGCTGCGCTTCTATTTATGGCAGTGCTCGACCAGTAGCCTCCCATCTGGGCACACGAGGACCTCGAGAAGAATATAACCATTTCAAGCCCAAAGCCCCAGAACTTCCCTCCCAACCTCATGACTAAAGATTATAGCCCACCGCCTGGTGACTATTTCACGCTGGCCATTGGGCATTTCTTGCCATTTTAGTGCAGTCCTCTTACCGTAGCCTACCACTGTGCACACGAGACCCTTGAAAAACTGTACCCATTTCCGACGCCTGAGCCCCGAACGCCACCCCAACCCCGTGAGACCAACGGCTAGCCCACCGGACTCCTGCCGATTATTTCACTCTGGCTGCGCCTGGCTGGCCATTTTGTGCCATTTTAGGGCAGGCTCTGACCAGTAGCCTCCCACCGGGCAAACTAGACCTCTCAAAAGACTGTACCCATTTCCCACTCCCAGAGCCCCGAACGCCCCTCCCAACTCCCCAAGGACCAAAGGCTATAGCCCACCGCCTGGCGATTATTTCACGCCATGCGCTGGCTGGCATTTCAGTGCCATTTTAGGCAGGCTCGACTGTAGCCTCGAACTGGGCACACGAGGACCTCTAAAAGACTGTACCCATTTCCGATGACAAGAGCCTCAAACCCTCCCAACCCTCAAGGACCAGCACATAGCCCACCGGCCCTATGACTATTTCACGCGCCAAGGCCATTGGCATGTCTTGCCATTTTAGGCAGGCTTATGACCAGAGCCTCCCACCGGGCACACACGACGACCTCGACAAGACTGTACCCATTTCCGACGACTGTGAGCTCCAAAAACCCTCCCCAACCCCTCATGGGACCATTATAGCCCACCGGCCCTTGGTGATTATTTCACGCGCTGCGCCATTGGCATTTCTTGCCATTTTAGGCAGGCCTGTGACTCAGAGCCTCCCATGGGCACACAAGGACCCTCGAAAGATTGTACCCATTTCCACCCACCGTGAGCCCTCAAACCACCTCCCCAACTCCTCATGGGACCAAAGGCTATAGCCCACCGCCTCTCGCGACTATTTCATTTAATTTGTCACAGCATTTCTCGCCATTTTAGGGCAGGCTTGACCATAGCCTCCCACCGGCACACGAGGACCTCGAAAAGACTGTACTTTTCCGACGCCTGTGAGCCCTCAGTAACCCCTTCCCCAACCCTCATGGACCAGGCTATATAGCCCACCGCCTCGACGACTATTTCGCACGCTGCATCGCTGGGCATTTCTTGTCCTTTTAGGGCAGCCCTCTGACCGTAGCCTCGTACTGGTCACACGAGGACCCTCGAAAAGACTGTACCCATTTCCGATACCCAGAGCCCCGGAACGCCTCTCCCCAACCCCCGCGGACCAAAGGCTATAGCCCACCGGCCTCGGCGACTATTTCACGCGCTGCGCTGCTGGGCATTACTTGTCATTTTACGGCAGGCTTCTGACCGTAGCCTCCCACTGGGCACACGAGGACCCTCGAAAATACTGTACCCATTTCCGATGCCCAGAGCCCCCGAACGCCCCTCCCCAACTCCCGCGGACCAAAAGCTATAGCCCACCGGCCTTGGCGACTATTTCACGCGTTGCGCCGCTGGGCATTTCTTGACATTTAAGGGCAGGCTTCTGACCGTAGCCTCCCACTGGGCACACGAGGACCCTCAAGAAGAATATAACCATTTCCGATGCCCAAAGCCCCAGAACTTCCCTCCCCAACCCCCGCGGACCAAAGAGTATAGCCCACCGGCCTCGGTGACCATTTCACGCCATTGCCACTGGCTGGCATTTCTTGCCAATTTATGGCAGGCTTCTGACCGTAGCCTCCCACTAGGCACACGAGGACCCTATAAAAGACTGTACCCATTTCCGATGCCTGAATCCCATGAACCACCCGCAACCCCCATGGACTAAAGCATAGCCCACTGCCTTCAAGCGATTATTTCACGCTGCACCGCTGGGTATTTCTTGGCCATTTTAGGGTAGGCTTCTGACCGTAGCCTCCCATCACACACGAGACCCTCGAAAAGATCAGTACCCATTTCCGACGCCCAGTGAGCCCCCGAACCCCTCATCAACCCCTCATGACTAGAAGGCTATAGCCCACCGCCCCATGATTATTTCACGCGATGCGCACTGGCAAGTTTTGCACATTGTAGGGCAGGGCTTGACCGTAGCCTCCCACCGGGCACACACGAGGACCCTCAAAAAGACTGTACCCATTTCCACTCCCTGTGAGCCCCCGAACGCCCTCCCAACTCCTCATGGGACCAGTGTTATAGCCCACCGGCCTCGGCGATTATTTCACGCGCTGAGTCGCTGGCATTTCGTGCCATTTTAGGGCAGGCTCGACCGTAGCTCGAACTGGCACGCGAGGACCCTCGAAAAGACTGTACCCATTTCTCACCACTGAGCCCCAACCCTCCCCCAACCCCCATGCTGAGCTATAGCCCACCGCCCGGTGACTATTTCACGCGATGCGCCATTGGCATGTCTTGCCATTTTATGGCACTTATGACCAGAGCCTCCCACGGGTCACACGAGACCCTCGACAAGACTGTACCCATTTCCGACGACTGAGCCCCCAAACACCCTCCCCAACCCTCAAGGACTAGCATATAGCCCACCGGCCTCGGTGACTATTTCACGCGCTGCGCCGCTGGACATTTCTTGCCATTTTAGGGCAGGCTTCTGACCATAGCCTCCCACTGGTTACACGAGGACCCCCGAAAAGACTGTACCGATTTCCGACGACCAGAGCCCCCGAAACCCCCTCCCCCACCCTCATGGGACTAAAGCTATAGCCCACTGCCTGCGACTTATTTCACGCACTGGCCACATTTTTCGCCATTTTAGGCAGGCTTGACCATAGCCTCCCATCACACGAGGACCTCGAAAAGACTGTACCCTTTTCCGACGCCCAGTGCCCTGTAACTTCCCTCCCAACCTCATGGACTAAAGTTATAGCCCACCGCCTCGCGACCATTTCACGCTGCACCGCTAAGCATTTTTGCCATTTTAGGGCAGGCTTGACCAGAGCCTCCCATCAAGTACACGAGGACCTCGAAAAGACTGTACCATTTCCGATACCAAGAACCCTGAACGCCTCTCCCAACCCCGCTGACTAAAGGCTTATAGCCCACCGCCTCGGATTATTTCACGCGCTGCGCCACTGGCATTATTTGTCATTTTACGGCAGGCTTCTGACCGTAGCCTCCCACGGGCACACGAGGACCTCAAAAGACTGTACCCATTTCCATGCCTGTAACCCCGAACGCCCTCCCCAACCCCTCAAGGACGCTTATAGGCCACTGCCTCATGATTATTTCACGCTGCTAAGGCTGGGTATGTCTTGCCATTTTAGGTAGGCTTTGACTGTAGCCCCCACTGGGCACACAAGGACCCTCGACAAGACCGAACCCATTTCCGACGCCTGAGCCCTGTAACGCCCCTCCCAACCCCTCATGGACTAGCACATAGCCCACCGGCCTCGACGACTATTTCGCACGCTGCATCGCTGGGCATTTCTTGCCCTTTTAGGGCAGCCCTCTGATCGTAGCCTCCTACTGGGCACACGAGGACCCTCGAAAAGACAGTACCCATTTCCGACGCCGAGATCCCCCGAACGCCCCTCCCCAACCCCCGCGGACCAAAGGATGTAGCCCGCAGGCCTCGGCGAATATTTCACGCGCTGCGCCGCTGGGCATGTCTTGCCATTTTAGGGCAGGCTTCTGACCGTAGCCTCCCACTGGGCACACGAGGACCCTCGAAAAGACTGTACCCATTTCTGACGCCAAGAGCCCAGAATGCCCCTCCCCACCCCCCACGGACCAAAGCCTAAAGCCCACCGGCCTCGACGACTATTTCGCACGCTGCATCGCTGGGTATTTCTTGCCCTTTTAGGGCAGCCCTCTG
The DNA here is from genome assembly GCA_030449925.1 of Citropsis articulata. NCBI lineage: Eukaryota > Viridiplantae > Streptophyta > Magnoliopsida > Sapindales > Rutaceae > Citropsis > Citropsis articulata. The sequence goes on along the minus strand of JASUUH010000234.1, from coordinate 624,165 downwards.
ACCGTAGCCTTCCACTGGGCACACAAGGACACTCGAAAAGACTGTACCCATTTCCGACGCCCAGAGCCCCCGATCCCCCACCCCAACCCTCGCGGACAAAAGGCGATAGCCCACCGGCCTCGGTGACTATTTCATTCGCTGCGCCACTGGGCATTTCTTGCCATTTTAGGGCAGCCTTCTGACCGTAGCCTCCCACTGGGTACACGAGGACCCTCGAAAAGTCTGTACCCATTTCCGACGCCCAGAACCCCCGAACCCCCCTCATCAACCCCCGCGGACTAAAGGAAGCCCAGCGGCCTCGGCGACTATTTCACGCGCTGCGACGCTGGGCATTACTTGCCATTTTACGGCAGGCTTCTGACCTTACCCTCCCACTGGGCACACGAGGACCGTCGAAAAGACTGTACCCATTTCCGACGTCCAGAGCCCCCGAACGCCCCTCCCCAACCCCCGCGGACCAAAGGCTATAGCCCACCGGCCTCGGCAACTATTTCACGCGCTGCGCCGCTGGGCATTTCTTGCCATTTTAGGCCAGGCTTCTGACCGTAGCCTCCCACTGGGCACACGAGGACCCTCGAAAAGACCGTAGACCCATTTCCGATGGCCAGATTCCCCAAACCCCCCTCCCGAACCCCCGTGGAACAGACGCCATAGCCCACCGGCCCCGGCCACTATTTCGTGCACTGCGCCGCTGGGCATTTCTTGCCATTTTAGGCCAGTCCTCTGACCGTAGCCTCCCACTGGGCACACGAGAACAATTGAAAAGACTGTACCCATTTCCGACGCCCAGATCCCCCGATCCCCCACCCCAACCCCCGCGGACCAAAGGCGATAGCCCACCGGCCTCGGTGACTATTTCACGCGCTGCGCTGCTGGGCATTTCTTACCATTTTAGGGCAGGCCTCTGGCCGTAGCCTCCCACTGGGCGCACGAGGACCCTCGAAAAGATTGTACCCATTTCCGACGACCAGAGCCCCCGAACCCCTCTCCACAACCCCCGCGGACCAAAGGCTATAGCCCACCGGCATCGGCGACTATTTCACGCGCTGCGCCGCTGGGCATTTCTTGCCATTTTACGGCAGGCTTCTGACCGTAGCCTCCCACTGGGCACACGAGCACCCTCGAAAAGACTGTACCCATTTCCGATGCCCAGAGCCCCCGAACGCCCCTACCCATCCCCCGCGGACAAAAGGCAATAGCCCACCGGCCTCGGCAACTATTTCACGCGCTGCGCCGCTGGGCATTTCTTGCCATTTTAGGCCAGGCTTCTGACCGTAGCCTCCCACTGGGCACATGAGAACCCTTAAAAAGACTGTACCCATTTCCGACGCCCAGGGCCCCCGATCCCCCACCCCAACCCCCGCGGACCAAAGGTTATAGGCCACCGGCCTCGGTGACTATTTCACGCGCTGCGCCGCTGGGCATTTCTTATCATTTTAGGGCAGGCCTCTGACCGTAGCCTCCCACTGGGCACACGAGGACCCTCGAAAAGACTGTACCCATTTCCGACGCCCAGAGCCCCCGAACGCCCCTCCCCAACCCCAGCGGACCAAAGGCTATACCCCACCGGCCCTAAGAACTATTTCACGCATGCGACTGGCATTACTTGCCATTTTACGGCAGGCTTCTGACCGTAGCCTCCCACTGGGCACACGAGCACCCTCGAAAAGACCGTAGACCCATTTTCGATGGCCAGATTCCCCAAACCCCCCTCCCGAACCCCCGTGGAACAGACGCTATAGCCCACCGGCCCCGGCCACTATTTCGCATCACTGCGTCACTGGCATTTCTTGCCATTTTAGGCCGGGCCCTCCTGACCGTAGCCTCCCACTGGGCACACGAGAACCCTTGAAAAGACTGTACCTATTTCCGACGCCTTGCGCCCCCGATCCCCCCAACCCAACCCCCGCGGACCAAAGGCTATAGCCCACCGGCCTCGACGACTATTTCACGCGCTGCGCTGCTGGGCATTTCTTGCCATTTTAAGGTAGGCTTCTGACCGTAGGCTCCCACTGGGCACATGAGGACCCTCCAAAAGACTGTACCCATTTCCGACACCCAGAGCCCCTGAACCCCCTACCCAACCCCCGGGACCAAAGGCTATAGCCCACCGGGCTCGGAGACTATTTCGCGCGCCTGTGGGACATTTCTTGCCTTTAGGCAGGCCTCAGTCCAGAGGGTTCCCATCGAGCACGCGAGGCCACTCAAAAGAGTAGACTTTCGGCGGCTGAGTCCCCAAACCCCTCCCAACCCCTGAATGGGTTATAGCCCACCGGCCCCGACGACTATTTCTTGCACAGCGCTGCTGGGCATTTCTTGCTACCTAATGGGCACACGAGGAACCTCGAAAAGACTGTACCCATTTCCGATGCCCGTAACCTCGAACCCCTCATCAACCCTCATGACCAAAGGCTATAGCCCACCGCCTCATGATTATTTTACGCTGCGACAGGCATTACTTGCCACTTTACCATGTGCTTCTGACCGAGCTCCCACTGGGCACACCAGACCTCAAAAGATCAGACCCATTTCCACGCCCAGAGCCCCGAACCCCCACCCTAACCCTCTGAACATAAGGCTCTAGCCCACCAGCCTCGATATTTCACGCTACTGCCACTGGCATTTCTTGCCATTTTAGGCAGTGCCTCGACCGTAGCCTTCCACTGACACACGAGGACCTCAAAAATACTGTACCCATTTCCGACACCTGAGCCCCAACCCCTCCCAACCCCGCATGGACCAAAGGCTATAGCCCACCGCCTCGATTATTTCACGCTACCGCTGGTATTTCATTTTGTAGTGCAGAGCCTCCCATCAAGCACATGACGACCTCAAAAGACTGTACCCATTTCCGACGCCCAACCCCCTCTGTATCAACCTCATGACTAAAGGCTATAGCCCACCGCCCCATGATTATTTCACGCTACCGCGACTGGATATTACTTGCCATTTTATGGCAGGCCAATCAGTCTCCCATGACACACGAGTACCTCGAAAAGACTGTACCCCATTTCCGCCACTGAGCCCCGAACCCGCCCAACCCTCATGGACCAAAGGCTATAGCCCACCGCCTCATGACTATTTAACGTGCTACCGCTGGTATTTTTTGCCATTTTAGGGCTTGACCGTAGCCTCCCATCTAAACAAGGACCCCTCGAAGGCTGTAACCATTTCCGACGCCTGAGCCCCGAACCCCCTCATTAACCCTCATGGAGTAAAGGCTATAGCCCACCGCCTTGAGTATTTCACGCACGGGCAACATATTACTTACCAGGCTCGATCGTAGCCTCCCACGCACACGACGATCTCGAAAAGATCAGACCATTTCCATGGCCTGAGCCCCTGAACCCCCGCCCAACCCCCACGGGACAGGCTATAGCCCACTGCCTCATGATTATTTCACGCTACACGCTGGGCATTAGTTGCCATTTTATGGCAGGCTTCTGACCGTAGCCTCCCACTGGGCACACTAGTCCCCTCAAAAAGACTGTACCCATTTCCTATGCCCAGATCCCCCGAACCCCCTGCCCAACCCCTCATGGACTAAAGGATAGCCAACCGCCCTATGATATTTCACGCGCGCCGCTTGGTATTTTTGCCATTTTAGGACAGGCTTGATCAGCCTCAGATTGGGCATACGACTAAAAGACTCACTACTCCATGGCCGAGCCCCCGAACCCACCGCCCAACCCCATGGACCAAAGGCTATAGCCCACCTGCCCATGATTATTTAACGTGTTGCGCTTGGTATTTCCATTTTAGTGTGCTTGACCGAGCCTCCCATCAAAAAAGGACCCCAAAGGGCTGTAACCATTTCCACGCCGTGAGCCCCGAACCCCTCATTAACCTCATGGAGTAAAGGCTATAGCCCACCGCCTCATGAGTATTTCACGCACTTGGCATTATTTGTTATTTTACGGCAGGCTTGTGATAGTAGCCTCCCACTGGGCACACGACGATTCTCGAAAAGATCCATTTCCGGCGGCCAGAGCCCCTGAACCCCGCCCAACCCCCACGGGACTATAGCCCACCGCCTGCTGACTATTTCACGCTACCACCTGGACATTACTTTTATTTTATGGCGGGCCCTCGCTCCTCCTGGCACCCCCTGTACCCATTTCATGACCAGAGCCCCGAACCCCCGCCCAACCCCACGACAAAGATTATAGCCCACTGCCCCATGACTATTTCACGTGCGCGCATTTCTTGCCATTTTGGGCAGGCAATCGAGCTTCCCACTAGTAAACGAGGACCCTCGAAAAGGCTGTAACCCATGCCCAGATCCTCGAACCCTGCCCAACCCTCATGACCAAAGGCTATAGCACACCGCCTCGGCGATTATTTCACGTGCACCGCTTGGTATTTCTTGCCATTTTAGGCAGGCTTGACCGAGCCTCCCACTGGCAAACGAGGACCTAAAAGGCTGTAACCATTTCCGACGCCCAGAGCCCCCGGACCCCCCTCATCGACCCCCACGGACTAGCAAGCCCACCGCCTCGGCTGACTATTTCACGCTATGACACGCATTATTTCACATTTTACGGCTTCGACGAGCCTCCCACTGGGTACACGAGGACCCTCGAAAAGTCTGTACCCATTTCCAACGCCCAGGGCCCCCGAACCACCCTCATCAACCCCCGCGGACTAAAGGCTATAGCCCACCGCCCTGGGCGACTATTTCGCGTTGCGCATTGGTATTTCTTGCCATTTTGTGGCGACCGTAGCCTCCCACTGGCAAACGAGGACCCTAAAAGGCTGTAACCATTTCCACGCCTGAGCCCCGAACCACCCTCATCAACCCCCGCGGACCAAATGCTATAGCCCACTCGCCTCGGCGACTATTTCACGCGCTGCGACGCTGGGCATTACTTGCCATTTTACGGCAGGCTTCTGACCGTAGCCTCCCACTAGGCACACGAGTCCCCTCAAAAAGACTGTACCCATTTCCGATGCCCAGATCCCCTGAACCCCCTACCCAACCCCCGCGGACCAAGGGCTATAGCCAACCGGCCTCGGCGACTATTTCACGTGCTGGCTGGTATTTCTTGCCATTTTAGGCAGGCTTGATCGAGCCTCCCATTGGGCACACGACGACCCTCAAAAGACTGCAGACCCATTCTCATGCCTGTAACCCCCGAACCACCTGCCCAACCCCCGCGGACTAAAGGCTATAGCCCACCGGCCTCGGCGACTATTTGACGTGTTGCGCCGCTTGGCATTTCTTGCCATTTTAGGGCAGGCTTCTGACCGTAGCCTCCCACTGGGCACGCGAGGACCCTCGAAAAGGCTGTAACCATTTCGGCCGCCCAGAGCCCCCGAACCCCCCTCATCAACCCCCGTGGACTAAAGGCTATAGCCCACCGGGCTCGGAGACTATTTCGCGCGCTGCGCCGTGGGACATTTCTTGCCTTTTTAGGGCAGGCCTCAGTCCGTAGGCTCCCACTGAGCACGCGAGGCCACTCAAAAAGACTAGACCCATTTCCGATGGCCAGAGTCCCCAAACCCCCCTCCCGAACCCCCGTGGAACAGAAGCTATAGCCCACCGGCCCCGGCGACTACTTCGTGCACAGCGCTGCTGGGCATTTCTTGCCACCTACTGGGCACACGAGGAACCTCGAAAAGACTGTACCCATTTCCGACGCCCAGAACCCCCGAACCCCCCTCATCAACCCCCGCGGACCAAAGGCTATAGCCCACCGGCCTCGGCGACTATTTTACGCGCTGCGACGCTGGGCATTACTTGCCATTTTAAGGCAGGATTCTGACCGTAGCCTCCCACTGGGCACACCAGACCCTCGAAAAGACTGACCATTTCATGACAGACCCCGAACCCCTCCCAACCCCTCATGACCAAAGGCTATAGCCCACCGGCCTCGGCGACTATTTCACGCGCTCCGACGCTGGGCATTACTTGCCATTTTATGGCAGGATTCTGACCGTAGCCTCCCACTGGGAACACGAGTATCCTCGAAAAGACTCTACCCATTTCTGGTGACCAGAGCCCCTGAACCCCCCTCCCCAACCCCCGTGGACCAAAGGCTATAGCCCACCGACCTCGGCGACTATTTCGCGCGCTGCATCGCTGGGTAGGCCTCTGACCGTAGCCTCCCACTGGGCACACGAGTCCCCTTAAAAAGGCTGTAACCATTTCCGACGCCCAGAGCCCCCGAACCCCACATCAACCCCCGCGGACTAAAGGCTATAGCCCACCGGCCTCGGCGACTATTTCACGCGCTGCGACGCTGGGCATTACTTGCCATTTTACGGCAGGCTTCTGATCGTAGGCTCCCACTGGGCACACGACGACCCTCGAAAAGACTGTACCCATTTCCGATGGCCAGAGCCCCCGGAAACCCCCTGCCCAACCCCCGCGGCCCAAATGCTATAGCCCACTGGCCTGGTCGACTCTTCACGCTGGGCATTACTTGCCATTTTATGGCAGGCTTCTGACCGTAGCCTCCCACTGGGCACACGAGTCCCCTTAAAAAGACTGTACCCATTTCCGATGCCCAAATCCCCCGAACCCCCTTTATCAACCCCCGCGGACTAAAGGCTATAGCCCACAGGCCTCGGTGACTATTTCACGTGCTGCGCCGCTTGGTATTTCTTGCCATTTTAGGGCAGGCTTCTGACCGTAGCCTCCCACTGGGCAAACGAGGACCCTCGAAAAGGCTGTAACCATTTCCGACGCCCAGAGCCCCCGAACCCCCCTCATCAACCCCCATGACTAGCACTAGCCCACCGCCTCATGACTTATTTCACCCTCTGCGACGCTCGGCATTACTTGACATTTTACGGCAGGCTGATCGTAGCCTCCCACTGGGCACACGACGACCGAAAAGATCAGACCCATTTCCAATGGCTGTGAGCCTGAACCCTCCCAACCCCTCATGACTAAATGCTATACCCACCGGCCTATGACTATTTCACGCACGCAAGCATTACTTGCCATTTTATGGCAGGCTTCTGACCGTAGCCTCCCACTGGGCACACGAGTTCCCTTAAAAAGACTGTACCCATTTCCGATGCCCAGATCCCCCGAACCCCCTGCCGCTATAGCCCACCGGCCTCGGCAACTATTTCACGCGCTGCGCCGCTTGGCATTTCTTGCCATTTTAGGCCAGGCTTCTGACCGTAGCCTCCCACTGGGCACACGAGGACCCTCGAAAAGACTGTACCCATTTCCGACGGCCAGAGGCCCCCCACCCCCCACCCCACCCCTCATGACTATAGCCCAACGGGTTTGAGACTATTTCTGCACTGACATTTCCTGCCTTTTTACAGGCCTGATCAGGGCTCCCACCGAGCACACGAGGCCCTCAAAAGACGAGACCCATTTCTCGCAGTCCCAAACCCTCCCAACCCCTGTGGAACAGAGACGCTATAGCCCACTGCCCCGCCACTATTTCACATCAAGTATTTCTATTTTAGGTGTGCCTGACATCCTCCCACTGGCACACGAGAACCCCGAAAAGACTGTACCATTTCCCCACTGAGCCCCAACCCTCCCAACCCCACGGACCAAAGGCTATAGCCCACGGGCCCCATGACTATTTCACGCACTGGCATATTTGCCATTTTAGGCAGGCTTCTGACTGTAGCCTCCCACTGGCACACGAGGACCCGAAAAGACTGTACCCATTTCACGGCCGAGCCCCCGAACGCCTCCCAACCCCGCGACCAGGCTATAGCTCACAGAGACTCTTCACGATGAGCCTGGGACATTTCTTGCCTTTATAGGCAGGCCTGACCAGGGCTCCCACTGAGCACGCGAGACTACTCAAAAAAACTAGACCCATTTCCGATGGCCAGAGTCCCTAAACCCCCCTCCCGAACCCCCGTGGAACAGACGCTATAGCCCACAGGCCTCGGCGACTATTTCGTGCGTTGCGCCGCTGGGCATTTCTTGCCATTTTAGGGTAGGCCTCTGACCGTAGCCTCCCACTAGGCACACGAGAACCCTTGAGAAGACTGTACCCATTTCCGACTCCCAGAGCCCCCGATCCCCCCACCCCAACCCTCACGATCAGTATTATAGGTCGCTCCCATGATTATTTCACGCTGCGCGCCACTGGGCATCTTCTGTTATTTTATTGCAGGCTTCTCGATCAGAGCCTGCCATCAAGCACACGAGGACCCTCGAAAAGATCTGACCCATTTTCATTACCGTGAGCTCGAACCCTCCCCAACCCCCGCTGACCAAACGCTAAAGCCCACCGCCCCGCGACTATTTCCACGTGATCATGACGCTGGCATTACTTGCTATTTTACTAAAGCTCGACTGTAGCCTCCCATCAAGTACACGAGGGACCGGCTTCAAAGGACTGTACCCATTTCGACGCTAAGAGCCCCTGAACCCCCACCCCCAACCTCATGGAACAAAGGTTATAGCCGCCCCGGGGCACGACTATTTCACGCGATATACCATTGGCATTTCTTGCCATTTTAGTAGGCTTTGACCAGCCTCCCACTGTCACATGAGGACCTCGAAAGACTGTACTCCATTTCCGACGGCCGAGTCTCTTAACGCCCTCCCCCAACCTCCTCATGGACCAGGCTATAGCCCACCGGCCTTTGCTGATTATTTCACGCTACACTGGTATTTCTTGCCATTTTAGGCAGCCTCGACCGTAGGTTCCCATCGGGCACAAGAGGACCTCAAATGACTATACCATTTCAGATGGCCAGAGTCCCAAACCCTCCCGAACCCCTGTGGAATGACGCTATAGCCCACCGCCCCTACCACTATTTCATGCACACATTGGGTATTTTTGTTATTTTATGTGTCGACTCAGTAGCCTCCCATTGTGGCACACGAGGACCGTCAAAAAGACTGTACCCATTTCCGATGCCAAGAGCCCCCGAACCCCCCACCCCAACCCCCGCGGACCAAAGGCTATAGCCAGCCGGCCTCGGTGACTATTTCACGCGCTGCGCCGCTGGGCATTTCTAGCCATTTTAGGGCAGGCTTCTGACCGTAGCCTCCCACTGGTCACATGAGGACCCTCGAAAAGACTGTACCCATTTCCGACGGCCAGAGCCCCCGAACGCCCTCCCAAACCCGCGCGGACCAAAGGCTATATCCCACCGGCCCCATGATTATTTCCACGCGCTGCGCCACTGGTATTTCTTGCCATTTTGTAGGCAGGCTTGACCGTCAGATCCTCCCACTGGGCACACGAGGCCCCTCGAAAGATCAGACCCATTTCCGACGGCCGTGAGCCCCTCAACCCCCTACCCAAACCCCATGACTATAGTTCACCGGCTGAGACTTTTCACATGCGCTGGGACATTTCTTGCCTTTAGTGTTCTCAGACAGAGGCTCCCACGGCAAGCGAGGCTACCAAAAAGCCCAGACCCATTTCCTATGGCCAGAGTCCCTAAACCCTCCCAAACCCCTGTGGAACAGACGCTTAGAGCCCACTGCCCGGCCACTATTTCTGCATCACTGGCTGGCATATCTTGCCATTTTAGGGCAGGCTTCTGACCATAGCCTCCCACTTCGCAGACGAGGACCCTCAAAAAGACTGTACCCATTTTCGACGACCAGAGCCCTCAACCCCTCCCCCAACCCCCATGGGACCAAAAGGCTATAGCCCACTACCCCTAAGAACTATTTCAAGGCCAGCACATACTGGCATTTCTTGCCATTTTAGGCAGGCTTCTGACCGTAGCCTCCCACCGGGCACACGAGGACCTCAAAAGACTCAGACCCATTTCCCGACGGACAGAGCCCCCGAACACCCTCCCAACCCTCATGGGACCAAAGGTATAGCCCACCGCCTTGCTGACTTTTCTTCACGCTGCCATACCATGGGTATTTCTTGCCATTTCACGGCAGCCTTCTGACCAGTAGCCTCCCATCAGCACACGAGGACCCCGAAAAGACTGTACCCATTTCCGACGACCCGAGCCCTCAACTCCCTCCCAACCACCGCATGAACAAGGGCTATAGCCCACCGCCTCATGATTATTTCATGCGCTACGCCGCTTGGTCATTTCTTGCAATTTTTTGGCAGGCTTCTGACCAAAGCCTCCCACAGGGCACACGAGACCCTCGAAAGACTGTACCCATTTTCCGATCCCTGAGCCCCGAACTCCCTCCCAACCCCTCATGAACAAAGGCTATAGCCCACCGGCCGGGACTATTTCAAGGCCCGCCTGTGGACATTTCTTGCCTTTTTTAGGGCAGGCCTCAGATCAGAGGCTCCCATCGAGCACGCGAGGCTACTCAAAAGACTAGACCCATCTGGCCAGAGTCCCCAAACCCCTCCCGAACCCCGCTGGAACAACGCTATAGCCCACCGCCTGGCCGACTAGTTCGTGCGTTGCGCCGCTGGGCATTTCTTGCCATTTTAGGGCAGGCCTCTGACCGTAGCCTCCCAGTAGGCACACAAGAACCCTTGAGAAGACTGTACCCATTTCCGACGCCCAGAGACCCTGATCCCCCCACCCCAACCTCATGGACCAGTTATAGTTCACTGCCTAAGACTATTATTTCACGTGTTGCGCGCTTGGCATTTCTTGCCATTTTAGTAGGCTTGACCATAGCCTCCCACTAGGCACACCAGAACCCTTGAGAACAATGTACCCATTTCCGACGCCTGAGCCCCGATCCCCACCGCAACCCCTCATGGGACCAGCATAGCCCGCTGGCCCTATGACTATTTCACGCTGGCTACGCCATGGCATTTCTTGCCATTTTAGGGCAGGCTCTGACCGTAGCCTCCCACTGGGCACACGAGGACCCTCGAAAAGACTGTACCCATTTCCGATGCCCAGAGCGCCCGAACGCCCCTCCCCAACCCCTCATGGACCAGTATAGCCCACTGCCCCATGATTATTTCATGCTCTGCGCTGCTGGACATTTCTTGCCATTTTAGCGCAGGCTTCTGACCGTAGCCTCCCACTGGGCACACGAGGACCCTCAAAATGACTGTACCCATTTCCGATGCCCAGAGCCCCCGAACGCCCCTCCGGACCAAAGGCTATAGCCCACCGGGCTCAGAGACTATTTCAAGGCCTCACTGTGGACATTTCTGCCTTTAGGGCAGGCCTCAGACCGTAGGCTCCCACTGAGCACGCGAGGCTACTCAAAAAGACTAGACCTATTTCCGATGGCCAGAGTCCCCAAACCCCCCTCCCGAACCCCCGTGGAGCAGACGCTATAGCCCACCGGCCCCGGTGACTATTTCGTGCATTGCGCCGCTGGGCATTTCTTGCCATTTTAGGGCAGGCCTCGATCAGTAGCCTCCCAGAGGCACACGAACCCTTGAGAAGATCAGTACTCATTTCAAGGCCAGAGCCCCTCGAACCCCTACCCAACCCCTCAAGGACTAAAGGCCATAGCCCACCGGGCTCGAGATTATTTCACAGGCCACGCTGGGACATTTTTTGCCTTTTAGGCAGGCTTGACCGTAGCCTCCCACTTGGCACACGAGGACCCTCGAAAAGATTTTACCCATTTCAGATGACCAGAGCCCCCGACCCCCCTCCCTAACCCTCATGACTAAAGGCTATAGCCCATCGGCCTCTGATTATTTCACGCTGCTACTGACTGGCATTTCTTGCCATTTTAGGGCAGGCTTCTGACCGTAGCCTCCCACTAGGCACGCGAGGACCCTCGAAAAGACTGTACCCATTTCCGATGGCCAGAGTCCCCAAACCCCGAACCGAACCCCCGGGGAGCAGACGCAATAGCCCACCGCCCTGACTATTTCTGCATTGCGTCATTGGCATTTCTTGCCATTTTAGGGCAGGCCTCTCAATTGAAGGCCTCCAAGAGAGGCACATGAGAACCCTTGAGAAGATCAGACCCATTTCCAAGGCCAGAGCCCCAACCCCTACCCAACCCCTCATGACTGAAGGCTATAGCCCACCGCCTGAGATTATTTCGCCAAGGCTGTGGGACATTTCTTTCCTTTTTAGGGCAGGCTTCTGACCGTAGCCTCCCACTGGGCACACGAGGACCCTCGAAAAGATTGTACCCATTTCCGATGACCAGAGCCCCACCCCTCCCTAACCCCTCATGACCAGTTATAGCCCATCGGCCTCGGCTGACTTATTTCACGCGTTGCGCCGCTGGGCATTTCTTGCCATTTTAGGGCAGGCTTCTGACCGTAGCCTCCCACTAGGCACGCGAGGACCCTCGAAAAGACTGTACCCATTTCCGATGCCCAGAGCCCCCGAACGCCCCTCCCCAACCCCCGCGGACCAAAGGCTATAGCCCACCGGGCTTGGAGACTATTTCGCGCGCTCCGCCGTGGGACATTTCTTGCCTTTTTAGGGCAGGCCTCAGACCGTAGGCTCCCACTGAGCACGCGAGGCTACTCAAAAAGACTAGACCCATTTCCGATGGCCAGAGTCCTCCCGAACCCCCGTGGAACAAACGCTATAGCCCACCGGCCCCGTCGACTATTTCGTGCATTGCGCCGCTGGGCATTTCTTGCCATTTTAGGGCAGGCCTCTGACCGTAGCCTCCCAGTAGGCACACGAGAACCCTTGAGAAGACTGTACCCATTTCCGACGCCCAGAGCCCCCGATCCCCCCACCCCAACCCCGCGGACCAAAGGCTATAGCCCGCCGGCCTCGGCGACTATTTCTCGTGCTGCGCTGCTGGGCATTTCTTGCCATTTTAGGGTAGGCTTCTGACCGTAGCCTCCCACTAGGCACACGAGAACCCTTGAGAACACTGTACCCATTTCCGACGCCCAGAGCCCCCGATCCCCCCACCCCAACCCCCGCGGACCAAAGGGTATAGCCCACCCGCCTCATGACTATTTCACGCTGCCAAGCTGGCATTTCTTGCCATTCTAGGGCAGGCCTTGACCTGTAGCCTCCCATCACACGAGGACCCCCAAAATGACTGTACCCATTTCCGATGCCCAGAGCGCCTGAACCCCCTCCCCAACCCCTCATGGACCAAAGGCTATATAGCCCACCTGCCCTGGCGACTATTTCACGCCTCGCGCTGACATTTCTTGCCATTTTAGGGCAGGCTTCTGGCCGTAGCCTCCCACTGGGCACACGACAACCCTCAAAATGACTGTACCCATTTCCGAGGCCCAGAGCCCCCGAACGCCCCACCCAACCCTCATGACTAAAGGCTATAGCCCACCTGGGCTCTGAGACTATTTCACAAGGCCTCACTGTGGGACATTTCTTACCTTTTTAGGGCAGGCCTCTGACCGTAGCCTCCCAGTAGGCACACGAGAACCCTTGAGAAGACTGTACCCATTTCCGACGCCCAGAGCCCCCGATCCCCCCACCCCAACCCCGCGGACCAAAGGCTATAGCCCGCCGGCCTCGACGACTATTTCTCGTGCTGCGCTGCTGGGTATTTCTTGCCATTTTAGGGTAGGCTTCTGACCGTAGCCTCCCACTAGGCACACGAGAACCCTTGAGAACACTGTACCCATTTCCGACGCCCAGAGCCCCAGATCCCCCCCCCCCAACCCTCATGGACCAGTATAGCTCACTGCCTCGATTATTTCACGCTACAAGCCACTGGACATTTCTTGCCATTCTAGGGCAGGCCTTTGCCCGTAGCCTCCCACTGGGCACACGACAACCCTCAAAATGACTGTACCCATTTCCGAGGCCCAGAGCCCCCGAACGCCCCTCCCCAACCCCCGCGGACCAAAGGCTATAGCCCACCGGGCTCAGAGACTATTTCGCGCGCTCCGCCGTGGGACATTTCTTACCTTTTTAGGGCAGGCCTCAGACCGTAGGCTCCCACTGAGCACGCGAGGCTACTCAAAAAGACTAGACCCATTTTCGACGACCAGAGCCCCCGAACCCCCTCCCCAACCCCCGCGGACCAAAAGGCTATAGCCCACCAGCCTCGATTATTTGTGGCCACATTGGCATTTCTTGCCATTTTAGGGCAGGCTTGACCGTAGGCCTCCCACCGGGCACACGAGGACCTCAAAAGACTGTACCCATTTCCGACGGATGAGCCCCAACACCCTCCCCAACCCTCAAGGACCAGGCTATAGCCCACCGCCCGGCTGATTATTTCACGCGCCGCTGGGTATTTCTTGCGATTTGCCGGCAGGCTTCTGACCGTAGCCTCCCACTGGGCACACGAGGACCCTCGAAAAGACTGTACCCATTTCCGACGACCAGAGCCCCCGAACTCCCCTCCCCAACCACCGCGGAACAAGGGCTATAGCCCACCGGCCTGCTGATTATTTCATGCGCCACGCCACTGGCATTTCTTGCAATTTTATGGGCATGTGCTTCTGACCAGAGCCTCCCAATCAAGGCACACGAGGACCCCTGAAAGACTGTACCCATTTCCGATGCCCAGAGCCCCCGAACCCTCCCAACCCCCGCGGACCAAAGGCTATAGCCCACCGGGTTGAGACTATTTCACAAGGCTCACTGTGGACATTTCTTGCCTTTAGGCAGGCCTCAGACCAGGGCTCCCACCGAGCACGCGAGGCTACTCAAAAGACTAGACCCATTTCCGATGGCCAGAGTCCCCAAACCCCCCACCCCAACCCCCCTGGAACAAAAGCAATAGCCCACCCGCCCCGTCGACTAGTTCGTGCATTGCGCCGCTGGGCATTTCTTGCCATTTTAGGGCAGGCCTCTGACCGTAGCCTCCCAGTAGGCACACAAGAACCCTTGAGAAGACTGTACCCATTTCCGACGCCCAGAGACCCCGATCTCCCCACCCCAACCTCAAGGACTGGTTATAGCACTGCCCCCGACTATTTCACGTGCTGCGCTGCTGGGCATTTCTTGCCATTTTAGGGTAGGCTTCTGACCATAGCCTCCCACTAGGCACACGAGAACCCTTGAGAACACTGTACCCATTTCCGACGCCCAGAGCCCCCGATCCCCCCACCGCAACCCCTCAAGGGACCAGGGCAGTATAGCTCGGCCCCATGACTATTTCACGCTGCTCACTGGCATTTCATGCCATTTTAGGGCAGGCCTCTGACCGTAGCCTCCCACTGGGCACACGAGGACCCTCGAAAAGACTGTACCCATTTCCGATGCCCAGAGCGCCCGAACGCCCCTCCCCAACCCCCGCGGACCAAAGGCTATAGCCCACCGGCCTCGGCGACTATTTCATGCTCTGCGCCGCTGGACATTTCTTGCCATTTTAGGGCAGGCTTCTGACCGTAGCCTCCCACTGGGCACACGAGGACCCTCAAAATGACTGTACCGATTTCCGATGCCCAGAGCCCCCGAACGCCCCTCCGGACCAAAGGCTATAGCCCACCGGGCTCAGAGACTATTTCGCACGCTCCGCCGTGGGACATTTCTTGCCTTTTTAGGGCAGGCCTCAGACCGTAGGCTCCCACTGAGCACGCGAGGCTACTCAAAAAGACTAGACCTATTTCCGATGGCCAGAGTCCCCAAACCCCCCTCCCGAACCCCCGTGGAGCAGACGCTATAGCCCACCGGCCCCGGTGACTATTTCGTGCATTGCGCCGCTGGGCATTTCTTGCCATTTTAGGGCAGGCCTCTGACCGTAGCCTCCCAGTAGGCACACGAGAACCCTTGAGAAGACTGTACCCATTTCCGAAGGCCAGAGCCCCCGAACCCCCTACCCAACCCCCGCGGACCAAAGGCTATAGCCCACCGGGCTCGGAGATTATTTCGCATGCTGCGCCGTGGGACATTTCTTGCCTTTTTAGGGCAGGCTTCTGACCGTAGCCTCCCACTGGGCACACGAGGACCCTCGAAAAGATTTTACCCATTTCAGATGACCAGAGCCCCCGACCCCCCTCCCTAACCCCCGCGGACCAAAGGCTATAGCCCATCGGCCTCGGCGACTATTTCACGCGTTGCGCCGCTGGGCATTTCTTGCCATTTTAGGGCAGGCTTCTGACCGTAGCCTCCCACTAGGCACGCGAGGACCCTCGAAAAGACTGTACCCATTTCCGATGGCCAGAGTCCCCAAACCCCCTTCCCGAACCCCCGTGGAGCAGACGCTATAGCCCACCGGCCCCGGTGACTATTTCGTGCATTGCGCCGCTGGGCATTTCTTGCCATTTTAGGGCAGGCCTCTGACCGTAGCCTCCCAGTAGGCACACGAGAACCCTTGAGAAGACTGTACCCATTTCCGAAGGCCAGAGCCCCCGAACCCCCTACCCAACCCCCGCGGACCAAAGGCTATAGCCCACCGGGCTCGGAGATTATTTCGCGCGCTGCGCCGTGGGACATTTCTTTCCTTTTTAGGGCAGGCTTCTGACCGTAGCCTCCCACTGGGCACACGAGGACCCTCGAAAAGATTGTACCCATTTCAGATGACCAGAGCCCCCGACCCCCCTCCCTAACCCCCGCGGACCAAAGGCTATAGCCCATCGGCCTCATGATTATTTCACGTTGCTGGCCACAGCATTTCTTGCCATTTTAGGGCAGGCTTCTGACCGTAGCCTCCCACTAGGCACGCGAGGACCCTCGAAAAGACTGTACCCATTTCCGATGCCCAGAGCCCCCGAACGCCCCTCCCCAACCCCCGCAGACCAAAGGCTATAGCCCACCGGGCTTGGAGACTATTTCGCGCGCTCCGCCGTGGGACATTTCTTGCCTTTTTAGGGCAGGCCTCAGACCGTAGGCTCCCACTGAGCACGCGAGGCTACTCAAAAAGACTAGACCCATTTCCGATGGCCAGAGTCCTCCCGAACCCCCGTGGAACAAACGCTATAGCCCACCGGCCCCGTCGACTATTTCGTGCATTGCGCCGCTGGGCATTTCTTGCCATTTTAGGGCAGGCCTCTGACCGTAGCCTCCCAGTAGGCACACGAGAACCCTTGAGAAGACTGTACCCATTTCCGACGCCCAGAGCCCCCGATCCCCCCACCCCAACCTCATGGACCAGCATTATAGCCCGCTGCCTCGACGACTATTTCTCAGGTTGCTGCTGGGTATTTCTTGCTATTTTAGGTAGGCTTGACCGTATCCTCCAACTAGGCACACGAGAACCCTTGAGAACACTGTACCCATTTCCGACGCCCAGAGCCCCCCGACCCCCCACCCCCACCCCTCAAGGACCAGTATAGCCCGCCCCCCATGATTATTTCACGCTACAAGGCTGGCATTTCTTGCCATTCTAGGGCAGGCCTTGCCAGTAGCCTCCCATCAAGCACACGAGGACCCTCGAAAAGACTGTACCCATTTCCCGATGCCCAGAGCGCCGAACGCCCCTCCCAACCCCTCATGGACCAAAGGCTATAGCCCACCGGCCTCGGCGACTATTTCACGCTCTGCGCCGCTGGACATTTCTTGCCATTTTAGGGCAGGCTTCTGGCCGTAGCCTCCCACTGGGCACACGACGACCCTCAAAATGACTGTACCCATTTCGGAGGCCCAGAGCCCCCGAACGCCCCTCCCCAACCCCCGCGGACCAAAGGCTATAGCCCACCGGGCTCAGAGACTATTTCGCGCGCTCCGCCGTGGGACATTTCTTACCTTTTTAGGGCAGGCCTCAGACCGTAGGCTCCCACTGAGCACGCGAGGCTACTCAAAAAGACTAGACCCATTTCCGATGGCCAGAGTCCTCCCGAACCCCCGTGGAACAAACGCTATAGCCCACCGGCCCCGTCGACTATTTCGTGCATTGCGCCGCTGGGCATTTCTTGCCATTTTAGGGCAGGCTTCTGACCGTAGCCTCCCACAAGGCACACGAGAACCCTTGAGAACACTGTACCCATTTCCGACGCCCAGAGCTCCCGATCCCCCCACCCCAACCCCCGCGGACTGGGGCAGAGTATAGCTCACTGCCTCATGACTATTTCACACACGCTGCCTGCTAGCATTTCTTGCCATTTTAGGGCAGGCCCCTGACCGTAACCTCCCACTGGGCACACGAGGACCCTCGAAAAGACTGTACCCATTTCCGACGCCCAGAGCCACCGAACCCCCTACCCAACCCCCGCGGACCAAAGGCTTTAGCCCACCGGCCCTCGAGACTTTTTCAAGGCCTCACTGTGGGACATTTCTTGCCTTTTACGGCAGCCTCAGGAGGGTTCCCACCGAGCACGCCGAGGGTTCCTCAAAAGACTAGACCCACTTCCGATGGCCAGAGTGCCCAAACCCTCCCGAACCCCGTGGAACAGACGCTTATAGCCGACTGCCCCGGCTGACTTATTTCTGCACTGCGTCATTGGCATTTCTGTGGCCATTTTAGTGCAGTGATTCTAACTCAGTAGCTCGCCATCACACACGAGACCTCAAAAAGACTGTACCCATTTCTGATGACCAGAGCCCCGAACCTCCTCCCCAACCCTCATGGACCAGGCTATAGCCCACCGCCATGATTATTTCACGCCACACTGGCATTTCTTGCCATTTTAGGCCAGGCCTCTGACCGCAGCCTCCCACTGGGCAAACGAGGACCCTCGAAAAGACTGTACCCATTTCCAACGGGCAGAGCCTCCGAACCCCCTACCCAACCCCCGCGGACCAAAGGCTATAGCCCACCGGGCTCGGAGACTCTTTCAAGACGCCGCCTACTGGCACATTTCTGGCCTTTTTAGGGCAGGCCTCAGATAGTAGGCTCCCACTGAGCACGCGAGGCTACTAAAAAAGACTAGACCGACTGGCGGCTGAGTCCCCAAACCCCTCTCGAACCCCTCATGAACAGACGCTTATAGCCCACCGCCCCCATGACTATTTCTGCGCTAGGTATTTCTTGCCATTTTACGCCAGACCTCTGACCGTAGCCTCCCACTAGGCACACGAGAACCCTACATAAGACTGTACCCATTTCCGACGCCCAGAGCCCCCGATCCCCCAACCCCATCCTCATGGACTAAAGGCAATAGCTCACGGCCTCGCGACTTATTTCACGCCACTGTGTCACTGGGCATTTCTTGCCATTTTAGGGCAGGCTTCTGACCGTAGCCTCCCACTGGGCACACGAGGACCCTCGAAATGACTGTACCCATATCCGACACCCAGAGCCCCCGAACGCCCTCCCAACCTCAGACCAGTATTATAGCCCACCGCCCCATGATTATTTCATGCGCTACGCTGGCATATTTCTTGCCATTTTATGGCAGGCTCGACTGCACTCCTCCCACCGGGCACATGAGGACCCTCAAAAGACTGACCCATTTCCTGACACCAAGAGTCCTCAAACCCGCTTAATCAACCCCGCAGACTAAAGACTAGCTGATTATTTCACGCGCTGCGCCGCTAGGTATTTCTTGCCATTTTACGGAAGGATTCTGACCGTAGCCTCCCACTCGGCACATGAGGACCCTCGAAAAGACAGGACCCATTTCCGATTCCTAGAGCCCCGAACCCTCCCCAACACCATGGACTAAGGGCTATAGCCCACTGCCTCGGGCGACTATTTCATGCGATGAGCTGCTGGAATTTCTTGCATTTTATGGCAGTGCTTCGTCAGAGCCTCCCACTGGGCACAAGAGGACCTCAAAAAGACTGTACTATTTCGATTCCTGTGAGCCCCCGAACCGCCTCTCCAACTGTCATGACTGACCAGTTATAGCCCACCGCCCTGTGACTATTTCTGCACCACGCCGGTGGGCATTTCAGTGCTTTTGTGGCAGGCATCTGACCGTAGCCTACCACTGGGCACACGAGGACCCTCGTAAAGACTGTACCCATTTCCGATGCCCAGAGCCCCCGAACGCTCCTCCCAACCCCCCGCGGACTAAAGGCTATAGCCCACCGGCCCCATGACTATTTCACGGCCATGCAGCTGGCATTTCTTATTTTAGGCAGGCTTCGTCCAGAGCCTCCCCCTGGGCACACGAATACCCTCAAAAAGCCTCTACCCATTTCCGATGACCAGAGCCCCCCAACAACCCCCCCCAACCTCATGGACCAGCTATAGCCCACCGCCTCATGATTATTTCACGCGATGCTGGTATTTCTCATTTTAGGGCAGGCTTCTGACCAGAGCCTCCCATCGGGCACACGAGGACCCTCAAATAATCAGACTCCATTTCCCGACCCCTGGAGCCCCTGTAACCCCTCCCCAACCCCCGTGGACCAAAGGCTATAGCCCACCGGCTTCGACGACTATTTCGCACACTGCATCGCTGGGTATTTCTTGCCATTTTAGGGCAGGCCTCTGACCGTAGGCTCCCACTGCGCACATGAGGACCGTCGAAAAGACTATGCCTATTTCCGACGCCCAGAGCCCCCGAACGCCCTCCCAACCCTCGCTGGGACCAAAGGCTATAGCCCACCGCCTAAGATTATTTCACGCGCCTCTGGGCATTTCTTGCCATTTTAGGGCAGGCTTCTGACCGTAGCCTCCCACTGGGCATACGAGGACCCTCGAAAAGACTGTACCCATTTTCGAAGGCCAGAGCCCCCGACCCCCCTACCCAACCCCCGCGGACCAAAGGCTATAGCCCACCGGGCTTGGTGAATATTTCACAGACTACTTGGGACATTTCTTGCCTTTTAGGGCAGGCCTCGATCCGTAGAGGCTCCCACCGAGCACGCGAGGCTACTCAAAAGACTAGACCCATTTCCGACAGCCGAGTCCCCAAACCCCCATCCCGAACCCCGTGGAATGACGATATATCCCACCGCCCCGCGACTATTTCATGCTGGCTGGGTATTTCTTCCCATTTTAGGGCAGTGCCTCGACCGTAGGGCTCCCACTAGGCACACGAGAACCTTGAGAAGACTGCACTCCATTTCCGACCCCTGTAACTCCCGATCCCACCCCAACCCCACCGGACTAAAGGCTATAGCCCGCAGTGCCTCGAACTATTTCAAGCTCTGTCACTGGCATTTCTTGCCATTTTAAGGCAGGCTTCTGACCGTAGCCTCCCACTCGGCACACGAGGACCCTCAAAAGACTATACCCATTTCTGACACCCAGAACCCCCGAACCCCCCTCTTCAACCCCCGCGGACTAACGACTATAGCCCACCGCCTTGGGACTATTTCACCCGCCACGACTGGCATTACTTGTCATTTTACAGCAGGCTTCTGACCAGCCTCCCACCGGGCACACGAGGACCCTCGAAAAGACTGTACCGAGCCTCATGCCAAGAGCCCCGAACCCTCCCAACCCTCGGGACCATATTATAGCCCACCGGCCTCAGCCGACTATTTCATGCTACCGTCCGCTGGGCATTTCACATTTTAGCAGGCTTCGATCAGAGCCTCCCACTGGGCACACGAGGACCCTCAAAAAGACTGTACCCATTTCCGACGCCCAGACCCCCAAACCCCACCCCAACCCCGGGACTAAAGACTATAGCCCGCCGGCTCAGATTATTTCATTGCGTCACTGGCATTTCTTGCCATTTTAGGGCAGGCCTCTGATCGTAGCCTCCCACCAGGCACACGAGAACCCTTGAGAAGACTGTACCCATTTCCGACGCCCAGAACCCCGATCCCCCCGCCCCAACCCCCGCGGACCAAACGCTATAGCCCGCCTCATGACTATTTCACGCTACTGCACTGGCATTTCTTGCCATTTTAGAGCAGGCTTCTGACCGTAGCCTGCTACTGGGGACACGAGGACCCGCGAAAAGACTGTACCCATTTCTGACACCCAGAGCCCCCGAAACCCCCTCATCAACCCCCGGGGACTAAAGACTATAGCCCACCGGTCTCGACGACTATTTCACGCGCTACGACGCTGGGAATTTCTTGCCATTTTAGGGCAGGCTTCTGACCGTAGCCTCCCACTGGGCACACGAGGACCCTCAAAAAGACTGTACCCATTTCACGCCTGAGCCCCGAACCCCACCCTAACCCTCAAGGATTTAAACGCTTATAGCCCGCCTCATGACTATTTCACGCGCTGCGCCCCTGGGTATTTCTTGCCATTTTAGAGCAGGCTTCTGACCGTAGCCTCCTACTGGGCACACGAGGACCTGCGAAAAGACTGTACCCATTTCTGACACCCAGAGCCCCCGAAACCCCCTCATCAACCCCCGGGGACTAAAGACTATAGCCCACCGGTCTCGGCGACTATTTCACGCGCTACGACGCTGGGCATTTCTTGCCATTTTAGGGCAGGCCTCTGATCGTAGCCTCCCACCAGGCACACGAGAACCCTTGAGAAGACTGTACCCATTTCCGACGCCCAGAGCCCCCGATCCCCCCGCCCCAACCCCCGCGGACCAAACGCTATAGCCCGCCGGCCTCGGCGACTATTTCACGCGCTGCGCCGCTGGGCATTTCTTACTATTTTAGGGCAGGCTTCTGACCGTAGCCTCCCACTGGGCACACGAGGACCCGCGAAAAGACTGTACCCATTTCTGACATCCAGAGCCCCCGAAACCCCCTCATCAACCCCCGGGGACTAAAGACTATAGCCCACCGGTCTCGGCAACTATTTCACGCGCTACGACGCTGGGTATTTCTTGCCATTTTAGGGCAGGCTTCTGACCGTAGCCTCCCACTGGGCACATGAGGACCCTCAAAAAGACTGTACCCATTTCCGACGCCCAGAACCCCCGAACCCCCCACCCCAACCCCTCAAGGACTCAGTTATAGCTCACTGCCTCATGACTATTTCACGCGCTGCGCCGCAGGGTATCTCTTACTATTTTAGGGCATGCTTCTGACCGTAGCCTCCCACTGGGCACACGAGGACCCTCGAAAAGACTGTACCCATTTCCGACGCCCAGAGCCCCCGAACGCCCTCCTCAACCCCCGCGGACCAAAGGCTATAGCCCACCGGCCTCAGCAACTATTTCACGCGCTGCGCCCCTAGGCATTTCCTGCGATTTTAGGGCAGGCTTCTGACCGTAGCCTCCCACTGGGCACACGAGGGCCGTCAAAAAGACTGTACCCATTTCCGATGCCAAGAACCCCGAACCCCCACCCCAACCCTCATGACTAGCATTATTGCTCACGGCCCTACGATTATTTCACGCACAAGGCCACTGGCATTTCTGTTATTTTAGGGCAGTGCTTCTGACCGTAGCCTCCCACTGCACACGAGACCTCGAAAAGACTCAGTACCCATTTCTGACCCCAGAGCCCTGCACCCTCCCCAACCCCCGTGGACCAAAGGCTATAGCCCACCGGCCTCGACGACTATTTCGCGCACTGCATCGCTGGGTATTTCTTGCCCTTTTAGGGCAGGCTTCTGACCGTAGCTTTCCACTGGGCACACAAGGACCCTCGAAAAGACTGTACCCATTTCCGATGCCAAGAGCCCCCCCACCCCCCCCCCCCACCCCCCGGACCAAAGGCTATAGCCCACCGGCCTCATGGATTATTTCACGCGGCTACGCTACTGGCATTTCAGGCCATTTTAGTGGCAAGCTTGATCAGAGCCTCCCGCTGGACACACGAGGACCCACGAAAGGACTGTACCCATTTACTATGCCCAGAGCCCCGAACCACCCTCCCCAAGCCCGAGGACCAAAGGTTATAGCCCACTGGCCTCGGCGACTATTTCACGTGCTGCGCCGCTGGGCATTTCTTGCCATTTTAGGGTAGGCTTCTGACCATAGCCTCCCACTGGGCACACGAGGACCCTCGAAAAGACTGAGAACCTCAACCCCCCGCAACCCAACCTCAAGGCCCAAAGGCTATAGCCCACCGGTCCATGATTATTTCACGCACAAGGCCATTGGTATTTCTACCATTTTAGGCAGTGCTTCGATCAGAGCCTCCCACTGGGCACACGAGGACCCTCAAAAAGACTGTACCCATTTCTAACGCCCAGAGCCCCCGAACCCCCCTCCCCAACCCCCGCGGAACAAGGGCTATAGCCCACTGGCCTCGGCGACTAATTCATGCGCTGTGCCGCTGGGCATTTCTTGCCATTTTATGGCAGGCTTCTGACGTAGCCTCGCACTGGGCACACGAAGACCCTCAAAAAGACTGTACCCATTTCTGATGTCCAGAGCCCCCGAGCCCCCCTCCCCAACCCTCGCGGACCAAAGGCTATAGCCCACCGGGCCCATGACTATTTCGGTAATCACCGCGCTGTGGCATTTCTACATTTTAGGGCAGGCTTCTGACCGTAGCCTCCCACAGGGCACACGAGGACTCTCGAAAAGACTGTACCCATTTGCGATGACCAGAGCCCCCGAAACCCCCACCCCAACCCTCATGGACCAGTTATAGCCCACTGCCTTGGCGATTATTTCACGCTAAGGCCATTGGCATTTCTTGCCATTTTAGGGCAGGCTTCTGACCGTAGCCTCCCACTGGGCACACGAGGACCCTCGAAAAGGCTGTACCCATTTCCGACCCCCAAAGTCCCAGACCCCCCCTCCTCAACCCCCGTGGACCAAAGGCTATAGCCCACCGGCCTCGACGACTATTTCGCGCGCTGCATCGCTGGGTATTTCTTGCCATTTTAGGGCAGGCTTCTGACCGTAGCCTCCCACTACGCACACGAGGACCTTTGAAAAGACTATGCCTATTTCCGACGCCCAGAGCCCCCGAACCCCCCTCCCCAACCCTCGCGGACCAAAGGCTATAGCCCACCGGCCCCGGCGACTATTTCGTACACTACGCTCACTGGAATTTCTGTACATTTTAGTATGTGCTTCTGACCGTAGCCTCCCACTGGGCACACGAGGACCCTCGAAAGGACTGTACCCATTTACTATGCCCAGAGCCCCGAACCAGCCTCCCCAAGCCCGAGGACCAAAGGCTATAGCCCACTCGCCTCGGCGACTATTTCACGTGTTGCGCCGCTGAGCATTTCTTGCCATTTTAGGGTAGGCTTATGACCATAGCCTCCCACTGGGTACACGAGGACCCTCGAAAAGACTGTACCCATTTCCGATGCCAAGAACCCCGAACTCAGACCCCAACCTCAAGGACCAATGGCTATAGCCCACCGGTCTCATGATTATTTCACGCCACTGCATTGGCATTTCAGGTTATTTTAGGGCAGGCTTCTGACCGTAGCCTCCCACTGGACACACGAGGACCCACGAAAGGACTGTACCCATTTACTATGCCCAGAGCCCCGAACCACCCTCCCCAAGCCCGAGGACCAAAGGTTATAGCCCACTGGCCTCGGCGACTATTTCACGTGCTGCGCCGCTGGGCATTTCTTGCCATTTTAGGGTAGGCTTCTGACCATAGCCTCCCACTGGGCACACGAGGACCCTCGAAAAGACTGTACCCATTTCCGATGCCAAGAACCCCCGAACCCCGCAACCCAACCCCCGCGGCCCAAAGGCTATAGCCCACCGGTCACGCCGACGATTTAACGCACAAGGCCATTGGTATTTCTACCATTTTAGGTGCTTCGACCAGAGCCTCCCACTGGGCACACGAGGACCTCAAAAGACTGTACCCATTTCTAACGCCCAGAGCCCCGAACCCCTCCCCAACCCCTCATGAACAAGGGCTATAGCCCACCTGCCCCATGACTAATTCATGCTACTGTGTCATTGGTATTTCTTGCCATTTTATGGCAGGCTTCCGAATGAGTCTCACACTAGGCACACGAAGACCTCAAAAGACTGTACCCATTTCCGATGTCCAGAGCCCCCGAGCCCCCCTCCCCAACCCTCGCGGGACCACAGGTATAGCCCACCGCCCCGACTATTTCTGCATCAAGGCTGGTGGGCATTTACATTTTAGTGCCTGACCAGTAGCCTCCCACAGGCACACGAGGACTCTCGAAAAGACTGTACCCATTTATGGCGACCAGAGCCTCTCAAACCCTCCCTCAACCCTCATGGACCAAAGGCTATAGCTCACGGCCTCGCCACTATTTCACGCGCACAAGGCCATTGGCATTTCTTGCCATTTTAGGCAGGCTTCCTGACCGTAGCCTCCCACTCACACGAGGACCCTCGGGCTGTACCCATTTCCCACCCCAAAGTCCTGACCCCCCTCCTCAACCCCTGGACCAGTGCTATAGCCCACCGGCCTCGACGACTATTTCAAGGCTGCATCACTGGGTATTTCTGCCATTTAGGGCAGGCTTGACCGTAGCCTCCCACTACGCACACGAGGACCTTTGAAAAGACTATGTACCCATTTCCACGCCTGAGCCCCCGAACCCCTCCCAACCCTCATGGACCAAAGGCTATAGCCCACCGCCCGGCGACTATTTCAGAGCACTACGCGCCGCTTGGAATTTCTTGCCATTTGTATGTGCTGACCGTAGCCTCCCACTGGGCACACGAGGACCCTCGAAAGGACTGTACCCATTTACTATGCCCAGAGCCCCGAACCAGCCTCCCCAAGCCCGAGGACCAAAGGCTATAGCCCACTGGCCTCGGCGACTATTTCACGTGTTGCGCCGCTGGGCATTTCTTGCCATTTTAGGGTAGGCTTATGACCATAGCCTCCCACTGGGCACACGAGGACCCTCGAAAAGACTGTACCCATTTCCGATGCCAAGAACCCCCGAACCCCGCACCCCAACCCCCGCGGACCAATGGCTATAGCCCACCGGTCTCGGCGACTATTTCACGCGCTGCGCCGCTGGGTATTTCTTGCCATTTTAGGGCAGGCTTCTGACCGTAGCCTCCCACTGGGCACACGAGGACCCTCGAAAAGACTGTACCCATTCCCAATGCCAAGAGCCCCCCACCCCCACCCCAACCCTCAAGGGACCAGTTATAGCCACTGCCTCGGATTATTTCACGCGGCTACTGGCATTTCTTGCCATTTTAGGCAGTGCTTGACAGTAGCCTCCCACTGGGCACACGAGGACCTCAAAAGACTGTACCCATTTCTAATGCCTAGAGCCCCGAACCCCTCCCAACCCTCATGGACCAGCTATAGGCCACCGGCCTTTGTGACTATTTCACGCTACTGCTAGGCATTTCTTGCCATTTTAGGGCAGGCCTCTGACCGTAGCCTCCGCCTGGGCACACGAGGACCCTCGAAAAGACTGTACCCATCTCCGATGCCAAGAACCCCCGCACCCCCCCCCCCAACCCTCATGGACCAGTTATAGGCTCACTGCCCCAAGGATTATTTCACGCGCTGCGCCGCTGGGCATTTCTTGCCATTTTAGGGCAGGCTTCTGACCGTAGCCTCCCACTGGGCACACGAGGACCCTCGAAAAGGCTGTACCCATTTCCGACCCCCAAAGCCCCAGACCCCCCCTCCTCAACCCCCGTGGACCAAAGGCTATAGCCCACCGGCCTCGACGACTATTTCGCGCGCTGCATCGCTGGGTATTTCTTGCCATTTTAGGGCAGGCTTCTGACCGTAGCCTCCCACTACGCACACGAGGACCTTTGAAAAGACTGTGCCTATTTCCGACGCCCAGAGCCCCCGAACCCCCCTCCCCAACCCTCGCGGACCAAAGGCTATAGCCCACCGGCCCCGGCGACTATTTCGTACACTACGCCGCTGGGAATTTCGTGCCATTTTAGGGCAGGCTTCTGACCGTAGCCTCCCACTGGGCACACGAGGACCCTCGAAAGGACTGTACCCATTTACTATGCCCAGAGCCCCGAACCAGCCTCCCCAAGCCCGAGGACCAAAGGCTATAGCCCACTGGCCTCGGCGACTATTTCACGTGTTGCGCGCATTTCTTGCCATTTTAGGGTAGGCTTATGACCATAGCCTCCCATCACACGAGGTCCCTCGAAAAGACTGTACCCATTTCCGATGCCAAGAACCCCCGAACCCCGCACCCCAACCCTCGCGGACCAATGGCTATAGCCCACCGGTCTCAGCGACTATTTCACGCACAAGGCCACTGGTATTTCTCATTTTAGGGCATGTGCTTGACCGTAGCCTCCCACTGGGCACACGAGGACCCTCGAAAAGACTGTACCCATTTCCAATGCCAAGAGCCCCCGATTCCCCCACCCCAACCCTCATGGACCAGTTAGCTCGGCCTCGGCGACTATTTCACGCCGCTGGCCATTGGCAGCATTTCTTGCCATTTTAGTAGTGCTTCTGATCAGAGCCTCCCAATGGGCACACGAGGTCGCTCAAATAGACTGTACCCATTTCTAACGCCTAGAGCCCTAACTCCCTCCCAACCCCTCAGGACCAAAGCACATAGGCCACTGCTCTGACTATTTCACGCGCTGCGCCGCTAGGCATTTCTTGCCATTTTAGGGCAGGCCTCTGACCGTAGCCTCCGCCTGGGCACACGAGGACCCTCGAAAAGACTGTACCCATCTCCGATGCCAAGAACCCCCGAACCCCCCACCCCAACCCCCGCGGACCAAAGGCTATAGCCCACCGACCTCGGCGACTATTTCACGCTGCGCCAAGGCTTGGGTATTTCTTGCCATTTTAGGGCATGTGCTCGACCAGAGCTTCCTCCGGGCACACCAGGACCCTCGAAAAGACTGTACCCATTTCCAATGCCAAGACCCCCCGAACCCCCCACCCCACCCCCCGCGGACCAAAGGCTATAGCCCGCCGGCCTCGGCGACTATTTCACGCGCTATGTCATTGGCATTTCATTTTAGTAGCCTGACCAGTAGCCTCCCACTGGGCACACGAGGACCCTCAAAAAGACTGTACCCATTTCTAACGCCTAGAGCCCCGAACCCCTCCCAACCCCGCTGGACCAGTATTATAGGCCACCGGCCTCGGTGACTATTTCACGCGCTGCGCCGCTGGGCATTTCTTGCCATTTTAGGGCAGGCCGCTGACCGTAGCCTCCCCCTGGGCACACGAGGACCCTCGAAAAGACTGTACCCATCTCCGATGCCAAGAACACCCGAACCCCCGAACCCCCCACCCCAACCCCCGCGGACCAAAGGCTATAGCCCACCGGCCTCGGTGACTATTTCACGCGCTGCGCCGCCGGGTATTTCTTGCCATTTTAGGGCAGGCTTCTGACCGTAGCTTCCCACTGGGCACACGAGGACCCTCGAAAAGACTGTACCCATCTCCGATGCCAAGAGCCCCCGAACCCCCCTCCCCAACTCCCGCGAAACAAGGGCTATAGCCCACCGGCCTCGGCGACTATTTCATGCGCTGCGCCGCTAGGCATTTCTTGCCATTTTATGGCAGGCTTCTCACGTAGCCTCGCACTGGGCACACGAGGACCCTCAAAAAGACTGTACCCATTTCTGATGTCCAGAGCCCCCGAGCCCCCCTCCCCAACCCTCGCGGCCCAAAGGCTATTGCCACACTGCCCCATGACTATTTCACTGCTGTGGCATTTGCACATTTTAGGCAGTGCTTGACCAGAGCCTCCCACCTGGGCACACGAGGACCTCAAAAGACTGTACCCATTTCCGATCACCATGGCCCCAAACCCTCCCCAACCCCCGCTGGGACCAGGCTATAGCCCACTGCCTCGATTATTTCACGCGCCATACTGGCATTACTTGTCATTTTACGGCAAGCTTCTGACTGTAGCCTCCCACTGGGCAGACGAGGACCGTCAAAAAGACTGTACCCATTTCCGATACCAAGAGCCCCGAACCCCCACCCCAACCCTCATGGACTATATTATTGCTCACTGCCTCATGATTATTTCACGCGCTACATTGGCATTTCTTGCCATTTTAGACAGGCTTCCTGATCAGAGCCTCCCACTGGGCACACGAGGACCCTCGAAAAGACTCAGTACTCCATTTCCGCCCAGAGCCCCTCAACGCCTCCTCAACCCCTCATGGACCAAAGGCTATAGCCCACCGGCCTCGAACTATTTCACGCCAATGCGCCGCTAGGCATTTCTTGCCATTTTGGGCAGGCCTCGACTGTAGCCTCCCACTGGCAGACGAGGACCCTCAAAAGACTGCATTTTCACCCCCTGAGCCCCTGTGACCCTCCCAACCCCTGTGGACCAGTGGCTATAGCCCACCGCCCTGCTGACTATTTCTGCACTGTGCTGGCATTTCGTACATTTTAGGTAGGCTTGACCATAGCCTCCCACTGGGCACACGAGGACCCTCAAAAGACTGTACCCATTTCAAGCTAAGAACCCCGAACCTCACCCCAACCCCCTGCTGGACTAGCTATAGCCCACCGGTCTGGCGATTATTTCACGCCACAAGGCCACTGGTATTTCTTGCCATTTTAGGGCAGGCTTCTGACCTCAGAAGCTTCCCATCATGCACACGAGGACCTTCAAAAGAATGTGCCTATTTCCGACGCCCAGACTCTCAACCCTCCCAACCTCATGACTAGTTATAGCCCGTCACTGCCCTGGCCGATTATTTTGGCCCATCGCTACTGGCAAGTATTTTGTGCCATTTTAGGCAGTGCTTGACCAGAGCCTCCCACTGGGCACACGAGGACCCACGAAAGGATCAGACCCATTTACTATGCCCAGAGCCCGAACCACTCCTCCCCAAGCCCGAGGACCAAAGGTTATAGCCCACTGCCTTTGCGATTATTTCACGTGTCACTGGCATTTCTTGCCATTTTAGTAGGCTTTGACCATAGGCTCCCACTGGGCACACGAGACCCTCGAAAAGACTGTACCTGCTTCCGATGCCAAGAACCCTCGAACCTCAGAACCCAACCTCAAGAGCCCAAAGGCTTATAGCCCACCGGTCTCAAGCTGACTATTTCACGATCACTGCGCACTGGTATTTCTTGCCATTTTAGGCAGGCTTGACCAGAGCTTCCCATCGGGCACACGAGACCCTCGAAAAGACTCAGTACCCATTTCCGATGCCTGTAACCCCCGAACACCCACCCCAACCCCGTGGACTAAACGCTATAGCCCACTGCCTCGCGATTATTTCACGCCACAAGCGCCTGGCATTTCTTGCCATTTTAGGGCAGGCTTCTCGACCGTAGCCTCCCTGATCAAGTACACGAGGACCCGCGAAGATCAGCACTCCATTTCTGACGCCCAGAGCCCCCGAAACCCCCTCATCAACCCCCGGGGACTAAAGACTATAGCCCACCGGTCTCGGCGACTATTTCACGCGCTACGACGCTGGGCATTTCTTGCCATTTTATGGCAGGCTTCTGACGTAGCCTCGCACTGGGCACACGAAGACCCTCAAAAAGACTGTACCCATTTCTGATGTCCAGAGCCCCCCCGCCCCCCAACCCTCATGGACCAAAGGCTATAGCCCACTGCCCCCATGACTATTTCAGGCTCGCCAAGGGGCATTTCGTGCCATTTTAGGCAGGCTTGATCAGAGCCTCCCACGGGGCACACGAGGACCCTCAAAAAGACTGTACCCATTTCCGACACCCAGCACCCGAACGCCTCCCAACCCCTCATGGACCAGCATATAGCCCGCTGCCATGGCGATTATTTCACGCACAAGGCTGGCATTTCTTGCCAATTTAGGTAGGCTTTGACCATAGCCTCCCACTGGGCACACGAGGACCCTCAAAATCAGACTCCATTTCTGACGCCTGTGAGCCCCGAACCCTCCCAACCCTCAAGGACCAGGCTTTAGGCCACCGCCCTGGTGACTATTTCACGCGCCATGGCTGCATTTCTTGGCATTTTAGGGCAGGCCTCTGACCGTAGCCTCCCACTGGGCACACGAGGACCCTCAAAAATCATGGACCCATTTCCGACGCGCAGAGCCCCGAACCCCTCCCAACCCTCATGGGACCAAAGGCTTTTTTAGGCCACCGCCCTTGGATTATTTCACGCACAGCCACTGGCATTTCTTGGCATTTTAGGCAGGCCTCCCGACTGAGCCTCCCACCGGGCACACGAGACCCTCAAAAATCAGACCCATTTCGACGCCCAGAGCCCCCAACCCTCCCCAACCCCTCAAGGACCAGTTTTAGCCCACCGGTCTCGGCGACTATTTCACGCGCTACGACGCTGGGCATTTCTTGCCATTTTATGGCAGGCTTCTGACGTAGCCTCGCACTGGGCACACGAAGACCCTCAAAAAGACTGTACCCATTTCTGATGTCCAGAGCCCCCGAGCCCCCTCCCCAACCTCATGGACTAAAGCTATAGCCCACCGCCCCGGCGATTATTTTCAGGCTCATACTGGCATTTCCTGCCATTTTAGGGCAGGCTTCTGACCGTAGCCTCCCACTGGGCACACGAGGACCCTCCAAAAGACTGTACCCATTTCCGACACCCAAAGTACCCGAACGCCCCTCCCCA
This sequence comes from Citropsis articulata, assembly GCA_030449925.1. Taxonomy (NCBI): domain Eukaryota; kingdom Viridiplantae; phylum Streptophyta; class Magnoliopsida; order Sapindales; family Rutaceae; genus Citropsis; species Citropsis articulata. The sequence continues at coordinate 592,247 of JASUUH010000234.1, read as the reverse complement.
ACCCCCGCGGACCAAAGGATATAGCCCACCGGCCTCGGCGACTATTTCACGCTGGCGCCATTGGAATTTCTTGCCATTTTAGGGCAGGCTTGATCAGTAGCTTCCCACTGGGCACACAAGGAACCTCAAAAGACTATACCCATTTCCAATGCCAAGAGCCCCCCAACCCCCCACCCCAAACCTCATGGACTAGTTATAGCTCACTGCCTAAGATTATTTCACGCGCTGGCCATCATTGGCATTTCTTGCAATTTAGGTAGGCTTGACCATAGCCTCCCATCACACACGAGGACCCTCAAAACTGTACCCATTTCTGACGCCCAGAGGCCCCCGAACCCCCAGCCCAACCCCTCATGACCAAAGGCTTTTAGGCCACCGCCTTGACTATTTCACGCTGCGCATGGGCATTTCTTGGCATTTTAGGGCAGGCGTCAGACAGTAGCCTCCCACAGGGCACACGAGGACCCTCAAAAAATCTGTACCCATTTCTGACGCCTGAGCCCCCGAACCCTCCCCAACCTCAAGGACCAGGCTTTTAGGCCACCGGCCTTGTGACTATTTCACGCGCTGCGTCATGGCATTTCTTGGCATTTTAGGCAGGCCTCTGATCAGACTCACCATCGGGCACACGAGGACCCTCAAAAAGACTGTACCCATTTCCGATGCCAAGAACTCCAAACCCCACCCCAACCCCTCATGGGACCAAAGGCTATAGCCCACCGCCTCATGATTATTTCACCTGCTGGCTTGGTTATTTCTTGCCATTTTAGGGCAGGCTTCAGACTGTAGCTTCCCACTGGGCACACAAGGACCCTCGAAAAGACTGTACCCATTTCCGACCCCTGAGCCCTGCACCCTCTCCCAACCCCTGTGGACCAGCATAGCCCACCGGCCTCGACGACTATTTCGCGCGCTGCATCGCTAGGTATTTCTTGCCATTTTAGGGCAGGCCTCTGACCGTAGCTTCCCACTGCGCACACGAGGACCGTCGAAAAGAATGTGCCTATTTCCGACGCCCAGAACCCCCGAACCCCCCTCCCCAAGCCTCGCGGACCAAAGGCTATAGCCCACCGGCCCCGGCGACTATTTCGTGCTCTGCGCCGGCGGGCATTTCGTGCCATTTTAGGGCAGGCTTCTGACCGTAGCCTCCCACTGGGCACACGAGGACCCTCCAAAAGACTGTACCCATTTCCGACACCCAAAGTACCCGAACGCCCCTCCCCAACCCCCGCGGACCAAAGGATATAGCCCACTGCCTCATGATTATTTCACGCGCGCTATGCGCTGGGAATTTCTTGCCATTTTAGGGCAGGCTTCTGACCGTAGCTTCCCACTGGGCACACAAGGACCCTCGAAAAGACTATACCCATTTCCAATGCCAAGAGCCCCCGAACCCCCCACCCCAAACCTCATGACTAGCACATAGCCGGCCTCATGACGATTATTTCACGCCATGTCATTGGCATTTCTTGCCATTTTAGGGTAGGCTTCTGACCCTAGCCTCCCACTAGGCACACGAGGACCCTCAAAAAACTGTACCCATTTCTGACGCCCAGAGCCCCAACCCCCTCCCAACCCCCGCGGGACTCAGTTTTAGGCCACCGCCCTATGACTATTTCACGCCACGACGCTGGCATTTCTTGCCATTTTATGGCAGGCTTCGACGAGCCTCAGACCGGGCACACGAAGACCCCTCAAAAGACTGACCCATTTCTGATGTCCAGAGCCCCGAGCCCCCTCCCAACCTCATGGGACCAAAGGCTATAGCCCACCGCCCCGCGACTATTATTTCAGGCTCACACTGGTATTTCAGGCATTTTAGGGCAGGCTTGACCAGAGCCTCCCACCTGGGCACACGAGGACCCTCCAAAGACTGTACCCATTTCCCGACACCCAGTACCAACGCCTCCCAACCCCTCATGGACTAAAGGATATAGCCCACCGGCCTCGGCGACTATTTCACGCGCTGCGCCGCTGGGAATTTCTTGCCATTTTAGGGCAGGCTTCTGACCGTAGCTTCCCACTGGGCACACAAGGACCCTCGAAAAGACTATACCCATTTCCAATGCCAAGAGCCCCCCAAACCCCCACCCCAAACCTCATGGACCAAGGTTATAGCTCACTGCCTCGCGATTATTTCACGCTACACTGGGCATTTCTTGCCAATTTAGGGTAGGCTTCTGACCATAGCCTCCCACTGGGCACACGAGGACCCTCAAAAAAACTGTACCCATTTCTGACGCCCAGAGCCCCCCCACCCCTCCCAACCTCATGACCAAGGCTTTTAGGCCACCGCCCTGTGACTATTTCACGCTGCGCCACTGGCATTTCTTGGCATTTAAGGGCAGGCCTCGACAGAGCCTCCCATCACACGAGACCCTCAAAAACTGTACCCATTTCGACGCCAGAGCCCCCGAACCCCTCCCCAACCCTCATGGACTAGGCTTTAGGCCACCGGCCTCGGTGACTATTTCACGCGCTGCGCCGCTGGGCATTTCTTGGCATTTTAGGGCAGGCCTCTGACCGTAGACTCCCACTGGGCACACGAGGACCCTCGAAAAGACTGTACCCATTTCCGATGCCAAGAACCCCCGAAACCCGCACCCCAACCTCATGACCAGTATAGCCCACCGGCCTCGGCGACTATTTCACCCGCTGCGCCGCTGGTTATTTCTTGCCATTTTAGGGCAGGCTTCAGACTGTAGCTTCCCACTGGGCACACAAGGACCCTCGAAAAGACTGTACCCATTTCCGACCCCCAGAGCCCCAGACCCCCCCTCCCCAACCCCCGTGGACCAAAGGCTATAGCCCACCGGCCTCGACGACTATTTCGCGCGCTGCATCGCTGGGTATTTCTTGCCATTTTAGGGCAGGCCTCTGACCGTAGCTTCCCAATGCGCACAAGAGGACCGTCGAAAAGACTGTGCCTATTTCCGACGCCCAGAGCCCCCGAACCCCCCTCCCCAACCCTCGCGGACCAAAGGCTATAGCCCACCGGCCCCGGCGACTATTTCACGCTCAAGGCCAAGGGCATTTTGTACATTTTAGGGCAGGCTTCTGACCGTAGCCTCCCACTGGGCACACGAGGACCTCCAAAAGACTGTACCCATTTCCGACACCCAGTACCCGAACGCCCCTCCCCAACCCCCGCGGACCAAAGGATATAGCCCACCGCCCTCATGATTATTTCACGCTAAGGCCATTGGAATTTCTTGCCATTTTAGGGCAGGCTTCTGACCGTAGCTTCCCACTGGGCACACAAGGACCCTCGAAAAGACTATACCCATTTCCAATGCCAAGAGCCCCCGAACACCCCACCCCAAACCTCATGGACTAGTTATAGGCTCTGCCTCTGATTATTTCACGCTGGCCATTGGCATTTCTTGCCATTTTAGTAGGCTTGACCGTAGCCTCCCACTGGGCACACGAGGACCCTCAAAAAAACTGTACCCATTTCTGACGCCCAGAGCCCCCCCACCCCTCCCAACCCCTCATGGACCAGTATTTTAGGCCACCGGCCCTTGGACTATTTCACGCTGCGCCGCTGGGCATTTCTTGGCATTTTAGGGCAGGCCTCTGACCGTAGCCTCCCACTGGGCACACGAGGACCCTCAAAAAAACTGTACCCATTTCTGACGCCTGTGAGCCCCCGAACCCCTCCCAACCCCTCATGGGACCAGTTTTAGGCCACCGCCCTTGTGACTTATTTCACGCTGGGCATTTCTTGGCATTTTAGGGCAGGCCTCTGACCGTAGACTCCCACTGGGCACACGAGGACCCTCGAAAAGACTGTACCCATTTCCGATGCCAAGAACCCCCGAAACCCGCACCCCAACCCCCGCGGACCAAAGGCTATAGCCCACCGGCCTCGGTGACTATTTCACCCGCTGCGCCGCTGGTTATTTCTTGCCATTTTAGGGCAGGCTTCAGACTGTAGCTTCCCACTGGGCACACAAGGACCCTCGAAAAGACTGTACCCATTTCCGACCCCCAGAGCCCCAGACCCCCCCTCCCCAACCCCCGTGGACCAAAGGCTATAGCCCACCGGCCTCGACGACTATTTCGCGCGCTGCATCGCTAGGTATTTCTTGCCATTTTAGGGCAGGCCTCTGACCGTAGCTTCCCACTGCGCACACGAGGACCGTCGAAAAGAATGTGCCTATTTCCGACGCCCAGAACCCCCGAACCCCCCTCCCCAAGCCTCGCGGACCAAAGGCTATAGCCCACCGGCCCCGGCGACTATTTCGTGCTCTGCGCCGGCGGGCATTTCGTGCCATTTTAGGGCAGGCTTCTGACCGTAGCCTCCCACTGGGCACACGAGGACCCTCCAAAAGACTGTACCCATTTCCGACACCCAAAGTACCCGAACGCCCCTCCCCAACCCCCGCGGACCAAAGGATATAGCCCACCGGCCTCGGCGACTATTTCACGCGCTGCGCCGCTGGGAATTTCTTGCCATTTTAGGGCAGGCTTCTGACCGTAGCTTCCCACTGGGCACACAAGGACCCTCGAAAAGACTATACCCATTTCCAATGCCAAGAGCCCCCGAACCCCCCACCCCAAACCCCGCGGACCAAAGGCTATAGCCCGCCGGCCTCGGCGACTATTTCACGCGCTGCGCCGCTGGGCATTTCTTGCCATTTTAGGGTAGGCTTCTGACCATAGCCTCCCACTGGGCACACGAGGACCCTCAAAAAAACTGTACCCATTTCTGACGCCCAGAGCCCCCGAACCCCCCTCCCCAACCCCCGCGGACCAAAGGCTTTAGGCCACCGGCCTCGGTGACTATTTCACGCGCTACGACGCTGGGCATTTCTTGCCATTTTATGGCAGGCTTCTGACGTAGCCTCGCACTGGGCACACGAAGACCCTCAAAAAGACTGTACCCATTTCTGATGTCCAGAGCCCCCGAGCCCCCCTCCCCAACCCTCGCGGACCAAAGGCTATAGCCCACCGGGCCCATGATTATTTCAGGTTTCATGCGCCATGGTATTTCTGTATTTTAGGGCAGTGCTTCTGACTCAGAGCCTCCCACCTGCACACGAGGACCCTCCAAAAGACTGTACCCATTTCCGACACCCAAAGTACCCGAACGCCCCTCCCCAACCCCCGCGGACCAAAGGATATAGCCCACCGGCCTCGGCGACTATTTCACGCGCTGCGCCGCTGGGAATTTCTTGCCATTTTAGGGCAGGCTTCTGACCGTAGCTTCCCACTGGGCACACAAGGACCCTCGAAAAGACTATACCCATTTCCAATGCCAAGAGCCCCCGAACCCCCCACCCCAAACCTCATGGGACTACAGAGCTCCCCCTGATATTTCACGCGCCATTGTCATTTCTTGCCATTTTAGGTAGGCTTCTGACCATAGCCTCCCACTGGGCACACGAGGACCTCAAATCAGACCCATTTCTCGACGCCAGCCCCAACCCTCCCCAACCCCGCTGACCAGGTTTTAGGCCACCGCCCTGATCATTTCCCCACGCTCCACGGCCCATTAAGACTATGACAGCCCACCGCCCCATGACTATTTCTGCCTGCTACTGCTGGGTATTTCAGGCATAGGCGGTAAGCCTGACCGTAGCCTCCCACCCAAGCACACGAGGACCCTCCAAAGGACTGTACCCATTTCCGACACCCAGTACCCCCCCAACCCCCTCATGGACCAAAGGATATAGCCCACCGCCGGCGACTATTTCACGCGCCTGGCTGGAATTTCTTGCCATTTTAGTGGCTCAGATCAGCTTCCCACCTGGGCACACAAGGACCCTCGAAAAGATCACTCCATTTCCGACCCCCAGAGCCCTGACCCCTCCCCAACCCCGTGGACCAAAGGTAGCCCACCGGCTCGACGACTATTTCAAGGCTGATCGCTAGGTATTTCTTGCCATTTTAGGGCAGGCTCCTGACCGTAGCTTCCCATCACACGAGGACCGCCGAAAAGAATGTGCCTATTTCCGACGCCCAACTCCCGAACCCCTCCCAACCCTCATGACCAAAGGCTATAGCCCACTGCCCGCGACTATTTCTGCTCACACGCTGGGCATTTCTTGCGGCCATTTGTGGCAGGCTCGACAGTAGCCTTCCACTGAGCACACGAGGACCCTCTAAAAGACTGTATCCATTTCCGACACCCAGAACCCCCCTCCCCAACCCCTCAAGGACTGGATATAGCCCACTCTGCGATTATTTCACACTGCGTCATTGAATTTCTTGCCATTTAGGGCAGTCTGACCAGCTTCCCATCAAGCACACAAGGACCTCGAAAAGACTATACCCATTTCCAATGCCAAGAGCCCTGAACCCCCACCCCAAACCCTCATGGACCAGCATATAGCTGCTGCCTATGCGATTATTTCACGCACAAGGCCACTGGTCATTTCTTGCCATTTAGGTAGGCTTCAGCCTCCCACTGGGCACACGAGGACCCTCAAAACTGACCCATTTCGCCCCTGAGCCCCCCGAACCCTCCCAACCCCGACCAGTTTTAGGCCACCGCCTGTGACTATTTCACGCACTGCTGGCATTTCTTACATTTTAGGCCTCTGACTGTAGCCTCCCACACACGAGGACCCTCAAAAATCAGACCCATTTCGACGCCCAGAGCCCCAACCTCTCCCAACCCCGGACCAGTCTTTAGGCCACCGGCCTTGACTATTTCACGCTCACTGGCATTTCTTGGCATTTTAGGCAGGCTCGATCAGAGCTTCAGGGCACACGAGGACCTCGAAAAGACTGTACCCATTTCCGATGCTAAGAACCCTCAAACTCAGACCCCAACCTCAAGGGACCAGTATAGCCCACCGCCTCGGACTATTTCACCTGCAAGGCCACTGGTTATTTCTTGCCATTTTAGTGTGCTTCAGACTGTAGCTTCCCACCACACACACAAGGACCTCAAAAGATCAGACTCCATTTCCGACCCAGAGCCCTGCACCCCCTCCCAACCCCTGGACCAAAGGCTATAGCCCACCGGCCTCGACGATTATTTCTCACATGCATCGCTAGGTATTTCTTGCCATTTTAGTGGCAGGCCTCACCGAAGCTTCCCATCACAAGACGAGGACCTCAAAAGAATTTATTTCGACGCCAACCCCGAACCCCCTCCCAAGCCTCATGGACCAGCATAGCCCAGCCCACTGCCCCCGATATTTCGTGCACGCTGGGCATTTGGCCATTTTAGGCAGGCTTGACCGAGCCTCCCACTACACACAGGACCCTCCAAAAGACTACCCATTTCCGACACCCAGTAGAACGCCTCCCAACCCCTCATGGACCAGATATAGCCCACTGCCTCGGCGATTATTTCACGCCACGCTACTGGAATTTCTTGCCATTTTAGTAGGCTTGACATAGCCTCCCACCTGGGCACAAGGACCCTCGAAAAGACTATACCCATTTCCAATGCCAAGAGCCCCGAACCCCCACCCCAAACCCCATAGACCAAAGGCTATAGCCCACCGCCCCATGATTATTTCACGCCAGCGCTGGCATTTCTTGGCATTTTAGGCAGGCTCGTCAGAGCCTCCCATCGGGCACACGAGGACCCTCAAAAACTGTACCCATTTCGACGCCCAGAGCTCAACCCCCCTCCCAACCCCTCATGACCAGGCTTTTAGGCCACCGGCCCTTGACTATTTCACGCCTGGCCGGCATTTCTTGGCATTTAGGCAGGCCTCTGACTCAGAGACTCCCACTGGCACACGAGACCTCGAAAAGACTGACCATTTCCATGCCAAGAACCCCGAACCCCCCCCAACCCTCATGGACAGGCTATAGCCCACCGCCCCATGACTATTTCACCCAGCCACATTGGTATTTCTTGCCATTTTAGGGCAGGCTTCAGACCGTAGCTTCCCACTGGGCACAAAAGGACCCTCGAAAAGACTGTACCCATTTCCGACCCCCAGAGCCCCAGACCCCCCCTCCCCAACCCCCGTGGACCAAATGCTATAGCCCACCGGCCTCGACGACTATTTCGCGCGCTGCATCGCTAGGTATTTCTTGCCATTTTAGGGCAGGCCTCTGACCGTAGCTTCCCATCAAGACACGAGGACCTCCGAAAAGAATGTGCCTATTTCCGACGCCTGTAACCCCTAACCCTCCCAAGCCTCAAGGGACTCAATATAGCCCACTGCCCCTGCGACTATTTCTGCATCAGGTCATTGGCATTTGGCCATTTTAGGCGTGCTGACCAGAGCCTCCCACTGGTACACGAGTACCTCGAAAGGACTGTACCCATTTACTATGCCCAACCTCGAACCCCGCCCCAAGCCCGAGAACCAAAGGCTATAGCCCACTGCCCCACATTTTCACGTGGCGCACTGGCATATCTTGTTATTTTAAGGTAGGCTTCGACCAGAGCCTCCCACTGGCAAACGAGGACCTCGAAAAGACTGCACATTTCCATGCCAAGAACCCCCGAACCACGCACCCCAACCTCATGGAGCAAAGGCTAGAGCCCACCGCCTCGCGATTATTTCACGTGTCACACTGCATTTCACCATTTGGGGTGCCACCGTAGCCTCCCATCAGACGAGGACCACAAAGACACTCCATTTTCACCCCGAGCCCTGACCCCTCCCAACCTCATGGACCAGGCATAGCCCACCGCCCCATGACTATTTCTGCAGTTCACTGGCATTTTTGCCATTTTAGTGGCTTCCTGACCAGAGCCTCCCACTGGGTACACGAGTACCTCGAAAGGATCAGACCCATTTACTATGCCCAGAGCCCCGAACCCCTCCCAAGCCCGAGAACCAGTTATAGCCACTGCCCTCGGACTATTTCACGTGCGCTGGGCATTTCTTGCCATTTTAGGGTAGGCTTCTGACCGTAGTCTCCCACTGGCCACGAGGACCCTCGAAAAGACTGTACCCATTTCCGATGCCCAGAACCCCCGAACCCCCCACCCCAACCCCTCATGACCAAAGCGTTATAGCCCACCGCCTCGGATTATTTCACGCCACTGGTATTTTGTCATTTTAGGCTTCGACAGAAGCTTCCCACGGGTACACGAGGACCCTCGAAAAGATCAGACCATCTCCGACCCCTGAGCCCTGCACCCCTCTCCCAACCCCGTGGACCAAAGGCTATAGCCCACGGCCTCGATAACTATTTTGCGGCCAGATCTGGGTATTTCTTGCCATTTTAGGCCTCGATCAGAGCTTCCCATCACAAGACACGAGACCGCTGAAAGATCAGGTTTATTTCCGACGACAGAGCCTCAACCCCTCCTCAACCTCTGGGGCTATAGCCCACCGCCCGACGACTATTTCTGGCACGGCCATTGGCATTTCAGGTTATTTTAGTGCCTGACCGTAGCCTCCCACTGGGTACACGAGGACCTCGAAGGATCAGAGCTATTTACTATGCCTGAGCTCCGAACCTCGTCCCCAAGCCCGAGAACCAGGCTATAGCCCACTGCGGCGATTATTTCACGTGTCATGGCATTTCCATTTTGGGCAGCCTCGACCGTAGCCTCCCATCAAGGTGACGAGGACCAAAAGACTGCACTGACCTCCGAGCCCTGCATCCCTCCCCAACCCCTGTGGACCAGCATAACCCACTGCCCCGGCGATTATTTCTGCATCAAGGCCGCATATTTCAGGCCATTTTAGTGGCTTGAAGCCTCCCACTGTACACGAGGACCTCGAAGGATCAGAGCCATTTACTATGCCCAGAGCCCCAACCCCTCCTAAGCCCGAGAACCAAAGGCTATAGCCCACTGCCTCGCGATTATTTCACGCGCCACTATATCTTGTTATTTTAAGTGTAGGCTTGACCGTAGCCTCCCACTGGGCAAACGAGGACCTCGAACGATCAGACCCATTTCCGATGCTAAGAACCTCGAACTGACCCCAACCCTCATGACCAAAGGCTATAGCCCACCGCCTGACTATTTCACGTGTTGCGCCACTGGCATTTCTTTTTATTTTGGGCAGGCCTCTGACAGAGCCTCCCATCGGCAGACGAGCACCAAAAGACTGTACCCATTTTGACGACTGTGAGCCCTCAACCCTCCGAACCCCCGGACCAGGTTATAGCTCACTGCCTCGGATTATTTCACGCTGCGCCACTGGGCATTTCTTGTCATTTTAGGGCAGGCCTCGACCAGCCTCCCACCGGGCAAACGAGGACCCTTGAAAAGACTGACCCATTTCCGACGCCAGAGCCCCTGAACCCCTACCCAACCCCTCATGATTAAAGGCTATAGCCCACCGGCCTGAGATTTCGGCTACTCTGGGACATTTCTATTTTGTAGGTGCCTGATCAGCTCCCACGAGCACGCGAGGCTACTCAAAAGACTAGACCCATTTCCAATGCCAGAGTCCCCAAACCCCTCCCAACCCCGTGGAACAGACTATAGCCCACCGCCCTGCATTATTTCTGCATCACATATTTCTTGCCATTTTAGGGCAGTGTCTCGACCGTAGCCTCCCACCGGGCACACGAACCCTTGAAAAGAGACTTATTTCCGACGCCTGAGCCCCCCCTACCCCAACCCCTCATGACCAAAGTTATAGCCCGGTCTCATCTATTTCACGCACCTGGTATTTCTTGCAATTTTAGGGCCCTGACTGAGCCTCCCACTGGGCACACGAGCAGCCTCAAAAGACTACCATTTCCACGCCCAGAGCCCCCGAGCCCCCTCCCAACCCCATGGACTATTATAGGCCACCTACTGGTGACTATTTTACGCCACGGCCATGTGGCATTTCCATTTTAGTATGTGCTTCGACCGCCGCCTCCCATGGGCAAACGAGGACCCTCAAAATCAGACGATTTCCGACGGCCGTCAACCCACCCAACCCCTCATGGACTAAGGGCCATAGCCCACCGGGCTCAGATTTTTTTCAAGGCACTGCACGGACATTTCTTGCCTTTAGCGCAGCCCCACCGTAGGCTCCCACTGAGCACGCGAGACTACTCAAAAGACTAGACCCATTTCCGATGGCCAAAGTCCACAAACCCCCCTCCCGAACCCTCGTGGAACAGACGCTATAGCCCACCCCCGATTATTTCATGCACACTGGCATTTCTTGCCATTTTAGAAGGTCTCAAACGTAGCCTCCCACGGGCACACGAGAACCCTTGAAAATACTGCACCAGAGCTCGAACCCCCACCCCAACCCCGCTGGACCAGTTATAGTCACCGCTGAATATTTCACGCTACACTGGCATTTCTTGTCATTTTAGGGCAGGCCTGACCGAGCCTCCATCAGCACACGAGACCTCGAAACGACTGTACCCATTTCCGACGACTGTGAGCCCCAAACCCCTCCCAACCTCCATGGACTAAAGGCTATAGCCCACTGCATTATTTCACGCGCTGCGTCATTGGACATTTCTGTTATTTTAGTGCCTGATCAGCCTCCCACTGGGCACACGAGGACCTCAAAAGACTGCACCCATTTCCGACGACTAGAGCCCCAAACCCTCCCAACCCTCATGGACCAAAGGCTTATAGCCCACCGCCTCGGGCGACTATTTCACGCTGCACCGGGACATTTCTTGCCTTTTGGGCAGGCTGCCCCAGGCTCCCACCGAGCACGCGAGGCTACTCAAAAGACTAGACCCATTTCGGCAGAGTCCCAAACCCTCCAACCCCCGTGGAAGACGCCATAGCCCACCGCCCCCATGACTATTTCTGCACTGCACTGGCATTTCTTTCCATTTCGTAGTGTCTCGACCGTAGCCTCCCACCGCACACGAGAACGCTTGAAAAGACTTCCCACCCATTTCCGATGCCTGAGCCCCCAACCCCACTCCAACCCCCTGACCAACTATAGCCCGCCTCTGACTATTTCACCTCTGCGACATTTTTGCCATTTTAGGCAGGCTCTGACCGTAGCCTCCCACTGGTACACAAGGACCCTAAAAGATCAGACCCATTTCCGACGCCAGAGCCCCCAACCCCTCATCAACCTCCACGGACTAAAGACTATGGCCCACCGTCCCGAGACTATTTCACGCCACGCTGGAATTACATGCCATTTTACGGCAGGTTTCTGACCGAGCCTCCCATCACACGAGGACCGCCGAAAAGACTGCACCATTTCCGACGATCAAAGCCCCGAACCCCTCCCTAACCCCTCATGACCAAAGGCTATAGCCCACCGCCTACGATTATTTCACGCGCTAGGCTGTTGGGCATTTCTTCCATTTTGGCTGCTCGACCGTAGCCTCCCATCATGCACGAGGACCTCAAAGACAGACTCCATTTCTCGACGACCAGACCTCAAACCCCTCCCAACCCCGGACCAAAGGCTATAGCCCACCGCCTCATGATTATTTCACGCTACCGCTGGTATTTCTTGCCATTTTGGCATGCCTCGACTGTAGCCTCCCACTGGGCACACGGGGACCTCGACAAGACTGTGCCCACCCACACCCAGAGCCCCCCAACGCCCCTCCCAACCCCATGGACAGCACATAGCCCACCGCCTCATGATTATTTCACGCCCGGCCATTGGCATTTCTTGCAATTTTAGGGCAGGCCTCTGACCCTAGCTCAACACAGGGCACACGAGGACCCTCGAATGACGGTACCCATTTCCGACGACTGAGCCCCAAACCCCCTCCCAACCCTCATGACCAGGCTATAGCCCACCGCCCTATGACTATTTCACGCACCACCTTGACATTTCTTGTTATTTTAGGGCAGGCCTCGACCGTAGCCTCCCACACACACGAGGACCTCGAAAAGACAGATCCATTTCTGACGACTAGAGCCCCAAACCCCTCCCCAACCTCATGGACCAGGCTATTATAGCCCACCGCCCCGATTATTTCACGCGCACTGCTGGGTATTTTTTGCCATTTTAGGGCATGCCTGACCGTAGCCTCCCACTGTACACGAGACCGCCGAAAAGACTGTACCCATTTCCGACGACTGAACCCCAAACCCCTCCAGAACCCCCACGGACCAAAGGCTATAGCCCACCGCATGATTATTTCACGCGCTGCGCTGGCCATTTTTTGCCATTTTACGGCATGCTTCTGACCGTAGCCTCCCACTGCATACGAGGACCTAAAAGACAGACCCATTTCCGGCGACCAGAGCTAAACCCCTCCCCAACCCCCGCGGACCAAAGGCTCTAGCCCACCGGCCTCGGTGACTATTTCACGCGCTGCAACGCTGGGTATTTATTGCCATTTTAGGGCAGGTTTCTGACCGTAGCCTCCCACTGGACACACGAGGAGCCTCTAAAAGACTGTAACCATTTCCGATGCCCAGAGCCCTAGAACCCCCCTCCCCAACCCCCGGGGACCAAAGGCTGTAGCCCACCGGCCTCGGCGACTATTTCACTTGAATCATGGTATTTCCATTTTAGGCAGGCTCTGACCAGCCTCCCACTCACACGAGGACCGGCCGAACAGACTCTGCCTATTTCCGACGCCCAGAGCCCCAAACCCCTCCCCAACCTCATGGACCAAAGGCTATAGCCCACCGCCCCATGACTATTTGACGCGCGCCGCTGGGCATTACTTTATTTTAGTGCCTCGACCGTAGCCTCCCACTGCACACGAGGACCTCGAAAATACTGCACCCATTTCCCGACTACCAGAGCCCCTAAACCACCTCCCAACCCCGCATGGGACCAAAGGCTATTGCCCACCGGCCTCGGCAATTATTTCATGGCCACGTGGGCTAGCCATTTTCTTGCCATTTTAGGGCAGGCTTCAGACTGTAGCCTACCACTGGGCACACGAGGACCCTCGAAAAGACTGTACCCATTTCTCACCCAGAGCCCCGAAACCCTCCCCAACCCCCGCTGGACCAAAGCATAGCCCACTGTCACATGGACTATTTCACGTGGCTGGCCATATTTCATATTTTAGGCAGGTGCCTCGACTGTAGCTCCCACTGGCACACACGAGGACCTCAAAGACCATTTATTTCCGACGACTACCAGAGCCCTCAAACCCTCCCCAACCTCATGGACCAAAGGCTTATAGCCCACCGCTCCTTGACTATTTCACGCGCGCCATTGGTATGTCTTGTCATTTTAGGCAGGCTCTGACCGTAGCTCCAACGGGCACACGAGGACCCCGAAAAGACTGTACCCATTTCACTACTACCCCAAACCCCTCCCAACCCCTCAAGGACAGTATAGCCCACCGCCCTAAGGATTATTTCATGCTGCTGGGCATTTCTTGCCATTTTAGGGCAGGCTTCTGACCGTTGCCTCCCACTGGGCACACGAGGACCCTCGAAAAGACACTACCCATTTCTGACTACCAGAGCCCCCGAAAACCCCACCCCAACCCTCAAGGGACTATAGCCCAATCGGGCCCTGTGACTATTTCACACGCGCTGCATTTCTTGTCATTTCAGGGTAGGCCTCTGACCGTAGCCTCCAACGGGGCACACGAGGACCCTCGAAAAGACTGTACCCATTTCCGACTCCCAGAGTCCCCGAACGCCCCTCCCCAACCCCCGCGGACCAAAGGATATAGCCCACCGGCCTGCTGACTTATTTCACGCGCACGCGCTGACATTTCTTGCCATTTTAGGGCAGGCTCTGACCGTAGCCTCCCACGGGGCACACGAGGACCTCAGAAAGACTGTACCATTTCCGACGACTCAGAGCCCTCAACGCCCCTCCCAACCCCCTGCTGGGATCAAAGGTCAGAGCCCACCGCCCCCATGATTATTTCACGCTGCTGACATTTCTTGCTATTTTAGGGCAGGCTCTCTGATCAGTAGCCTCCCACCTGGGCACACGAGGACCCTCAGAAAGACTGTACCCATTTCCGACGACTCAGAGCCCCGAACCTCCCCAACCCCCATGGACCAGCTATAGCCCACCGGCCTGTGCGACTATTTCACGCGATCACTACTGGCATTTTTTGCCATTTTAGGGCAGTGCCTGACTGTAGCCTCCCACTGGGCACACGAGAACCTCGAAAAGACTGTACCCATTTCTCAGACGCCCAGAGCCCTCGAACGCCTTTCCCAAACCCTCATGGACCAAAGTAGCCCCACCGGCCCAAAGTGACTATTTCCCCACGCGGCTGGCCATGGTGACTTTTGCCATTTTGGGCAGGGCAGGTGCCTCCTGATCCCCAGCCTTTCCCACTGCAAGTACACGAGGACCCTCGAAAAGACTGTGACTCCATTTTCGACGCCCAGATTCTTAACCCTCTCAACCCCGCTGGACTAGCATATAGCCCACCGGCCTCGGTCACTATTTCACGGCTAAGGCCATTGCCAGTATTTTTCTTCATTTAGGGCAGGCTTCTGTCCAGAGGCTCTCCCACTGGCACACGAGGCCTCCAAAAGACTGCACCATTTGACGACTGAGCCCCAAACCCCCTCCCTAACCTGCCATGACCACAGGCTATAGCCCACCGGCCTCAGTGACTATTTCACGGCATACTGGCTGGGTATTTCTTGCCATTTTTAGGCAGTGCCTCCGATCAGCCTCCCACTGGGCACACATGAGGACCCTCCAAAAGACTGCACGATTTCTCGACGGCTGAGCCCCTGAACACCTTCCCCAACCTCATGACCAGCATAGCCCACTGCCTCGAACATTTAATCACGTGACTGTAACTGCTTTTTGGTATTTTGCTATTTTAGGGCGGTGTGCTTGACCGAGCTCCCACCGGGCAATAATGAGGACCTCGAAAGATCAGACTCATTTCTCGACGTGACCAGAACCCCCGAACCCTCGTGACTATTTCACATGGCCATGGGAAGCACTTTCTGTCATTTTAGGGCAGGCCTGATCAGGCCTCCCACGGGCACACGAGGACCTCAAAGACTCAGAGCTATTTCCGACGCCTTCTCCCAACCTCGCTGGACTAAAGCATAGCCCACTGGCCCCTACATGATTATTTCACGCGGCCAAGGCCATTGGTATTTTTGCTATTTTAGGCAGGCTCTGACCAGAGCCTCCCACTGGCAAGTAATGCGAGGACCCTCGAAAAGATCCAGTATCATTTCCCGACACCAGAGCTCCCCCGAACGCCCCCTCCCCAACCCCCATGGGGACCAAAGTGCGTTATAACCCAACAGGCCTCTGCTGATTATTTCACATACTACTGGACATTTCTTGGTTATTTTAGGGGTGTGCTTCCACTGACCAGCCTCACTGGGCACACGAGGACCCCTCAAAAGACTGTAGACTCCATTTGATGACCAGATTCTTTAAACCCCTCCCCAACCTCCTCATGACCAGCACATAGCCCACCGCCTTGACATATTTCCTCAAGGCCATACTGGTATTTTTGTCATTTTAGGCAGTGTTTCGTCATCAGAGCCTCCCACCGGGCACACGAGGGCCCTCTAAAAGATCAGACTCTATTTCCATGACACTGTGAGCCCCGAAACCCTCCCCAACCCTCATGACCAAAGCACATTAGCCCACCGCCCTCGGACTATTTCCGCCGCTACTACTGGTATTTTCTTGCATTTTAGGCAGGCTCTGACCAGAGCCTCCCACTGGGCATGAGGACCCTCAAAAGATCAGACCCATTTCCTGGACGTGCTGAGCCCTCAAACACTCTTCCCTAACCTCATGACTAGTTATTATAGCCCACCGCCTCGACGACTATTCGACGACTGCACCGCTTTCTTGGTATTTCTTTTGTCATTTTAGGGCAGGCTCGACCAGAGCCTCCCACCTGGGCACACACGAGACCCTCAAAAGCCCTGCACCCATTTCGACGCAGAGTCTCCAAACCCCTATGGACTATTTCACGCTACTGCGCCTGAATTTTTGTCATTTGTGTCAGGCTCTGATCAGAGCCTCCCACGGGTAATACATGAGGACCCCGAAAAGACCAGAGCTATTTCCACGCCTCCCAACCTCATGGACTAAAGGCTATAGGCCCACTGCCCTCGCATTATTTCACGCGCATACCATTGGCATTTCACATTTTAGTATGCCTCGATCAGAGCCTCCCATCACATGCAATGCGAGGACCAAAAGACTGCATCATTCCTGGCAGCCAGAGCCCCCAACTTCCCTCCCTAACCTCGCGGGACCAGTTATTATAACCCAGCCTCTAAGGATTATTTCACGTTACCACACATTGACATTTTTGCCATTTTAGGCAGGTGCTCGACCGTAGGCCTCCCACCGGCACACGAGGACCTCGAAAAGATCAGACCCATTTTGACGCACTGTGAGCCCCTAAACCCCCCCTCCCCAACACCCATGGACCAGTGCTATAACCCACCTACTGTGTGACTATTTCACGTGTCATGACTGGTATTTTTGCCATTTTAGCCTCTGATCAGAGGCCTCCCAAGGCACACGAGACCCTCAAAAGATCAGACTCCAATGCCGACGCACTGTGAGCCCCGAAACCCCTCCTAACCCCTGCAGACCAGGTGCGGGTGTAGCCCACTGCCTTGACTATTTCGCTGCCACTAAGCATTTTTGCCATTTTAGCAGGCTCACTGTAGCCTCCCACCGGGCACACGAGGACCCTCAAAAGACTCAGACCCATTTCCGACCACTGTGAGCCCTCAGAACCCCTCCTAACCCTCATGGGACCAGCATTATAGCCCACGCCTTTGGTGACTATTTCCGCCGCTACTGGCCATGGGTATTTCTTCCCATTTTAGGGCAGGCCTCTGACCGAGCCTCCCACCGGGTACATGAGGACCTCAAAAGACCTGCAGACCCATTTCCGACGCTGAGTTCTCAAACACCTTCCCAACCCCCTGCTGACCAGCACATAGCCCACTGCCTCGGCGATTACGCTGATGCGCTGCGCTGCAGTATTTTTGCATTTTAGGCAGGCTTCGAATCAGCCTCCCACGGGCACACGAGGACCCTCAAAAGATCGTACCCATTTCACTGACGCACTCGTGAGCTCAAACCCTTCCCAACCCCCATGACTAAACGCTATAGCCCACCGGCCTTTGGTGACTATTTCACGCACTGGCTGCATTTCTTGACATTTTAGTGGCAGGCCTCTGACAGCCTCCCACGGGCACACGAGGACCCTCAAAAGACTGTAGCCATTTCCGACGCCCCTCCCAACCCCTCATGGACCAAAGGATATAGCCCACCCCTCGGCGATTATTTCACGCGCATGCGCTACTGCTGACATTTCTTGCCATTTCAGGTGGCAGGCTCTGACCTCAGCCCTCCCATCACACGAGGACCTCAGAAGACTGCACTCCATTTCCGACGACCTGAGCTCCCAACGCCTCCTCCCAACCCCCTGGACCAAAGGTCACAGCCCACCGTCTCGGCGATTATTTCACGCACAATACTGACATTTTCTTGCTATTTTAGTATGTGCCTGATCAGCCTCCCCACTGGGCACACGAGGACCCTCAGAAGACTGTACTCTATTTCGACGACCAGAGCCCCCAACCCCTCCCAACCCCGCTGGGACCAGCTATAGCCCACTGCCTTGACTATTTCGACTGCGCCACTTGGCATTTCTGCTATTTAGGCAGGCCTGACCAGCCTCCCATCGGGCACACGAGAACCCTCGAAAAGATCAGACTCCATTTCAGACGCCCAGAGCCCCCGAACGCCTCCCAACCCTCATGGACTGGGGCACAGCCCACCGCCTCGGTGACTATTTCACGCCACTGCGCTACAGACTTCTTTGCCATTTTTGGGCAGGCTCGACCAGAGCCTCCCACCTGGCACACGAGGACCTCAAAAGATCAGACCCATTTCTCGACACTGATTCTCAAACCCCTCCCCAACCCCCATGACCAGCACATAGCCCACCGCCTATTAATTATTTCACGCACAGCGCTGTGTATTTTTTTTGTCATTTTGTATGTGCTTCTGTCCCAGAGGCCTCCCACCGCACACGAGGGCCCTCCAAAAGACTCCAGACTCCATTTCCGACGCACTGTGAGCCCCCTGAAACCCCTCCCCAACCCCCTCATGGACCAAAGGCTATAGCCCACTGCCCTATGATTATTTCCTCACAAGGCCATTGGTATTTTGCCATTTTAGGGCAGGCCTCTGATCAGAGCCTCCCACTGGGTACATGAGGACCCTCGAAAGATCAGATCCATTTCTCGACGGCCTGAGCCCCTCAAACACCTTCCTAACCCCTCATGACCAGCACTATAGCCCACCTACGACGACTATTTGACGTGACTGCACCGCTTTGGTATTTCATTATTTTAGGGCAGGCTTCTGACCAGAGCCTCCCACTGGGCACACGAGGACCTCGAAAAGACTGCACCCATTCGACGACCAACCCCCTAAACCCCTATGACTATTTTTCACGCTACTGCGCCATGGGAATTTCTTTGTCATTTTAGGGCAGGCCTCCTGACCGTAGGCCTCCCACGGGCACACGAGACCTCGAAAGACTGTAGCTATTTCCGACGCCTTCCCTAACCCCTCATGGACCAAAGGCTATAGCCCACCGTGCCCCATGATTATTTCACGCGCCACTGGGTATTTCTTGCCATTTTGTGTGGCCCTGATCAGAGCCTCCCACTCAAGTACGCTGAGGACCCTCAAAAGACTACTCCATTTCCGGCAGCCAGAGCTCCCAACGCCCCTCCCCAACCCTCATGGACCAAAGGTTATAACCCAATGGGCCTCATGGATTATTTCACGCTACATACTGGGACATTATTTACATTTTAGTGTGCTTGACCGAGCCTCCCCTCATTGGGCACACGAGGACCCTCAAAGACTCACCCATTTCGATGACCAGATTCTCAAACCCCTCCCAACCCCTCAGGGACCAAAGGCTATAGCCCACCGGCCTATTACTATTTCTGCACTGGCCATTGTTATTTTGTCATTTTAGTGGCAGCTTCTGTCAGAGCCTCCCATCAAGTACACGAGGGCCCTCCAAAGACTCAGACCTACTTTCCGACGCACCAGAGCCCCTAAACCTCCTCCCAACCCCATGACCAAAGGCTATAGCCCACCGCCTCTATGATTATTTCCCTGCCAAGGCCATTGGTATTTCTCATTATTTAGTATGTGCCTGACTCAGTAGCCTCCCACTGCTACATGAGGACCTCGAAAAGATCAGTACCCATTTCCGACGGGGCTGCAGAGCTCTCAAACACCTTTCCCAACCCCATGACCAGGCTATAGCCCACCGCCTCGACGACTATTTGACGACTGCACCGCTTGGTATTTCCATTTGTGGCAGTGCTCGACCGTAGCCTCCCATGGGCACACGAGGACCTCAAAAGACTCAGACCTATTTCTCGACGACTGAGCCCCTCAAACCCCCATGACTATTTCACGCTACCGCGCTGGGAATTTCTTGTCATTTTGTGGCAGGCCTCTGACTGTAGCCTCCGACGGCACACGAGGACCCTCAAAAGATCAGAGCCATTTCCGACGCCCTCCCAACCTCATGCTGACCAAAGGTTATAGCCCACCGCCTCATGACTATTTCACGCTATGCCTGGCATTTCTTTACATTTTGTATGTGCCCTCGATCAGAGCCTCCCACTGGGCACGCTGAGACCCTCGAAAGACTGTACCCATTTCGGCGCCAGAGCTCCCCAACGCCCCTCCCAACCTCGCCATGACCAGGCTATAACCCAACCGGCTCTGATTATTTCCCACGGCCACCACTGGACATTTCTTGCCATTTTAGGGCAGGCTTGACCGTAGGCCTCCCACGGGCACACGAGGACCCTCAAAGATCAGACCCATTTCACGACCAGAGCCCCCAACCCCTCCCAACACCAGTTATAACCCACCGCCTTGACTATTTCACGTGCTGCGACACTGGTATTTTTGCATATTTGTGTGCCTCCACTGTAGCCTCCCAGCAAGCACACGAGGGACCCTCGAAAAGACCTGCACTCCACGCCGACGACCTCAGAGCCCCTGAAACCCCTCCCCAACTCCTCTGCAGACCAGTGCGAGCCCATGCCTGTGACTATTTCCAAGGCCATTGCAAGCATTTTGCCATTTTAGGCAGGCCTTGATCAGAAGCCTCCCATCAAGCACACGAGGACCCTCAAAAGACTGTACCCATTTCTCACGACCAGAGCCCCAAACCCTCCCCAACCCCTCATGGGACCAAAGCACTAGTAGCCCACCGGCCCTTGGTGACTATTTCCCGGCTGCGCCTGGCTGGGTATTTCTTCCCATTTTAGGCAGGCTCTGACCGTAGCCTCCCACCGGGTACATGAGGACCTCAAAAGATCACCCATTTCTCGACGGCCAGAGCTCCCAAACACCTTCCCAACCCTCATGGACCAGTTATAGCCCACCGCCTCATGGATTAATGATGCGCTGCGCCATTGGTATTTCTTGCCATTTTAGTGGCAGGCCCTGATCAGAGCCTCCCACCTGGGCACGCTGAGACCCTCGAAGACTGTACCCATTTCCGACAGCCGAGCCCCGAACGCCCCTCCCCAACCCCGCATGTGACCAGCATATAGCCTCCTGCCCCATGACTATTTCACGCCAGTCATTGGATTTCTGTTATTTTAGCAGGCTGACCGTAGCCTCCCATCAAGTACACGAGGACCCTCAAAGATCAGACCCATCACGACCAGTGAGCCCCGAAACCCTTCCCCAACCTCATGGACCAACGCTATAGCCCACCGGCCCTGACTTATTTCACGCTGCGCGGCCATTGGCATTTCTTTGTCATTTTAGGGCAGGCTCGATCAGAGCCTCCCACTGGCACACGAGACCTCGAAAAGATCAGTAGCTATTTCCCACGCCTCCCCTAACCTCATGACCAAAGGTTATAGCCCACCGTTTCCTTTGGCGACTATTTCACGGCCATACCATGGTATTTCTTGCCATTTTTGTAGGGCAGGTTTCTGACTGTGAGCCTCTCCATCAAGGGCACACGAGACCCTCAAAAGATCAGTACTCCATTTCTGACGCACTGTGAGCCCCGAACCCCTCGGTGACTATTTCACTTTCGCGCTGCTGGGAATTTCTTGTCATTTTAGGGCAGGCCTCTGACAGAGCCTCCTGACGGGCACACGAGACCTCAAAAGACTGTAGCTATTTCCGACGCCTCCTAACCCCCATGGACAAAAGGCTATAGCCCACCGTCTCGTCGATTATTTCACGCACATGCCACTGGTATTTCTTGTCATTTTAGGCAGGTCTGACCAGAGGCTCTCCACGGGCACACGAGGGACCTCGAAGATCAGAGCTATTTCCCGACGCCTCTAACCCCTCAAGGGACCAAAGTGCTTATAGCCCACCTACTTTATTTATTTCACGCCAAGGCCATTGTGTATTTTTTGTCATTTTAGTATGTGCCTCCGTCTGAGCCTCCCACCTGGGCACACGAGGACCCTCCAAAAGATCAGACTCCATTTTCGACGCACTGTGAGCCCTTAAACCCCTCCCTGCCCCTCATGGGACCAAAGCCATGTAGCCCACCGCCTGGTGAATATTTCCGCTACTGGGTATTTCTTGCCATTTTAGTGGCAGTGCCTCGACCAGAGCCTCCCACTCGGGCACATGAGGACCTCGAAAAGATCAGACCCATTTCGACGTGCCGTGAGCCCCAAACACCTTCCCAACCCTCATGGACCATGTGCTATAGCCCACCGCCTTGACTATTTCACAAGGCCACTGCTAGGTATTTCTTGCCATTTTAGTATGTGCCTGACAGCCTCCATCAATACACGAGGACCTCAAGAAGATCAGATCTATTTCTCACGCACTGAGCCCCTCAAATCCCTCCCTAACTCCTGACTAAAGGCTAGCCCATCGCCTGCGGATTATTTCCACGGCAGTCATTGTGCATGTCTTGCTATTTTAGTGAATGCTTCTGACCGGAGCCTCCCACTGGGCACACGAGGACACTCTACAAGACTGTACCCATTTCCAACGCCCAGAACCCCAGAACTTCCCTCCCCAACCCCCGCGGACCAAAGGCTATAGCCCACCGGCCTCGGCGACCGTTTCACGCGCTGTAACGCTGGGTATTTCTTGCCATTTTAGGGCAGGCCTCTAACTGTAGCCTCCCACTGGGCACACGAGGTGCCTCGAAAAGACTGTACCCATTTCCGACAACCAGAGCCCCTTAAACCCCATCCCCAACCCCCGCGGACCAAAGGCTATAACCCACCGGCCTCGTTGACTATTTCACGCGTTGCGCCGCTGGGTATTTTTTGCCATTTTAGGGCAGGCTTCTGACCGTAGCCTCCCACTGGGAACACAAGGACCCTCGAAAAGACTGTACCCATTTCCGACGCCCAGAGCCCCCGAACGCCCCTCCCCAACCCCCGCGGACCAAAGGCTATAGCCCACCGGCCTCGGCGACTATTTCACGCGCTGCGCCGCTGGGCATTACTTACCATTTTAGGGCAGGCTTCTGACCGTAGCCTCCCACTGGGCACACGAGGACCCTCGAAAAGACTGTACCCATTTCCGACGCCCAGAGCCCCCGAACGCCCCTCCCTAACCCCCGCGGACCAAAGGCTATAGCCCACCGGCCTAATTGACTATTTCTCGCCTTGCGCCTGGCAAGTATTTTTTGCAATTTGAGGGCAGGCCTCTGACCGTAGCCTCCCACTGGGCGAACGAGGACCCTCGAAATGACTGTACCCATTTCCGACACCCATAGCCCCCGAACGCCTCCCAACCCTCATGACCAAAGCATATAGCCCACCGCCTTGTGACTATTTCACGCAGGCCACTGGGCATTTCTTGCCATTTTAGGGCAGGCTTCTGACCGGAGCCTCCCACTGGGCACACGAGGACACTCTACAAGACTGTACCCATTTCCGACGCCCAGAACCCCAGAACTTCCCTCCCCAACCCCCGCAGACCAAAGGCTATAGCCCACCGGCCTCGATCGCTTCACGCCACATGACGCTGGTATTTTTTGCCATTTTAGCAGGCCTCTAATCAGAGCTCTCCCATCACAGCACACGAGGTGCCTCAAAAGACTCAGACTCCATTTCCCGACGACTGAGCCCCTTAAACCCCATCCCCAACCTCATGGACCAGCTATAGCCCACCGCCTGCTGACTATTTCACACGCTGGCCACTGGTATTTTCACATTTTAGGCGTGCTTGACCGTAGCCTCCCATCAAGCACACTAGGACCCTCGAAAAGACTTTACCCATTTTCGCCGACCAGAGCCCCCGAACCCCCCCCCCAACCCCCGCGGACCAAAGGCTATAGCCCACCGGGCCCTATGACCATTTCACGCTACAGCCACTGCAAGATTTTTTTCCATTTTAGAGCAGGCCTCGATCAGAGCCTCCCATCGGGCACACGAGACCCTTGAACAGACTGTACCCATTTGACGCACCAGAGCCCCGAACGCCCCTCCCCAACCCTCAAGGACCTGTCTATAGCCCACCGCCACGGTGGATTATTTCACGCACAAGGCCACTGGACATTTCTTGCCATTTTTAGGGCAGGCGCCTGACTCAGAGTTTCTCCCACTGGGCACACGAGGGACCCACGAAAAGATCAGACTCCATTTCCCGACGCCTGAGCCCTAACGCCTCTCCCAACCCCTCAAGGACTAGCTATAGCCCACCGCCCTGGTGACTATTTCCTGCCTGCCAGGGTATTTCTTGCCATTTTAGGGCAGTGCCTGTCCGTAGCCTCCCACCGGGCACACGAGACCCTCGCAAAGACTGACCCATTTCCGACGCCCAGAGTCTCCGAAATCCCTCCCTAACCCCTCATGGACCAAAGGCTATAGCCCACTGCCTCCGTGACTATTTCACCTGCCGCGTCATTGCATGTCTTGCCATTTTAGGCAGGCTTCGACTGAGCCTCCCACTGGGCACACGAGGACACTCTACAAGACTGTACCCATTTCCAACGCCTGTAACCCTGTAACTTCCTCCCAACCCCGCTGGGACCAGCATTATAGCCCACTGCCCCATGACTGCTTCACGCGCTTGTAACGCTGGGTATTTCTTGCCATTTTAGGCGTGCCTCTAATCAGAGCCTCCCATCGGGCACACGAGGTGCCTCAAAAGACTGCACCCATTTCCGACCACTGTGAGCCCTTAAACCCCATCCCCAACCCATGACTGATTATGCTATAACCCACCGGCCTGTTGACTATTTCACGTTGCTGGCTTGGTATTTTTATTTTAGGCAGGCTTGACCAGTAGCTCCCACTGGGAACACGAGGACCCTCGAAAAGACTGTACCCATTTCCCACTCCCCAGAGCCCCCGAACGCCCCTCCCCAACCCCTGTGGACCAGGCTTATAGCCCACCGCCTCGCTGACTATTTCCACGCCACTGGCATTATTTTACCATTTTAGGGCAGGCTTGACCGTAGCCTCCCACTACGCACAAGAGGACCTCAAAAGACTGACCCATTTCCGACGCCCAGAGCCGAACGCCGCCTCCCTAACCCTCAAGGACCAAAGGCTATAGCCCACCGCCTAATTGATTTTTTTCCCGCCTTGCGCCTGGCTAAGTATTTCTTGTAATTTTAGGGCAGGCCTGACTGTAGCCTCCCATCATGCAAGACGAGACCTCGAAATGATCAGTACCCATTTCCGACGCCCATAGCCCCCGAACGCCCGTCCCCAACCCCTCTGGGACCAGCTTATAGCCCACCGCCCGGTGACTATTTCACGCGCTGCGCCACTGGCATTTTGCCATTTTAGGGCAGTGCTCGATCGGAGCCTCCCACTGGCACACGAGGACACTCTACAAGACTCAGACCCATTTCCTGACGCCTGTAACCCCGTAACTTCCCTCCCCAACCTCATGGGACCATGGCTATAGCCCACCGCCTGGCACTGCTTTCACGCGCCGCCATGGCATTATTTACCATTTTAGGCGTGCCTGACCGTAGCCCCATCAAGGGCACACGAGGTGCCTCAAAAGACTGCACCCATTTCCCACGACCTACTGAGCCCCTTAAACCCCATCGCCAACCCTCATGACCAAAGGCTATAGCCCACCGGCCTGCTGACTATTTCACGCTATGCCATTGGGTATTTTGCCATTTTAGGGCAGACTTGACCGTAGGCCTCCCATCGGGCACACGAGGACCCTCGAAAAGATCAGACCCATTTCTCACAGAGCCCCGAACGCCCCTCCCCAACCCTCATGACCCATGCTATAGCCCACCGGCCTCAGTGACTATTTCACGCGGCGCCACTGGTATGTCTTGCCATTTTAGGCAGTGCCTGATCAGAGCCTCCGCTGGGCACACGAGGACCTCGAAAAGACTATACCCATTTCTGACGACTGTGGCCCCTCGAACGCCCCTCCCCAACCGCCATGGACCTGCTTATAGCCCACCGCCACGGGACTATTTCACGCGCCATGGCATTTCTTGCCATTTTAGGGCAGGCTCGACCAGAGCCTCCCATCGGGCACACACGAGGACCCTCGAAAAGACTGTACCCATTTCCGACGCCCATAGCCCCTTAACGCCCCTCCCCAACCCTCATGGACCAGGCTATAGCCCACCGGCCCTGGTGACTATTTCACGCCCGCCATTGGCATTTCTTGCCATTTTAGGGCAGGCTTGACCGAGCCTCCCACTGGCACACGAGGACACTCGAAAAGACTGCACTCCATTTCCGACGCCTGTAACCCCTGTAACTTCCTCCCAACCCCTCCGACCAGCATTATAGCCCACCGCCTACGACTGCTTCACGCACAAGGACGCTGGGTATTTCTTGCCATTTTAGGCAGGCCTCTAATCAGAGCCTCCCATCAAGCACACGAGGTGCCTCAAAAGACTGCACCCATTTCCGACACTGTAACCCTTAAACCCCATCGCCAACCCCGGACCAAAGGCTATAGCCCACCGCCTATGGTGACTATTTCACGCTGCGCCCGCTTTGTATTTTTTGTTATTTTAGGGCAGGCCTCGACCGTAGCTCGCCATCTGGGAACACGAGACCCTCAAAAGACTGTACTCCATTTCCTGGCGACCAGAGCCCTAAACCCTTCCCCAACCCCTCAAGGACTAAAGGCTATAGCCTACCGCCTCGTGACCATTTCACGCTACAGCCAGTCATGCATTTTTTTTCCATTTTAGGGCAGGTGCCTATGACCGTAGCCTCCCAATCGGGCACACGAGACCTCAAAAGACTGTACCCATTTCATGCACTCAGAGCCCCTAACGCCCCTCCCGACCCCTCATGGACCCATGCTATAGCCCACCGCCTCTGACTATTTCCACGCGCCAAGGCCATTGGGTATGTCTTGCCATTTTAGGCAGGCCTCGACCAGAGTGTGTCCCACTCGGGCACACGAGGACCCTCGAAAAGACTATACCCATTTCGACGCACTGTGAGCCCCCGAACGCCCCTCCCAACCCTCATGACCTAAGCTATAGCCCACCGCCACGGGATTATTTCACGCGCGTCATGGCATTTCTTGCCATTTTAGGGCAGGCTTGACCGTAGCCTCCCATCGGGCACACGAGACCCTCAAAAGACTGTACCCATTTCCGACGCCCAGAGCCCCGAACGCCCCTCCCAACCCTCATGGACTAAAGGCTATAGCCCACTGCCCTTGACTATTTCTCATGCGCTTAGGTATTTCTTGCCATTTCAGGGCAGTGCCTCCTGACCAGAGCCTCCCACTGGGCACACACGAGGACCCTCGAAAAGACTGACTCCATTTCCTCGACGACCAGAGCCCCAAATCCCCCTAACCCTCAAGGGACCAGGCTACAGCCCACCGGCCTTGGTGACTATTTCCACGCGCCACAGTGCATGTCTTGCCATTTTAGGCAGGCTCGACTGTAGCCTCCCATCAAGTGACGAGGACCTCGAAAAGATCAGTACCCATTTCCGACGCACTGTGAGCCCCTAAACCCCTACCCAACCCCTGTGGACCAAAGGCTATAGCCCACCGCCCATGACTATTTCCTGCTACTGCCTCACACTGGGAATTTCTTGATTTTAGTGTGCCTCGATCAGTAGCCTCACATCAAGCACACGAGGACCCTCGAAAAGACTGTACCCATTTCCATGACCAGAGCCCCCAAACCCTCCCCAACCCCCGCTGACTAAAGGCTATAGCCCACCGGCTCATGATTATTTCACGCAAGGCTGGCTAGACATTTCTTTCCATTTTAGGCAGGCCTCTGACCAGTAGCTCCGCCATCAAGGGCACACGAGGACCCTCGAAAAGACTGTACCCATTTCCGACGCACTGAGCCCCTGAAACCCCTACCCAACCCCTGTGGACCAAAGCACATAGCCCACCGGCCTGGCGATTATTTCCTCAAGGCTGCCTCGGCCTGGAATTTCTTGTTATTTTAGGGCAGTGTGCCTGATCAGAGCTCCCATCACACGAGGACCCTCGAAAAGACTGTACCCATTTCCATGACCAGAGCCCCGAACCCTCTCCAACCCCTCAAGGACCAAAGGCTATAGC
This sequence comes from Citropsis articulata, assembly GCA_030449925.1. Lineage (NCBI taxonomy): Eukaryota > Viridiplantae > Streptophyta > Magnoliopsida > Sapindales > Rutaceae > Citropsis > Citropsis articulata. The sequence continues at coordinate 563,958 of JASUUH010000234.1, read as the reverse complement.
CCACCGGCCGGTGACTATTTCACGCTGCGCCGCTTGTATTTTTTATTTTAGGCAGGCCTCCTGATCAGTAGCCCCGCCATCAAGGCACACGAGATCCTCGAAAGACTGTACCCATTTCCGATGACCAGAGCCCTCAAACCCTCCCAACCCTCATGACCAGGCTATAGCCCACCTGCCCCATGACTTTTTCACGGCCATTGGGCATTTCTGATCATTTTAGGGCAGGCTTTTGACCGTAGCCTCCCACTGGGCACACGAGGACCCTCGAAAAGACTGTACCCATTTCCGACGCCCAGAGCACCCGAACGCCCCTCCCCAACCCTCATGGACCAGCACATAGCCCACCGCCTGGTGACTATTTCCGCTGCTGGCTAGGTATTTTTGCCATTTTAGGCAGTGACTGACCTTAGCCTCCTACTGGGCACACGAGGACCCTCGAAAAGACTGTACCCATTTCTGACGACCAGAGCCCTCGAAATCCCCTCCCTAACCCCCGCGGACCAAAGGCTATAGCCCACCGGCCTCGGCGACTATTTCACGCGCTGCGCCGCTAGACATTTCTTTCCATTTTAGGGCAGGCTTCTGACCGTAGCCTCCCACTGGGAACACGAGGACCCTCGAAAAGATTGTACCCATTTCACACCTGAGCCCCTAACGCCCTCCCTAACCCTCATGGACTGGGGCTATAGCCCACCGCCCTGGTGACCATTTCACGCGCTGCGCCAGGTATGTCTTGCCATTTTAGGGCAGGCTTCCTGACAGTAGCCTCCCATCCGGGCACACGAGGACCCTCAAAAGACAGACCCATTTCCATGACCAGAGCCCTCAAACCCCTCCCCAACCCCTGCTGACCAAAGGCTATAGCCCACCGCCCCTGACTTTTTTCACGCACCACTGGCATTTCTTGCCATTTTAGGGCAGGCTGATCAGAGCCTCCCATCTGGGCACACGAGGACCCTCAAAAGACTGTACCCATTTCCATGACCAGAGCCCCGAACGCCTCCCCAACCCTCATGACCAAAGGCTATATAGCCCACTGCCCTTGGTGACTATTTCTCACGCGGCTAGGGTATTTCTTGCCATTTCTGTGGCAGGCCTCGACCGTGAGCCTCCCATCGGGCACACGAGGACCCTCGAAGACTGTACCCATTTCTCCACTGAGCCCCAAATCCCCCTCTAACCCTCAAGGACCAGCATACAGCCCACCGCCCTTGGTGATCTATTTCACGCGCTGGCCACTGCATGTCTTGCCATTTTAGGGCAGCCTGACTGTAGCCTCCCATGGGCAGACGAGGACCTCGAAAAGATCAGACCCATTTCCGACGACCGTGAGCCCTGAAACCCCTACCCAACCCCTGTGGACCAGGCCATAGCCCACTGCCTGGCGATTATTTCCTGCCCATGCGCCGGCTGGGAATTTCTGTTATTTTAGGGCAGTGCCTCGACCGTAGCTCACATCAAGCACACGAGGACCTCGAAGACTGACCCATTTCCATGACCAGAGCCCCTAAACCCCTCCCCAACCCCTCATGGGACCAAAGGCTATAGCCCACTGCCTGGCGATTATTTCACGCCATACTGGCTAGACATTTCTTTCCATTTTAGGGCAGGCCTCGACCAGAGCGCCACATCGGGCACACGAGGACCTCGAAAGACTGTACCCATTTCCGACGCACTGTGAGCCCCGAAACCCCTACCCAACTCGGCGATTATTTCCCGCTGCTGCTCACTGGGAATTTCTTGTTATTTTAGGGCAGGCCTCCCACCAGAGCTCACATCACACGAGGACCCTCGAAAAGACTGTACCCATTTCCGGCGACCAGAGCCCTCGAAACCCCTCTCCAACCTCATGACCAAAGGCTATAGCCCACCGCCGGTGATTATTTCACGCTGCCAGCCGCTTTGTATTTTTTGTTATTTTAGGGCAGGCTCTGACCGTAGCTCACATCTGGGCACACGAGGATCCTCAAAAGACTGTACCCATTTCCGGCATGACCAGAGCCCCAAACCCCTCCCAACCCTCAAGGACTAAAGGCTATAGCCCACCTGCCCCATGATTTTTCACGCTGCCATGGCATTTCTTGCCATTTTAGGCAGGCTTCTGACCAGAGCCTCCCACTGGCACACGAGGACCTCGAAGACTGTACCCATTTCCGACGCCTGTGAGCCCCCGAACGCCCCTCCCCAACCCCTCATGACCAGTTATAGCCCACCGCCCTTGGTGACTATTTCACGCTATGCCTGCTGTGTATGTCTTGCCTTTTTAGGGCAGGCTTGACTGTAGCCTCCCACTGCACACGAGGATCCTCGAAAAGACTGTACCCATTTCCGATGACCAGAGCCCCCCAAACCCCACCCCAACCCTCATGACTAAAGGCTATAGCCCACTGCCTCGCTGACTTTTTTTCACGCCATGCGCCTGGGCATTTCTTGCCATTTTAGGGCAGGCTTGACCAGAGCCTCCCACTGGGCACACACGAGGACCCTCGAAAGACTGTACCCATTTCCACGCCCAGCCCCTGAACGCCCCTCCCAACCCTCATGACCAAAGGCTATAGCCCACCGGCCTCGGTGACTATTTCCCGCGCTGCGCCGCTAGGTATTTCTTGCCATTTTAGGGCAGGACTCTGACCTTAGCCTCCTACTGGGCACACGAGGACCCTCGAAAAGACTGTACCCATTTCTGACGACCAGAGCCCTCGAAATCCCCTCCCTAACCCCTCATGGACCAGTGCTATAGCCCACCGCCCTGATTATTTCACGCGCTGCGCCGCTAGACATTTCTTTCCATTTTAGGGCAGGCTTCTGACCGTAGCCTCCCACTGGGAACACGAGGACCCTCGAAAAGACTGTACCCATTTCCGACACCCAGAGCCCCCGAACGCCCCTCCCTAACCCCCGCGGACCAAAGGCTATAGCCCACCGGCCTCGGTGACTATTTCACGCGCTGCGCCGCTGTGCATGTCTTGCCATTTTAGGGCAGGCCTCTGACCGTAGCCTGCCACTGGGCACACGACGACCCTCGAAAAGACTGTACCCATTTCCGATGACCAGAGCCCCCGAAACCCCCTCCCAACCCTCATGGGACCAAAGGCTATAGCCCACTGCCTTGCATGATTTTTTCACGCTGCGCCATTGGCATTTCTTGCACATTTTAGGGCAGGCTTGACCAGAGCCTCCCATCAAGTACACGAGGACCCTCGAAAAGACTGTACCCATTTCCGACGCCCAGAGCCCCGAACGCCCCTCCCAACCTCATGACCAAAGGCTATAGCCCACTGCCTCGGCGATTATTTCACGCAAGGCGCCATAGACATTTTTTTCCATTTTAGGGCAGGCTTGACCGTAGCCTCCCATCACGCGAGGGCCTCAAAAGACTGTACCCATTTCCGACGCACTGTGAGCCCTTAAACCCCTCGCCAACCCTCGCGAACCAAAGGCTATAGCCCACCGCCTCTGTTGACTATTTGACGCTGCGCACTGGGTATTTCTTGCCATTTTAGGGCAGGCTTGACCGTAGCCTCCCACTGGGAACACGAGGGACCCTCAAAAGACTGTACCCATTTCCACACCTGTGAGCCCCTGACGACCCTCCCTAACCTCATGGACCAGTTATAGCCCACTGCCTCGGCGACTTTTTTCACGCTGGCCATGGGCATTTCTGTTATTTTAGGGCAGGCTTTGACCAGAGCCTCCCATCAAGCACACGAGGACCTCGAAAAGACTGTACCCATTTCCGACGCCTGTGAGCCCCCGAACGCCCTCCCAACCTCAAGGACCAAAGGCTATAGCCCACCGGCCTCTGACTATTTCCTGCTGCTGCTAGGTATTTCTTGCCATTTTAGGGCAGTGATTTGACCTTAGACTCCCACTCACACGAGGACCCTCGAAAAGACTGTACCCATTTCTCGACGACTGTGAGCCCTCAAATCCTCTCCTAACCTCAAGGGACCAAAGGCTATAGCCCACCGCCTCAAGGCGATTATTTCACGTACTGCTTAGACATTTCTTGCCATTTTAGGGCAGGCTTCTGACCGTAGCCTCCCACTGGGAACACGAGGACCCTCAAAAAGACTGTACCCATTTCCGACACCCAGAGCCCCCGAACGCCCCTCCCTAACCCCCGCGGACCAAAGGCTATAGCCCACCGGCCTCGGTGACTATTTCACGCGCTGCGCCGCTGTGCATGTCTTGCCATTTTAGGGCAGGCCTCTGACCGTAGCTCACATCGGGCACACGACGACCCTCGAAAAGACTGTACCCATTTCCGGCGACTGAGCCCCTCAAACCCCTCCCCAACCCTCATGACCAGGCTATAGCCCACCGCCTCGGCGACTTTTTTCACGCGCTGCGCCCGCTGGCATTTTTGCCATTTTAGGGCAGGCTTGACCAGAGCCTCCCATCAAGTACACGAGGACCCTAAAAGACTGTACCCATTTCCGACGCCCAGAGCCCCCGAACGCCCCTCCCAACCCTCATGACCAAAGGCTATAGCCCACCGCCTCGGATTATTTCACGCGCTACAGCCCGCTGGCATGTCTTGCCATTTTAGGGCAGTGGTTCTGACTGCTGCATTCTCCCATCAAGCACGCGAGGGCCCTCGAAAAGACTGCACCCATTTCGACGCACTGTGAGCCCCTTAAACCCCCTCGCCAACCCCCGCGAACCAAAGGCTATAGCCCACCGGCCTTGTTGACTATTTGACGCGCTGCCATGGTATTTCTTACATTTTAGGGCAGGCTTGACCGTAGCCTCCCACTGGGAACACGAGGACCCTCAAAAGATCAGACCCATTTCCGACACCTGAGCCCCCGACGCCCCTCCCTAACCCTCAAGGATCAGTACAATATAGCCCACCGCCTCATGATTTTTTCACGCTACACCACTTGGCATTTTGTTATTTTAGGGCAGGCTTGACCGAGCCTCCACCGGGTACACGAGGACCTCGAAAAGATCAGTACCCATTTCCACGCCCAGAGCCCCCGCGAACGCTTCCTCCCAACCCCTGCTGGACCAGCTATAGCCCACCGGCCCTGGGTGATATTTCCGCCTGCCGCTAGGTATTTCTTGCCATTTTAGGGCAGGACTCGACCTTAGCCTCCCATCACACACGAGGACCCTCGAAAAGACTGCACCCATTTCGACGCACTGTAGCCCTCGAAATCCTTCTCCCTAACCCCGCTGGGACTAAAGGCTTATAGCCCACTGCCCTTGCTGATTATTTCACGCCAGCTGCGCTAGACATTTCTTTTTCCATTTAGTGGCAGGCTTCTGACCGTAGCCTTCCCACTGGGAACACGAGAGACCTCAAAAGATCAGACTCCATTTCCCGACACCTGTGAGCCCCCGAACTTCTCCCTAACCCTCAAGGACTAAAGCAGTAGCCCACCGCCTCGGTGGACTATTTCACGCAAGCGCCTGCTGTGCATGTCTTGCCATTTTAGGGCAGGCCTCGATCAGAGCTGCCACTGGGCACACGACGACCCTCGTTTACACTGTACCCATTTCCATGACCGTGAGCCCCAACCCTCCCCAACCCCTCAAGGGACCAAAGGCTATAGCCCACTGCCCCATGACTCTTTCACGCTACTAAGCTGGCTAAGCATTTTCTTGCTATTTTAGGGCAGGCTTGACCGAGCCTCCCAATCGGGCACACGAGGACCTCGAAAGACTGTACCCATTTCCGACGCCCAGAGCCCCTTTAACGCCCCTCCCAACCCCTCATGACCAAAGGCTATAGCCCACTGCCTCACATGATTATTTCACGCGGCCATGCGCTAAGTATGTCTTGCCATTTTAGGCAGGGTTCTGACCGCATTCTCCCACTGGCACGCGAGGGCCTCGAAAAGACTCAGACTCCATTTCTCGACGACCAGAGCACCCTAAAACCCCTCGCCAACCCCCGCTGAACTAAAGGCTATAGGCCACCGGCCTGTTGACTATTTGACGCACAAGGCGCTTGGTATTTCTTGCCATTTTAGTGCAGGCTTGACCGAGCCTCCCACTGGGCACACGAGGGACCCTCGAAAAGACTGTACCCATTTCCTGACCCCAGAGTCTCCCCGAACGCCCTCCCCCAACCTCTGGGACCAAAGGCTATAGCCCACTGCCTCAGGACTATTTCCTGCTGCGCCAGTAGGGTATTTTTGCCATTTTAGGGCAGGACTGACCTTAGCCTCCCATCTGCACACGAGGACCCTCGAAGATCTGACCCATTTCTCGACGCACCAGTGAGCCCTCGAATCCCTCCCTAACCCCTCATGGACCAAAGGCTTATAGCCCACCGCCCTTGACTATTTCACGCTACACTTGTGCATGTCTTGCTATTTTAGGGCAGTGCTTCTGATCAGAGTCTCCCATCAAGTGGGCACACGAGACCCCTCGAAAAGATCAGACCCATTTTTGACGCACTGTGAGCCCCTAAACCCCTCCCAACCTCATGACTACAGTAGCCCACCGGCCTCGCTGACTATTTCCACGCGGCTGCTGGGCATTTCACATTTTAGGGCAGTGCTTCGTCAGAGCCTCCCACCTGGCACACGAGACCCTCAAATGATCACCCATTCTCCGACGCCCAGATCCCCTGTGTAACTCCTCTCCAACCCCTCATGACCAGCTATAGCCCACCGCCCTTGCTGACCATTTCCACGTGTTGCGCTCGCTGGGTATTTCTTGCCATTTTAGAGCAGGCCTGACCGTGAGCCTCCCACTGCACACGAGGACCCTCAAAAGACTGCACTCATTTCACGCACTGAGCCCCTGAAACCCTCCCAACCCTCATGGGACCAGCAGTTATAGCCAACCGGCCTCAGGACTATTTCACGAGTTGCACACACATTTTTTGCTATTTTGTGGCAGGCTTGACCAGAGCCCCCCACTGGGCACACGAGACCTCGAAAAGACTGTACCCATTTCACGCCCAGAGCCCCGAACGCCTCCCCAACCTGGGACCAGCATATAGCCCACTGCCTCGGCGATTATTTCACGCACGCGCCACTGGCATGTCTTGCCATTTTAGGCAGGTGGTTCTGACTGCACTTCCTCCCACTCACGCGAGGGCCTCAAAAGACTGCACTCCATTTCACGACCAGCCCCTTAAACCCCTCGCCAACCCCTCACAACCAAAGGCTATAGCCCACCGGCCCTGCTGACTTATTTGACGCACAAGGCCATGGTATTTCTTGCCATTTTAGGGTGGCTTGATCAGAGCCTCCCGCTGGGGACACGAGGACGCTCAAAAAGACTGTAACCATTTCCGACACCCAGAGCTCCCCGAACGCCCTCCCTAACCCCTCATGACCAAAGGTTATAGCCCACCTGCCTCATGACTTTTTTCACGCCATTGCTAAGCATTTCTTTTTGCCATTTTAGGGCAGGCTTGACCTCAGAGCCTCCCACTGGGCACACGAGGAGCCTCGAAAAGACTGTACCTACCCATTCCATACCCAGAGCCCTGAACGCCCTCCCCAACCCTCATGGACTACAGTAGCCCACCGCCCTATGATTATTTCCCGCGTCATGCGCTAGGTATTTCTTGCCATTTTAGGCAGGACTTGACCTTAGCCTCCCATCGGGCACACGAGGACCTCGAAAAGACCTGTCCATTTCTGACACCAGAGCCCCCCAACTCTCCTAACCCCTCAAGGGACCAAAGTATTATAGCCCACTGCCCCTGGCGACTATTTCACGCGCTGCGCCGCTAGACATTTCTTTCCATTTTAGGGCAGGCTTCTGACCGTAGCCTCCCACTGGGAACACGATGACCCTCAAAAAGACTGGACCCATTTCCGACACCCAGAGCCCCCGAACGCCTCCCAACCCCTCATGACCAAAGGCTATAGCCCACCTGCCCTTGGTGACTATTTCACGCGCGGCCATTGGCAGTATGTCTTGCCATTTTAGGGCAGGCCTCTGACCGTAGCCTGCCACTGGGCACACGACGACCCTCGAAAAGACTGTACCCATTTCAGATGACCTGTGAGCCCCCAAACCCTCCCAACCCTCATGGGACCAAAGCAGTTATAGCCCACTGCCCGGCGACACTTTCACGCGCTGCGCCTGGCATATTTTACATTTTAGGGCAGGCTTGATCAGAGCCTCCCATCGGGCACACGAGGACCCTCGAAAAGACTCAGTACTATTTCCCGACGCCCAGAGCCCCCGAACGCCTCCCCCAACCCCTCAAGGACCAAAGGCTATAGCCCACCGCCTCATGATTATTTCACGCTGCGCCATGGCATGTCTCACATTTTAGGCGGTGGTTCTGACTGCATTCTCCCACTGGGCACACGAGGAGCCTCGAAAAGACTGTACCCATTTCTGACGACCAGAGCCCCGTAAACCCCCTCGCCAACCCCCGCGAACCAAAGGCTATAGCCCCCCGGCCTCGGGGACGATTTGACGCCACACTGCTGGGTATTTTTGCCATTTTAGGCAGGCTTCTGAGCCTCCCACTGGGCACACGAGGACCCTCAAAAGACTGTACCCATTTCCTCACTCCCAGAGCCCCTTAACGCCTCCCCAACCCCTCAAGGACTAAAGGCTATAGCCCACCGCCTGTGACTATTTCCGCTGCGCGCCGCTAGGTATTTCTTGCCATTTTAGGCGTGTGACTGACCTTAGCCTCCCATCGGGCACACGAGGACCCTCGAAAAGACTGTACCCATTTCCGACCACTCGTGAGCCCTAAACCCTCTCCCTAACCCCCTCATGGGACCAGTTATAGCCCACCGCCCTCGGTGACTATTTCACGCGCACATGCCAGGCATGTCTTGTTATTTTAGGGCAGGCTTCTGATCAGAGCCTCCCATCGGGCACACGAGGACCCTCAAAAGACTGTACCCATTTTTGACGACTGAGCCCCTAAACCCCTCCCCAACCCCTCATGGACCAAAGGCTATAGCCCACCGCCTCGGGCGATTATTTCACGCCATGGCTACTGGCATTTCTTGCCATTTTAGGTAGGCTTCGTCAGAGCCTCCCATCTGGGCACACGAGACCCTCGAATGACTCAGTACCCATTTCCGACGCCCAGATCCCTGTAACTTCCTCTCCAACCCTCAAGGACCAAAGGCTATAGCCCACCGCCTCATGACCATTTCCCACGTGTTGCGTCATTGGCATTTCTTGCCATTTTAGGGCAGGCCTCTGACCGTAGCCTCCCACTGGGCACACGAGGACCCTCGAAAAGACTGTACCCATTTCTGACGACCAGAGCCCCTGAAACCCCCTCCCCAACCCCCGTGGACCAAAGGCTATAGCCAACCGGCCTCGGTGACTATTTCACGAGCCGCGCCGCTGGGTATTTCTTGTCATTTTAGGGCAGGCCTCTGACCGTAGCCTCCAACGGGGCACACGAGGACCCTCGAAAATACTGTACCCATTTCCGACGACCAGAGCCCCCTAAACCCCCTCCTCAACCCCCGCGGACCAAAGGCTATAGCCCACCGGCCTCGGTGACTATTTCACGCGCTGCGCCGCTGGGCATTTCTTGCCATTTTAGAGCAGGCCTCTGACCGTAGCCTCCCAGTGGGCACACGAGGACCCTCGAAAAGACTGTACCCATTTCTCGACGACCACTGAGCCCCTTAAACCCCTCCTCAACCCCTCATGACTGTATAGCCCACCGCCCTGTGACTATTTCACGTCACTGGCCAAGTTTGTTACATTTTGTATGTGCTTCCTGACAGTAGCCTCCCACTGGGCACACGAGGACCCTCGAAAAGACTGCACTCCATTTTCGACGAATGAGCCCCTAAACCCCTCCTCAACCCCCATGACTAAAGGCTATAGCCCACCGGCCCTTGTGACTATTTCCATGCGCTGCCATTGGCATTTTTGCCATTTTAGGGCAGGCCTCCTGCACCTCCCATTGGGCACACGAGACCCTCGAAAAGACTGTACTCCATTTCTCACGACCAGAGTCTCAAACCGCCTCCCCAACCCCTGTGGACCAGGCTATAGCCCACCGCCTCGGGCGACACTTCACGCGCTGCAATCACTGGCATTTCTTGCCATTTTAGGCAGTGCTCCGTCAGAGCCTCCCATCACACACGAGGACCTCAAATGATCATCTACTCACGCCTGTATCCCCTGTAACTTCCTCTCCAACCCCTCATGGACCAAAGGCTATAGCCCACCTGCCCTTGGCGACCATTTCACGCCACAAGGCCATTGGCATTTCTTGCCATTTTAGGGCAGGCCTCTGACCGTAGCCTCCCACTGGGCACACGAGGACCCTCAAAAATACTATGCCCATTTCCGACGACCAGAGCCCCCTAAACCTCCTCCTCAACCCCCGCGGACCAAAGGCTATAGCCCACCGGCCTCGGTGACTATTTCACGCGCTGTCACTGGCATTTTTTGTTATTTTAGGCGTGCCTGATCAGAGCCTCCCACTGCACACGAGGACCTCGAAAAGACTCACCCATTTCCCGACGCACTGAGCCCCCTCAAACCCCTCCCCAACCCCTGGGACCAAAGCATTATAGCCAACCGCCTTGGTGACTATTTCACGAATACCACTGGTATTTCTTGTCATTTTAGGGCAGGCCTCTGACCGTAGCCTCCAACGGGCCACACGAGGACCCTCGAAAAGACTGTACCAATTTTCGACGACCAGAGCCCCCTAAACCACCTCCTCAACCCTCATGATCAGCATTATAGCCCACCGCCCTTGACTATTTCACGTTGCGCCATTGGCATTTTTTGCCATTTTAGGCAGGCCTCGACAGAATCTCCCACCGGGCACACGAGGACCCTCAAAAGACCTCAGACCCATTTCTGACGACTGTGAGCCTCGAAACCCTCCCCAACTCATGACTAAAGTGCTATAGCCCACCGCCCTTGGTGACTATATCACGCTCACTGGGCATTTTTTGCCATTTTAGGCAGGCCTCTGACCAGAGCCTCCCATCTGGTACACGAGGACCTCTCGAAAAGACTCAGCACTCCATTTCGACGACCAGAGCCCCCAAACCCCTCCCAACTCCTCATGACCAAAGGCTATAGCCCACCGGCCTTGCATGACACTTTCACGCTACTGGCACACATGCCTTGCCATTTTAGGCAGGTGCCTGACAGAGCCTCCCATCGGGCACACGAGGACCTCGAAAGTCTGTACCCATTTTCGACGACCCGAGCCCCCCAAACACCTTCCCAACCTCATGACCAAAGGCCTATAGCCCACCGCCTCTTCGATTATTTGACGGCCATGCGCGCTTGTTATTTCTTTCCATTTTAGGGCAGCTTCTGACCAGAGCCTCCCATCAAGACGAGACCTCAAATGACTGTACCCATTCTCGACGCCCATAGCCCCCGAACGCTTCTCCCAACCCTCATGGACCAGCATAGCCCACCGCCTCAGACTATTTCACGCGCTGCGCTACTGGCATTTCTTTCCATTTTAGGCAGGCTTTGACTGAGCTCCCATCAAGCACACGAGGACACCTACAAGACTGTACCCATTTCCGACGCCTGTAACCCCAGAACCCTCCCCAACCCCCGCCGACCAGGCTATAGCCCACCGCCTCATGACTGCTTCACGCTACTAAGTACGCTGGTATTTCTTGCCATTTTAGGCAGGCCTCTAACTCAGAGCCTCCCATTGGCACACGAGGTGCCTCAAAAGACTGACCTACCATTACCAGAACCCCTTAAACCCCATCGCCAACCCTCATGGGACCAAAGGCTATAGCCCACCGGCTGGTGATTATTTCACGCGCTGCCGCTTTTTTTTTTATTTTAGGCAGTGCCTCTCAGTAGCTCACATCAAGCACACGAGCACCCTCGAAAAGACTGACCCATTTCCATGACCAGAGCCCCTAAACCCTCCCCAACCCCTCATGGGACCAAAGGCTATAGCCCACCGCCCTTGGTGACTATTTCACGCTACAGGCCATGCATTTTTTCCATTTTAGGCAGGTGCCCATGACCGTAGGCCTCCCACGGGCACACGAGGACCCTCAAAAGATCAGACCCATTTCTCATGCACCGAGCCCCTAACGCCCTCCCGACCCCTCTGGGACCCATGCTATAGCCCACCGCCTCAAGGACTATTTCACGCACTGCGCTGGTATGTCTTGCCATTTTAGGGCAGGCCTGATCAGAAGGCCCCACTGGGCACACGAGACCCTCGAAAAGACTATACCCATTTCTGAAGACCAGCCCCTCAACGCTTCTCCCAACCCCTCATGACTCAAGCTATAGCCAACCGCCACGGGGACTATTTCACGCTGCGCCATGGCATTTCTTGCCATTTTAGGGCAGGCTTTTGACCGTAGGCCCCATCACACGAGGACCCTCGAAAAGACTGTACCCATTTCCACGCCTGTGAGCCCCGAACGCCCTCCCAACCCTCATGGACCAGCACATAGCCCACCGCCCTTGACTCATTTCCGCCAGCGCTGCTTAGGTATTTCTTGCCATTTCAGGGCAGGCTTCTGACCGTAGCCTCCGACTGGGCATACGAGGACCGTCGAAAAGGCTGCACCCATTTCTGACGAGCAGAGCCCCCGAATCCCCCTAACCCCTCATGGACCAAAGGCATACAGCCCACCGCCTGGTGACTATTTCCACGCGCTGCACACAGTGCATGTCTTGCACATTTTAGCAGGCTTGATCAGAGCCTCCCATCAAGGCACGAGGACCCTCGTAAAGACTGTACCCATTTCCGAGCACCAGAGCCCCTGAAACCCCTACCCAACCCCTGTGGACCAGCACATAGCCCACCGGCTCATGACTATTTCCCGCGCTGCTCGCGCCGCTTGGAATTTCTTGTTATTTTAGGGCAGGCTCGATCAGTAGCCTGCCACTCACACGAGGACCTCGAAAAGACTGTACCCATTTCCATGAACAGAGTCTCAAACCCCTCCCAACCCCCTCATGGACCAAAGGCTATAGCCCACTGCCTCTTGGCGATTATTTCATGCGCATGCCGCTAGACATTTCTTTTTTCCATTTTAGGGCAGTGCCTGACCGTAGCTCACATCAAGCACACGAGACCCTCGAAAAGACTGTACCCATTTCCGACCACTGAGCCCCCAAACCCCTACCCAACCCTCAGGGACTAAAGGCTATAGCCCACTGCCTGCTGATTATTTCCTGCGCTGTCTCAAGGCCGCTTGAATTTCTGTTATTTTAGGGCAGCCTCGACCGTCAGAGCCTGCACATCGGGCACACGAGGACCTCGAAAAGACTGTACCCATTTCCGGCGACCAGAGCCCCAAACCCCTCTCCAACCCCTGCTGACCAGCATTATAGCCCACCGCCGTGATCATTTCACGCGCTGCGCCGCTTGTATTTTTGTTATTTTAGGGCAGGCCTCTGACCGTAGAGCCTGCCATCAAGGGCACACGAGGATCCTCGAAAAGACTGCACTCCATTTCCGATGACCAGAGCCTCAAACCCCTCCCCAACCCTCATGGGACCAGGCTATAGCCCACCGGCCTCATGACTTTTTCACGCGCTGGCTATTGGGCATTTCTTGCTATTTTAGGGCAGGCTTCTGATCAGTAGCCTCCCATCGGGCACACGAGGACCCTCGAAAAGACTTGTACCCATTTCCGACGCCCAGAGCTCCCCAACGCCTCCCCAACCCCTCATGACCAAAGTTATAGCCCACTGCCTGTGACTATTTCACACAAGGCTGCGCTAGGTATTTCCTGCCATTTTAGGCAGGACTTGACCTTAGCCTCCCATCACACGAGGACCTCGAAAAAGACTGTACCCATTTCCGACGACCAGAGCCCTCAAATCCTCTCCCAACCTCATGACCAAAGGCTATAGCCCACCGCCTTGGCGATTATTTCACGCGCTTGCGCCCGCTTAGACATTTCTTTTCCATTTTAGGCAGGCTTGACCGAGCCTCCCACTGGGAACACGAGGACCCTCGAAAAGATTGTACCCATTTCACACCCAGAGCCCCGAACGCCTCCCTAACCCCCGCTGACTGGGGCACAGCCCACCGCCCTTGATTATTTCACGCGCTATGTTCTCATTTTAGGGCAGGCTTGGCTGTAGCCTCCCATCACGAGGACCTCGTAAAAGACTGTACCATTTCCATGACCGTGAGCCCCCAAACCCCTCCCTAACCCTCATGACCAAAGGCTTATAGCCCACTGCCTCATGATTTTTTTCACGCATGGCGCTGGGCATTTCTTGCCATTTTAGGGCAGGCTTCTGACCGTAGCCTCCCACTGGGCACACGAGGACCCTCGAAAAGACTGTACCCATTTCCGACGCCCAGAGCCCCCGAACGCCCCTCCCCAACCCCCGCGGACCAAAGGCTATAGCCCACCGGCCTCGGTGACTATTTCCCGCGCTGCGCCGCTAGGTATTTCTTGCCATTTTAGGGCAGGACTCTGACCTTAGCCTCCTACTGGGCACACGAGGACCCTCGAAAAGACTGTACCCATTTCTGACGACCAGAGCCCTCGAAATCCCCTCCCTAACCCCCGCGGACCAAAGGCTATAGCCCACCGGCCCATGATTATTTCACGCGGCTACCGCTAGACATTTCTTTCCATTTTAGGGCAGGCTTCTGACCGTAGCCTCCCACTGGGAACACGAGGACCCTCGAAAAGACTGTACCCATTTCCGACACCCAGAGCCCCCGAACGCCCCTCCCTAACCCCCGCGGACCAAAGGCTATAGCCCACCGGCCTCGGTGACTATTTCACGCGCTGCGCCGCTGTGCATGTCTTGCCATTTTAGGGCAGGCCTCTGACCGTAGCCTGCCACTGGGCACACGACGACCCTCGAAAAGACTGTACCCATTTCCGATGACCAGAGCCCCCGAAACCCCCTCCCCAACCCCCGCGGACCAAAGGCTATAGCCCACCGGCCTCGGCGACTATTTCACGCGCTGCGCCGCTGGGTATTTCTTGCTATTTTAGGGCAGGCTTCTGACCGTAGCCTCCCACTGGGCACACGAGGACCCTCGAAAAGACTGTACCCATTTCCGACGACTGTGAGCCCCGAACGCCTTCTCCCAACCCTCATGACCAGCTATAGCCCACCGCCTCGGCGATTATTTCACGCGGCGCTGGGCATGTCTTGCCATTTTAGGGCAGGGTTCTGACCGTACCCTTCCACGCGAGGGCCCTCGAAAAGACTGTACCCATTTCTGACGACCAGAGCCCCTTAAACCCCCTCGCCAACCCCCGCGAACCAAAGGCTATAGCCCACCGGCCTCGTTGACTATTTGACGCGCTGCGCCGCTGGGTATTTCTTGCCATTTTAGGGCAGGCTTCTGACAGAGCCTCCCCACTGGGCACACTAGGACCCACAAAATGACTGTACCCATTTCTCACTCCCAGAGCCCCCGAACGCCCCTCCCCAACCCCTCAAGGACCAAAGGCACATAGCCCACCGGCCCCTGACTTTTTCACGCCACACTGGCCAGCATTTCTTGCCATTTTAAGGCAGGCTTCGATCAGAGCCTCCCCACTGGGCACACGAGGACCCTCGAAAAGACTGTACCCAGTTTCGACGCCCAGAGCCCCGAATGCCCCTTCCCCAACCTCGGACCATATTATAGCCCACCGCCCTTGGTGACTATTTCCGCTACAGCCGCTAGGGTATTTCTTGCCATTTTAGGTGTGACTGACCTTAGCCTCCCATCAAGGGCACACGAGGACCTCGAAAAGACTGTACCCATTTCACGACTGTGAGACCTCGAATCCTCCCTAACCCTCAAGGACCAAAGGCTATAGCCCACCGCCTCGGCGATTATTTCACGCTGGCCATGCCGCTAGACATTTCTTTCCATTTTAGGGCAGTGCTCGACCTTAGCCTCCCATCGGGCACACACGAGTACCCTCGAAAAGACTGTACCCATTTCCTGACGCACTGAGCCCTCGAAATCCTCTCCTAACCCCCTGGACCAAAGGCTATAGCCCACCGCCCTTGCTGATTATTTCACGCCATGCCTGCTAGACATTTCTTTCCATTTTAGGGCAGGCTTCTGACCGTAGCCTCCCACTGGGAACACGAGGACCCTCAAAAAGACTGTACCCATTTCCGACACCCAGAGCCCCCGACGACCCTCCCTAACCCTCATGACCAAAGGCTTATAGCCCACCGCCTGTGACTATTTCACGCGCTGCGCCGCTGTGCATGTCTTGCCATTTTAGGGCAGGCCTCTGACCGTAGCCTGCCACTGGGCACACGACGACCCTCGAAAAGACTGTACCCATTTCCGATGACCAGAGCCCCCCAAAACCCCCCCCCCACCCCTCATGGACCAGCTATAGCCCACCGCCTCGGCGACTTTTTCCACGCGCGCTGGCTGGGCATTTCTTGCCATTTTAGGGCAGGCTTCTGACCGTAGCCTCCCACTGGGCACACGAGGACCCTCGAAAAGACTGTACCCATTTCCGACGCCCAGAGCCCCCGAACGCCCCTCCCCAACCCCCGCGGACCAAAGGCTATAGCCCACCGGCCTCGGCGACTATTTCACGCGCTGCGCCGCTGGGCATGTCTTGCCATTTTAGGGCAGGGTTCTGACCGTACCCTCCCACTGGGCACGCGAGGGCCCTCGAAAAGACTGTACCCATTTCTGACGACCAGAGCCCCTTAAACCCCCTCGCCAACCCCCGCGAACCAAAGGCTATAGGCCACCGGCCTCGTTGACTATTTGACGCGCTGCGCCGCTGGGTATTTCTTGCCATTTTAGGGCAGGCTTCTGACCGTAGCCTCCCACTGGGCACACGAGGACCCTCGAAAAGACTGTACCCATTTCCGACTCCCAGAGCCCCCGAACGCCCCTCCCCAACCCCTCATGGGACCAAAGCACAGCCCACCGGCCCTCGGTGATTATTTCCGCGCTGCCGCTAGGTATTTTTGCCATTTTAGTGTGACTGACCTTAGCCTCCCATCGGGCACACGAGGACCCTCGAAAAGATCAGACTCCATTTCTGACGACCGTAGCCCTCGAATCCCTCCCTAACCCCTCATGGACCAAAGGCTATAGCCCACCGGCCCTTGGTGGATTATTTCACGCGGCGCTACACTGCATGTCTTGTTATTTTAGGGCAGGCTCGATCAGAGCCTCCCACTGGGCACACGAGGACCCTCAAAAGACTGTACCCATTTTGACGACCAGAGCCCCTAAACCCCTCCCCAACCTAACCCTCATGGACCAGTACATAGCCCACCGCCCCATGATTATTTCACGCGCCAAGCGCACTGGCATTTCTTGCCATTTTAGGGCAGGCTTGGTCAGAGCCTCCCATCACACGAGGACCCTCGAATGACTGTACCCATTTCCCACGCCTGATCCCCAGAACTTCCTCTCCAACCCTCATGGACCAGCACATATAGCCCACCGCCTCGCGATGACTATTTCACGTGTTGCGCCATGGGCATTTCTTGCCATTTTAGGGCAGTGCCTGATCAGAAGCCTCCCATCGGGCACACGAGGACCTCGAAAAGACTGTACCCACTTCGACGCACTGTGAGCCCCTGAAACCCCTCCCAACCCCTCAGGACCAGTTATATAGCCAACCGCCCTTGACTATTTCACGAGCGCTACTGGCCAGTATTTCTTGTCATTTTGTATGTGCCTCGACCGTAGGCCTCCAACGGGCACACGAGGACCCTCGAAAACACTGCACCCATTTCCGACGCACTGTGAGCCCCTAAACCCCTCCTCAACCCTCATGACCAGTATAGCCCACCGCCCTTGACTATTTCACGCTACTGGGTCACAAGGCTTTTATTTTAGTAAGGTGCTTGACCAGTAGCCTCCCACCTGGGCACACGAGGACCCTCGAAAAGACTGTACCCATTTCGACGCACTGTGAGCCCCTCGAATCCCTCCTAACCCTCAAGGGACTAGCACATAGCCCACCGCCTCATGATTATTTCACGCTGCCTACCGCTTAGACATTTCTTCCATTTTAGGGCAGGCTTGACCTGTAGCCTCCACTGGGAACACGAGACCTCAAAAGACTGTACCCATTTCCGACACCTGAGCCCCGAACGCCTCTCCTAACCCTCATGACCAAAGGCTATAGCCCACCGCCTTGGTGACTATTTCACGCGCTGCCATGTATGTGCATGTCTTGCCATTTTAGGGCAGGCTCGATCAGTAGCCTGCCACCTGGCACACGACGACCTCGAAAAGACTGTACCCATGGCGACCAGAGCCCCCAAACCCCTCCCCAACCCCTCATGGGACCAAAGTATAGCCCACCGGCCTCGGCTGACTTTTTCACGCCATGCGCTGGCATTTCTTGCCATTTTAGGGCAGGCTTGACCAGAGCCTCCCATCGGGCACACGAGACCCTCGAAAAGACTCAGACCCATTTCCACGCCCAGAGCCCCGAACGCCCCTCCCAACCTCATGACCAAAGGCTATAGCCCACCGCCTCGGCGATTATTTCACGCGGCTGGCCACTGGCATGTCTTGCCATTTTAGGCAGTGGTTCTGACTGCATTCTCCCACTGGGCACGCGAGGCCTCTAAAAGACTGTACCCATTTCGACGACTGACCAGAGCCCTTAAACCCCTCGCCAACCCCGCGAACCAGGCTATAGGCCACCGCCTTGTTGACTATTTGACGCGCTGCGCCTTGGGTATTTCACATTTTAGCAGGCTTTCTGACCGTAGCCTCCCACTGGGCACACGAGACCCTCGAAAAGACTGTACCCATTTCCACCCCTGTGAGCCCCCGAACGCCCCTCCCCAACCCCCGCGGACCAAAGGCTATAGCCCACCGGCCTCGGTGACTATTTCCCGCGCTGCGCCGCTAGGTATTTCTTGCCATTTTAGGGCAGGACTCTGACCTTAGCCTCCCATCAAGCACACGAGACCTCGAAAGACTGTACCCATTTCTGACGACTGTGAGCCCTCAATCTCTCTCCTAGCCCCTCATGGGACCAAAGGCTATAGCCCACCGCCTTGGTGATTATTTCACGCGCTGCGCCTGTGCATGTCTTGTTATTTTAGGGCGTGCTTCGATCAGAGCCTCCCACTGGGCACACGAGGACCCTCGAAAAGACTCACCCATTTTTGACGACCAGAGCCCCCTAAACCCCCTCCCCAACCCCCTCGGACCAAAGGCTATAGCCCACTGCCTCATGACTATTTCACGCACTGGCCATTGGCATTTTTGCCATTTTAGTGGCAGGCTTCGGTCAGAGCCTCCCATCACACGAGGACCCTCGAAATGATCACCCATTTCCCGACGCCCAGATCCCTGTAACTTCCTCTCCAACCCGCATGACCAGTTATTATAGCCCACCTGCCTCATGACCATTTCACGTGCGCTCACTGGCATTTCTTGCCATTTTAGGCAGGCCTCACCGTAGCCTCCCACTGGGCACACGAGGACCCTCGAAAAGACTCAGACTCACTGACGACCAGAGCCCCTCAAACCCTCCCAACCCCCCTGTGGACCAGCACATAGCCAACCGCCTTGACTATTTCACGAGCTGCCACTGGTATTTCTTTTGTCATTTTAGTGTGCCTCCGATCAGAGCCTCCAACGGGCACACGAGGACCCTCAAAATACTGTACCCATTTCCGACCACCGTGAGCCCCTAAACCCCTCCCTCAACCCCTCATGACTACAGTATAGCCCACCGCCCTCGTGATTATTTCACGCTACGGGTCAAGGGCGCTTTTGCCATTTTAGTAGTGCTTCGACCGTAGCCTCCCACCGGCACACGAGGACCCTCAAAAGACTGTACCCATTTTCACGAACAGAGCCCCTAAACCCTCCTCAACCCTCAAGGACCAGGCTATAGCCCACCGCCTGTGACTATTTCATGCGCTCATTGGCATTTTTGCCATTTTTAGGTGTGCCTCGACTGCAGACCTCCCATTGGGCACACGAGGACCCTCGAAAAGACTGTACCCATTTCTCACGACCAGAGCCCCCAAAAACACCTCACCAACCCCCGAGGACCAAACGCTATAGCCCACTGCCTCATGACACTTCACGCTGCAATCACTGGCATTTCTTCACATTTTAGTATGTGCTCGTCAGAGCCTCCCATCAAGCACACGAGGACCCTCGAAATGACTGCACCCATTTCCACGCCTGCATCCCTGTAACTTCTCCTTCCAACCCTCATGACCAAAGGCTATAGCCCACCGCCTCGGCTGACCATTTCACGCGCTACACTGGCATTTCTTGCCATTTTAGGCAGTGCCTGACCGTAGCTCCCACCTCGGGCACACGAGGACCTCAAAATACTATGCATTTCCCGACCGACCAGAGCCCCCTAAACCTCCTCCTCAACCTCATGACCAGCTATAGCCCACCGCCCTATGACTATTTCACGCACTGGCATTTTTGCCATTTTAGGCAGGCCTCGACCGTAATCTCCCACTGGGCACACGAGGACCCTCAAAAGACTGTACCCATTTCTGACGCACCGTGAGCCCCTCTGAACCCCTCCCAACCCCTGTGGATCCAGCACATAGCCAACTGCCCTTTGACTATTTCACGGGCCACTGGCATGTCTTGCCATTTTAGTGGTTCTGACCAGCATTCTCCCACTGCACGCGAGGGCCCTCGAAAAGACTGTACCCATTTCGACGACTGAGCCCTTAAACCCCTCGCCAACCCCCGCTGAACTCAAAGGCTATAGGCCACCGCCCTGTTGACTATTTGACGCGCTGCGCCACTGGGTATTTTTGCCATTTTAGGGCAGGCTTGATCAGAAGCCTCCCATCAAGCACGAGACCTCGAAAGACTGTACCCATTTCCGACTCCTGAGCCCCGAACGCCCCTCCCCAACCCTCATGGACAAAGGCATATAGCCCACCGCCTCGTGACTTATTTCACGCTGGCCACTTGGCATTTTTGCCATTTTTAGGCAGGCCTGACTGTAATCTCCCATCGGGCACACGAGGACCTCAAAAGATCAGACCGATTCTCACGCCTGAGCCCCCGAACGCTCCCCAACCCTCATGACCAGTTATAGCCCACTGCCTCGGCGATTATTTCACGCCAAGGCCATTGGCATGTCTTGCCATTTTAGGGCAGTGGTTCTGACCGCATTCTCCCACTGGCACGCGAGGGCCCTCGAAAAGACTGCACCCATTTCGACGACATCAGAGCCCCTTAAACCCCTCGCCAACCCCTCACAACCAGCGCTATAGGCCACCGCCTGTGACTATTTGACGCGCTACTGGTATTTTCTTGCCATTTGTATGTGCCTGACAGAAGCCTCCCACTGGGCACACGAGGACCTCGAAAAGACTGTACCCATTTCTGACTCCTGTGAGCCCCCGAACGCCCCTCCCAACCCTCATGACCAAAGGCTATAGCCCACCGCCTTGACTATTTCCGCTGCGCCGCTAGGGTATTTCTTGCCATTTTAGGGTGACTGACCTTAGCCTCCCATCACACGAGACCTCGAAAGATCAGACCCATTTCGACGCACTGTGAGCCCCTCGAAATCCCTCCCTAACCTCATGGACCAGCATAGCCCACCGCCTCGGTGACTATTTCACGCGCCACGCCTGGCCAGTATGTCTTGTTATTTTAGGGCAGTGCTTCGATCAGAGCCTCCCACTGGGCACACGAGGACCCTCGAAAAGACTGTACCCATTTTTGACGACCAGAGCCCCCGAAACCCCACCCCAACCCCCGCGGCCCAAAGGCAATAGCCCACCGCCATGATTATTTCACGCGCTGCGCCATTGGCATTTCTTGCTATTTTAGTATGTGCTCCGTCAGAGCCTCCCACTGGGCACACGAGGACCTCGAAATGATCAGACCCATTTCGACGCCCAGATCCCAGAACTTCCTCTCCAACCTCATGACCAAAGGTTATAGCCCACCTGCCTCATGACCATTTCACGTGTTGCGCCACTGGCATTTCTTACATTTTAGGGCAGGCTCTGACCAGAGCCTCCATCAAGCACACGAGGACCTCGAAAAGATCAGACCCACTGACGACCAGAGCCCCTGAACCCTCCCAACCCCCGTGGACCAGTACATAGCCAACCGCCCTTTGTGACTATTTTCACGAGCGCCATTGGTATTTCTTGTCATTTTAGGCATGTGCCTCGATCAGAGGCCTCCAACGGGCACACGAGGACCTCAAAATACTGTACCCATTTCCCGACCACTGAGCCCCTAAACCTCCTCAACCCCTCATGACCAGTTATTATAGCCCACCGGCCTCGTGATTATTTCACGCTACTGGGCTGGCTTTTGCTATTTTAGTGTGCTCGATCAGAGCCTCCCATCAAGCACACGAGGACCTCGAAAAGACTCAGACCCATTTTCACGAACAGAGCCCCTTAAACCCCTCCTCAACCCTCATGACCACAGTATAGCCCCACCGCCCTTGACTATTTCATGCGCTCACTGGCATTTTTTGCCATTTTAGGGCAGTGCCTGACTGCATTCCTCCCATTGGGCACACGAGACCCTAAAAGACTGTACCCATTTCTCACGACCAGAGCCCCCGAAACCGCCTCCCCAACCCTGTGGACCAGGCTTATAGCCCACCGCCTTGCTGACACTCTCACGCCACTGCAATCATTGGCATTTCTTGCCATTTTAGTGGCATGTGCCTGTCAGAGCCTCCCATCGGCACACGAGGACCCTCGAAATGACTGTACCCATTTCCCACGCCCATCCCTGTAACTTCCCTCTCCAACCTCAAGGACCAGTATAGCCCACTGCCTCATGACTATTTCACGCCATGCGCCACTGGCATTTCTTGCCATTTTAGGCAGTGCCTGACCGATCAGAGCCTCCCACTGGGCACACGAGGACCCTCAAAAATACTATGCCCATTCTCACTCACTGAGCCCCTAAACCTCCTCCTCAACCCCCGCATGACTGGCTATAGCCCACCTGCCCTTGGTGACTATTTCACGCCATCAGGCCATTGGCATTTTTATTTTAGGCAGGCTCTGACCAGAATCTCCCACCTGGGCACACGAGGACCTCGAAAAGACTGTACCCATTTCGACGACTGAGCCCCTCAAACCCCTCCCAACCCCTGCGGGACCAGTATAGCCAACCGGCCTGTGACTATTTCAATGAGCTGCCACACTGGTATTTCTTGTCATTTTAGGGTGCCTCTGACCAGAGCCCAACGGGCACACGAGGACCCCTCGAAAATACTGTGACCCATTTCACCACAGAGCCCCTAAACCCCTCCTCAACCTCATGACCAGTTATAGCCCACCGCCCTTGACTATTTCACGCTACTGGTCAAGCGCTTATTTTGTATGTGCTCGATCAGTAGCCTCCCATCAAGCACACGAGGACCTCGAAAAGACTGTACCCATTTTCACGAATGTGAGCCCCTAAACCCCTCCTCAACCCCTCATGACTAGGCTATAGCCCACCGGCCCTTGGACTATTTCATGCGCTGCCTCACTGGCATTTTTGCCATTTTAGGCAGTGCCTGACTGCACTCCTCCCATTGGGCACACGAGGACCCTCGAAAAGACTGTACCCATTTCTCACTCACTGTGAGCCCAAACCCCTCCCAACCTGCGCTGACCAGGCTATAGCCCACCGCCCCTATGACTTATTTCACGCTGGCCATTGGCATTTCTTGCCATTTTAGGGCAGGCCTGATCAGAGCCTCCCACTGCACACACGAGGACCCCTCGAAAAGACTGTACCATTTTCGACCACTGTGAGCCCCTAAACCCTCCTCCCAACCCTCATGGACCAAAGGCTATAGCCCACCGCCCCATGACACTCTCACGCGCTATGCGCTGTCAAGCACGCCTTGTTATTTTAGGCAGTGCTTCACCGCAGCTCCCACTGGGCACACGATGACCCTCGAAAACACTGAACCCATTTCTCACGACGACCCGAGCCCTCAAACACCTTCCCCAACCCCGCTGACCAAAGGCTATAGCCCACCGCCCTTCGACTATTTGACGATCATACGCTTGTTATTTCTTTTCCATTTTAGGGCAGCTTCTGACCGTAGCCTCCCACTGATCAGACGAGGACCCTCAAAAGATCACCCATTTCACGACACTGAGCCCCCCAAACCCCTCCCCAACCCCCTGCAGACCAACGCTATAGCCCACCGGCCCTGTGACTATTTCACGCTACTGTGTCATGGGCATTTCTTGTCATTTTAGGGCAGGCCTCTGACTGTAGCCTCCCACGGGCACACGAGACCCTAGAAAAGACTGACCCATTTCCGACGCCTCCCCAAACCTCATGGACCAGCTTATAGCCCACTGCCCATGATTATTCCACCTGCCACGCCACTGGTATTTTGCCATTTTAGGCAGTGCCCCAATCAGAGCCTCCGATCAAGCACACGAGGACCCTCAAAAAGACTGTACCCATTTTCGACGACCAGAGCCCCATAAACCCCCTAACCCCTCATGACCAAAGTTATAGCCCACCGTCTCTACATGATTATTTCACGCTACCGCTACCGCTGGACATTTCTTGCTTATTTTAGGGTGTGCTTCTGATCAGAGCCTCCCACTGGGCACACGAGGACCAAAAGACTGTACCCATTTTGACCAGTTCTTAAACCCTCCCAACCCCCTCGGGACCAGCACAGGCCCACCAGGTGACTATTTCAAGCATGCTAGCATTTCCCTGCAATTTTAGGGCAGTCCTGACTGAGTTCCCACTGGTACAGTGAGGACCCTCGAAAAGACTAGTACCATTTCAGACGCCCAGAGCCCCGAACGCCCCTTCCCCAACCCCTCATGGACCAAGGCTAGCAGCCCACCTGGCTCGTGACTATTTCACGCGCTGCACAGCCATTGGCATTTCTGCATTTTAGTTCAGGCTTCTGATCAGCCTCCCACCGGGCACACGAGGACCCTCGAAAAGACTGTACCCATTTCTACCATCGACCAGATCCTCGAAACACCTTTCCCGTCTCATGGGACCAAAGGTTAGCCACTGCCCGGCTGATTATTTGACGCGCCACTGGCCATACTTCTTGACATTTTAGACGCTCAATCAGAGCCTCCCACCTGGGCACAAGACGACCCTTGAAAGACTGTACCCATTTCGACACTGTAGCCCCGAACGCCCCCTCCCAACCCCCGCTGGACCAAAGTTATAGCCCACCGGCCTCAAGGATTATTTCACGTTGCTGGCCACATGTTCCATTTTAGTATGTGCCTGTCAGAGCCTCCCATCAAGCACACGAGGACCCTCAAATGACTGCAGACCCATTTCCGACGCCTGCATCCCTAACTTCCTCTCCAACCCTCAAGGACCAAAGGCTATAGCCCACCGCTCTCATGACTATTTCACGCGCATTGCCACTGGGTCATTTCTTGCCATTTTAGTACGGGCCTCTGACCGTAGCCTCCCACTGGGCACACGAGGACCTCGAATTGTTGCACCCATTTCATCACCTGTGAGCCCCTCAAACCCCCTCCTCAACCCCTCATGGGACCAAAGGCTATAGCCCACCTGACTTTGTGATTATTTCATGCGCCAAGGCCACTGGTATTTACCATTTTAGGGCAGCTCGCTCAGAGCCTCCCACTGGCACACGAGGACCCTCGAAATGATCAGACCCATTTCCCACGCCCAGATCCCTGTAACTTCCTCTCCAACCTCATGACCAAAGCACATAGCCCACCCACGCGACCATTTTCACGCATTGCCATTGGCATTTCTTGTCATTTTAGGGCAGGCCTCTAATCAGAGCCTCCCATCACACACGAGGACCCTCAAAACATACAGCACTCCATTTCCGACGACCTGTGAGCCCCTTAAACCCCCTCCCTCAACCCCCTCATGACCAAAGTTATAGCCCACCTGCCCCATGATTATTTCACGCACATGCTGGGTATTTCTTTTGCCATTTTAGGTGCAGGCTTCTGTCAGAGCCTCCCACTGGGCACACGAGGACCCTCGAAATGACTGTACCCATTTCCGACGCCCAGATCCCCAGAACTTCCCTCTCCAACCTCATGGACCAAAGGCTATAGCCCACCGCCCCCTATGACCATTTCACGCTACTGCCACTGGCCACAGTTTTCTTATTTAGCAGGCTTCCACCGTAGCCTCCCACCGGGCACACGAGGACCTCAAAATACTGCACCCATTTCCCACTCAGAGCCCCCTAAACCCCTCTTCTCAACCTCATGACAAAGTTATAGCCCACCCGGTGACTATTTCACGCCGTCTGGCTGGCATTTTTGCCATTTTAGGCAGTGCCTCGACCGTAGCCTCCCACCGGGCACACGAGGTCTCAAAAGACTGCTCCCATTTCTGACGACCAGAGCCCCGAAACCCCTCCCAACCCCTGTGGATCAGTACATATCCCACGGCCCTTGACTATTTCACGAGCCACACATTTCTTGTCATTTTAGTACCTCTGATCCAGAGCCTCCAACGGGCACACGAGGACCCTCGAAAAGATCCAGACCCATTTTCGACCCACCAGAGCCCCTAAACCCCTCCTCAACCCCTCATGACCAAAGCACAGCCCACCGGCCTTGGTGACTATTTCACGCGCTGCCCTCACTGGCATTTTGCCATTTTAGGGCAGGCCTCGACAAGAACTCCCACTGGGCACACGAGACCCTCGAAAAGACTGCACCCATTTCTCGACCACCAGAGCCCCTCGAAACCCCTCCCCAACCCTCAAGGGACCAGCACATAGCCCACTGCCTGGTGATTATTTCACGCTACTAGCCGGGCATTTCTTGCCATTTTAGGGCAGGCCTCTGACCGTAGCCTCCCACTGGGTACACGAGGACCCTCGAAAAGACTTTACCCATTTTCGACGACCAGAGCCCCCTAAATCCCCTCCCCAACCCTCGCGGACCAAAGGCTATAGCCCACCGCCTTGACACTCTACGCTGGCGCCGGGCACGTTTTGTTATTTTAGGCAGGCTTCTGACCGCAGCCTCCCATCAAGCACACGAGAACCCTCGAAGGCTGTACCCATTCCCCACCACTGTAACCCCGAAACACCTTCCCCAACCCCCATGGACCAAACGCTATAGCCCAATCGGGTCTCTATGATTATTTCACGCTACGCTACTGCTGGACATTTCTTGCCATTTTAGGGCAGGCTTGACCGAGCCTCCCATCAAGCACACGAGGACCCTCGAAAAGATCACCCATTTCCCACACCTGCATCCCTGTAACTTCCTCTCCAACCCTCATGACCAGCATATATAGCCCAATCGCCCCATGACCATTTCATCGCCGGCTGGCTTGGGCATTTCTTGCCATTTTAGTGCCTCTGACCGAGCCTCCCACCGGGCACACGAGACCCCTCAAAATACTGCACCCATTTCCACGACACCAGAGTCCCCTAAACCCCTTCTCAACCCCTCATGACAAAGGCTATAGCCCACTGCCCTTGTGACTATTTCACGCTGTCTGGCTGGCATTTTTGCCATTTTAGGGCAGGCCTCTGACCGTAGCCTCCCACTGGGCACACGACGTCCCTCGAAAAGACTGCTCCCATTTCTCGACGACTCAGCCCCTCAAACCCCTCCCCAACCCCTGTGGACCAGTTACATCCCACCGCCCCTGTGACTATTTCACGAGCCGGCCATTGGTATTTCTTGTCATTTTAGTGTGCCTCGATCAGAGCCTCCAACGGGCACACGAGGACCCTCGAAACGACTGTACCCATTTTCGACCCACTGTGAGCCCCCTAAACCCCTCCTCAACCCCCCTGACCAGGTTATAGCCCACCTGCCCTATGACTATTTCACGCCTGTCTCACTGGCATTTTTGCCATTTTAGGGCAGGCCTCCTGACAAGAACTCCCACTGGCACACGAGGACCCTCGAAGACTGCACCCATTTCTCGACTACCAGAGCCCTCGAAACCCCCTCTCCCAACCCCCTGGACCAGTTATATAGCCCACTGCCCTCGGTGACTATTTCACGTTGCCATTGGGCATTTCTTGCCATTTTAGGGTAGGCTTCTGACCGTATCCTCCCACTGCGTACACGATGACCCTCGAAAAGACTTTACCCATTTTCGACGCACTGTGAGCCCCTAAATCCCCTCCCCAACCCTCAAGGGACCAGTTATTATAGCCCACCTGCCCCATGACACTTCACGCGCTACCATTGGCACGCCTTGCCATTTTAGGGCAGCCTGACCGCAGCCTCCCATCAAGCACACGAGGACCCTCGAAAAGGCTGTACCCATTTCAGACGACCAGAACCCCCGAAACACCTTCCCCAACCCCCGCGGACCAAACGCTATAGCCCACCGGTCTCATGATTATTTCACGCGCTGCCACGCTGACATTTCTTTATTTGTAGCAGTGCTTCCCGATCAGAGCCTCCCACTGGGCACACGAGACCCCTCGAAAAGACTCAGACCCATTTTTGACGACTGAGCCCCTTAAACCCTCCCCAACCCCGGGACCAAAGGCTATAGCCCACCAGCCTTTTGGTGACTATTTCCCTGGCTACTGGGCTGGCATTTCCTGCAATTTTAGGGCAGGCCTCTGACCGTAGCCTCCCACTGGGTACAGGAGGACCCTCGAAAAGACTATACCCATTTCAGACGCCCAGAGCCCCCGAACGCCCCTCCCCAACCCCCGCGGACCAAAGGCTATAGCCCACCGGGCTCGGTGACTATTTCACGCGCTGCGCCGCTGGGCATTTCTTGGCATTTTAGTTCAGGCTTCTGACCGTAGCCTCCCACTGGGCACACGAGGACCCTCGAAAAGACTGTACCCATTTCTGACGACCAGATCCCTCGAAACACCTTCCCCAGCCCCTCATGGGACCAGCACAGGCTCACCGGCCTCATGACTATTTGACGCGCTGCTACCGCTTGGCATTTCTTGACATTTTAGGATGTGCTTGACCGAGCCTCCCACCGGGCACAAGACGACCTTGAAAAGATCACCCATTTCTCGACGACCACTGAGCCCCCGAACGCCCCTCCCAACCCCTCATGACCAAAGGCTATAGCCCAATCGCCTGGCATGATTATTTCACGTTGCTATACATTGGCATGTCTTGCTATTTTAGTGTGCTTCGTCAGAGCCTCCCATCGGGCACACGAGGACCCTCGAAATGATTGTACCCATTTCGACGCCCATCCCTGAACTTCCTCTCCAACCCTCATGACCAAAGGCTATAGCCCACCGCCTTGCTGACTATTTCATCGCACACGCCATTGGCATTTTCTTGCCATTTTAGTATGTGCCTGACTCAGAGGCTCCCATCAAGCACACGAGGACCTCTAAATTGCTGTACCCACTCACCACTGAGCATTCCCCTAAACCCCTCCTCAACCCCTCATGGGACAGTATTATAGCCCACCTGACTCCTATGATCTATTTCCATGCGTACCATCACTGGTATTTCTACCATTTTCGGCAGCTTCTCAGAGCCTCCCACCTGGGCACACACGAGGACCTCAAATGACTCAGACCCATTTCCCGACGCCTGCATCCCCTTAACTTCCTCTCCAACCCTCATGGACCAAAGCACATAGCCCACCGGGCCTCGGCTGACCATTTCACGCACAAGGCCACTGGCATTTCTTGTCATTTTATGTGCCTCTAATCAGAGGCCTCCCATCCGGGCACACGAGGACCCCTCAAAATACTGGTAACCCATCGACGATCAGAGCCCCCTAAACCCCTCCTCAACCTCATGACCAAAGGATTATAGCCCAACCGGGCTGCATGATTATTTCACGTTGCCACAGCTGGGTATTTTTGCCATTTTAGTGCAGGCTTCGTCAGAGCCTCCCCATCAAGTACACGAGGACCTCAAATGACTCAGTACCCATTTCCGACGCCTGTATCCCTGCACTCCTCTCCAACCCCTGACCAAAGGCTATAGCCCACCGCCTCTGGGCGACCATTTCACGTTATGCGCTGGCCACTGGCATTTCTGCCATTTTGGGTGGCAGTGCCTCCTGATCAGAGCGCCTCCCAATCGCACACGAGGACCCCTCAAAACATCACTGCACTCCATTTCCTCACGACTCGTGAGCTCCCCTAAACCCCTTCTCAACTCTCATGATATAGCCCACTGCCTCGTGACTATTTCACGCTACTGTCTACTGGCATTTTTTGCTATTTTAGTGTGCCTCTGACCGTAGCCTCCCACTGGCACACACGAGGGACCCTCGAAAGACTGCCCCATTTCCTCGACGACTGTAGCCCCCGAAACCCCTCCCAACCCCTGGTGGGACCAGTATATCCCACCGCCTGGTGACTATTTCACGAAAGTTGCCACTGGAGTATTTTTGTCATTTTAGTGTGCCTCCTGATCAGAGCTCCAACGGGCACACGAGGACCCTCGAAAAGACTGTACCCTATTTTCACCACTGTGAGCCCCTTTAAACCCCTCCTCAACCCCTCAAGGACTAGGCTATAGCCCACCTGCCTTGTGATTATTTCACGCGCTGCCACTTGGCATTTTTGCCATTTTAGGCAAGGTGCCTGACAGAACTCCCACTGGGCACACGAGGACCCTCGAAAAGACTGTACCCATTTCGACTACCAGCTCTCGAAACCCCTCCCCAACCTCATGACCAGTAAAGGCTATAGCCCACCGCCTTGACTATTTCACGCCACACACATGGCATTTCTTGCCATTTTAGGCAGGCCTCGACCGTAGCCTCCCACTGGGTACACGAGGACCCTCGAAAAGACTTTACCCATTTTCGACGCACTGTGAGCCCCCT
Source organism: Citropsis articulata (assembly GCA_030449925.1). Taxonomy (NCBI): domain Eukaryota; kingdom Viridiplantae; phylum Streptophyta; class Magnoliopsida; order Sapindales; family Rutaceae; genus Citropsis; species Citropsis articulata. The sequence goes on along the minus strand of JASUUH010000234.1, from coordinate 533,345 downwards.
AAATCCCTCCCAACCTCATGCGACCAAAGGCTATAGCCCACCGGCCTCGGCGACACTTCACGCTGCTACTGGCACGCCTTGTTATTTTAGGCAGGCTTCTGACCGCAGCCTCCCACTGGCACACGAGGACCCTCGAAAAGGCTGCACCCATTTCCGACCACTGTAACCCCCAAACACCTTCCCAACCCTCATGACCAAACGCTATAGCCCACCGCCTCTTCGACTATTTGACGCACGCTGCCCACTTGGCATTTCTTTTCCATTTTAGGCAGCTTCTGACCCAGAGCCACCCACTGATCACACGAGGATCCTCGAAAACATCAGACCCATTTCTCGACGACCAGAGCTCCTCAAACCCCTCCCAACCCCGCAGACTGGGTATAGCCCACCGGCCTCGTGACTATTTCACGTGCGCCACTGGCATTTCTTGTCATTTTAGGCAGGCCTCTGATCAGTAGCTCTCCCACGGGCACACGAGGACCCTAGAAAGACTGTACCCATTTCCACGCCCCTCCCCAACCCCTCATGGACCAAAGGCTATAGCCCACCGGCCTCATGATTATTCCACTCGCTACGCCACCGGTATTTCCTGCCATTTTGTGAAGACCCAACCAGAGCCTCCCATCAAGGCACACGAGGACCCTCAAAAGATCACCCATTTTCGACTCAGAGCCCCCTAAACCCCCAACCCCAAGGACCAGTTATAGCCCACCGTCTCGGCGATTATTTCACGCTACTGGCTGGACATTTCTTGTTATTTTAGGGCAGTGCTTCTGACCGTAGCCTCCCACTGGGCACACGAGGACCCCTCGAAAGATCAGACCATTTTTGACGACCAGAGTCTCTTAAACCCCTCCCAACCCCGGGACCAAAGGCTATAGCCCACCAAATTTCTGTGACTATTTCACGCTATGCGCTACTGGCATTTCCTCGTAATTTAGGGCAGGCCTCTGACAGTAGCCTCCCACTAGCTGCACGAGTTACCTCGAAATGACTGTACCCATTTCAGACGCCTGAGCCCCCGAACGCCTGTCCCCAACCCCTCATGGACCAAAGGCATATACCCCACTGCCTCGGTGACTATTTCCTGCTGCGTCACTGGCATTTCCAGCAATTTTAGTGGCAGGCCTGACTGTAGCCTCCCACCTGGGTACACGAGACCTCGAAAAGACTATACCCATTTCAGACGCCCAGAGCCCTCTTTAACGCCCCTCCCACCCCCTCATGGGACCAGTTATTATAGCCCACCGCCTCGGTGACTATTTCACGCACAAGGCCACTGGGCATTTCTTGCCATTTTAGTTCAGTGCTTCTGACCGTAACCTCCCATAGGCCACACGAGGACCCTCGAAAAGACCAGACCCATTTCTGACGACCAGATCCTCAAACACCTTCCCCAGCCTTTCATGGACTGGGGCACAGTCTGCACGCCATGGATTATTTGACGCACTACTGGCTACATTTCTTGACATTTTAGGACAGTGCTTCTGACCAGAGCCTCCCACTCCGGGCACAAGACGACCTCAAAAGACTGTACCCATTTCGACGACCAGAGCCCCCAACGCCCCCTCCCAACCCCTCATGACCAGGCTATAGCCCAACGGCCTCATGGGATTATTTCATGCGTTGCGTCACTGGCATGTTCACATTTTAAGGCAGTGCTTGACCGCAGCCTTCCATCAAGCACGAGGACCCTCGAAAATACTGACCCATTTCCAAGACCAGAGCCCCTAAACCCTCCTCAACCCCCGCTGACCAAAGCATAGCCCACCCGCCTCAGTGACTATTTCACGCGCTGCGCCGTGGCATTTTTTGCCATTTTAGGGCAGGCTCTGACCGTAGCCTCCCACTGGGCACACGAGGCCCCTCGAAAAGACTTTTACCCATTTCTCGACCACCAGAGCCCCCGAAACCCCCTCCCCAACCCCCGGACCATTATTATAGGCCACCGCCCTTGACTATTTCACGCTGCCACCGGGCATTTCTTGTCATTTTAGGGCAGTGCCTCTGATCAGAGCCTCCATGGCACACGAGGACCTCGAAAAGACTGCACTCCATTTTCACGACCAGAGCCCCTAAACCCTCCCCAACCCCTCATGGACCAAAGGCTTATAGCCCACTGCCCTGGCATGACTATTTCATCGCCATGGCCATGGCATTTCTTGCCATTTTAGGGCAGGCCTGACCGTAGCCTCCCACTGGGCACACGAGGACCCCTCGAAAATACTGCACCCATTTCCACCACCAGAGCCCCCCTAAACCCCTCCTCAACCCTCATGGACCAAAGGCTATAGCCCACCAGCCTCAAGTGATTACTTCACACGCCATGGGCTGAGCATTTTTGCCATTTTAGGCAGGCCTCTGATCAGCCTCCCATCGGGCACACGAGGACCTCGAAAAGACTGTACCCATTTCGGATGACCAGAGTCTCAAACCCTCCCCCAACCCCCATGGACCAGTTATAGCCCACCAGCCTTCGGACTATTTCACGAGCCCGCTACTGGTATTTCTTGTCATTTTAGGGCAGGCCTCTGACCGTAGCCTCCAACGGGTCACACGAGGACCCTCGAAAAGACTGTACCCATTTTCGACGACCAGAGCCCCCGAAACCCCCTCCTCAACCCCCGCGGACCAAACGCTGCAGCCCACCGGCCTCGGTGACTATTTCCCGCGCTGCGCCGCTGGGCATTTCTTGCCATTTTAGGGCAGGCCTCTGACCATAGCCTCCCACTGGGTACACGAGGACCCTCGAAAAGACTGTACCCATTTCGGATGACCAGAGCCCCTGAAACCCCCTCCCCAACCCCCGTGGACCAAAGGCTATAGCCCACCAGCCTCGGTGACTATTTCACGAGTTACCACTGGTATTTCTTGTCATTTTAGGGCAGCCTCTGATCAGAGCCTCCAACGGGTCACACGAGGACCTCGAAAAGACTGTACCCATTTTCACCACCGTAGCCCCTAACCCTCCTCAACCCCTCATGGACCAAACGCTGCAGCCCACTGCCTTTGGTGATTATTTCCCGGCCACACACTGGCATTTCTTGCCATTTTAGGGCAGGCCTCTGACCATAGCCTCCCACTGGGTACACGAGGACCCTCGAAAAGACTATACCCATTTTCAACCCACTGAGCCCCTAAACCCCTCCCCAACCCTCATGGACCAAAGCACATAGCCCAACGGCCTCATGATTATTTGACGCACATACCGCTTGGCATTTTTGCCATTTTAGGCAGGCTTCACAGCATTCCTCCCATGGCAGACGAGGATCCTTAAAAGATCAGACTCCATTTTCGACGCACCGTGAGCCCCCAAACCCCTTCTCCAACCCCTCATGACCAGCTATAGCCCATCGGCCTCGGTGATTATTTCACGCTGCCGCTAGGCATTTTTACCATTTTAGGTGTGCCTGATCAGACCTCCCCTGGGCACACGAGGACCCTCGAAAGACTGTACCCATTTCCGACGACCAGAGCCCCTCAAACACCCTCCCAACCCCTGTGGACAAAGCTATAGCCCACCGGCCCTTGTGACTATTTCCCGCTGCGCCACTTGGCATGTCTTGCCATTTTAGGGTGTTTCTGACCAGTAGTCTCCCACTGGCAACGACGACCTCAAAAGATCAGACCCATTTTCGACGACCAGAGCCCCTAAACCCCTCCCCAACCCCTGCTGACCATGGCTTATAGCCCACCGGCCCTGTGACTATTTCACGCTGCCACGCCTGGAATTTTTGCATTTTAGGGCAGTGCCTCGACTGCACCTCCCACCGGGCACACGAGGACCCTTGAAAAGATCACCCATTTCAGACGACCAGAGCCCCCAAACCCCTCCCCAACCCCTCATGGACTAAAGGCTATAGCCCACCGCCTCATGATTATTTCACGCGCACGCCATTGGCATTTCTTGTCATTTTAGGGCAGGTGCCTGATCAGAGTCTCCCACGGGCACACAAGGACCCTAGAAAAGACAGACCCATTTCCGACGCCTCCCGACCCTCATGACTAAAGGCTATTGCCCACCGCCTCGGCGATTATTTCACGCTACTGGCCACTGGTATTTCTTGCCATTTTAGACAGTGCCTCGATCAGTAGCCTCCCACTGGGTACACGAGGACCCCTCAAAAGACCAGACCCATTTTGGACACCCAGAGCCCCCGAACTTCCCTCCCAACCTCATGACCAGTAGTAGCCCACCGGGCCTCATGACACTTCACGCTACTGCGCCATTGGCACGTTTTGTTATTTTAGGGCAGGCTTGACCCAGCCTCCCATCCACACGAGGACCCTCGAAAAGACTGTACCCATTTCCGAGGACCAGAGCCCCCGAAACACCTTCCCTAACCCCCGCGGACCAAAGGCTATAGCCCACCGGCCTCTTCGACTATTTGACGCGCTGCGCCGCTTGGCATTTCTTTCCATTTTAGGGCTGCTTCAGACCGTAGCCTCCCACTGGGCACACGAGGACCCTCGAAAAGACTATACCCATTTCTGACGACCAGAGCCCCCGAAACCCCCTCCCCAACCCCCGCAGACCAAAGGCTATAGCCCACCGGCCTCGGTGACTATTTCACGCGCTGCGCCGCTGGGCATTTCTTGTCATTTTAGGGCAGGCCTCTGACCGTAGCCTCCCACGGGGCACACGAGGACCCTAGAAAAGACTGTACCCATTTCCGACGCCCCTCCCCAACCCCCGCGGACCAAAGGCTATAGCCCACCGGCCTCGGCGACTATTCCACTCGCTACGCCACTGGGTATTTCTTGCCATTTTTATGTGCCCAATCAGAGCCTCCCAATCAAGCACACGAGGACCTCTAAAAAGACTGTACCCATTTTCACCACCGAGCCCCCTAAACCCCCCCAACCTCAAGGACCAAACGCTTATAGCCCACCGGTCTCTGATTATTTCACGCCACAAGGCTGGACATTTTCAGGCTTATTTTAGGCAGTGCTTTCCTGATCAGAGCCTCCCACCGGGCACACGACGACCTCGAAAAGACTGTGACCCATTTTTGACGACCAGATCCCTTAAACCCTCCCAACCCCCGGGACCAGGCTATAGCCCACCAGGTGACTATTTCACGCGCCGGCCATTGGCATTTCTGCATTGTGGGCGTGCCTCGATCAGAGCCTCCCACTGGTACACGAGGACCTCGAAAAGATCAGACCCATTTCAGACGCCCAGAGCCCCGAACGCCTCCTCCCAACCCCTCATGGGACCAGCACATAGCCCACCGGCCTCGGTGACTATTTCCCGCGCTGCGCCGCTGGGCATTTCCAGCAATTTTAGGGCAGGCCTCTGACCGTAGCCTCCCATTGGGCACAAGACGACCCTCGAAAAGACTGCACCCATTTCTGACGACCAGAGCCCCCGAACGCCCCTCCCCAACCCCCGCGGACCAAAGGCTATAGCCCACCGGCCTCGGCTACTATTTCACGCGTTGCGCCGCTGGGCATGTCTTGCCATTTTAGGTGTGCTTCCGACCGCAGCCTCCCATCGGGCACACGAGGACCTCAAAAGACTGTACCCATTTCCGACGCACTGTGAGCCCCTCAAACACCTTCCCCAACCCTCAAGGACCAAAGGCTATAGCCCACCGCCTGGCTGATTTGATCCTGACGCCCGCTTGGCATTTCTTGCCATTTTAGGCGTGCTTAGACCAGAGCTTCCAACTGGGACACGAGGACCCTCAAAAGACTGTACCCATTTACTGACAACTGTGAGCCCCTCAAACCCTCCCCAACCCCTCATGACTAGGCTATAGCCACCGGCCTCGGTGACTATTTCACGCGGCCACTGGCATTTCTTGCCATTTTAGGGCAGGCCCTGATCAGAGCCTCCCATCAAGTACGCGAGGACCTCGAAAAGACTGCACCCATTTCTCGACGACCAGCCCCCGAACGCCTCCCCAACCTCATGACCAGCATAGCCCACCGGCCTCGGCGACTATTTCACGCGTTGCGCCGCTGGGCATGTCTTGCCATTTTAGGGCAGGCTTCTGACCGCAGCCTCACACTGGGCACACGAGGACCCTCAAAAAGACTGTACCCATTTCCGACGACCGAGCCCCCGAAACACCTTCCCCAACCCCCGCGGACCAAAGGCTATAGCCCACCGGCCTCGGCGACTATTTGACGCGCTGCGCCTTTAGGCATTTCTTGCCATTTTAGGGCAGGACTCTGACTGTAGCCTCCCACGGGGCACACGAGGACCCTCGAAAAGACTGTACCCATTTCCGACGCCCCTCCCCAACCCCCGCGGACCAAAGGCTATAGCCCACCAGCATCGGCGACTTTTTCACGCGCTGGGCTGCTGGACATTTCTTGCCATTTTAGGGCAGGCTTCTGACCGTAGCCTCCCACTGGGAACACGAGGACCCTCGAAAAGACTGTACCCATTGACGCACTGTGAGCCCCATAAACCCCTCCCAACCCTCATGACTAGTGCTATAGCCACCGCCTGGTGACTATTTCACGCACTACTGGCATTTCTTGCCATTTTAGGGCAGGCCCTGATCAGAGCCTCCCACTGGCACGCGAGGACCTCGAAAAGACTGCACCCATTTCTCGACGACCAGAGCCCCCGAACGCCTCCCAACCCCTCATGACCAAAGGCTATAGCCCACCGCCTCGGGCCGATTATTTGACGCGCCATACCGCTTGGCATTTCTTGCCATTTTAGTATGTGCTTATGACCAGAGCTCCAACCTGGGACACGAGGACCTCAAAAGACTGTACCCATTTCGACGACCAGAGCCCCCGAAACCCCCCACCCCAACCCTCATGGGACTAGCACATAGCCCACCGCCTTGGTGACTATTTCACGCGCTCTGGCATTTCTTGTCATTTTAGGGCAGACTGATCAGAGCCTCCCACGGGCACACGAGACCTCGAAAAGATCAGACCCATTTCCGACGCCTCCCCAACCCTCATGACCAAAGTTATAGCCCACCAAAGCATCGGCGATTTTTCACGCTACTGGCTGCTTGGACATTTCTTGCCATTTTAGTGGTGTGCTTCCTGATCAGTAGCCTCCCACTCGAACACGAGACCTCAAAAGACAGACCCATTTTCACGACTGAGCCCCATAAACCCTCCCCAACCCCTCAAGGACCAGTTATAGCCCACCGGCCCTTGACTATTTCACGAGCTGCGCTACTGGTATTTTTGCCATTTTAGGCTGTGCCTCGACTGTAGCCTCCCACTGGGCACACGAGACCCTCAAAAGACTGTACCCATTTCCGACTGAGCCCCAAACACCCTCCCAACCCCGTGGACCAGCACATAGCCCACCGGCCCCATGACTATTTCCGCTGCCAAGGCTCAGGCATTTCTTGCCATTTTATGGCAGGCCTCGACCGTAGCCTCCCACCGTTACACGAGGACCCTCAAAAACTGTACCCATTTCCGACCACTGTGAGCCCCTAAACCCTCCCCAACCCCTCATGGACCAAAGGCTATAGCCCACCGCCTGCTTGATTATTTCACGCACGCCATTGGGATTTTTGTTATTTTAGGGCAGGCTTCAACTGTAGCCTCCCACTGGCACACGAGGACCCTCAAAAGACTGTACCCATTTTACAAGAGCCCCTAAACCCCCTCCCCAACCCCTCAAGGACCAAAGGCTAGCCCACCGCCTCGTGACTTATTTCACGGCTGCCAGGCTGGCATTTGTTGTCATTTTAGGCAGGCCTCGATCGTAGCCTCCCACGGGCACACGAGACCTCAAAAAGACTGCACCCATTTCCCACGCCCCTCCCCAACCCCGCATGACCAAAGGCTATAGCCCACCAGCATCGGCGACTATTTCACGCGCTGCGCTGCTGGACATTTCTTGCCATTTTAGGGCAGGCTTCTGACCGTAACCTCCCACTGGGCACACGAGGACCCTCGAAAAGACTGTACCCATTTCCGACGATCAGAGCCCCCGAAACACCTTCCCCATCCTCCGCGGACCAAAGGCTATAGCCCACCGGCCTCGGCGACTATTTGACGCGCTGCGCCGCTTGGCATTTCTTGCCATTTTAGGGCATTCTTCTGACCGTAGCCTCCCACTGGGCACACCAGGAGCCTCGAAAAAACTGTACCCATTTCTGACGGCCAGAGCGCCCGAACCCCCACCCCAACCCCCACGGACCAAAGGCTATAGCCCACCGGCCTCGTTGACTATTTCCACACTGGCCATGGCATTTCTTGCCATTTTAGGGCAGGCTTCTGACCGTAGCCTCCCATCACACACGAGGACCTCAAAAGACTGTACCCATTTTCACCACTGAGCACCCTAAACCCCTCCCCAACCCCTCATGACCAAAGGCTATAGCCCACCGCCCTTGTGACTATTTCACGCTGCGCCGCTTGGCATTTCTTGCCATATTTAGGGCAGCCTGACCGTAGCCTCCCACTGGGCACACGAGGATCCTCAAAATGACTGTACCCATTTCCGACGACCAGAGCCCCCGAAACCCCCTCCCCAACCCCCGTGGACCAAAGGCTATAGACCACCGGCCTCGGCGACTATTTCCCGCGCTGCGCCTCTGGGCATTTTTTGTCATTTTAGGGCAGGCCTCTGACCGTAGCCTCCCACTGGGCACACGAGGACCCTCGAAAAGACTGTACCCATTTCCGACGACCAGAGCCCCCGAAACCCCCTCCCCAACCCCCGTGGACCAAAGGCTATAGCCCACCGGCCTCGGCTACTATTTCCCGCGCTGCGCCTCTGGGCATTTTTTGTCATTTTAGGGCATGCCTCTGACCGTGGGCCTCCCACTGGGGACACGAGGACCCTCGATAAGACTGTACCCATTTTCGACGACCAGAGCCCCCTAAACCCCCTCCCCAACCCCCGCGGACAAAAGGCTATAGCCCACCGGCCTCGGCGACTATTTGACGCGCTGCGCCGCTTGGCATTTCTTGCCATTTTAGGGCAGGCTTCTGACCGTAGCCTCCCACTGGGCACACGAGGACCCTCGAAAAGACTGTACCCATTTCCGACGACCAGAGCCCCCGAAACCCCCTCCCCACCGGCCTCGGTGACTATTTCCCGTGCTGCGCCGCTGGGCATTTCTTGCCATTTTAGGGCAGGCGTCTGACCGTAGCCTCCCACTGGCTATACGAGGACGACCGAAAAGACTGTACCCATTTTGGACTACCAGAGCCCCCGAACGTCCCTCCCCAACCCCCGCGGAGCAAAGGCTATAGCCCACCGGCCTCGGTGACTATTTCACGCGCTGCGCCGCTAGGCATGTCTTGCCATTTTAGGGCAGGCTTCTGACTGCATTCCTCCCATCCGGGCACACGAGACCTCGAAAAGACTGCACCCATTCTCACGATCGTGAGCCCCTCAAACACCTTCCCATCCCCTCATGACCAGGCTATAGCCCACCGCCTTGGCGATTATTTGACGCCATCCGCTTGGCATTTCTTGCCATTTTAGGGCAGGCTTCGACTGCACTTCTCCCACTGACACACGAGGACCCTCGAAAAGACTGTACCCATTTCTCGACGACTGAGCTGAACCCCCACCGCAACCCCATGGACCAAAGGCATAGCCCACCGGTGACTATTTCACGCGCCATGGCTGCTGGGCATTTCTTGTCATTTTAGGGCGTGACTGATCAGAGCTCTCCCACTGGGCACACGAGGACCCTCAAAAAGACTGTACCCATTTCCGACGCACAGAGCCCCCCAAACCCCCCCCCCAACCCTCATGGACCAGTATAGCCCACCGGCCCTGGTGGACTATTTCACGAGCTGCGCCATTGGGTATTTTTGCCATTTTAGGGCAGGCCTGACCGAGCCTCCCACTGGGCACACGAGGACCTCAAATGACTGTATTTCCTCACACCCGTGAGCCCCAAACCCCTCCCAACCCTCATGACTATAGCCCACCGGCCTCACTATTTCACGCGCCGCTGGACATTTCTTGCCATTTTAGGGCAGGCTTCTGACCGTAGCCTCCCACTGGGTACACGAGGACCCTCAAAAAGACTGTACCCATTTTCGACACCCAGAGCCCCCGAAACACCTACCCCAACCCCCGCATACCAAAGGCTATAGCCCACCGACCTCGGTGACTATTTCACGCGCTGCGCCGCTGGGCATTTCTTGCCATTTTAGGGCAGGCCTCTGACCATAGCCTCCCACTGGTTACACGAGGACCCTCGAAAAGACTGTACCGATTTCCGACGACCAGAGCCCCCTAAACCCCCTCCCCAACCCCCGCGGACCAAAGGCTATAGCCCACAGGCCTCGTTGACTATTTCCCGCGCTGCGCCGCTGGGGATTTCTTGCCATTTTATGGCAGGCTTGTAACCGTAGCCTCCCACTGGGCACACGAGGACCCTCGAAAAGACTGTACCCATTTTCGACGACAAGAACCCCCTAAACCCCCTCCCCAACCCCCGCGGACCAAAGGCTATAGCCCATCGGCCTCGGTCACTATTTCACGCGCTGCGCCGCTTGGCATTTCTTGCCATTTTAGGGCAGGCTTCTGACCGTAGCCTCCCACTGGGCACACGAGGACCCCCGAGAAGACTGTACCCATTTCCGACGACCAGAGCCCCCGAAACCCCCTCCCCAACCCCCGTGGAGCAAAGGCTATAACCCACCGGCCTCGGCGACTATTTCACGCGTCACTGACATTTTTGCCATTTTAGCAGGCCTGATCAGAGCCTCCCACGGGTACACGAGGACCCTCAAAAGATCAGACCCATTTTCGACACCTGTGAGCCCCTCAAACACCTCCCAACCCCCTGATACCAAAGGCTATAGCCCACCGACCCTGTGACTATTTCACGCTGGCGCTTGGCATTTTTGCCATTTTAGGGCAGTGCCTCGACAGTAGCCTCCCACTGGGCACACGAGGACCCTCAAAAGACTGTACCCATTTCCACGACCACTGAGCCCCAAACCCCTCCCAACCCCTGTGGGACCAGCATTATAGCCCACCGCCTCACTATTATTTCCGGCTACGCCTGGCATTTTTGTCATTTTAGTATGCCTGACCGTGGCCTCCCACTGGGACACGAGGACCCTCGATAAGACTGTACCCATTTTCACGACCAGAGCCCCTAAACCCCTCCCCAACCCCTCATGGGACAAAGGCTATAGCCCACCGCCTGTCGACTATTTGACGCTGCGCTTGGCATTTCTTGCCATTTTAGGCAGGCTTGACCGTAGCCTCCCATCAAGGCACACGAGGACCCTCAAAAGACTCAGACCCTTCCCACGACTGAGCCCTCTGAAACCCCCTCCCAACGCCTCATGACCAAAGGCTATAGCCCACCGCCCTGTGACTATTTCCTGCGCCTGCTGGGCATTTCTTGCCATTTTAGGGCAGGCCCTGAGCCTCCCACGGGCTATACACGAGGATCTAATCAAAAGACTGTACCCATTTTGACTACTGAGCCCCCGAACGTCCCTCCCAACCCCTGGGAGCAAAGGCTATAGCCCACCGCCTGTGACTATTTCACGCGCTGCGCTTAGGCATGTCTTGCCATTTTAGGGCAGGCTTCGACTGCACTCCCACTGGGCACACGAGGACCCTCGAAAAGACTGTACCCATTTCCGACGATCAGAGCCCCCGAAACACCTTCCCCATCCCCCGCGGACCAAAGGCTATAGCCCACCGGCCTCGGCGACTATTTGACGCGCTGCGCCGCTTGGCATTTCTTGCCATTTTAGGGCAGGCTTCTGACTGTACCCTCCCACTGGACACACGAGGACCCTCGAAAAGACTGTACCCATTTCTGACGACCAGAGCGCCGGAACCCCCACCGCAACCTCATGACCAGGCTATAGCCCACTGCCTCGGTGATTATTTCACGCCAAGGCGCTGGGCATTTCTTGTCATTTTAGGGCAGGACTCGATCAGTAGCCTCCCACGGGCACACGAGGACCCTCGAAAAGACTGCACCCATTCCCGACGCCTCCTCCCAACCCCCTCATGGACCAAAGCTTATAGCCCACCAGCATCGGCGATTTTTCACGCTACTGGCTGCTGGACATTTCTTGCCATTTTAGTGGCAGGCTGACCGTAGCCTCCCACCGGGAACACGAGGACCCTCAAAAGACTGACCCATTTTCGACCACCGTGAGCCCCATAAACCCCTCCCAACCTCATGACCACATAGCCCACCGCCTTGTGACTATTTCACGAGCTCACTGGTATTTTTGCCATTTAATACAGGCCTCTGACCGTACCCTCCCACTGGGCGCACGAGGACCCTCAAAATGACTGTACCCATTTCCAATGCCAGAGCCCCCGAGCCCTCCTCCCCAACCCTCGCGGGCCAAAGGCTATAGCCGACCGGCCTCAGTGAATATTTCACATGCTCAAGGCCATTTTTTTGCCATTTTAGGCAGTGCTCAGTAGCCTCCCATTGGGTACACGAGGACCCTCAAAAGACTGTAACCATTTCGATACCCAGTGAGCCCCGAACGCCCTCCCAACCCCGACCAAAGGCTATAGCCCACCGCCTCATGACTATTTCACGCGCTAGCGCTTGGACATTTCTTGCCATTTTAGGCAGGCTTCGACCGAGCCTCCCACTGGGTACACGAGGACCCTCAAAAAGACTGTACCCATTTTCGACACCCAGAGCCCCCGAAACACCTACCCCAACCCCCGCATACCAAAGGCTATAGCCCACCGACCTCGGTGACTATTTCACGCGCTGCGCCGCTGGGGATTTCTTGCCATTTTATGGCAGGCTTGTAACCGTAGCCTCCCACTGGGCACACGAGGACCCTCGAAAAGACTGTACCCATTTTCGACGACAAGAACCCCCTAAACCCCCTCCCCAACCCCCGCGGACCAAAGGCTATAGCCCATCGGCCTCGGTCACTATTTCACGCGCTGCGCCGCTTGGCATTTCTTGCCATTTTAGGGCAGGCTTCTGACCGTAGCCTCCCACTGGGCACACGAGGACCCCCGAGAAGACTGTACCCATTTCCGACGACCAGAGCCCCCGAAACCCCCTCCCCAACCCCCGTGGAGCAAAGGCTATAACCCACCGGCCTCGGCGACTATTTCCCGAGCTGCGCCTCTGGGCATTTTTTGTCATTTTATGGCAGGCCTCTGACCGTAGCCTCCCACTGGGCACACGAGGACCCACGAAAAGACTACCCATTTCCGACGGCCAAAGCCCCCGAAACCCCCTCCCCAACCCCCGCGGACCAAAGGCTATAGCCCACCGGCCTCGGTGACTATTTCCCGTGCTGCGCCGCTGGGTATTTTTTGTCATTTTAGCGCAGGCCTCTGACCGTAGCCTCCCACTGGGCACACGAGGACCCTCGAAGAGACTGTACCCATTTCTGACGGCCAGAGCGCCCGAACCCCCACCCCAACCCCCGCGGACCAAAGGCTATAGCCCACCGGCCTCGGCGACTATTTCACGCTACTGCGCTTGGACATTTCTTCTCATTTTAGGGCAGGCTCTGACCGTAGCCTCCCATCACACACGAGGAACCACGAAAAGACTGAACCCATTTCCGACGACCAGAGCCCCCGAAACACCTTCCCCAAATTTCATGACCAAACGCTTATAGCCTCCGGCTTGGTGACTATTTGACGACTGCGCCCGCTTGGTATTTCTTGCCATTTTAGGGTTGGCTTGACCAGCCTCCCATCGGGCACACGAGGACCCTCGAAAAGACTGTACCCATTTCGACGCACTGAGCCCTCAAACCCCTCCCCAACCCCTCATGACCAAAGGCTATAGCCCACCGCCTTGGATTATTTCACGCTGCGCCGCTGGCATTTCTTGTCATTTTAGGGCAGGCTCTGATCAGAGCCTCCCACGGGCACACGAGGACCTCGAAAAGACTGTACCTGCTTCCGACGCCTCCCAACCCCCGAGGACCAGTTATAGCCCACCGCCTCGGCGATTACTTCACGCTACGGCTGAGCATTTCTTGCCATTTTAGGGCAGTCACAGACCGTAGCCTCCACTGGGCACGCGAGACCCTCAAAAGACTGTACCCATTTCACACCCAGAGCCCCGAACGCCCCTCCCAACCCCTCATGGACAAAGGCTATATAGCCCACCTGCCTCGGCGATTATTTCACGCGCCATGGACATTTCTTGCCATTTTAGGCAGGCTTCGACCGTAGCCTCCCAATGGACACAGGCTGTACCCATTTCCGATGAACAGAGCCCCCCCAACCCCTCCCCAACCTCATGGACCTAGGCTATAGCCCACCGCCTCGATGACTATTTCACGCTGGCGCTGGCATTTCTTGCCATTTTAGGGCAGGCTGTGATCAGTAGCCTCCCATCGGCACGCGAGGACCTCGAAAAGACTGTACCCATTTCCGACACCTGAGCCCCCTTAACGCCACTCCCCAACCCTCATGACCAGGCTATAGCCCACCGCCTCGTGACTATTTCACGCTGTGCCATGGCATGTCTTGCCATTTTAGTGGCTTGACCGTAGCCTCCCACTGGGCACGCGAGGACCCTCGAAAAGACTGTACCCATTTCCGACGACCAGAGCCCCCTAAACCCCCTCCCCAACCCCCGCGGACCAAAGGCTATAGCCCACCGGCCTCGGTGACTATTTCACGCGCTGCGCCGCTAGGCATTTCTTGTCATTTTAGGGCAGGCCTCTGACCGTAGCCTCCCACGGGGCACACGAGGACCCTCGAAAAGACTGTACCCATTTGCGACGCCTCCCAAACCCTCATGGACCAAAGGATATAGCCCACCGCCTCGGCGATTATTTCACGCGCACAAGGCCACTGGCATTTCTTGCCATTTTAGGGCAGGCTTCTGACCGTATCATCCCACTGGCACACGAGGGCCTCGAAAAGACTGTGAACGCCCTCCCAACCCCGCTGACCAAAGGCTATAGCCCAACGGCCCTGTGACTATTTCACGCGCGCTACGGCTGAGCATTTCTTGCCATTTGGGCAGGCCCTGATCAGAGCCTCCCACTGGCACGCGAGGACCTCGAAAAGACTGTACCCATTTCCGACACCTGAGCCCGAACGCACCTCCCCAACCCCGCGGACCAAAGGCTATAGCCCACCGCCTCGCGACTATTTCACGCTACTGTGTCACTGGCATGTCTTGCCATTTTAGTGGCAGCTGACCGTAGCCTCCCATGGGCACGCTGAGGACCTCGAAAAGATCACCCATTTCCGACGACAAGAGCCCCCCAAAACCCCTCACCAACCCTCATGGACTAAAGTTATAGCCCACCGCCTCGTGATTTAACGCCATGCTGCTGGCATTTCTTGTCATTTTAGGGCAGGCCTCTGATCAGAGCCTCCCACGGGCACACGAGGACCCCTCGAGAAGATCAGACTCCATTTCCGACGCCCCTCCCCAACCCCCGCGGACCAAAGGCTATAGCCCACCAGCATCGGCGACTTTTTCACGCGCTGCGCTGCTGGACATTTCTTGCCATTCTAGGGCAGGCTTATGACCGTAGCCTCCCACTGGGAACACGAGGACCCTCGAAAAGACTGTACCCATTTTCGACGACCAGAGCCCCATAAACCCCCTCCCCAACCCCCGCGGACCAAAGGCTATAGCCCACCGGCCTCGGTGACTATTTCACGAGCTGCGCCGCTGGGTATTTTTTGTCATTTTAGGGCAGGCCTCTGACCGTAGCCTCCCACTGGGCACACGAGGACCCTCGAAAAGACTGTACCCATTTCTGACGGCCAGAGCGCCCGAACCCCCACCCCAACCCCCGCGGACCAAAGGCTATAGCCCACCGGCCTCGGCGACTATTTCACGCGCTGCGCCGCTGGACATTTCTTCTCATTTTAGGGCAGGCTTCTGACCGTAGCCTCCCACTGGGCACACGAGGAACCTCGAAAAGACTGAACCCATTTCCGACGACCAGAGCCCCCGAAACACCTTCCCCAGCCCCCGCGGACCAAACGCTATAGCCCTCCGGCGTCGGTGACTATTTGACGCACTGCGCCGCTTGGTATTTCTTGCCATTTTAGGGCAGGCTTCTGACCGTAGCCTCCCACTGGGCACACGAGGACCCTCGAAAAGACTGTACCCATTTCTGACGACCAGAGCCCCCCCAAACCCCACCCCCAACCCCTCATGACCAGTATTATAGCCCACCGCCCTATGACTATTTCACGCGATGCGCTGGGCATTTCTTGTCATTTTAGGGCAGTGCCTCTGATCAGTAGCCTCCCACGGGGCACACGAGTACCCTCTAATAGAATGTACCCATTTCCGACGCCCCTCCCCAACCCCCGAGGACCAAAGGCTATAGCCCACCGGCCTCGGCGACTACTTCACGCCTGCGCCGCTGAGCATTTCTTGCCATTTTAGGGCAATCCCTGACCGTTGCCTCCACTGGGCACGCGAGGACCCTCGAAAAGACTATACCCATTTCCGACGGCCCTCCCCAACCCCCGCGGACCAAAGGATATAGCCCACCGGCCTCGGCGACTATTTCACGCGCTGCGCCGCTGGGCATTTCTTGCCATTTTGTGGTGGCTCTGATCAGATCCTCCCACTGGCACACGAGGGCCCCTCAAAAGACTGTACCCATTTTCGACACCCCCAACGCCCCTCCCAACCCTCATGGACCAGTTATAGCCCACCGCCTCTGACTATTTCACGCCTGGCCACTGAGCATTTCTTGCCATTTTAGGGCTGGCCTCGATCAGAGCCTCCCATCACGCGAGACCCTCGAAAAGAATGTACCCATTTCCGACACCCAGCCCCCAACGCACCTCCCAACCCCTGGACTAAAGGCTATAGCCCACCGCCTCGGCGATTATTTCACTACGCCACGGTCATGGCATGTCTTGTTATTTTAGTATGTGCTTCGACCGTAGCCTCCCACTGGCACGCGAGACCCTCAAAAGACTGTCCATTTATCACGACAAGAGCCCCTAAACCCTCCCCAACCCCTCAAGGACCAAAGCTTTAGCCCACTGCCTCGGTGATTATTTCACGCGTCACTGGTATTTCTTGCTATTTTAGGGCAGGCTTCTGACCGTAGCCTCCCACTGGGCATACTAGGACCCTCGAAAAGGCTGTACCCATTTCCGACGACCAGAGCCCCCTAAACCCCCTCCCCAACCCTCAGGACCAGCATAGCCCACCGGCCTCGTGACTATTTCACGCTGCCACCGCTAGGCATTTCTTGCCATTTTAGGCAGGCCCCGACCGTAGCCTCCCATGGCACGCCAGACCTCAAAAAGACTGTACCCATTTCCGACACCCAGAGCCCCCGAACCCACCACCCCAACCCCTCATGGACCAGCATAGCCCACCGCCTCGTGACGTTTCACGCGCGCTGACATTTTGCCATTTTAAGGCAGGCTTGACCATAGCCTCCCACTGGGACACGAGGACCCTCGAAGGCTGTACCCATTTCCATGACCAGAGCCCTCAAACCCTCCCCCAACCCTCATGGACCAAAGGCTATAGCCCACCGCCTCCATGATTATTTGACGCGCCATTGGCATTTCTTGTTATTTTAGGCAGGCTTGACCGTAGCCTCCCACTGGGCACACGAGGACCCTCAGAAGACTGCACTCCATTTTCGATTACTGTGAGCCCCAAACCCCTCCCAACCCCCAAGGGACTGGGCACATAGCCCACCGCCCTATGACTATTTCACTGTGTCACTGGCATTTATTGCAATTTTAGGGCAGGCCCTGACCGTAGCCTCCCACTGGGCACGCGAGGACCCTCGAAAAGACTGTACCCATTTCCGACACCCAGAGCCCCCGAACGCCACTCCCCAACCCCCGCGGACCAAAGGCTATAGCCCACCGGCCTCGGTGACTATTTCAAGCGCTGTGCCGCTGGGCATGTCTTGCCATTTTAGGGCAGGCTTCTGACCGTAGCCTCCCACTGGGCACGCGAGGACCCTCGAAAAGACTGTACCCATTTCCGACGACCAGAGCCCCCTAAACCCCCTCCCCAACCCCCGCGGACCAAAGGCTATAGCCCACCGGCCTCGGTGACTATTTCACGCGCTGCGCCGCTAGGCATTTCTTGTCATTTTAGGGCAGGCCTCTGACCGTAGCCTCCCACGGGGCACACGAGGACCCTCGAAAAGACTGTACCCATTTCCGACGGCCCTCCCCAACCCCTCATGGACCAAAGGATATAGCCCACGCCTCTGACTGCATTTTTCTTGCCATTTTAGGGGGGCTGTGAGTGCATATCCTCCCCACTGGCACGAGGGCCCCTCGAAAAGACTGAACCCATTTACGTGAGCCCTCAAACACCTTCCCCCCTCTGACCAAACGCTATAGCCTCCCAAGGTGACTTATTTGACGACTGCGCTTGGTATTTCTTGCCATTTTAGGGCAGGCTTCCGACCGTAGCCTCCCACCGGGCACACGAGGACCCTCGAAAAGACTGTACCCATTTCTGACGACCAGAGCCCCAAACCCTCCCCAACCCTCAAGGGACCAGCTATAGCCCACCTGTCTCGGTGACTATTTCACGCGATGCGCCGCTGGGCATTTCTTGTAATTTTAGGGCAGGCCTCTGACCGTAGCCTCCCACGGGGCACACGAGGACCCTCGAAAAGAATGTACCCATTTCTGACGGCCCTCCCCAACCCCCGAGGACCAGCACTATAGCCCACTGCCTCGCGACTATTTCACGCTGGCCACTGAGCATTTCTTGCCATTTTAGGCAGTCCTCTGACTGTTGCCTCCACTGGCACGCGAGGACCCTCGAAGACTGTACCCATTTCCGACACCTGTGAGCCCCCGAACGCCCCTCCCAACCCCTCATGGACCAAAGGCTATAGCCCACCGTCCTCGGGGACTTTTTCACGCGCTGCCCCGTTGGACATTTCTTGCCATTTTAGGGCAGGCTTCTGACCGTAGCCTCCCAATGGGCACACGAGGACCCTAAAAAAGAATGTACCCATTTCCAATGAACAGAGCCCCCCAAACCCCCCCCCAACCTCATGACCAGGCTATAGCCCACCGCCTCGATGACTATTTCACGCTGGCTGGCATTTCTTGCCATTTTAGGGCAGGCTGACAGAGCCTCCAATCGGGCACGCGAGGACCTCGAAAAGACTGTACCCATTTCACACCTGAGCCCCGAACGCCACTCCCAACCCCCAAGGACCAGTATAGCCCACTGCCTTGGGTGACTATTTCAAGCTGCCATTGGGCATGTCTTTTTTAGTGTGCTTCTGACCAGAGCCTCCCATCACGCGAGGACCCTCAAAAGACTGTACCCATTTCACGACTGTGAGCCCCAAACCCCTCCCCAACCCTCATGGACCAAAGGCTTATAGCCCACCGCCTGTGACTATTTCACGCTGCTGCGCCGCTATGCATTTCTTGGCATTTTAGGGCAGGCCTCTGATCAGAGCCTCCCACGGGCACACGAGACCCTCGAAAAGACTGTACCCATTTCCGACGGCCTCCCCAACCCCTCATGGGACCAAAGGATATAGCCCACCGCCTCGATTATTTCACGCTGCGCCGCTGGCATTTTCTTTTGCCATTTTAGGCAGGCTTGACCAGTATCCTCCCACTGGCACACGAGGGCCCTCGAAAGACTGCACCCATTTTCGACACCCGCCCCGAACGCCTCCCAACCCCCTGGACCAAAGGCTATAGCCCACCGGCCTGGTGATTATTTCACGCGCTGCTTGAAAGCATTTCTTGCCATTTTAGGGCTGGCCTGACCGTAGGCCTCCCACTGGGCACGCGAGGACCTCGAAAAGAATATACCCATTTCCGACACCCAGCCCCCGAACGCCTCCCCAACCCCTCATGACCAAAGGCTATAGCCCACCGCCTCATGACTTATTTCACGCTACTGTGTCACTGGCATGTCTTGCCATTTTAGGGCTTCCTGACCGTAGCCTCCCATCACGCGAGGACCCTCGAAAAGACTACCCATTTCCGACGACAAGAGCCCCCTAAACCCCCTCCCTAACCCCTCATGGACCAAAGCTTTAGCCCACCGCCTCGTGACTATTTCACGCGCTTGGTATTTTGTTATTTTGTAGTGCTCGAATCAGCCTCCCACTCATACTAGGACCTCGAAAGACTGTACCCATTTCCGACGCACTGAGCCCCTAAACCCCTCCCCAACCCTCAAGGACTGGCTATAGCCCACCGCCTCGGTGACTATTTCACGCCAAGGCCGCTAGGCATTTCTTGCCATTTTAGGCATGTGCCTCAGTAGCCTCCCACTGGGCACGCCAGGACCCTCGAAAAGACTGTACCCATTTTCGACACCCAGAGCCCCCGAACGCCACTCCCCAACCCCCGCGGACCAAAGGCTATAGCCCACCGGCCTCGGTGACTATTTCAAGCGCTGTGCCGCTGGGCATGTCTTGCCATTTTAGGGCAGGCTTCTGACCGTAGCCTCCCACTGGGCACGCGAGGACCCTCGAAAAGACTGTACCCATTTCCGACGACCAGAGCCCCCCAAACCCCCCCCCCAACCCCGCATGACCAGCACAGCCCACCGGCCTCGGTGACTATTTCACGCGCTGCGCCGCTAGGCATTTCTTGTCATTTTAGGGCAGGCCTCTGACCGTAGCCTCCCACGGGGCACACGAGGACCCTCGAAAAGACTGTACCCATTTCCGACGGCCCTCCCCAACCCCCGCGGACCAAAGGATATAGCCCACCGGCCTCGGCGACTATTTCACGCGCTGCGCCGCTGGGCATTTCTTGCCATTTTAGGGCAGGCTTCTGACCGTATCCTCCCACTGGGCACACGAGGGCCCTCGAAAAGACTGAACCCATTTCCGACGACCAGAGCCCCCGAAACACCTTCCCCAGCCCCCGCGGACCAAACGCTATAGCCCTCCGGCGTTGGTGACTATTTGACGCACTGCGCCGCTTGGTATTTCTTGCCATTTTAGGGCAGGCTTCTGACCGTAGCCTCCCACTGGGCACACGAGGACCCTCGAAAAGACTGTACCCATTTCTGACGACCAGAGCCCCCGAAACCCCCTCCCCACCCCCCGCGGACCAAAGGCTATAGCCCACCGGCCTCGGTGACTATTTCACGCGATGCGCCGCTGGGCATTTCTTGTCATTTTAGGGCAGGCCTCTGACCGTAGCCTCCCACGGGGCACACGAGGACCCTCGAAAAGAATGTACCCATTTCCGACGCCCCTCCCCAACCCCCGAGGACCAAAGGCTATAGCCCACCGGCCTCGGCGACTACTTCACGCCTGCGCCGCTGAGCATTTCTTGCCATTTTAGGGCAGTCCCTGACCGTAGCCTCCACTGGGCACGCGAGGACCCTCGAAAAGACTGTACCCATTTCCGACACCCAGAGCCCCCGAACGCCCCTCCCCAACCCCCGCGGACTGACCAGGCACATAGCCCACTGCCTCCATGATTATTTCACGCGCCGCTGGACATTTCTTGCCATTTTAGGGCAGGCTTCTGACCGTAGCCTCCCAATGGACACACGAGGACCCTCGTTAAGGCTGTACCCATTTCCGATGAACAGAGCCCCCCAAACCCCTCCCCCAACCCCCGCGGACCAAAGGCTATAGCCCACCGGCCTCGGTGACTATTTCAAGCGCTGTGCCGCTGGGCATGTCTTGCCATTTTAGGGCAGGCTTCTGACCGTAGCCTCCCACTGGGCACGCGAGGACCCTCGAAAAGACTGTACCCATTTCCGACGCACTGAGCCCCTAAACCCCTCCCAACCCCTCATGGACCAAAGGCTATAGCCCACCGCCTGTGATTATTTCACGCGCTGCGCTAGGCATTTCTTGTCATTTTAGGCAGGCCTCTGATCAGAGCCTCCCACTTGGCACACGAGGACCCTCGAAAGACTGTACCCATTTCCGACGGCCTCCCCAACCCCCGCTGACCAAAGGATTATTTTTGCGATTATTTCACGCGCCTGGCATTTCTTGCCATTTTAGGCAGGCTTCTGATCAGTATCCTCCCACTCACACGAGGGCCCCTCAAAAGACTGAACCCATTTCCGACGACCAGCCTCAAACACCTTCCCACCCCCTCATGGACCAAACGCTATAGCCTCCCAAGGCAGTGACTATTTGACGCACTGCGCCGCTTGGTATTTCTTGCCATTTTAGGGCAGGCTTCTGACCGTAGCCTCCCACTGGGCACACGAGGACCCTCGAAAAGACTGTACCCATTTCTGACGACCAGAGCCCCCGAAACCCCCTGCCCAACCCCCGCGGACCAAAGGCTATAGCCCACCGGCCTCGGTGACTATTTCACGCGATGCGCCGCTGGGCATTTCTTGTCATTTTAGGGCAGGCCTCTGACCGTAGCCTCCCACGGGGCACACGAGGACCCTCGAAAAGAATGTACCCATTTCCGACGCCCCTCCCCAACCCCCGAGGACCAAAGGCTATAGCCCACCGGCCTCGGCGACTACTTCACGCCTGCGCCGCTGAGCATTTCTTGCCATTTTAGGGCAGTCCCTGACCGTAGCCTCCACTGGGCACGCGAGGACCCTCGAAAAGACTGTACCCATTTCCGACACCCAGAGCCCCCGAACGCCCCTCCCCAACCCCCGCGGACCAAAGGCTATAGCCCACCGGCCTCGGCGACTATTTCACGCGCTGCGCCGCTGGACATTTCTTGCCATTTTAGGGCAGGCTTCTGACCGTAGCCTCCCAATGGACACACGAGGACCCTCGTTAAGGCTGTACCCATTTCCGATGAACAGAGCCCCCCAAACCCCTCCCCCAACCCCCGCGGACCTAAGGCTATAGCCCACCGGCCTCGATGACTATTTCACGCGAAGCGCCGCTGGGCATTTCTTGCCATTTTAGGGCAGGCCGTGACCGTAGCCTCCCACTGGGCACGCGAGGACCCTCGAAAAGACTGTACCCATTTCCGACACCCAGAGCCCCCGAACGCCACTCCCCAACCCTCATGGACCAAAGGCACATAGCCCACCGCCTCGTGACTATTTCACGCTGTGCACTGGGCATGTCTTGCCATTTTAGGTGCCTCGACCGTAGCCTCCCATCGGGCACGCGAGGACCCTCGAAAAGACTGTACCCATTTCCGACGACCGTGAGCCCCTAAACCCTCCCCAACCCTCATGGACCAGGCTATAGCCCACCGCCTCATGATTATTTCACGCGCTGGCTAGGCATTTCTTGTCATTTTAGGGCAGGCCTCGATCAGAGCCTCCCACGGGGCACACGAGGACCCTCGAAAAGACTGTACCCATTTCCGACGGCCCTCCCCAACCCCCGCGGACCAAAGGATATAGCCCACCGGCCTCGGCGACTATTTCACGCGCTGCGCCGCTGGGCATTTCTTGCCATTTTAGGGCAGGCTTCTGATCAGATCTCCCATCTGGCACACGAGGGCCTCGAAAAGACCGTACCCATTTTCGACACCTGCACCTCGAACGCCCTCCCCAACCCCTCATGGACCAAAGGCTATAGCCCACCGCCTTGGTGACTATTTCCACGCGCTGCTGAAAGCATTTCTTGCCATTTTAGGCAGGCCTGACCAGTAGCCTCCCACTGGCACGCGAGACCCTCAAAAGAATGTACCCATTTCCGACACCCAGAGCCCCGAACGCACTCCCCAACCCCCGCTGACCAAAGGCTATAGCCCACCGCCTGATTATTTCACGCTACTGTGCTGGGCATGTCTTGCCATTTTAGGGCAGGCTTCTGACCGTAGCCTCCCACTGGGCACGCGAGGACCCTCGAAAAGACTGTACCCATTTCCGACGACAAGAGCCCCCTAAACCCCCTCCCCAACCCCCGCGGACCAAAAGCTTTAGCCTACCGGCCTCGGTGACTATTTCACGCGCTTCGCCGCTGGGTATTTCTTGCTATTTTAGGGCAGGCTTCTGACCGTAGCCTCCCACTGGGCATACTAGGACCCTCGAAAAGACTGTACCCATTTCCGACGACCAGAGCCCCCGAAACCCCCACCCCAAACCCTCAAGGACCAGCACATAGCCCACCGGCCTCGGTGACTATTTCACGCGCTGCGCCGCTAGGCATTTCTTGCCATTTTAGGGCAGGCCCTGACCGTAGCCTCCCACTGGGCACGCCAGGACCCTCGAAAAGACTGTACCCATTTCCGACACCCAGAGCCCCCGAACGCCCCTCCCCAACCCCCGCGGACCAAAGGCTATAGCCCACCGGCCTCGGTGACTGTTTCACGCGCTGCGTCGCTGGACATTTCTTGCCATTTTAAGGCAGGCTTCTGACCATAGCCTCCCACTGGGGACACGAGGACCCTCGTAAAAACTGTACCCATTTCCGATGACCAGAGCCCTCGAAACCCCCTCCCCAACCCCCGCGGACCAAAGGCTATAGCCCACCGGCCTCGGCGACTATTTGACGCGCTGCGCCGCTGTGCATTTCTTGCCATTTTAGGGCAGGCTTCTGACCGTAGCCTCCCACTGGGCATACTAGGACCCTCGAAAAGACAGTACCCATTTCCGACACCCAGAGCCCCCGAACGCCCCTCCCCAACCCCCGCGGACCAAAGGTTATAGCCCACCGGCCTCGGCGACTATTTCACGCGCTGCGCCGCTGGACATTTCTTGCCATTTTAGGGCAGGCTTCTGACCGTAGCCTCCCAATGGACACACGAGGACCCTCGTTAAGGCTGTACCCATTTCCGATGAACAGAGCCTGCAAACCCTCCCCAACCCCTCATGACTAAGGCTATAGCCCACCGCCTCGATGACTATTTCACGCCAAGCGCTGGGCATTTCTTGCCATTTTAGGCAGGCCGTGACTGAGCTCTCCCATCTGCACGCGAGACCCTCGAAAAGACTGTACCCATTTCCGACACCTGTGAGCCCCCCGAACGCCACTCCCCAACCCCTCATGACCAGCTATAGCCCACCTGCCCTTGTGATTATTTCAGCCAGTCTTGGCATGTCTTGCCATTTTGTGGCAGGCTTCGACCGTGAGCCTCCCCACTGGGCACGCGAGGACCTCGAAAAGACTGACCTCATGTCCCACGACTGAGCCCCTAAACCCCTCCCCCAACCCCTCATGGGACCAGCATAGCCCACCGCCCGGTGATTATTTCACGCGCTGCGCCGCTAGGGCATTTCTTGTCATTTTAGGGCAGGCTCTGACCAGTAGCTCTCCTGACGGGCACACACGAGACCCTCGAAAAGACTCACCATTTCCGACGGCCTCCCCAACCTCATGGACCAGCGATATAGCCCACCGCCTCGGCGATTATTTCACGCGCCAAGGCCATTGGGCATTTCTTGCCATTTTAGTGCAGTGCTTGACCGTGATCCTCCCACTCGGGCACACGAGGGCCCCTCAAAAGACTGTACCCATTTTCACACCTGCACTCAACGCCCTCCCCAACCCCTCAAGGACCAAAGGCTATAGCCCACCGGCCCTTGTGACTATTCGACGCGCTGTTACCGAGCATTTCTTGCCATTTTAGGCGGTGCCCTGACCGTAGCCTCCCAATCGGCACGCGAGGACCCCTCGAAAAGAATGTACCCATTCACACACCAGAGCCCCGAACGACTCTCCCCAACCCCTGCTGACCAGTGCTATAGCCCACTGCCTCCATGATTATTTCACGCTACTGGCATTGGCATGTCTTGCCATTTTAGGGCGGTAAGCTTCGACCGTAGCCTCCCATCAAGCACGCGAGGACCTCGAAAAGACTGTACCCATTTCCACGACAAGAGCCCCTAAACCTCTCCCAACCTCAAGGACTAAAAGCTTTTAGCTCACCGCCCTTGGTGACTATTTCCCCACGCGCTCGCCACTGGTATTTCTGTTATTTTAGTGTGTGCTTCTGACCGTAGCCTCCCATCCGGCATACTAGGACCCTCGAAAAGACTGTACCCACTCACGACCACTGTGAGCCCCCTAAACCCCTCCCCAACCCCTCATGGACTGGGGCACATAGCCCACCTGCCTCGTGACTATTTCACGCCACGCTGGCTAGGGCATTTCTTGCCATTTTAGGGCGTGCCTGACCAGAGCCTCCCACCGGGCACGCCAGACCCTCAAAAGACTGTACCCATTTCAACACCCAGAGCCCCCGAACGCCCTCCCAACCCCCGCATGACCAGCATTATAGCCCACCGCCTTGGTGATGTTTCACGCTGGGCCATGTCAAGGACATTTCTCATTTTAAGGCAAGGTGCTTCTTGACCATAGCCTCCCACTGGGACACGAGAGGACCCTCAGAAACTGTACCCATTTCATGACCAGAGCCCTCAAACCCTCCCAACCCCTCATGGACCAAAGGCTATAGCCCACTGCCTACATTATTTGACGCGGCGCCAGGCATTTCTTGTTATTTTAGGGCAGTGCCTGATCAGTAGCCTCCCACTGGGCATACTAGGACCCTCGAAAAGACTGTACTCCATTTCCGACGCACTGTGAGCCCCCTAAACCCTCCCCAACCCTCATGGGACCAAAGGCTATAGCCCACCGCCTTGGTGACTATTTCACGCGGCTGCGCCGCTTAGGCATTTCTTGCCATTATTTTAGGGCAGGCCCTGACCGTAGTTTCCACCTGGCACGTGAGGACCCTCGAAAAGACTGTACCCATTTCCGACTCCCAGAGCCCCCCAACCCCCCCCCCCCAACCCTCATGGGACTAGCAGGTCAGAGCCCACCGCCTCCGCGATTATTTCCACGTGCTGCGCCGCTGACATTTCTTCCCATTTTAGGTAGGCTTCGACCGTAGCCTCCGACTGGTCACACGAGACCCTCGAAAAGACTGTACCCATTTCCGACGCACTGAGCCCCCAAACACCTTTCCCCAATCCCCTGTGGACCAGCATAGCCCACCGGCCTTGGTGACTATTTGACGCTGGCGCTACCGCTTGGCATTTCTTGCCATTTTAGGGCAGTGCTTGACCAGTAGCCTCCCACTGGGCACACGAGGAACCTTGTAAAGACTGTACCCATTTTCGAGACCGTGAGCCCCCAAACCCTCCCCAACCCTCATGGACCAGGCTTATAGCCCACCGCCCTTGACTATTTCCTCATACTGTCACAAGTATTTATTGCAATTTTAGGCGGTGCCCTGACCAGAGCCTCCCATCGCACGCGAGGACCCTCGAAAAGATTGAACCCATTTCCGACTCCCAGAGCCCCCGAACGCCCCTCCCCAACCCCCGCGGACCAAAGGCTATAGCCCACCGGCCTCGGCGACTATTTCACGTGCTGCGCCGCTGGACATTTCTTCCCATTTTAGGGTAGGCTTCTGACCGTAGCCTCCGACTGGGCACACGAGGATCCTCGAAAAGACTGTACCCATTTCCGACGAGCAGAGCCCCCGAAACACCTTCCCCAACCCCCGTGGACCAAAGGCTATAGCCCACCGGCCTCGGTGACTATTTGACGCGCTGCGCCGCTTGGCATTTCTTGCCATTTTAGGGCAGGCTTCTGACCGTAGCCTCCCACTGGGCACACGAGGACTCTCGTAAAGACTGTACCCATTTTCGATTACCAGAGCCCCCGAAACCCCTCCCCAACCCCCGCGGACCAAAGGCTATAGCCCACTGGCCTCGGTGACTATTTCCCGCGCTGTGCTGCTGGGCATTTCTTGCTATTTTAGGGTAGGCCTCTGACGAGCCTCCCATCGGGCATGTGAGGACCTCGAAAAGACTGTACCCATTTCCGACCACTGAGCCCCCTAAACCCCTCCCCAACCCTCAAGGGACTGTGCTATAGCCTGCCGGCCTCGGTGACTATTTCACGCGCTTCGCCACTGGGCATTTCCTGCCATTTTAGGGGAGGCTTCTGATCGTAGCCTCCCACTGGGCACACTAGGACCCTCGAAAAGACTGTACCCATTTGCGACGACCAAAGCCCCCTAAACCCCCTCCCCAACCCCCGCGGACCAAAGGCTATAGCCCACCGGCCTCGGTGACTATTTCACGCGCTGCGCCGCTGGGAATTTCTTGCCATTTTAGGGCAGGCCCTGACCGTAGCCTCCCACTGGGCACGCGAGGACCCTTGAAAAGACAGTACCCATTTCCGACGCTCCTCCCCAACCCCTCATGACCAGTTATAGCCCACCGCCTCGGCATGATTATTTCACGCCATACCGCTGGCCAATATTTCTTGTTATTTTAGTGGCAGTGCCTGACCGTAGCCTCCCACTGACACACGAGGACCTCATATACTGTACCCATTTCCATGAACAAAGCCCCCAAACCCTCCCCAACCCTCATGACCTAAGGCTATTGCTGCCGGCCTTGGTGACTATTTCACGCCACGTCATGGGCATTTCTTGCCACTTTAAGGCAGGCCCTGACCGTACCCTCCCACTGGGCACGCGAGGACCCTCGAAAAGACTGTACCCATTTCCGACGCCCAGAGCCCCCGAAACCCCCTCCCCAACCCCCCCGGACCAAAGGCTAAAGCCCACTGCCCCATGATTATTTCACGCTACTGCATGTTCATGTTATTTTAGGCATGTGCTTCGACCGTAGCCTCCCACTGGCACGCGAGGACCCTCGAAAAGACTGTACCCATTTCACGACTGTGGCCCCCTAAACCCCTCCCCAACCCTCAAGGACTGTGCTATAGCCTGCCGCCTCTGACTTATTTCACGCTCACTGGTATTTCTGCCATTTTAGGACGCCTGATCGTAGCCTCCCACCGGGCACACTAGGACCCGCTGAAAAGATCTGTACCCATTTCATGACGCACCAGAGCCCCTAAACCCTCCCCAACCCCTCATGACTAGTTATAGCCCACTGCCTTGGATTATTTCACGCCACAAGGCCACTGGCATTTCTTGCCATTTTAGGGCAGGCCCCGACTGTAGCCTCCCACCTGACACACACGAGGACCCTCATATGTACCCATTTCCGATGAACAAAGCCCCCAAACCCCTCCTTAACCTCATGACCTATTATAGCCCACTGCCTCGGTGACTATTTCACGCGCTGCGCCGCTGGGCATTTCTTGCCATTTTAGGGCAGGCCCTGACCGTAGCCTCCCACTGGGCACGCGAGGACCCTCGAAAAGACTGTACCCATTTCCGACACCCAGAGCCCCCCAACGCCCCGCCCCAACCCCCCCGGACCAAAGGCAAAAGCCCACCGGCCGCGGCGACTATTTCACGCACTGCGCCACGGGGCATTTATTGCCATTTTAGGGCAGGCCCTGCCCGTAGCCTCCCACTGGGCACGCAGGGACCCTCGAAAATACTGTACCCATGTCCGACGCCTCCCCAACCCTCATGGACCAGCAAGGCATAGCCCACCGCCTCGGCGATTATTTCACGCTGTCATTGGAATTTCCTGCCATTTGTGGGAGGCTTATGATCAGAGCCTCCCACTGGGCACACTAGGACCCTCGAAAAATCAGTACCCATTTGCGACACTGAGCCCCTAAACCCCTCCCCAACCCTCATGGACCAAAGTTATAGCCCACCGCCTTGGTGACTATTTCACGCTGCGCTGGCATTTCTTGCCATTTTAGGGGTGCTTCGACCGTAGCCTCCCATCTGCACACGAGGGCCTCAAAAGACTGCACTGATTTCATGAACAAAGCCCCCAAACCCCTGCCCCCAACCCCGCTGGGACCTATATTATAGCCCACCGCCTCGTGACTATTTCACACGCCACGTCACTGGCATTTCTTGCCATTTTGGCAGTGCCCTGACTGCACTTCTCCCACTGGCACGCGAGGACCCTCGAAATGACTGTACCCATTTCCGACACCTGAGCCCCGAACGCCCCTCCCCAACCCTCATGGACTAAAGGCTATAGCCCACCGCCTCGGGCGATTATTTATCACTGTGTCACTGGCATGTCTTGCCATTTTAGGGCAGCTTCGATCAGAGCCTCCCACTGGGACGCGAGGACCTCGAAAAGACTGTACCCATTTCCGACGACCAGAGCCCCCTAAACCCCTTCCCCAACCCCCCTGGACTGTGTTATAGCCTGCCGCCCTTGATTATTTCTATTTCACGTCACTGGTATTTCGCCATTTTAGGATAGGCTTGATCGAGCCTCCCACCGGGCACACCAGACCTCAAAAAGACTGTACCCATTTGCGACGACCAGAGCCCCTAAACCCCTCCCCAACCCTCATGGACCAAAGGCTATAGCCCACCGGCCTCGGTGACTATTTCACGCGCTGCGCCGCTGGGCATTTCTTGCCATTTTAGGGCAGGCCCTGACCGTAGCCTCCCACTGGGCACGCGAGGACCCTTGAAAGGACTGAACCCATTTCCGACGCCCCTCCCCAACCCCCGCGGACCAAAGGCTATAGCCCACCGGCCTCGGCGACTATTTCACGCGCTGCGCCGCTGGGCATTTCTTGCCATTTTAGTGTGCTGACTCAGAGCCTCCCACTGGCACACGAGGGCCTCGAAAAGACTGTACCCATTTCATGATGCACTGTGAGCCCCTAAACCCTCCCCAACCTCATGGGACCAGTTATAGCCCACCGCCCTGGTGATTATTTCACGCTGCGCCATTGGGCATTTCTTGCCATTTTAGGCAGGCCCTCGATCAGAGCCTCCCACTGGCACGCGAGGACCTCAAAAAGACTGTACCCATTTCCACGCCCAGAGCCCCGAACGCCCCTCCCCAACCCCTCATGACCAAAGGCTATAGCCCACCGCCTCATGACAATTTCACGCTACATGACGCTGACATTTCTTGTTATTTTATGTGCTTGACCGTAGCCTCCCACGACACACGAGGACCCTTGTTAAGGCTGTACCCATTTCCATGAAAAGCCCCCAAACCCTCCCCAACCCTCATGGACCTATACAGCCCACCGCCTCGGTGACTATTTCACGCCACGTCACTGGCATTTCTTGCCATTTTAAGGCAGTGCCCTGACCAGAGCCTCCCACTGGCACGCGAGGACCTCGAAAATACTGTACCCATTTCACACCCAGCCCGCGAACGCCCCTCCCAACCCCTCATGACCAAAGGCTATAGCCCACCGCCTCGGCGATTATTTCACGCTACTGTGTCACTGGCATTTTCGCCATTTTAGGCAGGCCTGACCAGTAGCCTCCCACTGGGCACGCGAGGACCCTTGAAAAGACTGTACCCATTTCCGACGCCTCAACCCCTCATGGGACCAAAGGCTATAGCCCACCGCCTGGGCGATTATTTCACGCGCGCTGGCCATTGGCATTTCTTGCCATTTTAGGGCAGGCCTCTGACCGTAGCCTCCCACTGGGCACACGAGGACCCTCGAAAAGACTGTACCCATTTGCGATGACCAGAGCCCCCTAAACCCCCTCCCCAACCCCCGCGGACCAAAGGCTATAGCCCACCGGCCTCGGTGACTATTTCACGCGCTGCGCCGCTGGGCATTTCTCGCCATTTTAGGGCAGGCCCTGACCGTAGCCTCCCACTGGGCACGCGAGGACCCTTGAAAAGACTGTACCCATTTCCGACGCCCCTCCCTAACCCCCGCGGACCAAAGGCTATAGCCCACCGGCCTCGGTGACTATTTCACGCGCTGCGCCGCTGGGCATGACATTTATTTTAGGCAAGCTCGATCAGAGCCTCCCATGGCACGCGAGACCCTCGAAAGACTGCACCCATTTCCACGCCCAGAGCCCCTTAACGCCCCCCCAACCCCTCATGACCAAAGGCTATAGCCCACCGCCTCGGCGACAATTTCACGCTATGACGCTGGACATTTCTTGTTATTTTAGGGCAAGGCTTGACCGTAGCCTTCCACTGGACACACGAGGACCCTCATAGACTGTACCCATTTCCGGCGAAAAGCCCCCAAACCCCTCCCCAACCCTCATGGACCTATTATAGCCCACCGCCTGGTGACTATTTCACGCCACGCCACTGGCATTTCTTGCCATTTTGGCAGTGCCTGACAGTAGCCTCCCACTGGCACGCGAGACCTCGAAAAGACTGTACCCATTTCCGACACCCAGAGCTGCGAACGCCCCTCCCAACCCCTCATGACCAAAGGCTATAGCCCACCGCCTCGGGCGATTATTTCACTCACTGTCACTGGCATTTCGCCATTTTAGGGCAGTGCCCTGATCAGAGCTCTCCCACCGGGCACGCGAGGACCCTTGAAAAGACTGTACCCATTTCCGACGCCTCCCCAACCCCTCATGGACCAAAGGCTATAGCCCACCTGCCCGCGATTATTTCACGCCAAGCGCCATTGGCATTTTCCATTTTAGGCAGTGCTTGACCGTAGCCTCCCACCGGGCACACGAGGGCCCTCGAAAAGACTGCACTCCATTTGCAACCCACTGTGAGCCCCTAAACCCCTCCCCAACCCCATGGGACCAGCATAGCCCACTGCCTGGTGATTATTTCAGTGCGTCATTGGCATTTTCGCCATTTTAGGGCAGGCTCTGATCAGAGCCTCTCACTGGGCACGCTGAGGACCCTTTGAAAAGACTGACCCATTTCCGACGCCTCCCTAACCCCTCATGGGACCAAAGGCTATAGCCCACCGCCTGTGACTTATTTCACAAGGCCATGGCATATTTATTGCCATTTTAGGGCAGGCCCCTGACCAGAGCCTCCCACTGGCACGCGAGGACCCTCGAAAAGACTGACCCATTTCACACCTGTGAGCCCCCGAAGGCCCTCCCCATCCCCCGCAGACGAAGTATAGCGACCTGCCTTGGTGATTATTTCACGCATGCCACTGGCATTTCTTGCCATTTTAGGGCAGGCCCTGACCGTAGCCTCCCACTGGGCACGCGAGGACCCTCGAAAAGACTGTACCCATTTGCGACGACCAGAGCCCCCTAAACCCCCTCCCCAACCCCCGCGGACCAAAGGCTATAGCCCACCGGCCTCGGTGACTATTTCACGCGCTGCGCCGCTGGGCATTTCTTGCCATTTTAGTGGCCCCGACCGTAGCCTCCCATCGACACGCGAGGACCTCGAAAAGACTGTACCCATTTGCATACGCACCAGAGCCCCTAAACCCTCCAGAACCTCATGACCAAAGGCTATAGCCCACCGGCCTCGGTGACTATTTCACGCGCTGCGCCGCTGGGCATTTCTTGCCATTTTAGGGCAGGCCCTGACCGTAGCCTCCCACTGGGCACGCGAGGACCCTCGAAAAGACTGTACCCATTTTCGACACCCAGAGCCCCCGAACGCCCCTCCCCAACCCCCGCAGACGAAAGGCTATAGCCCACCGGCCTCGGCGACTATTTCACGCGCTGCGCCGCTGGAAATTTCTTCTCATTTTAGGGTAGGCTTCTGACCGTAGCCTCCGACTGGGCACACGAGGACCCTCGAAAAGACTGTACCCATTTTCGATTACCAGAGCCCCCGAAACCCCCTCCCCAACCCCCGCGGACCAAAGGCTATAGCCCACCGGCCTCGGTGACTGTTTCACGCGCTGCGCCGCTGGACATTTCTTGCCATTTTAGGGCAGGCTTCTAACCGTAGCCTCCCACTGGGCACACGAGGACCCTCGTAAAGACTGTACCCATTTCCGATGACCAGAGCCCCCGAAACCCCCTCCCCAACCCCCGCAGACGAAAGGCTATAGCCCACCGGCCTCGGTGACTATTTCACGCGCGCCATGGCATTTCTTGCCATTTAGGGCAGGCCTCACTGTAGCCTCCCACTGCACGCGAGCAACCTCAAAAAGACTGTACCCATTCAGTACGACCAAAGCCCCTAAACCCTCCCCAACCCCTCATGACCAAAGGCTATAGCCCACCGCCTCGGTGATTATTTCCGCTACTGTGTCACTGGGATTTCTTGTTATTTTAGGCCGGCCTCGACGTAGCCTCCCACTGGCACACGAGACCTCGAAAAGACTGAACCCATTTCACCCACTGAGCCCCTAAACCCCTCCCCACCCCCGCGGACCAAAAGCTATAGCCCACCGGCCTCGGTGACTATTTCACGCGCTGCGCCGCTGAGCATTTCTTGCCATTTTAGGGCAGGCCCTGACCGTAGCCTCCCACTAGGCACGCGAGGACCCTCGAAAAAACTGTACCCATTTTTGACACCCAAAGCCCCCGAACCCCCCACCCCAACCCCCGCGGACCAGCATATAGCCCACTCTGCACGATTTCACGCTCACCAGCATGTCTTCCCATTTTAAGTGCACCCTAGCCTCCCATCAAGGTGCAAGGACCCTCGAAAAGACTGTACCCATTTCCGACGACTGTGAGCCCCTAAACCCTCCCCAACCTCAAGGACCAAAGGCTATATAGCCCACTGCCCGGCGCTTATTTCCTGCCAAGGCCACTGGCATTTCTTGCCATTTTAGGGCAGGCTTCTGTCCAGAGCCTCCCACTCAGTACACGAGGACCCTCGAAAGACTGACCCATTTTCACCACTGAGCCCCTAAACCCCTTCCCAACCCTCAAGGACCAATGGCTATAGCCCACCGCCTCGGTGACTATTTCTGGCCATGCAGCTGGGTATTTCTTGCCATTTTAGGGCAGCCCTCTGACCGTAGCCTCCCACTGGGCACACGAGGACCCTCGAAAAGACTGTACCCATTTCGACGCCCAGAGCCCTCGAACTCCCTCCCAATCCCCTCATGACCAAAGGCTTATAACCCACCGCCTCACTATTTCATGCGCTACATTGGCATGTCTTGCCATTTTAGGCAGGCTTGAAGGCCCCACTGGGCACACGAGGACACCTAAAAAGACTGTACCCATTTCGACCCACTGAGCTCAAACACCTTCCCCAACCCCTCATGGACCAAAGATATAGCCCACCGCCTGATTATTTGACGCGCCACGCCTGCTGGGCTTTTCTTGCAATATTAGGGCCTCGGTCAGAGCCTCCCACTGGGCACACGAGGACCCTCGAAAAGACTGCACCCATTTCTGACACTGAGAGCCCTCAAACCCCTCCCAACCCCTCATGGACTGGCTATAGCCCACCGCCCTCGTGACTATTTCACGCGCTGCGCTGGCATTTCTTGTCATTTTAGGCAGGCTTCACCATAGCCTCCCACCTGGGCACACGACGACCCTCGAAAAGACTGTACTCCATTTCCCACGACCGAGCCCCCAAACACCTTCCCCAACCCCTCATGACCAAAGGCTATAGCCCACCGGCCTCGGTGACTATTTGATGCGCTACGCCGCTTGGCATTTCTTGTCATTTTAGGGCAGGCCTCTGACCGTAGCCTCCCACGGGGCACACGAGGACCCTCGAAAAGACTGTATCCATTTCCGACGCCCCTCCCCAACCCCCGCGGACCAAAGGCTATAGCCCACCGGCCTCAGTGACTATTTCACGAACTGCGCCGCTGGGTATTTTTTGGCATTTTAGGGCAGGCCTCTGACCGTAGCCTCCCACTGGGCACACGAGGACCCTCAAAAAGACTGTACCCATTTTCGATGAACAGAGCCCCCTAAACCCCCTCCCCAACCCCCGCGGACCAAAGGCTATAGCCCACCGGCCTCAGTGACTATTTCACGCACTGCGCCGCTGCGTATTTTTTGGCATTTTAGGGCAGGCCTCTGACCGTAGCCTCCCACTGGGCACACGAGGACCCTCGAAAAGACTGTATGCATTTTCGATGACCAGAGCTCCCGAAACCCCCTCCCCAACCCCCGCGGACCAAAGGCTATACCCACCGGCCTCGGTGACTATTTCCTGGCTGCTCTGGCATTTCTTCCATTTGTGGTAAGCTCTGACCTTAGCCTCCCACTGGGTACACGAGGACCCTCGAAAAGACTGTACCCATTTCGGACGCCCAGAGCCCTCGAACTCCCCTCCCCAACCCTCATGGACCAGCATTATAACCCACCGGCTCTGACTATTTCACGCGCAGATGGGCATGTCGTGCCATTTTAGGGAAGGCTTCAGACCATAGCCTCCCACTGGGCACACGAGGACACTGAAAAGACGGTACCCATTTCTGACGCAGAGCCCCGAAGACCTTTCCCAACCTCATGACTGCTATAGCCCACTGCCTCGCGATTATTTGACGCGCTGCCACGCCTGGGATTTCTTGCCATTTTAGGGCAGGCTTGTCAGAGCCTCCCACTGGGCACACGAAGACCCTCGAAAAGACTGCACTCCATTTCTGACGACACCAGAGCCCTCGAAACCCCTCCCAACCTCATGACCAAAGGCTATAGCCCACTGCCTGGTGACTATTTCACGCGCTGCCTGGCTTGTGCATTTCTGTCATTTTAGGGCAGGCCTCTCACCAGAGCCTCCCACGGGCAGACGCGGACCCTCGAAATGACTGTACCCATTTCCGACGCCTCTGCCCAACCCCCGCGGACCAAAGGCTATAGCCCACTGCCTCATGATTATTTCACGCGCTACTGGACATTTTCTTGCCATTTTAGGGCAGGCTTCTAACCGTAATCTCCCACCGGGCACACGAGGACCTCATAAAGATCAGACCATTTCCGACGGCCAGAGCCCCAAACCCTCCCAACCTCATGGACCAAAGGCTATACCCACCGGCCTCAGTGACTATTTCCCGTGCTGCGCCGCTGGGCATTTCTTGCCATTTTAGGGCAGGCCTCTGACCGTAGCCTCCCACTGGGCAAACGAGGTCCCTCGAAAAGCCTGTACCCATTTCCGACGCCCAGAGCCCCCGAACGCCCCTCCCCAACCCTCGCGGACCAAAGGCTATAGCCTACCGGCCTCGGTGACTATTTTACGCGCTGCGCCGCTGGGCATGTCTTGCCATTTTAGGGCAGGCTTCTGACCATAGCCTCCCACTGGGCACACGACGACCCTCGAAAAGACTGTACCCATTTCTGACGACCAGAGCCCCTGAAACACCTTCCCCAACCCCCGCGGACCAAAGGCTATAGCCCACCGGCCTCGGTGACTATTTGATGCGCTACGCCGCTTGGCATTTCTTGTCATTTTAGGGCAGGCCTCTGACCGTAGCCTCCCACGGGGCACACGAGGACCCTCGAAAAGACTGTATCCATTTCCGACGCCCCTCCCCAACCCCCGCAGAACAAAGGCTATAGCCCACCGACCTCGGCGACTATTTCACGCGCTGCGCCGCTGGGCATTTCTTGCCATTTTAGGGCAGGCCCTGACCGTAGCCTCCCACTGGGCACGCGAGAACCCTCGAAAAGACTGTACCATTTCCGACACCCAGAGCCCCCGAAGGCCCCTCCCCAACCCCCGAGGGCCAAAGGCTATAGCCCACCGGCCTCGGCGACTATTTCATGCGCTGTGCCGCTGGACATTTCTTGCCATTTTAGGGCAGGCTTCTAACCGTAATCTCCCACTGGACACACGAGGACCCTCGAAAAGACTGTACCCATTTCCGACGACCAGAGCCCCCGAAACCCCCTCCCCAACCCCTGCGGACCAAAGGCTATACCCACCGGCCTCAGTGACTATTTCCCGTGCTGCGCCGCTGGGCATTTCTTCCCAATTTAGGGCAGGCCTCTGACCGTAGCCTCCCACTGGGCACACGAGGACCCTCGAAAAGACTGTACCCATTTTCGTTGACCAGAGCCCCCGAAACCCCCTCCCCAACCACCGCGGACCAAAGGCTATAGCCCACCGGCCTCTGCGACTATTTCACACGCGCTGGCATTTCTGCCATTTTAGGCAGGCTCTGACCGTAGCCTCCCACCGGGCACACGAGGACCCTCAAAAGACTGCACCCATTTTCGACGCCTGTGAGCCCCCGAACGCCGCCTCCCAACCATCGCCGACCAAAGGCTATAGCCCACTGCCCCCATGATTATTTCACGCTGCCCGCTAGACATTTCTTGCCATTTTAGGCAGGCTTTAACCTTAGCCTCCCATCGGGCACACACGAGGACCCTCGAAAAGATCAGACTCCATTTCCACGACCAGAGCCCCGAAACCCCTCCCAACCCCTCATGGACCAAAGGCTATACCCACCGCCTCAGTGACTATTTCCGTGCTGCGCCTGCTGGCATTTCTTCCCAATTTAGGCAGGCCTCTGACCGTAGCCTCCCACTGGGAACACGAGGACACTCGTAAAGTCAGTACCCCTTTACGATGACCAGAGCCCTTAACTTCCTTCTCAACCCCAGCTGACCAAAGGCTATAGCCCATGTGCCCCATGACAATTTCACGCGATGAGCCGCTTGGCATGTCTTGCCATTTTAGGGCAGGCTTCTGACCGTAGCCTCCCACTGGGCGCACGAGGACCCTCGAAAAGACTGTACCTATTTTCGCCGACCATAGCCCCCGAAACCCCCTCCCCAACCCCCGCGGACCAAAGGCTATATCCCACTGCCCCATGGATTATTTCACGCTGCTGCCTGCTGGCATTTCTTGCCATTTTAGGGCAGGCCTCTGACCGTGGTCTCCCACTGGGAACACGAGGACCCTCGAAAAGACTGTACCCATTTCCTATGCCCAGAGCCCCCGAACGCCCCTCCCCAACTCCCGCCGACCAAAGGCTATAGCCCACCGGCCTCGGCTACTATTTCACGCGCTGTGTCAAGTATGTCTTGCCATTTTAGGCAGTGCCTCGACCGTAGCCTCCCACTGGGCACACGAGGACCCTCAAAAGACTGCACCATTTCCGACGCCCAAAGCCCTCAACGCCGCCTCCCAACCTCATGGACCAAAGGCTATAGCCCACCGCCTCATGATTATTTCACGCGGCCATTGGACATTTCTTGCCATTTTAGGGCAGGCTTCTGACCAGGCTCTCCCATCGCACTAGACCTCGAAAAGACTGTACCCATTTCCGACGACTCAGAGCCTCCAAACACCTCCCAACCCCCACGGACCAGCACATAGCCCACCGGCCTCGGTGACCATTTCACGCGCTGCGCCGCTGGGTATTTCTTATCATTTTAAGGCAGGCTTCTGACCGTAGCCTCCCACTGGGCACACGAGGACCCTCGAAAAGACTGTACCAATTTCCGACAACCAGAGCCCCCAAACCCCCTCCCCAATCCCCGCAGACCAAAGGCTATAGCCCACCGGCCTCGTTACTATTTTATGCGCAGGTCACTGGTATTTCTTTTGCCATTTTAGGTAGGCTTGATCAGATCCTCCCACCGGGCACACTAGGACCCTTGAAAAGATTGTACCCATTTTCGACTGTGAGCCCCCTAAACCCTCCCCAACCCCCTCATGGGACTGTTTCTATAGCCCACCGCCTTGTGACTATTTCACGCTGCGCCATTGGGCATTTTTTTTGCCATTTTAGGCAGTGCTCTGACTGTAGCCTCGCTCTGGGCACACGAGGACCCTCGAAAAGACTATACCCATTTCCGACTCCTAACCCCGAACGCCTCCCAACCCCGCTGACTAAATGCTATAGCCCACCGCCTCATGATTATTTCACGCGCCGCTGGACATTTCTTGCCATTTTAGGGCGGGCTTCTGACCGTAGCCTTCCACTGGGCTCACGAGGACCCTCGAAAAGACTGTACCCATTTCCGACGACCAGAGCTCCCGAAACCCCCTCCCCAACCCCCGCGGACCAAAGGCTATAGCCCACTGCCTCTGATTATTTCCTGCGGCCATGGGTATTTCTTGACATTTTAGGGCAGGCCTCTGACCGTAGCCTACCACTGGGCACACGAGAACCCTCAAAAAGACTGTACCCATTGCCGACGCCCAGAGCCCCCGAACGCCCCTCCCCAACCCCCGCGGACCAAAGGCTATAGACCACCGGCCTCGGCGACTATTTCACGCGCTGCGCCGCTGGGCATTTCTTACCATTTTAGGGCAGGCCTCTGACTGTAGCCTCCCACTAGGTGTACGAGGAACCTCGAAAAGACTGTACCCATTTCGGATGCCCAGATCCCCCGAACGCCCCTCCCCAACCCCCGTGGACCAAAGGCTATAGCCCACCGGCCTCGGTGACTATTTCACGCACAAGGCCATGGCATTTCTTTCCATTTTAGGTAAGCCTGACCTTAGCCTCCCACCTCACACGAGGACCATCCAAAAGACTGTACCCATTTCCGATGACCAGAGCCCCCTAAACCCCCTCCCCAACCCCCGCGGACCAAAGGCTATAGCCCACCGGCCTCAGTGACTATTTCTAACTACGCCACTGGTATTTTTTGGCATTTTAGGCAGGCCTGACTCAGTAGCCTCCCACGGGGCTCACGAGGACCCTCAAAAAGACTATACCCATTTTCGATGACAAGAGCCCCTAAACCCTCCCCAACCCCCTGGGACCAGTATATAGCCCACCGGCCTCAGTGACTATTTCACGCACTGCGCCGCTGGGTATTTTTTACCATTTTAGGGCAGGCCTCTGACCGTAGCCTCCCACTGGGCACACGAGGACCCTCAAAAGGACTGTACCCATTGCCGACGCCCAGAGCCCCGAACGCCCTCCCTAACCCCTGTGGGACCAGCATTATAGACCATGGCCCCATGACAATTTACTGCCACTTTAGGGTATTTTTGGTATTTTAGGCAAGCTCTGACCGTAGCCTCCCACTGGCACACGAGGACCCTCGAAAAGACTGTACCCATTCTCTCGACGACTGAGCTCCCAAACCCCTCCCCAACCCCTCATGGGACCAAAGGCTATAGCCCACCGGCCTCTGACTATTTCATTTCCACGCTGGCCATGGGTATTTCTTATCATTTTAAGGCAGGCTTGACCGTAGCCTCCCACCGGGCACACGAGGACCCTCAAAAGACTGTACCATTTCTTCGAACCAGAGCCCCTAAACCCCTCCCCAACCCCCGCATGACCAAAGAGCATAGCCCACCGCCCTGACTATTTCCACGACTGCGCCATGATTTTTTGGCATTTTAGGTAGGCCTCTGACCAGCCTCCCACTGGGCACACGAGGACCTCAAAAGATCAGGCATTTTCATGACCAGAGCTTCCAAACCCCTCCCCAACCCCTCATGGGACCAAAGGCTCTAGGCATCCGGCCCTAGACTATTTCCCGCTGCTGCCTGCTTGGGTATTTTTACCATTTTAGGCAAGCCTCTGACCGTAGCCTCCCACTGGGCACACGAGGACCCTCAAAAAGACTGTACCCATTGCGAACGCCTAGAGCCCCCGAACGCCCCTCCCCAACCCCGTGGACCAGCACATAGACCACCGCCTCGACAATTTCACGCCACTGCTACCAGAGGGGTATTTTTTGGTATTTTAGGCAAGCCTCTGACCAGAGCCTCCCACTCACACGAGGACCCTCAAAGGCTGTACCCATTTCCGACCAGAGCTCCCAAACCCTCCCCAACCCCCATGACCAGTTATAGCCCACCTGCCTGACTATTTCCTACGCTAACTGCGCCATTGGTATTTTAGGCGTGCCTGACCTTAGCCTCCCACCGGGCACACGAGACCTCAAAAGATCAGACCCATTTTCATGAACAGAGCCCCTAAACCCCTCCCCAACCCCGACCAAAGGTTATAGCCCACCTGCCTCAAGTGACTATTTCACGACCTGGCCATGTATTTTTATTTTAGGCAGTGCCTCGACCGTAGCCTCCCACTGGGCACACGAGACCTCGAAAAGACTGTGCATTTCGACCAGAGCTCCCAAACCCTCCCCAACCCCGCTGGGACCAAAGGCTCTAGCCCTGCCTTGGTGACTTATTTCTCGCTGGGCTGGGCATTTCTTTCCATTTTAGGTGCCTCTGACCTTAGCCTCCCACCTGGGTACACGAGGACCCTCAAAAGCCTGTAATTATTTCGACGACCAGAGCCCCAAACGCCCCTCCCCAACCCTCATGGACCAAAGGCTATAGCCCACCGCCTCTGACTTATTTCACGCCATGCATTGGGCATGTCTTGTCATTTTAGGGCAGGCCTCGGACCGTAGCCTACCACTGGGCACACGAGGACCCTCAAAAGACTATACCCATTTCCACGACCAGAGCCCCAAACACCTTCCCAACACCCGCATGACCAAAGGCTTATAGCCCACCGCCCTGACTATTTGACGCTACCGCCGATGGCAAGGCTCTACCATTTTAGGCAGGATCAGAGCCTCCCACTGGGCACACGAGGACCATCGAAAAGACCGTACCCATTTCTGACGCCCAGAGCCCCCGAACGCCCCTCCCCAACCCCCGCGGACCAAAGGCTATAGCCCACCGGCCTCGGTGACAATTTCACGCGCTGGGCATTTCTTACCATTTTAGGGCAGGCCTCTGACCGTAGCCTCCCACTAGGTGCACGAGGAACCTCGAAAAGACTGTACCCATTTCGGATGCCCAGATCCCCCGAACGCCCCTCCCCAACCCCCGTGGACCAAAGGCTATAGCCCACCGGCCTCGGTGACTATTTCACGCGCTGCGCCGCTGGGCATTTCTTTCCATTTTAGGGTAAGCCTCTGACCTTAGCCTCCCACTGGGCACACGAGGAGCATCAAAAAGACTGTACCCATTTTCGATGACCAGAGCCCCCTAAACCCCCTCCCCAACCCCCGCGGACCAAAGGCTATAGCCCACCGGCCTCAGTGACTATTTCACGAACTGCGCCGCTGGGTATTTTTTGGCATTTTAGGGCAGGCCTCTGACCGTAGCCTCCCACTGGGCACACGAGGACCCTCAAAAAGACTATACCCATTTTCGATGACAAGAGCCCCCTAAACCCCCTCCCCAACCCCCGCGGACCAGCATAGCCCACCGCCTCAAGTGACTATTTCACGCACCACTTGGTATTTTTTACCATTTTAGGGCAGGCCTCTGACCGTAGCCTCCCACTGGGAAAACGAGGACCCTCGAAATTCTATACCCATTTCCGAAGCCCAGAGCCCCCGAACGCCTCCCTAACCCCTGTGACCAAAGCACATAGGACCACTGCCTGACAATTTCACGCCATGCGCCTTAGGGTATTTTTGGTATTTTAGGGCAAGCCTGACCAGAGCCTCCCATCAAGCACACGAGGACCTCGAAAAGACTGCACTCCATTTCCGACGACTGTAGCTCCCAAACCCTCCCCAACCCCTCATGGACCAGCTTATAGCCCACCGCCTCGGTGACTATTTCA
The DNA here is from genome assembly GCA_030449925.1 of Citropsis articulata. Taxonomy (NCBI): domain Eukaryota; kingdom Viridiplantae; phylum Streptophyta; class Magnoliopsida; order Sapindales; family Rutaceae; genus Citropsis; species Citropsis articulata. Next base: position 490,538 of record JASUUH010000234.1, on the reverse strand, counting down.
CGCGCCACTGGGTATTTTTATCATTTTGGCAGTGCTTCTGACTGTAGCCTCCCACTGGGCACACGAGGACCCTCAAAAGACTGTACCACCTCCGACAACCAGAGCCCCTAAACCCCTCCCAACCCCTCATGGACCAGCATAGCCCACCGCCTCATGACTATTTCACGACTGCGCCCGCCACAGATTTTTTGGCATTTTAGGCATGTGCCTCCTGACCGTAGCCTCCCACTGGGCACACGAGGACCCTCGAAAAGACTGTATGCATTTTCGATGACCAGAGCTCCCGAAACCCCCTCCCCAACCCCCGCGGACCAAAGGCTCTAGGCCTCCGGCCTCGGTGACTATTTCCCGCGCTGCCCCGCTGGGTATTTTTTACCATTTTAGGGCAAGCCTCTGACCGTAGCCTCCCACTGGGCACACGAGGACCCTCAAAAAGACTGTACCCATTGCCGACGCCGAGAGCCCCCGAACGCCCCTCCCCAACCCCCGTGGACCAAAGGCTATAGACCACCGGCCCTATGACATTTCACTGCTACGCGCCAGAGGGGTATTTTTTGGTATTTTAGGCAAGCCTGACTGTAGCCTCCCATCAAGGGCACAAGAGGACCCTCCAAAAGACTGTACACATTTCCGACGACTGAGCTCCCAAACCCCTCCCCAACCCCTCATGACCAGTATTATAGCCCACCGGCCTCAGTGACTATTTCACGAACTGCGCCGCTGGGTATTTTTTGGCATTTTAGGGCAGGCCTCTGACCTTAGCCTCCCACTGGGCACACGAGGACCCTCAAAAAGACTGTACCCATTTTCGATGAACAGAGCCCCCTAAACCCCCTCCCCAACCCCCGCGGACCAAAGGCTATAGCCCACCGGCCTCAGTGACTATTTCACGAACTGCGCCGCACAGATTTTTTTTTTTTGGTATTTTAGTGGCAGGCCTCGACCGTAGCCTCCCACTGGGCACACGAGGACCTCTCCCACGACCTCACTGGCATTTTTTCCATTTTAGGTAAGCCTTAGCCTCCCACCACACGAGGACCCATTTCGACGACCAGAGCCCCCAACGCCTCCTCCCCAACCCCGCTGGACCAAAGACTATAGCCCACCGCCTCTGATTATTTCACGCCCACGCCTGGCACTGGCATGTCTTTGTCATTTTAGGCTGCTCTGACCAGAGCCTCCCACTGGGCACACGAGACCCTCAAAAGACTATAACCATTTCACGACCAGAGCCCCCAAACACCTTCCCAACACCCATGACCAAGGTTATAGCCCACCGGCCCCATGACTATTTCACGGCCACGATGCAAGGCTACCATTTTAGGGCAGGCTCTGACCGTAGCCTCCCACCTGGCACACGAGGACCATCGAAGACTGCACTCCATTTCTGACAACCAGAACCCCAAACCCCTCCCAACCCCCGCCACCAGTTATAGCCCACCTGCCCTTGGATAATTTCACCTGCCAGTCACTGGCATTTATTGTCATTTTAGGCCAGGCCTCTGACCGTAGCCTCCCACTGGGCACACGAGGACCCTCGAAAAGACCGTACCCATTTCTGACTACCAGAGCCCCCCAAACCCCCCCCAACCCCCCGGACCAGCATATAGCCCACCGCCTTGGATATTTCACGACCGCACACTGGTATTTTTACCATTTGAGGGCAGGGCTCTGACCAGAGCCTCCCACGGGCACACGAGGACCTCAAAAGACTGTGACTCCATTTCCGACGCCTCCCAACCCCCACGGACTAAAGGCTATAGCCCACCGCCCTGGCGACTATTTCACGAGCTGCGCCGCTGGTATTTCTTGCCATTTTTGGGATGGCACTGACCGTAGCCTCCCACTGGGCACGCGAGGACCCTCGAAAAGACTGTACCCATTTCCGACACCTGTAGCCCTCGAACGCCGCCTCCAGAACCCCCAAACGCGATAGGCCACCGCCTGCATGATTATTTCATGCACAAGGCCACTGACATTTTTGCCATTTTAGTGGCATGTGCTCTGACCGTAGCCTCCCACTAGGCACACGAGGACCCCGAAGATCAGACCCATTTCCGGCGACCAGAGCCCCTCAAACCCTCCCCATCCCTCGGACCAAAGGCTATAGCCCACCGCCTCTGATTATTTCACGCACAAGGCTGGCATTTCACATTTTAGGGCAGGCCTCTAACTGTAGCCTCCCATCAAGTACACAAGGACCCTCAAAGACTGTACCAATTTCCGACGCCTGTAACCCCGAACGCCCCTCCCCAACCCTCACGACCAAAGGCTATAGACCACCGCCTCATGATTATTTCACGCATGGCTCATTGGTATTTTTGGCATTTTAGGGCAGGCCTGACTGTAGCCTCCCACTGGGCACCTCGAGGACCCTCAAAAGACTGACTCCATTTCGACCAGAGCCCCTAAACCCCCTCCCCAACCTCATGGGACCAAAGGCTTATAGCCCACCGCCTCATGACTATTTCACGACTGCGTCACTTGGTATTTTTACCATTTTAGTATGTGCCTCCGACCGTAGTCTCCCACTGGGCTCACGAGGACCCTCAAAAAGACTGTACCCATTGCCGACGCCTGTGAGCCCCGAACGCTCTCCCCAACCCCCGTGGACCAGTTATAGACCACCGCCTCGACGATTATTTCACGCTACGCGCTGGTATTTTTGGCATTTTAGTATGTGCCTCCTGACCGTGAGCCTCCCACCGGGCACACGAGACACTTGAAAATACTGTACCCATTTCCTCACGACTGAACCCCCGAACCCCTCCCCAACCCCCGCATGACCAAAGGCTAAAGACCACCGCCTCATGACTGCTTCACGCTGACGCCACTGGCATTTCTGCTATTTTAGGGCAGTGCCTCTGACCAGAGCCTCCCACCGGGCACACGAGGACCCTCAAAAGACTATACCCATTTCCTGACCACCAGAGCCCCCAAACACCTTCCCAACACCCGCAGACCAGTTATAGCCCACCGGCCCATGATTATTTGACGCTACTGGCCGATGGGCGCTTCTACCATTTTAGGGCAGTGCCTGACCGTAGCCTCCCACCGGGCACACGAGGACCATCGAAAAGACTGCACTCCATTTCTGACGCCTGTGAGCCCCGAACGCCCTCCCAACCTCATGACCAAAGGCTATAGCCCACCGCCTTGACTATTTCCCACGCTGCGCTGGCATTTCTACCATTTTAGGGCAGTGCCTCGACCAGTAGCCTCCCACTAGGTGCACGAGGAACCCTCAAAAGACTGTACCCATTTCGATGCCCAAGATCCCCGAACGCCCTCCCAACCCCTGGGACCAGGCTATAGCCCACCGCCCTGTGACTATTTCCACGCACGGCCACTGGCATTTCTTTCCATTTTAGGTAAGCCTCACCTTAGCCTCCCACTCACACGAGGAGCATCAAAAGACTCCATTTTTCATGACCAGTGAGCCCCTAAACCCTCCCCAACCCCTGGGACCAAAGGCTATAGCCCACCGCCTCATGACTATTTCACTAACTACGCTACTGGTATTTTTGGCATTTTTAGGCAGTGCCTGACCGTAGCCTCCCACTGGGCACACGAGGACCCTCAAAAGACTATACCCATTTTCGACAAGAGCCCCCTAAATCCCCTCCCCAACCCCCGCTGGACCAGAGTTATAGCCCACCGCCTCTGTGACTATTTCACGCATCACCACAGGTATTTTTACCATTTTAGGTGCCTGACCGTAGCCTCCCACCGGGCACACGAGGACCTCAAAAGACTGTACCCATTGCCGACGCCTGAGCCCCAACGCCTCCCTAACCCCCGTGGACCAGCTATAGACCACCGCCTCATGAAATTTCACGCTACTGCGCTTAGGTATTTTTTGCATTTAGGGCAAGCCTGATCAGAGCCTCCCACTCACACGAGGACCTCAAAAAGACTGTACCCATTTCGACGACTGTAGAGCTCCCAAACCCTCCCCAACCCCAAGGACTAAAGGCATAGCCCACCGCCTCGGTGACTATTTCACGCGCACAAGCTGCTGGGTATTTCTTATCATTTTAAGGCAGGCTTCTGACCGTAGCCTCCCACTGGGCACACGAGGACCCTCGAAAAGACTGTACCAATTTCCGACAACCAGAGCCCCCGAAACCCCCCCCCCCAACCCTGGACCAGCACATAGCCCACCGCCTCTGACTATTTCACGACTGCGCCACAGATTTTTTTGGCATTTTAGGGCAGGCCTCTGACCGTAGCCTCCCACTGGGCACACGAGGACCCTCGAAAAGACTGTATGCATTTTCGATGACCAGAGCTCCCGAAACCCCCTCCCCAACCCCCGCGGACCAAAGGCTCTAGGCCTCCGGCCTCGGTGACTATTTCCCGCGCTGCCCCGCTGGGTATTTTTTACCATTTTAGGGCAAGCCTCTGACCGTAGCCTCCCACTGGGCACACGAGGACCCTCAAAAAGACTGTACCCATTGCCGACGCCGAGAGCCCCCGAACGCCCCTCCCCAACCCCCGTGGACCAAAGGCTATAGACCACCGGCCTCGGCGACAATTTCACGCTACATGGCCAGAGGGTATTTTTGGTATTTTAGGGCAAGCCTCCTGACCATAGCCTCCCACTGGGCACACGAGGACCCTCAAAAGGCTGTACCCATTTCCGACGACACCGTGAGCTCTCAAACCCTCCCAACCCTCATGACCAGTATAGCCCACCGCCTTGACTATTTCACTAACTGCGCCATTGGTATTTTTCATTTTAGGGCAGGCCTGACCTTAGCCTCCCACTCGGGCACACGAGGACCCTCAAAAGACTGTATGCATTTCCGACCACTGAGCTCCCTGAACCCTCCCCAACCCTCAGGACCAAAGGCTCTAGCCTCCGGCCCTTGACTATTTCCCGCTGCTCATGGGCATTTCTTTCCATTTTAGGGTAAGCCTCTGACCTTAGCCTCCCACTGGGAACACGAGGACCCTCGAAAAGCCAGTACCAATTTCTGACAACCAGAGCCCCAACGCCCTCCCCAACCCCTCATGGACCAAAGACTATAGCCCACCGCCCGGCGATTATTTCACGCTACACTACTGGCATGTCTTGTCATTTTAGGCAGGCTCGACCAGAGGCCTCCCACTGGGCACACGAGGACCCTCAAAAAGACTATACCCATTTCCGACGACCAGAGCCCCCGAAACACCTTCCCCAACACCCGCAGACCAAAGGCTATAGCCCACCGGCCTCGGCGACTATTTGACGCGCTGTGCCGATGGGCAGTTCTTACCATTTTAGGGCAGGCCTCTGACCGTAGCCTCCCACTGGGCACACGAGGACCATCGAAAAGACCGTACCCATTTCTGACGCCCAGATCCCCCGAACGCCCCTCCCCAAACCCCTCATGGACCAGTTATAGCCCACCGCCCTGTGACAATTTCACGCTACTGTCATTGGCATTTATTGTCATTTTAGGCTGCCTCCTGACCGTAGCCTCCCACTGGGCACACGAGACCTTATAAAAGAGCCCCACTCCCCAACCCTCCCCAACCTCATGGGACTATTATAGCCCACTCGTGATAATTTCACGCACTGCGCACTGGTATTTTTACCATTTTAGGCAGGCTCTGACAGAGCCTCCCACGGCACACGAGGACCATCGAAAAGACTGTAACCATATCCGACGCGCATCCCCAACCCCCGCGCACCAAAGGCTATATCCCACCGGCCTCAGTGACTATTTCCCGAGCTGCGCTACTGGTATTTCTTGCCATTTTAGGGCAGGCCTGATCAGAGCCTCCCACTGGGCACGCGAGGACCCTCAAAAGAATGTACCCATTTCCCACACCCAGAGCTCCGAACGCCTCCCAACCTCATGGCCAACGCGATAGGGCCACTCTGGCGATTATTTCATGCGCTACACTGGACATTTTTTATTTTAGTATGTGCCTGACAGTAGCCTCCCACTAGGCACACGAGGACCTCAAAAGACTGCACTCCATTTCCGATGACCAGAGCCCCAAACCCCTCCCCATCCCCTCATGGACCAAAGGCTATAGCCCACCGCCTCAAGTGATTATTTCTACCATTGGCATTTCTTGCCATTTTAGCAGGCCTCTAACTGTAGCCTCCCACTGGGCACACAAGGACCTCGAAAGACTGTACCACCTCCGACGCCTGAACCCCGAACGCCTCCCAACCCCTCATGGGACCAAAGGCATAGGACCACTGCCTTGGCGATTATTTCACGCATGCCGCTGGGTATTTTTGGCATTTTAGGCAGGCTCTGACCAGAGCCTCCCATCGGGCACACGAGGACCTCAAAAGACTGTACCCATTTTCATGACCAGAGCCCCTAAACCCCTCCCCAACCCCTCATGGACCAAAGGCTATAGCCCACCGCCTCAGTGACTATTTCCACGACCGTCATTGCAGTATTTTTTACCATTTTAGTGCCTCCTGACCGTAGCCTCCCACCTGGGCTCACGAGACCTCAAAAGACTGTACCCATTGCCGACGCCAGAGCCCTCAACGCCCTCCCCAACCCCTGTGGACCAGCACATAGACCACCGCCTCGACGATTATTTCACGCCATGCTACTGGTATTTTTGCATTTTAGGGCAGGCCTCTGACTGTAGCCTCCCATCACACGAGGACACTTGAAAATACTCACCCATTTCCGACGACTCGTAACCCCGAACCCCCTCCCAACCCCTCATGACCAAAGGCTAAAGACCACTGCCTTGCTGACTGCTTCACGCGATGCTTGGCATTTCTTGCCATTTTAGGGCAGCCTGACCTGTAGCCTCCCATCAAGTACACGAGACCCTCAAAAGACTGTACCCATTTCCGACGACCAGAGCCCCCCAAAACCCCTCCCCAAAACCCCTGGACCAAACGCTATAGCCCACCGCCTCAGAGACTATTTCATGGCCATACTGGGCATTTCTTGCCATTTTAGGCAGTGCCTGATCAGCCTCCCACCGGGCACACAACGACCTCAAAAGACTGTACCCATTTCCACTCCTGTAACTCCTCGAACGCCGCCTCCCAACCCTCATGGGACCAGCATTATAGCCCACCGCCTTGGTGACTATTTCACGCTACGGCCATACTGGCATGTCTTGCCATATTTTAGGGCAGTGCTCACTGTAGCCTCCCACTGGGCACACGAGGACCTCGAAAAGACTGACCCATTTACTCACGACAGAGCCCCCAAACCCCTCCCTAACCCCTGTGGAACAAAGGCTATAGCCCACCGCCCCATGGCGACTATTTCACGCTAGGCCATTGGCATTTCTTCCTATTTTAGGGCAGGCTTGACGAGCCTCCCACTGGCACACGAGGACCCTCAAAAACTGCACCCATTTCCACGCCCAACCCTAGAACTTCCTCCCCAACCCTCATGACCAAACGCTATAGCCCACCGCCTTGGTGACCATTTTCACGCCACAGGCCACTGGCATTTCTTGCCATTTTAGCGCAGTGCCTCTGACCGTAGCCTCCCACTGGGCACACGAGGACACTCGAAAATACTGGACCCATTTCCCGACCGTAACCCCTCGAACCCCTCCCAACCCCTCATGGACTAAAGGCTATAGACCACCGCCTTTGGCGACTGTTTCACGCGATGCGTCACTGGCATTTTCATTTTAGGGCAGGCTCGACCGTAGCCTCCCATCAAGCACACGAGGACCCTCGAAAGACTGTACCCATTTCCACGACCAGAACCCCCAAACCCTCCCAACCCCTCAAGAACAAAGCCTATAGCCCACCGGGCGATTATTTCACGTGCGCTGGCATTTTCTTGCTATTTTAGGGCAGTGCTTCTGATCAGAGCCTCCCACTGGGCACACGAGGACCCTCAAAAGACTGTACATATTTCCGACGACCTGTGAGCCCCCAGAACCTCCTCCCAACCCCGGACCAAAGGCACATAGCCCACCGCCTCGATGACTATTTCACGCACAAGGCCACTGGTATTTCTTGCCATTTTAGGCAGGCCTGACCGTAGCTTCCCACCGGGCACACTAGGACCCCAAAAGATACTGTACCCATTTCCCGACAACCAGAGCCCCAAACACCCTCCCAATCCCTCATGGACCAGGGCTATAGCCCACCGCCCTTTGACTTATTTCACGCTGCCATTGGCATTTCTAGCCATTTTAGGGCAGCTCTGACCAGTAGCCTCCCACTGGAGCACAAGGACCCTCGAAAAGACTGTACCCATTTCCGACGCCTGTAACCCCGAAACCCTCCCAACCCCTCACGACCAAAGGCTATAGCCCACCGCCTCAAGCGATTATTTCACGCGCTGCGTCATTGGCATTTCTTACATTTTAGGGCAGGCTCTGACCAGTAGCCTCCCACTGGGCACACGAGGACCCTCAAAAGATCTGACCGATTTCACGCCAGAGCCCCGAACGCCTCCCAACCCCTCATGACCAAAGGCTATAGCCCACCGGTCCTCATGACTATTTCACGTGCGCCGCTGACATTTCTTGCCATTTTAGGCATGATTATGACCAGAGCCCTAATCGGCACACGAGGACCCCTCAAAAGGCTGTACCCATTTCCGACGCCCAGAGCCTCAAACCCTCCCCAACCCCATGGGACCAAAGGCTATAGCCCACCGCCCTTGATATTTCACGCTGACTGGCTGCATTTCTTGCCATTTTAGGGTGCCTCTGACCAGAGCTTCCCACCTGCACACGAGGACCCTTAAAAAGACTATACCCATTGCCGACGCCCAGAGCCCCCGAACGCCCCTCCCCAACCCCCGTGGACCAGTTATAGACCACTGCCTCGCGATTATTTCACGCGCTACTGAGAGGTATTTTTGGTATTTTAGGGCAGGCCTCCTGACCGTAGCCTCCCACTGGGCACACGAGCACCCTCGAAAAGACTGTACCCATTTCCGACGACCAGAGCTCCAAACCCCTCCCAACCCCGCTGACCAGTTATAGCCCACCGCCCTGACTATTTCACGAATCATGCGCCATTGGTATTTTTGGCATTTTAGGCAGGCCTGACCGTAGCCTCCCACTGGGCACACGAGGAACCGCAAAAGATGCACCCATTTTCATGAACAGAGCCCCTAAACCCCTCCCCAACCCTCAAGGACCACATAGCCCACCGGCCTCGTGACTATTTCACGCATCACTGCCACAGATTTTTTTGTATTTTAGGGCAGGCCTGACCAGTAGCCTCCCACCGGGCACACGAGGACCCTCGAAAGACTCTATGCATTTCCGACGACCAGAGCTCCCAAACCCTCCCAACCCCTCATGGACTAAAGGCTCAGCCTCCGCCTTGGTGACTATTTCTCACTGGGCTGGGCATTTCTTTCCATTTTAGGGTAAGCCTCTGACCTTAGCCTCCCACTGGGTACACGAGGACCCTCAAAAAGCCTGTACCTATTTCGGACGACCAGAGCCCCCGAACGCCCCACCCCAACCCCCGCGGACCAAAGGCTATAGCCCACCGGCCTGCTGACTATTTCACGTGCTACGCTACTGGCATGTCTTGTCATTTTAGGGCAGGCTCACCGTAGCCTCCCACCGGGCACACACGAGGACCCTCAAAAGACTATACCCACTTTCCGACACTGTGAGCCCCAAACACCTTCCCAACACCATGGACCAGTATAGCCCACCGCCTCATGATTATTTGACGCTACAGCCGATCTGCTTTACCATTTTAGGGCAGGCTCAATCAGAGCCTCCCACCGGGCACACGAGGACCATCGAAAAGACTGCACCCATTTCTCGACAACCAGAGCCCCCAAACCCTCCCCAACCCCCGGGACTGACATAGCCCACCGGTGACTATTTCTACGCTACTGCAGTCACTGGCATTTATTGTCATTTTAGGCTGTGCCTCTGATCAGAGCCTCCCACCGGGCACACGAGGACCTCAAAAGACAGACTCCATTTCTCACTACCAGAGCCCCAAACCCCATCCCCAACCCTCATGGACCAAGGCTATAGCCCACCGCCTCGTGATTATTTCACGCGCCACTGGTATTTTTACCATTTTAGGGCAGGCCTCGATCAGAGCCTCCCACGGGCACACGAGACCTCAAAAGACTGCAGACCCATTTCCGACGCCCCTCCCAACCTCATGGACCAATGCTATAGCCCACCGCCTTGACTATTTCACGAGCTGCGCCATGGGTATTTCTTGCCATTTTAGGGCAGGCCCTGATCAGTAGCCTCCCACTGGGCACGCGAGACCTCGAAAAGACTGTACCCATTTCCCACACCCAGAGCCCTCAACGCCTCCCAACCCCCGCTGACCAAACGCTATAGGCCACCGCCCGGCTGACTTATTTCATGCTGGCTGACATTTCTTGCCATTTTAGGGCAGGCTTGACCGTAGCCTCCCACTAGGCACACGAGACCCCGAAAAGACTGTACCCATTTCCATGACCAGAGCCCCCAAACCCTCCCCATCCCCTCATGGACCAAAGGCTATAGCCCACCGCCTGACTATTTCCCGCGCGCTGGGCATTTCTTGCCATTTTAGGGCAGGCCTCTAACTGTAGCCTCCCACTCACACAAGGACCCTCGAAAAGACTGTACTCAATTTCACGCCTGTAACCCCCAACGCCCCTCCCAACCTCATGGACCAAAGGTTATAGACCACTCGCTGATTATTTCACGCTACTACTGGTATTTTTGGCATTTTAGCAGGCCTGATCAGTAGCCTCCCACTGGGCACACGAGGACCTCAAAAAGACTGCACTCCATTTTCATGACCAGAGCCCCTAAACCCCTCCCAACCCCTCATGACCAGCACATAGCCCACCGCCCTGACTATTTCACGACTGCGCCATGTATTTTTACCATTTTAGGCAGTGCCTCGACCGTAGCCTCCCACCGGGCTCACGAGACCTCAAAAGATCAGACCCATTTCCGACGCCTGTAACCCCGAACTCCTCCCAATCCCACGCCACTGGCTATAGCCCACCGCCCCATGACTTATTTCACGCGCGCCGGCTGGCATTTCTTGCCATTTTAGGGCATGTGCCTGATCAGAGCCTCCCACCGGGCACACGAGGACCTCAAAAGACTGTACCCATTTCCGACCAGAGCTCTGAAACCCTCCCCAACCCCCTGCTGACTAAAGGCTATAGCCCACTGCCTCAGACTATTTCACGCGCTGCCATTGGGCATTTCTTGCCATTTTAGGGCCTCTGACTGTAGCCTCCCACTGGCACACAAGGACCTCGAAAAGACTGTACCATTCCACGCCTGTAACCCCGAACGCCTCCCCAACCCCTCATGGACCAAAGGATATAGACCACCGCCTCGTGATTTCACGCGCCGATTGGTATTTTTTGCATTTTTAGGGCAGGCCTCTGACCGGAGCCTGCCACTGGTCACACGAGGACCCTCTAAAAGACTGTACCCATTTCGGCGACCAGCCCCTAAACCCCTCCCCAACCCCTGGGACCAAAGGCTATAGCCCACCGCCTCAAGTGACTATTTCACGCGCGCCCGCCATTGTATTTTTACCATTTAGGGCAGGCCTCTGACCGTAGCCTCCCACTGGGCCCACGAGACCTCAAAAGACTGTACCCATTTCCACGCCTGAACCCTAGAACTCCTCCCAACCCCTGGACCAAAGGCTATAGCCCACCGCCCTGACTATTTCACGCCATGCTGGACATTTCTTGCCATTTTAGGCAGGCCTGACCGTAGCCTCCCACCGGGCACACGAGGACCCCTTGAAAAGACTGTACCCATTTCCATGACCAGAGCTCCAAACCCCTCCCCATCCCTCATGGGACCAAAGGCTATAGCCCACTGCCTCAGGACTATTTTCACGCTGCGCCATGGGCATTTCTTGGCATTTTAGGGCAGGCCTCTTACCGTAGCCTCCCACTGGGCACACAAGGACCCTCGAAAAGACTGTACCAATTTCCGACGCCTGTAACCCCGAACGCCCTTCTCCCAACCCCTCATGGGACCAAAGGCTATAGGACCACCGGCCTCATGACTTATTTCACGCGCGCTGGGTATTTTTGGCATTTTAGGGCAGGCTCTGATCAGAGCTTCCCACTGGGCACACGAGGACCCTCAAAAGATGTACCCATTTATGACCAGAGCCCCTAAACCCCTCCCCAACCCCGCTGACCAAGGCTATAGCCCACCGCCTCATGACTATTTCACGCACTGGCCAGCTGTATTTTTACCATTTTAGGGCAGGCCTCTGACCGTAGCCTCCCATCGGGCACACGAGGACCTCAAAAGACTGTACCCATTTCCGACGCCAGAGCCCCGAACGCCTCCCAACCCACGCCGACCAAAGGCTATAGCCCACCGGTCTCATGACTTATTTCTGCACCTGCTGACATTTCTTGCCATTTTAGGCATGATTATCAGCCTCCCACCGGGCACACGAGGACCCTCAAAAGACTGTACCCATTTCCTGACGCTCAGAGCTGAAGACCTCTCCCAACCCTCACGGACCAAAGGCTATAGCCCACCGCCTCGTGAGTATTTCCACGTGCTGCGCTGGGCATTTCTTGCCATTTTAAGGCAGGCCTGATCAGAGCCTCCCACTCACACAAGGACCTCAAAAGACTGTACCCATTTCCCGACTCGAGGCAACCCCGAACGCCTCCCAACCCCATGGACCAAAGGATATAGCCCACCTGCCTCAGACTATTTCACGCTGCGCCATTTGGGCATGTCTTGCCATTTTAAGGTGCTTCACCGTAGCTCCCACCGGGCACACGAGGACCCTCGAAAGACTGTACCCATTTCCGACGCCAGAGCCCCGAAACCCCTCCCAACCCCTGACCAAAGCATAGCCCACCGCCTTGCGACTATTTCACGCTACTACATTGGCATTTCTTCCTATTTAGGCAGGCCTGATCAGAGCCTCCCACTGGCACACGAGGACCCTCGAAAAGACTGAACCCATTTCCACGCCCAAAGCTCCTAGAACCCCTCCCCAACCCCGCTGACCAAAGGCTATAGCCCACCGCCTGTGACTATTTCACGAGCTGCGCATTTTTGCCATTTTAGGGCCTCGACCAGAGCCTCCCACCGGGCACACGAGACACTTGAAAATACTGTACCCATTTCCGACACAGAGCCCCAACCCTCCTCCCAACCCTCATGGGACTACAAGCCCACCGGCCTCGGCGATGCTTTCACGCTGCGCCATGGCATTTTTGCTATTTTAGGGCAGGCTTGACCGTAGCCTCCCACTGGCACACGAGGACCCTCAAAAGACTGTACCCATTTCATGACCCAGAACCCCCTGAACGCCTCTCCCAACCCCCGGACCAAAGGCTATAGCCCACCGCCTCGATGACTATTTCACTGGCCATACTGGTATTTTTGCCATTTTAGGGCAGGCCTCTGACCGTAGCCTCCCACTGGGCACACTAGGACCCTCGAAAAGATTGTACCCATTTCACACCAGAGCCCCAAACACCCTCCCAACCTCATGACCAGGCTATAGCCCACCGGCCTGTGACTATTCTGTTGCGCCATGGCATTTCTTGCCATTTTAGGGGCAGCTCTGACAGCCTCCCACGGGAGCACAAGGACCCTCGAAAAGACTGTACCCATTTCCGACGCCCGTGAGGCAACTCCTCCCAACCTCTCACGACCAAAGGCTTATAGCCCACCGCCTTGATTATTTCACGCGCTGGCCTGGCATTTGTTGCTATTTTAGGCAGGCCTCTGACCGTAGCTTCCGATCTGCACACGAGGACCCTCGAAAAGACTGTACCCATTTCCGACGCCTGAGCCCCCTAACGCCTTCTCCCAACCCCTGGACCAAAGGCTATAGCCCACCGTCTCGGCGATTATTTCACGTGTTGCCATGGACATTTTTTGCCAGTTTAGGGCATGATTATGATCGTAGCCTCCCACTGGGCACACGGGGACCCCTCAAAAGGCTGTACCCATTTCCGACGCCAGAGGCTCAAACCCCCTCCCAACCCCTCAAGGACTAAAGGCTATAGCCCACCGGCCCTTGAGTATTTCCACGCGGCTACTGGCATTTTGCCATTTTAGGCAGGCCTCTGATCAGAGCTTCCCACTGGGCACACGAGGACCCTTTAAAAGACTGTACCCATTTCCGACGCCTGTGAACCCCGAACGCCCTCCCAACCCCTGTGGACCAGCACAGGCTAGCCCACCGCCCTGGATTATTTCACGCTACAGGCTGGGTATGGCATTTTATTTTAGGCAGGCCTCGACTCAGAGCCTCCCACTGGGCACACGAGACCCTCAAAAGACTGAACCCATTTCCGACGCAGAGCTCCCGAAACCCCTCCCCAACCTCGCATGGGACCAAAGGCTATAGCCCACCGCCTCAAGGATTATTTCACGCTGCCTGGCTGGGTATTTCTTGTCATTTTAGGGCAGGCTCTGACCAGTAGCCTCCCACTGGGCACACGAGGACCTCAAAAGACTGTACCCATTTCCCACGACAGAGCCCCGAACGCCCCTCCCCAACCCCTGGAACAACGCTATAGCCCACCGCCCCATGATTATTTCACGCGCTGCGCTGACATTTTCTTGTCATTTTAGGGCAGGCTTGATCGTAGCCTCCCACTTGGCACACGAGGACCTCAAAAGACTGTACCCATTTCCATGACCAGAACCCCAAACTTCCTCCCATCCCTCATGGACTAAACGCTATAGCCCACCGCCTCTGGTGACTATTTCACACGCCATGCGCTGTATTTTTGCCATTTTAGGGCAGGCCTCCTGACCGTAGCCTCCCACTGGGCACACAAGAGACACTTGAAAGACTGTACCCATTTCCACGCCAACTCCCGAACCCCTCCCCAACCCCGGACCAAAGTCTATAGCCCACCGCCTTGACTATTTCACGCTATGCGCCACTGGGCATCTCACATTTTAGGGCAGGCTTCAGAGCCTCCCACTGGGCACACGAGGACCCTCGAAAAGACTGTACCCATTTCACGATCAGAGCCCTCAAACCCCTCCCCAACCCCTGTGGAACCAAAGGCTATAGCCCACCGCCCTGCTGACTATTTCACGCTGCGCTTGGCATGTTCACATTTTAGGTGCTTCACCGTAGCCTCCCACTGGGCACACGAGGACCCTCAAAAGACTGTACCCATTTCCCACCACTGAGCCCCCAAACCCCTCCCAACCCCCGTGGAACAAAGGCTATAGCCCACCGCCCGATGACTATTTCACGCGCTGCGCTGGCATGTCTTGCCATTTTAGCAGTGCCTGATCAGCCTCCCATCAAGCACACGAGGACCCTCAAAAATCTGTACCATTTCCGACGACCAGAACCCTAGAACCCTCCCCAACCCCTCATGGACCAAAGGCTATAGCCCACCGCCTCGGTGATTATTTCACGCACGCTACTGGCATTTCTTGCCATTTTAGGGCAGCTCTTGACAGTAGCCTCCCACCGGGCACACGAGAGACACTTGAAAATATCACCCATTTCCGACGACCTGAACCCCCGAACTCCCTCCCAACCCCCTGGACCAAAGTCTATAGACCACTGCCTCATGATTATTTCACGCCATGCGCCTGGCATTTCTCTTTTAGGCAGGCTCTGACCAGAGCCTCCCACTGGCACACGAGGACCTCAAAAGACTGTACCCATTTCCGATGACTGTGAGCTCCTGAACCCCCTCCCCAACCCTCACGACCAAAGTTATAGCCCACCGGGTCTGACTTATTTCACGTGGCGAAATTGGTGTTTCTTGCCATTTTAGGGCTCTGACTGTAGCCTCCCACCGGGCACACGAGGACCTCGAAAAGACTGTACCCATTTCGACGACCAGAGCCCTCAGAACCCTCCCCAACCCCGCTGACCAAAGGCTATAGCCCACTGCCTCGATGACTATTTCACGCTGCCACTGGTATTTCTTGCCATTTTAGGCAGGCCTGACCGTAGCTTCCCACTGGCACACGAGGACCCCCAAATGATTGTACCCATTTCACAACCAGAGCCCCTCAACGCCCTCCCAACCCCTCATGGACCAAAGTTATAGCCCACCGCCTCTGATTATTTCCACGCGCTACTGCTGGGCATTTCTTGCCATTTTAGGGCAGCCTCTGACCGTAGCCTCCCACTGGGAGCACAAGGACCCTCGAAAAGACTGTACCCATTTCCGACGCCCAGAACCCCCGAACTCCCCTCCCCAATCCCCGCCGACCAAAGGCTATAGCCCACCGGCCTCTGCGACTATTTCACGGGCCATGCCGCTGGCATTTCTTGTCATTTTAGGGAAGGCCTATGACTTAGCCTCCCACTGGGCACAGAGGACCTCAAAAGACTGCACTGATTTCACGCCAGAGCTCCCTAACGCCGCCTCCAACCTCACGACAGTTATAGCCCACCGGTCTCGCGATTATTTCACGTGTGCGCCGCTTGGACATTTCTTGCCATTTTAGGGCATGCTTCTGCCCGGAGCCTCCCACTTGGCACACGAGGACCCTCGAAAAGACTGTACCCATTTCCGACGCCCAGAGCCCCAGAAACCCCCTCCCCAACCGGACCAAAGGCTATAGCCCACCGCCTTGAGTATTTCTCACGACTGGGCTGGCATCTCTTGCCATTTTAGGCAGGCCTCTGACCGTAGCTTCCCACTGGGCACACGAGGACCTCAAAAGACTGTACCCATTGCCACGCCTGAGCCCCCGAACGCCGCCTCCCAACCCTCACGGACCAAAGGCTATAGCCCACCGGTCTCGGATATTTCACGCTGCGCTGCTGGTATTTTTGCCATTTTAGGCAGGCCTCTGACCAGTAGCCTCCCATCAAGTACACGAGGACCCTCGAAAAGAATGTACCCATTTCCGACGACCAGAGCCCCCTTAACCCCCTCCCCAACCCCCGCGGACCAAAGGCTATAGCCCACTGGCCTCGGTGACTATTTCACGAGCTGCACCGCTGGGTATTTCTTGCCATTTTAGGGCAGGCCTCTAACGTAGCCTCCCACTGGGCATACGAGAACCCTCGAAAAGACTGTACCCATTTCCGACGCCCAGAGCCCCCGAACGCCCCTCCAACCCCGCAGCTAATAGCCCACCGCCTCGGCGACTATTTCACCATGCGCTACTGACATTTCTTGTCATTTTAGGGCAGGCTCTGACCATAGCCTCCCACTGGCACACGAGGACCCTCGAAAAGACTGACCCATTTCCACGCCTAACCCCCAAACCCTCCCCAACCCCTGCACCAAA
Organism: Citropsis articulata; assembly: GCA_030449925.1. NCBI lineage: Eukaryota > Viridiplantae > Streptophyta > Magnoliopsida > Sapindales > Rutaceae > Citropsis > Citropsis articulata. The sequence goes on along the minus strand of JASUUH010000234.1, from coordinate 473,360 downwards.
GGCTATAGCCCACTGCCTCAAGTGAGTATTTCACGAGCTGCGCCGGGCTTGGTATTTGTCATTTTAAGGCAGGCCCTGACTGAGCCTCCCACTGGGCACACGAGGACCCTCAAAAGATTTTACCCATTTCCTATGCCCAGAGCCCCCGAACGCCCCTCCCCAACCCCGCAGACCAAAGGCAATAGCCCCCCGGCCGCGGGGACAAATGCAATCGCTGCGCCGCGGGGTAATTCTTGGCATTTTAGGGCAGGCCTCTGATCAGAATCCTCCCACTCAGCACACGAGGACCTCGAAAAGACTGTACATTTCTCACGACCAGAGCCCCAAACACTCTCCCTAACCTCATGACCAAACGCACATAGCCCACTGCCCTTGGTGACTATTTCCACGCCATGGCTATACTGGCATTTCTTGCCATTTTAGGGCAGGCCTCTGACCGTAGCCTCCCACTGGGCACACGAGGACCCTCAAAAAGACTGTACCCATTTCCGACGCCCAAAGCCCCCGAACGCCCCTCCGCAACCCCCGCAGGCCAAACGCGATAGCCCACCGGCCTCGGCGACTATTTCATGCGCTGCGCCGCTGGACATTTCTTGTCATTTTAGGGCAGGCTTCTGACCGTAGCCTCCCACTTGGCACACGAGGACCCTCGAAAAGACTGTACCCATTTCATGACCGAGCCCTTAAACCCCTCCCTTCCCCTCACTGACCAAACGCTTATAGCCCACCGCCTCAAGTGGACTATTTCTATGCGCCTGGCTGCTGGGCATTTCTTGCCATTTTAGGGCCGGCCTCTGACCATAGCCTCCCACTGGGCACACAAGGACCCTCGAAAAGACTGTACCCATTTCCGACGCCCAGAACCCCCGAACGCCCCTCCCCAACCCCCGCAGACCAAAGGCTATAGCCCACTGCCTTGCTGAGTATTTCACACTGGCCGGTATTTCTATGCATTTTAGTGTGCTCTGACCGTAGCCTCCCACTGGGCACACGAGGACCCTCGAAAAGATTTTACCCATTTCCGATGCCCAGAGCCCCCGAACGCCCCTCCCCAACCCCCGCAGACCAAAGGCTATAGCCCACCGGCCTCGTGACTATTTTATGCGCTGCGCCGCTGGGTATTTCTTGCCAATTTGTATGTGCTTCCGACCGTGAGTTCCTCCCACTAGGCGCACTAGACCCTCGGAAGACTGTAACCATTTCCGGCCCACCGTGAGCCTCCAAACACCCTCCCCAACCTCCCCACGGACCAGCACTATAGCCCACCGCCCTAAGTGACTATTTCACGCGCCATGCGCTACTGGCTTTGCCATTTTAGGCATGTGCCTGACCAGAAGCCTCACTGGCTCACGAGACCCTCGAAGATTGTACCCATTTCCGACGCCCCAGAGCCCCGAACGCCCCTCCCAACCCCGCACTAAAGCACAGTAGCCCACCGGCCCTGGATTATTTTACTGCGCCTGGTATTTTCATTTTAGGCAGGCCTCCTGATCAGAATCCTCCCAATCGGGCACACGAGGACCCTCAAAAGACTGTACATATTTCCGACGCACTGAGCCCCTGCAAACACCCCTCCCCAACCCTCATGACCAATGGCTATAGCCCACCGCCTGGTGACTATTTCACGCGCTGCGCTTGGGCATTTCTTGCCATTTTAGGCAGGCTCGACCAGTAGTTCCCACTGGCACATGAGGACCTCGAAAGATCGAGACTGTACTCATGCCCAGAGCTCCTGAACGCCCCTCCCAACGCCTCACGACCAGCATTATAGCCCACCGGCCTCTATGGATTAATTCACTGTGTCATTGGCATTTCTTGCCATTTTAGGCAGGCCTCTGACCGTAGCCTCCCATCGACAACGAGGACCATCAAAGACTGCACTCCATTTCCGGCGACCAGTGAGCCCTCAAACCCCTCCCAACCTCATGAACAAAGGCTATAGTCCACCGCCTTGGTGACTATTTCACGAGCCGCGCCGCTGGGCATTTCTTGCCATTTTAGGCAGGCCTCCTGACTGTAGCCTCCCACCGGGCACACGAGACCCTCAAAATACTGTACCCATTTCCGACCACTATAGCCCCCAACCCTCCCCCAACCCCCGCAGACTAAAGGCTATAGCCCACCGCCTGTGGACTATTTTACAGGCGCTATACTGGGTATTTCTTGCCATTTTAGGGGAGGCCTCTGACTGCAACCTCCCACTGGGCACACGAGGACCCTAAAAGATTGTACATATTTCCACGACTGAGCCCTCAAACACCCTCCCAACCCCGCTGGGACTAAAGGCTATAGCCCACCTGCCTCGTGACTTATTTCCACGCGCTGGCCACTGGCATTTTTTGCCATTTTAGGGCAGGCCTCTGACAGAAGCCTCCCACACGGCACACGAGGACCCACAAAAGATTGTACCCATTTCCGACGCCTGTGAGCCCTCAACGCCTCCCAACCCCTGACCAGCCAAGGCTAGCCCACCGCCCTGTGACTATTTCACGCCATGACGCTGGTCGTTTTGCTATTTTAGGCAGGCTCTGACGTAGCTTCCCACTGGGCACACGAGGACCTCAAAATACTGTACCCATTTCCGATGCCTGAGCCCCTGAACGCCTCCCAACGCCCGCCGACCAAAGGCTATAGCCCACCGCCTCGGTGACTAATCCACGGCCACTGCGCCTGGCATTTCTTGCCATTTTAGGCAGGCCTCTGACCAACCTCCCACTGGGCACACGAGGACCTCGAAAAGACTGTATATTTCCGACGCACTGAGCCCCTCAAACACCCTCCCCAACTCCTCATGACCAGCATATAGCCCACTGCCCCTGGTGACTATTTCACGCGGCCAGCCACTGGCATTTCTTGCCATTTTAGGCAGGCCTCGACTGTAGCCTCCCACTGGGCACACGAGGACCCTCAAAAGACTGTACCCATTTCTCGACGCCCAAAGCCCCCGAACGCCTCCCCAACCCCGGGACCAAAGGCTATAGCCCACCGCCCTGTGATTATTTCACGCTGGCCAGCTGGACATTTTTGCCATTTTAGGGCAGGCTCTGATCGTAGCCTCCCACTCAGGCGATTAGGACCTCGAAAAGACTGTAACCATTTCCACGACTGAGAGCTCCAAACACCCTCCCCAACCCCCGCGGACCAAAGGCTATAGCCCACCGCCTCGGTGACTATTTCACGCATGCTGGGCATTTTTGCCATTTTAGGGCAGGCCTCTGATCAGAGCTTCCCACCGGGCACACGAGACCTCAAAAGATTGTACCCATTTCCGACGCCTGTGAGCCCCGAACGCCACTCCCAACCCCCGATGACCAAATGCTATAGCCCACCGCCTCGTGACTTTTTATGCGCTACGCACGCTTGGCATTTCTTGCCATTTTAGGGCAGGCCTCGATCAGAACCTCCCACTGGGCACACGAGGACCCTCAAAAGACTGTACATATTTCCGACGTACTGTGAGCCCCCAAACACCCTCCCAACCCCTCAAGGACCACCGGCTATAGCCCACCTGCCTCGGGGACTATTTCACGTGCGCGCTGGCATTTCTGCCATTTTAGGGCAGGCCTCTGACTGTAGCTTCCCACCGGGCACATGAGGACCTCAAAAAGACTGTACCCATTTCCGATGCCTGCAGCCCCGGAACGCCTCCCCAACGCCCACGACCAAAGTATAGCCCACCTGCCTCGTGACTAATTCACGCAAGGCCATTGGCATTTCTTGCCATTTTAGGGCAGGCCTCGACTGTAGCTCTCCATCGGGCACACTGAGGACCATCGTAAAGACTGTACCCATTTCCGATGACCAGAGCCCCCGAAACCCCCTCCCCAACCCCCGCGGACCAAAGGCTATAGTCCACCGGCCTCGGTGACTATTTCACGTGCTGCGCCGCTGGGCATTTCTTGCCATTTTAGGGCAGGCCTCTGACCGTAGCCTCCCACTGGGCACACGAGGACCCTCAAAAATACTGTACCCATTTCCGACGACCATAGCCCCCGAACCCCCCTCCCCAACCCCCGCAGACCAAAGGCTATAGCCCACCGGCCTCGTGACTATTTTATGCGCTGCGCCGCTGGGTATTTCTTGCCATTTTAGGGGAGGCCTCTGACTGCAACCTCCCACTGGGCACACGAGGACCTCGAAAAGACTGTACATATTTCCGACGACCAGAGCCCCCGAAACACCCTCCCCAACCCCCGCGGACCAAAGGCTATAGCCCACCGGCCTCGGTGACTATTTCACGCGCTGCGCCGCTGGGCGTTTTTTGCCATTTTAGGGCAGGCCTCTGACCGTAGCTTCCCACTGGGCACACGAGGACCCTCGAAAAGATTGTACCCATTTCCGACGCCCAGAGCCCCCGAACGCCCCTCCCCAACCCCTCGGACCAAAGGCTATAGCCCACCGGCCTCGGTGACTATTTCACGCGCTGCGACGCTGGTCGTTTTTTGCCATTTTAGGGCAGGCCTCTGACGTAGCTTCCCACTGGGCACACGAGGACCCTCGAAAAGACTGTACCCATTTCCGATGCCCAGAGCCCCGGAACGCCCCTCCCCAACGCCCGCCGACCAAAGGCTATAGCCCACCTGCCTCGGTGACTAATTCACGCGCTGCGCCGCTGGGCATTTCTTGCCATTTTAGGGCAGGCCTCTGACCGTAGCATCCCACTGGGTACACGAGGACCCTCGAAAAGATTGTACCCATTTCCGACGCCCAGAGCCCCCGAACGCCCCTCCCAACCTCATGACTAGCACAGCAGCCCACCGCCTTGACTATTTCATATGCGCCAAGCATTTTTGCCATTTTAGGCAGGCTCTGACCGAGCTTCCCACTGGGCACACGAGACCTCGAAAAGACTGTACCCATTTCCGGCGCCCAGCCCCGAACGCCTCCCAACCCCGCCGACCAAAGGCTATAGCCCACCGCCTCGGATTGACCACGCGCCACTGGCATTTTTGCCATTTTAGGCAGGCCTGACCGTAGCCTCCCACCGGGCACACGAGGACCTCAAAAGATCAGATTTCCACGACATAGCCAACCCTCTCCCAACCCTCGGACCAAAGGCTAGCCCACCGGCCTCGGTGACTATTTTGCATGCGCTACGCTGGTATTGCCATTTTAGGCAGGCCTCTGACAGCCTCCCACTGGGCACAAGAGGACCCTGAAAAGACTGTACACCCATTTCCATGACCAGAGCCTCTGAAACACCCTCCCCAACCCCCACGGACCAAAGGCTATAGCCCACCGGCCTCGGTGACTATTTCACGCGCTGCGCCGCTGGGCGTTTTTTGCCATTTTAGGGCAGGCCTCTGACCGTAGCTTCCCACTGGGCACACGAGGACCCTCGAAAAGATTGTACCCATTTCCGACGCCCAGAGCCCCCGAACGCCCCTCCCCAACCCCCGCGGACCAAAGGCTATAGCCCACCGGCCTCGGTGACTATTTCACGAGCTGCGCCGCTGGGCATTTCTTGCCATTTTAGGGCTGGCCTCTGACCGTAGCCTCCCACCGGGCACACGAGGACCCTCAAAAAGACTGTACCCATTTCCGATGACCATAGCCCCCGAACCCCCCTCCCCAACCCCCGCAGACCAAAGGCTATAGCCCACCGGCCTCGTGACTATTTTATGCGCTGCGCCGCTGGGTATTTCTTGCCATTTTAGGGCAGGCCTCTGACTGTAACCTCCCACTGGGCACACGAGGACCCTCGAAAAGACTGTACATATTTCCGACGACCAGAGCCCCCGAAACACCCTCCCCAACCCCCGCGGACCAATGGCTATAGCCCACCTGCTTCGGTGACTATTTCACGCGCTGCGGCGCTGGGCATTTCTTGCCATTTTAGGGCAGGCCTCTGACCGTAGCTTCCCACTGGGCACATGAGGACCCTCGAAAAGACTGTACCCATTTCCGATGCCCAGAGCCCCGGAACGCCCCTCCCCAACCACCAGCAGTAGCCCACCGCCCTTGGTGACTAATTCACGCTGGCATTTCTTGCCATTTTAGGGGCCTCACCGTAGCCTCCCACTGACAACTGAGGACCATCGAAAGATCACCCATTTCCGCCAGAGCCCCCAAACCCCTCCCAACCTCATGACCAAAGGCATAGCCCACCTGCCGTGACTATTTCACGCGCTGCGCCACTGGCATTTTTGCCATTTTCAGGCCTCTGACCAGAGCCTCCCACTGGGCACACGAGGACCTCAAAAGACTGTACCCATTTCCACGACCATAGCCCCAACCCCTCCCAACCCCCGCAGACCAATGGCTATAGCCCACCGGTCTCGGACTATTTTGCGCTGCCGGCCACGGGTATTTTGCCATTTTAGGCAGGCCTGACTCAACCTCCCACCGGGCACACGAGGACCTCAAAAGACTGTACATATTTCAGACGCACTGAGCCCCAAACACCTCCCCAACCCTCATGACCAAAGGCTATAGCCCACCGCCTGTGACTATTTCACGCGCGCTGGGCATTTTTGCCATTTTAGGGCAGGCCTCTTACCGTAGCTTCCCACGGGCCACACGAGGACCTCAAAAGACTGTACCCATTTCCGACGCCTGAGCCCCCGAACCCTCCCAACCCCTGACCAGCGCTATAGCCCACCGCCCGTGACTATTTCACGCGCTACACGCTGGTCGCTTTTTGCCATTTTAGGGCAGGCTCTGATGAGCTTCCCACTGGGCACACGAGGACCCTCGAAAAGACTGTACCCATTTCATGCCCAGAGCCCCGAACGCCTCCCAACCCGCCGACCAGCTATAGCCCACCGCCTTGGTGACTCCCACGCGCCATGGGCATTTCTTGCCATTTTAGGGCAGGCCTCTGACCAGCATCCCACCGGGTACACGAGGACCCTCAAAAGATTGTACCCATTTCCGACGCCTGAACGCCTCCCAAACCCTCATGGACCAAAGGCTATAGCCCACCGGCCTCGGTGACTATTTCACGCGACACTGGGCCATGCTTTTTATTTGGGCAGGCCTCTGACCAGCTTCCCACCGGGCACACGAGGACCCTCAAAAGACTGTACCCATTTCCGGCCCAGAGCCCCGAACGCCCTCCCCAACCCCCGACCAGGCTATAGCCCACCGGCCCTGACTAATTCACGCGCTGCGCATTTCTTTTTAGCAGGCCTCTGACCGAGCCTCCCACCGGGCACACGAGGACCTCAAAAGACTGTACCCATTTCCGACGCACTAGCCCCCGAACCCTCTCCCAACCCCGCACTAAAGGCTATAGCCCACCGCCTGTGACTATTTTTATGCGCGCCATGGTATTTCTTGCCATTTTAGGCAGGCCTCTGATCAGAACCTCCCACCGGGCACACGAGGACCCTTGAAAAGACTGTACATATTTCATGACCAGAGCCCCCAACACTCCCAACCCCGCTGACCAGCTAGCCCACCGCCTCGTGACTATTTCACACGCTCAAGGCTATGTTAGGGCAGGCCTCTGATCGTAGCCTCCCACTGGGCACACGAGGACCTCAAAAAGATTGTACCCATTTCCGACGCCCAGAGCCACCGAACCCCCCTCCCAACACCCGCGGACCAAAGGCTATAGCCCACCGCCTTGACTTATTTCACGCGCACGCCATGCCATTTTAGGGCAGGCCTGACGTAGCCTTCCCACTGGGCACACGAGACCCTCGAAAGACTGTACCCATTTCGCCTGAGCCCTGAACGCCTCCCAACGCCTGCCGACTAAAGGCTATAGCCCACCGCCTGTGACAATTCACGCACGCGCTGGCATTTCTTGCCATTTTAGGGCAGGCTCACTGTAGCCTCCCACCGGGCACACGAGACCTCAAAAGACTGTACCCATTTCCGACGCCCAGCCCCGCCCCCAACCCCGGACCAGCACATAGCCCACCGCCTCGGCGACTATTTCACGCGCTGCTGACATTTCTTGCCATTTTAGGCAGGCTCGACCTTAGCCTCCCACTGGGCACACGAGGACCAAAAGACTGTACCCATTTCCGACAGCAGAGCCCCAACGCCCCTCCCAACCCCGCGAAAGGCTATAGCCCACCGCCTGACTATTTCACGTGCGCTGCTGACATTTCCATTTTAGGCTTGACCAGAGCTTCCCATGGGCACACGAGACCCTAAAAGACTGTACACTCATTTACGCCAGAGCCTCCCAAACACCCTCCCAACCCCACGGACCAGGCTATAGCCCACCGCCCGTGACTATTTCACGCCACATGCGCCATTTTAGGCAGGCCTCTGATCAGTAGCTCCCACTGGGCACACGAGACCTCAAAAGATTGTACCCATTTCACGCCTGAGCCCCGAACGCCTCCCAACACCTGTGGACCAGTTATAGCCCACCGCCTTGACTATTTCACGCGCCATGACGCTGCTTTTTGCCATTTTAGCGCTCTGACCGTAGCTTCCCACGCACACGAGGACCTCGAAAAGATTGTACCCATTTCCGACGCAGAGCCCCGAACGCCTCCCAACCCCCCTGACCAGCATAGCCCACCGCCTGTGACTATTTCACGCGCATGGCCATTTTAGGCAGGCCTCTGACCGTAGCTTCCCACTGGGCACACGAGACCCTCGAAAAGACTGTACCCATTTCCGATGCCCAGAGCTCAACCCTCCCAACCTCAAGGGACTAGCTATAGCCCACCGCCTACTATTTCACGCACGGCGCCATGGCATTTCTTGCCATTTTAGGCAGCCTGACCAGTAGCCTTCCACTGACACACGAGACCTCGAAAAGTACCCATTTCACGACTGAGCCCCGAACACCCTCCCCAACCTCAAGGACCAGCTATAGCCCACCGCCTCGCGAGATTATTTCACGCACGGCCGCTGGGTATACATTTTAGGCAGGCCTGACCGTAGCCTCCCATCGGGCACACGAGACCTCGAAAAGACTGTACCCATTTCCGACGCCAGAGCCCCAACCCCTCCAACCCTCATGGACTAAAGGCTATAGCCCACCGCCTCGACTATTTCGCGGCCATGCTGGCATTTCTTGCCATTTTAGGCAGGCTCACCGTAGCCTCCCATCGACACACGAGTACCCTCGAAAAGACTGTACCCATTTCACGACCAGACCCCAACCCTCCCAACCCTCATGGACTAAAGGCTATAGCCCACCGCCTATGATTATTTCACGTTGGCGCTGGCATTTCTATTTTAGGGCAGGCTGACCGTAGCCTCCCACGGGCACACGAGGACCCTCTGTAACCATTTCGACGCCTGCAGCCCCAACCCCCCTCATCAACCCCTCATGGACCAAAGGCTATAGCCCACCGCCTCGCGATTATTTCACGCTGCCACGCTGGCATTACTTGCCATTTTAAGGCTCTGATCAGAGCCTCCCACGGGCACACGAGGACCTCAAAAGACCCATTTCGGCCCAGCCCCAACCCCCTCATCAACCCTCATGACTAAAGGCACAGCCCACCGCCTCCGACTTATTTCACGCTGCCATGACGCACATTTGCCATTTTACTTCGATCAGCCTCCCACTGGGCACGCGAGACCCCAAAAGAACCATTTCCGCCCAGTAACCCCCGAACCCCTCATCAACCCTCATGACCAGGCTATAGCCCACCGCCTGGCTATTTCACGTACCTGGCTATTTTGCCATTTTAGGGCAGGCTTCGACCGTAGCCTCCCACCGGGCACATGACGACCTCAAAGACTGCCCATTTCGACGCCCAGAGCCCTAACCCCCATCAACCTCATGGACTAAAGGCAATAGCCCACAGCCCCTGACTATTTCACGCGCTATGACGCTTGCCATTTTAGGCTGCGCTTGACCGTAGCCTCCCACACACACGAAAAGACTCACCATTTCCATGCCCAACCCCGAACCCTCCCAACCCCGCTGGACTAAAGGCTATAGCCCACCGCCCCGACTATGACGTGCGCGCTTGGCATTTCTTTTTAGGGCACTGACCAGCCCATCGCGAGGACCCTCGAAAAGAACCATTTCCGCCCAGAGCCCCAACCCCTCATCAACCCCTCATGGACCAAAGGCTATAGCCCACCGCCTCGACTATTTCACTGTCACCACAGTATTTCTGCATTTTCAGGCCTGATCAGAGCCTCCCACCAAGACACATGACCCCTCAAAAGACTGTACCCATTTCGACGCCCAGAGAACCCTCATCAACCCTCATGGACTAAAGGCACAGCCCATGTGCCCATGACTATTTCACGCCATGACGCTGGACATTTTGCCATTTTATGGCAGGCTTGACCGTAGCCTCCCACTGGCACACGAGACCTCGAAAAGACCACTCCATTACCAGAGCCCCAACCCCTCCCAACCCTCATGGACTAAAGCTATAGCCCACCGCCTCTGACTATTTAACGTATACGCTGGCTTGGTATTTCTTGCCATTTTAGGCAGGCTCAGAGCCTCCCACTCAGTAAACAAGGACCCTCGAAAAGCTGTAACCATTTCCGACGCCAGAGCCCCCGAACCCCTCATTAACCCTCATGACTAAAGGCTATAGCCCACCGCCTCGCTAGTATTTCACGCGCATGGCATTATTGCCATTTTACGGGCAGGCCTGATCAGAGCCTCCCACTGGGCACACGACGATTCTCGAAAAGACATTTCCATGGCCGAGCCTCCCCCGCCAACCCTCATGACTGAAGCCACCCACGCCTGCGATTATTTCACGACCGCGACTGGCATTATTGCCATTTTATGGCAGGCTGACCAGAGCCTCCCACGGGCACACGAGTCCCCTCAAAAAGACTGTACCCATTTCCTATGCCCAGATCCCCGAACTCTCAACCTCATGGGACCAAAGGCTAGCTGTGCCCTATGATTATTTCAATGCTTGGTATTTCTTGCCATTTTAGGAAAGGCTTGATCAGCCTCCCATTGCACGACGACCCTCGAAAAGACTGACCCATTTCCATGGCCGTGAGCCCGAACCCACCCGCCCAACCTCAGGACCAAAGCAGCTATAGCCCACCGCCTATGACTATTTCACGCTACTGGCATATTTCTAATTTTAGGGCAGGCTCGATCAGAGCCTCCCACTCACACGACGACCCTCGAAAAGACTGTACCATTTCCGCCCAGAGCCCCGAACCTCATCAACCCCCGTGACTAAAGGCTATAGCCCACCGCCTCTGATTATTTCACGCGGCCATGACGCTACATTTTGCCATTTTATGGCAGTGCCCCATCAGAGCCTCGGGCACACGACCCTCGAAAAGACTGTACCCATTTCCGGCGACCAGAGCCCCCGAACCCCGCCCAACCTCATGACAAAGATTATAGCCCACCGCCTCCGATTATTTCACGTGTTGCGCCGCTTGGTATTTCTACATTTTAGTGGCTTGACCGAGCCTCCCACTAGGCACACGAGGACCCTCAAAAGGCTGTAACCATTTCCGGCCCATCCCCGAACCCTGCCCAACCCCTCATGACCAAAGGCTATAGCCCACCGCCTCGACTATTTCACGTGCACGCTTGGTATTTCTTTTATTTAGCAGGCTCGACGTAGCCTCCAAAAACGAGACCCCTAAAAGGCTGTAACCATTTCCGATGCCCAGAGCCCCCGAACCCCCCTCATTAACCCCCACGGACTAAAGGCTATCCCACCGCCTACGATTATTTCACGCTACACGCTGGGCATTACTTGCCATTTTACGGCCTGATCAGAGCCTCCCACCGGGTACACGAGGACCTCGAAAAGTCTGTACCCATTTCCAACGCCAGAGCCCCGAACCCCTCATCAACCCTCGCTGGACTAAAGGCTATAGCCCACCGCCTATGACTATTTCACGACCGCTTGGTATTTCTTACCATTTTAGGTGCTTGACCGTAGCCTCCCACTGGCAAACGAGGACCTCGAAAAGGCTGTAACCATTTCACGCCTGAGCCCCCCGAACCCACCTCATCCACCCCACGGACTAAAGGCTAGCCCACCGCCCCATGACTATTTCACGCACACACGCTTACATTGCCATTTTAGGCAGGCTTGATCAGCCTCCCACTGCATACGAGGACCCTCGAAATGTCTGTACCCATTTCCAACGCCCAGGGCCCCCGAACCACCCTCATCAACCCCCGCGGACCAAATGCTATAGCCCACTCTGGGATTATTTCACGCTGACGCTGGCATTACATTTTACGGCAGGCTTCTGACCGTAGCCTCCCACTGGCACACGAGTCCCCTCAAAAGACTGACCCATTTCCGGCCCAGATCCCGAACCCGCCCAACCTCATGGACTAAAGGGCTATAGCCCAACCGCCTCACGATTATTTCACGTGCTGCGCCCGCTTGGTATTTTTGCCATTTTAGTGTCCGATCGTAGCCTCCCATTGGGCACACGACGACCTGAAAAGACTGTCCATTTCCATGCCCAACCCCAACCCCTGCCCAACCCTCTGACTAAAGGCTATAGCCCACCGCCTCGCGACTATTTCACGTACCGCTTGTATTTCTTGCCATTTTAGGCAGGCTTGACCAGAGCCTCCCACTAGGCACGCGAGACCCTCGAAAAAACCATTTCCCGCCCAGCCCCCGAACCCCTCATCAACCCCTGGACTAAAGGCTATAGCCCACCGGCCTGAGACTATTTCACGCGCCTGGACATTTCTTGCCTTTAGGCAGGCCTCATCCGAGCCTCCCACTAACGCACGAGGCCACTCAAAAGACTAGACCCATTTCCGGCCTGAGTCCCCAAACCCCTCCCAACCCCCTGAATGGTTATAGCCCACCGCCCCGCGATTACTGCACAGCGCTGGCTTGCCACCCATCGCACGAGAACCTGAAAAGACTCACCCATTTCCCACGCCCAACCCCCGAACCCCCTCATCAACCCTCATGACTAAAGGCTATAGCCCACCGCCTTGACTATTTTACGCTACACACGCTGGCATTACTTACATTTTAGGCAGGCTCGACCGAGCCTCCCATCAAACACCAGGACCTCAAAAGACTGTAACCATTTCCACGTGAGCCCAACCCCCTCCCAACCCTCATGGACTAAAGGCTATAGCCCACCGCCCTGACTATTTCACGCTACAGGCATTACTTGCCATTTTATGGCAGATTCTGACCAGAGCCTCCCACTGAACACGAGACCTCGAAAAGACTGTACCCATTTCTTGACCAGAGCCCCGAACCCCTCCCAACCCCGTGACCAAAGGCTATAGCCCACCGCTGGCGACTATTTCAGCATCGCTGGTATTTCTTGCCTTTACGGCAGGCTCATCAGCCTCCCACTGGGCACAGTCCCATTAAAAAGGTTGTAACCATTTCCGACGCCTGAGCCCCGAACCCCACATCAACCCCTCATGACTAAAGGCTATAGCCCACCGCCTTGACTATTTCACGCAAGCATGACGCATTACATTTTACAGCAGGCTTGATCGAGGCTCCCACCGGGCACACGAGACCTCGAAAAGACTGTACCCATTTCCATGGCCAGAGCCCCTGAACCCCCGCCCAACCCTCATGGACCAAATGCTATAGCCCACTCTGCTGACTATTCACGCACGGGCACTGGCATTACATTTTATGGCAGGCTTCGAGAGCCTCCCACCGCACACGAGTCCCCTTAAAAGACTGTACTATTTCATGCCCAACAACCCCTTTATCAACCCCTCATGACTAAAGGCTATAGCCCATGTGCCCTTGGTGACTATTTCACGTGCGCCGCTGGTATTTTTTGCCATTTGTGGCAGCTCGACCGTAGCCTCCCACTGGGCAAACGAGGACCCTCGAAAAGGCTGTAACCATGACCGACGCCCAGAGCCCCAACCCCTCATCAACCCCTGACTAAAGTATAGCCCACCGCCTCTGATTATTTCACGCACCGCACGCTCATTACTGCCATTTTACGGCAGCCTGATCAGAGCCTCCCACTGGGCACACGACGACCCTCGAAAAGATCAGACTATTTCCAATGGCTGAGCCCCTGAAACCCGCCCAACCCCTGGACCAAATGCTATACCCACCGGCCTCACGACTATTTCACGCTACCATGACTGGCATTACTTGCCATTTTATGTGCTTCGACAGAGCCTCCCATCACACGAGTTCCCTTAAAAGACTGTACCCATTTCCATGCCCTGATCCCCCGAACCTCTATAGCCCACCGCCCTAACTATTTCACGCTACCAGGCATTTCTTTTGCCATTTTAGGCCAGGCTCGATCAGAGCCTACTGGGCACACGAGGACCCTAAAAGACTGTACCCATTTCCGACGGCCAGAGCCTCGAACCCCTACCCAACCTCATGGACCAAAGTATAGCCCAACGGGCCCTGAGACTCTTTCACAGACTACTGGGGGACATTTCCTGCCTTTTTAGGTGCCCTCAGACCAGATTTCCCAATGAGCACGCGAGGCTACTCAAAAGACGAGACCCATTTCCGGCGGGCAGAGTCCCCAAACCCCTCCCAACCCCGGAAAGACGCTATAGCCCACCGCCCCGCCACTATTTCTGCATCACTGGCATTTTTGCCATTTTGGCAGGCCTCTGATCAGATCCTCCCACCGCACACGAGAACCCTTGAAAATACTGTACCCATTTCCGACGCCCAGAGCCCCCCATCCCCCCCCCCAACCCCCCGGACCAAAGGCTATAACCCACCTCATGACTATTTCACGCGCCAAGGCCATTGGCATTTTACCATTTTAGGCGCTTCGACCGAGCCTCCCATCAAGTACACGAGACCCTCGAAAAGAAGACTGTATTTCCATGGCGAACCCCCGAACCCCTACCAACCCCTCGGAGTAAAGGCTATAGCCCAACGCTTGAGACTCTTTCTGGCCTCCGCCATGGGACATTTCGTGCCTTTTTAGGGCAGGCCTCAGACCGAGGTCCCACCGAGCACGCGAGGCTACTCAAAAGACTAGACCCATTTCCGGCGGCCCCAAACCCCACCGAACCCCTGAACAGACGCTAGCCCACCGCCCCGCCACTATTTCTGCATCACTGGCATTTCTTGCCATTTTAGGCCAGGCCTCTGACCGTAGCCTCCCACTGGGCACACGAGAACCCTTGAAAAGACTGTACCCATTTCCGACGCCCAGAGCCCCCGATCCCCCCCCCCCCAACCCCGCGGGCCAAAGGCGATAGCCCACCGCCTGGTGAATTTCACGCCTACCGCTGGCATTTCTTACCATTTTAGAGCATGCTTCTGACCATAGCCTCCCACTGGGCACACGAGGACCCTCGAAAACACTATACCCATTTCCATTGCCCAGAACCCCCGAACCCCCCTCACCAACCCCCGCGGACCAAAGGCTATAGCCCACCGGCCTCAGCGACTATTTCACACGTCTACTGGCATTTCTTGCCATTTTAGGCAGTGCTTGACTCAGAGCCTCCCAGAGGGCACATGAGGCCCCTGTGCAAGTCTGTACGCATTTGCGACACCCTGAGCCGCCGAACCCCCCTCACGAACCCTCGCAAACCAAAGGCTATAGCCCACCGACGATTATTTCACGCATGCTACCGCTGGAATTTCTTACCATTTTACTGCAAGCTTCGATCAGAGCCTCCCACTGGGCACACGACGACCCTCGAAAAGACTCAGACCCATTTCCGGCGGCTGAGCCCCAACCCTCCCCAACCTCATGACTATAGGCTATAGCCCACCGGCCTTGAGACACTTACGCTGCCACTGTGACATTTCTTGGCTTTTTAGCAGGCCTCACCAGAGGCTCCCATCCGAGCACACGAGGCCACTCAAAAAGACTAGACCCATTTCCGATGGCCAGAGTCCCCAAACCCCTCCCGAACCCCGCATGTGGTTATAGCCCACCGCCCCGCGACTTATTTCTGCACAGCGCTGGCATTTCTTGCCTCCCATCAAGGGCACACGAGGAACCTCAAAAGACGTACCCATTTCCGACGCCTGTAACCCCGAACCCCTCATCAACCCCTCATGACCAAAGGCTATAGCCCACCGGCCTCGACGACTCTTTCACGTGCTGCGCCGCGTGGTATTACTTGCCATTTTACGTGGTTCTGACCAGTAGCCTCCCATCAAGGGCACACCAGCAACCTCAAAAAGACTGTACCCATTTCCGACGACCAGAGCCCCCAAGCCCCCCAACCCCGCTGGATCAAAGGATATAGCCCACCGGCCTCGGCGACTATTTCACGTGCTGCGCCGCTTGGTATTTCTTGCCATTTTAGGGCAGGCTTCTGACATTAGCCTCCCACTGGGTAAACGAGGACCCTCGAAAAGGCTGTAACCATTTCCGACGGCCAGAGCCCCTAACCCCTCATCAACCCCAACTAGCTATAGCCCACCGCCCCATGATTATTTCACGCTGCTACACGCTGGTATTTCTTGTCATTTTACACAGTGCTCGATCGTGAGCCTCCCACCGGGCACACGACGACCCCTGAAAGCATCACTGTACCCATTTCGATGGCCAGAGCCCCTGAACCCCCGCCCAACCCTCATGGACCAAATGCTTATAGCCCACCGCCCCCATGACTATTTAACGTGTGCGACTGGCATTACTTATGATTTTATGGCAGGCTTCCTGATCTAGCCTCCCACCGGGCACACGAGTCCACTCAAAAGATCAGACCCATTTCCGATGCCCAGATCCCCCGAACCCCCTGCCCAACCCCCGCGGACCAAAGGTTATAGCCAACCGGCCTCGGCGACTATTTCACGTGCTGCGCCGCTTGGTATTTCTTGCGATTTTACGGCAGGCTTCTGATCGTAGCCTCCCACTGGGCACACGACGACCCTCGAAAAGACTGTACCGATTTCCGATGGCCAGAGCCCCCGGAACCCCCTGCCCAACCCCCGCGGACCAAAGGCTATAGCCCACCGGCCTCGGCGACTATTTCACGCGCTGCGACGCTGGGAATTACCTGCCATTTTACGGCAGGCTTCTGATCGTAGCCTCCCACTGGGCACACGAGCACCCTCGAAAAGACTGTAACCATTTCCGACAGCCAGAGCCCCCGAACCCCCTACCCAACCCCCGCGGACCATAGGCTATAGCCCACCGGGCTCGGAGACTCTTTCGCGAGCTGCGCCGTGGGACATTTCTTGCCTTTTTAGGGCAGGCCTCAGACCGTAGGCTCCCACTGAGCACGCGAGGCTATTAAAAAAGACTAGACCCATTTCCGATGGCCAGAGTCCCCAAACCCCCCTCCCGAACCCCGTGGAACAGACGCTATAGCCCACCGCCCCATGACTATTTCCTGACTGCCTACTGGTATTTCTTGCCATTTTAGGGTAGGCCTCTTACCGTATCCTCCCACTGGGCACAAGAGGACCCTCGAAAAGACTGTACCAATTTCCGACGACCAGAGGCCCCCAACCCACCCCAACCCCCCCGGAACAAAGGCTATATCCCACGGCCTCATGACGATTTCACGCGGCCATGCACTGGTATTTCTTGCCATTTTAGGGCAGGCTTCTGACCGTAGCCTCCCACTGGGCACACGAGGACCCTCGAAAAGACTGTACCCATTTCCGACGCCCAGAGCCCTCGAACCCCCTACTCAACCCCCGCGGACCATAGGCTATAGCCCACCGGGCTCGGAGAGTCTTTCGCGCACTCCGCCGTGGGACATTTTTTGCCTTTTTAGGGCAGGCCTCAGACCGTAGGCTCACACTGAGCACGCGAGGCTATTCAAAAAGACTAGACCCATTTCGGATGGCCAGAGTCCCCAAACCCCCCTCCCGAACCCCCGTGGAAAAAACGTTATAGCCCACCGGCCCTGGCGACTATTTCGTGCACTGCACCGCTGGGCATTTCTTGCCATTTTGTGCCTCTGATCAGAGCCTCCCACTGCATCCGAGACCCTTGAAAATACTGTACCACTGACCACCAGAGCCCCAACCCCTACCCAACCCTCATGGAACAAAGGCTATAGCCCACCGCCCATGATTATTTCACGCTGGCTTGGATATTTCTTGCCATTTTAGGCAGGCTTGACCGTAGCCTCCGGGCACACGACGACCTCGAAAAGACTGTACCCATTTCCGACCACTGAGCCCCAACCCTCCCCAACCCCCGGACCAAAGGCTATAGCCCACCGCTCGGGCACTATTTCACGCCACTGGGATTTCCATTTTAGGCAGTGCCTCTCACCCTAGCCTCCCACCGGGCACACGAGGACCGTCAAAAAGACTGACCCATTTCACGACAGAGCCCCGAACCCTCCCCAACCTCATGACCAAAGGCTATAGCCCACCGCCTCATGACATTTCATACTGGCATTTCATTTTGTGGCATGCTTGATCAGCCTCCCATCAGCACACGAAGACCCTCGAAATGACTGTACCCATTTCCGACTCCCAGAGCCCCCGAACCACCCCCCCCAACCCCCCCGACCCAAAGGCTATAGCCCACCGGCCGCAACCACAAATTCACGCGCTGCGCAGCTTGGCATTTCACATTTTGTGGCATTTGACCGTAGCCTCCCACGGGTACACGAGGACCTGTAATCATTTCCGACGCCTGAGGCCCCGAACCCCTCATCAACCCCTCGACTAGCATAGCCCACCGGCCTGCTATTTCACGCCATGCACTGGCATTACTTGCCATTTTACTGTGCTCGATCAGAGCCTCCCATTGGGCACACGACGACCCTCGAAAAGACTGTACCCATTTCCGACGGCCAGAGCCCCCGAACCCCCGCGGACCATAGGCTATAGCCCACCGGGCTCGGAGACACTTTCGCGCGCTGCGCCGTGGGACATTTCTTGGCTTTTTAGGGCAGGCCTCAGACCGTATGCTCCCACTGAGCACGCGAGGCTAGTCCAAAAAACTAGACACATTACTGATGGCCAGAGTCCCCAAACCCCTCCCAACCCCTGTGAACAGATAGCCCACCGCCCCGATTATTTCTGCACTGCACCGCTGGCATTTCTTGCCATTTTAGCAGTCGACCGTAGCCTCCCACTGCACACGAGGACCCTTGATAAGACTGTACCAATTTCTGACTGAGCCCCAACCCCTACCCAACCTGGAACAAAGGCTATAGCCCACCCGGCTGATTATTTCACGCTACTACTGGATATTTCTTGCATTTTAGGCTCTGACCGTAGCCTCCCACTGGGCACACGACGACCCTCAAAAGATCAGACTCCATTTCGACGACCAGAGCCCCAACCCCGCCATCAACCCATGACTAAAGGCTATAGCCCACCGCCTGTGACTATTTCACGACACTGGCATTACTTACATTTTATGGCAGGCTCGACCGTAGCCTCCCACTGGGCATACGAGGACCCTTGAAAAGACTGTACCACTGACGACCAACCTCAAGGACCAAAGGCTATAGCCCACCGCCCTGACTATTTCATAAGCTGGTATTTCTTGCCATTTTAGGGTGCCTCACCGTAGCCTCCCACCGGGCACACGAGGACCCTGAAAAGACTCACTCTCACGACTGAGCCCCAACCCCTACCCAACCCTCTGACCAAAGGCTATAGCCCACCGCCTATTATTTCACGCGCCAACGCATTTCTTACCATTTTAGGGGCTTCTGACCGTAGCCTCCCACTGGGCACACGACGACCCTCGAAAAGACTGTACCCATTTCCGACGCCCAGAGCACCCCAACCCCATCAACACCCTGACTAGCATAGCCCACCGCCTCATGACTATTTCACGCTACGCTGGGCATTACTATTTTATGGCAGGCCTGAGCCTCCCACGGGCACACGAGGACCCTGAAAAGATCAGAACCATTTCCGACGCCCAGAGCCCCAACCCCTCATCAACCCTCTGACTGGCTATAGCCCACCGCCCCATGACTATTTCACGCTACCAGACGCTGGCATTTCCATTTTATGGCAGGCTTCGACCGTAGCCTCCCACCGGGCACACGACCCTCGAAAAGACTAACCATTTCACGCCAGAGCCCCGAACCCCTATCAACCCCCATGACTAAAGGCTATAGCCCATGCCTGGCGATTATTTAACGCTACGCTGACATTACTTGCCATTTTATGGCTGCCTTCGACCAGAGCCTCCCACTACACGAGACCGAACGATCAGACTCCGGCGGCCAGAGCCCCGAACCCCCCCAACCCCACGGAAGGCTATAGCCCACCGCCTCGACTTATTCACGCACTGCTTAGGCATTTTTTTGCCATTTTAGGCAGGCCTGATCAGAGCCTCACCACCACGAGGACCCTCGAAAAGACTGTACCCATTTACGACGCCTGTGAGCCCGCGAACCCTCATCGCCCCTCTGACTAAAGGCTATAGCCTCGCCTCTGAATATTACACGCTGCAATCACTGGCATTTTAGGCGTGCTTCGATCAGGCCTCCCATCGGGCACACGAGACCCTCAAAAGACTGTACCCATTTCCGATGCCCAGAGCCCCGAACCCCACCCAAACCTCGGGACCAAAGGCTATAGCCCACCGCCCCTGACTATTTCACGCGCTGACTGGGATTACTTGTATTTTAGGCTAGGCTCGACCCTAGCCTCCCACCGGGCACGAGGACCCTCGAAAAGACTGTACCATTTCGACGCCTGAGCCCCAACACCCTTCCCAACCTCACAACCAAAGGCTATAGCCCACCGCCCCTGACTATTTCACGCTACAGCTGGCATTTCTAATTTTAGGCAGTGCTTGACCGTAGCCTCCCACTACACAGGACCCTCGAAAAGACAGACCCATTTCCGCCTGCAGAGCCCCGAACCCCTCATCAACCTCAAGGACAAAGGCTATAGCCCACCGCCCGGCGACTATTTCACGCCATGACGCTGCACTACTTACTTGAAGGCTCGATCAGAGCCTCCCACTGGGACACGAGGACCCTGAAAGACTGACACATTTCTGATGCCCAGAGCCCCGAACCCCACTCCCAACCCCTCATGGACCAAAGGCTATAGCCCACCGCCGACTATTTCACGCGCGCCATTGGAGATTTCTTGCCATTTTAGGCAGGCTCGACCGTAGCCTCCCATCGGGCACACGAGGACCTCGAAAAGACTCACCATTTCCGACGCCCAGAGCCCCGAACCCCACTCAAACCTCATGACCAAAGGCTATAGCCCACCGCCCTGCACTATTTCACGCGGCCGCTGGGATTACTTGTATTTTAGGCAGGCCTGACCCTAGCCTCCCATCGGGCACACGAGACCCTCGAAAAGACTGTACTCTATTTCCACGCCTGAGCCCCGAACCCCTTCCCAACCCCGAACCAAAGGCTTTAGCCCACCGCCTCGCGATTATTTCACGCCACGCGCTGCATTTTCTAATTTTAGCAGTGCTTCTGACCGACTCCCACCGGGCACACTAGGACCCTCAAAGACTGTCCCATTTCAAGCCCAGCCCCAACCCCTCATCAACCTCATGGACAAAGGCCCACCGCCTCGATTATTTCACGCGCGACGCATTACTTATTTTACCAGGCCTGATCGTAGCCTCCCACTGGGACACGAGGACCCTCGAAAAGACTCACACATTTCGATGCCTGTGAGCCCCGAACCCTCCCCAACCCCGCTGACCATATAGCCCACCCGCCTGCACTATTTCACGCACGCCACGAGATTTCTTGCCATTTTAGGCAGGCTGACCGTAGCCTCCCATGGGCACACGAGACCCTCAAACACTGACCCATTTCGACACCCAGAGCCCCGAACGCCCCTCCCAACCCCGCGAACCAGGCTATAGCCCACTCGGATTATTTCACGCTGCGCACTATTTATTGCATTTATGTGCTTCTGACCGTAGCCTCCCACTGGGCACACGAGGACCATCGAAGATCAGACATTTCGCGCCCAGAGCCCCGAACCCCTCATCAACCACCCATGACCAAAGGCTATAGCCCACCGCCGCGACTATTTCACGCTGACGCCACATTTACTATTTACAGGCTGACCGTATCCTCCCACGGGCACACGAGGACCTCGAAAAGACTGACCATTTCGACGCCCAGAGCCCCCGAACGCCCCTCCCAACCCTCACAACTAAAGGCTATAGCCCACCGCCTTGATTATTTCACGCCTGCCACTGGCATTTCTAGCCATTATCGGCCAGTCCCCTGACCCTAGCCTCCCACCGGGCACATGTGGAGGACCGAAAAGATCAGACCCATTTCCGACGCCAGAGCCCCGAACCCCTCATCAACCATCATGACTAAAGGCTATAGCCCACCGGTCTCGGCAACTATTTCAGGCGCTGCGACGCTGGGCATTACTTGCCATTTTACGGCAGGCTTCTGACCGTATCCTCCCACTGGGCAAACGAGGACCCTCGAAAACATCAGACCATTTCCGACGCCCAGAGCCCCGAACGCCCTCCCAACTCATGACCAAAGGCTATAGCCCACCGCCTGCGATTATTTCACGCCATGCGCTGTTGCATTTTCACTTAAGGGCAGTCAAAGCCTCCCACCGGGCACTAGGACCCTAAGACTGCACCCATTTCTGCCCAGAGCCCCGAACCCCCTCATCAACCACCCGCGGACAAAGGCCATAGCCCACCGGCCTTGGCGACTATTTCACGCGCTGCACGCTGGATTACTTGCATTTTAGGCAGCTTGACCGTAGCCTCCCACCGGGACACGAGGACCCTTGAAAAGACTGACACATTTCCCATGCCCAGAGCCCCCAACCTCCCCAACCCCGCATGGACCAAAGGCTATAGCCCACCGCCTGCACTATTTCATGCGCACACACATGATTTCTTGCCATTTTAGGGTGCCTGACCGTAGCCTCCCATCACACGAGGACCCTCGAAAGACTGTGACCCATTTCACACCCAGAGCCCCCGAACCCCCCCAACCCCGCGGACCAAAGGCAGTAGCCCACCGCCTCGGCGACTATTTCACGCACACATGGCGCTTCTTGCCATTTTAGTGATTCTAACTGTAGCCTCCCACTAGGCACACGAGGACCCTTGAAAAGACTACCATTTCCCATGCCTGAGCCCCAACCCCGCCATCAACAACCGCGGACTAAAGGCTATAGCCCACTCGCGACTATTTCAGCTCATGACTTATTTATTATTTTAGGTGCTTCTGACCGATCTCCAATCACGAGACCTCGAAACACGACCTAGATTAAGACTCCACTGAGGACCTCGACAAGACTGACCCATTTCCGAAGCCCAGAGCTCTAACCCCTCATCAACCATCATGACAAAGGCTATAGCCCACCGCCCCTGACTATTTCATGCGCTATGACACATTACTGCTCATTTGGCAGCTCGACCGTAGCCTCCCACCGGGACACGAGGACCCTTGAAAAGACTGTACATTTCGATGCCCAGAGCCCCGAATCCCCTCCCAACCTCATGACCAAAGGCTATAGCCCACCGCCTTGACTATTTCACGCTACCGCCACATAGATTTCCATTTTAGGTCCTGACCGAGCCTCCCATCAAGCACACGAGGACCTCGAAACACTGCACCCATTTCTGACGCCCAGAGCCCCAACCATCCCCAACCTCAACTAAAGGCTATAGCCCACCGCCTCGGCTGATTATTTCACGCACACTGGGCAGTTCTTGCCATTTTAGGGCAGGATTCTAACCGTAGCCTCCCACTAGGCACACGAGGACCCTTGAAAAGACTGTACCCATTTCCGATGCCCAGAGCCCCCGAACCCCCGCTCATCAACCACCGCGGACTAAAGGCTATAGCCCACCGGTCTCGGCAACTATTTCACGCCATACGCCTGCACATTTATTTTACGGCAGGCTTCTGACCGTATCCTCCCACTGGGCAAACGAGGACCCTCGAAAACACTGTACCCATTTCTGACGCCCAGAGCCCCCGAACGCCCCTCCCAACCCGCGCGAACCAAAGGCTATAGCCCACCGGCCTCGGTGACTATTTCACGCTACTGGCATTTCTGCCATTTTAGGCAGGCCCTGACCCTAGCCTCCCACCGGGCACACGAGGACCTCGAAAAGACTGTACCCATTTCCGACGCCTGTAACCCCAACCCCTCATCAACCATCATGACTAAAAGCTATAGCCCACCGCCTCGGCGATTATTTCATGCGCACGCTGGCATTACCAATTTTAGCAGGCCTCGACCGTAGCCTCCCACGGGCACACGAGACCCTCAAAACACTGTACCCATTTCTGACACCTGAGCCCCGAACGCCTCCCCAACCCTCACAACCAGGCTATAGCCCACCGCCCTTGATTATTTCACGCTGCGCTGGCATTTATTGCCATTTTAGGCAGTGCTGACCGTAGCCTCCCACTGGGCACACGAGGACCATCGAAAAGACCGTACCCATTTCGACGCCCAGATCCCCCGAACCCCGCTCATCAACCACCATGAAAGGCTATAGCCCACCGCCTTGTGAATTATTTGGCGACGCCACATTACTTGCCATTTTACAGGCTCGACCTCCCACAGGCAAACGAGGACCCTCAAAACATCACATTTCTGACCCCAGAGCCCCGAACGCCCTCCCAACCCCCGCGAACCAAAGGCTATAGCCCACCGCCTCATGACTATTTCACGCTACTGCAGGGATTTTTGCCATTTGTGGTAGGCTCGACCCTAGCCTCCCACCGGGCACATGAGGACCCTCAAAAGACCCATTTCCGACGCAGAGCCCCGAACCCCCTCATCAACCATCATGACAAAGCTATAGCCCACCGCCTCGGTGACTATTATTTCATGCGCCGCGACGCACACTGCCAGTCCTCTGACTGTAGCCTCCCACTGGGTAGACGAGGTCCCTTGAAAAGACTGTACCCATTTCTGATGCTCAGAGTCCCCGAACCCCCTCCCAAACCCCCGCGGCCCTAAGGCTATAGCCCACCGCCTGGACTATTTCACGCGTCATTGGGATTACTTGCCATTTTAGGGCAGGATTTCAACAGAGCCTCCCACTAGGCACACGAGGACCCTTGAAAAGACTGACCCATTTCATGCCCAGAGCCCCGAACCCTCCCAAACCCCGGACCAAAGGCTATAGCCCACCGCCTGGCACTATTTCACGCTGCACTGGGATTACTTGCCATTTTATGGTAGGCCTCTGACCCTAGCCTCCCACTGGTCACATGAGGTCCCTCGAAAAGACTGTACCCATTTCCGACGCACAGAGCCCCCGAACCCCCCTCATCAACCATCATGACAAGCTATAGCCCACCGCCTGACTATTTCGCGCCATGCTGGCATTACATTTTACGGCACGCCTGACCGTAGCCTCCCACTGGGACACGAGACCCTTGAAAAGACTGTACCCATTGTTCATGCCCAGAGCCCCCGAACCCCTCCCAACCCCATGACCAAGGCTATAGCCCACCGCCCTGCACTATTTCACGCACAAGGCCACTGGGATTTCTTGCCATTTTAGGGCCTCGACCCTAGCCTCCCACTGGGCACACGAGGACCTTGAAAACACTACCCATTTCTCGACGCCCAGAGCCCCCTCAAGGACCATCCCCAACCCCCAACCAAAGGCTATAGCCCACCGCCTTGACTATTTCACGCTGCCAGCTGGCATTTCTTGCCATTTTAGCAGGCCTGACCGTAGCCTCCCACCGGGCACGAGGACCCTCGAAAGACTGTACCCATTTCCGAAGCCTGTGAGCCCCGAACCCCTCATCAACCATCATGACAAAGGCTATAGCCCACCGCCATGACTATTTCATGCACGCGCTCATATTACTTAAGGCAGCCTGACCGAGCCTCCCACCGGGACACACGAGGACCCTTGAAAAGACTCACATTTCGATGCCTGAGCCCCGAACCCTCCCAACCTCATGACTAAAGGCTATAGCCCACCGCTGGCACTATTTCACGCACCGCTATAGATTTTGCCATTTTGGCCTCGATCAGCCTCCCACCGGGCACACGAGGACCGAAAACACTGTACTCCATTTCCACCCAGAGCCCCGAACGCCCTCCCCAACCCCTCATGACAAAGGTATAGCCCACCGCCTCTGACTATTTCACGCACACTGGCATTTATTGCCATTTTAGGCAGGCTTGACCGTAGCTCTCCCCGGCACACGAGGACCATCGAAAAGACTGGACCCATTTCGAACGCCCAGAGCCGAACCCCGCCATCAACCTCATGACTAAAGGCTATAGCCCACCGTCTCGAACTATTTCACGCACGCTGGCATTACTTGCCATTTTACGGCCTGACAGATCCTCCCACGGGCACACGAGGACCTCGAAAACTGACCCATTTCGACCCCAGAGCCCCGAACGCCCCTCCCAACCCCGCAACCAAAGGCAATAGCCCACCGCCCCCTGATTATTTCACGCACGGCTGGCATTGCCATTTTAGTGCCCGACCAGCCTCCCACCGGCACACGAGGACCATCGAAAAGACTGCATTTCGACGCCCAGAGCCCCCGAATCCCCTTCCCCAACCCTCATGGACCAAAGGCTATAGCCCACCGCCTGCACTATTTCACGCTACGCTACTGCTATAGATTTCTTGCCATTTTAGGGCAGGCCTCTGACCGTAGCCTCCCACTGGGCACACGAGGACCCTCGAAAAGACTGTACCCATTTCCGACACCCAGAGCCCCCGAACGCCCCTCCCCAACCCCCGCGGACCAAAGGCTATAGCCCACCGGCCTCGGCGACTATTTCGCACGCTGCGCCGCTGGGCATTTCTTGCCATTTTAGGGCAGTCCTCTAACCGTAGCCTCGCATTAGGCACACGAGGAACCTCGAAAAGACTGTACCCATTTCTCGACGCCGAGCCGAACCCCCCAACCACCGCTGACTAGGCTATAGCCCACCGCCCCTGAACTATTTCACGCGCACTGGCATTACTTGCCATTTTAGGCAGGCTTCGACCGTATCCTCCCACTGGCACACGAGGACCTCGAAAACACTGCATTTCGACGCCAGAGCCCAACGCCCCTCCCCAACCACAACTAAAGGCTATAGCCCACCGCCTGACTATTTCAGCGCTGCCATTGGCATTTCTTGCCATTTTAGGCAGGCTCGACCCTAGCCTCCCACTGGTACACGAGGACCCTCGAAAAGACTGCACCCATTTCCGACGCCAGCCCCCAAACCCCTCATCAACCACCGCTGACTATTATAGCCCACCGCCTCGACTATTTCATGCGCTATGACTGGCATTACTTGCCATTTTAGGGCAGGCTCTGACAGCCTCCCACTGGGCAAACGAGGACCCTCGAAATCACTGTACCCATTTCGACGCCAGAGCCCCGAACGCCCTCCCCAACCCCGCGAACCAAAGGCTATAGCCCACTGCCTATGATTATTTCACGCGCTGCGCACTGGGCTTGCCATTTTAGGGCAGATTCTAACTGAGCCTCCCACTGGCACACGAGGACCCTTGAAAAGACTGTACCCATTTCCGATGCCCAGAGCCCCGAACCCCTCATCAACCATCATGACAAAGCTATAGCCCACCGCCGCTGACTATTTCATGCGCCGCGACGCACCATTACTTACGGCACGCTTGACCGTAGCCTCCCACTGGGCACACGAGGACCCTTGAAAAGATCAGACCCATTTGATGCCCAGAGCCCCGAATCTCCCAACCCTCATGACCAATGGCTATAGCCCACCGCCTCGGCACTATTTCACGCACACTACTGGGATTTCTATTTTAGCAGGCCTCTGACCCTAGCCTCCCACTGGGCACACGAGGACCTCGAAAACATCAGACCCATTTCGACGAGAGCCCCGAATCCCCAACCCTCATGAACCAAAGGCTATAGCCCACCGCCCCGACTATTTCACGCGCCATGCTGGGTATTTCTTGCCATTTTAGGCTGACTGTAGCCTCCCACTGGGCACACGAGGACCTCGAAAGACTGTACCCATTTCACGCCCAGAGCCCCGAACGCCTCATCAACCACCTCATGAAAGGCTATAGCCCACCGCCTCGACTATTTCATGCGCGACGCTGGCATTACTGCCATTTACGCAGCCTGACCGTAGCCTCCCACTGGGACACGAGGACCCTTGAAAAGACTGACACATTTCATGCCCAGAGCCCCGAATCCCCCAACCCTCATGGACCAAAGGCTATAGCCCACCGCCTGCACTATTTCACGCTGCACTGAGATTTCTTGCCATTTTAGGGCAGTGCCTGACTAGCCTCCCACTGGGCACACGAGGACCCTCGAAACACTGTACCCATTTCACACCCAGAGCCCCGAACGCCCTCCCCAACCCCCGCAACTAGCTATAGCCCACCGCCTCGCGATTATTTCACGGCTACACTGGCATTTATTGCCATTTTAGGGCAGGCTCGACCGTAGCCTCCCACCGGGCACACGAGGACCATCGATCAGACCATTGACGCCCAGAGCCCCGAACCCCCCATCAACCACCATGACTAAAGGCTATAGCCCACCGCCGGCAACTATTTCGCTGCGCACTGCCATTTTAGGCAGGCCTGACCCTAGCCTCCCACGCACACGAGACCCTCGAAAAGATCACCCATTTCGATGCCCAGAGCCCCGAACGCCCCCAACCCCATGAACCAAAGGCTATAGCCCACCGGCCTCGGCGACTATTTCACGCGCTGCGCCGCTGGGCATTTCTTGCCATTTTAGGGCAGGCCCCTGACCCTAGCCTCCCACTGGGTACACGAGGACCCTTCAAAAGACAGTACCCATTTCCGACGCGCAGAGGCCCCCTCCCCAACCCCGCATGAACCAGGCTATAGCCCACCGCCTCGGCGATTATTTCACGCCGCTGGGGATTACTTGCCATTTTAGGGCAGACCTCTGACCCTAGCCTCCCACTGGGCACACGAGTACCCTCGAAAAGACTGTACCCATTTCCGACTCCCAGAGCCCCCGAACGCCCCTCCCCAACTCCCGTGAACCAAAGGCTATAGCCCACCGGCCTCGGTGCCTATTTCACGCGCTGCGCCGCTGCGCATTTCTTGCCATTTTAGGGCAGGCTGACCAGCCTCCCACTGGCACACGAGGACCATCGAAAGACTGACCCATTTCGACGCCTGACCGAGCCCCCCTCATCAACCACTCATGACTAACGCTATAGCCCACCGCCTCGGCGACTATTTCATGCCATGCGCTGGCATTACTTGCCATTTTAGGCAGGCTCGACTGTAGCCTCCCACTGGACACACGAGGACCCTCGAAAAGACTATACGCATTTCCGATGCCAAGAGGCCCCTGACCCCCCTCCCCAACCCCCGCGAACCAAAGGCTATAGCCCACCGGCCTCGGGCACTATTTCACGCGCTGCGCCGCTGGGGATTTCTTGCCATTTTAGGACAGGCCTCTGACCCTAGCCTCCCACTGGGCACACAAGGACCCTCGAAAAGACTGTACCCATTTCCGACGCCCAGAGCCCCTGACCTCCTCCCAACCCCACGGACCAAAGGCTATAGCCCACCGGCCGCGCTGGGCATTACTTGCCATTTTATGGTAGACTTTTGACCGTAGCTGCCCACTGGGCACACGAGGACCCTCGAAAATACTGTACCCATTTTCGATGCCCAGAGCCCCCGCACCACCTTTATCAACCCCCGCGGACTAAAGGCTATAGCCCACCGGCCTCGGCGACTATTTCACGCGCTGCGCCGCTGGGCATTTCTTGCCTTTTTAGGGCAGGCCTCAGACTGTACCCATTTCCGATGGCCAGAGTCCCCAAACCCCCATCCCGAACCCCCGTGTAACAGACGCTATAGCCCACCGGT
The DNA here is from genome assembly GCA_030449925.1 of Citropsis articulata. Lineage (NCBI taxonomy): Eukaryota > Viridiplantae > Streptophyta > Magnoliopsida > Sapindales > Rutaceae > Citropsis > Citropsis articulata. The sequence continues at coordinate 443,774 of JASUUH010000234.1, read as the reverse complement.
GCCGGCGACTATTTCGTGCACTGCGCCGCTGGACATTTCTTGCCATTTTAGGTCTTCTCAGAGCCTCCCATCAAGGGCACACGAGGACCCCCGAAAAGACTGTACCCATTTCCGACGCCCAGATCCCTCGAACCCCCCTCATCAACCACCGCGGACTAAAGGCTATAGCCCACCGGCCTCGGCGACTATTTCATGCGCTGCGACGCTGTGTATTACTTGCCATTTTACGGCAGCCTTCTGACCGTAGCCTCCCACTGGGCACACAAGGACCCTCGACAAGACCATTTCCATGCCAAGAGCCCCTGACCCCCTCCCAACCCCATGACAAGGCTATAGCCCACTGCCTCGTGACTATTTCACGCCACGCTGCTTGGCATTTCTTGCCATTTTAGGGCAGCTTCTGACCATAGCCTCCCACTGGGCACATGAGGACCCGTGAAAAGACTGGACCCATTTCCAATGCCCAGAGCCCCCGAACCCCTCATGAACCATCATGACAGGCTATAGCCCACCGGCCCCGACTATTTCATGCGCTGACTGGGCATTATTTCCATTTACAGGCTTCTGACCGTAGCCTCCCACCGGGCACACGAGGACCCTTGAAAAGACTGTACCCATTTCATGCCCAGAGCCCCCAACCCCTCCCAACCCCATGACTAAAGGCTATAGCCCACTGGACTATTTCACGCTGTCATTGGGATTTCTATTTTACAGCCGACCAGAGCCTCCCACTGGGCACACGAGGACCATCGAAAAGACTCCCATTTCCGACGCCTGAGCCCCGAACCCCTCATCAACCACTGTGACTAGTATAGCCCACCGCCTCGACTATTTCATGCGCTGCGACTGGTATTCTTGCCATTTTAGGCAGGCCTCAATTAGCCTCCCACTGGGCACACGAGGACCCTTGAAAAGATCAGACCCATTTCGATGGCCAGAGCCCCTAACCCTCCCCCACCCCCGCGGATGAAACGCTATAGCCCACCGGCCTCGGGCACTATTTCACGCGCGCCTGCTGGGATTTCTTGCCATTTTAGGGCAGTGCCTCCTGACCCTAGCCTCCCATCACACGAGGACCTCAAAAGACTGTAACCATTTCCGACGCCAAGAGCCCCGAACGCCCTCCCCAACCCACGCCAACAGGCTATAGCCCACCGCCTCGGATTATTTCACGCTGGCATTTTGCCATTTTAGGGCAGGCTTGACCGTAGCCTCCCACCGGGCACACGAGACCCTTGAAAAGACTCAGACCCATTTCCGACGCCAGAGCCCCGAACCCTCCCAACCCCCACGGACTAAAGCTATAGCCCACCGCCTGGCACTATTTCACGCATGGCATTGGGATTTCTTGCCATTTTAGGGCAGGCTTCAGACCGTAGCCTCCCACTGGGCACACGAGGACCATCGAAAAGACTGTACCCATTTCCGCCCAGCCCCGAACCCCCTCCCAACCCCCGCGGATGAAAGGCTATAGCCCACCGCCTGCGATTATTTCACGCTGCGCCGCTGGGATTTCCATTTTAGGCAGGCTCTGAGCCTCCCACTGGCACACGAGGACCCTCGAAAAGACTGTACCCATTTCCGACCCCTGAGTCCCGAACGCCCCTCCCAACCCCGCGAACCAGGCTATAGCCCACCGCCTCGGATTATTTCACGCACTGAGGTCATTTTTATTTTACGGCAGCCTGACCGTAGCCTCCCACTGGCACACGAGACCGAAAAGACTGTACCCATTTCATGGCAAGAGCCCCGAACCCCTCCCAACCCCGGACTAAAGGCTATAGCCCACTGCCTCGTGATTATTTCACGCACCGCTTGGCATTTCTTGCCATTTTAGGGCAGGCCTCTGACGGTAGCCTCCCACTGGGCACACGAGGCCCCTCGAAAAGACCGTACCCATTTTCGACGCCCAGAATCCCGAACCCCCCTCATCAACCACCGCGGACTATAGCCCACCGCCTCGACTATTTCACGCCAAGCACTGGCATTTCTTGCCATTTTAGGCAGGCTCTGACCGTAGCCTCCCACCGGGCACACAAGGACCCTTGAAAAGACTGAACCCATTTTGATGGCTGAGCCCCAACCCCTCCCCAACCCCGCTGATGAAAGGCTATAGCCCACCGCCTGACTATTTCACGCGCGCTACTGGGATTTCTTATTTTAGCAGGCCTGACTGTAGCCTCCCACTGGGCACACGAGGACCGTCGAAAAGATCAGACACCTCCGAGCCCCCGAACGCCTCCCCAACCCAAACCAAAGGCTATAGCCCACCGCCTCGGCGATTATTTCACGCGCTGCGCCTGCTGGCATTTCTTGCCATTTTAGGCTGGCTTGACTAGCCTCCCATCGGGCACACGAGGACCCTTGTGACATTTCCATTTCGACTGCCAAGAGGCCCTGAACCCCCTCCCAACCTCGACTCTATAGCCCACCGCCTTACTATTTCACGCTGGCTGCACACATTACTTGCCATTTTACGGCAGGCTTCTGACCGTAGCCTCCCACTGGGCACACAAGGACCCTTGAAAAGACTGTACCCATTTCCGATGCCCAGAGCCCCTGAACCCCCCTCCCCACGCGAACCAAAGGCTATAGCCCACCGGCCCATGATTATTTCACGCTGCATGATTTCTATTTTAGGCAGGCTTGACCGTAGCCTCCCATGGCACACGAGGACCCTCAAAAAGACTGTACCCATTTCCGACGCCTGAGCCCCGAACCCCCTCATCAACCCTCATGACTAGCTATAGCCCACCGCCTCCGACTATTTCATGCGCGCACTGGTATTATTTGCCATTTGGCAGCCTGACCATAGCCTCCCACTGTGCACACGAGACCCTTGAGAAGACTCCATTTTGATGGCCAGAGCCCCAACCCTCCCCCAACCCCCATGCTATAGCCCACCGCCTGGCACTATTTCACGCTACTGGGATTTCTTGCCATTTTAGGCAGGCTCTGACCCTAGCCTCCCATCCACACGAGGACCCTCAAAAGACTGTACCCACCCGCCCATCCCCAACGCCCTCCCCAACCCCTCCAACCAGGCTATAGCCCACTGCCTGCGATTATTTCACGCGCTACTGGCATATTTCTTGCCATTTTCGGTAAGGCTTCTGACCGTAGCTCCCACTGGGCACACGAGGACCCTCGAAAAGACTGTACCCATTTCCGACACCCAGAGCCCCCTAACCCCCCTCATCAACCACCGCGGACTAAAGGCTATAGCCCACCGGCTTCGGCGACTATTTCACGCGCTGCGCCCGCTAGGGAATTTCTTGCCATTTTAGGCAGGCTCAGACAGCCTCCCACTGGGCACACGAGGACCCTTAAAAAGACTGTACCCATTTCCGATGCCCAGAGCCCCCCCACCCCCACCCCACAACCAGGCTATAGCCCACCGGCCTCCGGCACTATTTCACGCGCTGCGCCTGGGATTTCTTGCCATTTAAGGCTTGACCGTAGCCTCCCACGGGCACACGAGGACCTCGAAAAGACTGCACCATTTCCGACGCCCAGAGCCCCGAACCCCTCATCAACCACCGGATGCTATAGCCCACCGCCCCATGACTATTTCATGCAGCACGCACATTTGCCATTTTACAGGCTTCTCAGAGCCTCCCACTGGGCACACGAGGACCCTTGAAAAGACAGACCCATTTCCATGCCGAGCCCCGAGCCCCCCCTCCCCAACCTCGGGACAATAGCCCACCGCCTCGGACTATTTTTCACTGCGCCGCTTGGATTTCTGCCATTTTAGGGCAGGCTCGACCGTAGCCGCCCCCTGGGCACACGAGGACCTCGAAATGACTGTATCATCGACGCTGAGCCTCCAACCCCCACCCAACCCCTCATGACCAAAGGCTATAGCCCACGCACAGAGATTTTCGCTGCGCCTGGAGACATTTCTTGCCATTATAGTGGCCTCAATCAGTAGCCTCCCACCGAGCACACGAGGACCCTCAAAAAAAGACTAGACCCATTTCCGACGCCAGAGCCCTAAACCCTCCCAACCCCTGGAACAGACGCTATAGCCCACCGCCCGACTATTTCGTGGCTACTGGCATTTCTTGCCATTTTAGGGCAGGCCTGACCGTAGCCTCCCACTAGGCACACGAGGACCCTTGAAAGACTGTACCCATTTCCACCCAGAGCCCCCGATCCCCCTCCCCAACCCCGACCAAAGCTATAGCCCACCGCCCCATGACTATTTCACGCCACGCCACATTTCTTGCCATTTTAGGGCAGGCTTGACCGTAGCCTCCCACTGGTACACGAGACCTCGAAAAGACTGTACCCATTTCCCACCAGAGCCCCGAACCTCCTCCCAACCCCTCATGGACCAGCTAAGCCCCTGGCGATTATTTCATGCGCCATGCACTGGCATTTCATTTTATGCAGGCTCTGACCGTAGCCTCCCACTGCACACGAGGACCTCAAAAGACTGTACCCATTTTCGACCAGAGCCCCAACCCTCCCCAACCTCGGACCAAACGCTATAGCCCACCGCCTCCGATTATTTCACGCTGCACTTGGCATATTTGCCATTTTACGGCAGGCTTCTGACCGTAGCCTCCCACTGGGCACACGAGGACCGTCAAAAGGACTGTACCCATTTCCGACGCCAAGAGCCCCCGAACCCCCCACCCCAACCCTCATGACCAAAGGCTATAGCCCCGCCTGACTATTTCACGCTGCGCCTGGCATTTCTTGCCATTTTGGGCAGGCTTTTGACCGTAGCCTCCCACTGGTCACATGAGGACCCTCGAAAAGACTGTACCCATTTCCGACGGCCAGAGCCCCCGAACGTCCTCCCCAACCCCCGCGGACCAAAGGCTATAGCCCACCGGCCTCGGCGACTATTTCACGCGCTGCGCCGCTGGGTATTTCTTGCCATTTTAGGGCAGGCCTCCGACCGTAGGCTCCCACTGGGCACAAGAGGACCCTCGAAATGACTATACCAATTTCAGATGGCCAGAGTCCCCAAACCCCCCTCCCGAACCCCCGTGGAACAGACGCTATAGCCCACCGGCCCCGGCCACTATTTCATGCGCTGCGCCGCTGGGTATTTCTTGCCATTTTATGGCAGGCTTCTGACCGTAGCCTCCCACAGGGCACACGAGGACCGTCAAAAAGACTGTACCCATTTCCGATGCCAAGAGCCCCCGAACCTCCCTCATCAACCCTCATGATTAAAGGCTAGCCCACCGCCTGCGACTATTTCATGAGCTGCGCTGGCATTTCTTGCCATTTTAGGCAGGCTCGTCAGAGCCTCCCACTGGCACACGAGACCTCAAAAGAATGTACCCATTTCCGATGCCCAGAGGCCCCCAAAACCCCCCAACCTCAGCCAGGCTATAGCCCACCGGCCCCCGACTTTCATCGCTACTGTCATTTCGTGCCATTTTAGGGCAGGCTGACCGAGCCTCCACTGGGCACACGAGACCCTCAAAAGACTGTACCCATTTCCGACGCCTGAGCCCCGAACCCCCTCAACAACTGCTATAGCCCACCGGCCTGGAGACTTTCGCTCTGTGATTTTTTTTAGGCAGGCTGATCAGAGCTCCCCCTGGGCACGCGAGGCTACTCCAACAGACACGCCCCATTTCCGATGGCCAGAGTCCCCAAACCCCTCCAACCCCCTGGCACGCCCGCCTTATTTCTGCATGCGCACAGGCATTTCCATTTTAGGCAGGCTTCAATCAGCCTCCCACTCACACGAGACCTCGAAAAGACTGTACCCATTTCCGACGGCAGAGCCCCGAACCCCTCCCAACCCCTCATGAAAGGGCTATAGCCCACCGCCTATGACTATTTCACGCTGCGCTGGCATTTCTTGCCATTTTATGACAGGCTCGACCGTAGCCTCAAGTACACGAGACCTCAAAAGACTGTACCATTTCCGACGGCCAGAGCCCCGAACCCCTCCCAACCCCCTGAACAGGGCTATAGCCCACCGCCTCGCGATTATTTCATGCGCTTGCTACTGGTATTTCTTTTACATTTTAGGCAGGCTCAGAGCCTCCCATCACACGAGGACCCTCGAAAAGACTGTACCCATTTCCGACGGCCAGAGCCCCCGAAACCCCCTCCCAAACCCCGGACCAGGCTATAGCCCGGGCTGAGACTATTTCGCACATGCACTGTGGACATTTCTTGCCTTTTTAGGCTCTGACCGTAGGCTCCTGAGCAAGCGAGGCTACTCAAAAGCTCAGACCCATTTCCTGGCCAGAGTCCCTAAACCCCTCCCAAACCCCCTGCAACAGACGCTTAGAGCCCACCGCCCCGCCACTATTTCCTGCACTGCGTCATACTGGCATTTCTTGCCATTTTAGGGCAGGCTTCTGACCATAGCCTCCCACTGGGCAGACGAGGACCCTCGAAAAGACTGTACCCATTTTCGACGACCAGAGCCCCCGAACCCCCTCCCCAACCCCCGCGGACCAAAAGGCTAGCCCACCAGCCTCGGCGACTATTTCAGCTGCTTGGCTGGCATTTCTTGCCATTTCAGCGGCAGTGCTTCTGATCAGAGCTCCCACCGGGCACACGACGACCCTCAAAAGACTGTACACTCATTTCCACGGCCTGCAGCCCCTAACACCCTCCCCAACCCCAAGGGACCAAAGGGCTATAGCCCACCGCCCCATACGATTATTTCACAGCTACTGGCTGGTATTTTTGCCATTTCACGGCAGCCTTATGAACGTAGCCTCACACTGGGCACACGAGGACCCTCGAAAGACCTGTACCCATTTCCGACGACTGTGAGCCCCAACTCCCTCCCCAACCCCTGGACCAAGGGCTATAGCCCACCGGCCTCGGCGACTATTTCATGCGCTACGCCGCTGGGCATTTCTTGCAATTTTATGGCAGGCTTCTGACCGTAGCCTCCCACTGGGCACACGAGGACCCTCGGAAAGACTGTACCCATTTCCGATGCCCAGAGCCCCCGAACGCCCCTCCCCAACCCCCGCGGACCAAAGGCTATAGCCCACCGGGCTTGGAGACTATTTCGGTCCACTGTGGGACATTTCTTGCCTTTGTATGTGCAGGCCTCAGACCGTAGCTCCCGAGCAACGAGGCTACCTCAAAAGACTAGACCCATTTCCGATGGCCAGAGTCCCCAAACCCCTCCCAACCCCGCGGAACAAACGTGCTATAGCCCACCGCCCTCGACTGTTCTGTATTGCGCCACATCATTTTTGCCATTTTAGGGCAGGCCTTCTGACCGCAGCCTCCCAAAGAGGCACACGAGAACCCTTGAGAAGACTGACCCATTTCCGACGCCCAGAGACCCCTGATCCCACCCCAACCCTCATGGGACCAAAGGCTATAGCCCACCGGCCTCGGCGACTATTTCACGCGCTGCGCCGCTGGGCATTTCTTGCTATTTTAGGGCAGGTTTCTGACCGTAGCCTCCCACTAGGCACAGGAGAACCCTTGAGAACACTGTACCCATGTCCGACGACCAGAGCCCCCGATCCCCCCACCCTAACCCCTCATGGACCTGGCTATAGCCCTACCGCTGCCTCATGACTATTTCACGCGCACTTTGGGCATTTCTTGCCATTTTAGGGCAGGCCTCTGACCGTAGCCTCCCACTGGGCACACGAGGACCCTCGAAAAGACTGTACCCATTTCCGATGCCCAGAGCGCCCGAACGCCCCTCCCCAACCCCCGCGGACCAAAGGCTATAGCCCACCGGCCCCGGTGACTATTTCGTGCATTGCACCGCTGGGCATTTCTTGCCATTTTAGGGCAGGCCTCTGACCGTAGCCTCCCAGTAGGCACACGAGAACCCTTGAGAAGACTGTACCCATTTCCGGGCCGTGAGTCCCCAAACCCCTACCCAACCCCTCATGACCAAAGGCTATAGCCCACCGGGCTTGAGATTATTCATTGCACTGGGATTTTCTTTTTAGGGCAGGCTTCTGACCGTAGCCTCCCACTGGGCACACGAGGACCCTCGAAAAGATTGTACCCATTTCAGATGACCAGAGGCCCCCGAACCCTCCCAACCCCATGACCAAAGGCTATAGCCCATCGGCCTCGACGACTATTTCACGCGTTGCGCCGCTGGGCATTTCTTGCCATTTTAGGGCAGGCTTCTGACCGTAGCCTCCCACTAGGCACGCGAGGACCCTCGAAAAGACTGTACCCATTTCCGATGGCCAGAGTCCCCAAACCCCGTCCCGAACCCCCGTGGAGCAGACGCTATAGCCCACCGGCCCCGGTGACTATTTCGTGCATTGCGCCGCTGGGCATTTCTTGCCATTTTAGGGCAGGCCTCTGACCGTAGCCTCCCACTGGGCACACGAGGACCCTCGAAAAGACTGTACCCATTTCCGATGCCCAGAGCGCCCGAACGCCCCTCCCCAACCCCCGCGGACCAAAGGCTATAGCCCACCGCCTCAAGCGATTATTTCATGCCTGCGCGCTGGACATTTCTTGCCATTTTAGGCAGGCTTGACCGTAGCCTCCCACTCGGGTACACGAGACCCTCAAATGACTGTACCCATTTCCGATGCCTGTGAGCCCCAACCCCCTCCCGACCAAAGGCTATAGCCCACCGGCTCAGAGACTATTTCAGACGCCTCCGCACTGTGACATTTCTTGCCTTTTTAGTATGTGCCTGCACTGAGGCTTCCCACCGAGCACGCGAGGCTACCCTCAAAAGACTAGACCCATTTCCGGCCCAGAGTCCCCAAACCCCGTCCCGAACCCCGTGGAGCAGACGCTATAGCCCACCGGCCCCGGTGACTATTTCGTGCATTGCACCGCTGGGCATTTCTTGCCCTTTTAGGCAGGCTCAATCAGCCTCCCAAGAGGGGCACACGAGAACCCTTGAGAAGACTGTACCCATTTCCGAAGGCCAGAGCCCCGAACCCCTACCCAACCCTCAAGGACTAGCTATAGCCCACCGGGCTCTGAGATTATTACTCGCGATGCGCAGTGGGGCATTTCTTGCCTTTTTAGGGCAGGCTTCTGACCGTAGCCTCCCACTGGGCACACGAGGACCCTCGAAAAGATTGTACCCATTTCAGATGACCAGAGCCCCCGACCCCCCTCCCTAACCCCCGCGGACCAAAGGCTATAGCCCATCGGCCTCGACGACTATTTCACGCTGCTGCTCACATGGCATTTCTTGCCATTTTAGGGCAGGCTCTGATCAGAGCCTCCACTAGCACGCGAGGACCTCGAAAAGACTGTACCTATTTCTCATGGCCAGTCCCCGAAACCCTGCCCGAACCCCCGCGGAGAGACGCTATAGCCCACCGGCTGGGTGACTATTTCTGCATTGCGCCCTTGGGCATTTCTTGCCATTTTAGGGCAGGCTTTCACCGTAGCCTCCCAGAGGCACACGAACCCTTTAGAAGACTGCACCATTTCAAGGCCAGAGCCCCTGAAACCCCCTACTCCAACCCCCGCTGGACTCAGGCTATAGCCCACCGGCCCTTGAGATTATTTCACACGCGCTGTGGGACATTTCTTGCTTTTTGTATGTGCTTCGACCGTAGCCTCCCACTGGGCACACGAGGACCCTAAAAGATTGTACCCATTTCAGATGACCGTGAGCCCCTGACCCCCTCCCCAACCCTCAAGGACCAAAGGCTATAGCCCATCGGCCTCCTGACGACTATTTCACGCTGGCGCTGGGCATTTCTTGCCATTTTAGGGCAGGCTTCCGTAGCCTCCCACTAGGCACACGCGAGACCCTCGAAAAGACTGCACCCATTTCCGATGGCTGAGTCCCCAAACCCTTCTCCCTAACCCCTGGAGTGACGCTATAGCCCAATGCCCTATGATTATTTCATGCTCACGCCTGGACATTTCTTGCCATTTTAGGGCAGTGCTTGACCGTAGCCTCCCCAATGGGCACACGAGGACCTCAAAATGACTGTACCCATTCTCGATGCCTGTAGCCCCAACGCCCGACCATAGGCTTATAGCCCACCGGCCTGAGACTATTTCACGCCCGCCTGGCTGGGACATTTCTTGCCATTTTAGGCAGGCCTGCATCAGAGGGTAATTTAGCACGCGAGGCTACCTCAAAAGACTAGACCCATTTCCGATGGCCGTAGTCCCCAAACCCTCCCGAACCCCGTGGAGTGACGCTATAGCCCACTGCCCCAGAGACTATTTCGTGCATTGCGCCTGGCATTTCTTGCCATTTTAGGGCAGTGCTCTGACCGTAGCCTCCCAAAGAGGGCACACGAGACCCTTGAGAAGACTGTACCCATTTCCAAGGCCTGTAGCCCTCAAACCCCTACCCAACCCCCTCAAAGGCTATAGCCCACCGGGCCTGAGATTATTTTCACAGGCTGCGGCCTGGGACATTTCTTTTTTAGGGCGTTGACCGTAGCCTCCCACTGGCACACGAGGACCCTCAAAAGATTGTACCCATTTCAGATGACCGAGCCCCCAAACCCCTCCCAACCCGGACCAAAGGCTTATAGCCCATCGGCCTCGACGATTATTTCACATGCTACTGGGCATTTCTTGCCATTTTAGTAGGTGCTGACCGTAGCCTCCCACTAGGGCACGCGAGGACCCTCGAAAGACTGTACCCATTTCATGGCCGTGAGTCCCCAAACCCCCTCCCCAACCCCCGCTGGGAGGACGCTATAGCCCACCGGCCCCTGACTATTTCCTGCATTGCGCTGGGCATTTCTTGCCATTTTAGGGCAGGCCTGACCGTAGCCTCCCAAGAGGCACACGAGAACCCTTGAGAAGATCAGACCCATTTCCGGCCAGAGCCTGAACTCCCCTACCCAACCCCTCAAGTGACCAAAGGCTATAGCCCACTGCTCGGAGATTATTTGCGCCATACTGTGCCGGACATTTCTTTTTTTTAAGGGCAGGCTTCTGACCGTAGCCTCCCACCGGGCACACGAGGACCATCGAAAAGATTGTACCCATTTCAGAAGACCAGAGCCCGACCCTCCCTAACCCCGCGACCAAAGGCTATAGCCCATCGGCCCTGGGACTATTTCACGCTGCGCTGGCATATCTTGCCATCTTAGGGCTGGCACTGACCGTAGCCTCCCACTAGGCACGCGAGGACCCTCGAAAAAGACTAGACCCATTTCCATGCCCAGAACCCCAACCCCTCCCCAACCCCCATGCGGACTAGCCATAGCCCACCGGGCTTGGAGACTATTTAGCGCGCTCCGCAGTGGGAAATTTCTTGCCTTTTAGGCGTGGCCTCAGACCGTAGGCCTCCCACGAGCACGCGAGGCTACCCTCAAAAAGACTAGACCCATTTCCGGCGGCCGTAGTCCTCCCAACCCCTGTGGACTAAACGCTATAGCCCACCGGCCCTGGCCGATTATTTCACTTGGTATCAAGGCCTGGGCATTTCTTGCCATTTTAGGGCAGGCTTTCCTGACCGTAGCCTCCCAAGAGGGCACACGAGAACCCTTGAGAAGACTGTACCCATTTCACGCCCAGAGCCCCCATCCCCCACCCCAACCCCGCATGGACCACATTATAGGCTCACTGCCTCGGCGACTATTTCACGTGGCTTGCGCATTTCACATTTTAGGGTAGGCTTCCTGACCGTAGCCTCCCACCTAGGCACACGAGAACCCTTGAGAACACTGTACCCATTTCCGACGCCCAGAGCCCCCCATCCCCCACCCCAACCCCCCCGGACCAAAGTATAGCCCTGCCGCCTCGGCATGATTATTTCACGCTGGCATTTCTTGCCATTCTAGGCAGGCCTCTGACCGTGAGCCTCCCATCGGCACACGAGACCTTTGAAAAGACTGTACCCATTTCCGATGCCTGTAGCCGCCGAACGCCCTCCCAACCCCCCTCAAGGACCAGTTATAGCCCACCGCCCTCGATGACTATTTCACGCCTGCGCGCCATGGACATTTCTTGCCATTTTTAGGCAGTCTTCGGTCAGTAGCCTCCCACTGGGCACACGACGACCCTCAAAAAGACTTTTCCCATTTACGAGGTCCAGAGCCCCCGAAACCCCCTTCCTAACCCCAGGCCAAGCACATAGCCCACCGGGCCTAGAGACTATTTCACTGCCAGGGACATTTCTTGCCTTTAGGGCAGCCTCGACATCAGTAGCTCCCACCGAGCACGCGAGGTTCAAAAAGACTGACCCATTTCCGATGGCGGCAGTGCAAACCCCCCTCCCGAACCCCTGCGTGGAATGACGCTTATAGCCGACCGGCCCCATGACTATTTCTGCACTGGCCACTGGCTGGCATTTCGTGCCATTTTAGTGCAGGATTCTAACTGTAGCCTGCCATCAAGTACACGAGAGCCTCGAAAGACTGCACTCCATTTCCGATGACTGGAGCCCTGAACCTCCTCCCAACCCCCGCGGACCAAAGGCTATAGCCCACCGGCCTCGGCGACTATTTCACGCGCTGCGCCGCTGGGCATTTCTTGCCATTTTAGGCCAGGCCTCTGACCGCAGCCTCCCACTGGGCAAACGAGGACCCTCGAAAAGACTGTACCCATTTCCAACGGCCAGAGCCCCCGAACCCCCTACCCAACCCCCGCGGACCAAAGGCTATAGCCCACCGGGCTCGGAGACTCTTTCGCACGCTGCGCCTTGGGACATTTCTGGCCTTTTTAGGGCAGGCCTCAGATAGTAGGCTCCCACTGAGCACGCGAGGCTACTCAAAAAGACTAGACCCATTTCCGATGGCCAGAGTCCCCAAACCCCCCTCTCGAACCCCTGCGGAACAGACGCTATAGCCCACCGGCCCCGGCGACTATTTCGTGCGTTGCGCCGCTGGGTATTTCTTGCCATTTTAGGCCAGACCTCTGACCGTAGCCTCCCACTAGACACACGAGAACCCTTGAGAAGACTGTACCCATTTCCGACGCCCAGAGCCCCCGATCCCCCAACCCCATCCCCCGCGGACCAAAGGCAATAGCCCGCCGGCCTCAAGGCTTATTTCACGCTGGCTGTGTCATTGGCATTTCTTGCCATTTTAGGCATGTGCTTCGACGTAGCCTCCCATCTGGGCACACGAGGACCCTCAAATGACTGTACCATATCCACACCCAGTGAGCCCCGAACGCCTCCTCCCAACCCCCGCAGGACCAAAGGCTATAGCCCACCGCCTTGGGCGACTATTTCATCGCTGCTGCTGGCATTTCTTGCCATTTTATGGCAGCTCAACTGCATTCTCCCACCGGGCACACGAGGACCCTCAAAAGACTGTATCCATTTCTGACACCCGAGTCCCCAAACCCGCCATCAACCCCGCAGACTAAAGACTATAGCCCACTCTCCCATGACTATTTCACGCGCGGCCGCTAGGCATTTCTATTATTTACGGCAGGCTGTGCCTCGACTGTAGCCTCCCACTAGAGCACATGAGGACCCTCGAAAAGACTGCACCCATTTCCGATTCCAAGAGCCCCGAACCCTCCTCCCAACACCCCATGGACCATGTATATAGCCCACCGCCTCGCATGACTATTTCATGCGATGCGCCGCTGGGAATTTCTTGCCATTTTATGGCAGGCTTCTGGCCGTAGCCTCCCACAGGGCACAAGATGTCCCTTAAAAAGACTGTACCATTTCTGATTCCTGTGAGCCCCGAACCGCCTCCCAACCCCTCATGGGACTAGGTTATAGCCCACGGCCCCTGTGACTATTTCTGCACCGCGCCGGCATTTCTTGGTTTTTAGGCAGGCATCTGACAGTAGCCCCACAAGGCACACGAGACCTCAGAAGATCTGTACCCATTTCCGATGCCCAGAGCCCTAACGCCCCCCTCCCAACCCCATGGGACTAAAGGCTATAGCCCACTGCCCATGATTATTTCACGCTGCAGGCTGGGCATTTCTTACGCGATTTTAGTAAGGCTCTGTCCGTCAGAGCCTCCCCCGGGCACACGAGGACCCTCAAAAGCCTCTACCCATTTCCTGGCGACCAGAGCCCCAACCCTCTCCCCAACCCCATGCGACCAAAGGCTATAGCCCACCGGTCTCGGGCGACTATTTCACGCCATGCCCGCTAGGCATTTCTTGTTATTTTACGGCAAGGCTTCTGACGTAGCCTCCCACTAGGCACATGAGGACCTCGAAAAGACTGTACCCATTTCCGATTCCAAGAGCCCCGAACCCCTCCCAAACACCTGGACTGGCTATAGCCCACCGGCCCCATGACTATTTCATGCTACGCGCTGGGAATTTCTTGCCATTTTATGGCAGGCTTCCGTGAGCCTCCCACTGGGCACAGAGGACCTCAAAAGACTGTACCATTTCGATTCCCAGAGCCCCGAACCGCCTCTCCCAACCCTCGCGACTAAGGCTTATAGCCCACCGCCTGGCGACTATTTCACGCGATGCACTGGCATTTCTTGCCATTTTAGGGCAGGCTTCTGACCAGTAGCCTCCCACACGAGACCCTCGAATAACTAACTGTACCCATTTCCGACCCCAACCCCCAAACCCTCCCAACTCCCGTGGATTAAAGGCTATAGCCCACTGCCGGACGACTATTTCACACTGCATCATGGGTATTTCTTGCCATTTTAGGGCAGGCCTTCTCGACTGTAGGCTCCCATCACAGACACGAGGACCCTCAAAAAGACTGTACCTATTTCCGACGCCCAGAGCCCCCGAACGCCCCTCCCCAACCCCCGCGGACCAAAGGCTATAGCCCACCGGCCTCGGCGACTATTTCACGCGCTGCGCCGCTGGGCATTTCTTGCCATTTTAGGGCAGGCTTCTGACCGTAGCCTCCCACTGGGCATACGAGGACCCTCGAAAAGACTGTACCCATTTTCGAAGGCCAGAGCCGCCGACCCCCCGACCCAACCCCCGCGGACCAAAGGCGATAGCCCACCGGGCGTGGAGACTATTTCACAGACTACTGCCAGGACATTTCTTGCCTTTTTAGGGCAGGCCTCTGACCGTAGGCTCCCACTGAGCACGCGAGGCTACTCAAAAAGACTAGACCCATTTCCGACAGCCAGAGTCCCCAAACCCCCATCCCGAACCCCCGTGGAACAGACGATATATCCCACCGGCCCCGGCGACTATTTCATGCGTTGCGCCGCTGGGTATTTCTTGCCATTTTAGGGCAGGCCTCTGACCGTAGCCTCCCACTAGGCACACGAGAAACCTTGAGAAGACTGTACCCATTTCCGACCCCCAGAGCCCCCGATCCCCCCACCCCAACCCCACCGGACCAAAGGCTATAGCCCGCAGGCCTTGGCAACTATTTCAAGCTCTGTGCCGCTGGGCATTTCTTGCCATTTTAAGGCAGGCTTCTGACCGTAGCCTCCCACTCGGCACACGAGGACCCTCGAAAAGACTATACCCATTTCTGACACCCAGAGCCCCCGAAACCCCCTCATCAACCCCCGCGGACTAAGGACTATAGCCCACCGGCCTCGGCGACTATTTCACCCGCTACGACGCTGGGCATTACTTGTCATTTTACAGCAGGCTTCTGACCGTAGCCTCCCACTGGGCACACGACCTCGATGCCAAGAGCCCCGAAACCCCCTCCCCAACCCTCGCGGACCAAGGGCTATAGCCCACCGGCCTCGGCGACTATTTCATGCGCTTTGCCACTGGGCATTTCATGCCATTTTATGGCGGGCTTCTGACCGTAGCCTCCCACTGGGCACACGAGGACCCTCGAAAAGACTGTACCCATTTCCGATGACCAGAGCCCCCGAACCCCCCTCCCCAACCCCCGCGGACCAAAGGCAATAGCCCACCGGCCTCGGCGACTCTTTCACGCGCAGCGACGCTGGGCATTACTTGCCATTTTACGGCAGGCTTCTGACCGTAGCCTCCAACTGGGTACACGAGGACCGTCAAAAAGACTGTACCCATTTCCGATGCCAAGAACCCCCGAAACCCCCTCCCCAACCCCCGCGGACCAAAGGCTATAGCCCACCGGCCTCGGCGACTATTTCACGCGCTGCGCCGCTGGGCATTTCTTGCCATTTTAGGGCAGGCGGCTGACCGTAGCCTCCCACTGGGCACACGAGGACCCTCAAAAAGACTGTACCCATTTCCGACGCCCAGACCCCCCAAACCCCCCCCCCCACCCCTCATGGAGCAAGGCTTATAGCCCACTGGCCTGGATTATTTCTGCTGCCACTGGGCATTTCTTGCCATTTAAGGGCAGGCCTCTGATCGTAGCCTCGCACCAGGCACACGAGAGCCCTTGAGAAGACTGTACCCATTTCCGACGCCCAGAGCCCCCGAACGGCCTCCCCAACCCCCGCGGACCAAAGGCTATAGCCCGCCGGCCTCGGCGACTATTTCACGCGCTGCGCCCCTGGGCATTTCTTGCCATTTTAGAGGAGGCTTCTGACCGTAGCCTCCTACTGGGCACACGAGGACCCGCGAAAAGACTGTACCCATTTCCGATGCCAAGAACCCCCGAAACCCCCTCATCAACCCCCGGGGACTAAAGACTATAGCCCACCGGTCTCGGCGACTATTTCACGCGCTACGACGCTGGGCATTTCTTGCCATTTTAGGGCAGGCTTCTGACCGTAGCCTCCCACTGGGCACACGAGGACCCTCAAAAAGACTGTACCCATTTCCGACGCCCAGACCCCCAAACCCCCCACCCCAACCCCCGCGGAGCAAAGGCTATAGCCCGCCGGCCTCATGATTATTTCATGCGTTGGCCATATTTCTTGCCATTTTAGGGCAGGCCTCTGATCGTAGCCTCCCACCAGGCACACGAGAACCCTTGAGAAGACTGTACCCATTTCCGACGCCCAGAGCCCCCGATCCCCCCGCCCCAACCCCCGCGGACCAAACGCTATAGCCCGCCGGCCTCGGCGACTATTTCACGCGCTGCGCCCCTGGGCATTTCTTGCCATTTTAGAGCAGGCTTCTGACCGTAGCCTCCTACTGGGCACACGAGGACCCGCGAAAAGACTGTACCCATTTCTGACACCCAGAGCCCCCGAAACCCCCTCATCAACCCCCGGGGACTAAAGACTATAGCCCACCGGACTCGGCGACTATTTCACGCGCTACGATGCTGGGCATTTCTTGCCATTTTAGGGCAGGCCTCTGATCGTAGCCTCCCACTGGGCACACGAGGACCCTCAAAAAGACTGTACCCATTTCCGACGCCCAGAGATCCCGAACCCCCCACCCCAACCCCCGCGGACCAAAGGCTATAGCCCACCTGCCTCGGCGACTATTTCACGCGCTGCCCCGCTGGGCATTTCTTGCCATTTTAGGGTAGGCTTCTGATCGTAGCCTCCCACTGGCCATACGAGGACCCTCGAAAAGACTGTACCCATTTCTGACACCCAGAGCCCCCGAAACCCCCTCATCAACCCCCGGGGACTAAAGACTATAGCCCACCAGTCTCGGCGACTATTTCACGCGCTACGACGCTGGGCATTACTTGTCATTTTACGGGCTTCCTGACGTAGCCTCCCAGATCGGGCACACGAGGACCCTCAAAAAGACTGTACCCATTTCTGATGTCCAGAGCCCCCGAGCGCCCCTCCCCAACCCTCGCGGACCAAAGGCTATAGCCACACCGGCCCCGGCGACTATTTCGTGCACTGCGCCGGTGGGCATTTCGTGCCATTTTAGGGCAGGCTTCTGACCGTAGCCTCCCACTGGGCACACGAGGACCCTCGAAAAGACTGTACCCATTTCTGACGACCAGAGCCCCCGAAACCACCTCCCCAACCCCCGCGGACCAAAGGCTATAGCCCACCGCCTCGGCATGACTATTTCACGCTACGCGACGGCATTTGTCATTTTACGGCAAGCTTCTGTAGCCTCCATCAAGTACACGAGGACCGCCAAAAGACTGTACCCATACCAAGAGCCCCCCAAACCCCCACCCCAAAACCCCGGGACCAAAAGTTATATCCCACCGCCCCATGACTATTATTTCACGCGCTGCGCCGCTGGGCATTTCTTGCCATTTTAGGGCAGGCTTCTGACCGTAGCCTCCCACTGGGCACACGAGGACCCTCGAAAAGACTGTACCCATTTCCGACCCCCAGAGCCCCAGACCCCCCCTCCTCAACCCCCGTGGACCAAAGGCTATAGCCCACCGGCCTCGACGACTATTTCGCGCTCTGCATCGCTGGGTATTTCTTGCCATTTTAGGGCAGGCTTCTGACCGTAGCCTCCCACTGGGCACACGAGGACCCTCGAAAAGACTGTACCCATTTCTGACACCCAGAGCCCCCGAGCCCCCCTCCCCAACCCCTGCGGAAGAAAGGGTATAGCCCACCGGCCCCGGCGACTATTTCGTGCACTGCGCCGCTATGCATTTCGTGCCATTTTAGGGCAGGCTTCTGACCGTAGCCTCCCACGGGGCACACGAGGACCCTCCAAAAGACTGTCCCCATTTATGGCGACCAGAGCCCCTCAAACCCTCCCCCAACCTCAAGGACTAAAGTTATAGCCCGCCTGCCTCGTGATTATTTAACGCGCTGGGCATTTCTTGCCATTTTAGGGCAGGCTTCTGACCGTAGCCTCCCACTGGGCACACGAGGACCTTCGAAAAGACTGTGCCTATTTCCGACGCCCAGAGCCCCCGAACCCCCCTCCCCAACCCTCGCGGACCAAAGGCTATAGCCCACCGGCCCCGGCGACTATTTCGTACACTACGCCGCTGGGAATTTCGTGCCATTTTAGGGCAGGCTTCTGACCGTAGCCTCCCACTGGGCACACGAGGACCCTCGAAAGGACTGTACCCATTTACTATGCCCAGAGCCCCGAACCAGCCTCCCCAAGCCCGAGGACCAAAGGCTATAGCCCACTGGCCTCGGCGACTATTTCACGTGTTGCGCCGCTGGGCATTTCTTGCCATTTTAGGGTAGGCTTATGACCATAGCCTCCCACTGGGCACACGAGGACCCTCGAAAAGACTGTACCCATTTCCGATGCCAAGAACCCCCGAACCCCGCACCCCAACCCTCGCGGACCAATGGCTATAGCCCACCGGTCTCGGCGACTATTTCACGCGCTGCGCCGCTGGGTATTTCTTGCCATTTTAGGGCAGGCTTCTGACCGTAGCCTCCCACTGGGCACACGAGGACCCTCGAAAAGACTGTACCCATTTCCGATGCCAAGAGCCCCCGAACCCCCCACCCCAACCCCCGCGGACCAAAGGCTATAGCCCGCCGGCCTCGGCGACTATTTCACGCGCTGCGCCGCTGGGCATTTCTTGCCATTTTAGGGCAGGCTTCTGACCGTAGCCTCCCACTGGGCACACGAGGACCCTCAAAAAGACTGTACCCATTTCTAACGCCTAGAGCCCCCGAACCCCCCTCCCCAACCCCCGCGGACCAAAGGCTATAGGCCACCGGCCTCGGTGACTATTTCACGCGCTGCGCCGCTAGGCATTTCTTGCCATTTTAGGGCAGGCCTCTGACCGTAGCCTCCGCCTGGGCACACGAGGACCCTCGAAAAGACTGTACCCATCTCCGATGCCAAGAACCCCCGAACCCCCCACCCCAACCCCCGCGGACCAAAGGCTATAGCCCACCGGCCTCGGCGACTATTTCACGCGCTGCGCCGCTGGGTATTTCTTGCCATTTTAGGGCAGGCTTCTGACCGTAGCTTCCCACTGGGCACACAAGGACCCTCGAAAAGACTGTACCCATTTCCGATGCCAAGAGCCCCCGAACCCCCCACCCCAACCCCCGCGGACCAAAGGCTATAGCCCGCCGGCCTCGGCGACTATTTCACGCTGGCCATTGGCATTTCTTGCCATTTTAGTGCTCGACAGAGCCTCCCACTGGGCACACGAGGACCCTCAAAAAGACTGTACCCATTTCTAACGCCTAGAGCCCCCCCACCCCACTCCCAACCCTCAAGCTGGGACCAGGCTATAGGCCACCGGCCTCGGTGACTATTTCACGCGCTGCGCCGCTGGGCATTTCTTGCCATTTTAGGGCAGGCCGCTGACCGTAGCCTCCCCCTGGGCACACGAGGACCCTCGAAAAGACTGTACCCATCTCCGATGCCAAGAACCCCCGAACCCCCCACCCCAACCCCCGCGGACCAAAGACTATAGCCCACCGCTTCATGGATTATTTCACGCTACTGGCCACTGGTATTTCTTGCCATTTTAGGGCAGGCCTCTGACCGTAGCTTCCCACTGCGCACACGAGGACCGTCGAAAAGAATGTGCCTATTTCCGACGCCCAGAACCCCCGAACCCCCCTCCCCAAGCCTCGCGGACCAAAGGCTATAGCCCACCGGCCCCGGCGACTATTTCGTGCACTGTGCCGCTGGGCATTTCGTGCCATTTTAGGGCAGGCTTCTGACCGTAGCCTCCCACTGGGTACACGAGTACCCTCGAAAGGACTGTACCCATCGTTTCCATTTTAAGGTAGGCTTCTGACCGTAGCCTCCCACTGGGCAAACGAGGACCCTCGAAAAGACTGTACCCATTTCCGATGCCAAGAACCCCCGAACCCCGCACCCCAACCCCCGCGGAGCAAAGGCTAGAGCCCACCGGCCTCGGCGACTATTTCACGTGCTGCGCCGCTGGGCATTTCTTACCATTTTGGGGCAGGCCTCTGACCGTAGCCTCCCACTGGGCAGACGAGGACCGTCAAAAAGACTGTACCCATTTTCGACCCCCTGAGCCCTGCACCCTCCCCAACCCCATGGACTAAAGGCTATAGCCCACTGCCCCATGACTATTTCGTGCACTGCACTTGGCATTTCTGCCATTTTAGGGCAGCCGATCAGAGCCTCCCACTGGGTACAGGTGTACCTCGAAAGGACTGTACCCATTTACTATGCCTGAGCCCCGAACCCCTCCCCAAGCCCGAGACCAAAGGCTATAGCCCACTGCCCCATGACTATTTCACGTGTCACTGGCATTTCTTGCCATTTTAGGGTAGGCTTCTGACCGTAGTCTCCCACTGGCCACGAGGACCCTCGAAAAGACTGTACCCATTTCCGATGCGCAGAACCCCGAACCCCCACCCCAACCCTCATGGACCAAAGGCTATAGCCCACTGCCTCGGCGACTATTTCACGTGCCACTGGTATTTCTTGTCATTTTAGGGCAGGCTTCTGACCGTAGCTTCCCACTCGGTACACGAGGACCCTCGAAAAGACTGTACCCATTTCCGACCCCCATAGCCCCAGACCCCCCCTCCCCAACCCCCGTGGACCAAAGGCTATAGCCCACGGGCCTCGACAACTATTTCACGCTTGCATCGGGCATTTTCTTGCATTTTAGGTGCCTCTGACCGTAGCTTCCCATCACAAGACGAGGACCGGCCGAAAAGACTGGCCTATTTCCGACGTGACAGAGCCCCGAACCCCCTCCTCAACCCTCACAGGCTATAGCCCACTGCCCGGGCGATTATTTCTGCACTGCACTGGCATTTCAGGTTATTTGGGCAGGCTTGACCGTAGCCTCCCACTGGGTACACGAGAACCTCGAAAGGACTGTAGCATTTACTATGCCCAGAGCCCCAACCCCTCCCAAGCCCGAGAACCAAAGGCTATAGCCCACTGCCTCGCGACTATTTCACGTGTCACTACTGGCATTTCTTGCCATTTTGGGCAGGCCTTCCTGACCGTAGCCTCCCATCAAGCACGAGGACCGCCAAAAGACTGTACCCATTTCCCACCCCCGAGCCCTGCATCGCCCCTCCCAACCCCTGTGGACCAAAGGCTATAGCCCACCGCCCCGGCGATTATTTCGTGCATCAAGGCCATTGGCATTTCTTGCCATTTTAGTAAGGTGCTTCGACCGTAGCCTCCCACTGGGTACACGAGGACCCTCGAAGGACTGTAGCCATTTACTATGCCTGAGCCCTCAACCCCGTCCCCAAGCCCGAGAACCAAAGGCTATAGCCCACCTGCCTCATGACTATTTCACGTGGCCACTGGGCATATCTTGCCATTTTGTGTAGGCTTGACCGTAGCCTCCCACTGGGCAAACGAGGACCCTCGAACGACTGTACCCATTTCCGATGCCAAGAACCCCGAACCCCCACCCCAACCCTCATGGACCAAAAGTGTTATAGCCCACCGGTCCTAAGATCTATTTCACGGCCATACTGGGTATTTCTTGCAATTTTAGGGTAGCCTTCTGACCGTAGCCTCCCACTTGGCACACGAGCAGCCTCAAAAAGACTGTACCCATTTCCGACGCCCAGATCCCCCGAGCCCTCCTCCCCAACCCCCGCGGACCAAAGGCTATAGGCCACCGGCCTCGGTGACTATTTTACGCGCTGCGCCACAGGGCATTTCTTGCCATTTTAGGGCAGGCTTCTGACCGTCGCCTCCCACTGGGCAAACGAGGACCCTCGAAAATCAGACTGTATTTCCACGGCCGAGCCGAACCCCTACCCAACCCCTCATGACCAGGGCCATAGCCCACCGGGCTCGCAGACTTTTTCACGCTACTGCGCTGTGACATTTCTTGCCTTTAGGCAGCCCTCACCGTAGGGCTCCCAATCGAGCACGCGAGACTACTCAAAAAGACTAGACCCATTTTTCGATGGCCAAAGTCCACAAACCCCCCTCCCGAACCCTCGGAACAGACGCTATATCCCACCGCCCCGCTGACTTATTTCTGCATCACAATGGCATTTCTTGCCATTTTAGGGAAGGTCTCTAAACGTAGCCTCCCACTGGGCACACGAGAACCCTTGAAAATACTGTACCCAGAGCCCCCGAACCCCCCACCCCAACCCCTCATGGGACCAGTCTATAGCCCGCCGTACATATTTCACGCACAAGGTCACTGGCATTTTGTCATTTTAGGGCAGTGCCTCCGACCGTAGCTCACATCGGGCACACGAGACCCTCAAACGCCTGTACCCATTTCCGCCGACCCGAGCCCTTAAACCCCCTCCCCAACCCCCCCGGACCAAAGGCTATAGCCCACCGCCTCGGGCGACTATTTCACGCTACTGCACTGGGACATTTCTTGCCTTTAGTATGTGCTCGCAAGCTGTGGCTCCCACCGAGCACGCGAGGCTACAAAAAGACTAGACCCATTTCGATGGCCGAGTCCCCAAACCCTCCCGAACCCCTGGAACAGACGCTATAGCCCACCGCCCCATGACTATTTCTGCACTGCACTGGCATTTCTTTCCATTTCTAGTGTCTCGACCGTAGCCTCCCACTGGGCACACGAGAACGCAAGAAAAGACTCTACCCATTTCCCAGGCCCAGAGCCCCCGAACCCCCACTCCAACCCTCATGACCAAAGGCTATAGTCACTGCCTGTGACTTTTCACCCACTGCGACACTGGTATTTGGTTACATTTTAGGGCAGTGCTTCTGACCAGAGCCTCCCACTGGTACACAAGGACCTCGAAAAGACTGACTCCATTTCCGACGCCTGAGCCCCCTAACCCCCCTCATCAACCTCCACGGACTAAAGACTATGGCCCACCGGTCTCGGAGACTATTTCACGCGCTGCGACGCTGGGAATTACATGCCATTTTACGGCAGGTTGCTGACCGTAGCCTCCCACTGGGCACACGAGGACCGTCGAAAAGACTGTACCCATTTCCGACGATCAATGCCCCTCAACCCCTCCCTAACCCCTGACTAGGACAGTTATAGCCCACCGGCCCGGGCGATTATTTCATGCGCTCACAGGCATTTCTTTCCATTTTAGGCCTCTGTAGCCTCCCACCGGGCGACGAGGACCTCGAAAAGACTGTACCTATTTCTGACGACTCAGACCTCAAACCCCTCCCAACCCCTCATGACCAAGGGGCCATAGCCCACCGGGCTCAGAGATTTTTCGCTACTGCTACTGGGACATTTCTTGCCTTAGCGCAGGCCTCGTGATCAGAGGCTCCCACCGAGCACGCGAGACTACTCAAAAGACTAGACCCATTTCATGGCCAAAGTCCACAAACCCCCTCCCAACCCTCGTGGAACAGACGCTATAGCCCACCGCCCCATGACTATTTCTGCATCATATCTGGGCATTTCTTGCCATTTGTGAAGGTCTCAAACGAGCCTCCCACCGGGCACACGAGAACCCTTGAAAATACTGCACCCAGAGCCCCGAACCCCACCCCAACCCTCAAGGGACCAAAGCATTATAGTTCACGCCTCAAGGAATATTTCACGCGCTACTGGCATTTCTTGTCATTTAGTGTGCCTCCTGATCAGAGCCTCCATCAAGCACACGAGACCTCAAACGACTGTACCCATTTCCGACGCACCGTGAGCCCCCAAACCCCTCCCCAACCCTCAAGGACCAAAGGCTATAGCCCACCGCCTGGCGATTATTTCACGCACGCCATTGGACATTTTACCATTTTAGGCAGTGCTTGACCGTAGCCTCCCACTGGGCACACGAGGACCCTCGAAAAGACTGTACCCATTTCCGACGACTAGAGCCCCAAACCCCTCCCCCAACCCTCATGACTAAAGGCTATAGCCCACCGCCTTGGCGACTATTTCACGCTACTGCACTGGGACATTTCTTGCCTTTTTAGGGCAGTGCCTCAGACCCAGGCTCCCACCGAGCACGCGAGGCTACTCAAAAGACTAGACCCATTTCGATGGCCGAGTCCCCAAACCCTCCCGAACCCCCGTGGAATGACGCTTATAGCCCACCGCCCCGCGACTATTTCTGCTGCACTGCAATCACTGGCATTTCTTTCCATTTCAGGGCAGGTCTCTGACCGTAGCCTCCCACTGGGCACACGAGAACGCTTGAAAAGACTCTACCCATTTCCGATGCCCAGAGCCCCCGAACCCCCCACTCCAACCCCCGCGGACCAAAGGCTATAGCCCGCCGGCCCTATGACTCTTTTTCACCACGACGCTGGTATTTCTGTGTTATTTGTAGGGCAGGCTTCTGACCGTAGCCTCCCACTGGGTACACAAGGACCCTCGAAAAGACTGTACCCATTTCCGACGCCCAGAGCCCCCTAACCCCCCTCATCAACCTCCACGGACTAAAGACTATGGCCCACCGGTCTCGGAGACTATTTCACGCGCTGCGACGCTGGGAATTACATGCCATTTTACTTGTGTTGCTGATCAGAGCCTCCCATCAAGGCACACGAGGACCGGCCGAAAAGACTGACCCATTTCCGACAATCAAAGCCCCCAACCCCTCCCTAACCCTCAAGGACTAAAGGCTATAGCCCACCGCCTCATGATTATTTCATGCGCTACTGGCATTTCTTTCCATTTTAGGGCATGCTTCGATCAGTAGCCTCCCATCGGGCGACGAGGACCCTCGAAAAGACTGTACCTATTTCGACGACCAGTGACCCCTCAAACCCTCCCCAACCTCCTCATGGACCAAAGGCTATAGCCCACTGCCTCATGATTATTTCACGCACAAGGCTTGGTATTTTTGCCATTTTAGGGCATGCGCCTGACCAGAGCCTCCCACCGGGCACACGGGACCTCGACAAGACTGTGCCCACCCGACACCTGTGAGCCCCCGAACGCCCTCCCAACCCCTCATGGACCAAAGGCTATAGCCCACTGCCGGCGATTATTTCACGCCCATGCCACTGGCATTTCTTGTTATTTTAGGGCAGTGCCTCTGACCGTAGCTCACATCAAGCACACGAGGACCCTCAAACGACTGTACCCATTTCACCCACCAGAGCCCCTCAAACCCCTCCCCAACCCTCATGGACTAAAGGCTATAGTCCACTGCCTCCGATTATTTCACGCGCTGCGCTGGACATTTCTTGCCATTTTAGGGTGTGCTTGACCAGAATCCTCCCACTGGGCACACGAGACCTCGAAAAGACTGTACCCATTTCTGACGACTAGAGCCCCCAAACCCTCCCCAACCCCCGCGGACCAAAGGCTATAGCCCACCGGCCTCGGCGACTATTTCACGCGCTGCACCGCTGTGTATTTCTTGCCATTTTAGGGCATGCCTCTGACCGTAGCCTCCCACTGGGCACACGGGGACCCTCGAAAAGACCTTGCCCAATTCCGACACCCAGAGCCCCCGAACGCCCCTCCCCAACCCCCGCGGAACAAAGGCTATAGCCCACCGGCCTCGGCGACTATTTTACGCGCTGCGCCGCTGGACATTTCTTGCCATTTTAGGGCAGGCTTCTGACCGTAACCTCCCACTGGGCACACGAGGACCCTCGAAAAGACTGTACCCATTTCTGACGACTAGAGCCCCCGAAACCCCCTCCCCAACCCCCGCGGACCAAAGGCTATAGCCCACCGGCCTCGGCGACTATTTCACGCGCTGCACCGCTGGGTATTTCTTGCCATTTTAGGGCATGCCTCTGACCGTAGCCTCCCACTGGGCACACGGGGACCCTCGAAAAGACCTTGCCCAATTCCGGAAACCAGAGCCCCCGAACGCCCCTCCCCAACCCCCGCGGACCAAAGGCTATAGCCCACCGGCCTCGGCGACTATTTCACGCGCTGCGCCGCTGGCCATTTCTTGCCATTTTACGGCATGCTTCTGACCGTAGCCTCCCACTGGGCATACGAGGACGCTCGAAAAGACTGTACCCATTTCCGATGACCAGAGCCCCCTAAACCCCCTCCCCAACCCCCGCGGACCAAAGGCTATAGCCCACCGGCCTCGGTGACTATTTCACGCGCTGCAACGCTGGGTATTTCTTGCCATTTTAGGGCAGGTTTCTGACCGTAGCCTCCCACTGGACACACGAGGAGCCTCTAAAAGACTGTAACCATTTCCGATGCCCAGAGCCCCAGAACCCCCCTCCCCAACCCCCGGGGACCAAAGGCTATAGCCCACCGGCCTCGACGACTATTTCGCGCGCTGAATCGCTGGGTATTTCTTGCCATTTTAGGGCAGGCCTCTGACCGTAGCCTCCCACTGGGCACACGAGGACCGTCGAACAGACTGTGCCTATTTCCGACGCCCAGAGCCCCCAAACCCCCCTCCCCAACCCTCGCGGACCAAAGGCTATAGCCCACCGGCCTCGGCGACTATTTGACGCGCTGCGCCGCTGGGCATTACTTGCCATTTTAGGGCAGGCCTCTGACCGTAGCCTCCCACTGGGCACACGAGGACCCTCGAAAATACTGTACCCATTTCCGACGACCAGAGCCCCCTAAACCCCCCCCCCAACCCCCGCGGACCAAAGGCTATTGCCCACCGGCCTCGGCGACTATTTCACGCGCTGCGCCGCTAGCCATTTCTTGCCATTTTAGGGCAGGCTTCTGACCGTAGCCTACCACTGGGCACACGAGGACCCTCGAAAAGACTATACCCATTTCTGACTACCAGAGCCCCCGAAACCCCCTCCCCAACCCCCGCGGACCAAAGGCTATAGCCCACCGGCCTCGGCGACTATTTCACGCGCTGTGCCGCTGGGCATTTCTTGCCATTTTAGGGCAGGCTTCTGACCGTAGCCTCCCACTGGGCACACGAGGACCCTCGAAAAGACACTACCCATTTCTGACTACCAGAGCCCCCGAAACCCCCTCCCCAACCCCCGCGGAGCAAAGGCTATAGCCCACCGGCCTCGGTGACTATTTCACGTGCTGCATGTCTTGGCATGTCTTGTCATTTCAGGGCAGGCTCGATCAGAGCCTCCAACGGGCACACGAGACCTCGAAAAGAATGTACCCATTTCCGACACCCAAAGTACTAACGCCTCCCAACCCTCAAGGACCAAAGGATATAGCCCACCGCCTGCTGATTATTTCACGCACAGGCCATGGACATTTCTTTCCATTTTAGGGCAGCCTCTGACCGTAGCCTCCCACTGACACACGAGGACCCTCAAAAGACTGTACCTTATTTCCACGACTGAGCCCCTAAACCCCCTCCCCAACCCCCGCGGACCAAAGGCTATAGCCCACCGGCCTCGGCGACTATTTGACGCGCTGCGCCGCTGGGCATTACGTGCCATTTTAGGGCAGGCCTCTGACCGTAGCCTCCCACTGGGCACACGAGGACCCTCGAAAATACTGTACCCATTTCCGACGACCAGAGCCCCCGAACGCCCCTCCCCAACCCCCGCGGACCAAAGGCTATAGCCCACCGTCCTCAGCGACTATTTCACGCGCTGCGCCGCAGGGCATGTCTTGCCATTTTAGGGTAGGCTTCTGACCGTAGCCTCCCACTGGGCACACGAGGACCCTCGAAAAGACTGTACCCATTTCCGACTACCAGAACCCCCGAAACCCCTCCCAACCCTCATGGACCAAAGGTCAGAGCCCACCGCCCTGCTGATTATTTCACACGCGCCACTGGCATTTCTTGCCATTTTAGGGCAGGCTTCTGACCGTAGCCTCCCACTGGGCACACGAGGACCCTCGAAAAGACTATACCCATTTCTGACTACCAGAGCCCCCGAAACCCCCTCCCCAACCCCCGCGGAGCAAAGGCTATAGCCCACCGGCCTCGGTGACTATTTCACGTGCTGCGCCGCTCGGCATTTCTTGTCATTTCAGGGCAGGCCTCTGACCGTAGCCTCCAACGGGGCACATGAGTACCCTCGAAAAGACTGTACCCATTTCCGACTCCCAGAGCCCCCGAACGCCCCTCCCCAACCCCCACGGACCAAAGGCTATAGCCCACCGGCCTCGGCGACTATTTCACGCGCTGCGCCGCTGGCCATTTCTTGCCATTTTACGGCATGCTTCTGACCGTAGCCTCCCACTGGGCATACGAGGACGCTCGAAAAGACTGTACCCATTTCCGATGACCAGAGCCCCCTAAACCCCCTCCCCAACCTCAAGGACCAGTATAGCCCACCGGCCTCGGTGACTATTTCACGCGCTGCAACGCTGGGTATTTATTGCCATTTTAGGGCAGGTTTCTGACCGTAGCCTCCCACTGGACACACGAGGAGCCTCTAAAAGACTGTAACCATTTCCGATGCCCAGAGCCCTAGAACCCCCCTCCCCAACCCCCGGGGACCAAAGGCTATAGCCCACCGGCCTCGACGACTATTTCGGCCATTGAATCATTGGTATTTCTTGCCATTTTAGGGCAGGCCTCTGACCGTAGCCTCCCACTGGGCACACGAGGACCGTCGAACAGACTGTGCCTATTTCCGACGCCCAGAGCCCTCAAACCCTCCCAACCTCATGACCAAAGGCTATAGCCCACCGCCTCGGCGATTATTTGACGCGCTGGCCACTGGCATTAATTGCCATTTTAGGTGTGCCTGACCGTAGCCTCCATCACACGAGACCCTCAAAATACTGTACCCATTTCCGACGACCAGAGCCCCTAAACCCCCCAACCTCATGGACCAAAGGTTATTGCCCACCGCTCGCGATTATTTCACGCGGCATACCGCTGGCCATTTCTTGCCGTTTTAGGGCAGGCTTCTGACCGTAGGCTACCACTGGGCACACGAGGACCCTCGAAAAGACTATACCCATTTCTGACTACCAGAGCCCCCGAAACCCCCTCCCCAACCCCCGCGGACCAAAGGCTATAGCCCACCGGCCTCGGCGACTATTTCACGCGCTGTGCCGCTGGGCATTTCTTGCCATTTTAGGGCAGGCTTCTGACCGTAGCCTCCCACTGGGCACACGAGGACCCTCGAAAAGACACTACCCATTTCTGACTACCAGAGCCCCCGAAACCCCCTCCCCAACCCCCGCGGAGCAAAGGCTATAGCCCACCGGCCTCGGTGACTATTTCACGTGCTGCGCCGCTGGGCATGTCTTGTCATTTCAGGGCAGGCCTCTGACCGTAGCCTCCAACGGGGCACACGAGGACCCTCGAAAAGACTGTACCCATTTCCGACACCCAAAGTACCCGAACGCCCCTCCCCAACCCCCGCGGACCAAAGGATATAGCCCACCGGCCTCGGCGACTATTTCACGCGCTGCGCCGCTGGACATTTCTTGCCATTTTAGGGCAGCCTCTGACCGTAGCCTCCCACTGGACACACGAGGACCCTCGAAAAGACTGTACCTATTTCCGACGACCAGAGCCCCCTAAAACCCCTCCCCAACCCCCGCGGACCAAAGGCTATAGCCCACTGCCCCATGATTATTTGACGCGCCGCCTGGCACATGCATCATTTTAGGGCAGGCCTCTGACTGCCGCCTCCCACTGGCACACGAGGACCCTCGAAAATACTGTATCCATTTCCACGACTGTGAGCCCCGAACGCCCTCCCAACCCCTCATGGACCAAAGGCTATAGCCCACCGCCTCGGCCGATTATTTCACGCGCGCTACCGCAGGGCATGTCTTGCCATTATTTTAGGTAGGCTTCGACAGAGCCTCCCATCGGGCACACGAGGACCCTCGAAAAGACTGTACCCATTTCCGACTACTGTAACCCCAAACCCTCCCCAACCCTCATGGGACCAAAGGTCAGAGCCCACCGCCCCATGATTATTTCACACGTAAGGCCATTGGCATTTCTTGCCATTTTAGGGCAGGCTCGACCGTAGCCTCCCACTGGGCACACGAGACCCTCGAAAAGACACTACCCATTTCTCGACTCACCAGAGCCCCAAACCCCTCCCAACCTCTGTGAGCAAAGGCTATAGCCCACCGGCCTCGGTGACTATTTCACGTGCTGCGCCGCTCGGCATTTCTTGTCATTTCAGGGCAGGCCTCTGACCGTAGCCTCCAACGGGGCACATGAGTACCCTCGAAAAGACTGTACCCATTTCCGACTCCCAGAGTCCCCGAACGCCCCTCCCCAACCCCCGCGGACCAAAGGATATAGCCCACCGGCCTCATGATTATTTCACGCGCCAAGGCCGCTGGACATTTCTTGCCATTTTAGGCAGGCCTCTGATCAGAGCCTCCCACTGGGCACACGAGGACCTCAGAAGACTGTACCCATTTCCGACCACTGAGCCCCGAACGCCTCCCCAACCCTCAAGGACCAAAGGTCGAGCCCACCGTCCCCATGATTATTTCACGCTGGCTGACATTTCTTGCCATTTTAGGGCAGGCCTGACCGTAGCCTCCCATCGGGCACACGAGGACCCTCAGAAGACTGTACCCATTTCCAACCCACCAGAGCCCCGAACCCTCTCCAACCCCTCATGACCAAAGGCTATAGCCCACCGCCTCAAGTGACTATTTCCAGATTGCACTGGCCAAGCATTTCTTGCCATTTTAGGGCAGGCCTCTGACCGTAGCCTCCCATCACACGAGAACCCTCGAAAAGACTGTACCCATTTCAGACGCCCAGAGCCCCGAACGCCCTCCCCAACCTCATGGGACCAAAGGCTATAGCCCACTGCCTAAGGCGATTATTTCACGCGCCAAGCTGCTTGACATTTCTTGCCATTTTAGGCAGCCTCTGACCGTAGCCTCCCACTGGGCACACGAGGACCCTCAAAAGATCAGACTTATTTCCGACGACTGAGCCCCTAAACCCTCCCAACCCTCATGGACTAAAGGTTATAGCCCACCGCCCCCATGATTATTTGACGCTGGCCATTGGCATTACGTGCCATTTTAGGGCAGGTTCTCGACCGTAGCCTCCCACTGGGCACACGAGGACCTCGAAAGACTGTACCCATTTCCACTACCAGTAACCCCGAAACCCTCCCCAACCCCTCATGGACCAAAGGTCAGAGCCCACCGCCCCATGATTATTTCACACGCTGCGCTGGCATTTTCTTGCCATTTTAGGGCAGGCTTCTGACCAGTAGCCTCCCACCGGGCACACGAGACCTCGAAAAGACACTACCCATTTCTGACTACCAGAGCCCTGAAACCCCTCCCAACCCTCATGGAGCAAAGGCTATAGCCCACCGGCCTCGGTGACTATTTCACGTGCTGCGCCGCTCGGCATTTCTTGTCATTTCAGGCAGGCCTCTGACCGTAGCCTCCAACGGGGCACATGAGTACCCTCGAAAAGACTGTACCCATTTCCGACTCCCAGAGTCCCCGAACGCCCCTCCCCAACCCCCGCGGACCAAAGGATATAGCCCACTGCCCCATGATTATTTCCACGCGCTACCGCTGGGCATTTCTTGCCATTTTAGGGCAGGCCTCTGACCGTAGCCTCCCACTGGGCACACGAGAACCCTCGAAAAGACTGTACCCATTTCAGACGCCCAGAGCCCCCGAACGCCCCTCCCCAACCCCCGCGGACCAAAGGCTATAGCCCACCGTCCTCGGCGACTATTTCACGCGCTGCGCCGCTATGCACTTCTTGCCATTTTTGGGCAGGCCTCTGACCGTAGCCTCCCACTGGGCACACGAGGACCCTCGAAAAGACTGTACCCATTTCCGACGACCAGAGCCCCCTAAACCACCTCCCAACCTCATGGACCAAAGGCTATAGCCCACCGCCTTGGTGACTATTTCCGCTGCGCCACTGGGTATTTCTTGCCATTTTAGGGCAGGCCTCTGACCGTAGCCTCCCACTGGGTACATGAGGACCCTCGAAAAGACTGTACCCATTTCTGACGGCCAGAGCCCCCGAAACACCTTCCCCAACCCCCGCGGACCAAAGGCTATAGCCCACCGGCCTCGACGACTATTTGACGCACTGCACCGCTTGGTATTTCTTGCCATTTTAGGGCAGGCTTCTGACCGTAGCCTCCCACTGGGCACACGAGGACCCTCGAAAAGACTGTACCCATTTCTCGACGACTGTGAGCCCCAAACCCCTATGACTATTTCACGCCACGCCTGCTGGGAATTTCTTGCCATTTTAGGGCAGGCCTCTGACCGTAGCCTCCCACGGGGCACACGAGGACCCTCGAAAAGACTGTAGCCATTTCCGACGCTCCTCCCCAACCCCCGCGGACCAAAGGCTATAGCCCACCGTCCTCGGCGACTATTTCACGCGCTGCGCCGCTGGGTATTTCTTGCCATTTTAGGGCAGGCCCTGACCGTAGCCTCCCACTGGGCACGCGAGTACCCTCGAAAAGACTGTACCCATTTCTGACGACCAGATTCCCCGAAACCCCCTCCCCAACCCCCGCGGACCAAAGGCTATAGCCCACCGGGGTCGGTCACTATTTCACGCGCTGCGCCGCTGTGTATTTTTTGTCATTTTAGGGCAGGCCTCTGTCCGTAGCCTCCCACTGGGCACACGAGGACCTTCCAAAAGACTGTACCCATTTCCGACGACCAGAGCCCCCGAAACCCCCTCCCCAACCCCCGCGGACCAAAGGCTATAGCCCACCGGCCTCGGTGACTATTTCCCGCGCTGCGCCGCTGGGTATTTCTTGCCATTTTAGGGCAGGCCTCTGACCGTAGCCTCCCACTGGGTACATGAGGACCCTCGAAAAGACTGTACCCATTTCTGACGGCCAGAGCCCCCGAAACACCTTCCCCAACCCCCGCGGACCAAAGGCTATAGCCCACCGGCCTCGACGACTACTTGACGCACTGCACCGCTTGGTATTTCTTGCCATTTTAGGGCAGGCTTCTGACCGTAGCCTCCCACTGGGCACACGAGGACCCTCGAAAAGACTTTACCCATTTCTGACGACCAGAGTCTCAAACCCCTATGACTATTTCACGCTACTGCTGGGAATTTCTTGCCATTTTAGTGTGCCTCGTCTCAGAGCCTCCCACCGGGCACACGAGGACCTTCCAAAAGACTGCACTCCATTTCCGACGACCAAACTCTCAAACCCTCCCCAACCCCGCTGACCAAAGGCTATAGCCCACCGCCCTTGACTATTTCACGTGCTGGCCGGCATTTCTTGTCATTTCGTGGCAGTGCCTCGATCAGTAGCCTCCAACGGGCACATGAGTACCCCTCAAAAGACTGTACCCATTTCGACTCCTGAGTCCCCCAACGCCCCTCCCAACCCCTCATGACCAAAGGATATAGCCCACCGCCTCATGATTATTTCACGCGGCGCCATTGGACATTTCTTATTTTAGGCAGGCCTCGACCGTAGCCTCCCACCGCACACGAGGACCTCTTAAAGACTGTACCCATTTCTGACGACCAGAGCCCCCGCAACGCCCCCCCCACCCCCTGACCAAAGGTCAGAGCCCACCCCCTCGGCGATTATTTCACGCGCTGCGCCACTGGACATTTCTTGCCATTTTAGGGTGCCTCTGACCGTAGCCTCCCTGACGGCACACGAGGACCCTCAAAAGACTGTAGCCATTTCCGACGCCTCCCCAACCTCATGGGACCAAAGGCTATAGCCCACCGTCCCCCATGCATTATTTCACGCACAAGGCCACTGGTATTTCTGCCATTTTAGGGCAGGCCCCTGACTCAGAGCCTCCCATCAAGCACGCGAGTACCCTCGAAAAGACTGCACCCATTTCTGACGACCAGATTCCCCGAACCCCCTTCCCACCCCCTGCGGACCAAAGGCTATAGCCCACCGGGGTCGGTCACTATTTCACGCACAAGGCACTGTATTTTTGTCATTTTAGGCAGGCTCTCTGTAGCCTCCCACTGGGCACACGAGGACCCTCCAAAAGACTGTACCCATTTCCGACGCACTGTGAGCCCCCTCAACCCCTCCCAACCCTCATGGGACTAAAGGCTATAGCCCACCGGCCTCGGTGACTATTTCCCGCGCTGCGCCGCTGGGTATTTCTTGCCATTTTAGGGCAGGCCTCTGACCGTAGCCTCCCACTGGGTACATGAGGACCCTCGAAAAGACTGTACCCATTTCCGACGGCCAGAGCCCCCGAAACACCTTCCCCAACCCCCGCGGACCAAAGGCTATAGCCCACCGGCCTCGACGACTATTTGACGCACTGCACCGCTTGGTATTTCTTGCCATTTTAGGGCAGGCTTCTGACCGTAGCCTCCCACTGGGCACACGAGGACCCTCGAAAAGACTTTACCCATTTCTGACGACCAGAGCCCCCTAAACCGCCTCTGTGACTATTTCACTCGCTGAGCCTTTTGGTATTTCTTGCCATTTTAGGGCAGGCCTCTGTCCGTAGCCTCCCACTGGGCACACGAGGACCTTCCAAAAGACTGTACCCATTTCCACCCACTGAGCCCTGAAACCCCTCCCAACCCCTCAAGGACCAAAGGCTATAGCCCACCGCCTCAGGACTATTTCCTGCCACTGGTATTTCTTGCCATTTTAGGGCAGGCCTCTGACTCAGAGCCTCCCACCGGGTACATGAGGACCTCGAAAGACTGTACCCATTTCGACGGCCAGAGCCCTCAAACACCTTCCCCAACCCCTCATGACCAAAGGCTATAGCCCACCGCCCATGACTATTATTTCACGCTACCACTGGTATTTCTTGCCATTTTAGGCATGTGCCCTGACTGTTGCCTCCCATCACGCGAGTACCCTCGAAAAGACTGTACCCATTTCCTCGACGACCAGATTCCCCGAACCCTCCCCAACCCCTCATGGACCAGCATATAGCCCACCGGGTCGGTCACTATTTCACGCCTACTGTGTATTTTTGTCATTTTAGGGCAGCCTCTGTCTGTAGCCTCCCACCGGGCACACGAGACCTTCCAAAAGACTGTACCCATTTCCGACGCACTGAGAGCCCCAAACCCTCCCCAACCCTCATGACTAAAGCACATAGCCCACCGCCTTGGACTATTTCCTGCAGCTACTGGTATTTCTTGCCATTTTAGGGAAGGCCACTGACAGTAGCCTCGCCCTGGGTACATGAGGACCCTCGAAAAGATCAGACTCCATTTCTGACGGCCAGA
Source organism: Citropsis articulata (assembly GCA_030449925.1). Classification (NCBI taxonomy): domain Eukaryota; kingdom Viridiplantae; phylum Streptophyta; class Magnoliopsida; order Sapindales; family Rutaceae; genus Citropsis; species Citropsis articulata. Next base: position 408,255 of record JASUUH010000234.1, on the reverse strand, counting down.
GCCCCCGAAACACCTTCCCCAACCCCCCCGGTCCAAAGGCTATAGCCCACCGGCCTCGACGACTACTTGACGCACTGCACCGCTTGGTATTTCTTGCCATTTTAGGGCAGGCTTCTGACCGTAGCCTCCCACTGGGCACACGAGGACCCTCGAAAAGACTTTACCCATTTCTGACGACCAGAGCCCCTCTAAACCCCTATGACTATTTCACGCTACGCTGGGAATTTCTTGCTATTTTAGGGCAGTGCCTCTGTCCAGAGCCTCCCACCGGGCACACGAGGACCTTCCAAAAGACTGACCCATTTCCAACCCACTGTGAGCCCTCAAACCCCTCCCAACCCCTCAAGGACTGGTTATAGCCCACTGCCTTGTGACTATTTCCTCACTGCGCCACTGGTATTTCTTGCCATTTTAGTGCCTCCTGATCAGCCTCCCACTGGGTACATGAGGACCTCGAAAGACTGTACTCATTTCGACGGCCAGAGCCCTCAAACACCTTCCCAACCCCTCATGGGACCAAAGGCTATAGCCCACCGCCCCCATGATTATTTCACGTGGCCATTGGTATTTCTTGCCATTTTAGGGCAGGCTCGACCGTAGCCTCCCATCGGGCACGCGAGTACCTCGAAAAGACTGCACTCCATTTCGACGACCAGATTCCCCTGAACCCTCTCCCAACCCCGCTGGACCAAAGGCTATAGCCCACCGGGTCGTCACTTATTTCACGCGGCCACTTGTGTATTTTTGTCATTTTAGGCGTGCCTGTCTGTAGCCTCCCACCGGGCACACGAGACCTTCCAAAAGATCACCCATTTCCGACGCACTGAGCCCTCAAACCCTCCCCAACCCTCATGGGACCAAAGGCTATAGCCCACTGCCTTGGTGACTTATTTCCTGCTACTGGTATTTCTGCCATTTTAGGGCAGTGCCTCTGACCGTAGCCTCCCACTGGGTACATGAGGACCTCGAAAGATCAGACCCATTTCGACGGCCAGAGCCCCCAAACACCTTCCCCAACCTCTGACCAAAGGCTATAGCCCACCGCCTCGACGACTATTTGACGACTGCACCGCTTTTGGTATTTCTTCCATTTTAGGGCAGGCTTGACCAGTAGCCTCCCACTGGGCAAACGAGGACCCTCGAAAAGACTGCACTCCATTTCCTGACGACCAGAGCCCCTAAACCCCTTGATCGCTTTCACGCTACGCTGCTGGGAATTTCTTGTCATTTTAGGGCAGGCCTCGACCGTAGCCTCCCACGGGCACACGAGGACCTCAAAAGACTGTAGCCATTTCCGACGCTCCTCCCCAACCCCCGCGGACCAAAGGGTATAGCCCACCGCCTCGGCGATTAATTCACGCACACACTGGTATTTCTTGCCATTTTAGGCAGTTCCTGACCAGAGCCTCCCACTGGGCACTCGAGGACCCTCGAAAAGACTGTACCCATTTCCGACAGCCAGAGCCCCCGAACGCCCTCCCCAACCCCCCCGGACCAAAGGCTATAGCCCAGCCTGGCGACTATTTCACGCTACACACTTGACATTTCTTGCCATTTTAGGGCAGGCTCGACCGTAGCCTCCCACTGGCACACGAGGACCCTCGAAAAGACTGACCCATTTTCGACGCACCAGAGCCCCTAAACCCCTCCCTACACCCGCAAGGACTAAAGGCTATAACCCACCGCCTTGCATGACTATTTCACGTGCTGCGACGCTGGTTTTTTCTTGCCATTTTAGGCAAGCCTGACCAGAGCCTCCCAGCAAGCACACGAGGACCCTCGAAAAGACTGTACCCAATTCCGACGACTGAGCCCCTAAACCCCTCCCCAACCCTCAAGGACCAAAGGGTGTAGCCCACCAGCCTCGTGACTATTTCATGCCACTGGGCTGGCATTTTTATTATTTTAGGCAGTGCCTCTGACAGTAGCCTCCCACCGGGCACACGAGGACCCTCCAAAAGACTCAGACCCATTTCCGACGCACTGTGAGCCCCAAACCCCTCCCCAACCCCCGCTGGGACCAAAGGCTATAGCCCACCATCCCCATGATTATTTCACGCTGCTACCATTGGTATTTCTTGCCATTTTAGGCAGTGCCCTGACCGTAGCCTCCCACTGGCACGCGAGACCTTAAAAGACTGCACTACCCATTTTGACGACCAGATTCCCCTCAAACCCCTCCCTAACCCTCAGCTGACTAAAGGCTATAGCCCACCGCCTATTCACTATTTCACGCCATGCGCCTGTGTATTTTTGTCATTTTAGGCGGTGCCTGTCAGAGCCTCCCACCGGGCACACGAGGACCTCCAAAGACTGTCACCCATTTCCGACGACTGTAACTCCCAAACCCTCCCAACCCCTCATGACCAAAGGCTATAGCCCACCGGCCTCGTGGATTATTTCACGCGCATACTGGGCATTTCTTGTCATTTTTAGGGTGACTCTGATCAGAGCCTCCCATTTGGGCAATCGAGGACCTCGAAAAGACTGTAGCCATTTCCTGACGCCTCCCCAACCCCTGGACCAGCACATAGCCCACCGCCCCTCGGCGACTATTTCACGCTACTATGCGCCAAGTATTTCTTGCCATTTTAGGGCAGGCCCTGACTGAGCCTCCCACCGGCACGCTGAGACCTCGAAAAGACTGTACCCATTTCCCGGCAGCCAGAGCCCCCAACGCCCCTCCCAACCTCATGGGACCAGTTATAGCCCAATGTCTCTATGATTATTTCCACGCGCCGCTACCGCTGACATTTCTTGCCATTTTAGCAGGCTTTGACTGCATTTCCATCAAGCACACGAGGACCCCTCAAAAGACTGCACTCCATTTCGACTCAGAGCTCCCTAAACCCCTCCCAACACCATGGACCAAAGGTTATAACCCACCGCCTTGGTGACTATTTCACGTGCATGACGCTGGGTATTTTTGCCATTTTAGGTGTGCCTCTATCAGAAGGCCCCACTGGCACACGAGGACCCTCGAAAAGACCGTACCAATTTCTGACGACCAGAGCCCCCTAAACCACCTCCCCAACCCCTCATGGACTAAAAAGCAATAGCCCACCGCCTCGTCACTATTTCACGCGCTGCCACCGCTGTATTTTTTTGTCATTTTAGAAAGGCCTCGTCCAGCCTCCCATCGGGCACACGAGGACCCTCCAAAAGATCAGACCCATTTCCAACCCACTGTAGCCCCGAAACCCTCCCAACCCTCATGGACCAAACGCTATAGCCCACCGCCTCGTGATTATTTCACGCGCGCCACTTGGGCATTTTTGTCATTTTAGGCAGGCCTCGACCGTAGCCTCCCACGGGCACACGAGGACCCTCGAAAAGACTGTAGCTATTTCCGACGCCTCCTCCCCAACCCCGCTGACCAAATGCTCACACGCTCACCGCTGCGTATTTCTTGCCATTTTAGGGCAGGCCCTGACCGTAGCCTCCCATCGGGCACACGAGGACCCTCGAAAAGACCCATTTCCGCAGCCAGAGCCCTAACGCCCCTCCCAACCCCCGACCAAAGGCTATAGCCCACCGGCCTCGACGACTATTTGACGACTGCACCGCTGGTATTTCTGTCATTTTAGGGCAGTGCTTCTGACCGTAGCCTCCCATCGGGCACACGAGGACCCCGAAAAGACTGTGACCCATTTCTCGACGACTGTGGCCCCCAAACCCCTATGACTATTTCACGCTACCGCTGCTGGGAATTTCTTGTCATTTTAGGGCAGGCCTCTGACCAGAGCCTCCCACGGCACACGAGACCCTCGAAAAGACTCAGCCATTTCCCGACGCCTCCTCCCAACCTCATGGGACCAAAGGCTATAGCCCACCATCCTCGGCGATTATTTCACGCACAAGGCCACTGGTATTTTTGCCATTTTAGGCAGGCCTCAGAGCCTCCCACTGGCACGCGAGGACCTCCAAAAGACTGTACCCATTTCCGACGACCAGATTCCCCAACCCCACCCCAACCCCCGCGGACCAAAGGCTATAGCCCACCGCCCTATTACTATTTCACGCTACTGCCAGTATTTTTTGTCATTTTAGGGCAGGCCTCTGTCCGTAGCCTCCCACTGGGCACACGAGGACCCTCCAAAAGACTGTACCCATTTCCACGCACTGTAACCCCCAAACCCCTCCCCAACCCCAAGGACCAAAGGCACATAGCCCACCGCCTTTGACTATTTGACGACCACTGGTATTTCTTTTGCCATTTTAGGGCAGGCCTCTCATCAGAGCCTCCCACTGGGTACATGAGGACCATCGAAAGACTCAGACCCATTTCGACGGCCACTGAGCCCCCAAACACCTTTTCCCAACCCCCATGACCAAAGGCTATAGCCCACCGCCTCGACGACTATTTGACGACTGCACCGCTTGGTATTTTTGCCATTTTAGGCAGGCTTGACCGTAGAGCCTCCCATCAAGCACACGAGACCTCGAAAAGACTGTACCCATTTCCGACAGCCAGAGCCCCGGAACCCTCCCCAACCCTCATGGACCAAAGGCTAAAGCCCACCGCCTTGTGACTATTTCACGCGCTGGCCGCTGACATTTCTTGCCATTTTAGAGCATGCTTGACCGTAGCCTCCCACTGGGCACACGAGACCCTCAAAGACTGTACCCATTTTTGACCCACTGTGAGCCCCTAAACCCCTCCCCAACCCTCATGGACCTATAGCCCACCGGCCCTGACCATTTCACGCCATGCGCTGGACATTTTTTCCATTTTGAGAGCATGCTTGACCGTAGCCTCCCACTGGGCACACGAGGACCCTCGAAAAGATCAGTACCTGCTTTTTGCCACGCACTGTGAGCCCCCGAAACCCCTCCCCAACCCCCGCTGGGACTAAAGCTATAGCCCACCGGCCCTGAATATTTCACGCTGCGCATTTTTTTCCATTGTCGGGCTGCCATTGACCGTAGCCTCCCACTGGGCACGCGAGGACCCTCGAAAAGACTGTACCTCCATTTCTCGACTGAGAGCCCCGAAAGCCCCTCCCAACCCCTCATGACCTGCTTAGCCCACCGCCACGGTGACTATTTCACGCGCCCTGGCTGACATTTCTTGCCATTTTAATGTGTGCCTCTGACAGAGCCTCCCACCGGGCACACGAGGACCTCGAAAAGTCTGTACTCATTTCACCCCTGAGCCCCCGAACGCCTCCTCCAACCTGGGACTAAAGCTATAGCCCACCGCCACGTGACTATTTCACGCGCCGCTAGGACATTTCTGCCATTTTAGGGCAGTTCCTGACCAGAGCTCCCACTGCGGGCACACGAGACCCACGAAAGACTGTACCCATTTCCGACTGAGCCCCAACGCCTCCCTAACCCCTCATGGACCAGCACTATAGCCCACCGGCCTGTTGACTATTTCACGCTGCGCTGGTATTTTTTGCCATTATTTTAGGGCAGGCTCGACCGTGAGCCTCCGTGACTATTTCACGAGGACCTCAAAGTATGTCATGCCATTTTCCCTGACTGGAGCTCTCCCTGGGCACCAGGACATAGCCCACAAGCCTGTACCCATTTCACGCCCGTAACCCTGTATTTTTGCTGGGACCAAAGGCTATAGCCCACCGCCCCTGACTGCTTCACGCTACTGTAACGCTGTATGTCTTGCCATTTTAGGGCAGGCTCTAACCGAGCTCTCCCACCTGGCACACGAGGTGCCTCTACAAGACTGACCCATTTCCGACGCCTGTAAGCCCTTAAACCCCTCCCAACCCCCATGGACCAAAGGCTTATAGCCCACCGCCTCATGACTATTTCACGCTAACGCTCACTGGTATTTTTTGCCATTTTAGGGTGCCTCTAATCAGAGCCTCCCATCGGGCACAAGGTGACCCTCAAAAGACTGTACCCATTTCCCGACGCACTGAGCCCTTAAACCCCATCCCAACCCTGGGACCAAAGGCTATAGCCCACCTGCCTCATGACTTATTTCACGCGCCATTGAGTATTACTTACCATTTTTAGGCAGGCTTGACCATAGCCTCCCACTGGGAACACAAGGACCTCGAAATGACTGTACCCATTTCCGACGCCCATAGCCCCCTAACGCCTTCTCCCAACCCTCATGGGACCAAAGGTTATAGCCCACTGCCCTGGATTATTTCATGCGCTGCGCCGAGCATTTTTACCATTTTAGGGCAGGCTCGACCATGAGCCTCCCATCGGGAACACGAGGACACTCTAAAGACTGTACCCATTTCCAGACGCCCTATAGCCCTGAACTTCCCTCCCAACCCTCAAGGACTATTATAGCCCACCGCCCTTGACTATTTCACGGCCAACACGCTGGTATTTCTTGCCATTTTAGGGCAGGCTCTGACCGAGCCTCCCACTGGGAACACGAGGACCTCAAAAGACTGTACCCATTTCCCACGCACTGTAACCCTTAAACCCCTCCCCAACCCTCATGACCAGTATAGCCCACCGACCTGCTGACTATTTCACGCTACGCTGGGTATTTTTTGTTATTTTAGGCAGGCCTCTGACCGTAGCCTCCCACCGCGCACACGAGGACCCTCGAAAAGACTGTACCCATTGGCGACGACCAGCGCCCCCTACAGCCCCCCCCCCCCAACCCCCGCGGACCAAAGGCTATAGCCCACCGGCTTCGGTGACTATTTCACGCTACAGCCACTGGTATTTTTTCCATTTTAGGCAGTGCCTGACTGAGCCTCCCATCGGGCACACGAGACCCCGAAAAGACTTTACCCATTTTCGACCAGAGCCCCCTAACGCCTCCCCAACCCCTCATGGGACTAAAGGCTATAGCCCACCGCCACTTGACTATTTCACGCGCTGGCTGGACATTTTTTCCATTTTAGGCAGGCCTGATCAGAGCCTCCCATCACACGAGGACCCTCGAAAAGATCTGTACCCATTTCCGACGCCGAGCCCCCGAACGCCCCTCCCAACCCCTCATGGACCTGTTATAGCCCACCGCCACGGTGATATTTCACGCGCTGCTGCTGGGACATTTCTTGCCATTTTAGGCAGTGCCTCGACCGTAGCCTCCCACTGGGCACACACGAGACCCACGAAAGACTGTACCCATTTCCGACCGTGAGCCCCAAACGCCTCCCAACCCCTGGACCAAAGCATAGCCCATCGCCTCGTGACTATTTCACCTGCCCGCTGCATGTCTTGCCATTTTTAGGGCAGTGCTCCTGACCAGAGCCTCCCACTGGGCACACGAGGACACTCTCAAGAAGACTGCACTCCATTTCCCGACGCCCAACCCCTAAATCCCTCCCTAACCCTCATGGACCAAAGGCTATAGCCCACCGGCCTCGCAGACTATTTCACGCGCTGCAACGCTGGTATGTCTTGCCATTTTTAGGGCAGGCCTCTAATCAGAGCCTCCCATCGGCACACGAGGACACTCTAAAGACTGTACCCATTTCCGACGCCTGTAACCCCTTAAACTTCCCTCCCCAACCCTCATGACCAAAGGCTATAGCCCACCGCCTCGACTATTTCACGCTGCAACCCATGGTATTTTTGCCATTTTAGGGCAGGCCTCAACTGTAGCCTCCCACTGGAACACGAGGACGCCTCAAAAGACTGTACCCATTTCCGACGACCAGAGCCCCTTAAACCCCATCCCCAACCCCCGCGGACCAAAGGCTAAAGCCCACCGCCTCATGACTATTTCACGCTGCGCCACTGGTATTTTTATAATTTTAGGGCAGGCTTCTAACCGTAGCCTCCCACTGGGTACACGAGGACCCTCGAAAAGACTCTACCCATTTCCGACGCCCAGAGCCCCAGAACTTCCCTCCCCAACCCCCGCGGACCAAAGGCTATAGCCCACCGGCCTTAGTGACTATTTCCCGCGTTGCGCCGCTGGGCATTTCTTGCCATTTTAGGGCAGGCCTCTGACCGTAGCCTCCCACTGGGCACACGAGGACCCTCGAAAAGACTGTACCCATTTCCGACGCCCAGAGCCCCCGAACGCCCCTCCCTAACCCCCGCGGACCAAAGGCTATAGCCCACCGGCCTAATTGACTATTTCCCGCCTTGCGCCGCTGGGCATTTCTTGCAATTTTAGGGCAGGCCTCTGACCGGAGCCTCCCACTGGGCACACGAGGACACTCTACAAGACTGTACCCATTTCCGACGCCCGTAACCCCGAACGCCCTCCCAACCCCGCTGACCAGGCTATAGCCCACCGCCTCATGACGCTTCACGCCAAGGACGATGGCATTTTTGCCATTTTAGGGCAGGCCTCTACCAGAGCCTCCCACTGGGCACACGAGGTGCCTCAATAAGACTGTAACCATTTCCGACGACTGAGCCCCTTAAACCCCTCCCAACCCCGCATGGACCAAAGGCTATAGCCCACCGCCTGTTGACTATTTCACGCTACGCTGGGTATTTTTGCCATTTTAGGGCAGGCCTCGACCGAGCCTCCCATCACACGAGGACCTCGAAAAGACTTTACCCATTTCCGACGCACTGAGCCCTTAAACCCCATCCCAACCCCTCATGGACCAAAGGCTATAGCCCACCGGCCTCATGACTATTTCACGCTGCCACAGTATTTTTTCCATTTTAGGCAGGCCTCTGACCGTAGCCTCCCACCGGGCACACGAGGACCTCGAAAAGACTTTACCCATTTCACGACTGAGCCCCGAACGCCCTCCCCAACCCCTCATGGACCCAAGCTATAGCCCACCGGCCTCGGACTATTTCATTTCACGCGCTGCATTTATTTTCCATTTTAGGCAGGCCTCTGACCGTAGCCTCCCACTGGGCACACGACGACCATCCAAAAGACTATACCCATTTCTGACGCACTGTGAGCCCCAACGCCCCTCCCCAACCCTCATGACCCAAGCTATAGCCCACCGCCACGGTGACTATTTCACGCTGCGCCACTGGCATTTCTTGCCATTTTAGGCAGACTTCTGACCGTAGCCTCCCACCACACACGAGGACCCACAAAAGATCAGACCCATTTCCCACGCCCAGAGCCCCCGAACGCCCTCCCAACCCTCATGACCAAAGGCTATAGCCCACCGCCTCGATGACTATTTCACGCCGCAAGGTATTTCTTGCCATTTTAGGCAGGCCTCTGACCGTAGCCTCCCATCGGGCACACGAGGACCCTCAGAAGACTGCACCCATTTCCTCACGACTGAGCCCCTCAAATCCTCCCCAACCCTCAAGGACCAAAGGCTATAGCCCACCGCCTCCGTGACTATTTCACGCTGCACTGCATTGTCTTGCCATTTTAGGCAGGCTCACTGAGCCTCCCATCGACACACGAAGACACTCTACAAGACTGTACTCCATTTCCGACGCCCAACCCTGTAACTTCCTCCCAACCTCATGGACCAAAGGCTATAGCCCACCGGCCTGCGACTGCTTCACGCTACTGCAACGCTGGTATTTCTTGCCATTTTAGGGCAGGCTCTAATCAGAGCCTCCCACTGGCACACGAGGTGCCTCAAAAGACTCACCCATTTCACGACTGAGCCCCTTAAACCCCATCCCCAACCCCCGCGGACCAAAGGCTATAACCCACCGGCCTCGTTGACTATTTCACGCGTTGCGCCACTGGGTTTTTTTTGCCATTTTAGGGCAGGCTTCTGACCGTAGCCTCCCACTGGGAACACGAGGACCCTCGAAAAAACTGTACCCATTTCCGATGCCCAGAGCCCCCGAACGTCCCTCCCCAACCCCCGCGGACCAAAGGCTATAGCCCACCGGCCTCGGCGACCGTTTCACGCGCTGCGACGCTGGGTATTTCTTGCCATTTTAGGGCAGGCCTCTAACTGTAGCCTCCCACTGGGCACACGAGGTGCCTCGAAAAGACTGTACCCATTTCCGACGACCAGAGCCCCTTAAACCCCATCCCCAACCCCCGCGGACCAAAGGCTATAACCCACCGGCCTCGTTGACTATTTCACGCGTTGCGCCACTGGGTTTTTTTTGCCATTTTAGGGCAGGCTTCTGACCGTAGCCTCCCACTGGGAACACGAGGACCCTCGAAAAAACTGTACCCATTTCCGATGCCCAGAGCCCCCGAACGCCCCTCCCTAACCCCCGCGGACCAAAGGCTATAGCCCACCGGCCTAATTGACTATTTCCCGCCTTGCGCCGCTGGGCATTTCTTGCAATTTTAGGGCAGGACTCTGACCGTAGCCTCCCACTGCGCGCACGAGGACCCTCGAAATGACTGTACCCATTTCCGACGCCCATAGCCCCCGAACGCCCCTCCCCAACCCCCGCGGACCAAAGGCTATAGCCCACCGGCCTCGGTGACTATTTCACGCGCTGCGCCGCTGGGCATTTCTTGCCATTTTAGGGCAGGCCTGACCGTAGCCTCCCATCTGGCACACGAGACCCTCAAAAGACTCAGTACCCATTTCCCACGCACCATAGCCCCCAAACCCCTACCCAACCCCTGTGGACCAGTATAGCCCACCGGCCTTGGTGACTGCTTTCACGCGCTGCGCTGGGTATTTCTTGCCATTTTAGGGCAGGCCTCTAACCGTAGCCTCCCACTGGCACACGAGGTGCCTCAAAAGACTGCACTCCATTTCGACGACCGTGAGCCCCCGAAACCCCATCGCCAACCCCCGTGGACCAAAGGCTATAGCCCACCGGCCTCGTTGACTATTTCACGCGCTGCGCCGCTGGGTATTTTTTGCCATTTTAGGGCAGGCTTCTGACCGTAGCCTCCCAATGTGTACACGAGGACCCTCGAAAAGACTTTTACCCATTTCGACCACTGTGAGCCCCTAAACCCTCCTCCCAACCCCTGGGACCAAAGGCTATAGCCCACCGCCTGTGACTATTTCACGCACTGCGTCATTGGTATTTTCTTGCCATTTTAGGCAGGCTTCTTATCTGAGCCTCCCAGTGGGCACACGAGGACCCTCGATAAGACTGTAACCATTTCGACACCTGTGAGCCCCCGAACGCCCTCCCCAACCCTCATGGGACCAAAGGCTATAGCCCACTGCCTCCATGACTATTTCACGCGCCACAGGCATTTCTTGGCATTTTAGGGCAGGGTTCTGACCGTAGCCTCCCACTGGGCACAGGAGGACCCTCGAAAAGACTGTACCCATTTCCGACGCCCAGAGCCCCCGAACGCCCCTCCCCAACCCCCGCGGACCAAAGGCTATAGCCCACCGGCCTCGGTGACTATTTCCCGCGCTGCGCCGCTACGTATTTCTTGCCATTTTAGGGCAGGACTCTGACCGTAGCCTCCTACTGGTCACACGAGGACCCTCGAAAAGACTGTACCCATTTCTGACGACCAGAGCCCTCGAAATCCCCTCCCTAACCCTCATGACCAGCACAGCCCACCGGCCTGGTGACTATTTCACGCCTGCCACAGTATGTCTTGCTATTTTAGGCATGTGCTTGATCAGAGCCTCCCATCAAGTACACGAGGACCCTCGAAAAGACTGCACCCATTTTTGACGACTGTGAGCCCCTAAACCCCTCCCCAACCCCGCGGGACCAAAGGCTATAGCCCACCGCGTCAGGACTATTTCACGCGCTACCGCTTGTATTTTTTGTTATTTTAGGCAGGCCTCGATCAGAGCCTGCCACTGGCACACGAGGATCCTCAAAAGACTGTACCCATTTCCGACGACCAGAGCCCCTAAACCCCTCCCCAACCCCTCATGGGACCAAAGGCTATAGCCCACCGCCCCCATGACTTATTTCACGCGCCTGCTAGACATTTCTTTCCATTTTAGGGCAGGCTTGACCGTAGCTCCCACTGGGCACACGAGGACCTCAAAAGACTGTACCATTTCTCCACACCTGAGCCTCGAACGCCCCTCCCTAACCCTCATGGGACCAAAGGCTATAGCCCACCGCCTTGATATTTCACATGCCGCTGTGCATGTCTTGCCATTTTAGGGCAGGCTACTGACTGTAGCCTCCCACTGGGCACACAAGGACCCACGAAAAGATCAGACCCATTTCCTCGATGACCAGAGCCCCCAAACCCCTCCCCTAACCCCTCATGACCAAAGGCTATAGCCCACTGCCTGCGACTCTTTCCACGCGGCTGCGCACATTTCTTGCCATTTTAGGGCAGGCTTCTGATCAGCCTCCCATCGGGCACACGAGGACCCTCAAAAGACTGTACCCATTTCACGCCCAGAGCCCCGAACGCCTTCCCAACCCCTCATGACTAAAGGCTATAGCCCACCGCCTTGGTGATATTTCCTGCTGCTAGGTATGTCTTGCCATTTTAGGGCAGGCCTGACCGTAGCCTCCCACCTGGGCACACGAGACCCTCAAAAGACTGTACCCATTTCATTCCTGAGCCCTTAACTTCCCTCCCCAACCCCTCAAGGACTGAAAGGCTATAGCCCACCGGCCTCATGACACTTCACTGCGCCTGGCTGGCATTTTTGCAATTTTCGGCAGGCCTCTGACCGTAGCCTCCCACTGGGCACACGAGGACCCTCAATGGACTGTACCCATTTCTGATTCCTGTGAAACTGGGAACTTCTCTCCCAACCTCAAGGACTAAAGGCTATAGCCCACCGGCCTCGGCGATTATTTTCCCCACGGCCATGCCATTGGACATTTCTTGCCATTTTAGGGCAGGCTTGACCGTAGCCTCCCACTGCACACGAGACCCTCGAAACACTGAACCTTTTCCGACGACTCAGAGCCCTCAAACTCTCCCGACCCTCATGGGACTAAAGGCTATAGACCACCGCCTTGGCGATTATTTCACGCGATGCAGCTACAAGCATTTCTTGCCATTTTAGGGCAGCTTTCGACCTTAGCCTCCCACTGGGCACACAAGGACCCTCAAAATACTGTATCTTTTCCACCCCTGTAGTCCCCAAACGCCCCTCCCAACCTCAAGGGACTAAAATCTATAACCCACCGTCTGGCGATTATTTCACGCGCTGCGCCTGACATTTCTTTTATATTTTAGGGGCAGGCTTGACCGTAGCCTCCCACCTGCACACACGAGGACCCTCAAAAGACTGAACCCTTTTCCGATTTCCACTGTGAGCCCCGAAACCCCTCCCCAACCCCCAAGGATTTAAAGGCTATAGCCCACCGCCCCATGATTATTTCACGCTGCCACGCACTGGGCATTTCTACCCATTTTAGGCAGGCTTCCGACCGTAGCCTCCATCAAGGCACACGAGGACTCTCGAAAAGACTGAACCTTTTCCGACACTGTGAGCCCCCAAACCCCTCCCAACCCCTCATGGGACCAAAGGCCATAGCCCACCGGTCTCGACGACTTATTTCACGCGCTGCGCTCACTGGGCATTTCTTGCCATTTTAGGGCAGGCCTCTGACCAGAGCCTCCTCCCATCAAGTACACGAGGACCCCGAAAAGACTGTACACCATTTCTGATTCCCAGAGCCCCAACTTCCCCTCCCAACCCCTGCTCAAGGACCAAATTCTATAGCCCACTGCCCCCATGACAATTTCACGCTGATGCGCCTGGCATGTCTTGCCATTTTAGGCAAGCTTTCTGACCGTGAGCCTCCCACTGGGCACACGAGACCCTCAAAAGACTGTACCCATTTCCATGCCCAGCAGCCCTGTAACTTCCTCCCCAACCGCCTCACGACTATTATAGCCCACCGGGCCATTTCACGCACCGCTTGGCATTTCTTGCCATTTTAGGGCAGGCCTCTGACTGTGAGCCTCCCACAGGCACACGAGGACCTCTGAAAAGACTGCACCCATTTCACCACTACCAACCCCCGAACGCCCTCCCCAACCCCTCAAGGGACCAGCACAGCCCACTGCCTCGTGATTTCCACGCCACGTACATTTCTTGCCATTTTAGCGCAGGCCTGTGACTGTAGCCTCCCATCAAGTACACACGAGACACTGAAAAGACTGTACTCATTTCTCGACTACCGTAACCCCGAACCCCTCCCCAACCTCACAACCAAAGGCCATAGACCACCGGGCCTTGGCTGACAATTTCCCCACGCTGGCGCTCATTAGTATTTCTTTGCCATTTTAGGGCAGGCTTGACCGTGAGCCTCCCAATCGGGCACACGAGGACCTCAAAAGACTGCACCCTTTTCCGACGCACCAGTAACCCCAAACCCCTCCCCAACCCCGCTCTGACTCAAAGGCTGTAGCCCACCGGCCTCGTGACTATTTCACGCTACGCGCCTGTGGGCATTTCTTGCCATTTTAAGTGTGCCTCGAATCAGTAGCCTCCCACTGGGCACACGAGACCTCGAAAGATCAGACCCATTTCATGCCCGAGCCCTGTAACTTCCTCCCCAACCTCATGGACCAGCACATAGCCCACCGCCTTGTGGACTATTTCACGTTGCCGCTACTGGCTGGCATTTCTTGCCATTTTAGGCAGGCTTCGACCGTAGCCTCCCACTGGGCACACGAGACCCTCTAAAAGACTGCACTTTTCCGACGACTGTGAGCCCCAAACCCTCCCCAACCCCTCATGACTAGTTATAGCCCACCGGCCCTGTGACTATTTCCACGCTACGCGCTTGGTGGGCATTTCTTGCCATTTTAGGCAGTGCTCTGACCGAGCCTCCCACCTGGGCACACGAGGACCTCGACAAGACTCACCCATTTCCATGCTCTGAGCCCCAGTAACTTCCCTCCCAACCCTCATGACCACTATAGCCCACCGCCCTTGGTGACTATTTCACGCCACAAGCGTCACTGGGCATTTCTTGCCATTTTAGCGTTAAGCTTGTGATCGTAGCCTCCCATCTGCACACGAGGACACTCGAAACACCGTGCACCCATTTCACTCACTACCAGTAACCCCTAACCCTCCCCAACCCTCACAACCAAAGGCTATAGACCACCGGCCTCGGCGACAATTTCACGCGACAGCCACTGGCATTTCCCATTTTAGGGCATGTGCTCGATCAGTAGCCTCCCATCAAGCACACGAGGACCTCGAAAAGATCAGACCCATTTCTCGACGCCCAGCCCTGTAACTTCCTCCCAACCCTCGGACCAAAGGTTTTAGCCCACCTGCCTCGCTGACTATTTCACGCGCCATGCCGCTTTGGCATTTCTTGCCATTTTAGGGCAGGCCTCTGACCGTAGCCTCCCACTGGGCACACGTGGACCCTTGAAAAGACTGTACCCATTTCCGACGCCCAGAGCCCCCGGACGCCCCTCCACAACCCTCATGACTAGCAAAAGCCCACCGCCTCGGTGACCATTTCACGCACGCTGCACACTGGCATTTTGCCATTTTAGTACAGTTCAGGACTCAGAGCCTCCCATCACAGTACACGAGGACACTCGAAAAGACTGTACCCATTTCTGACTACCAAAACCCCCGAACCCCCCTCCCCAACCCCCGCGAACCAAAGGCCATAGACCACCGGCCTCGGAGACAATTTCACGCGATGCGCCGCTGGACATTTCTTGCCATTTTAGCGCAGGTCTCATGGACTGTAGCCTCCATCGGGCACATGAGGACCCTTGAAAAGACTGGACCCTTTTCTGACGACCAGAGCCCCCGAAAACCCCCACCCCAACCCACGCTTACCAAATGCTATAGCCCACCAGCCTCGGTGACTATTTCCACGCGCTACTGGTATTTCTTGCCATTTTAGCGCAGTGCCTCTGACCGAGCTCTCCTGCTGGCACACGAGACCCTTGAAAAGACTGTACCCATTTCGACTACTAACTCGAACGCTTCTCCCAACCCCCGCTCCAAGGACTAGCACAAAGCCCACTGCCCTCAGACTATTTCACGCGGCCAAGGCCGTCATTGGTATTTCTTGCCATTTTAGCAGGCCTGTGGATCAGAGCCTCCCATCACACACGAGACACTCAAAAGACTGTACTCCATTTCCTCTACCAGAACCCCGAACCCCTCCCCAACCCTCACAACTAAAGGCCATTATAGACCACCAAGGCCGGCGAGAATTTCACGCGATGCGCCATTAAGCATTTTCTTGTTATTTTAGGGCAGGCTTCTGATCAGTAGCCTCCCATCCTGGCACACGAGGACCCTCGAAAAGACTGTACCCTTTTTTCCGACCTACCAGAGCCCCAAACCCCTCCCAACCCCCCAGGACCAAAGGTTATAACCCACCGCCCTTTGGTGACTATTTCACGCGCTACTATGCGCTGTGGCCATTTCTTCCCATTTTAGGCAGGCTCGATCAGAAGCCTCCCACTGGGCACACGAGACCTCGAAGACTGTACCCATTTCCCATGCCCAGCCCCAGAACTTCCTCCCAACCCTCAAGGATCAGCATATAGCCCACTGCCCTTGTGACTATTTCACGCACTGCGCCACTTGGGCATTTCTTGCTATTTTAGCGCAGGCTCAGGATCAGAGCCTCCCATCAAGTACGAGGACACTCAAAAGACTGTACCCATTTCGACTCACCAGAACCCCAACCCCCCAACCCCTCACAACCAAAGGCCATAGCCAACACTCACGCGCCATGGCTGGCATTTCTTTCAATTTAGGCAGGCTTCTGACTGTAGGCCTCCCATCAAGCACACGAGACCCTCGAAAAGACTGCACTTTTCCGACGCACCGTGAGCCCCCTAAAACCCCTCCCCAACCTCATGGACCAGCATATAGCCCACTGCCTTGACTATTTCACTGCGCTGTGGGCATTTCTTGCCATTTTAGTGTGCCTGACCAGAAGCCTCCCACTGGCACACGAGGACCCTCGAAAGACTGTACCCATTTCCATGCCCGAGCCCCTGCATAACTTCCTCCCAACCCTGCTGACCAAAGGCCATAGCCCACCGGCCTCGGTGACTATTTCACGCGCTGCGCTGGGCATTTCTTGTTATTTTAGCAGTGCTTCGACTGTAGCCTCCCACTGGGCACATGAGGACCCCTCAGAACACTATACCCATTTCCGACACCAGAGCCCTCAAACCCCTCCCAACCCTCATGACTTAAAGCACATAGCCCACCGCCTCGGCGACTATTTCACGCTACTGCCACTACGCTGGCATGTCTGTTACATTTTAGGCGTGCTTCCACCGTGAGCCTCCCACCTGGGCACACGAGACCTCTTGAAAAGACTGTACCCATTTCCCACCACAGAGCCCCCTTAAACCCCCTCCCAACCCCCTCGACCAGGCACATAGCCCACGGCCTCGGGCGATTATTTCACGCACAAGCGCCACTGGCATTTCTTGTTATTTTAGGTTGTGCTTCTGACCGTAGCCTCCCATCGGGCACACGAGGACCCCTCAGAAGACTGCACTCCATTTGCTCACCGTGAGCCCCTCAAACCCCTCCCAACCCCCGCTCAAGAATCCAGGCTATAGCCAACTGCCTCTATGACACTTTCACGCGATGCGCCATGGCATTTTTTCAATTTAGGGCAGGCTTCTGACCGTAGCCTCCCACCTGGCACACGAGGACCTCAAAAGACTGTACCTTTTCCGACGACTGAGTCTCTAAACCCTCCCCAACCCCGCTGACCAGCATTATAGCCCACCGCCCTTGACTATTTCACGGCCTGTGGGCATTTCTGCCATTTTAGTGCAGGCTCTGACCGTAGCCTCCTACTGGGCACACGAGGACACTCGAAAAGACTGTACCCATTTCCGATGCCCTGAGCCCCCGAACGCCCCTCCCAACCCCGCTGGGACCAGTTATAGCCCA
The DNA here is from genome assembly GCA_030449925.1 of Citropsis articulata. Lineage (NCBI taxonomy): Eukaryota > Viridiplantae > Streptophyta > Magnoliopsida > Sapindales > Rutaceae > Citropsis > Citropsis articulata. The sequence goes on along the minus strand of JASUUH010000234.1, from coordinate 390,631 downwards.
CTGCCTCGGTGACTATTTCACGCGCTGCGCCGCTGGCATTTCTTGCTATTTTAGCAAGCTCAGGCCGTAGCCTCCCACTGGGCACACGAGGACACTGAAAAGACTGTACTCACTGACTACTGTAACCCCGAACCCCTCCCCAACCCCCGCTGACCAAAGGCTTATACCCCACCGCCCTGCGACTATTTCACGCCACATGCCACTGGCATTTCTGTTATTTTAGTAGGCTTCTGATCAGAGCCTCCCATCGGGCACATGAGGACCCTCGCAAGACTATACCCATTCTCACGCACTGTGAGCCCCAAACCCTCCCCAACCCCTGCTGGACGAAAGCACATAGCCCACCGGCCTCGGCGATTATTTCACGCTACTGGCATGTCTTGCCATTTTAGGGTGCTTGACCAGTAGCCTCCCACTGGGCACACGAGGACCCTCGAAAGACTGTACCCATTTCCACGACCAGAGCCCCAAACCCCTCCCAACCCCTGACCAAAGGCTATAGCCCACGGGCCCTTGATTATTTCACGCCTACGCAATACATTGGCATTTCTTGTTATTTTAGGCAGGCTCTGATCAGTAGCCTCCCACTGGGCACACGAGGACCCTCAGAAGACTGTACCCATTTCCTGCTGACTGAGCCCCGAACCCTCCCAACCTCATGACCAGGCTAGCCCACCGCCCAAGGTTCGCTTTCGTGTCACACTGGCATTTTTGCCATTTTAGGGCAGCCTCGACCAGTAGCCTCCCACCGGGCACACGAGACCCTTGAAAAGATCACCCATTTCCGACGCCCAGAGACCCGAACGCCTCCCAACCCCGCTGGACCAAAGGCTATAGCCCACCGGCTCCTGACAATTTCGCGATGCGCCACATTTCTCACATTTTAGGCAGGTGCTTGACCAGAGCCTCCCACCGGGCACACGAGGACCTCAAAAGATCAGACCCATTTCCACGCCCAGAGCCCTAACTTCCCTCCCAACCCCTCATGGACCAGCATATAGCCAACCTGCCTCGCGACAATTTCACGCTGATGCGCCACTGGCATTTCTTCAATTTTAGGGCAGTGCCTGACTGTAGCCTCCCATCGGCACACGAGGACCCTAAAAGACTGTACCCTTTTCTGACGACCGAGCCCCCAAACCCCTCCCCAACCCTCATGACCAAAGCAGCCCACCGCCTGTGACTATTTCACGCGCGCTGGGCATTTCTGCCATTTTAGCGCAGTGCTCTGACCGTAGCCTCCATCAAGCACACGAGGACACTCAAAAGACTGTACCATTTCTGACTACCAACCCCGAACCCCCCAACCCCCGCTAACCAAAGCGCTATAGCCAACCGGCCTCAAGGACACTTTCACGCCATGCGCCACTGGCACATTTCTTTTCAATTTTAGGCAGGCTTGACCGAGGCCTCCCACTGGGCACACGAGGACCCTCAAAAGACTGTACCCTTTTCCGACGACCGTGAGCCCCCAAACCCCTCCCAACCCCTCAAGGACTGGCAGTTATAGCCCACCGCCTCGGTGACTATTTCACGCTACCGCGCTGTGGGCATTTCTTGCCATTTTAGGCAGTGCCTCTCGACTGTAGCCTCCCATCTGGGCACACACGAGGACCTCAAAAGACTGTACCCATTTCGATGCCCTGAGCCCTGTAACTTCCTCCCAACCCTCATGACCAGCATAGCCCACCGGCCCTGTGACTATTTCACGCTGCCACTGGCATTTCTTGCTATTTTAGGGCAGGCTTCTGACCGTAGCCTCCCACTGGGCACATGAGGACCCTCAGAAAGACTATACCCATTTCCGACGCCCAGAGCCCCCCAAACCCCTCCCCAACACCCCCGCACCAAAAGCTATAGCCCACTGCCTCAAGCGACTATTTCACGCAGCCATGCTGGCTGGCATGTCTTGCCATTTTAGTGTGCCTGACCAGTAGCCTCCCACCGGGCACACGAGGACCCTTGAAAGACTGCCCATTTCCGACCACCAGAGCCCCAAACCCTCCCAACCCCTGACCAAAGGCACATAGCCCACGGCCTCATGATTATTTCACGCGCTGGCTTGGCATTTCTTGTTATTTTAGGGCAGGCTTGACCGTGAGCCTTTCCCACTGGGCACACGAGGACCCTCAGAAGACTGTACCCATTTCGCTCACCAAAGCCCCAAACCCCTCCCAAACCCCGCGAACCAAAGGCCATAGCCAACCGCCCGCGACACTTCACGCGATGCGCTACTGGCATTTCTTCAATTTTAGGCAGGCTTCTGACCAGTAGCCTCCCACCTGGCACACGAGGACCTCGAAAAGACTGCACCCTTTTTCCCGACCCACTGAGCCCCTAAAACCCCTCCCCAACCCCTCATGACCAGTTATAGCCCACCTGCCTTGCAGTGACTATTTCACGCTGCCACCGGTGTGGCATTTCTGCCATTTTAGGCAGGCTCCTGACCAGTAGCTCTCCCACCGGGCACACGAGACCCTCGGGAAAAGACTGTACTCCATTTCCGATGCCCGAGCCCCAGAACGCCCCTCCCAACCCTCATGGGACTAGTATAGCCCACTGCCTTGGTGACTATTTCACGCGCTGCGCTCATGGCATTTCTTATTATTTTAGCGCAGTTCCCGTGGTCAGTAGCCTCCCATCTGGGCACACGAGGACACTCAAAAGACTGTACCAATTTCCTGACTAGAACCCCAACCCCTCCCCAACCCCTCAAGGACCAAAGGCTTATACCCCACCGGCCTCATGATTATTTCACGCGCTGCGCCGCTGGGCATTTCTTGTTATTTTAGGGTAGGCTTCTGACCGTAGCCTCCCACTGGGCACACATGAGGACCCTCAGAAGACTATACCCATTTCCGACGACCAGAGCCCCAAACCCCTCCCAACCCCTCATGGACTAAAGGCTATAGCCCACTGCCCCATGATTATTTCACGCGCCACATCAGGGCATGTCTTGCCATTTTAGGGCAGTGCTTCTGACCGTAGCCTCCCACCGGGCACACGAGGACCCTCGAAAAGACTGTACCCATTTCACGACCGTGAGCCCCAAACCCCTCCCAACCCCCGACCAAAGGCTATATAGCCCACGGCCCATGATTATTTCACGCACAAGCACTGGCATTTCTTGTTATTTTAGGCAGGCTTCTGACCTAGCCTCCCACCTGGGCACACGAGGACCCCTCAGAAAGACTGCACTCCATTTCCGCTGACCAGAGCCCCCAAACCCCTCCCCAACCCTCAAGGACTCAGGCTATATAGCCCACCGGGCCTTCGCTTTCTCGTGTTGCGTCACATGGCATTTTTGCCATTTTAGGCAGCCTTCTGACCGTAGAGCCTCCCACCGGGCACACGAGGACCCTTGAAAAGACTGCACCCATTTCCTGACGCCCAGAGACCCGGAACGCCCCTCCCAACCCCTCATGGACCATAGGCTATAGCCCACTGCCTCTGACAATTTCACGCGATGCGCCTGATGGCATTTCGCCATTTTAGGGCGTGCTCAATCAGAGCCTCCCACTCAAGTACACGAGACCTCGAAAAGACTGTACCCATTTCCCAAGCCCAGAGCCCCAGAACTTCCTCCCAACCCCTCAAGGGACCAAAGGCTATAGCCCACCGGCCTGCCGACCATTTCACGCATGCGCCTTTGGCATTTCTTGCCATTTTAGGGCAGGCCTCTGACCGTAGCCTCCCACTGGGCGCACGAGGACCCTTGAAAAGACTGTACCCATTTCCAACGCCCAGAGCCCCCGAACGCCCCTCCCCAACCCCCGCGGACCAAAGGCTAAAGCCCACCGGCCTCGGTGACCATTTCACGCGCTGCGCCGCGGGGTATTTCTTGCCATTTTAGGGCAGGCTTCTGACCGTAGCCTCCCATACTGCTGCATACACGAGGACACTCGAAAGACTGCACTCCATTTCCACGCCTGAGCCCCAGAACTTCCTCCCAACCCCGCATGGGACCAAAGGCTATAGCTCACCGCCCGCGATTATTTCACGCGCTGCGCCACTGGCATGTCTGCTTATTTTAGAGCAGTGCTTCGACTGAGCCTCCCATCGGCACACGAGGACCCTCGAAAAGACTGTACCTTTTTCCGACGACTGTGAGCCCCAAACCCCTCCCAACCTCATGGACTCAGTATTATAGCCCACCGCCCTGGTGACTATTTCACGCTACTGCTGTGGGCATTTCTTGCCATTTTAGGTGCCTCCTGATCAGCCTCCCACTGGGCACACGAGACCCTCGAAAAGACTGTGACCCATTTCATGCCCGAGCCCCAGAACGCCCCTCCCCAACCTCATGGACCAAAGGCTATAGCCCACCGCCTTGTGACTATTTCACGCGCTGCGCCATTGGGCATTTCTTGCCATTTTAGCAGCTCAGCCTGGGTCAGAGCCTCCTACTGGGCACACGAGGACACTGGAAAAGACTGTACCAATTTCTGATTACCACTGTAACCCCGAACCCTCCCTCCCTAACCCTCATGACCAAGCTATACCCCACCGCCTCGGTGATTATTTCACGCGCCACTGGCATTTCTTGTTATTTTAGGCAGCCGGACTGTAGCCTCCCACCTCGGGCACATGAGGACCCTCAGAAGACTATACACCACACCAGAGCCCCTCAAACCCTTCCCCAACCTCATGGATCTAAAGTTATAGCCCACCTGCCTCGGCGATTATTTCACTTGCTGGCTGGCTGGCATGTCTCACATTTTAGGGCATGCTTCTGACCGTAGCCTCCCACTGGGCACACGAGGACCCTTGAAAAGACTGTACCCATTTCAGAAGACCTGAGCCACCGAATCCCCGTGCCCAACCCCCTGGACCAAAGGCTATAGCCCACGGGCCTCGGCGACTATTTCACGCGCTGCGCCGCTGGGCATTTCTTGCTATTTTAGGGCAGGCTTCTGACCGTAGCCTCCCACTGGGCACACGAGGACCCTCGTAAAGACTGTACCCATTTCCGTTCACCAAAGCCCCCGAAACCCCCTCCCCAACCCCCGCGAACCAAAGGCCATAGCCAACCGGCCTCGGCGACAATTTCACGCGATGCGCCGCTGGGCATTTCTTTCAATTTTAGGGCAGGCTTCTGACCGTAGCCTCCCACTGGGCACACGAGGACCCTCGAAAAGACTGTACCCTTTTCCGACGACCAGAGCCCCCAAAACCCCCTCCCCAACCCCCGCGGACCAAAGGCTATAGCCCACCGGCCTCGGTGACTATTTCACGCGCTGCGCCGGTGGGCATTTCTTGCCATTTTAGGCAGGCCTCTGACCGTAGCCTCCCACTGGGCACACGAGGACCCTCGAAAAGACTGTACCCATTTCCGATGCCCGGAGCCCCAGAACCCCCCTCCCCAACCTCATGGACCAGGCTATAGCCCACTGCCTTGGTGGACTATTTCACGCGCTGCGCCGCTGGGCATTTCTTGCCATTTTAGCGCAGGCCTGTGGCCGTAGCCTCCTACTGGGCACACGAGGACACTCGAAAAGACTGTACCAATTTCTGACTCACTGTAACCCCCAACCCCTCCCAACCCCTCATGGACCAAAGGCTATACCCCACCGCCTCATGATTATTTCGCGCACTGCGCCACTGGGCATTTCTTGTTATTTTAGGGCAGGCTTCCTGACCGTAGCCTCCCACCGGGCACATGAGGACCCTCAGAAGACTATACCCATTTCACCCACCGAGAGCCCCAAACCCCTCCCAACCCCTCATGGACGAAAGCACAGCCCACTGCCTCATGATTATTTCACGTTACTGGCATTTCTTGCCATTTTAGCAGTCTGTGGTCAGAGCCTCCTACTGGGCACACGAGGACACTCGAAAAGACTGTACCAATTTCTGACTACCAACCCTCAACCCCTCCCCAACCCCCATGGGACCAAAGGCTATACCCCACTGCCCCTACGATTATTTCACGCTGCGCCATTGGCATTTCTTGTTATTTTAGGGTGTGCTTCTGATCAGAGCCTCCCACTCACATGAGGACCCTCAGAAGACTATACCCATTTCCGACCACCAGAGCCCCCAAACCCCTCCCAACCTCATGGACGAAAGGCTATAGCCCACCGCCTCGGCGATTATTTCACGCTACTGCCACATTGGGCATGTCTTGTTATTTTAGGCAGTTTCGATCAGCCTCCCACCGGGCACACGAGGACCGAAAAGACTGTACCCATTTCACGACTCAGAGCCCCTCAAACCCCCTCCCCAACCCCTCGACCAAAGCACAGGCCCACGGGGCCTCATGATTATTTCACGCGCTGTCACTGGCATTTCTTGCTATTTTAGGGCAGGCTTCTGACCTTAGCCTCCCACTGGGCACACGAGGACCCTCGTAAAGACTGTACCCATTTCCGCTGACCAGAGCCCCCTAAACCCCCTACCCAACCCCAGCGGACCAAAGGCTATAGCCCACCGCCTCAAGTGCTGCTTTCTCGTGCCACACTGGCATTTTTGCCATTTTAGGGCAGCCTTCTGACTGTGAGCCTCCCACTGCACACGAGGACCTCGAAAGATCAGACCCATTTCTCACGCCTGTGAGCCCTGTAACTTCCTCCCAACCCCTCAAGTGGACCAAAGCACATAGCCCACCGCCCGGGCCGACCATTTCCACGCTGCTACGCGCTTGGCATTTCTTGCCATTTTAGGACAGGCCTCTGACCATAGCCTCCCCCTGGGCACACGAGGACCATTGAAAAGACTGTACCATTTCCGACACCTGTGAGCTCCCGAACGCCCCTCCCCAACCCCTCATGACTAAAGGCTAAAGCCCACCGGGCTTGGACTATTTCACGCGGCCATACTGGCTGGGTATTTCTTGCCATTTTAGCGCAGCCTGTGATCAGAGCCTCCCATGGGCACACGAGGACCTCGAAAAGATCAGACCCATTTCCGACGCCTGAGCCCTGTAACTTCCCACCCCAACCTCAAGGACCAAAGGCTATAGCTCACTGCCTCGGCTGACTATTTCACGCGCAGGGCCGCTGGGCATGTCTTGCCATTTTAGGGTAGGATTCTGACAGCCTCCCATCACACGAGGACCCTCAAAAGACTGTACCTTTTCCGACGCCCAGAGCCCCAAACCCCTCCCCAACCCTCAAGGGACCAAAGGCTATAGCCCACTGCCCTGGCGATTATTTCACGCTGCCACTGGGCATTTCTTGTTATTTTAGGCGTGCTTCTGACTCAGAGCCTCCCACTGGGCACACGAGGACCTCGAAAAGACTGTACCCATTTCCCACGACCGAGCTCCCCAAACTCCCTCCCAACCCCTCATGGGACCAGCACATAGCCCACTGCCTTGTGACTATTTCACGCCACCACTGGCATTTCTTGCCATTTTAGCGCAGCCTGTGACAGTAGCCTCCCATCACACGAGGACACTCAAAAGACTGTACTCCATTTCTGACTACCGTAACCCCCGAACCCCTCCCCAACCCCCAACCATAGGCTATAGCCCACCCGGCCCAATGGATCGTGTGTTGCGCTCACTGGCATTTTTTGCCATTTTACGGCAAGCTTCCTGACCGTAGCCTCCCACTGGCACACGAGGACCTCGAAAAGACTGTTCCCATTTCCGACGCCCAGAGACCCGAACGCCTCCCCAACCCCTCATGGGACCAAAGGCTATAGCCCACCTGCCTCGGCGATTATTTCACGCTACACACATGGTATTTTTGTTATTTTAGGGCAGGCTTGACCGTAGCCTCCCACTGGGCACATGAGGACCCTCAGAAGACTATACCCATTTCCGACGACCGTGAGCCCCCAAACCCTCCCCAACCCTCATGACGAAGGTCAGAGCCCACCGCCTTGACTATTTCTGCCGCGCCTGGCTGGCATTTCTTGTTATTTTAGGCAGGCCTGACTGCAGCCTCCCATCGGGCACACGAGGACCTCGAAAAGACTGTGCCCATTTCCGACGCCCAGAGACCCCGAACCCCCAACCCCAACCCTCATGACCAGGCTATATAGCCCACCGCTTGCCATTATTTCCGTGGTTGCTCATTGGCATGTATTGCCATTTTAGGGTAGGATTCTGACCAGCCTCCCACTGGGCACACGAGGACCTCGAAAAGACTGTACCCATTTCCGACGCCTGAGACCTGAACGCCTCCCCAACCCCCCATGACCAAAGGCTATAGCCCACCGCCTTGAGACTATTTCACGCACACAAGGCACTGGCATTTCTTGCTATTTTAGGCAGGCTCGACTGAGCCTCCCACTGGGCACACGAGGACCTCAGAAGACTGCATCATTTCCCACGACCAGAGCCCCTCAAACCCTCCCCAACCTCGCTGACCAGGCTATAGCCCACCGCCTCGGCGATTAATTCACGCCATGCGCGCTGCAAGCATGTCTTGCCATTTTAGGGCAGGGCTCTGACCGTAGCCTCCCACTGTGCACACGAGGACCCTCAGAAGATCACCCACCATTTCACGACTCGTGAGTCCCCAAACCCCTCCCCAACCCCAAGGACCAAAGGCTATAGCCCACCGGCCCTGACTATTTCCGTGTCACTGGCATTTATTTCCATTTTAGGCAGTGCTTCTGACCAGTAGCCTCCCACTGGGCACAAGAGGACCCTCGAAAAGACTGTACCCATTTCACCACTGAGCCCTCAAACCCCATCCCCAACCCCTGTGGACCAGCATAGCTCACTGCCTTTGCATGATTATTTCACGCCATGTCAATGGCATGTGTTACATTTTAGGCAGGCTTCTGACCAGAGCCTCCCATCTGTACACGAGGACCATCGAAAAGACTGCACCTATTTCCACGACTGTGAGCCCCCAAACCCCTCCCCAACCCCCTCATGGACGAAAGGTCAGAGCCCACCGCCTCAAGTGACTATTTCCTGGGCTGCGCCATTGGCATTTCTTGTTATTTTAGGGCAGGCTCTGACCGCAGCCTCCCACCGGGCACACGAGGACCTCAAAAGACTGTGCCCATTTCCGACGCCTCAGAGACCCCGAACGCCCCACTCCCCAACCCCGCTGGGACCAAAGGCTATAGCCCACCGCCTGCCATTATTATTTCCGTGTTGCTACCACTGGCATGTATTGCCATTTTAGGGTAGGATTCTGACTGTGAGCCTCCCATCGGCACACGAGGACCTCGAAAAGACTGCACTCCATTTCCGACGCCCAGACCCTGAACGCCTCCCCAACCCCCGCTGACCAGCACATAGCCCACCGCCTCATGATGACTATTTCCACGCGCCATACTGGCATTTCTTGTTATTTTAGGCAGGCTTCTGACTGTAGCCTCCCACTGGGCACACGAGGACCTCAGAAGACTGTACTCCATTTCCCGACCACTGTGAGCCCCCAAACCCCCTCCCAACCCCGCTGGACCAGCACATAGCCCACTGCCCCATGACTAATTCACGCGCCATACTGGCATGTCTTGTTATTTTAGGCAGCCTGACCGTAGCCTCCCACTCAGGCACACGAGGACCCTCAGAAGACTGCACCCATTTCCGCCGACTGAGTCCCCTAAACCCCTCCCAACCCCGGCGGGATCAGCACATAGCCCACCGGCCTCAGTGACTATTTCCTGCTGCGTCATTGGCATTTATTTCATTTTAGTGGCGTCAAGAGCCTCCCATCTGGGTACACGAGGACCCTTGAAAGATCACCCATTTCCGACGACTGAGCCTCAAACCCCATCCCCAACCCCTGGGACCAAAGGCTATAGCTCACCGGCCTTCATGATTATTTCACGCACAAATACTGGGCATGTCTTGCCATTTAGGCAGGCTTCCTGACAGTAGCCTCCCATCAAGTACACGAGACCTCGAAAAGACTGTACCCCTTTCCGACGCCTCAGAGACCCCGAACGCCTCTCCCAACCTCATGGGACCAAAGTATATAGCCCACCTGCCTCGGCGATTATTTCACGCGCGCCACTTGGCATTTCTTGTTATTTTAGGGCAGGCTTGACCAGAGCCTCCCATCAAGCACACGAGGACCCTCGTAAAGACTGTACCCATTTCCGACGAACAGAGCCCCCCCAAACCCCGTCCCAACCCTCATGGGACTAAAGGCTATAGCCCACGGGCTCTCATGATTAATCCACGCCATACTGGGCCACTGGGCATGTCTTATATTTTAGGGGCAGCCTGACAGTAGCCTCCTGATCTGCACACGAGGACCCTCAGAAGACTCAGACTCCATTCACGACTGAGTCCCCAAACCCCTCCCAACCCCAAGGACTAGCACATTATAGCCCACCGCCCTCAAGGACTATTTCCTGTTGCGCTGGCATTTATTTCCATTTTAGGGCAGTGCTCGACCGAGCCTCCCACTGGGCACACGAGGACCCTCGAAAAGACTGTACCCTTTTTCGGACGACCAGAGCCCCTCAAACCCCTCCCCAACCTCCTCATGGGACGAAGTACATAGCCCACCGCCTCATTGACTATTTCCGTGCTGCGCCGCTTAGGCATTTCTTGCCATTTTAGGCAGGTGTCTCGACTCAGCAGCCTCCCATCGGTGCACACGAGACCTCGAAAACACTGTACCCATTTCCGACGCCCAGAGACCCTTAACGCCCTCCCCTAACCCTCATGACCAAAGGCTATAGCCCACCGCCTTGGCATGATTAATTCACGCACAGCGCCATTGGGCATGTCTCACATTTTAGTATGTGCTTCCTGATCAGAGCCTCCCACTGGCACACGAGGACCCTATAAAAGACTGTACCCATTTCCCACGACACTGAGCCCCTCAAACCCCTCCCAACCCCGCATGACGAAAGGCTGTAGCCCACCGCCCTGACTATTTCCCGCTGCGCCACTGGCATTTTTGTTATTTTAGGGCAGGCCTGACCGCAGCCTCCACCTGGCACACGAGGACCCTCAAAAGACTTGGTGCCCATTTCCGACGCCTCAGAGACCTTAACGCCCCACCCCAACCCTCAAGGACCAAAGGCTATAGCCCACCGCCTTGCCATTATTTCCTGTGTCAAGCACTGGCATGTATTGCCATTTTAGGGTAGGATTCTGACCGTAGCCTCCCACTGGGCACACGAGGACCCTCGAAAAGACTGTACCCATTTCCGACGCCCAGAGACCCGGAACGCCCCTCCCCAACCCCCGCGGACCAAAGGCTATAGCCCACCGGCCTCGGCGACTATTTCCCGCGCTGCGCTACTGGCATTTTTGTTATTTTAGGGCGTGCTTGACCGTAGCCTCCCATCGGGCACACGAGACCCTCAGAAGACTGTACCCACTTTCCGACGACCGTGAGCCCCAAACCCCTCCCCAACCCCGCTGACCAAAGGCTATAGCCCACCGCCTCATGCGACTAATTCACGCTACTGCCAAGCATGTCTTGCACATTTTAGGGTGGCTTCACCAGAGCCTCCCTGATCACACGAGACCCTCAGAAGACTGTACCCATTTCCACGACTGTAGTCCCCAAACCCCTCCCCAACCCCTCATGGACCAGGCTATAGCCCACCGCCTGACTATTTCCGTGCTGCGCCTGGGCATTTATTTCCATTTTAGGCAGTGCTTCGACCTCAGAGCCTCCCACTGGGCACACGAGGACCCTTGAAAAGATCTGTACCCATTTCCGACGACTCAGAGTCTCTAAACCCCATCCCAACCCCTGTGGACCAAAGGCCATAGCTCACTGCCTCAAGCGACTATTTCACGCACAAGGCCACTGGACATTTCTTGCCATTTTAGGGCAGGCTTCTGACCGTAGCCTCCCACTGGGCACACGAGGACCCTCGAAAAGACTGTACCCATTTCCGACGCCCAGAGACCCCGAACGCCCCTCCCCAACCCCCGCGGACCAAAGGCTATAGCCCACCGGCCTCGGCGACTATTTCACGCGCTACTGGGCATTTCTGTTATTTTAGGGCAGTGCTCTGACTGTAGCCTCCATGGGCACACGAGGACCCTCAGAAGACTGCACTCCATCTCCGACGCACTGTGAGCCCCTCAAACCCCTCCCCAACCCCGGACCAAAGGCTATACCCCACGGGCCCCATGATTAATTCACGCACACAAGGCATGTCTTGTTATTTTAGGCGTGCTTCAATCAGAGCCTCCCATCAGTGCACACGAGGACCTCAGAAGATCAGACTCCATTTCCGCCGACTGAGTCCCCAAACCCTCCCAACCCCCAAGGGACCAAGTAAGTAGCCCACCGCCTGACTATTTCCTGCTGCGCCATTGGCATTTATTTCCATTTTAGGCAGGCTTGACCGTAGCCTCCCACTGGCACACGAGGACCTCGAAAGACTGACCCATTTCCGACCCACTGAGCCCCCGAAACCCCTCCCAACCTCATGGACGAAAGTGCTATAGCCCACCGCCTCATTGACTATTTCTGCTGCGCCTGTAGGCATTTCTTGCCATTTTAGGGCAGGTGTCTCGACCGCAGCCTCCCACTGGGCACACGAGGACCTCGAAAAGATCAGACCCATTTCCGACGCCTGAGACCCCTTAACGCCCTCCCCCAACCCCTGGACCAAAGGCTATAGTCCACCGCCTTGCTGATTAATTCACGCACTGCGTCACTGGCATGTCTTGCTTATTTTAGGGCAGGCTTCACTGTAGCCTCCCACTGCAGTACACGAGGGACCTCAGAAGACTGCACTCCATTTCCACGACTGTAGTCCCCAAACCCTCCCAACCCCCCGACCAAAGGCTATAGCCCACCGCCTCATGACTATTTCCGGTGTCAAGGCCATTGGCATTTATTTCCATTTTAGGTGTGCTTCGACCGTAGCCTCCCACTGGGGACATGAGGACCCTCGAAAAGACTGTACCCATTTCCGACAGCCAGAGCCCCCCAAACCCCAACCCCAACCCCGCGGACCAAAGTGCTATAGCTCACCGGCCTCATGATTATTTCACGCACAAGGCTGGCATGTCTTGCCATTTTAGGCAAGCCTGACCGAGCCTCCCACTGGCACAAGAGGACCTCAAAAGACTGCACCCATTCTCGACGCACCAGAACCCCCAAACTCCTCCCCAACCCCTGTGGGACCAGGCTATAGCCCACGGCCTCATGATTATTTCACGCACGCGCAGCATTTCTTGTTATTTTAGTGTGCTTCTAACCGTAGCCTCCCATCGGGCACACGAGGACCCTCAGAAGACTGTACCCATTTCCGCTGACCAGAGCCTCAAACCCCTCCCCAACCCTCATGACCAAAGGCTATAGCCCACCGGCCTCAAGACTATTTCCTGTGTTGCGCATTGGCATTTTTGCCATTTTGTATGTGCTTCTGACAGAGCCTCCCACTGGGCACACGAGGACCCTTGAAAAGACTGTACCCATTTCCGCACTGTGAGCCCCCAAACCCCATCCCCAACCCCGTGGACCAAAGCATAGCCCACCGGCCCTCATGATTATTTCACGCGCCACACTGGGCATGTCTTGCCATTTTAGGCAGGCTGACCAGAGCCTCCCACTGGCACACGAGACCCCGAAAAGACTGTACCCATTTCTCACGCCCAGTGAGACCCCGAACGCCCCTCCCAACCCTCATGGACCAGGCTTATAGCCCACCGCCTCTACGATTATTTCACGCGCTGCCATTGGCATTTCTTGTTATTTTAGGTGTCTGACCGTAGCCTCCCATCGGGCACACGAGACCTCAGAAGACTGTACTCCATTTCCCGACGCACTGTGAGCCCCCTCAAACCCTCCCCAACCCCTCGGGACCAAAGGCTATAGCCCACGGGCCTCATGATTAATTCACGCTGCTACATGGGCATGTCTTGCCATTTTAGGCAGGCTTGACCGAGCCTCCCACCGGGCACACGAGGACCCTCAGAAGACTGACCATTTCCGCCGACTGTGAGTCCCCAAACCCCTCCCCAACCTCATGGACTACATAGCCCACCGCCTCAAGTGACTATTTCCGTGTTGCCGCTGGCATTTATTTCCATTTTAGGCAGTGCTTCGACCGTAGCCTCCCACTGGGCACACGAGATCTCGAAAAGACTGCACTCCATTTCCACCCACCCGTGAGCCCCTCAAACCCTCCCAACCCCCATGGACCAAAGGCTATAGCCCACTGCCTCATTGACTATTTCCTGTGCTTGCGCCGCTAGGCATTTCTCCATTTTAGGGCGTGTCTCGACTCAGCCTCCCACTGGGCACACGAGACCTCAAAAGATCACTCCATTTCCGACGCCCAGAGACCCCGAACGCCTCCCAACCCCTCAAGGACCAAAGGCTATAGCCCACTGCCTCAAGGACTTAATTCACGCGTCATACGCTGGCTAAGCATGTCTTGTTATTTTAGGGCAGGCTCTCAATCAGAGCCTCCCACCGTGCACACGAGGACCTCAGAAGATCTGTACCACCTCCGCCGACTGCAGTCCCCAAACCCCTCCCAACCCCCATGGGACTAAAGGCTATAGCCCACCGCCTCGTGACTATTTCCTGTTGTCACTGGCATTTATTTCATTTTAGGGCAGTGCTTCCTGACCGTAGCCTCCCACTGGGCACACGAGGACCCTCAAAAGACTGTACCCATTTCCGACCACTGAGCCCCTCAAACCCCATCCCCAACCCCGGACCAAAGGCTATAGCTCACTGCCTCGGCGATTATTTCACGCGGCCACTACTGGCATGTCTTGCCATTTTAGGCGTGCTTGACCGTAGCCTCCCATCAAGCACAAGAGAGGACCCTCGAAAGACTGTACTCCATTTCCGACGACCTGTAACCCCAAACCCTCCCAACCCCCGTGGACCAAAGGCTATAGCCCACGGGCCTCGATGATTATTTCACGCTGCCACTGGCATTTCTTGTTATTTTAGGCAGGCTTCTAACCGTAGCCTCCCACTGGGCACACGAGGACCCTCAGAAGACTGACCCATTTCCGCTGACCAGAGCTCCCTCGAAACCCTCCCCAACCCCGCTGGGACCAAAGGCTATAGCCCACCGCCTCAAGACTATTTCCGTGGCGCTGCATTTCTTGCCATTTTAGGCATGTGCTTGACCGTAGCCTCCCACTGGGCACACGAGACCTCAAAAGGCTGTACCCATTTCCGACGACTGTGAGCCTCCAAACCCTCCCAACCCCGCTGTGGACCAAAGGCTATAGCCCACGGGCTCACATGATTATTTAACGCGCTGCGTCACTGGCATTTCTGTTATTTTAGGCGTGCTCTGACCAGAGCCTCCCACTGGCACACGAGGACCCTCAGAAGACTGTACCCATTTCCGCTGGACTGAGCCCCTCAAACCCCTCCCCAACCCCTCATGGACCAAAGGCTATAGCCCACCGGCCTTGACTATTTCCGTGGCGGGCTGGCATTTCTTGCTATTTTAGGCAAGCTGACCAGTAGCCTCCCACTGGGCACACGAGGACCCTCGAAAGACTGACTCCATTTCCGACGCCTGTGAGACCCGGAACGCCCCTCCCCAACCCTGCTGGACTAAAGGCTATAGCCCACCGCCTCGGCGATTATTTCACGGCCACACACTGGTATTTTTGTTATTTTAGGTGTGCTCTGACCGTAGCCTCCCACTGGGCACATGAGGACCCTCAGAAGACTATACCAATTTCCGACCCACTGAGCCCCCAAACCCCTCCCAACCCCTCATGATTTAAAGGCTATAGCCCACCCGCCTCAAGTGACTATTTCCGTGTTGCGCCGCTTAGGCATTTCTTGCCATTTTAGGGCAGTGTCTCTGATCAGCCTCCCACTGGGCACACGAGGACCCTCAGAAGACTCAGTACCCATTTCCGCTGACCAGAGCCCCAAACCCCCTCCCCAACCTCATGACCAAAGGCTATAGCCCACTGCCTCAAGTGATTATTTCCTGTTGCGCACACTGGCATTTCTTGTTATTTTAGGGCAGTGCTTCTGACCAGCCTCCCACTGCACACGAGGACCCTCAGAAGATCAGACCCATTTCCGCCGACTGTAGTCCCCAAACCCTCCCAACCCCGCGACCAAAGGCTATAGCCCACTGCCCTTGACTATTTCCGTGTTGCGCTACTGGCATTTATTTCCATTTTAGGCAGTGCTTCGAATCAGAGCCTCCCACCGGGCACACGAGGACCCTCGAAAAGACTGTGACTCCATTTCCGACGACTGTGAGCCCCAAACCCCATCCCCAACCCCGTGACCAAAGGCTATAGCTCACCGCCCCATGATTATTTCCACGCACAAGGCCACTGGCATGTCTTGCCATTTTAGGGCAGCTCAATCCGTAGCCTCCCATCACAAGAGGACCCTCGAAAAGACTGCACCCATTTCCGACGACCATAGCCCCCGAAACCCCTCCCCAACCCCCTGGACCAAAGGCTATAGCCCACTGGCCTCTGATTATTTCACGCACATGTCACTTGGCATTTCTTTATTTTAGTGTGCTTCTAACCGTAGCCTCCCACTGGGCACACGAGACCCCTCAGAAGACTGTACCCATTTCATGACTGACCAGCCCCTAAACCCCTCCCAACCCCCAAGGGACCAAAGGCTATAGCCCACCGCCTCAAAGTGACTATTTCCTGTCGCCACTACTGGCATTTTGCTATTTTAGGGCAGGCTTGACCGTAGCCTCCCACTGGCACACGAGGACCTCAAGGTTGTACCCATTTCCGACCCACCTGAGCCCTAAACCTTCTCCCAACCCCCCGTGGACCAAAGGCTATAGCTCACGGGCCTCATGACTATTTAACGCTATGCGCCACTGGCATTTCTTGTTATTTTAGGCGTGCTCTGACCAGTAGCCTCCCACTGGGCACACGAGGACCCCTCAGAAGACTGTACCCATTTCCGCTGACCAGAGCCCCAAACCCCTCCCAACCTCTGGGACCAAAGGCTATAGCCCACCGCCTCAAGTGACTATTTCCTGCTGGCTGGCATTTCTTGCCATTTTAGGCATGTGCTTCTGACCAGAGCCTCCCACTGGGCACACGAGGACCCTCGAAAAGATCAGACCCATTTCCGACGCCTGAGACCCGGAACGCCTCCCCAACCCTCATGGGACCAGGCTATAGCCCACTGCCCCATGACTATTTCACGCGCCAAGGCCACTGGTATTTTTGTTATTTTAGGCAGTGCTTCTGACCGTAGCCTCCCACTGGGCACATGAGAGGACCCTCAGAAGACTATACCACTCCACGACTGAGCCCCCAAACCCCTCCCCAACCCCTCATGGGACCAAAGGCTATAGCCCACCTGCCTCAGTGATCATTTCCTGCAGCTGCCGCTAGGGGCATTTCTTGCCATTTTAGGGCAGTGTCTCGACCAGCCTCCCACTGGGCACACGAGGACCCTCAGAAGACTGTACCCATTTCCATGACCAGAGCCCTCAAACCCTCCCCAACCTCATGGGACCAAAGGCTATAGCCCACCGCCTGGGATTATTTCCTGCTGCGCCATTGGCATTTCTTGCCATTTTAGGCAAGCTTCTGATCGGAGCCTCCCACTGGGCACATGAGGACCTCGAAAAGACTGTACCCTTTTCCGACGCCCAGAGACCCGAACGCCTCCCCAACCCCCGCGGACCAAAGGCTATAGCCCACCGGCCTCGGCGACTATTTCACGCCACGCTGGCATGTATTGTTATTTTAGGGCAGGCTCTGACTGTAGCTCACTGGGCACACGAGGACCCTCAAAAGACTGTACCCATTTCCGACGCCCAGACCCGAACGCCCCTCCCCAACCCCTCATGGACCAAAGCAAGTAGCCCACCGCCCCATGACTATTTCCACGCTGCTGCCATGGCATTTCTTGTTATTTTAGGGCAGTGCTCGACTGTAGCCTCCACTGGGCACATGAGGACCCTCGAAAAGACTATACCCATTTCCTCCACCGTGAGCCCCTAAACCCCTCCCCAACCCTCATGATTTAAAGGCTATAGCCCACCGCCTTGCGACTTATTTCACGCGCCGCGTCACTGGGCATGTTCACATTTTAGGTAGGCTTGACCGTAGCCTCCCACTGGGCACACGAGGACCCTCAAAAGACTGTACTCCATTTCCGACGACTGTGAGCTCCCTGAAACCCCTCCCAACCCCGTGGACCAAAGGCTATAGCCCACGGGCCCCATGGACTATTTCACTGCCATTGGCACATTGGCATTTCTTGTTATTTTAGGTGTGCTTCTGACTGTAGCCTCCCATCTGGGCACACGAGGACCCTCAGAAGACTGCACTCCATTTCCCATGGACCAGAACCCCCAAACCCTCTCCCCAACCCCCGCGACCAAAGGGCATAGCCCACCGCCTCAAAGTGACTATTTCCTGTGCTGCGTCACTGGCATTTTTGCACATTTTAGGCAGGCTTCTGACTGTAGCCTCCCACTGGGCACACGAGACCTCGAAAAGACTGTACCCATTTCCGACGCTGAGACCCGGAACGCCTCCAACCCTCATGACCAAAGGCCATATAGCCCACCGCCTCGGGCGATTATTTCACGCGCTGCGCCATTGGTATTTCTTGTTATTTTAGTATGTGCTTCCTGACCGTAGCCTCCCACTGGGCACATGAGGACCTCAGAAGACTATACCACTTTCCACGCACTGAGCCCCAAACCCCTCCCCAACCCTCATGGACGAAAGGCTATAGCCCACCGCCTCATTGACTATTTCCTGCTACGCTAGGCATTCTTTGCCATTTGTAGGCGTGCCTGATCAGAGCCTCCCATCGGGCACACGAGGACCCTCAGAAGACTGTACCCATTTCCTGGCCCACTGTGAGCCCCAAACCCTCCCCAACCCCCGCTGGACCAAAGTATAGCCCACTGCCTCGGCGATTAATTCACGCACACAAGGCCACTGGGCATGTCTTGCCATTATTTGTATGTGCTTCTCACCAGAGCCTCCCACTGGGCACACGAGACCCTCAGAAGACTGCATCTATTTCATGACCAGAGCCCCTCAAACCCTCCTCCCAACCCCTCATGGACTAAAGGCTATAGCCCACCGCCTCTGACTATTTCCGTGTTGCGCCATTGGCATTTCTTGCCATTTTAGGGCAGGCTTCTGACCGTAGCCTCCCACTGGGCACACGAGACCTCGAAAAGACTGTACCCATTTCCGACTCCAGAGACCCGGAACGCCCTCCCCAACCCCCGCGGACCAAAGGCTATAGCCCACCGCCTCGACGACTATTTCACGGCTGGTATTTCTTGTTATTTTAGGTGGCTGACCGTAGCCTCGCACTGGGCATAGGAGGACCCTCGTAAAGACTATACCCATTTCCGACGACCAGAGCACCCGAAACCCCCTCCCCAACCCCCGCGGACGAAAGGCTATAGCCCACCGGCCTCGGAGACTATTTCCGTGCGCTGCTTAGGCATTTCTTGCCATTTTAGGGCGTGTCTCGATCAGTAGCCTCCCACTGGCACACGAGGACCCTCGAAAAGACTGTACTCCATTTCCGACGCCCAGAGACCCCGAACGCCCTCCCAACCTCATGACCAGCACATAGCCCACTGCCTCGACGATTATTTCCACGCGCTAAGGCCATTGGTATTTCTGTTATTTTAGGCAGGTGTGCTTGATCAGTAGCCTCCCACCGGGCACATGAGGACCCTCAGAAGACTATACCACCTCCGACGACCAGTGAGCCCCCAAACCCCTCCCAACCCCGCGGATTTAGGCACATATAGCCCACCGCCTCAGTGACTATTTCTGTGTTGCGCCGCTAGGCATTTCTTGCCATTTTAGGGCAGGTCTCGACCGCAGCCTCCATCGGGCACACGAGGACCCTCAAAAGACTGTACCCATTTCTGACGCCTGTGAGACCCCGAACGCCTCCCAACCCCTCATGATCAGGCTATAGCCCACCGCCCGGCGACTATTTCACGCGCTACTGGCTATTGCACATTTTAGGGCAGGCTTTCAATCAGTAGCCTCCCACTCTGGGCACACGAGGACCCTCAAAAGACTGTACCCATTTCCGACGCCCAGACCCGGAACCCCCCTCCCTAACCCCATGGGACCAAAGTTATAGCCCACTGCCTTGGCGATTATTTCACGCTACAAGGCCATTGGCATTTCTTGTTATTTTAGGGCAGTGCTTGACCGTAGCCTCCCACCGGGCACATGAGGACCCTCAGAAGACTATACCCATTTCGACGCACCAGAGCCCACGAAACCCTGCCCCAACCCTCATGGACGAAAGGCTATAGCCCATGCCCTCGGCGATTATTTCAGGCCATACTGGGCATGTCTTGCCATTTTAGGCGTGCTTGATCAGTAGCCTCCCATCAAGTACACGAGGACCCTCGAAAAGACTTCTTACCCATTTCCGACCACTGAGCCCCCAAACCCCTCCCAACCCCTGTGACCAGGCTATAGCCCACGCGCTACGACTATTTCACGCACGCGCCACTGGCATTTCTTGTTATTTTAGGGCAGTGCTTCCTGACTGTAGCCTCCCACTGGGCACACGAGGACCCTCAGAAGACTGTACCCATTTCCGCTGACTGTGAGCCCCCAAACCCCTCCCCAACCTCCTCAAGGGACCAAAGGCACATAGCCCACCGCCTCAAGTGACTATTTCCGTGTTGCGCCATTGGCATTTCTTGCCATTTTAGGGCAGTGCTTCTGACCGAGCCTCCCACCGGGCACACGAGGACCTCGAAAAGATCACCCATTTCCGACTGAGCCCCAAACCCTCTCCCAACCCCGTGGACCAAAGGTTATAGCCCACGGGCCTCGGCATGATTATTTCACGCACTGCGCCACTGGCATTTCTTGTTATTTTAGGGCAGTGCTTCTGACCAGAGCCTCCTACTGGGCACTCGAGGACCCTCAGAAGACTGTACCCATTTCTCGACGCCTGTGAGACCCCAAACACCTTCCCCAACCCCCGCTGGACCAGCACATTATAGCCCACCGCCTCGCATGATTATTTGACGCGCACGCTGGACATTTTTGCCATTTTTCAAGCAGTGCTTGACCGTAGCCTCCCACTGGGCACTCGTGGACCCTCCTAAAGACTATACCCATTTCCGACGATCAGAGCCCCCGAAACCCCCTCCCCACCCCCCGCGGACCAAAGGCTCTAGCCCACCGGCCTCCGTGACTATTTCCTGCCGCCACTGGCATTTCTTGCCATTTTCGGGCAGGCTGCTCGACCAGAGCCTCCCACTGCACATGAGGACCCTCAGAAGACTATACCCATTTCCACGACCAGAGCCCCTCAAACCCCTCCCAACCCTCATGGGACGAAAGGCTATAGCCCACTGCCTCGAGACTATTTCACGCACTGGCATTTCTTGTTATTTTATGTGCCTGACCGTAGCCTCCCACCGGGCACACGAGGACCCTCAGAAGACTGTACCCATTTCTGACGACCAGAGCCCCCGAACCCCTCCCAACCCCGGCGGACCAAAGGCTATAGCCCACCGCCTCAAGTGACTATTTCCGTGGCCGTCATTGGCATTTCTTGCCATTTTAGGGCGTGCCTCGACCAGAGCCTCCCACTTGGCACAAGAGGACCCACGAAAAGACAGTACCCATTTCCGACTACTCAGAGCCCTCAAACCCTTCCCAAACCCCCTCATGGACTAAAGGCTATAGGCCACCGCCCGGCGATTATTTGACGCTGCCACGCTACTGGCATTTTTTGCCATTTTAGGCAGGCTTCTGACCGTAGCCTCCCACTGGGCATGTGAGGACCTCCTAAGACTATACCCATTTCCGATTTCACTGTGAGCCCCTCAAACCCCTCCCAACCCCGGACCAAAGGCTATGGCCCATGTGCCTCCGTGACTATTTCCTGTGCGCCGCTGGAATTTCTTGCCATTTTAGGGCAGGCCTCTGACCGTAGCCTCCCCATGGGCACACGAGGACCCTCTAAAAGACTGTACCCATTTCTCCATGCCCTGACCCCGAACGCCTTCTCCCAACCCCGTGACCAAAGGCTATAGCCCACCGGCTCACGATTATTTCCCGCACAAGGCTGGGCATGTCTTGTTCATATTAGGCAGCTGACCAGAGCCTCCCACTGGGCACACGAGGACCTTCGAAAAGACTGCACTACCGATTTCACCAGAGCCCCAAACGCCCCTCCCAACACCATGGACCAAAGGCCATAGCCCACCGCCTCAAAGGACTATTTCCTGTGCGCTGGCCATTTCTTATTTTAGGCCAGGCCTCTCGACCGTAGCCTCCCATGGGCACACGAGGACCCTCGAAAAGACTGTACCTAATTACCACTGAGACCCCCGAACCACCCTCCCCAACCCCTGCTGGGACCAAAGCTATAGCCCACTGCCCTGGCGATTATTTCACGCACCGCTACTGCATGTCTTGTTATTTTAGGGCAAGGTGTCGACCGTAGCCTCCCATCAGGCACACGAGGACCTTCGAAAAGACTGTACCCAGTTTTGACGACCAGAGCCCCGAACCCCTCCCAACCCCCGTGGGACCAAAGCACATAGCCCACTGCCTCAAGCGACACTTACGCGCTGCGCCTGGCTGGCATGTCTTGCCATTTTAGGGCAGTGCTCGACAGAGCCTCCCATCAGCACACGACGACCATCGAAAAGACTGAACCAATTTCCTAATACCAGAGCACCCGAAACCCCTCCCCAACCCCTGTGGACCAGCATATAGCCCACCGCCTCCATGATTATTTCACTGCGCCATGCACTGGCATTTCTTGTTATTTTAGGGCAGTGCCTGATCCAGAGCCTCCCACCTGGGCACACGAGGACCCTCGAAAGGACTGTACACATTTCCACGACCACTGTGGCCCCAGAACTTCCTCCCAACCCCTCATGACCAAAGGCTCAGGCCACCGGCCTCGACGATTATTTCACGCGCTGCGCCATTGACATTTCTTGCTATTTTAGGGCAGTGCTTCGACTGTAGCCTCCCACTGGCACACGAGACCTCCAGAAGACTGTACCCATTTCCGACCACTCAGAGCCCCTCAAACGCCTCCCAACCCCTCATGACTAAAGGCTATAGCCCACCGCCTCAAGTGACTATTTCCGTGCTACTGGCATTTCTTGCTATTTTAGGCAGGCCTGACCGTAGCCTCCCACTGCCACACGAGGACCCTCGAAAAGACTGTACCCAATTCCACGACCAGTGAGACCCCTGAACGACCCTCCCCAACCCCTCATGGACCAAAGGCTATAGCCCACCGCCTCATGATTATTTCACGCTACTACTGGCATGTCTTGCCATTTTAGGGCAGGCTTCTAACAGAGCCTCCCACTGGCACACGAGGACCTTCAAAGACTGTACCCATTTCTCGACGCACCGTGAGCCCTCAAACCCTCCCAACCCCTCATGGACCAAAGGCTATAGCCCACCGCCTCAAGTGACTATTTCCGTGCCATTGGCATATTCTTGCCATTTTAGGGCAGGCCTTCGACCAGTAGCCTCCCACTGGGCACACGAGGACCTCAAAAGACTGCACTCCATTTCCCACGACTGTGAGCCCCCAAACACCTTCCCAACCCCTCAAGGGACAGGCTATAGCCCACCGCCCCATGATTATATGACGCGCCACTGCTGGCATTTTTGCTATTTTAGGCAGGCTTGATCAGAACCTCCCACCTGGGCACACGAGACCCCTCGAAAAGACTGTACCCATTTCCACCACTGTGGCCCTCAGAACTTCCCCTCCCAACCCCTCAAGGGACTAAAGGCTCTAGGCCACCGCCTCGACGATTATTTCACGCGCCGCTGGACATTTCTTGCCATTTTAGGGCAGGCTTCTGATCAGAGACTCCCACTGGCACACGAGGACCTCCAGAAGACTGTACCCATTTCCACGACTGTGAGCCCTCAAACGCCTCCCCAACCCCTCATGACCAAAGGCTATAGCCCACCGCCTCAAGACTATTTCCTGTTGCCGCTACTGGTATTTCTTGCCATTTTTAGGGCAGGCCTCGACCGTAGCCTCCCACCGCCACACGAGGACCCTCGAAAGACTGACCCACCGACGACTCAGAGACCCCGAACGACCCTCCCAACCCCTCATGACCAAAGTATAGCCCACCGGCTCGTGATTATTTCACGCACAAGGCCACTGGGCATGTCTTGCCATTTTAGTGCAGTGCTTCTAACAGAGCCTCCCACCGGGCACACGAGGACCTTCGAAAAGACTGCACCCATTTCCCGACGCACTGAGCCCCCAAACCCCTCCCCAACCCCGTGGACCAAAGGCTATAGCCCACCGGCCTATGACACTTCACGCTGCACTGGCATGTCTACATTTTAGGGCAGGCTCGACCGTAGCCTCCCACTGGGCACACGAGGACCTTCAAAAGATCACTCCATTTCGACACCAGAGCCCCTCAAACCCTCCCAACCCCGGACCAGCACATATAGCCCACCGCCCCAAGGATTATTTCACGCTACATCACTGGCATTTTTGCTATTTTAGGCAGGCTTTTGATCCGTAGCCTCCCATCGGGCACACGAGACCCTTGTAAAGATCACCCATTTCCCACCCACTGTGGCACCAGAACTTCCTTCCCAACCCCTGGACCAAAGGCTTCAGGCCACACCGCCCGACGACTATTTCACGCTGCGCTGGACATTTTCACATTTTAGGCGTGCTTGACCAGAGCCTCCCATCAAGTACACGAGGACCTCCAGAAGACTGCACTCCATTTCCCACGACAGAGCCCCAAACGCCCCCCTCCCAACCCTTCAAGGACCAACAGGCTATAGCCCACCGGCCTTGACTATTTCTGTGCTCACTGGCATTTCTTGCCATTTAGGGCAGGCCTCGACCAGTAGCCTCCCACCGGGTGCACACGAGGACCTCGAAAAGACTGTACCCAATTCCTCGACGACTGTGAGCCCCTCAAACTCTCCCCAACCCCCTGTGGACCAAAGCATAGCCCACCTGCCCTGACTATTTCCACTGTTGCGCCATTGGCATTTCTTGTTGCCATTTTAGGGCAGTGCTTACCGTAGCCTCCCATTGACACACGAGACCCTCAGAAGACTGTACCCATTTCCGACGACAAGAGCCCCAAACCCTCCCAACCCCCGCTGAACCAGCAGTTATAGCCCACCGGCCCTCATGATTAATTCACGCTATTGGTCACTGGGCATGTTCACATTTTAGGGCAGGCTTGACCGTAGCCTCCCATCAAGTGGGCACACGAGGACCCTCAGAAGACTCTCCATTTCCGACGACTGCAGAACCCTCATGGACCAAAGGCTATAGCCCACCGCCCAAGGATTATTTCCTATGCTGGGCCATGGGCATTTCTTGTTATTTGTAGGCAGGCCTCGACCGTAGCCTCCCATCGGGCAATATACGAGGACCTTAAAAGACTCACTGACTCATTTCACGACCAGAGCTCCCCAACACTCTTTCCCAACCCTCATGACTGTGAGGCTATAGGCCCACCGCCTCACATGACTATATGACGCGGCCACGCTTGGGCATATTCACATTTTAGGCGTGCCTGACCGTAGCCTCCCACTAGCACACGAGGACCTCGAAAAGACTGCACCCATTTCCCACCCACTGTGAGCCCCAAACCCCCATCCCAACCCCCTGACCGTGCTATATAGCTCACCGCCTCGGCGATTATTTTTATTTACGGCCATAGGCATGTCTTGCCATTTTGTGCAGATTCTTACCATAGCCTCCCATCAAGGCTAAGCCATTTTTTTGTTATTTTGGCAGGCTTCTGACCGTAGCCTCCCACTGGGCACACGAGGACCCTCGAAAAGACTGTACCCATTTCCGACGCCCAGAGACCCGAACTGCCCTCCCCAACCCCTGCGGACCAAAGGCTATAGCCCACCGGCCTCGGTTATTATTTCCACGCACAAGGCCATACTGGCATGTCTTGCTATTTTAGTATGTGCTTCGACCAGTAGCCTCCCACTGGGTATGGGCAATGACCCCCTGAAAAGACTGCACCCATTTCTCATGACCAGTAGCCCCTAAACCCCTCCCCAACCCTCCTGGACCAAACGCTTATAGCCCACCGCCTCTGGACTATTTCACGCACAAGCTCCATTGGGTATTTCTTTTGCCATTTTAAAGGTGATTCTACCATAGCCTCCCACTATTTTCTGTTATTTTAGGCAGGCTGACCGTAGCCTCCCATCAAGCACACGAGACCCTCAGAAGACTCTACCCATTTCCGCGACTGTGAGCCCCTAAACCCTCCCCAACCCCCGCGGACCAAAGGCATATAGCCCACCGCCTCAAAGTGACTATTTCCCGTGTTGCAAGGCTTGGCATTTTCTGCTATTTTAGGCAGGCTTCACCGTAGCCTCCCATGCACACGAGACCTCGAAAGACTGTACCCATTTCCCGACGCCTGAGACCCGAATGCCCTCCCAACTCCCTCATGACTAAAGGCTATAGCCCACCGCCTCGGCGATTATTTCACGTGCGCTACTGCTGGCATGTCTTGCCATTTTAGGGCTTCCTGACCGTAGCCTCCCATCACGCAAGGACCCTCAAAAGACTGTACCCATTTCCGGCGACCAGAGCCCCTAAACCCTTCCCAACCCTCAAGGACCAAACGCTATAGCCCACCGCCCTCGGTGGCTATTTCACGCCGCCTCACTGGGTATTTCTTGCCATTTTAAAGTGTGATTCTTACCATAGCTCCCAATGCCATTGCGCATTTCTTGTTATTTTTAGGCAGGCTTCTGACCGGAGCCTCCCACCTGGGCACACACGAGACCCTCAGAAGACTCTCTACCCATTTCCGACGACTGTGAGAACCTCATGACCAAAGGTTATAGCCCACTGCCTCAAGTGATTATTTCCTGTTGCGCTACTGGCATTTCTTTATTATTTAGTGGCAGTGCCTGACCAGCCTCCCACCGGGCACACGAGGACCTCGAAAAGACTGCACTCATTTCCTACGACTGAGCCCCAAACACCTTCCCAACCCCGCTGACCAGAGGCTATAGCCCACTGCCTCGACGATTAGCATGACGCCACGCCGCTGGGCATTTCTCACATTTTAGTAAGCCTGATCAGAGCCTCCCACCTGGCACGCAAGGACCCTCGAAAAGACTGCACCCATTTCCTCATGACCAGAGCCCCTAAACCCTCCCCAACCCTCATGATTCAACGCTTATAGCCCACCGGCCTCGTGATTATTTCACGCGCCACTGGTATTTCTTGCCATTTTAAAGTTAGTGATTCTTACCATAGCCTCCCACCGCGCTACTGGCATTTCTTGTTATTTTAGGGCAAGCCTGACCGTAGCCTCCCACTGGGCACACGAGGACCCTCAGAAGACTCTACCCATTTTCACGACTGCAGCTCCCAAACCCCTCCCCAACCCCATGGACTAAAGGCTATAGCCCACTGCCTCGTGACTATTTCCGTGTTGCACACTGGCATTTCTTGCCATTTTAGGTTGTGCTTCGATCAGCCTCCCATCGGGCACACGAGGACCCTCGAAAAGACTGCACTCCATTTCCGACGCACTGAGCCCTCAAACCCCCTCCTCAACCCTCGTGGACCAAAGGCACATAGCCCACCTGCCTCATGCGAGTATTTCACTGGCCAAGCCATTGGCATTTCTTGTTATTTTAGTGTGCTTCCTGACCGTAGCCTCCCACTGGGCACACGAGGACCTCAGAAGATCAGACCCATTTCACGACTGAGCCCCGAAACCCCTCCCCAACCCCCAAGTGACCAGCGCTATAGCCCACCGCCTCAGTGACTATTTCCGTACACTGGCATTTCTTTTGCCATTTTAGGGCAGGTGTCTGACCAGAGCCTCCCCATGGCACACGAGGACCCTCAAAAGACTGTACCCAATCCACGACCACTGTGAGACCCTGAACGACTCCTCCCTAACCCTCAAGGACTATTATAGCCCACCGGGTCGGCGATTATTTCACGCACACAAGGCATGTTCATATTTTAGGGCAGGCTTCTAACCGTAGCCTCATCAAGTACACGAGACCTTTCAAAAGACTGTACCCATTTCGACGACTGTGAGCCCCAAACCCTCCCCAACCCCTGGGACCAAAGGCTATAGCCCACCGCCTCGGCGACACTTCCACGCTACGCCACTGGCATGTCTTGCACATTTTAGTATGTGCCTGACCGTAGCCTCCCACCGGGCACACGAGGACCTTCAAAAGACTGTACCCATTTCCGACGCACTGAGAGCCCCCAAACCCCTCCCCAACCCCCGTGGACCAGCACATAGCCCACCGCCTTGGGCTGATTATTTCACGCTATGCCACACTGGCATTTCTGCTATTTTAGGGCAGGCTTTTGATCAGAGCCTCCCACCGGGCAATACACGAGGACCCTTGTAAAGACTGCATTTCCTACCACTGTGGCACCAGAACTTCCTTCCCAACCCCCGCTGACCAAAGGGCTCGTAGGGCCACCGCCTCGACGATTATTTCACGCACAAGGCCATGGACATTTCTTGCCATTTTAGGGCAGTGCTTCCGACCGTAGCCTCCCACTGGGCACACGAGACCTCCAGAAGACTGTACCCATTTCACTTACCTCAGAGCCTCAAACGCCCTCCCAACCCTCAAGGACTAAAGGCCATAGCCCACCGCCTCGTTGACTATTTCCTGCTGCGCCACTGGCATTTCTTGCCATTTTTAGGGCAGTGCCTGACTGTAGCCTCCCACTGGGCACACGAGACCTCAAAAGACTGTACTCCAATTCCGACGACCAGAGCCCCCAAACCCCTCCCAACCCTGCGGGACCAGTGCATTATAGCCCACCGGCCTCAAAGTGACTATTTCCGTGTCACTGGCATTTCTTGCCATTTTGTGGCGTGCTTCAATCAGAGCCTCCCATTGACACACGAGGACCCTCAGAAGACTGTACCCATTTCCCACGACAAGAGCCCCCAAACCCCTCCCAACCTCCCGCGAACTAAAGGCTATAGCCCACTGCCTTGCGATTAATTCACGCTGGTCACTGGCATGTCTTGCCATTTTAGGGCATGTGCTCGACCGTAGCCTCCCACTGGCACACGAGGACCCTCAGAAGACTGTACCCATTTCCACGCACTGAGAACCCTCATGACCAAAGGCTATAGCCCACCGGCCTCAAGTGACTATTTCCTGTGTCACACTGGCATTTCTTGCCATTTTAGGGCAGGCCTCGACCGTAGCCTCCCACTGCGCAGACGAGGACCCTCGAAAAGACTGTACCCATTTCCCACGCACTGCAGCCTCCAACACCTTCCCAACCTCATGTGAGGCTATAGCCCACCGCCTCATGATTATATGACGCGCCACTGGCATATCTTGTTATTTTGTGCAGTGCTTCGACCAGAGCCTCCCACTCAGGCACACGAGACCTCAAAAGACTGTACCCATTTCCGACGACCAGAGCCCCTGAAACCCCATCCCCAACCCCCGCGGACCAAAGGCTATAGCCCACCGGCCTCGGCGACTATTTCACGCCATACCAATAAGGCATGTCTTGCCATTTTAAACAGATTCTTACCATAGCCTCCCACGCGCTACTGGCATTTCTTGCTATTTTAGGCAGTGCTTCGACCGTAGCCTCCCACTGGCACACGAGACCCTCGAAAAGACTGCACCCATTTCCGACGCCTGTGAGACCCGGAATGCTCCTCCCAACCCCTCATGACCAAAGGCTATAGCCCACTGCCCTGGCGACTATTTCACGCTGCATGGCCACTGGCATGTCTTGCCATTTTAGTGTGCTTCACCGTAGCTCTCCCATCGGGCATGCAAGGACCCTCGAAAAGACTGTACCCATTTCCATGACCAGAGCCCTAAACCCTCTCCCAACCCCTCAAGGACTAAACGCTATAGCCCACCGCCCGGATTATTTCACGCACAAGGCCATTGGTATTTCTTGCCATTTTAAAGCAGGATTCTACTATAGCCTCCCACCGCTGCTTGGCATTTCGTTATTTTAGGGCAGGCTTGACCGTAGCCTCCCACCGGGCACACACGAGACCCTCAGAAGACTCTACCCACTCACGACCAGAGCCCCAAACCCCCTCCCAACCCCAAGGACCAAAGGCTATAGCCCACCGCCTCTGACTATTTCCGTGTTGCGCTGGCATTTTCTTGCCATTTTAGGTGTGCTTCGACCAGTAGCCTCCCACCGGGCACACGAGGACCTCGAAAAGACTGTACCCATTTCCGACGCCTGAGACCCGAATGCCCTCCCAACCCTCATGGACCAAAGCACATAGCCCACCGCCTCGGCGATTATTTCACGCTGCACACTGGCATGTCTTGCCATTTTAGTGGCAAGTGCTTCCTGATCAGAGCCTCCCCATCGGCACGCAAGGACCCTCGAAAAGACTGCACTCCATTTCATGACCAGAGCCCCTAAACCCTCCCCAACCTCATGGACTAACGCTTATAGCCCACTGCCTGGTGATTATTTCACGCACGCGCCACTGGTATTTCTTGCCATTTTAAAGCAGTGATTCTACCATAGCCTCCCACCGCGTCACTGGGCATTTCTTGTTATTTTAGGCAAAGCTTCGACCGTAGCCTCCCATCTGCACACGAGACCCTCAGAAGACTTCTACCCATTTCCCGACGCACTGCAGAACCTCATGACCAAAGGTTATAGCCCACCGCCTGCTGACTATTTCCCGGTTGCCGCTACTGGGCATTTCTTGCCATTTGTAGTGCCCTGACTGTAGCCTCCCATCGGGCACACGAGACCCTCGAAAAGACTGTACCCATTTCCCACGCACTGCAGCCCCCTCAAACACCTTCCCAACCTCATGACTGAGGCTATAGCCCACCGGCCTCGACGACTATATGACGCCACGCCATTGGCATTTCTTGCCATTTTAGGCAGCCTGATCGTAGCCTCCCACTGGGCACACGAGGACCCTGAAAAGACTGTACCCATTTCCCACGCACTGCAGCCCTCAAACCCCATCCCCAACCCTCTGGACCAGCACAGTAGCCCACGGCCTCGGCGACACTTCACGGCCATTGGCATATGTCTTGCCATTTTAGTAAGGTGATTCTGACTGTAGCCTCCCACTGGGCACGCAAGGACCCTCGAAAAGACTGTGCGCAATTCCGATGACCAGAGCCCCAAAACCCCTTCCCAACCTCATGACCAAACGCTTATAGCCCACCGCCCTGTGACTATTTCACGCGCTGCGCCGCTGGGTATTTCTTGCCATTTTAAAGCAGGATTCTTACCATAGCCTCCCACTACTGGCATTTCTTGTTATTTTAGGCGTGCTTCGTCAGAGCCTCCCATCGGGCACACGAGGACCTCAGAAGACTCTACCCATTTCCGACACTGAGCCCCTAAACCCCTCCGAACCCCCAAGTGACCAAAGGCTATAGCCCACCGGCCTGACTATTTCCGTGTCACTACTGGTATTTTGCCATTTTAGTATGTGCTCGACCGTAGGCCTCCCATCGGGCACACGAGGACCCTCAAAAGACTTGTACCTATTTACGACGCCCAGACCCTGAATGCCCCTCCCCAACCCCTCAAGACCAAAGGCTATAGCCCACTGCCTGGGCTGATTATTTCACGCACGCACACTGGGCCATTGGCATGTCTTGCCATTTTGTATGTGCTTCGACTGTAGCCTCCCACCTGGCACGCAAGGACCCTCGAAAAGACTGTACCCATTTCCGATGACCAGAGCCCCTAAACCCCCTCCCCCAACCCCGCGGACCCAAGGCAATAGCCCACCGGCCCTTGGTGATTATTTCACGCACGCGCTACTGGTATTTCGCCATTTTAAAGTTAGGATTCTACCATAGCCTCCCACCTACCATTGGCATTTCTTGTTATTTTAGGGCAGTGCTTCTGACCGTAGCCTCCCACTGGGCACACGAGGACCCCTCAGAAGACTTCCCACCCATTTCACGACTGAGCCCAAACCCTCCCAACCCCCTGGGACCAAAGGCTATAGCCCACCGCCTCAAGTGACTTATTTCCCGTGTCACTGGCATTTCTTGCCATTTTAGTATGTGCTTCACGTAGCCTCCCACTGCACACGAGGACCTCGAAAAGACTGTACCCATTTCCGACGCACTGAGCCCCCAAACCCCTCCTCAACCCCTGTGGACCAAAGGCTATAGCCCACCGCCCCATGAGTATTTCACGCACAGCACTTGGCATTTCTTGTTATTTTAGGGCAGGCTGACCGTAGCCTCCCACTGGGCACACGAGGACCCTCAGAAGACTGTACCCATTTCCGCCGACTGTGAGCCCCAAACCCTCCCAACCCCCGGCGGACCAAAGGCTATAGCCCACCGGCCTCAGTGACTATTTCCCGTGCTGCGCCGCTGGGCATTTCTTGCCATTTTAGGGCAGGTGTCTGACCGTAGCCTCCCACTGGGCACACGAGGACCCTCGAAAAGACTGTACCCATTTCCGACGCCCAGAGACCCGGAACACCTCCCAACCCCGCTGACTAGGCTATAGCCCACCGCCCAGCGATTATTTCACGGCCATGCGCTTGGCATGTCTTGCCATTTTAGGCAGTGCTTGACCGTAGCCTCCCACTGGCACACGACGACCTCAGAAGACTCAGACTCATCACGACCAGAGCCCCCAAACCCCTCCCAACCCCTCATGGACTAAAGGCTATAGCCCACCGCCTCAAGTGACTATTTCCTGTGCGCCACTGGCTGGCATTTCACATTTAGGTGTGCCTCGACCAGAGCCTCCCATCGGGCACACGAGGACCCTCGAAAAGACTGTACCCATTTTTGACAACTAGAGACCCCGAAACACCTTCCCGAACCCTCAAGGGACCAAAGGCTAGCCCACTGACTATTTGACGCCACGCTAAGGCATTTCTTGCTATTTTAGGGCAGGCTTCTGATCATAGCCTCCCACTGGGCACACGAGGACCCTCGAAAAGACTGTACCCATTTCCGACGCCCAGAGACCCGAACGCCTCCCAACCCCTCATGGATCAAAGGCTATAGCCCACCGCCCTTGGTGACTATTTCATGTGCTGCGCCAAGCATTTCTGTCATTTTAGGGCAGGCTCTGACTGTAGCCTCCCACGGGCACACGAGGACCCTCGAAAAGACTGTACCCATTCCCGACGCCCTGAGCCCCAGAACTTCCTCCCAACCCTCGGACTAAAGGTTCTAGGCCACCGCTCATGACTATTTCACGCACTGCGCCCGCTGGATATTTCTTGCCATTTTAGGGCAGGCTTGACCGTAGCCTCCCAATCGGGCACACGAGGACCCTCAGAAGACTGTACCCATTTACGCTACCAGAGTCTCTAAACCCGCCTCCCCAATCCTCATGGACTAAAGGCTATAGCCCACCGCCTCATGACTATTTCCCGTGCTACTGGTATTTCTTGACATTTTAGGGCAGGCTCGACCGTAGCCTCCCACCTGGGCACATGAGGACCTCAAAAGACTATACCCATTTCGACGCCCAGAGCCCCGAACGCCCCTCCCAGCCTCAAGGACTAAAGGCTATAGCCCACCGCCCCATGACTATTTCACGCACAAGGCTACTGGCATGGCTTGCCATTTTAAGTGCAGTGCTTCGACTCAGAGCCTCCCACCGGGCACGAAGGACCCTCGAAAGACTGCATCTACTCCGATGACCAGAGCCCCTAAACTCCTCCCCAACCCCCGCTGGGACCATGGCTGTAGCCCACCGCCTTTGACTATTTCCACGCTGGCCACTGGGTATTTCTTGCCATTTTAAAGCAGGTTTCTGACCAGAGCCTCCCACTGGGTACCCGAGGTACCTCGTAAAGACTGTACCCATTCTCGACGTCCAGAGCCCCCTAAACACCCTCCCCAACCCCCGTGGACCAACGGCTATAGCCCACCGCCTCACGACTATTTCACGCCAAGCGCTTGGCATTTCTTGTTATTTTAGGCAGGCCTTGATCAGCCTCCCATCAAGCACACGAGGACCCCTCGAAAAGACTGTACCCATTTCCGACCACTGTGAGCCCCTCAAACCCCTCCCAACCCCTGTGGACCAGGCTATAGCCCACCGCCCCATGATTATTTCACGCGCATTGGCATTTCTTGTTATTTTAGGCAGGCTTCTGACGTAGCCTCCCACTGCACACGAGGACCCTCGAAAAGACTGTACTCCACTCATTGCACTGCAGACCCCGAACGACCCTCCCCAACCCCCGCATGGACTAAAGGCTATAGCCCACCGCCTTGACTGATTATTTCACGCGGCCACTGCCACTGGCATGTCTTGTTATTTTAAGGCAGGCTTCGATCAGTAGCCTCCCACCGGGCACAAGGACCTCTAAAAGATCAGACTGATTTTATGACCAGAGCCCCTTAAACTCCCTCCCCAACCTCATGACCAAAGGCTATAGCCCACCGGCCTCGGTGACTATTTCACGCTGCCATCACTGGCATTTCTCTTGCCATTTTAAAGCAGGATTCTGACCATAGCCTCCCACTGGGCACCCGAGGACCCTCGAAAAGACTGTACCCATTCTCGACGACCAGAGCCCCCGAAAACCCCACCCCAACCCCCGGGGACCAAAGGCGATAGCCCCCCGGCCTCGGCGACTATTTCACGCGTACACACTGGCATTTCTTGTTATTTTAGGTGCTTCTGATCTGTAGCCTCTAATCAAGTACCACGAGGGACCCCGAAAAGACTGTACCCATTTCTCCGACGACCAGGGCCCCAGAACTTCCCTACCCAACCCCCATGACTGAAGGCTCTAGCCACCGCCTCGACGATTATTTCACGCACACAAGGCCACTGACATTTCTTGCTATTTTAGGGCAGCTTCCTTGATCAGAGCCTCCCACCGGGCACACGAGGACCCCTGTGAAGACTCAGACCATTTGGCGACCCACTGAGCCCCTCAAACCCCTCCCAACCCCTCATGGACCAAAGTTATAGCCCACCGGGCTCAGGACTATCTCGTGTCGCATGGCCATAGCATTCTTGCATTTTAGGGCCTCTCACCGTAGCCTCCCACCGGGCACAAGAGGACCCTTGAAAGACTGCACCCATTTCCATGCCACCATAGACCCCTAACGCCCTCCCCAACCCCTCATGGACCAGCATAGCCCACCGCCTCGGACTAATTCACGCTGGCTATGCGCCTTGGGCATGTCTTGCACATTTTAGGCAGGCTCGACCGTAGCCTCCCACAGGGTACACGAGGACCTCGAAAAGATTGTACCCATTTCTGACCACCAGAGCCCCCCAAAACCCCCCCCCAACCCCCCCGGACCAAAGCACATAGCCCACCGGCCTCGGGCATGATTATTTCCGTTGCGCGATCGCTTGGGCATTTCTTGCCATTTTAGGGCAGGCCTCGACCGCAGCCTCCCATCGGGCACACGAGGACCCTCGAAAAGACTGGTACCCATTTCCGACGCCTGTGAGACCCCTAACGCCCCTCCCCAACCCCTCGGGCCAAAGGCTATAGCCCATCGCCTCGGTGATTATTTTCCATGCGCTATGCCTGGCTGGGTATGTCTTATGATTTTAGGGCTGTGCCTGACCGTAGCCTCCCATCAAGGCACACGAGACCTCGAAAAGACTGTACCCATTTCCCGACGCCTGAGACACCTCAACACCCTCCCCAACCCCTCATGACTAAATGTTATAGCCCACCGGCCTCGTGACTATTTCTGGGCTAAGCCATGGTATTTCTTGCCATTTTAAAGGTGGATTCTGACCATAGCCTCCCACTGGAACACGAGGACCTCGAAAGACTGTACCTACTCACGACTGTGAGCCTCCTAAACCCTCCCCAACCCCATGACCTTAATGGCTATAGCCCACCGGGCCTCGGTGATTATTTCGCACAAGGCCATGGCATTTCTTTTGCCATTTTAGGGCAGGCTATGTCCGTAGCTCCCACTCACACACGAGGACCTCAAAAGACTGCACCCATTTTCTGACGCACTGTGAGCCCCCTAAACCCCTCCCCAACGCCCATGACCATGGCTATTACAGCCCACCGCCTTGTGACTATTTCACGTGCTGCGACGCCACTGGCATTTTGCCATTTTAGGAAGGCTTCGACCAGAGCCTCCCACTGGGACATGAGGACCCTCGAAAAGACTGCACGTATTTCCACGCACTGTAGCCCCTAAACCCTCCCCAACCCCTCATGACCAGTTATAGCTCCACTGTGTTTCATGACTATTTCACTGCCACACACAAGTATGTTCACATTTTAGGCAGGCTTCTAACCGTAGCTTCCACCGGGCACACGAGGACCCTCAAAAGACTGTACCTCATTTCTCGACGACCTGTGAGCCCCAAACACCTTCCCCAACCCCCTGGGACCAAAGGCTTATAGCCCACCGCCTCGGTAATTATTTGACGCGCACGCTGGCTATTTTTGCTACATTTTAGGGCAGGCTTGACCGTAGCCTCCCACCTGGGCACATGAGGACCCTCGAAAAGACCGTACCCATTTCTGACGACTAGAGCCCCCCAAAACCCCCCCCCCAACCCCCAGGACCAAAAGCTATAGCCCCCCGGCCTCAGTGATTATTTCGACTGCCACTACTGGGCATGTCTTGCCATTTTAGGGCAGTGCTTCACTGTAGCCTCCCACCGGGCACATGAGGACCCTCAAAAGACTGCATACCCATTTCTGACGCACTGAGCCCTCAAACCCCCTCCCAACCCCCTGTGGACTAAAGCTATAGCCCACGCCTCATGACTATTTCACGCGCTCACTGGGCATTTCTTGTCATTTTAGGGCAGGCTTCTGACCGTAGCCTCCCACTGGGCACACGAGGACCCTTGAAAAGACTGTACCCATTTCCGATGCCCAGAGCCCCAGTACCCCCATTCCCAACCCCCGCGGACCAAAGGCTATAGCCCACCGGCCTCATGGATTATTTCACGCTACCGAGCTGCTGGTATTTCTTGCCATTTTAAAGAAAGATTCTGAACATATCCTCCCACCGGGCACACGAGACCCTCAAAAGACTGTACCCATTTTTCATGCCCAGAGCCCCTAAACCCCTCCCCAACCCTCATGGGACCAAAGGCAGCCCACCGCCTTGGTGACTATTTCACGCTGTCATGGCATTTTGCCATTTTAGGGCAAAGGCTTCTGACCATAGCCTCCCACTGGGCACACGAGGACCTCAAAAGACTGTACCATTTCACGACAAGAGCCCCTAAACCCCTCCCCAACTAGCCCACCGCCTTATTTCACGCGCTACTGGCATTTTTGCCATTTTAGGGCAGGCTCTGACAAGAGCCTCCCACTGGGACATGAGGACCTCAAAAGATTGTACCCATTTACCACCAGAACACCAAGCCCCTCCCAACCCCTCGGACCAAAGGCTATAGCCCACCGGCCCTTGACTATTTCCGTGGCCAAGCCTGGCATTTCTTGCCATTTTAGGCAGCCCTCTGACCGTAGCCTCCCACTGGTACACGAGGACCCTCAAAAGATCAGTACCCATTACGACGCCCAGAGCCCCGAACTTCGCCTCCCAACCCCTCATGACCAAAGGCTATAGCCCACTGCCTCTGATTATTTCACGCCATGGCCATGGCATGTCTTGCCATTTTAGGGCAGACTTCTGATCGTAGCTTCCCACTGGGCACGCGAGGACCCTTGAAAAGACTTTACCCATTTCCGACGCCCAAAGCCCCCGAACGCCCCTCGCCAACCCCCGCGGACCAAAGGTTATAGCCAACCGCCGGTGACTTATTTCACGCTGCGCCCACTGGGCATGTCTTATTTTAAGGCAGTGCTTGACCGTAGCCTCCCAATCGGGCACGCAAGGACCCTCAAAAGATCAGTACCCATTTCTGACGCCTAGAGCCCCCGAACTCCTCCCAACCCCCGTGGACCAAAGGCTATAGCCAACCGGCCTCGGAGACTATT
This sequence comes from Citropsis articulata, assembly GCA_030449925.1. NCBI lineage: Eukaryota > Viridiplantae > Streptophyta > Magnoliopsida > Sapindales > Rutaceae > Citropsis > Citropsis articulata. The sequence goes on along the minus strand of JASUUH010000234.1, from coordinate 352,870 downwards.
TCACGCGCCGCGCCGCTGGGCATGTCTTGCCATTTTAGGGCAGGCTTCTGACCATAGCCTCACACGGGGCACACGAGGACCCTCGAAAAGATTGTACCCATTTCCGACGCCCAGAGCCCCCGAACACCCCTCCCCAACCCTCATGGACCAAATGCTTATAGCCCACCGCCCTGTGACTATTTCTGGCGCCGCGCCACTGGTATTTCTTGCCATTTTAAAGGTGCTCGATCAGAGCCTCCCCCTGGGCACATGAGCACCCACGAAAAGATCTGTACCCATTTCACGCAGAGCCCACGAAACCCCTCCCCAACCCCCTGGATTATTATAGCCCACCGCCTCGCTGACTATTTGAGGCGCCACGCTTGTCTTTTCTTGTCATTTTAGGGCAGGCTCTGATCAGAGCCTCCCACTGGGCACACGAGGACCTCGAAAAGACTGTACCCATTTCCGACGCCCCTCCCCAACCCCCGCAGAGCAAAGGCTATAGCCCACCGCCTCATGATTATTTCACGCGGCGCCATTGGCATTTCTTGCCATTTTAGGGCAGGCCCTGACCGTAGCCTCCCACTGGGCACGCGAGGACCCTCGAAAAGACTGTGCCCATTTTAGGGCAGGCTTCTAACCGTAATCTCCCACTGGGCACATGAGGACCCTCGTAAAGACTGTGACCATTTCCGACTGTGAGCCCCTCAAACCCTCCCAACCCCTCATGGACCAAAGGCTATACCCACCGGCCTCGTGACTATTTCCTGTTGCGCCTCTGGGCATTTCTTGCCATTTTAGGCAGGCCTCTGACAGATCCTCCCACTGGGCACACGAGGACCCTCGAAAGAATGTACCCATTTCCGACGCCAGAGCCCCAAACCTCTCCTCAACCATCATGGACCAAAGGCTATAGCCCACCGCCTCATGACTATTTCACGCTGCGCCACTGGCATGTCTTGCTATTTTAAGGTGGCTTGATCAGCCTCCCACCGGGCACGCAAGGACCTCGAAAGACTGTACCCATTTCCATTTCGACGCCCAGAGCCCCTGACCCTCCCAACCCCTCTGGACCAAAGGCTATAGCCCACCGGCCTTGAGACTATTTCACGCTGCCATTGGCATGTCTTGCCATTTTAGGGCAGGCTTCAGACCATAGCCTTCCACGGGGCACACGAGGACCCTACAAAAGACTGTACCCATTTCCGACGCCCAGAACCCCCGAACACCCCTCCCCAACCCCCGCGGACCAAATGCTATAGCCCACCGCCTTGTGACTATTTCACGCTGCCACCGCTGGGTATTTCTTGCCATTTTAAAGGTGGATTCTGACCATAGCCTCCCACTGGGAACACGAGACCCTCAAAAGACTGTACTCCATTTTCGACGCACTGAGCCTCCTAAACCCCTCCCAACCCCCACGGACCAATGGCTATAGCCCACCGCCCTTGGTGATTATTTCCCGCGCCATTGGCATTTCTTCCCATTTTAGGCAGTGCATCTGTCCAAGCCTCCCACTGCACACGAGGACCTCAAAAGACTGTACTCCATTTTCGACGCACTGTGAGCCCCTAAACCCTCCCAACGCTCATGCTGACCAGTTATAGCCCACCGCCTTGACTATTTCACGTGTTGACGCTGGCATTTTTGCCATTTTAGTGTGCTTCTGATCAGAGCCTCCCACTGGGACATGAGGACCTCAAAAGACTGTACCCATTTCACGCACTGAGCCCCCAAACCCCTCCCCAACCCCTGTGACCAAAGGCTATAGCCCACCGTCTGACTATTTCACGCGCCATGACGCTGGGCATGTCTTGCCATTTTAGGGCAGGCTTCTAACCGTAGCCTCCCATCGGGCACACGAGACCCTCGAAAAGACTGTACCCATTTCTCGACGACTGTGAGCCCTCAAACACCTTCCCAACCCCTCGGACCAAAGGCTATAGCCCACCGCCCTGAATTATTTGACGCGCGCCACGTCACTGGTATTTCTTGCCATTTTAGGGCAGGCTTCTGATCAGAGCCTCCCACCGGGCACACGAGACCCTCGAAAAGACTGCACTCCATTTCCCGACGCACTGAGCCCCAAACCTCCTCCCAACCCTCATGGACTAAAGCTATAGCCCACCGCCCTTGACTTATTTCCGTGGCCAGCTAGGCATTTCTTGCCATTTTAGGGCAGCCTGACCGTAGCCTCCCACTGGGCACACGAGGACCTCGAAAAGACTGCACCCATTTCGACGACCAGAGCCCCCAAACACCTTCCCAACCCCTCATGACCAGCATAGCCCATCGGCCCTGTGATATTTCACGCGCTGGCTGGCATTTTGCCATTTTAGGTGCTTCTGTCTCAGAGCCTCCACTCGGCACACGAGGACCCTCAAAAAGCCTGTACCCATTTTCGACGACAAGAGCCCCCCAAACCCTCCCCAACCCTCATGACCAAAGGCTATAGCCCACCGCCCTTGACTATTTCACGGCTGCGCACTGGCATTTTTGCCATTTTAGGGCAGTGCCTCTGACTGTAGCCTCCCACTGGGACATGAGGACCTCGAAAAGATTGTACCCATTTACGACCACTGAGCCCCCAAACCTCCTCCCAACCCCTCAAGGGACCAAAGGCTATAGCCCACCGGCCTCGTGACTATTTCCGCTGCAGCTAGGCATTTCTGCCATTTTATGTGCTTCTGACCGTAGCCTCCCACTCACACGAGGACCCTCAAAAGACTGACCCATTTCGACGACCAGAGCCCCAAACCCCCCAACCCCTCATGACCAAAGGCTATAGCCCACCGCCTCGTGACTATTTCCGTGTGCACTGGCATGTCTTGCCATTTTAGGGCAGGCTTCTGACCGTAGCCTCCCACTGGGCACACGAGGACCCTCGAAAAGACTGTACCCATTTCTGACGACCAGAGCCCCCCCAAACCCCGCCCCCACCCCCCCGGACCAAAGGCGATAGCCCACCGCCTGACTATTTCACGCACAACTGGCATTGGCATTTCTTGTTATTTTAGGGCAGGCTTCTGATCAAAGCCTCCCACTGGGCACACGAGGACCCTTGAAAAGACTGTACCCATTTCCGACGCCCAGAGCCCCCGAACGCCCCTCGCCAACCCCTGCGGACCAAAGGCTATAGCCCACCGGCCTTGGTGACTATTTCACGCGCTGAGCCGCTGGGTATTTCTTGCCATTTTAAAGCAAGATTCTGACCATAGCCTCCCACTGGGCACACGAGGACCCTCAAAAAGACTGTACCCATTTTTCGACGACCAGAGCCTCCTAAACCCCCTCCCCAACCCCCGTGGACCAAATGCTATAGCCCATCGGCCTCGGTGACTATTTCCCGCGCTGCGCCGCTGGGCATTTCTTGCCATTTTAGTAGGCTGTGTCCCAGAGCCTCCCACTGGCCACACGAGGACCCTCAAAAGACTGTACCCATTTTCGACGACAAGAGCCCCTAAACCCTCCCCAACCCCTCAGACCAAAGGCTATAGCCCACCGGCCCTTGTGACTATTTCACGCTACTGGCCATTGCATTTTTTGCCATTTTAGGGCAGGCCTGACCAGAGCCTCCCACTGGGACATGAGGACCTCAAAAGATTGTACCCATTTACGACGACCAGAGCCCCCAAACCCTCCCCAACCCCTCATGACCAAAGTAGCCCACCGCCCTTGACTATTTCCGTGGTTGCCAGCTAGGCATTTCTTGCCATTTTAGGGCAGCCCTCTGACCGTAGCCTCCCACTGGGTACACGAGGACCCTCGAAAAGACTGTACCCATTTCGGACGCCCAGAGCCCCCGAACTCGCCTCCCAACCCCCTCATGGACCAGGCTATAGCCCACCGCCCTGACTATTTCACGTCATGGCTATGTCTTGCCATTTTAGGCAAGCTTCTTACCATAGCCTCCCACTGGGCACGCGAGGACCCTCGAAAAGACTGTACCCATTTCTGACAACCAGAGCCCCCCAAAACCTTCCCAACCTCCAAGGGACCAGTTACATAGCCCACCGCCCTTGGTGACTATTTGACGCGCTACGCGCTTGGGAATCTTCTTTGTATTTTAGGCAGGCCTCTGATCGTAGCCTCCCACTGGGCACACGAGAAGCCTCGAAAAGACTTTACCCATTTCGACGACTGTGAGCCCCCTCAAACCCCTCCCAACCCTCATGGGACCAGCACATAGCCCACCGGCCTCGGTGACTATTTCCCGCGCTGCGCCGCTGGGCATGTCTTGCCATTTTAGGGCAGGCTTCTGACTGTATCCTCCCACTGGGAGCACGAGGACCCTCGAAAAGACTGTACCCATTTCCGACAACCAGAGCCCCCAAACGCCCCTCCCCAAGCACCGCGGACCAAAGGCTATAGCCCACCGACCTCGGTGACTATTTCACGCTGGCCACTGGCATGTCTTACATTTTAGGGCAGGCTTGACCAGAGCCTCCCACTCACACACGAGGACCCTCAAAATGAATGTACCCATTTCTGACCACTGTGAGCCCCCAAACGCCTCCCCCAACCCCCAAGGACCAAAGGCTATAGCCCACCGCCCTGTGACTATTTCCCGCCATGGCCACTTGGGCATGTCTTGCCATTTTAGGGCAGGCTTGATCAGATCCTCCCACTGGGAGCACGAGGACCATCGAAAAGACTGTACCCATTTCCGACACCCAGAGCCCCCAAACGCCTCTCCCAAGCAATCATGGACCAAAGGCTATAGCCCACCGACCCTAAGTGATATTTCACGCGATGCGCCGCTAGGCATGTCTTGCCATTTTAGGCAGGCTTCTGACCGTAGCCTCCCACTGGGCACACGAGGACCCTCGAAGACTGTACCCATTTCTGACGACCAGAGCCTCAAACCCTCCCAACCTCATGAAAAGGCTATAGCCCACCGCCTTGTGACTATTTCCGCTGCAAGGCTGGTATTTCTTGCCATTTTAGGGCAGGCCTCTGACTGTAGCCTCCCACTGGGAACACGAGGACTCTCGAAAAGACCGTACCCATTTCTGACGACCAGAGCCACCGAAACGCCCCACCCAACCCTCATGACCAAAGGTTATAGCCCACCGCCTTGTGACTATTTCACGCTGCGCCACTGGGTATTTCTTGCCATTTTAGGCAGGCCTCGACCGTAGCCTCCCACTGGGAACTCGAGGACCTCGAAAAGACTGCACTCCATTTCTCGACGACCAGAGCCACCGAAATGCCCCCCCCAACCCCTGCGGACCAAAAGCTATAGCCCACCGGCCTCGGCGACTATTTCACACGCTGCGCCGCTGGGCATGTTTTGCCATTTTAGGGCAGGCTTCTGACCGTAGCCTCCCACGGGGAACACGAGGACCCTCGAAAAGACCGTACTCATTTCTGACAAACAGAGCCCCCGAAACCACCTCCCCAACCCCCGCGGACCAAAGGCTATAGCCCACCGGCCTCGGTGACTATTTCACGCGCACTGGGCATTTTTTGTCATTTTAGTGGCAGGCTCTGACCAGTAGCCTCCCACGGGCACACGAGGACCCTCGAAAAGACTGTACCCATTTCCGACGCCTCCCCAACCCCCGCAGACAAAGGCTATAGCCCACCGCCTCGACGATTATTTCACGCACAAGGCCATGGACATTTCTTGCCATTTTGGGCAGGCTTCTAACTGTAATCTCCCACTCACACGAGACCCTCAGAAGACTGTACCCATTTCCGACGGCCAGAGCCCCCAAATGCCCTCCCCAACCCCATAGGACCAAAGGCAATACCCACCGGCCTCTGACTTTTTTCCTGTGTTGCGCCATGGACATTTCTTGCCATTTTAGGACAGGCTGACCAGTAGCCTCCCACTGGGCACACACTAGGACCCTCGAAAAGACTGTGACCCATTTCTGACGACTAAAGGCCCCCCGAAACCCTCCCCAACCTCAAGGACCAAAGTTATTATAGCCCACCGCCTGGTGACTATTTCACGCGCCTACTGGCATGTCTTGCCATTTTAGGGCAGTGCTTCGACCGTAGCCTCCCACTGGGCACACGAGGACCCTCAAAAGAATGTACCCATTTCCGACGACCATAGCCCCTCAAACCGCCTCCCCAACCTGCATGGACCAAAGGCTATAACCCACCGGCCTCTTGACTATTTCATGTGCGCGCTGGCTTTTCTTGTTATTTTAGGCGTGCCTGACTGTAGCCTCCCACTGGGTACACGAGGACCCTCAAAGTATGTACCCATTTCTGATGCCCAGAGCCCCGAACGCCCCTCCCCAACCCCTCTGGATCAAAGGCTATAGCCCACCGCCCCATGCGACTATTTCACGCGCGCCTGGCTGGGCATGTCTTGCCATTTTAGGGCGACTGACCGAGCCTCCCACTGGAACACGAGGACCTCGAAAAGACTGTACCCATTTCTGATGAACAGAGCCCCCGAAACGCCCCCCCCAACCCCCGCGGACCAAAAGCTATAGCCCACCGGCCTCGACTATTTCAGGCGCGTCTAGGCATGTCTTGCCATTTTAGGGCAGGCCTCTGACCGTAGCCTCCCACTGGGCACACGAGGACCCTCGAAAAGACTGTACCCATTTCGGATGACCAGAGCCCCCGAAACCCCCTCCCCACCCCCCGTGGACCAACGGCTATAGCCCACCGGCCTCGGTGACTATTTCCCGCGCTGCGCCGCTGGGCATTTCTTGCCATTTTAGGGCAGGCCTCTGACCGTAGCCTCCCACTGGGTACACGAGGACCCTCGAAAAGACTGTACCCATTTCGGACACCAAGAGCCCCCGAACGCCCCTCCCCAACCCCCGCGGACCAAAGACTATAGCCCACCGGCCTCATGATATTTCACGCTACTGGCCATGGCATGTTGCCATTTTAGGGCAGGCTTCTGACCGTAGCCTCCAACTGGGTACACGAGGACCCTCGAAAAGACCGTACCCATTTCTGACAAACAGAGCCCCCGAAACCCCCTCCCCAACCCCCGCGGACCAAAGGCTATAGCCCACCGGCCTCGGTGACTATTTCACGCGCTCCGCCGCTGGGCATGTCTTGCCATTTTAGGGCAGGCTTCTGACCGTAGCCTCCCACTGGGCACACGAGGACCCTCAAAAAGAATGTACCCATTTCCGACGACCATAGCCCCCGAAACCGCCTCCCCAACCCCCGCGGACCAAAGGCTATAGCCCACCGGCCTCGGTGACTATTTCCCGCGCTGCGCCGCTGGGCATTTCTTGCCATTTTAGGGCAGGCCTCTGACCGTAGCCTCCCACTGGGTACACGAGGACCCTCGAAAAGACTGTACCCATTTCGGACACCCAGAGCCCCCGAACGCCCCTCCCCAACCCCCGCGGACCAAAGGCTATAGCCCACCGGCCCATGATTATTTCACGCGCCAAGCCATGCTGGCATGTCTTGCCATTTTAGGGCAGGCTTCTGACCGTAGCCTCCCACTGGGAACACGAGGACCCTCGAAAAGACTGTACCCATTTCTGAACAGAGCCTCAAACGCCTCCCAACCCCTCAAGGACTAAAAGCTATAGCCCACCGCCTCGCTGATTATTTCACACGCTGGCCGCTAGGCATGTCTTGCCATTTTAGGGCAGGCTTTGACCGAGCCTCCCACTGGGCACACGAGACCCTCGAAAAGATCAGTACCCATTTCGATGACCAGAGCCCCAAACCCTCCCAACCCTCATGGACCAAAGACTATAGCCCACCGCCTCATGATTATTTCACACGCTGGCTAAGGCATGTCTTTGCCATTTTAGGGCAGGCTTGACCGTAGCCTCCCACTGGGAACACGAGGACCTCGAAAAGATCAGACCCATTTCTGATGAACAGAGCCCCCGAAACGCCCCCCCCAACCCCCGCGGACCAAAAGCTATAGCCCACCGGCCTCGGCGACTATTTCACGCGCTGTGTCGCTAGGCATGTCTTGCCATTTTAGGGCATGCTTCTGACCGTAGCCTCCCACTGGGCACACGAGGACCCTCGAAAAGACTGTACCCAATTTCCGATGACCAGAGCCCCCAAAACCCCCTCCCCAACCCCCGCGGACCAAAGGCTATAGCCCACCGGCCTTGGATTATTTCTCACTGCGCCTGGCTGCATTTCTTGCCATTTTAGGGCAGGCCTCTGACCGTAGCCTCCCACTGGGTACACGAGGACCCTCGAAAAGACTGTACCCATTTCGGACACCAAGAGCCCCCGAACGCCCCTCCCCAACCCCCGCGGACCAAAGACTATAGCCCACCGGCCTCGGCGACTATTTCACGCGCCGCTGGGCATGTCTTGCCATTTTAGGGCAGGCTTCTGACCGTAGCCTCCAACTGGGTACACGAGGACCCTCGAAAAGACCGTACCCATTTCTGACAAACAGAGCCCCCCCAAACCCCCCCCCCACCCCTCATGACCAAAGGCTATAGCCCACCGGCCTCGGTGACTATTTCACGCGCTCCGCCGCTGGGCATGTCTTGCCATTTTAGGGCAGGCTTCTGACCGTAGCCTCCAACGGGGCACACGAGGACCCTCGAAAAGACTGTACTCATTTCTGACGACCAGAGCCCCCGAAAGGCCCCAACCTCGCTGAGTGTGCTATAGCCCACCGCCTCGCGATTATTTCACACGGCCATTGGGCATGTCTTGCCATTTTAGGGCAGGCTTCTGACCGTAGCCTCCCACTGGGCACACAAGGACCCTCGAAAAGACTGTACCCATTTCGGACACCCAGAGCACCCGAACGCCCCTCCCCAACCCCCGCGGACCAAAGGCTATAGCCCACCGGCCTCGGCGACTATTTCACGCGCGCCACTGGCATGTCTCATTTTAGGGCAGGCTTGACCGAGCCTCCCACTGGGCACACGAGGACCCTCGAAAAGACCGTACCCATTTCTGACAAACAGAGCCTCAAACCCTCCCAACCTCATGGACCAAAGGCTATAGCCCACCCGCCACAGTGACTATTTCACGCGCTGCGCCGCTGGGCATGTCTTGCCATTTTAGGGCAGGCTTCTGACCGTAGCCTCCCACTGGACACACGAGGACCCTCAAAAAGAATGTGTCCATTTCCGACGACCATAGCCCCCGAAACCCCCTCCCCAACCCCCGCGGACCAAAGGCTATAGCCCACCGGCCTCGGTGACTATTTCACACGGCCATTGGCATGTCTTGCCATTTTAGTGCTTCCGACCAGAGCTCCCACGGGCACACGAGGGACCCTCGACAAGACAAGATCCCATTTCTCGACGTACCGAGAGCCCCAAACCCCCTCCCCAACCCCTGCATGGGACCAAAAGCTTATAGCCCACCGCCTCGGCGATTATTTCACGCTCGCCGCATTGGGCATGTCTTGCCATTTTAGTAGCAGGCCTCGACCAGAGCCTCCCATCACACACACGAGACCTCCCGAAAGACTCAGTATATTTCACGACACCATAGCCCCCTGAACCCCTCCCCTAACCCCCGCTGACCAAAGGCTATAGCCACCGGCCTCCTAAGTGACTATTTCATCACGCTTGCCGCTGGCATTTCTTGCCACATTTTAGGGCAAGCTCGGATCAGTAGCCTCCACGGGCACACGAGGACCCCTCGACAAGACTGTATATTTCCCATCCTGACACCCAGAGTTCCGCTGAACGCCTCCCAACCCCTCACGACCAGTTATTATAGCCCACCGGCCAAGGATTATTTCAGATGCCATGCCGTACTGGCATTTCTTGCCATTTTAGGCAGGCTGCCTGACCGAGGCCGAGTTCCCACTGGCATACACGAGACCCTCAAAAGACTGCAGACCATTTCCGACGCCTAGAGCCCCCTAAACCCTCCCCAACCTCCGCTGGACCAAAGGCTTATAGCCCACCGGCCCTCATGACTATTTCCCACGCATCACCACTGGCATTTCTTGTCATTTTAGGGGCAGGCTCTGACCTCAGCCTTCCATCAAGGCACACGAGGACCCTCGGAAAAGACTCTGTACATATTTCACGCCCACTGAGCCCCCTAACGCCCCTTCCCCAACCCCTCACGACCATGGCTATAGCCCACCGCCTCGGCGAAAATTTCATACGCTGCGCCTCCAAGCATTTCTTGCCATTTTAGGTGCAGGCTCGATCAGAAGCCCCATCTGGGCACACGAGGACCCTCGCGAAAAGACTGTACCATTTCTCGACGCCCAGAGCCCCTCAACGCCTCCCTAACCCCTCAAGGGACCAAAGGTTATAGCCCACCCGTCCGGCGATTTATTTCACGCGCTACTGCTTGGCATGTCTTGCTATTTAGTGTGCTTCTGACCGTAGCCTCCCACTGGGCAAGTACACGAGGGACCTCAAAAGACTGTGTATCCATTTCCGACGACTGTAGCTAAACCTCTTCCAACCTCCCAACTTCCCCATGCGACCAAAGGTTTACAGCCCACCCGCCTTCGCACGATGTTTATTTCACGCCACCGTCAAGTATGTCTTGCCATTTTAGGGTAGGTGCTTGACTGTAGCTCTCCACGGGCACACGAGGACCCTCGACAAGATCAGATCATTTCGACGCACTGTAAAGCCACCTAAACGCCTCAACCTCAAGGACTGTAAAAGCTATAGCCCAACGCCTCGGCATGATTATTTCTACACGCTGCGGTCATTGGCATGTTTTGCCATTTTAGGGCAGGCTTTCGATCAGAGCCTCCCACGGGCTACACGAGACCCTCAAAAGACTCAGACTCATTTCTCGACACAACCCCTTAAACGCCTCAACCCCTCATGGACTAAAAGTGCTATAGCCCACTGCCTCAGCGATTATTTCACACGCCAAGGCTACTGGCATGTCTTTGCCATTTTAGGCATGTGCTTGATCAGAGCCTCCCACGGGCACACACGAGGACCCTCGAAAAGACTCCACCCATTTCTCGACACCACTGTAGCCCCAAACCCCTCCCCAACCCCTGGACCAAAGCTATAGCCCACTGCCTTGCGACTATTTCACATACTGGCTGGCCATGTCTTGTTATTTTAGGCAGGCTTCGATCAGTAGCCTCCCACTGGGCAACACGAGACCTCGAAGACAGATCCATTTATTTCCTGAGCCACCAAATGCCCCTCCCAACCCTCATGGACCAAAAAGCTATAGCCCACTGCCTTGACTATTTCACAGCTGCGCCATTGGCATGTCTTCACATTTTAGGGGCAGTGCTTGACTGTAGCCTCCCACGGGCGCACACGAGGACCCTCGAAAGACAAGACTATTTCGACGACCAGAACTCAAACGCCCCAACCTCAAGGACCAAAAGTTATAGCCCACCTCATGCCGACTATTTCACACGCACCACATGGCATGTCTTGCCATTTTAGGGCAGGCTTCTGACCGTAGCCTCCCACTGGGCACACGAGGACCCTCGAAAAGACCCTACCCATTTCTGACGACCAGAGCCCCCAAAACCCCCGCCCAACCCTCATGACAGTACAGCCCACTGCCCTTGGATTATTTCACACGCTACCGCTGGCATTTCTTTCATTTTAGGCAGGCTGACCGTAGCCTCCCACTGGGCACACGATGACCTCGAAAAGATCACCCTATTTCTGAAGACTAGAGCCCTGAAACCCTCCCCAACCCTCATGACCAGGCTATAGCCCACCGCCTTGTGACTATTTCCACGCGCTGCGCTGGCATTTCTTGTCATTTTAGGCAGGCTCTGATGAGCCCCCACGGGCACACGAGACCCTCGAAAAGACTGTACTATTTCTGAAGACCATAGCCCTCAAACACGCTCCCAACACCTCATGGACCAAAGGCTATAGCCCACATGCCCTTGTGATTATTTCACGACGCTGCGCACTGCATTGGCATTTCTTGTCATTTTAGGCAGGCTCTGACCAGAGCCTCCCACGGGAACACGAGGACCCTCGAAAAGACCTGCACCCATTTCGACGACTGCCCCCTCAAACCCCTCCCCAACCCCCGCTGGGACCAAAGTTATAGCCCACTGCCCTTGGTGATTATTTCACGCGCTGCGCCACTGGCATTTCTTGTCATTTTAGGGCAGGCTTCTGACCAGAGCCTCCCACCTGACACACGAGGACCCTCTAAAAGACTGCATCCATTTCCCGATGCCCTCCCCAACCCCTCATGGGACCAAAGGCTATAGCCCACCTGCCTCGGTGACTATTTCACGCGGCCACTGGCATTTCTTGTCATTTTAGGCAGGCTAACCGTAGCCTCCCACTGGACACACGAGGACCCTCAAAAAGAATGTGTCCATTTCCGACGACCATAGCCCCCAAAACCCCCACCCCAACCCCTCATGGACCAAAGCTATAGCCCACTGCCCGGTGACTATTTCACGCTACTGGCTATGTCTTGCCATTTTAGGTGTGCTTCTGATCAGAGCCTCCCATCGGGAACACGAGGACCCTCGAAAAGACATGTATCCATTTCTCGACGACCATAGCCACTTAAACCCCTCCCAACCCTCATGGACCAAAAGTTATAGCCCACTGCCTCTTGACTATTTCACACGTCATTGGCATGTTTTGCCATTTTAGGGCAGGTTTCCTGACCGTGAGCCTCCCACGGGCACACGAGACCCTCGAAAGACTGTATCCATTTCTCGACATCAGAGCCCCGAAACGCCCCCCAACCTCAAGGACCAAAGTTATAGCCCACCTGCCCCATGACTATTTCATTACACGCCATTGGCATGTCTTGCCATTTTAGGGCAGGCTTTCTGATCAGAGCCTCCCACGGGCACACGAGACCCTCGAAAAGACTGTACCTATTTCGACACTAACCCCAAACGCCCCCAACCTCATGCTGACTAAAGCTATAGCCCACCGCCTCATGATTATTTCACACCATTGGGCATGTCTCACATTTTTAGGGCAGGCTTCTGACCGAGCCTCCCACTGGGCACACGAGACCCTCGAAAAGATCACCCATTTCCTGACGCACTGAGCCCCTAAACCCTCCCCAACCCTCAAGGGACTAAAGGCTATAGCCCACCGGCCTCATGGTTTATTTCACACGGCTACTGGCCACTGGCATGTCTTGCCATTTTAGGGCAGGCCTGATCGTAGCCTCCCACGGGAACACGAGGACCCTCGACAAGACAAGATCCATTTCTGACGACTGTGAGCCACCGAATGCCTCCCAACCCCTCAAGGACCAAAGTTATAGCCCAATGCCTGGCGACTATTTCACAAGCTGCGCCTACTGGCATGTTTTGCCACATTTTAGGGCAGGCTCGACCGTAGCCTCCCACGGGCACGAGGACCGAAAGACTGTACTCATTTCTGACGACCCAGAACCCCCAAACGCCCCCAACCCCCATGACCAAAAGTATTAGCCCACCTGCCTCGGGCGATTATTTCACACGCGCACTTGGGTATGTCTGTTACATTTTAGGGCAGTGCTTGACCGTAGCCTCCCACGGGCACACGAGACCCTCAAAAGACCCCACCCATTTCTGACGACCAGAGCCCCCGAAACCCCCTCCCCAACCCCCGCGGACCAAAGGCTATAGCCCACCGGCCTCGGTGACTATTTCACACGCAGCGCCGCTGGGTATTTCTTGCCATTTTAGGGCAGGCTTCTGACCGTAGCCTCCCACTGGGCACACGATGACCCTCGAAAAGACTGTTCCCATTTCTGAAGACTAGAGCCCCTGAAACCCCCTCCCCAACCCTCATGGGACTAGGTTATAGCCCACCGCCTTGGTGATTATTTCACGCTACTGGCCATTGGGCATTTCTTGTCATTTTAGGGCAGGCCTCTGACAGTAGCCTCCCACGGGGCACACGAGGACCCTCGAAAAGACTGTACCCATTTCGGACGACCATAGCCCCCGAACCACGTTCCCCAACCCCCGCGGACCAAAGGCTATAGCCCACATGCCTCGGCGACTATTTGACGCGCCGCGCCGCTGGGCATTTCTTGCCATTTTACGGCAGGCTTCTGACCGTAGCCTCCCACTGGGCACACGAGGACCCTCTAAAAGACCGTACCCATTTCTGACGACCAGAGCCCCCGAAACCCCCTCCCCAACCCCCGCGGACCAAAGGCTATAGCCCACCGGCCTCGGTGACTATTTCACGCACTGCGCTGCTGGGCATTTCTTGTCATTTTAGGGCAGGCCTCTGACAGTAGCCTCCCACGGGGCACACGAGGACCCTCGAAAAGACTGTACCCATTTCATGCCCTCTCCCAACCCCCGCTGACCAAAGGCTATAGCCCACTGCCTGTGATTATTTCACGCGCTGCGCTATTGGCATTTCTTGCCATTTTAGGGCAGGCTTCAACTGAGCTCCCACTTGACACACGAGGACCCTCAAAAAGAATGTGTCCATTTCCGACGACCATAGCCCCCCAAACCCCCCCCAACCCCCGCGGACCAAAAGCAATAGCCCACTGCCTTTTATTTCGACCAAGGCCACTGGCATGTCTTTGCCATTTTAGGTGCTCGATCAGAGCCTCCCACCTGGGAACACGAGGACCCTCAAAGACAAGATCCATTTCTCGACCACTGAGCCCCAAAACCCTCCCAACCCCTCAAGGACCAGCTTATAGCCCACCGCCCGGACTATTTCACGCGTCACTACTGGCATTTCTTGTCATTTTAGGGCAGGCTCTGATCAGAGCCTCCCACTGGGCACACGAGGACCCTCGAAAAGACTGTACCCATTTCCCGACGCCTCCCCAACCCCCAGACCAGCATATATCCCACCGGCCTCGGCGATTATTTCACGCTGGCCGCTGACATTTCTTGCTATTTTAGGGCAGGCTTCTGACCGTAGCCTCCCATCGGGCACACACGAGACCCTCAAAATACTGCACCCATTTTCGACGCCTGAGCCCCCTAACGCCTCCCAACCCCCGCTGACCAGCACATAGCCCACCGCCTCGCGACTATTTCACGCTGCTGCACTGGCATGTTCACATTTTAGGCAGGCTTCTGACCGTAGCCTCCCATCAACACGAGGACCTCGAAAGACTGTTCCCATTTCGACCCACTGTGAGCCCCAAACCCCCTCCCCAACCCCCGCATACCAAAGTCTATAGCCCACCGCCCCGACTATTTAACGCCCATGCTGCTAGGCATTTCTTTGTCATTTTAGGGTAGGCCTGACAAGAGCTCCCATCGGGCACACGAGACCTCGAAAAGACTGTACCCATTTCTGACGACCATAGCCCCAAACACGCTTCCCCAACCCCCTCATGACCAAAGCTATAGCCCACATGCCTGGCTGATTATTTGATCACGCGCTGCTGGCATTTCTTGTCATTTTAGGCAGGCTCGACCGTAGCCTCCCACGGCACACGAGGACCTCTAAAGACCGTACTCATTTCTCGACGCACCAGCCCCTAAACCCTCCCAACCCTCATGACCAGGCATATAGCCCACCGCCTTGGATTATTTCCACGCACACTGGCATTTCTTGTTATTTTAGGGCAGTGCCTGACCAGTAGCCTCCCACGGGCACACGAGGACCCCTCGAAAAGACTGCTTTCCGATGCCTCCCCAACCTCTGGACTAAAGGCTATAGCCCACCGTCCTCGGTGACTATTTCACGCGCTGCGCTGGCTGGGCATGTCTTGCCATTTTAGGCAGGCTTGACTGTAGCCTCCCACTGGGCACACGAGGACCTCGAAAAGACTGTACCCATTTCTGACTTAACAGAGCCCCCAAACCCTCCCCAACCCCCGCTGGGATCAGCTATAGCCCACCTGCCCTCGTGATTATTTCAAGCACTGCGCTTGGTATTTCTTGCTTTTTTAGGGTAGGCTTATGACCGTAGGTTCCCACTGAGTACACGAGGCCCCTCAAAAATACTGGACCCATTTCCGGCGAACAGAGCCCCGGAACCCCTCTTTTTAACCCCCGCGGAACAGACGCTATTGCCCACCGGCCTCAGCGACTATTTCACGCGCTGCGCTTAGGGCATTTTTGCCATTTTTGGCAGGCCTCTGACCGTAGCCTCCCACTGCGCACACGACGACCCTCGAAAAGAACTTACATATTTCTGACGACCAGAGCCCTCAAACCCCTCCCAACCCTCACGACCAGGCTATAGCCCACCGCCTTGACTATTTCACGCGCTGCGCCTGCTGGGCATTTCTTGTCATTTTAGGGCAGGCCTCTGACCGTAGGCCTCTCCCACGGGCACACGAGGACCTCAAAAGACTGTACTCATTTCCGATGCCCCTCCCCAACCCTCATGGACCATTATAGCCCACCGCCTCGGTGACTATTTCACTGCTACGCTGCGCCGCTGGCATGTCTTGCCATTTTAGGGCAGGCTTCGATCAGAGCCTCCCACTGGGCACACGAGACCCTCGAAAAGACTGTACCAAATTTTGACGAACAGAGCCCCAAACCCTCCCCAACCCTCATGATCAGCATATAGCCCACCGCCCTGTGATTATTTCCTGCGCCTGGCTGGGTATTTCTTGCCTTTTTAGGGCAGGCCTCTGACCATAGGCTCCCACTGCTTATACGAGGACCTCGAAAAGACTGTACCCATTTCTGACACCTGTGAGCCCCGAACGCCCTCCCAACCCTCACGACCAAAGGCTATAGCCCACCGCCCCTATGATTATTTCACGCCATGCCGGCTTAGGCATTTTTGCCATTTTAGGGCAGGCCTCTGACCAGAGCCTCCCACCTGGGCACACGAGACCCTCGAAAAGACTCATACATTTCTCGACGACCAGAGCCCCTGAAACCCTCCCAACCCTCACGACCAAAGGCTATAGCCCACCTGCCCTGGTGACTATTTCACGCTGCGCCACTGGCATTTCTTGCCATTTTAGGGCAGGCCTCTTACCGTAGCCTCCCACTGTGTACACGAGAACCCTCGAAATGACTGTACCCATTTCGGACACCCAGAGCCCCCGAACGCCCCTCCCCAACCCCCTGACCAGGCTATAGCCCACTGCCTCATGATTATTTCACGCAGCTGGCCACTGGTATGTCTTGCCATTTTAGGGCAGGCTTTGACCGTAGCCTCCCACTGGGCACACGAGACCTCAAAAAGACTGTACCAATTTCTGATGACTAGATCCTCAAACACGTTTCCCAACCTCATGGACCAGTTATTATAGCCCATGTGCTCGGCGATTATTTGACGCGCTACGCTTAGGCATTTCTTGCCATTTTACGGCAGGCTTCTGACCGTAGCCTCCCACTGGCACGCCAAGACCTCGAAAAGACTGTACCCATTTCCGACACCCAGAGCCCTCGAACGCCTCTCCAACCCCCTCAAGGGCCAAAGGCTATAGCCCACTGCCTCGGGCGATTGTTTCACGCTACCACGCTGGCATTTCTAGTTATTTTAGGGCAGGCTTCTGACCGTAGCCTCCCACTGGGCACGCCAGGACCCTCGAAAAGACTGTACCCATTTCGACACCTGTAACCCCGAACGCCCCTCCCTAACCCCTCATGGACCAAAGCCTATAGCCCACCGCCTCGGGCGATTATTTCACGCCATGCGGCTTGAGCATGTCTTGCCATTTTAGGGCAGGCTTTTGATCCGTAGCCTCCCATCGGGCACACGAGGACCTCTAAAAGACTGTACCCATTTCCAACCCACTGTGAGCCCCTCAAACACGCCTCAACCTCGGGACCAAAGGCTATAGCCGACATGCCTCGGGGACTATTTGACGCGCTGCGCCGCTTGGCATTTCTTTCCATTTTACGGCAGGCTTCTGGCCGTAGCCTCCCACTGGGCACACGAGGATTCTCGAAAAGACTGTACCCCTTTCTGACGACCAGAGCCCCCGAAACCCCCCCCCGAAACCCCCTCTCCAACCCCCTCTCCAACCCCCGGCCTCGGTGACTATTTCACGCGCTGCGCCGCTGGGGATTTCTTGTCATTTTAGGGCAGGCCTCTGCCCGTAGCCTCCCACGGCGCACACGAGGACCCTCGAAAAGACTGTACCCATTTCCGACGCCTCCCAACCCCTCAGAGACCAAAGGCTATATCCCACCGCCTCGGCGATTATTTCACGCTGCGCACTGAAAGCATATCTTGCCATTTTAGGGCAGGCGCTGACCGTAGCCTCCCACTTGGCACACGAGGACCCTCGAAAAGACTGACTTTTTTCTCGACGACCAGAGACCTCAAACCTCCCCAACCCTCGCTGACCAGTTACATAGCCCACCTGCCTTGGTGACTATTTTACGACGCTGGCCATGGCATTTCTTTTATTTTACGGCAGGCTTGGTCAGAGCCTCCCACTGGGCACACGAGGACCTCGAAAAGACTGCACCCATTTCCGACGCACCAAATTCCTAAAAATCTTCCCCAACCTCATGACCAAAGGCTATAGCCCACCGGCCTCGGCGACTATTTCACGCGCTGCGCCGCTTGGCATTTGATGCCATTTTAGGGCAGGCTTCTGACCGTAGCCTCCCACTGGGCACACGAGGACCCTCGTAAAGAATGTACCCATTTTCGATGACCAGAGCCCCCGAAACCCACTCCCCAACCGCCATGACCAGGCTATAGCCCACCGCCTCAGTGACTATTTCGCACGCGTCATTGGTATTTCTTGCTATTTTAGGGCAGGCCTCTGACGTAGCCTCCCACTGGGCACACGAGGACCCTCGAAAAGACTGTACCCATTTCCGACGCCCAAAGCCCCCGAACGCCCCTCCCTAACCTCCGCGGACCAAAGGCCATAGCCCACCGGCCTCGGCGACTATTTCACGTGCTGCGCCGCTGGCCATGTCTTGCCATTTTAGGGCAGGCCTCTGACGTAGCCTCCCACTGGGCACACGAGGGCCCTCGAAAAGACTGTACCCATTTTCGTAGACCAGAGCCCCCTAAACCCCCTACCCAACCCCCGCAGACCAAAGGCCATAGCCCACCGGCCTCGGCGACTATTTCACGCCCTGCGCCGCTGAGCATTTCTTGCCATTTTAGGGCAGGCCCTGACCGTAGCCTCCCACTGGGCACACGAGGACCCTCGAAAAGACCGTACCCCTTTCTGACGACCAGAGCCCCCGAAACCCCCTCCCCAACCCCTCATGACCAGCACATTATAGCCCACCGCCTCATGATTATTTCACGCCTCGGCCGCTGAGCATTTTTGCCATTTTAGGCAGGCCCTGACTGAGCCTCCCACTGGGCACACGAGGACCCTCGAAAAGACTGCACTTTATGACGACACTCAGAGCCCTCAAACCCCCCCCCAACCCCCTCACTGTCCCAAGGCTATAGCCAACCGCCCTTGTGATTATTTGACGCGCCACTGAATTTCTTGCCATTTTACGGCAGGCTTCCGTCAGAGCCTCCCACTGGGCACACGAGGACCCTCGAAAAGACTGCATTCTTTCTCAAGACCAGAGCCCCTCAAACCCTCCCAACCCCTCAAGGACTAAAGGCCATAGCCCACCGGCCTCATGACTATTTCACGTGTTGCGTACTGGCATGTCTTGCCATTTTAGAGCAGGCCTCTGACGTAGCCTCCCACTGGGCACACGAGGGCCCTCGAAAAGACTGTACCCATTTTCGTAGACCAGAGCCCCCGAAACCCCTCGCCAACCCCGCAGATCAGGCTATAGCAAACCGCCTCGGCGATTATTTCACGGCTGCTATGCTGGCTGGGCATGTCTTGTTATTTTAGGGCAGGCTTGACCGTAGCCTCCCACTAGGCACACGAGGACCCTCGAAAAGACTGCACTTTTCTGACGACTGTGAGCCCCCAAACCCTCCCAACCCTCATGACTAAAGGCTATAGCCCACCGGCCTCGGCGACTATTTCACGCCCTGCGCCGCTGAGCATTTCTTGCCATTTTAGGGCAGGCCCTGACCGTAGCCTCCACTGGGCACGCGAGGACCCTCGAAAAGACTGTACCCATTTCCGACACCCAGAGCCCCCGACGCCCCTCCCCAACCCCCGCAGACCAAAGGCTATATCCCACCGGCCTCGGCGACTATTTCACGCCCTGCGCCGCTGAGCATTTCTTGCCATTTTACGGCAGGCCCTGACCGTAGCCTCCCACTGGGCACACGAGGACCCTCGAAAAGACCGTACCCCTTTCTGACGACTAGAGCCCCCGAAACCCCCTCCCCAACCCCCGCTGACCAGTTATAGCCCACCGCCTTGGTGACTATTTGACGCCACCACGCTGGGAATTTCTTGCCATTTTACGGCAGGCTCGTCAGAGCCTCCCACTGGGCACACGAGACCCTCGAAAAGACCAGACTCTTTCTGACGCACTGAGCCCCTTAAACCCTCCCCAACCTCATGGACCAAAGGCTATAGCCCACCGGCCTCGGCGACTATTTCACGCCCTGCGCCGCTGAGCATTTCTTGCCATTTTAGGGCAAGGCCTAACCGTAGCCTCCGCTGGGCACGCGAGGACCCACGAAAAGACTGTACCCATTTCCGACAACCAGAGCCCCCGAACGCCCCTCCCCAACCCCCGCAGACCAAAGGCTATAGCCCACCGGCGTCGGCGACTATTTCACGCCGTGCGCCGCTGAGCATTTCTTGCCATTTTAGGGTAGGCTTCTGGCCGTAGCCTCCCACTGGGAACACGAGGACCCTCGAAAAGACCAGACTTCTTTCTCGACCACCAGAGTCTCAAACCCCTCCCCAACCCCTCATGACCAAAGTTATATCCCACCGGCCTCATGACTATTTCACGCCTGGCGCTGAGCATTTCTTGCCATTTTAGGCAGTGCCCTGACCAGATCCTCCCACATGGCACATGAGGACCTCAAAAGACTGCACCCATTTCCGACGACCAAATTCCTAAAAATCTTCCCAACCCCTCATGGGACCAAAGGCTATAGCCCACCGGCCTCGGCGATTATTTCCACGCGCGCTTGGCATTTTTGTTATTTTATGGCAGGCTTGACCGTAGCCTCCCACCTGGGCACACGAGACCCTCATAAAGACTGTACCCATTTCATGGCGACCAGAGCCCCTGAACCCACTCCCCAACCGTCATGGGACCAAAGGCTATAGCCCACCGCCTCCTGGTGACTTATTTCCTGCACAAGGCTGGTATTTCTTGCTATTTTAGGGCAGGCCTCCGACGAGCCTCCCACTGGGCACACGAGGACCTCGAAAGATCAGACCCATTTCTGACGCCCAAAGCCCCGAACGCCCCTCCCTAACCTCCATGACTAAAGGCCATAGCCCACCGCCTCGGCATGACTATTTCACGTGTTGCGCCACCATGTCTCACATTTTAGAGCAGTGCCTCCTGACGTAGCCTCCCATCTGGGCACACGAGGCCCTCGAAAAGACTGCACCCATTTCAGAGACCAGAGCCCCTAAACCCCCACCCAACCCTCACAGACCAGCACATATAGCCCACCTGCCTTGGCGACTATTTCACGCCTCGCGCTACCGAAAGCATTTCTTGCCATATTTAGGGCAGCCCCTCGACTGTAGCCTCCATCAAGCACGCGAGGACCCTCAAAAGACTGTACCCATTTCCGACACCTGTGAGCGCCCGACGCCTCCCCCTCCCCAACCCCCGCAGACTAACAGTGCTATATCCCACCGCCTCATGACTATTTCACGCCTCAAGGCACTGAGCATTTCTTGCCATTTTAGGGCAGGCTCCTGACTGTAGCCTCCCATCAAGTACACGAGACCCTCGAAAAGACTGTACTCTTTTCTGACGACCAGAGCCCCCGAAACCCCTCCCCAACCTCATGGACCAAAGGCTATAGCCCACCGGCCTCTGGCGACTATTTCACGCCTCAATGCTGAGCATTTTCTTGCACATTTTAGCGCAGGTCTCGATCAGAGCCTCTCATTGGGCACGCGAGGACCCACGAAAAGACTGTACCCATTTCCGACACCCAGAGCCCCCGAACGCTCCTCCCCAACCCCCGCAGACCAAAGGCTATAGCCCACCGGCTTCGGCGACTATTTCATGCCGCAGGCCACAAGCATTTCTTGTTATTTTAGGTAGGCTTCATGTAGCCTCCCACTGGGCACACGAGCACCCTCGAAAAGACTGCACTTTCTCGACGACTGTAACCCCGAAACCCTCCCCAACCCCTCATGGGACCAAAGTTATAGCTCACGCCCCCATGATTATTTCACGCTACTGTGTCACTGGGCATGTCTTGCCATTTTAGGCAGTGCTCGTTCAGCCTCCCACTGGCACGCGAGGACCCTCAAAAGACTGCACTCCATTTCACGCACCGAGCCCCCTAAACCCTCCCCAACCCCTCATGACCAAAAGCTATAGCCCACCGCCTGCGATTATTTCACGCGCCACTAAGCATGTCTTCATTTTAGGGCAGTGCTTCTGTCAGAGCCTCCCACTGGCACGCGAGACCCTCAAAAAGACTCAGACCATTTCCGACGCACTGTGAGCCCCTAAACCCCTCCCCAACCCTCATGACCAAAAGCTATAGCCCACTGCCTCGGCGATTATTTCACGCGCTGCTACTGCTGACATTTGTTGCCATTTTAGGGCAAGTGCTCGATCAGCCTCCCACTGGGCACACGAGACCTCAGAAGACTGTACCCATTTCCGACGCCCAAAGCCCCGAAACCCCCTCCCCAACCGCGGGACTAAAGGCTATAGCCCACCCGGCTGGTGACTATTTCACGGCTGCGCTGGACATTTTTTGTTATTTTAGTATGTGCTTCTGACCGTAGCCTCCCATCGACACACGAGGACCCTCGTGAAAGGCTGTACCCATTTCCATGACCGTAACCCCTAAACCCTCCCCAACCCCATGGACCTATATTATAGCCCACTGCCTCGTGACTATTTCCACGCACAAGGCAGCTGGGAATTTTTGCCATTTTAGGGCAGTGCTCGATCAGAGCTCTCACTGGCACGCTGAGGACCTCGAAAAGACTGCACCCAGCCCGACACCTGTGAGCCCTCAACTCCTCCCCAACCTCAAGGACTAGCATTATAGCCCACCGCTCCTCATGATTATTTCACGCGCTTGGCCAATGGCATGTCTTGCCATTTTAGGGCAGGCTTTTTCAGAGCCTCCCACTGGCACGCGAGACCCTCGAAAAGACTGTACCCATTTTCGACGCACTGTGAGCCCCAAACCCCTCCCCAACCCCTCAAGGGACTAAAGTTATAGCCCACCGCCTCTGATTATTTCCACGCACGCTACTGGCATTGGCATGTCTTGCCATTTTAGTATGTGCTTGACCAGAACCTCCCACCGCACGCGAGACCTTCAAAAGACTGCACTCCATCTCCGACGACTGTGAGCCCCTAAACCCCTCCCCAACCCCTCAAGGACTGTGTTATAGCCCACCGCCCTTGGTGACTATTTCACGCGGCCACTGGTATTTCTGTTATTTTAGGGCAGTGCCTCGACGAGCCTCCCACCAAGCACGCGAGGACCCTCAAAAGATCAGACCCATTTTCGACCCACCGTGAGCCCCTAAACCCCTCCCCAACCCCTCATGGACCAGCTATAGCCCACCGCCTCTGATTATTTCACGCACAAGCGTCACTGGCATGTCTTGCCATTTTGTAGTGGCTTCCTGATCAGAACCTCCCACTGGCACGCTGAGGACCTTCTCAAAAGACTGTACCATCTCCGACCCACTGTGAGCCCCTAAACCCCCTAAGCTATAGCCCACCGGCCCTGGTGACTATTTCACGCTACTGCAATCACTGGCATTTCTTGTAATTTTAGTATGCTTCTGATCAGAGCCTCCCATCAAGGCACACGAGACCCTCGAAATGACTCACCCATTTTCGACCACTGTGAGCCCCTAAACCCCTCCCAAACCCTCAAGGACTAGTTATAGCCCACCGGCCTTGGTGACTATTTCACGCGCCACTGGTATTTCTTGCTATTTTGTGGCAGTGCCTCGACGAGCCTCCCATGGGCACACGAGGACCCTCGAAAAGATCAGACCCATTTCGACCCACCGTGAGCCCCTAAACCCCTCCCCAACCCTCATGGACCAAAGGCTTATAGCCCACCGCCTCGGTGACTATTTCACGCACATACTACTGGTATTTCTTGCCATTTTAGGGCAGGCCTCTGACCGTAGCCTCCCACTGGGCACACGAGGACCCTCGAAAAGACTGTACCCATTTTCGACGACCAGAGCCCCCGAAACCCCCACCCCCACCCCCCCGGCCCAAAGGCGAAAGCCCCCCCGCCGCGGGGACAATTTCACGTATGGCCACTGGCATTTCTTGTCATTTTAGGACTGGCTTCGATCAGTAGCCTCCCACTGAGACACGAGGGCCCTCAAAAGACTGTACCCATTTTCACGACCACTGAGCCCCTAAACCCCTCCCCAACCTCTCATGACCAAAGGCTATAGCCCACCGCCCTCAAGTGACTATTTCACCGCTTGCCACTTGGCATTTCTTGCTATTTTAGGCAGGCCTCGACGAGCCTCCCATCTGGCACACGAGGAACCTCGAAAAGACTGTACCCATTTCCGACGCCCAAAGCCCCCGAACGCCCCTCCCCAACCCCTCAAGGAACAAAGTTATAGCCCACCGCCTCATGACTATTTCACGTGGCGTCACTGGCATGTCTTGCCATATTTTAGTATGTGCTTCTAACTGTAGCCTCCCATCAAGCACGCGAGGACCTCGAAAAGACTCCCATTTCCGACGACAAGAGCCCCTAAACCCGCCTCCCAACACCATGGGACCAAAGCTATAGCCCACCGCCTTGTGACTATTTCACGCGCCAAGGCCATGGCATTTCTGCCATTTTAGGGCGTGCCTGACTGTAGCCTCCCACTGGCACACGAGGGCCTCGACAAGACTGCACCCATTTGCTACGCACTGTGAGCCCCCTAAACCCCTCCCCAACCCCGCTGGGACTAAAGGCTATAGCCCACCGGCCTATGACTATTTCCGCACAAGGCCACTGGCATTTCTTGTATTTTAGGCAGGCCTCGACGAGCCTCCCATCGGGCACACGAGACCCTCAAAAGACTGTACCCATTTCCAACGCCCAAAGCCCCGAACGCCCTCCCAACCCTCATGAACAAAGGCTATAGCCCACTGCCTCGTGACTATTTCACGTGTTGCGCCATTGGCATGTCTTGCCATTTTAGTATGTGCTTTCAATCAGTAGCCTCCCACTGGGCACGCGAGACCCTCGAAAAGACTGTACCCATTTCCGATTTACAAGAGCCCCTAAACCCGCCTCCCAACACTCATGACTGTAAAGCTATAGCCCACCGGCCTCGGTGGATTATTTCACGCGGGCTGCGCTGGCATTTCTTGCCATTTTAGGCAGTGCTCGACTGTAGCCTCCCACTGCACACGAGGGCCCCTCGAAAAGACTGCACCCATTTCATGACGCCCACTGAGCTCCCTAAACCCCTCCCCAACCCCCGCTGACTGAGCAGTAGCCTCACCGCCCTGTGACACTTCACGCTACTGGGCTGGCATTTCTTGACATTTTAGTATGTGCCCTGACCAGTAGTCTCCCATCTGCACGCGAGGACCCTCAAAAGACTGTACCCATTTTCGACACCCAGAGACCCTCGAACGCCTCCCCAACCTCAAGGACCAAAGGCTATAGCCCACCGCCTCCATGATTATTTCACGTTGCTACTGGGCATGTCTTGCCATTTTAGGCGCTTTCTCATCAGAATCCTCCCACTGGGCACGCTGAGGACCTTCAAAAAGACTGCACTCCATTTCCCACTGTACTGTGAGCCCCCTAAACCACCTCCCAACCCCCTCATGGACCAAAGTGCTATAGCCCACCTGCCCTTGACTTATTTCACGCACAAGCGCCACTGGCATTTCTTGCAATTTTAGGTGTGCTTCCGACTCGTAGCCTCCCATCGGGCACACGAGGACCCCTCAAATGACTGTACCCATTTTCGGCGACCAGAGCCCCTAAACCCTCCCCAACCCTCGCTGACCAAAGGCTATAGCCCACTGCCCATGACTATTTCTCGCACAAGGCCATTGGCATTTCTTGCTATTTTAGGGTAGGCTCGACGAGCCTCCCATCAAGCACACGAGACCTCGAAAAGACTGTACCCATTTCCACGCCCAAAACCACCGAACGCCCCACCCCAACCCCCGCGGAACAAATGCAATAGCCCACCGCCTCGACGATTATTTCACGGTTGCGCCTGGCTGGCATTTCTTGCCATTTTAGGCTGGCTTCGACCGTAGCCTCCCACTGGTACACGAGGGCCTCGAAAAGACTTTACCCATTTTCGACGACTGAGCCCCTAAACCCCTCCCCAACCCTCATGGGACCAAAGGCTATATAGCCCACCGGCCCTTGGATTTATTTCACTGCACACTGGCATTTTTTGTTATTTTAGGCAGGCCTCGACGAGCCTCCCACTCACACGAGGACCCTCGAAAAGACTGTACCCATTTCGACGCCCAAAGCCCCGAACGCCCCTCCCAACCCCTCATGGAACAAAGGCTATAGCCCACCGGTCTCATGACTATTTCACGTGTTGCGTCATTGGCATTTCTTGCCATTTTAGTGTGCTCGACCAGAGCCTCCCATCGGGCACCCGAGACCCTCAGAAGACTGTACTCCATTTCCGACGACCAGAGCCCCTAAACCCTCCCAACCTCATGGGACCAGTTTATAGCCCACCGCCCTCGGTGACACTTCATCGCTACTGGCTGGCATTTCTTGCCATTTTAGGGCAGGCTCGATCAGAGCCTCACACTGGGCACGCGAGACCTCGAAAAGACTGTACTCCATTTTCGACACCCAGAGACCCTCAACGCCTCCCCAACCCTCAAGGACCAGTTATAGCTCACCGCCTCATGATTATTTCACGCTACGCCTGGGCATGTCTTGCCATTTTAGGCAGGCTTCTGACTGCACTCCTCCCACTGGCACGCCAAGACCTCAAAAGACTGCACTCCATTTCCGACGACCTGAGCCCCTAAACCCCTCCCCAACCCTCATGACCAAAAGCTATAGCCCACCGCCCTGGTGACTATTTCACGCGCTCACTGGCATTTCTTGTAATTTTAGGGCGTGCTTTCGGATCAGAGCCTCCCACCGGGCACACGAGACCCTCAAGAGACTGTATCATTTCCGACGACAAGAGCCCCTTAAACCTCTCTCCCAACCCCTCATGACTAAAGCTATAGCCCACCGCCTCGTGACTATTTCACGCGGCCAAGGCATTTTTGCTATTTTAGTATGTGCTTCTGACCTGTAGCCTCCCACTGGGCACACGAGGGCCCAAAAGACTGTGACCCATTTGCGACGACTGAGCCCCTAAACCCCTCCCCAACCTCATGACCAAAGGCTAGTAGCCCACCGCCTCGTGATTATTTCACGCTGGGTCATTGGCATTTCTTACCATTTTAGGGCAGGCTCGATCAGAGCCTCCCAATGGGCACGCTGAGACCCTCGAAAAGACTGTACCCATTTTCGACACCTGATTCCCCTAACGCCCTCCCAACCCCTCATGGACCAAAGGCTATAGCACACCGCCTCGGCGATTATTTCACGCTACTGCACAATGGCATGTCTTGCCATTTTAGGCAGTGCTTCTGACCGTAGCCTCCCACTGGGCACGCGAGACCTTCAAAAGATTGTACCCATTTCCCACGACTCAGAGCCACCTAAACCCCTCCCAACCCTCAAGGACTGTGCTATAGCCCACCGCCCTTGGTGACTATTTCACGTGGCCATTGGCATTTCTTGTAATTTTAGAGTGCTTCCTGACCGTAGCCTCCCATCACACGAGGACCTCGAAATGACTGTACCAATTTTCACCACCAGAGCCCCTAAACCCCTCCCCAACCTCATGGGACCAAAGGTTATAGCCCACCGCCCTTGGTGATTATTTCACGCGCTGCGCCACTGGCATTTCTTGTAATTTTCAGTGCTTCTGATCAGAGCCTCCCACTGGGCACGCGAGGACCCTCGAAATGACTGTACCCATTTTCGATGACCAGAGCCCCCTAAACCCCCTCACCAACCCCCGCGGACCAAAGGCTATACCCACCGGCCTCGGCGACTATTTGATGCGCTGCGCCGCTTGGCATTTCATGCTATTTTAGGGCAGGCTTCTGACCGTAGCCTCCCACTAGGGACACGAGGACCCTCGTAAAGACTGTACCCATTTTCGATGACCAGAGCCCCCAAAACCCCACCCCCAACCCCTCATGACCAAAGGCTATTATAGCCCACTGCCTTGATTATCAGCGCTGCTACTGGCATTTCTTGCTATTTTAGGGCCGGCCTCTGACGTAGCCTCCCACTGGGCACGCGAGGACCCCCGAAAAGGCTGTACCCATTTTCGACGACCAAAGCCCCCTAAACCCCCTCCCCAACCCCCGCGGACCAAAGGCTATAGCCCACCGGCCTCGGTGAGTATTTCACGCGCTGCGCCGCTGGGTATTTCTTGCCATTTTAGGGCAGACCTTGACCGTAGCCTCCCATCACGCGCTGAGACCTCGAAAAGGCTGTACCCATTTCACACCTGAGCCCCGAACACCCCTCCCCAACCCCTCAAGGACTAGCACTATAGCCCACCGCCTCGGCGATTATTTCACGCGCTGCTGGACATTTCTTGTCATTTTAGGGCAGTGCTTCGACAGAGCCTCCCACTGGCACGCTGAGACCCTCGAAAAGACTGTACCCATTTCCACGACAAGAGCCCCTTAAACCCCTCCCCAACCCTCATGGATCTAAAGTTATAGCCCACCGCCTGTGACTATTTCACGCCGGCCATTGGCATGTCTTGCCATTTAGGGCATGTGCTCGACCGTAGCCTCCCACTGGGCATGCGAGGACCTTCAAAAGATTGTACCCATTTCTCACGACCAGAGCCACCTAAACCCTCCCCAACCCTCATGGACTGCTATAGCCCACCGCCTGACTATTTCACGCGGCCATGGGCATTTCTTGTAAATTTAGTATGTGCCTGACCGTAGCCTCCCATCAAGCACACGAGGACCCTCGAAATGACTGTACCCATTTTCGGCACTGTGAGCCCCTAAACCCTCCCCAACCCTCGGGACTAAAGGTTATAGCCCACCGCCTCGGTGACTATTTCACGCACAAGGCCACTGGCATTTTCTTGCCATTTTAGGGCAGGCCCTCGACCAGAGCCTCCCACTGGCACGCGAGCCTCGAAAAGTCTGTACCCATTTCCACACACGAGCCCCTGAACGCCCTCCCAACCCCTCATGGATCAAGGCTATAGCCCACCGCCTCATGATTATTTCACGCTATGCGCTGGATATTTCTTCATTTTAGTAGGCTTGACCGAGCCTCCCATCGGGCACACGAGGACCCTCGAAAAGACTGACCCATTTCCGACGCCCAAAGCCCCGAACGCCCCTCCCCAACCCCCATGGACCAAAGGCTATTGCCCACCGCCCCATGGCGACTATTTCACGTGCTGCGCCACTGGTATGTCTTGCCATTTTAGTGTGCTTCTGACCGTAGCCTCCCATCACGCGAGGACCTCGAAAAGACTGTACCCATTTCTCACGACAACAGCCCCTTAAACCCCTCCCCAACCCTCAAGGACTGTAAAGCTATAGCCCACCGCCTTGGTGACTATTTCACGCGCAATCATTGGCATTTCTTGTTATTTGGGCAGTTCCTGACCGTAGCCTCCCACTGGGCACACGAGGGCCCGCGAAAAGACTGTACCCATTTGCACGACTGAGCCCCTAAACCCCTCCCCAACCTCATGGACAGTATAGCCCACCGGCCTCGGTGACAATTTCACGCGCTGGGCCGCTGGGCATTTCTTACCATTTTAGGGCAGGCCCTGACCGTAGCCTCCCACTGGGCACGCGAGGACCCTCGAAAAGACTGTACCCATTTTCGACACCCAGATTCCCCGAACGCCCCTCCCCAACCCCCGCGGACCAAAGGCTATAGCACACCGGCCTCGGCGACTATTTCACGCGCTGCGCCGCTGGGCATGTCTTGCCATTTTAGGGCAGGCTTCTGACCGTAGCCTCCCACTGGGCACGCGAGGACCTTCGAAAAGATTGTACCCATTTCCGACGACCAGAGCCACCTAAACCCCCTCCCCAACCCCTCATGACTAACAGCTATAGCCCACTGCCCTTGATTATTTCCACGCGGCCACTGGCATTTCTTGCAATTTTAGAGCAGCCTGACCGTAGCCTCCCATCAAGCACACGAGGACCCTCAAATGACTGCACTCCATTTTCGACGACCAGAGCTTCTAAACCCCTCCCCAACCTCAAGGGACCAAAGGCTATAGCCCACCGCCCTTGACTATTTCACGATGCGCCACTGGGCATTGCAATTTTAGGTGCTTCACCGTGAGCTCCCATCAAGCACGCGAGGACCTCGAATGACTGTACCCATTTTCAATGACCAGAGCCCCTAAACCCCTCCCCAACCTCATGGACCAAAGGCTATAGCCCACCGCCCTTGCTGACTATTTCACGCTGCCATGCCATTGGCATTTCTTGCCATTTTAGTGTGCCTCAATAGCCTCCCACTGGGACACGAGACCCTCGAAGACTGCACCCATTTTCATGACCAGAGCCCCTGAACCCTCCCCAACTCCTCATGGACCAAAAGGCTATAGCCCACTGCCTTATGGATTATTGCACTGCTGGCCACAGCATTTTTTGCTATTTTAGGGCAGCCTCTTGACCGTAGCCTCCCATCAGCACGCGAGGACCCCTAAAAGGCTGCACCCATTTCCCACGATCAAGAGCCCCTGTGAACCCTCCCCAACCTCATGACCAAGAGCTATAGCCCACTGCCCCTGATTATTTCACGCTCACACCACTGGTATTTCTGTTATTTTAGTATGTGCCTGACCGTAGCCTCCCACCTGGCACACGAGCCTCTAAAAGACTGTACCCATTTTCGACCACCAAAGCCCCCTAAACCCCTCCCTAACCCCTCATGGGACTAAAGGCTATAGCCCACTGCCTTGGATATTTCACGCCATTGCTACACTGGGCATTTTTGCCATTTTAGGCAGACTTCTGACCAGTAGTTTCCCATCAAGCACGCGAGGACCTCAAAAGCCTGTACCCATTTCCGACACCCAGCGCCTCGAACGCCCCTCCCAACCCTCAAGGACCGGGCTATAGCCCACCGCCTCGGCGATTATTTCCACGCGCTGGCCACTGGCTGGATATTTCTTGCCATTTTAGGGGTAGGCTTCTCGAATCAGAGCCTCCCACTGGGCACACGAGGACCTCAGAAGACTGTACCCATTTCCGGCGACCAGAACCCCTCAAACCCCTCCCCAACCAACGCTGACCAGCAAGGCTATAGGCCACACCGCCTTGACTATTTCCTGCGCCACACACTGGCATTTCTATTTTAGAGCAGGCCTCGACGTAGCCTCCCATCGGGCACATGAGACCTCAAAAGACTGTACCCATTTCCGACGCCCAGCCCCTAACGCCCTCCCAACCCCTCATGACCAAAGGCTATTGCCCACCGGCCTCGGTGAATATTTCACGTGTTGCGCCCGCTTGGGTATTTTGCTATTTTAGGGCAGGCTTCTGACTGTAGCCTCCCACTGGCACGCGAGGACCCTCGAAAAGACTGTACCCATTTCCGACGACAACAGCCCCTTAAACCCCTCCCAACCCCTCAAGGACCAGTTATAGCCCACCGGCCCTTGGTGACTATTTCCACGCTGCATACTGGCTGGCATTTCTTGCCATTTTAGGGCAGGCTTCCTGACTGTAGCCTCCCACCGGGCACACGAGGGCCTCGAAGATCTGACTCCATTTTCGATGACCAGAGCCCCTAAACCCCTCCCCAACCCCTCATGGGACCAAAGGCTATAGCCCACCGGCCTCATGACACTTCCCACTGGGTCACTGGCTTTTACTATTTTAGGGCAGGCCTCGATCAGAGCCTCCCATCAGCACGCGAGACCCTCGAAAAGACTGTGACCATTTTCGACACCCATTCCCTCGAACGCCTCTCCCAACCCTCATGGGACCAGGGCTATAGACACCGGCCTCATGCGATTATTTCACGCGCCAAGCGCTACTGGCATGTCTTGCCATTTTAGGGCGGTGCTTCGATCAGAGCCTCCCACCTGGCACGCGAGACCTTCAAAAGATTGTACCCATTTCCGACGACCAGAGCCACCTAAACCCCTCCCAACCCCGCATGGGACCAAATGCTATAGCCCACCGCCCTTGACTATTTCGACGCTATGGCCACTGGCATTTTTGCAATTTTAGAGCAGCTTCCTGACCAGAGCCTCCCATCAAGCACACGAGGACCCTCGAAATGACTGTACCCATTTTCGACGACCAGAGCCCCCTAAACCCCCCCCCAACCCCCCATGGGACAGCATAGCCCACCGCCCCTATGACTATTTCACGCACACTGGCATTTCTTGCAATTTTAGTGTGCTCGACCGAGCTTCCCACTGGGCACGCGAGGACCCTCGAAATGACCTGTACTCCATTTTCAATGACCTGTGAGTCTCAACCCTCCCCAACCCCTGGGACCAAAGCACATAGCCCACCGCCTCTATGAACATTATGATAGTGCCGCGCTGCACATTTCATTATTTTAGTGGTGTGCTTCGAATGTAGCCTCCCACCTGGGACACGAGGACCTCAGAAGACTCGTACTCCATTTTCATGACCAGTAGCCCCTGAAACCCCTCCCAACCCCCCCGGACCACAGGCTATAGCCCACTGCCTTGAGGATTATTGCCTCACCGGGCTACTGGCATTTCTTGCTATTTTGTATGGTGCCTCCTGACGAGCCTCCCACTGGCACGCGAGGACCTCGGAAGGCTGCTGTACCCATTCCCATCGACGATCGGGAGCCCCAGAACTCCTCCCAACCCTCATGGGACCAAGAGCCATAGCCCACTGCACATTATTTCACGCTACTGCCCACTGGTATTTCTTGCCATTTTAGCATGTTCCTGATCCGTAGGCCTCCCATCACACACGAGCCTGAAAAAGATCACCCATTTTCACGACCAAAGTCCCCTAAACCCCTCCCAACCTCAAGGGACTAGCACATAGCCCACCTGCCTCGGTGTGGAGTATTTCCACGCTATTGCTACTGGCTGGGCATTTCTTTTGCCATTTGTAGCGTGCACTTTCGACTGTAGCTTCCCACTGGCACGCGAGACCTCAAAAGCTCTGTACTCTATTTCCTGACACCCAGTAGCCCCTCAACGCCCCCTCCCAATCCCCTGACTGACCAGTTATAGCCCACCGCCCTGCATGATTATTACATCGCGCGCCATGCTACTGACATTTCTTGTCATTTTTAGGGCAAGCTTCGATCAGAGCCTCCCACTGGCACGCGAGGACCTCGAAAGACTGTACCCATTTCCCATTACAAGAGCCCTTTAAACCCTTCCCCAACTCCCTCACGGACGAAAGCTATAGCCCACCGCCCTGGTGGATTATTTCCACGCGCTGCATACTAAGATAAGTTATAACAGTCATATTATATTTAGTTTAATTTCCCCCACATTTTGATTGATCTCGTGCTAATTTGTGTAAATTATGTTCCTGATTTGATCCAGAGCCAGCCACGGAGATTAAGATAGTGCCACGGATAATATGGGCTTTATTCCTGGGCTTTGAACTAACACCGCTGGCTCATTTGAAGGAGACTTGCCTCCTAGCATTAAGAGGAGAATAGTCATGATTTCAGAAAGCTAGCAAAGAGGAACCGTAGGAAAAAGGAAAGCTAGCAATAAAAATGAAAGCTGTGGGGTGGAAATAAAAAGGACATCCAAGCCAGTGAGTGGAGTGGGACGGAGGAAGCCAAGAACTCTCGGCTGCAACTTAGTTTTCCTTGAAAAAACAATCTTTGTTTCTGTTTCACACCATGTGTGGCCAAGGCCTTAATCCGATCCAAGGCAACTCAAAATCCTGTACCTTTTAAAGTGAGCCTGAACTTAATCCATAGAATTCCTTCAATCCAAGCAATTTTTATTCTTGCTCCCCTACTTGTCCATGAACTATCTATACTGATCGAGCTGACTTAATCCAATATTTATTTTCCATCGCTAGTCCTGAGTTCAAGGATCCAGAATCGTCATGAATGACCCGAATCTGAGAGCATGAGCTGGCCCATGTGTGTGTATATTGATCAGAATTACATAGCTTGCATGACAGGGTTCTAGGGAATAAAATACAAACTGATTAAATCGAGTAATCTGAATTAATTGATCTTGTTTTAGTCATTCTCACAATTCTTAATGCCATCACTTAATTCCTGATATGGAACCATGATGCCCAGCTAAATCAAGATAAGTTCTGGATTTAGCATTATGTCTTGAGTCCATTTCACATTAGGAGAATAATTACTTTCATGGATTCCATTAAGAGACTAAGTTCTTGACTGAGTAATTTATATTTTGGCCCATGATCAAAGTTACAATTGGATTGACGGAATTGACACCCTTGACTGGAAGCTTGTAAAGATTGATTTTTCCTTATTTAAGCTACATCTTGTTTTATTTAATTTTATTTTATTTTATTTTCGCCAACTCAAAACCATTAAATCAAACATTCGATTTCCTGCTTTCACCAAACCCATTGACCGGATAGAACCAGAATCCAAGAAGAATCGAAATTCGGCTTACTGCTTTCTCACATCCCGGTAGTCCGAATCTAGCTCCAGAAAGTCTTCAAGTCAGAACCGGTCCACTGGCTTTTCCCTCATCCCAAGAAGTCATTACCTGCACTTCATCGAGTCACAACCGCTCCACCGGATTTCACCAAACCGCTGACCGGATCGCACCTTAATCATCACAAGACGATTCGTCTTCCGGATCTCAAGAATCCGGGCTGTCCGAATCTTCCATCCGCCACAGCAAATATTCGTCTTCCGATTTTCCTCAACCGTTAGCCGATCGCGCCTGCACTTCTTCTTTCAACTCAGAAACGGATTTTGATTTCCCAACCGTTAGCCGAATCAAGTCGAACCGAGAAGAACGAAAACGGTTCTACTGCTTTCCAATAACCTGATTGCCGATTAGCTTCCGTAATCCAAGCCAAACAGAATTCCTCGATCCTTTATCCGGCTGTCCTAATAAATCCGTGTCACAAGCCTTAACTGTCTTCCGTTTCCACATCCGTCATCCTGATATCTCCTGTAAAATAAGCTGCCATTACTGCTTTTACAATAACCTTATCCGCTTTGGGGCGTAATCTTGAAAATTTGATTTTTCTTGAAAATTAATTGTTTTAAACTTTGAGAAATTAAATACATAGTTCCCCTTAGGGATCTCACCTGGTCTCACCCATTTCTACAATTTTATTTAGTGAATCAAGATTTGTTTCGAGAGCTTTCGACAAACTCCACACTGGCATGTTCACATTTTTAGGTGTGCTTCCTGACCAGAGCCTCCCACCGGGCACGCGAGGGACCTTCAAAAGATTGCACCCATTTTCACGACTTAGAGCCCCTCAAAACCCTCCCCAACCCCCATGACCAGCATAGCCCACTGCCCGCCGATTATTTCACGCTACAGCCACTGGGCATGTTCTGGCCATTTTAGGCAGCCTTCTAACCTGTAGCCTCCCACCGGGCACACGAGGACCCTCCTAAAATCAGACCCATTTCCGACGACTGTGAGCCGCCAAACACCTTTCCCCAACCCCCGCTGACCACAGGCTATAGCCCACCGACCTCGGTGACTATTTGACGCGCTGGAGCCGCTTTGGCATTTCTTGCCATTTTAGCATGTGTCAGGACTCAGAGCCTCCCACTGGGCACACGAGGACCCTCGAAAGGCTGTACTGATTTCTAACGCACCAGATCCTCTAAACCCCTCCCCAACCCTCATGACCAGTTATAGCCCACCGCCCTGGTGATTATTTCACGCACACTGCGTCATGGGCATTTCTTGTCATTTTAGGGCAGGTCTCGATCGTAGCCTCCCATGCGCTTATACGAGGACCCTCGAAAGACTGCACCCATTTCCGACGCCTCTTCCCCAACCCCTCATGGACTAAAGTTAGTAGCCCACTGCCCCTCATGATTATTTCACGCCTATGGCACTGGCATTTCTTGCCATTTTAGGCAGTGCCCTGATCAGAGCCTCCCATCGGGCACGCGAGGACCCTCGAAAAGACTGTACTCCATTTCCGACACCTGTGAGCCCCCGAACGCCCTCTCCCAACCCTCATGGACCAGTATAGCCCACCGCCCCATGATTATTTCACGCGCATGGCCCTGGCATTTCTTGCCATTTTAGGGCAGGCCTGACCAGTAGCCTCCCACTGGCACGCGAGGACCCTCGAAAAGACTGTACCCATTTCCACACCTGAGCCCCGAACGCCTTCTCCCAACCCTCATGACCAAAGGCTATAGCCCACTGCCTCATGACTATTTCACGCTGCGCCGCTGACATTTCTTGTCATTTTAGGCAGGTGACCAGAGCCTTCTCATCAAGTACACGAGTACCCTCGAAAGGCTGCACTGATTTCTAACCCACTGTGAGCCCCCAAACCCCTCCCAACCCCTGGACTAAGGCTATTATAGCCCACCGGCCCTTGGTGACTATTTCCACGCGCCATGTCATTGGGCATTTCTTGTCATTTTAGGGCAGGACTCTGATCGTAGCCTCCCATGCGCCATACGAGGACCCTCGAAAAGACTGCACCCATTTCCGACGTCCCTCCCCAACCCCCGCGGACCAAAGGCTATAGCCCACTGCCTCGCAACTATTTCCATGCGCTGCGCCATACTGGCATTTCTTGCCATTTTAGGCAGTGCCTCGACCAGAGCCTCCCACTGGGCACGCGAGGACCCTCGAAAAGACTGATCCATTTCGACACCTGTGAGCCCCGAACGCCCCTCCCAACCCCCGCTGACCAAAGGCATTATAGCCCACCGCCCGGGCGACTATTTCACGCTACTGTGTCACAGCATTTCTGCCATTTTAGTATGTGCCCGACCAGTAGCCTCCCACCTGGGCACGCGAGGACCTTCGAAAAGATTGCACCCATTTTCACGACTCAGAGCCCCAAAACCCTCCCCAACCCTCATGGGACCAAAGGCTATAGCCCACTGCCTCGGCATGACTATTTCACGCTACAGCCACTGGGCATGTCTGCCATTTTAGGCAGCCTTCTAACTCAGAGCCTCCCACCTGGGCACACGAGGACCCTCCTAAAATCAGTACCCATTTACGACGACTGAGCCAAACACCTTCCCAACCCTCATGGACCAAAGGCTATAGCCCACCGCCCTTGACTATTTGACGCTGGAGCCGCTTTGGCATTTCTTGCCATTTTAGTGTGTGCTTGTGACCAGAGCCTCCCATCAAGCACACGAGGACCCTCGAAAAGGCTGTACCGATTTCTAACGACTGTGAGCCCTCAAACCCCCCTCCCCAACCCCTCATGATCAGGCTATAGCCCACCGCCTTGGTGACTATTTCACGCACAAGGCCATTGGCATTTCTTGTCATTTTAGGGCAGGTCTCTGATCGTAGCCTCCCATGCGCCATACGAGGACCCTCGAAAAGACTGCACCCATTTCCGACGCCCTTCCCCAACCCCCGCGGACCAAAGGCTATAGCCCACTGCCTGGCGATTATTTCATTGCCAGCTGCGCCAAGGCTGGCATTTCTTGCCATTTTAGGGCAGGCCTGACCAGAGCCTCCCACTGGCATGCGAGGACCCTCAAAAGACTGTACCCATTTCACACCTGAGCCCCGAACGCCTCCCAACCCCTCAAGGACCAAAGGCCATAGCCCACCGTCTTGGCGATTATTTCACGCCAGCCATACCGCTGACATTTCTTGTCATTTTAGGGCAGGCTTGTGACCAGAGCCCACTGGCACACGAGTACCCCCTAAAAGGCTGCACCGATTTCTAACCCACTCAGAGCCCCCAAACCCCTCCCAACCCCCGCGGACCAAAGTCTATAGCCCACCGGCCTCGGTGACTATTTCACGTGCTGCGCCGCTGGGCATTTCTTGTCATTTTAGGGCAGGACTCGGATCGTAGCCTCCCATGCGCCATACGAGGACCCTCGAAAAGACTGCACCCATTTCCGACGCCCCTCCCCAACCCCTCATGGACTAAAGGCTATAGCCCACCGCCTGGTAACTATTTCCACGCGGCTGCGCCATTGGGCATATCTTGCCATTTTAGGCAGGCTCGACTGTGAGCCTCCCACTGGGCACGCGAGGACCCTCGAAAAGACTGTACCCATTTCCGACACCTGTGAGCCCCCGAACGCCCCTCCCAACCCCTCAAGGGACCAAAGGCTATAGCCCACCGCCTCATGATTATTTCACGCCAGGTCACTGGCATTTCTTGCCATTTTAGGGCAGGCCCTGACCAGAGCCTCCCATCAAGCACGCGAGACCCTCGAAAAGACGCACCCATTTCCAAACCCAGAGCCCCCGAACGCCCCTCCCAACCCCCATGACCAGCACATAGCCCACCGCCCGGCGATTATTTCACGCTTGCCATGCTACTGGGCATGTCTGGCCATTTTAGGGCAGCCTTTCTAACTGTAGCCTCCCATCTGGCACACGAGGACTGGCCGAAAGACTGTACCCATTTCCGACGCACTGCAGCCTCCAAACACCTTCCCCAACCCTCATGGACTAAAGGCTATAGCCCACCGCCTCGTGATTATTTGACGACGCTGAGCCGCTTGGCATTTCTTGCCATTTTAGGGCAGGCTTCAGGACCGTAGCCTCCCATCAAGCACACGAGGACCCTCGAAAAGACTGTACCCATTTCCTGACGCCCCTCCCCAACCCCTCAAGGACTGTATAGCTGGCCCTACATGACTGTTTCACGTCACTGACATTTTTGCCATTTTGTGGCAGTGCTTCCTGACCGTAGCCTCCCATCACACACGAGGACCCCTCGAAAAGACTGCACCCATTTTCACGCACTGACCCCCAAACAACCTCCTCCAACCCCCTCAAGGACCAAAGCAATATAGCCCACCGCCTCATGACTATTTCACGCTGCGTCAAGGCCACTGGGCATGTCTATTTTAGGGCAGCCTTCTAACCGTAGCCTCCCACTGGCACACGAGGACCGGGTCTTAAAAGACTGTACCCATTTCCACGACTGTGAGCCTCAACACTCTTTCCCCAACTCCTCATGACCAAAGGCTATAGCCGCCTTGTGACTATTCGACGCTACTGAGTCAGCTTGGCATTTTTGCCATTTTAGTGGCCAGGACCGTAGCCTCCCACTGGGCACACGAGGACCCCTCGGAAAAGGCTGTACCCATTTCTAACCCACTGTGAGCCCCCAAACCCCTCCCCAACCCCTCATGGGACTAAAGCTATAGCCCACCGCCCTTGACTATTTCACGCGCTGGGCCGCTGGGCATTTCTTGTCATTTTAGGGCAGGTCTATGATCGTAGCCTCCCATGCGCCATACGAGGACCCTCGAAAAGACTGCACCATTCTCAAGCCCCTCCCAACCCCTGACCAAAGTTATTATAGCCCACCGCCTCGGGCGACTATTTCACGCAAGGCCATTGGCATTTCTGCCATTTTAGTAGCAGGCTGTGATCAGAGCCTCCCACCGGGCACGCGAGGACCCTAGAAAAGACTGTACCCATTTCCGACACCTGTGAGCCCCGAACGCCTCCCTAACCCTCAAGGGACCAGTTATAGCCCACCGCCTCGGCGACAATTTCACGCTATGCTGGACATTTCTTCATTTTAGGGTGCTTCGATCAGAGCCTCCCACTGGGCACACGAGGACCCTCAAAAGACTGTACCCATTTCCCGACCACCAGAGCCCCTCAAACACCTTTCCCCAACCCTCAAGCTGACTGTGCTATAGCCCACCGGCCTCGGTGACTATTTGACGCACTGCGCCGCTTGGCATTTCTTGCCATTTTAGGGCAGGCTTCTGAACGTAGCCTCCCACTGGGCACACGAGGAACCTCGAAAAGACTGTACCCATTTCTGACCACCAGAGCCCCGGAAACCCCCTCCCCAACCCCCGCGGACCAAAGGCTATAGCCCACCGGACTTGGTGACTATTTCACGCGATGCGCCGCTGGGCATTTCTTGTCATTTTAGGGCAGACCTCTGACCGTAGCCTCCCACGGGGCACATGAGGACCCTCGAAAAGAATGTACCCATTTCCGACGCCCATCCCCAACCTCATGACCAAAGGCATGTGCTCGATCAGAAGCCTCCCAATGGCACGCGAGACCCTCAAAAGACTGCACTCCATTTCCGACACCCAGAGCCCTCTCAACGCCTTTTCCCAACCTCCCTGACCAAAGGCTATAGCCCACCGCCCCGGCATGATTATTTCACGCGGCGCCTGCTGACATTTCTTGCTATTTTAGGGCAGGCTTGACCAGCCTCCCATCGGGCACACGAGGACCCTCAGAAGACTGCACCCATTTCCGGCGACCAGAGCCCCAAACCCTTCCCAACCCTCGACCAAAGGCTATAGCCCACTGCCTCGGCATGATTATTTCACGCACAAGCTGGCCGGTATTTATTGCCATTTTAGGCAGGCCCTGATCAGAGCTCCCAATGGCACGCTGAGGACCCTCGAAAAGACTGTACGATTTCGACACCCAGAGTCCCGAACGCCCTCCCAACCCCTGGACCAAATGCTATAGCCCACCGCCCTCGTGACTATTTCACGCCACCTGGGCATTTCTTGTCATTTTAGGCAGGCCTCTGACCGTAGCTCTCCCACGGGCACATGAGGACCCTCAAAAGAATGTACCCATTTCCGACGCCCATCCCAACCCCTCATGACTAAAGGCTATAGCCCACTGCCTCTGATTATTTCACGTTAAGGCCACTGGCATATTTCTTGCCATTTTAGGGCAGGCTCCTGATCAGAGCCTCCCACTGGCACGCATGACCCTCGAAATGACTGTACCCATTCTCACACCCAGAGCCCCGAACGCCCTCCCTAACCCCTCATGGACCAAAGGCTATAGCCCACCGCCCGGGCGATTATTTCACGCTGCCACGCCACTGACATTTCTTCTCATTTGTATGTGCTTCGATCGTAGCCTCCCACCTGGGCACACGAGGAACCTCGAAAAAGACTGTACCCATATCTGACGCACTGGAGCCCCGAAACCCTCCCAACCCTCATGACCAAAGGCTATAACCCACCGCCTTGGGATTATTTCACGCACACACTGGCATTTCTTGTCATTTTAGGGTGCCTGATCAGAGCCTCCCACGGGCACATGAGGGCCCCTCAAAAGAATGTACCCATTTCCGACGCCCATCCCCAACCCCTCGGACCAGCACAGCCCACCGGCCTCGTGATTATTTCACGCTGCGCCCACTGGACATTTTTTTCTCATTTAGTGGTGCTTCCTGACCGTAGCCTCCCACTCGGGCACGCGAGGACCTCGAAAAGACTCAGACCCATTTCCAGCACCTGTGAGCCCCCGAACGCCCTCCCAACCCCTCATGGACTGGGCTATAGCCTATAGCCCACCGGCTCATGATTATTTCACGCTACTGGCCGCTTGACATTTCTTCCTCATTTTAGGGCAGGCTTGACCGTGAGCCTCCCACCTGGGCACCCGAGGACCCTCGAAAAGACTCACCATTTCCTGACGCACCGTGAGCCCCTAAACCCCTCCCACCCCCCCGCTGGACCAACGGCTATAGCCCACCGCCCTGTGACTATTTCACGCGCCGCTACTGGCATTTCTTGTCATTTTAGGGCAGGCCTCTGACCGTATCCTCCCACGGGGCACACGAGGACCCTCGAAAAGACTGTACCCATTTCCGACGCCCCTCCCCAACCTCCGCGGAACAAAGGCTATAACCCCCCGGCCTCGGCAACTATTTCACGCGCTGCGCCGCTGGGCATTTGTTGCCATTTTAGGGCAGGCCCTGATCAGAGCTCCCATCCCACTGGCACGCTGAGGACCTCGAAAAGACTGCACCCATTTCCGGCATCCAGTAGCCCCGAACGCCCCTCCCCAACCCCTCAAGGACCAAAGGCTATAGCCCACCGGCCTAAGAACTATTTCACGCCAGCCCGCTGGACATTTCTTGCCATTTTAGGGTAGGCTTGACCGTAGCCTCCCATCTGGCACACGACGACCGTCAGAAGACTGCACTCCATTTCCGGCGACCAGAGCCCCCAACGCCCCTCCCCAACCCCCTGCTGGGATCAAGGCTATAGCCCACCGCCCGGCGATTATTTCACGCGCTGCTGGCCATGGCATTTATTGCCATTTTAGGGCAGGCCCTGACCGTGAGCCTCCCATCGGGCACGCGAGAGCCTCAAAAGACTGTACCCATTTCCGACACCTGAGCCCCCGAACGCCCCTCCCCAACCTCATGACTAAAGGCTATAGCCCACTGCCTCGGTAACTATTTCACGCGGCTGGCTGACATTTTGTTATTTTAGGTAGGCTTCTGACCGTAGCCTCCCACTGGGCACACGACGACCGTCAGAAGACTGCACTCCATTTCCGGCGACTGAGCCCCCGAACGCCCCTCCCCAACCCTCATGGATCAAGGCTATAGCCCACCGCCTCGGCGCGATTATTTCACACGCTGCGCCTGGCATATTTATTGCCATTTTAGGGCAGGCCCTGATCAGAGCTCTCCCATCGGGCACGCGAGGAGCCTCGAAAAGACTGTACCCATTTCCGACACCTGTGAGCCCCCGAACGCCCTCCCCAACCCCCATGACCAGGCTATAGCCCACCGCCTCGGTGACTATTTCACGCGCTGCGCCTGCTTAGGGAATTTTTGCATTTTAGGGCAGCCTGACCGTAGCCTCCACTGGCACACGAGACCTCGAAAGACTGTACCCATTTCGACCACTGTGAGCCCTCGAAACCTCGCTTCTCAACCTCATGGACCAAAGGCTATAGCCCACCGGCCTCGGTTACTATTTCACGCGCTGCGCCGCTTGGCATTTCTTGTCATTTTAGGGCACGCCCCTGACCGTAGCCTCCCACGGGGCACACGAGGACCCTCGAAAAGACTGTACCCATTTCCGACGCGCCTCCCCAACCCCCGCGGACCAAAGGCTATAGCCCACCGGCCTCGGCAACTATTTCACGCGGCCACTGGCATTTCTTGCCATTTTAGGCAGGCCCTGACTGTAGCCTCCCACCGACGCTAGGACCTCGAAAAGACTGTACCATTTCCGACACCTGTGAGCCCCCGAACGCCCTCCCCAACCCCCGCGGACCAAAGGCAATAGCCCACCGGCCTCGGCGACTATTTCAATGGGCTGCGCCATGACATTTTTGGCATTTTAGGGCAGGCTTGACCGTCAGCCTCACTGGGCACACGAGACCCTCGTGAAGACTGCACTCCATTCTCGATGACCGTGAGCCCCAAACTCCCACCCCAACCTCAAGGGACTAAAGGCTATAGCCCACTGCCCTCATGACTATTTCACGCCACTGGCTGCTGGGCATTTATTGCCATTTTAGGGAAGGCCTCGACCAGAGCCTCCCACTGCACGCCAACACCGAAAAGACTGTACCCATTTCCACACCCAGAGCCCGAACGCCTCCCAACCCCCGCTGACCAAAGGCTATATCCCACCGGCCCTGGCTGACTATTTCACGCGCTGGGCTGACATTTCTAGGCATTTTAGGGCAGTGGCTTGACCGTAGCCTCCCATGGGCACACGAGGACTGCCGAAAAGACGGCACCCATTTTCGACGCACCAGAGCCCCTAAACCCCTCCCCAACCCCTCAAGGGACCAAAGGCTATAGCCTGACTGCCTTGGTGACTATTTCACGCATGGCATGCTACAGCAATTTTCACTATCTAGGTCAATCAAGCTTCCCACTGGGACACGAGGACTTAAAAGACTGTACCCATTTTCAACGCACTGTGAGCCCCATAAACCCCTTCCCAAACCCCTCATGACTAAAGGCTATAGCCCACCGCCTGCGATTATTTCACGGGCTGCGCTTGGACATTTCTTGGCATTTTAGGGCGCTTCGACCGTAGCCTCTCACTGGGCACACGAGGACCCTCAGAAGACTGTACCCATTTCCCATGACCAGAGCCCTCAAACCCCTCCTCCCAACCCCGCTGGGACCAAAGGCTATAGCCACCGCCCCATGGCGACTATTTCACGGCCTACTGGCATTTATTGCCATTTTAGGAAGGCCCTGACTGTAGCCTTCCTCCGGGCACGCGAGACCCTCGAAAAGACTGTACCCATTTCCGACACCCAGAGCCCCCGAACGCCCTCCCAACCCCTCATGGACCAAAGGCTATAGCCCACCGCCCCCATGACTATTTCACGGCTACGCCAGCTGGGCATGTCTTTGCTATTTTAGGGCAGGCTTTGACCTGTAGCTCCCACT
Source organism: Citropsis articulata (assembly GCA_030449925.1). Taxonomy (NCBI): domain Eukaryota; kingdom Viridiplantae; phylum Streptophyta; class Magnoliopsida; order Sapindales; family Rutaceae; genus Citropsis; species Citropsis articulata. The sequence goes on along the minus strand of JASUUH010000234.1, from coordinate 308,691 downwards.
GGGAACAAGAGGACCTCAGAAGACTGTACCCATTTCCGACACTCCAGAGCCCCAACGCCCCTCCCCAACCTCATGGACTAAAGGCTATAGCCCACCGCCTCGGCGACTATTTCACGGGCCGTGCTGGACATTTTTGGCATTTTAGTGGCAGGTTCTGATCAGAGCCTCACTCGGGCACACGAGGACCCTCAGAAGACTGTACATTTCTGGCGACCGTGAGCCCTCAAACCCCTCCCCATCCCCTCTGACCAAAGGCTATAGCCCACCGGCCTCGCGATTATTTCACGACGCTACAAGGCTGGGCATTTATTGCACATTTTGTGGAAGGCCCTGACCAGAGCTCCCACCGGGCACGCTGAGGACCCTCGAAAAGACTGTACCATTTCGACCCCAGAGCCCCCGAACGCCCCTCCCAACCCCCGGACCAAAGGCTATAGCCCACCGGCCTCGGGCGACTATTTCCACGCGCTGGCGCTCACCGGACATTTCTAGGCATTTTAGGCAGGCTCGACCGAGCCTCCCATGGCACACGAGACTCGCCGAAAAGAGACCCATTTTCACGCATCAGTAGCCCCGAACGCCCTCCCCAACCCCTCAAGGACCAAAGGTTATAGCCCACCGTCTCGCGACTTATTTCACGGGCCGTGCTGCTGACATTTCTTGGCATTTTAGGCAGGTTCTGATCAGAGCCTCTCATCGGGCACACGAGGACCTCAGAAGACTGTACCCATTTCCATGACCAGAGCCCCCAAACCCCTCCCCAACCCTCATGGACCAAAGGCTATAGCCCACCGCCTCGGCGATTATTTCACGCGCTATGCCATGGGCTAAGTATTTATTGCCATTTTAGGAAGGCTCCTGACTGTAGCCTCCCACTGGCACGCGAGGACCTCGAAAAGACCCACTCATTTCCACTCCCAGAGCCCCGAACGCCCCTCCCAACCCCTCATGGACCAAAGGCTATAGCCCACCGCCTCATGATTATTTCACGCGGCCATACCGCTGGACATTTCTAGGCATTTTAGGCAGGCTTGACCAGCCTCCCATGGGCACACGAGGACCGTCAAAAGACGGTACCCATTTTCACGCACCGTGAGCCCCCTAAACCCTCCCCAACCCCTCGGGACCAAAGGCTATAGCCCACTGCCCTCGTGACTATTTCCCACGCGCTGCGCCACTGGGCACTCACTATCTTAGGCAGGCTTCCTGACCAAGCCTCCCACTGGGACACGAGGACCCTCGAAAAGACTCAGACTCCATTTTCAACCCACTGTGAGCCCCATAAACCCCTCCCAACCCCTCATGACCAAAGGCTATAGCCCACCGCCCTTGGCTGACTATTTCACGGGCTGCGCACTGACATTTCTTGGCATTTTAGGCAGGCTGACCGTAGCCTCCACTGGGCACACGAGACCCCTCAGTGAAGACTCCAGCACCCATTTCCATGACCAGAGCTCCCAAACCCCTCCCAACCCCTCATGGACCAAAGGCTATAGCTCACTGCCTCGGCGATTATTTCACGCTGCGCCATACTGGCATTTATTGCCATTTTAGTGAAGGCCCCGATCAGAGCCTTCCTCTGGGCACGCGAGGACCTCAAAAGACTGACCCATTTCCACACCCGTGAGCCCCCGAACGCCCCTCCCAACCCTCATGGACCAAAGGCTATAGCCCACCGTCCCCCATGATTATTTCACGCACGCGCGCCATGGGCATGTCTTGCCATTTTAGGGGCAGTGCTTCACCGTAGCCTCCCACTTGGAACAAGAGGACCTCAGAAGACTGTGACTCCATTTCCCGACACCCAGAGCCCCCGAACGCCCTCCCAACCCTCAAGGGACTAAAGGCTATATAGCCCACCTGCCTTCATGACTATTTCACGGGCTGCCGCTGGACATTTCTTGGCATTTAGGGCAGGTTCTGACCAGTAGCCTCTCACTGGGCACACGAGACCCTCAGAAGACTGCACTTATTTCCGGCGACCAGAGCCCCTGAACCCCTCCCCAACCTCATGGGACCAAAGGCTATAGCCCACCGCCTCGGCGATTATTTCACGCGCTCGCTGGCATTTATTGCCATTTTGTGGAAGGCCCTGATCAGAGCCTCCCACTGGCACGCGAGGACCCTCGAAAAAGACTGTACCATTTCCCGACTCCTGTGAGCCCCGAACGCCCCTCCCAACCCCTCATGGACCAAAGGCTATAGCCCACCGCCCCCATGATTATTTCACGCGCTGCGCTGCTGACATTTCTTACATTTTAGGATGTGCTCCTGACCAGTAGCCTCCCATTGTGGCATGAGGACCCGAAAAGACTCAGACCCATTTTCACGCACTGTGAGCCCCTCTAAACCCCTCCCCAACCCCCTGGACCAAAGGCTATAGCCCACGGGCCTCAAGCGATTATTTCACGCGGCCGCCACTGGCATTTATTGCCATTTTCGGGCAGGCTTTTGACCGTAGCCTCCCACTGGGCACACGAGGACCCTCGAAAAGACTGTACCCATTTTTGACGACCAGAGCCCCCCCAAACCCCCCCCCCAACCCCTGTGGGACTAGCACATAGCCCACCGCCTAAGTGATTATTTCACGCACAAGGCCACTGGAATTTTTGCCATTTTAGTGTGCCTCCGACCATAGCCTCCCACCGGGCACACGAGGACCCCTAAAAGACTGCACTCCATTTTCACGCACTCAGAGCCCCCAAACACCTCCCCAACAACCCCTCATGGGACTGGCTATAGCCCACCGCCCGGTGACTATTTCACGCTACTACTGGAATTTTTGCATTTTAGGGCAGTGCCTCCGACCATAGCCTCCCATCAAGCACACGAGGACCTCAGAATATCAGACCCATTTTCGACGACCAGAGCCCCAAACCCTCCCCAACCCCTCATGACCAAAGGCTATAGCCCACTGCCTCGGGCGATTATTTCACGCACAAGGCTCATTGGCATTTATTGCCATTTTAGGGCAGACCCTGACCGTAGCCTCCCACTGGGCACGCGAGGACCCTAGAAAAGACTGTACCCATTTCCACACCTGTGAGCCCCGAACGCCCCTCCCAACCCTCAAGGACCAAAGGCTATAGCCCACTGCCCCGCTGATTATTTCACGCTACCGCTGACATTTCTTACATTTTAGGCGGTGCTTCCGACTGTAGCCTCCCACTGCAAACGAGGACCCTCGAAAGACTGTACCCCATTTCCGATGACTGAGCCCTCAAACCACCGGCTCATGACTATTTCCCGCGGCCATGCTGGGCATTTCTTGCTATTTTAGGCAGGCTCGACTGTAGCCTCCACTGGGCACACGAGGACCCTCGAAAAGACTGTACCCATTTCCGACGCCCAGAGCCCCCGAACACCCCTCCCAACCTCATGACCAAAGTGCTATAGCCCATCGCCTCAAGCGATTATTTCCATGCGCTGCGCCATTGGGCATGTCTTGCCATTTTAGGGCAGGCTCCTGACCCAGCCTCCCATCTGGCACACGAGGACCCTCGAAAAGACTGTACTCCATTTCCGACGCCCATCCCCAACCCTCTGGACCAAAGGCTATAGACCACCGCCTCGGCTGATTATTTCACGCTGCATCACTGGTATTTCCTGCCATTTTAGTATGTGCCTGACTGTAGCTCTTCCACTGCACGCGAGGACCTCGAAAAGACTGTACCCATTTCCGACACCCAAAGCCCCGAACGCCCTCCCCAATCCTCATGGACCAAACGCTTATAGCCCACCGCCTTGACTATTTTACGCTACTGGCAGCTTGACATTTCTTGCTATTTTAGGGCAGTGCCTCCTGACTGTAGTCTCCCATCACACACGAGGACCTCGAAAAGACTCACCCATTTCACGCCTGTGGCCCCCAACACCCTCCCCAACCCCCGCTGGACTAAAGGCTATATAGCCCACCGCCTGGCGATTATTTCACGCTAGCGCCATCAAGTATGTCTTGCCATTTTGTATGTGCTTCACCATAGCCTCCCACCTGGGCACGCGAGGACCCTCGAAATGACTGTACCTATTTCTCAAGACTGTGAGCCCCTAAACCCTCCCCAACCCTCATGGACTAAAGGTTATAGCTCACCAGCCTCTGGTGACTATTTCACGATCAAGGCCACTGGCATTTCTTGGCATTTTAGGGCAGTGCTTGACCGTAGTCTCCCACTGGGCACACGAGACCCTCGAAAAGACTGCACTCCATTTCCGATGACCAGTAGCCTCAAACCCTCCCCAACCCCCGCGGACCAAAGGCTATAGGCCACCGGCTTCAGTGACTATTTCCCGTGCTGCGCCGCTGGGCATTTCTTTCTATTTTAGGGAAGGCCTCTGACCGTAGTCTCCCACTGGGCACACGAGGACCCTCGAAAAGACTGTACCCATTTCCGACACCTGAGCCCCGAACACTCCTCCCAACCTCATGGACCAGCTATAGCCCACCGGCCTTGGGCGATTATTTCACGCTACTGGCAGCTGGACATTTCTTGCTATTTTAGTGGCAGTGCCTCTGACCGTAGTCTCCCATCGGGCACACGAGGACCTCGAAGACTGTACCCATTTCCCGACGCCCAGGCCCCGAACACCCCTCCCAACCTCATGGACCAAAGGCTATAGCCACCGGCCAAGTGACTATTTCCTGTGTTGCGCCACTGGCATTTCTTTTCTATTTTAGGAAGGCCTCGATCAGAGTCTCCCACTCTGGGCACATGAGGACCCTCAAAAGACTGTACCCATTTCCGACGCCCATTGCCCCTGAACACCCCTCACCAACCCCCGAGGACCACAGGCTATAGATCACCAAATTTCGTGACTATTTCACGACCGCGCCAAGCATTTCTTACATTTTGGCAGGCTTCTGACCGTAGCCTCCCACTGGGCACACGAGACCTCGAAAGACTGTACCCATTTCCGACACCTGTGAGCCCCTCGAACGCCCCTCCCAACCCCTCATGGACCAAAGGCTATAGCCCACCGCCTTGGATTATTTCACGCACTGCTGGGAATTTTTACCATTTTGTGGCATGTGCCTCGATCAGAGCCTCCCATCGGGCACACGAGACCTCAAAGACTGTACCCATTTCCGACGCCTCCCCAACCCTCATGACCAGTTATTATAGACCACCGCCCTTGGCGATTATTTCACGCTACGCAATCTGGTATTTCCTGCCATTTTAGGCAGGCTCGACTGTAGCCTCCACTGGGCACGCGAGGACCCTCGGGAAAAGACTGCACTCCATTTCCGACACCCAAAGCCCCGAACGCCTCCTCCCAATCCTCGGACTAAAGGCTATAGCCCACCGCCTCATGATTATTTCACGCTAGGCCAGCTGACATTTCTTGTTATTTTAGGGCGTGCCTCGACTGTAGTCTCCCACCGGGCACACGAGGACCTCAAAAGACTGCACCCATGACGCCCAGAGCCCCGAACACCCCTCCCAACCCCGCTGACCAAAGCACATAGCCCACCGCCTCGGGCTGAATATTTCACGCACAAGGCCATTGGCATGTTTTGCCATTTTGTATGTGCTCATCAGAGCCTCCCACTCACGCGAGGACCCTCGAAAAGACTGTACCCATTTCTGAAGACCAGAGCCACCTAAACCCTCCCTAACCCTCATGACCAAAAGCTATAGCTCACACTGTGACTATGACTATTTCACGACTGCGCCACTGGCATTTCTTACATTTGTGGCAGGCTCTGATCGTAGCCTCCCACTGGGTACACGACGACCCTCGAAAAGACTGTACCCATTTCCGGCACCCAGAACCCCAGAACACCCCTCCCCAACCCCCGCGGACCAAAGGCTATAGCCGACCGGCCTCTGGGACTATTTCACGCGCTGGCTCACTGACATTTCTTGGCATTTTAGGCAGTGCCTGACTGTGAGCCTCCCATCAAGCACACGAGGACCCCTCGAAATACTGCACCCATTTTCAAGACCAGAGCCCCTAAACCCCTCCCAACCCCTCATGGACCAAAGTTATAGCCCACCGCCATGATTATTTCACGCTACTGGTAGCTGACATTTCTTTCCATTTTAGGGCAGGCTCACTGTAGAGCCTCCCGATGCACACGAGGACCCTCGAAAAGACTGCATCATTTCCGACGCCTCCCCAACCCCTCATGGACCAGTTATAGACCACCGCCTCGGCGATTATTTCACGCTGCAATCACTGGTATTTCTGCCATTTTGTGGCAGGCTCGACCATAGCCTTCCACTGGGCACGCGAGGACCTCGAAAAGACTGTACCATTTCTACACCCTGTGAGCCCCAACACCCCTCCCAATTCCTCATGGACTAGGCTATAGCCCACCGCCTCGGGCGATTATTTCACGCTACCGGGCAGCTGGACATTTCTTGTTATTTTAGGCATGGCCTTCTGACCGTAGTCTCCCATCACACGAGGACCCTCGAAAAGACTGTGCCCATTTCCGACACCTGTGCCCCCGAACACCCTCCCAACCCCGCATGACCAAAGGCTACAGGCCACCGGCTCAAGTGACTATTTCACGTTGCGCCACTGGCATTTCTTTTCATTTTGTGGAAGGCTTGACCAGTAGTCTCCCATCGGGCACACGAGGACCCTCGAAAAGACTGTAGACCCATTTCCACGCCTGAGCCCCCGAACACCCTCTCCAACCCCTCATGACCAAAGGCTATAGCCCACCGCCTCCATGATTATTTCACGCGGCTGCTTGGCATGTTCTTGCTATTCTAGTGGCAGGCTTCTGACCGTAGCCTCCCACCTGCACACGAGGACCCTCAAAAAGACTGTACTCCATTTCCAACACCTGAGCTCCCGAACGCCCCTCCCCAACCCCCTCGGACCAAAGGCTATAGCCCACCGCCCCTGGTGACTATTTCCACGCGCGTCACTTGGAATTTTACCATTTTAGGGCAGGCTCACTGTAGCCTCCCATCGGCACACGAGACCTCGAAAAGACTGCACTCCATTTCCTGGCCCCCCAACCCCTCAAGGACCAGCATATAGACCACCGCCCGTGACTATTTCACGCGCTTGCACCGCTGGTATTTCTGCCATTTTAAGGCAGTGCCTGACTGTAGCCTTCCACTGGCACGCGAGGACCTCGAAAAGACCAGACCCATTTTCGACACCCAAAGCCCCGAACGCCTCCTCCCAATCCTCATGGACCAAAGGCTATAGTAGCCCACCTGCCCATGACTATTTCACGCTACTGGCAGCTTGACATTTCTTGCTATTTTAGTGTGCCTCCTGACCAGTAGTCTCCCACTGGGCACACGAGACCCTCGAAAAGACTGTACCCATTTCCGACGCCTGTGGCCCCGAACACCCCTCCCAACCCCTCAAGGACCAGGCTATAGCCCACCGCCCCATGATTATTTCCACGCCAACATACTGCGCATGTCTTGCCATTTTAGGGCAGGCTTCTGACCGTAGCCTCCCACTGGGCACGCGAGGACCCTCGAAAATACTGTACCCATTTCTGAAGACCAGAGCCCCCTAAACCCCTCCCCAACCCCCGCGGACCAAAGGCTATAGCTCACCAAATTTCTATGACTATTTCACGACTGCGCCACTGGCATTTCTTACATTTTATTGCAGGCTCGACTCAGAGCCTCCCATCACACGAGGACCCTCAAAAGACTGCACTCATTTCCTGACACCTGAGCCCCCAACGCTGCTCCCAACCCTCATGACCAAAGTTATAGCCCACCGTCCCTGGGACTATTTCACGCATGCGCGCTGGACATTTCTTGGCATTTTAGTGTGCTTGACCGTAGCCTCCCATCAAGCACACGAGACCCTCAAAATACTGCACTCCATTTTCAAGACCAGAGCCCCTAAACCCCTCCCCAACCCTCATGGGACCAAAGGATATAGCCCACCGCCCTGTGACTATTTCACGCTGCGCCATTGGCATTTATCGCCATTTTAGGGCAGGCCCCTGACTGTAGCCTCCCACTGGCACACGAGGACCTCGAAAAGACTGCACTCCATTTCCGACGCCCCTCCCCAACCTCATGACCAAAGGCTATAGACCACCGCCTCATGACTATTTCACGCTACTGCAATCACTGGTATTTCTGCCATTTTAGGGCAGCCTGACCGTAGCCTTCCATCACGCGAGGACCTCAAAAGATCAGACCCATTTCACACCTGTGAGCCCCCTGAACGCCCTCCCAATCCTCATGGGACCAGTGCTATAGCCCACTGCCTCATGATTATTTCACGCTACTGGGCTAGACATTTCTTGCCATTTTAGGGCAGGCTTCTGACCGTAGCCTCCCACTGGGCACACGAGGACCCTCGAAAAGACTGTACCCATTTCCGACACCCAGAGCCCCCGAACGCCCCTCCCCAACCCCCGCGGACCAAAGGCTATAGCCCACCGTCCTCGGTGACTATTTCACGCGCTGCGCCGCTGGGAATTTTTTACCATTTTAGGGCAGGCCTCTGACCGTAGCCTCCCACTGGGCACACGAGGACCCTCGAAAAGACTGTACCCATTTCCGACGCCCCTCCCCAACCCCCGCGGACCAAAGGCTATAGACCACCGGCCTCGGCGACTATTTCACGCGCTGCACCGCTGGGTATTTCTGCCATTTTAGGGCAGGCCTGACCGTAGCCTTCCACTGGGCACGCGAGGACCCTCGAAAAGACTGTACCCATTTCCGACACCCAGAGCCCCCGAACGCTCCTCCCCAATCCCCGCGGACCAAAGGCTATAGCCCACCGGCCTCGGCGACTATTTCACGCGCTGGGCAGCTAGACATTTCTTGCCATTTTAGGGCAGGCTTCTGACCGTAGCCTCCCACTGGGCACACGAGGACACTCGAAAAGACTGTACCCATTTCCGACACCCAGAGCCCCCGAACGCCCCTCCCCAACCCCCGCGGAGCAAAGGCTATAGCCCACCGTCCTCGGTGACTATTTCACGCGCCAAGGCTACTGGCATGTCTTACATTTTAGGGCAGTGCCTCACCGTAGCCTCCCACCGGGCACGCTGGCGACCCTCGAAAAGACTGCACCCATTTCTCAAGACCAGAGCCCCTAAACCCCTCCCCAACCCCTCATGGACCAAAGGCTATAGCTCACCAGCCCTTTGACTATTTCACGCACTGCTACCGCGCTGGCATTTCTTGGCATTTTATTGCAGTGCTTCTGACCGTAGCCTCCCACTGGGCACACGAGGACCTCGAAAAGACTGTACCCATTTCCGACACCAGGAGCCCCCGAACGCTCCCAACCCCTCAAGGACCAAAGTGCTTATAGCCCACCGCCTCTGGACTATTTCACGGGCCATGCTACCGTGGACATTTCTTGGCATTTTAGTGTGCTCGACCGTAGCCTCCCACTGGGCACACGAGGAACCTCGAAAATACTGTACCCATTTTCTAAGACCAGAGCCCCTAAACCCCTCCCAACCCCTCATGGGACTAAAGGATATAGCCCACCGCCTCTGGTGATTATTTCACGCACAAGGCCACTGGCATTTATCGCCATTTTAGGGCAGTGCCCTGACCAGAGCTCTCCCATCGGGCACACGAGACCTCGAAAAGACTGTACCCATTTCCGACGCCTCCCCAACCCCCGCATGGGACCAAAGGCTATAGACCACCGCCTCGGCGACTATTTCACGCTACCGCATCACTGGTATTTCTGCCATTTTAGGCAGGTGCCTGACCGTAGCCTTCCATCGGCACGCTGAGGACCCTCGAAAATACTGCACCCATTTTCAAGACCAGAGCCCCTAAACCCTCCCAACCCCGCTGACCAAAGGATATAGCCCACCGCTCGGTGACTATTTCACACTGGCCACTGGCATTTATCGCCATTTTAAAGTGTGCCCTGACTGTAGCCTCCCATCACACGAGGACCTCGAAAAGACTGCACTCATTTCCGACGCCTCCCCAACCCCCTCAAGGACCAAAGGCTATACACCACCGCCTCGCGATTATTTCACGCTACTGCATCACTGGTATTTCGCCATTTTAGGGCAGCTCCCGACCAGAGCCTTCCACTGGCACGCGAGGACCCTCGAAAAGACTGTACTCCATTTCCGACACCCCAGCCCCCGAACGCCCTCCCTAATCCCCTCATGACCAAAGGCTATAGCCCACCGCCTCGGCGACTATTTCACGCTACAGGCGATTGACATTTCACATTTTGGGGCAGCCTCAGCCTCCCACTGGGCACACGAGGACACTCGAAAAGACTGTACCCATCTCCGGCACCCAGAGCCCCCGAACGCCCCTCCCCAACCCCCGCGGACCAAAGGCTATAACCCACCGGCCTCGGCGACTATTTCACGCACAAGCGCTGCTGGGAATTTTTACCATTTTAGTGGCAGCCTGACTGTAGCCTCCCATCAAGCACACGAGGACCCTCGAAAAGATCAGTACCCATTTCCGACGCCCCTAACTCCCAACTCCTCATGGACCAGGTTATAGACCACCGGCCTCGGATTATTTCACGCTGCATCACTGGCATTTCGCCATTTTAGGGCAGGCTGACTGTAGCATTCCACCTGCACGCTGAGGACCCTCGAAAAGACTGTACCCATTTCAGACACCAAGAGCACCCGAACGCTCGTCCACAATCACCGCTGACCAAAGGCTATAGCCCACCGGCCCATGACTATTTCACGCTACTGGGCAGCTGACATTTCTTGCAATTTTAGTGTTTCTCGACTGTAGCCTCCCACTGGCACACGAGGACCCTCAAAAGACTCACTCCATTTCACACCCAGAGCCCCGAACGCCCTCCCCAACCCCTCATGGACCAAAGGCTATAGCCCACCCACCTTCGGCGATTATTTCACGCACAAGCGCTACTGGAGATTTCTTGGCATTTTAGGGCAGGCCTGACCGTAGCATTCCACTGGGCACGCGAGGACCCTCGAAAAGACTGTACCCATTTCCGACACCCAGAGCCCCCGAACGCTCCTCCCCAATCCCCGCGGACCAAAGGCTATAGCCCACCGGCCTCGGCGACTATTTCACGCGCTAGGCAGCTGGACATTTCTTGCCATTTTAGGCGTGCTCGATCAGTAGCCTCCCATCATGACGAGGACCTCGAAAAGACCCATTTCCCAGCCCCTACGCCTCCCCAACCCTCAAGGACCAAAGGCTATAGAGCACCGCCTCATGACTATTTCACGCTGCACTTGGTATTTCTCGCCATTTTAGTGTGCCTGATCAGAGCCTTCCATCAAGCACGCGAGGACCTCGAAAAGACTGTACTCCATTTCCGACACCCAAAGCCCCCGAACGCCCTCCCAATCCTCATGACCAGCATTATAGCCCACCGGCCTTTGCATGATTATTTCACGCTACTGGATGACATTTTTGCCATTTTAGGGCAAAGTGCTCGACCAGAGCCTCCCACTGGGTAAACGAGGACCTCAGAAGACTCAGACTCCATTTCCGATGACCAGAGCCCTCAAACCCCTCCCAACCCCTCATGACCAAAGGCTATAGGCCACCTTTCATGACTATTTCCGCAAGGCCACTACTGGCATTTCTTGCTATTTTAGGCAGCTCACCGTAGAGTCTCCCATCAGACGAGGACCCTCAAAAGACTGCACTCCATTTCCACGCCAGAGCCCCGAACACCCCTCCCCAACCCCTCAAGGACCAACGTTATAGCCCACCGCCCCATGATTATTTCACGCTACAAGGCCATTGGACTTTCTATTTTAGGGCAGTGCATCAGTAGCCTCCCATCGGGCACACGAGGACCCTCGAAAATATCAGATCCATTTCGACGACCAGAGCCCCAAACCCTCCCAACCCTCAAGGACCAAAGGTTATAGCCCACCGCCCTGGTGACTATTTCACGCGCTGCCACTGGAATTTTTACCATTTTAGGGCAGCCTGGACTGTAGCCTCCCACCGGGCACACGAGGACCCTCAAAAGACTGCACTCCATTTTCGACGCACTGTGAGCCCCTAAACCCCTCCCCAACCCCTCATGACTAAAGGCATATAGCCCACCGTCCCCATGACTATTTCACGCTACTGCGCCATTGACATTTCTTGTATTTTAGTATGTGCTTGATCAGCCTCCTACTAGGCACACGAAGACCTCTCAAAATACAGACCCATTTTGTACCCACCAGAGCCCCTAAACCCCTCCCAACCCCCGCGGACCACAGGCTATAGCCTTCCGAGCTCTGTGACTATTTCACGCCACCGTCACTTGGAATTTTGCCATTTTAGGCAGTGCCTGACCAGAGCCTCCCACCGGGAACACGAGGACCTCAAAAGACTGTACCCATTTCCGACACCGTGAGCCTCAAACCCGCCCCAACCCCGCTGACCAAAGGCTATAGCCCACCGCCTGCCAAGTGATTATTTCATGGCTGCTGGGACCACTGAATTTCTTGTCATTTTAGAGCAGGCCTCCTGATCAGAGCTCTCCACGGGCACACGAGGACCCTCAAAAGACTGTACCCATTTCCCGACGCCTGTGAGCTCCTTTAACGCCCTCCCCAACCTCATGACTAAAGGTTAGCTACAGCCTGGCGACTATTTCACGCGCTGCGCCCGCTTGACATGTCTTGTTATTTTAGGTGGCAGGCTCGACCGTAGCCTCCCACTGGCACACGAGGACCTCGAAAAGATCAGCACTCCATTTTCGACGACCAGAGCCCCTAAACCCTCCCCAACCCTCAAGGGACTAAAGGCTATAGACCACCTGCCTGGCGACTATTTCACGCTGCTAGACAGTTTAGGCATTTCTTGCTAATTTAGGGCAGGCTCTCGACTGAGCCTCTCCACGGGCACGCGAGGACCTAAAAGATCAGAACTATTTCTGACACCTGTAGCTCTAACGCCTTCGCCAACCCCTCATGGACTAAAGGTTATAGCCCACCGCCTCGCGATTATTTCACGCGGCCAAGGCTGGCTGGACATTTCTTGCCTTTTTAGGGCTGTCCTCTGACCTAATCCTCCCACTGGGCACACGAGGACTTTCGAAAAGACTGTACCCATTTCCATGAGCAGAGCCCCCAAACCCCTTCCCAACCTCTCATGACCAAAGGCTATAGCCCACTGCCCACCGGGCGATTATTTCACGCGCCATACCGGGCATTTATTGCCATTTTAGGGGCCCTGACTCAGAGCCTCCCCACCTGGGCACGCGAGGACCCTCTAAAAGACTGTACTCCATTTCCGACACCTGTGAGCTCCCCAACGCCCCTCCCAAACTCCCATGACCAGCATTATAGCCCACCGTCCCTCATGATTATTTCACGCTACTGGGTCTGGATATTTTTGGCATTTTAGTGCAGGCTTCTGACCGGAGCCTCCCACTGGTCACACGAGGACCCTCGTTAAAAACTGTACCCATTTCCGATGCCCAGAGCCTCCGAAACCCCCTCCCCAACCCAAGGACTAAAGGCTTATAGGCCACCGGCTTCAGTGATTATTTCCTGCCAGCCGCTGGCATTTCTTGTTATTTAGGGCAGGCCTCCCGCCGTAGTCTCCCACTCGGGCACACGAGACCCTCGAAAAGACTGTACCCATTTCCTGACGCCTGTGAGCCCCAACGCCCCTCCCAACCCCCCAAGGACTAGTTATAGCCCACCGCCTCAGCGATTATTTCCATGCGCTGCGCTCTGGGCATGTCTTTGCCATTTTAGGGCAGGCTTCTGACCTCAGAGCCTTCCCACTGGGCACACGAGGACTCTCAGAAGACTGTACCCATTCCACACCTGAGCCCCCGAACGCCTCCCCAACCCCCCCTGACTAAAGGCTATAGTAGCCCACCTGCCTCGGCGATTATTTCACGCTGGCGCTACTGACATTTCTTGCTATTTTAGGACAGCTTCTGACTGTAGCCTCCCATCACACGAGGACCTCGAAAAACTTGTACCCATTTCCGACGCTGCAAGAGCCCCCGAACGCCCTCCCCAACCCCTCATGGACTAAAGCGCTATAGCCCACCGGCTCAAGCGACTATTTCACGCACATGGCGCTAGACATTTCTTGGCATTGGGCAGGCTTGACCAGAGCCTCCCACCGGGCACACGAGGACCTCCAAAAGACTCACTCATTTCCTGATCACCAGAGCCCCCGAAACCCCCTCCCGATCCCCCGTGGACTAAAGGCTATAGGCCACCGGCCTGACTATTTCCGCACAAGGCTGCGCTGGCATTTCTGTTATTTTAGGCAGGCCTCGCCAGAGTCTCCCATCGGCACACGAGGACCTCGAAAAGACTGGACCCATTTCCGACGCCCAGAGCTCCCGAACGCCCCTCTCCCAACCCCTCATGACCAAAGGCTATAGCCCACCGGCCTCGGCGATTATTTCACGCTATCAGTTGGTATTTCGCCATTTTAGGGCAGGCCTGACCAGAGCCTTCCACTGGGCACGCTGAGGACCTCAAAAGACTGTACCCATTTCCGACACCCAGAGCCCCTCAACGCCCTCCCAATCTCATGGACCAAAGGCTATAGCCCACTGCTTGGCGATTATTTCACGCTACTGGCAGCTGGACATTTTTGCCATTTTAGGGGCAGGCTCGACTAGAGCCTCCCATCAAGCACACGAGACCCTCGAAAAGACTGCACCCATTTCCACACCCAGAGCCCCTAACGCCTCCCAACCCCTCATGGACCAGGCTATAGCCCACCGCCCTGGTGACTATTTCACGCTGCCCGCTGGGAATTTTTACCATTTTAAGGCAGCCTGACCGTAGCCTCCCATCCTGGGCACACGAGGACCCTCAAAAGACTGCATCCCATCTCCGACGCCCCAACCCCTCAAGGACCAAAGGCTATAGACCACCGGCCTCGGCGATTATTTCACGCTATTGCACTGGTATTTCTGCCATTTTAGGGCAGGCCTGATCAGTAGCCTTCCACTGGGCACGCGAGACCTCGAAAAGATCTGACCCATTTCCGACACCTGTAGCCCTCTTAACGTTCTCTCCCTAATCCTCATGACCAAAGGCTATAGCCCATCGCCCCTCAAGCGACTATTTCACGCGCTGGGAAGCTGGACATTTCTTGCCATTTTAGTGCAGGCTTCTGACCGTAGCCTCCCACTGGGCACACGAGGACCCTCGAAAAGACTGTACCCATTTCCGACACCCAGAGCCCCCGAACGCTCCTCCCCAATCCCCGCGGACCAAAGGCTATAGCCCACCGGCCTCGGCGACTATTTCACGCGCTGGGCAGCTGGACATTTCTTGCCATTTTAGGGCAGGCTTCTGACCGTAGCCTCCCACTGGGCACACGAGGACCCTCGAAAAGACTGTACCCATTTCCGACACCCAGAGCCCCCGAACGCCCCTCCCCAACCCCCGCGGACCAAAGGCTATAGCCCACCGTCCTCGGTGACTATTTCACGCGCTGCGCCGCTGGGAATTTTTTACCATTTTAAGGCAGGCCTCTGACCGTAGCCTCCCACTGGGCACACGAGGACCCTCGAAAAGACTGCATCTATTTCGACACCTGAGAGCCCCGAACGCTTCCTCCCTAATCCCTCATGACTAAAGGCTATAGCCCACCGCCTCATGATTATTTCACGCTGGAAGCTGGACATTTTTGCCATTTTAGTGCAGGCTTGACCGTAGCCTCCCACTGGGCACACGAGGACCCTCGAAAAGACTCAGACCCATTTCCCGACACCTGTGAGCCCCCGAACGCCCTCCCAATCCTCTGGACCAGTAGCCCACCGGCCTCATGATTATTCTCACGCTACTGGGCAGCTGGACATTTCTGCCATTTTAGTGTGCTTCTGACTGAGCCTCCCACCTGGCACACGAGGACCCTCAAAAAAGACTGTACCCATTTCCGACACCCAGCCCCGAACGCCTCCCCAACCCTCATGACCAAAGTTATAGCCCACCGCCCCTCGTGACTATTTCACGCGCTGCCTGGGAATTTTTTACCATTTTAAGGCAGGCCTGACCGTAGCCTCCCATCAAGTACACGAGGACCCTCAAAGACTGACCCATTTCCGACGCCTCCCCAACCCCGGGACCAAAGGCTATAGACCACCGCCTCGGCGATTATTCCACGCTGCAATCACTGGGTATTTCTGCCATTTTAGGGCAGGCCTGACCGAGCCTTCCACTGGCACGCGAGACCTCGAAAAGACTGTACTCCATTTCCGACACCCAGAGCCCCCGAACGCCCTCCTAATCCTCATGGACCAAAGTTATAGCCCACCGGCCTCATGACTATTTCACGCTACTGGAAGCTGACATTTCTGCCATTTTAGTGCAGGCTTCAATCAGCCTCCCATCGGGCACACGAGGACCCTCAAAAGACTGTACCCATTTCCGACACCTGTGAGCCCCCGAACGCCTCCCCAACCCCTCATGGGACCAAAGGCTATAGCCCACCGTCTCTCGGCGATTATTTCACGCGCCATACTGGAGATTTCATTTTAGGGCAGGCTGACCGTAGCCTCCCACCTGGCAAACAAGGACCTTCAAAGGACTGCACTATTTCCTCATGACCAGAGCCACCAAACGCCTCCCCAACCCCTCATGGACCAAAGGCTATAGGCCACCGCTTCAGTGACTATTTCCTGCACTGCTCACTGGCATTTCTTGTTATTTTAGGCAGGCCTCCTGATCGTAGTCTCCCATCTGCACATGAGGACCGAAAAGACTGTACCAATTTCACGCCTCAGAGCCCTTAACGCCCTCCCTAACCCTCATGGACCAAAGGCTATAGCCCACTGCCCTCATGACTATTTCACGCACAAGGCTGGCCACTGGCATGTCTTGCCATTTTAGGGCAGTGCTTCGATCGTAGCCTCCCACGGGCACGTGAGGACCCTAGAAAGACTGCAGACCCATTTCCGACACCCGTAGCTCCCGAACGGCCTCCCCAACCCCTCATGGACCAAAGGCTATAGCCCACCGCCCTTGGCGATTATTTCACGCATGCGCCGCTGGATATTTCTTGCCATTTTAGGGCAGTGCTTCGATCAGTAACCTCCCACGGGCACACGAGACCCTCAGAAGACTGTACCCATTTCCGGCGACTGAGCCCTCAAAACCCTCTCCAACCTCATGGACCAAAGGCTATAGCCCACCCGCCTGGTGACTATTTCACGCGCCCCGCCGCTGGCATTTTTGTCATTTTAGTATGTGCCTCGATCAGAGCCTCCCATGGTACACGAGGACCCTCAAAAGACTGTACCCATTTCCACGCCTCCCCAACCCCTCATGGGACCAAAGGTTATAGCCCGCCGCCTGAACTATTTCACGCTACAGCCGCTGGACATTTTTTTCCATTTAGTGGCAGGCTTGACCGTAGCCTCCCATCACACGAGGACCCTCGAAAAGACTGTACCCATTTTCGACGACTGTAACCCCTAAACCCTCCCCAACCCCCTCATGACCAAAGGCTATAGCCCACCAGCCTGTGATTATTTCACGCGCCATGCCACTGGCATTTTTTGCCATTTTAGGGAAGGCCTCGATTGTAACCTCCCACTCACACGAGGACCGAAAAGACTGCACCCATTTCCGACGACTCAGAGCCCCCTAAACCCCTCCCCAACCCCCGCTGACTGTGTTATAGCCCACCTGCCTCGGTGACTATTTCACGTTGCGCCACTGGCATTTCTTGCCATTTTTAGGCAGCCTGATCAGAGCCTCCCACTGGGCACACGAGACCCTGAAAACACTGTACCCATTTCCGACGCACTGAGCCCTCAAACACCTTTCTCCAACCTCATGACTAAAGGCTATAGCCCACCGCCTCGGTGACTATTTCTGACGCGCTGGCTTGGCATTTCTGCCATTTTAGTGGCAGGCTTGTGACCAGAGCTCCCATCGGGCACACGAGGACCCTCAAAAGGCTTGTACCCATTTCTAACCCACTGAGCCCCCAAACCCTCCCCAACCCCGCTGACCAAAGGCTATAGCCCGCCGACCGTGACTATTTCACGCTGGGTCACTGGCATTTCTTGTCATTTTAGGGTGTCTCGACCGTAGCCTCCCACGCGCTATACGAGGACCCCGGAAAGACTCAGACTCCATTTCCGACGCCTCCCCAACCCCCCTGGACCAAAGGCTATAGCCCACCTGCCTCGGCGACTATTTCACGCGCTGCGCCGCTGGGCATTTCTTGCCATTTTAGGGCAGGCCTGATTGTAGTTTCCCATGGCACGCTGAGGACCCTCAAAAAGACTGTACCCATTTCGACACCCAGTGAGCCCTCAACGCCCTCCCCAACCCCGCATGGACCAAAGGCTATAGCCCACCTGCCTGGGCGATTATTTCCACGGCACCTGGCATTTCTTGTCATTTTAGGGCAGGCCTCAGACTGTAGCCTCCCACGGGGCACATGAGGACCCTCGAAAAGAATGTACCCATTTCCGACGCCCATCCCCAACCCCCGCGGACCAAAGGCAGGCCCTGACCGTAGCCTCCCACTGGGCACGCGAGGACCATCGAAAAGACTGTACGCATTTCCGACACCCAGAGCCCCTGAACGCCCCTCCCCAACCCCCTCGGACCAAAGGCTATAGCCCACCGGCCTCGGCGACTATTTCACGCGCTGCGCCGCTGGACATTTCTTCTCATTTTAGGGCAGGCTTGATCAGAGATTCCCACCGGGCACGCCGAGGACCCTCTAAAAGACTGCACCCATTTCCAACACCTGTGAGCCCCTCGAACGCCTCTCCCAACCCTCATGGGACTATGGGCTATAGCCCACCGGGCTCCCATGATTATTTCACGCTACCGGGCCGCTTAGACATTTCTTCTCATTTTAGGCAGTGCTCGACCAGAGCCTTCCATCAAGGGCACACGAGGACCCTCAAAAGACCCACTCCATTTCACCACTGTGAGCCCCTAAACCCTCCCAAACCCTCATGGACCAAAGGCTAGCCCACCGCCCTGGATTATTTCACGCACAGCGCCACTGGCATTTCTTGTCATTTTAGGGCAGTGATCTGAGCGTAGCCTCCCACGGGCACATATGACCTCGAAAAGACTGACCCATTTCCGACGCCTCCCCAACCTCCGCTGACCAAAGGCTATATAGCCCACCGCCTCGGGTAACTATTTCACGCACAGGCCATGGCTGGGTATTTCTTGCCATTTTAGGGCAGAACCTGACCGTAGCCTCCCACTGGGCACGCGAGGACCCTCGAAAAGACTGTACCCATTTCCGATGCCCCTCCCCAACCCCCGCGGACCAAAGGCTATAGCCCACCGGCCTCGGCGAATATTTCACGGCCAGCGGCTGGCATGTCTTGCCATTTTAGGCAAGTGTCAATCAGTAGCCTCCCACCGGCACGCTAGGACCCTCGAAAAGACTGCACTCCATTTCCACCCCTGTGAGCCCCGAACGCCCTCCCAACCCCGCTGACTAGTATAGCCCACCGCCTCACGATTATTTCATGCGCCAAGGCCATTGGCATGTCTTACATTTTAGTGTGTGCTTCTGATCAGAGCCTCCCATCTGGGCACACGAGGACCCTCAAAAGACTCACCCATTTCCACGCCTGTGAGCCCCGAACACCCTCCCAACCCCTCATGGACCAAAGGCTATAGCTCACCAGCCTGTGACTATTTCACGCATCAAGCGCCATTGGCATTTTTGGCATTTAGCAGGCTTTCTGATCAGAGCCTCCCATCCGGGCACACGAGGACCCTCAAAAGACTGCATTTCCACACCTGAGCCCCCGAACGCCCCTCCCAACCCCCGCAAGGACCAAAGGCTATAGCCCACCGCCCCTGGTGACTATTTCACGTGCGCTGGGAATTTTAACATTTAGGCAGGCCTGATCAGCCTCCCATCGGGCACACGAGGACCTCGAAAAGACTGCACCCATTTCGGCCCCTCCCCAACCCCCTCTGACCAAAGGCTATAGACCACCGGCCTCAAGCGATTATTTCACGCGCTGCACTGCTGGTATTTCCGCCATTTTTGTAAGTGTGCCTGACTCAGTAGCCTTCCATCAGCACGCGAGACCCTCAAAAGACCGTACATCTATTTCCGACACCCAAAGCCCCATCCCCTAATCCCTCAAGGACTGTGTGTTATAGCCCACCGCCCGCGATTATTTCACGCTACTGGCAAACTGACATTTCTTGCTATTTTAGGGCAGGCCTCTGTCCGTAGTCTCCCACTGGGCACACGAGGACCCTCGAAAAGACTGTGACCCATTTCTCGACGCCCAGTGAGCCCCGAACACCCCCTCCCAACCTCATGGACCAAAGGCTATAGCCCACCGGCTCTGCAATATTTCACGCTACTGGCTACATGTCTTGCTATTTTAGGGTGCTCGACTGTAGTCTCCCACCTGGGCACGCGAGACCTCAAAAGACTGTACTCCATTTCTGAACACCTGAGCCACCTAAACTCCTCCCTAACCCCCTGCTGGACTAAAGCTTCCATAGCTCACCAGCCTCTGTGATTATTTCACGCATCAAGCGTCACTGGCATTTCTTGCATTTTGTAGCAGGCTTCTCGACCAGAGCCTCCCATCGGGCACACGAGACCCTCAAAAGACTGTACCCATTTCCGACACCCAGAGCTCCCGAACGCCTCTCCCAACCCTCAAGGGACCAAAGGCTTATAGCCCACCGCCCTCGGACTATTTCACGCTGCTCACTGACATTTCTTACATTTTGTGGCAGGCTTGACCGTAGCCTCCCACCTGGGCACATCGAGGACCCTCGAAAACACTGTACCCATTTCTGAAGACCTTAGCCCCCTAAACCTCTCCCCAACCCCCGCATGACCAAAGCTATAGCCCACCGCCTCGCGATTATTTCACGCTACTGGCCTGGACATTTTTTCCATTTTAGTGCAGGCTCTGACCAGAGCCTCCCATCGGCACACGAGACCTCGAAAAGACTGTACCCATTTTCCGACGCCCTCCCTCCCCAACCCCCGCTGACCTTAAAGCACAGGACCACCGGCCCCATGACTATTTCACGCGCTGCAATCACTGGGTATTTCGCTATTTTAGGGCAGGCCCGACCATAGCCTTCCCCACTGGCACGCGAGACCTCGAAAAGACTGCACTATTTCACACCTGAGCCCCGAACACCTCCCCACCTCATGGGACCAGCACTAGCCCACCACGCCCTCAGCGACTATTTCACGCTACTGGCATGGACATTTCTTGTTATTTAGGCAGGCCTCGACTGTAGTCTCCCATCCAAGCACACGAGGACCCTCGAAAAGACTGTACCCATTTCCGACGCCCAGGGCCCTGAACACCCCTCCCCAACCCCCGCGGACCAAAGGCTATAGGCCACCGGCTTCAGTGACTATTTCCCGTGCTGCGCCGCTGGGCATTTCTTTCTATTTTAGGGAAGGCCTCTGACCGTAGTCTCCCACTGGGCACACGAGGACCCTCGAAAAGACTGTACCCATTTCCGACGCCCAGAGCCCCTGAACACCCCTCTCCAACCCCGCATGACCAGGCTATAGGCCCACCGCCTCAAGGACTATTTCACGCGCCGCATTGGCATGTCTTGCCATTCTAGGCAGTGCTTCGACAGAGTTCCCACTGGGCATACGAGGACTTTCGAAAAGACTGTACCCATTTCCAACACCTGTGAGCCCTTCTAACGCCTCCTTCCCAACCCCCTCATGGACCAAAGGCTATAGCCCACCGCCCCCTCGGTGACTATTTCACGCGCTACCATGAATTTTTACCATTTTAGGCAGGCTCGACCGTAGCCTCCCATCAAGGGCACACGAGGACCCTCGAAAAGACCGTACTCCATTTCCCAAGGCCTCCCAACCCTCATGACCAAGGCACATAGACCACTGGCTCGTGAGACTATTTCACGCTGCAATCACTGGTATTTCTCGCCATTTTAGGCAGGCCTGACCGTAGCCTTCCACTGGGCACGCGAGACCTCGGAAAAGACTGATCGACACACCCAAAGCCCCTGTAACGCCTCCCCCAATCCCTCATGACCAAAAGGCTATAGCCCACCGCCTGCATGACTTATTTCCCACGCTACTGCGCTTGATATTTCTTGCTATTTTAGTGCAGTGGCCTCTGACTGTAGTCTCCCACTCAAGCACGAGGGACCCCTCGAAAAGACTGCACTCATTTTCCGACGCCTGGCCCCGAACACCCCTCCCAACCCCTCATGGACCAAAGGCCACCGCCACCGTGACTATTTCTGTTGCGCTGGCATTTCTTTCTATTTTAGGAAGGCCTCTGACCGTAGTCTCCCATCTGGCACACGAGACCCTCGAAAAGATCAGACTTATTTCCGACGCCTGAGAGCCCCTCGAACACCCTTCCAACCCCCGGACCAAAGGCTATAGCCCACCGCCTCATGATTATTTCACGCGCCATTGGCATCTTACATTCTAGGCATGTGCTTCGACCGTAGCCTCCCACCGGGCACACGAGACCTCAAAAGACTCAGACCCATTTCCAACACCCAGAGCCCCCAACGCCTTTCCCAACCCTCATGGACCAGGCTATAGCCCACCGCCCTCGGTGGATTATTTCACGCGCTGCGCCACTGAATTTTTACCATTTAGGCAGGCTCTGACTGTAGCCTCCCATCGGGCACACGAGACCCTCGAAAAGACTGTACCCATTTCCGGGCGCCTCCCAAACCCCATGGACTAAAGGGGCATAGGGACCACCGGCCTCAGTGACTATTTCACGCTGCACCGCTGGTATTTCTGCCATTTTAGGGCAGGCCTCTGACCGTAGCCTCCCATCGGGCACACGAGACCCTAAAAGACTGTACCCATTTCCGCGCGCCTCCCAACCTCATGGACTAAAGGCTATAGCCCACCTGCCTCATGACTTATTTCACGCTACTGCGCCTTGACATTTCTTGTTATTTTAGTGTGCCTCCTGACCGTAGTCTCCCACTGGCACACGAGACCCTCGAAAAGACTGTACTCCATTTCCGACGCCTGTGGCCTCAACACCTTCTCCCAACCCTCATGGGACTAAAGCATAGCCCACTGCCTCATGATTATTTCACGGCCATTGGCATGTCTTGTTCACATTTTAGTATGTGCTTCTGACCGTAGCTCTCCCACTCACGCTGAGGACCCTCGAAAAGAATGTACCCATTTCAAGACCAGAGCCCCAAACCCTCCCCAACCCCTCATGGACTAAAGTTATAGCTCACCAAATTTCTGTGACTATTTCACGACCGCTACTTGGCATTTCTTGGCATTTTATTGCAGGTGCTTCTGACTGTAGCCTCCCATCAAGGCACACGAGGACCCTCGAAAAGACTGTACCCATTTCCGACACCTGTGAGCCCCCGAACGCTGCTTCCCAACCCTCATGGACCAGTTATAGCCCACCGTCCCCTGGGACTATTTCACGGCCATGCTACTGACATTTCTTTACATTTTAGGTGTGCTTCGACTGTAGCCTCCCATCAAGCACACGAGGACCTCAAATACTGTACCCATTTTCAAGACCAGAGCCCCCCTAAACCCTCCCCAACCCCTCATGACCAAAGGATATAGCCCACCGCCTCGGTGACTATTTCCACGCCAAGGCCACTGGCATTTATCGCCATTTTAGGGCAGGCCCGATCAGAGCCTCCCACTGGCACGCGAGGCCTCGAAAAGACTGTACCTATTTCCTGACACCTGTGAGCCCCCGAACGACTCTCCCAACCCCTGTGACCAAAGGCTATAGCCCATCGCCCTCTGACTAATTCACGCACAAGGCCATTGACTTTTCTGCATTTGTATGTGCTCGACTGTAGCCTCCCACTGGCACACGAGACCCTCGAAAATACTGCACTCCATTTTCTACCACTGAGCCCCTAAACCCCTCCCCAACCCTCAAGGACCAGCATATAGCCCACCGCCCTATGGATTATTTCCACGCACAAGGCCATTGAATTTTTACCATTTTAGTGTGCCTCGACCGTAGCCTCCCACTGGCACACGAGGACCCTCGAAAAGACTGCACTCCATTTCCGACGCCCTCCCCAACCCTCATGGACCAAAGGCTATAGACCACTGCCTCGGCGATTATTTCACGCGCCTGCACCATTGGTATTGCCATTTTTAGTGTGCCTGATCGTAGTTTTCCACTGGCACGCGAGGACCTCGAAAAGACTGTACCATTTCCACACCTGAGCCCCCGAACGCCCTCCCCAATCCCCTCATGACTAAAGGCTATAGCCCACCGCGATTATTTCACGCCACTGGGCAGCTAGACATTTCTTGCCATTTTAGTATGTGCTTCGATCAGCCTCCCACCTGGGCACACGAGACACTCGAAAAGACTGTACCCATTTCCTCACACCTGTGAGCCCCCGAACGCCTCCCCAACCTCATGAGCAAGGCATAGCCCACCGTCCCCAGGACTATTTCACGGCCGGTCATTGGAATTTTTACCATTTTAGGCAGGCCTCGATCAGTAGCCTCCCATCGGGCACACGAGACCCTCGAAAAGACTGCACTCATTTCCCGACGCCTCCCCAACTCCCGCTGACCAGGCATTATAGACCACCGCCCGGCGACTATTTCACGCGCTGTAATCATTGGTATTTCGCCATTTAGGCAGTGCCTGACCGTGAGTATTCCACTGGGCACGCGAGGACCTCGAAAAGACTGCACCCATTTCACACCTGTGAGCCCCCGAACGCCGTCCCCAATCCTCATGATCAGTACATAGCCCACCGCCTCATGACTATTTCACGCTACTGGCAGCTGGACATTTCTTGCAACCTTAGGGCGTGTTTCGACTCAGGCCTCCCACTGGGCACACGAGACCCCTAAAAGACTGCACCCATTTCCGACACCTGAGCTCTGAACGCCCTCCACAACCCCCTCTGACCAAAGGCTATAGCCCACCTTCCTCGGTGACTATTTCACGCTACTATGTCACTGAGATTTCTTGGCATTTTGTATGTGCCTGACCGTAGCATTCCATCTGCACGCGAGACCCTCGAAAAGACTGTGACCCATTTCCTGACACCCAGTAGCCCCCGACCGCCTCCTCCCAATCCCCAAGGACCAGGTTATAGCCCACTGCCTCGCGATTATTTCACGCTGGCCAGCTGGACATTTCTTGCTATTTTAGGGCATGTGCCTTGACTGTAGCCTCCACTGGGCACACGAGACCCTCGAAAAGACTGTACCCATTTCCGACACCCTGTGAGCCCCGGAAGCTCCTCCCAACCCCTCATGACCAGCACATAGCCCACCGCCCCTATGTGACTATTTCACGCGCACCATGGAATTTTTATTATTTTAGGGCAGGTGCCTGACCGTGAGCCTCCCACCTGGGCACACGAGGACCCTCAAAGACTCAGACCCATTTCCCACGCCCCTCCCAACCCCTGCACTCAGTGCATAGAGCACCGCCTCAAGACACTCTCATCACACAGATCACTGGTATTTCCTCGCCATTTTTGGCAGGCCTGACTGTAGCCTTCCACTGGCACGCGAGACCCTCGAAAAGACTCAGACTCCATTTCCGACACCCAAAGCCCCAACGCCTCCTCCCCAATCCTCAAAGGACTATTATAGCCCACCGCCTCATGATTATTTCACGCTACTGGCCGGATATTTCTTGCTATTTTAGTATGTGCTTCCTGACTGTAGCCTCCCACTGGTAAATGAGGACCTCAGAAGACTGACCCATTTCCGATGACTGAGCCCCTGAAACCCCTCCCCAACCCCTCATGGACCAAAGGCTATAGGCCACCGCTGACTATTTCCCGCCAAGGCCACTGGCATTTCTTGTTATTTTGTATGTGCCTGACCGTAGTCTCCCCACTGGTAGACGAGGACCTCGAAAAGACTGTACTCCATTTCCGACGGCCAGAGCCCCGAACACCCTCCCAACCCCCGCTGGGACTAACGGCTATAGCGCACCGCCTCATGACTATTTCACGCTACCGGCTCACTGGAATTTTTACTATTTTGTAGCAGTGCTCTGATCAGAGCCTCCCATCGGGCACACGAGGACCCTCGAAAATATCGATCCATTTTCACCACTGTGAGCCCCTAAACCCCTCCCCAACCCCGCGACCAAAGGCTATAGCCCACCGCCTTTGGTGACTATTTCACGCTACTACTGAATTTTTACCATTTGTGGCAGCTCGACCAGTAGCCTCCCATCAAGCACACGAGACCCTCAAAAGACTCACCCATTTTCACGCACTGTGAGCCCCTAAACCCTCCCTAACCCCGCTGGACTAAAGGCTATAGCCCACCGTCCCCCATGACTTATTTCACGCCATGCGCCCATTGGACATTTCTTGGTATTTTAGTGCATCAATCAGAGCCTCCTACTAGGCACACGAAGACCCTCAAAACATCAGACTCCATTTTGTACCACTGTGAGCCCCCTAAACCCCTCCCCAACCTCATGGACCAAAGTATAGCCCACCGAGCTCTTGACTATTTCACTACCGCTCACTGGAATTTTGCCATTTTAGGGCATGCCTCTGCCCGTAGCCTCCCACTGGGAACACGAGGACCCTCGAAAAGACTGCACCCATTTCTGACGACTGTGAGCCTCCTAAACCCGCCTCCCCAACCCCCGCATGACCAGCTATAGCCCACCGGCTCATGATTATTTCGCGGCCGCTGGGAATTTCTTGTCATTTTAGAGTGTGCCTCTGATCAGAGCCTCCCACGGGCACACGAGGACCCCGAAAGACTCAGACCCATTCCTGACGCCCAGAGCCCCGAACGCCCTCCCAACCCCGCTGACTAAAGCTATAGCCCACAGTGCCCTCATGATTATTTCACGCGCTGGCCGCTGGACATGTCTTGTTATTTTAGGGCAGTGCTTGATCCGAGGCCTCCCACTGGCACACACGAGGACCCTCGAAAAGACTGTACCCATTTTCACGACCAGAGCCCCCTAAACCCCTCCCAACCCCTCATGACCAAAGGCTATAGACCACCGGCTCATGGCGATTATTTCACGCTGCTAGACAGCCTAGGCATTTCTTGCCACTTAGGGGGCATGTGCCCCTGATCAGAGCGCCTCCCACCGGGCACGCGAGGACCCTCGAAAAGATCTGTAACCATTTCGACACCCAGAGCCCCTAACGCCCTCGCCAACCCTCAAGGATAAAGTTATAGCCCACCGCCTTGCTGGCTGACTATTTCACGCGCTGGCTGGACATTTCTTGCCATTTTAGGGCAGGCTTCAATTTAGCCTCCCATCGGGCACACGAGACCTCAGAAGACTGTACCCATTTCTCATGAGGAGCAGAGCTCTCAAACCCCTTCCCAACCCCCTCATGACCAAAGGCTATAGCCCACCGGCCTCGATTATTTCACGCACGCTGGGCTGGGCTCACACATTTATTGCCATTTTAGGGGGCCCCTGACTGTAGCCTCCCACCGGGCACGCGAGGACCTCGAAAAGACTGCACTCCATTTCCGACACCTGTGAGCTCCCGAACGCCCTCCCAAACTCTCATGACCAGTTATAGCCCACCGGCCCCCATGACTATTTCCCACGCTACTGGCCATGGACATTTCTTGGCATTTTAGGCAGGCTTCCTGACCGAGCTCCCTCACTGGGCACACGAGGACCCTCAAAGACACTGTACATCCATTCACATGACCAGAGCCCCCGAAACCCTCCCAACCCGCTGGACGGCACATAGGCCAACGGTTCATGACTATTTCCTGCATACTGTGTCATTGGCATTTCTTGTTATTTTAGGCAGGCCTCGTCGTAGTCTCCACCGGGCACACGAGACCCTCAAGACTGTACTCCATTTCCGACGCCTGAGCCCCCCGAACGCCCTCCCCAACCCTCATGGACCAGCATATAGCCCACCTGCCTCACGACTATTTCATGTGCTGGCGCCTGGGCATTGTCTTGTTATTTTAGGGCAGGCTTGACTCAGTAGCCTCCCACTGGCACACGAGGACTCTCAGAAGACCTGCACTCCATTTCCTCGACACCTGCAGCCCCCGAACGCCTCTCCCCAACCCCTCATGGACTAGCAGGCTATAGCCCACCGCCTCGGGCGACTATTTCCACGCTTGGACATTTCTTGCATATTTTAGGGACAGGCTGACCGTAGCCTCCCACTGGGTACACGAGACCCTCGAAGACTGTACCCATTTCCCGACACCTGAGCCCCTAACGCCCTCCCCAACCCCCCAAGGACCAAAGGCTATAGCCCACCTTCCTGGCGATTATTTTACGCGCTGGGCGCCGCTTGAGATTTCTTTGCATTTAGGCCTGACCGTAGTATTCCAATCGGCACGCGAGGACCCTCGAAAAGACTCAGACTCCATTTCCGACACCTGAGCCCCCCTGACCGCTTCCTCCCAATCCTCAAGGACCAGTACTAGCCCACCGCCCCATGACTATTTCCACGCGCTTAGGCAGCTGGACATTTCTTGCCATTTTAGGGCGTGCTTCTGACTCAGCCTCCCACTGGGCACGAGGACCCTAAAAGACTCACCTGTACCCATTTCGACACCTGTAGCCCCTGGAAGCTCCTCCCCAACCCTCAAGGACTAGTCATTAGTAGCCCACCGTCCTCGGTGATTATTTCACGCGCTAAGGCCATTGGGAATTTTTTATTATTTTAGTAAGGCCTCTGACCAGAGCCTCCCACTGCACACGAGACCTCAAGACCATCTGTACCCATTTCCTATTCCCCAACCCCTGGCATCAAAGTTATAGGAGCACCGCCCTCGCTGACACCTTTCACGCTACTGCACCATTGGGTATTTCTCGCCATTTTATGTGCCTGACCAGAGCCTTCCCACCTGGGCACGCGAGACCTCGAAAAGACTCAGTACTCCATTTCCTCGACACCCAAAGCCCCCACGCTCCTCCCCAATCCTCATGGAACAAAGGCTATAGCCCACCGCCTCAGCGATTATTTACGCTACTGCACCTGGATATTTCGTTATTTTGTGGCAAAGCTCAATCGAGCCTCCCACTGGTAAACGAGGACCCTCAGAAGACTGCACTCCATTTCCGATGACCAGAGCCCCAAACCCCTCCCAACCTCCTCATGGGGCTATAGGCCACCGCCTGCATGACTATTTCCGCGGCCGCGCATTGGCATTTCTTGTTATTTTAGGTGTGCCTTCCTGACCGTAGTCTCCCACTGGTAGACGAGACCCCTCGAAAGACCTGTGACCATTTCCGACGACGCCAGAGCCCCGAACACCCTCCCCAACCCCCGCTGGACCAACGGCTATAGCCCACCGCCTCGATTATTCTATTGCTACGCCACTGGGAATTTTATCATTTTAGTGCAGTTCGACCAGTAGCCTCCCACCGGCACACGAGACCCTCGAACATCAGATCCATTTCCACCGTGAGCCCCCTAAACCCCTCCCAACCCCCGCATGGGACCAGCTATAGCCCACTGCCCTTTGACTATTTCATGCGCCATTGGAATTTTTACCATTTTAGTGGCAGCTCCTGACCAGAGCCTCCCACTGGGCACACGAGGACCTCAAAAAGACTGTACCATTTTCGACGCACCGTGAGCCCCCTAAACCCTCCCCAACCCCCGCTGGACTCAGCACATAGCCCACCGCCCTCGGCGACTATTTCACTGCTACGCGCCCATTGACATTTCTTAGTATTTTAGGGCAGGCTTTCACCGTAGCCTCCACTAGGGCACACGAAGACCTCGAAAATACCGTACTCCATTTTGTACGCACCAGAGCCCCTAAACCCCTCCCAACCCCGCTGACCAGCACATAGCCCAATCGAGCCTTGGTGACTCATTTCACGCTACGCTGTCTCGCTGGGAATTTTGCCATTTTAGGGCAGGCCTCTCGACCGTAGCCTCCCACTGGGAACACGAGGACCCTCGAAAAGACTGCACTCCATTTCTCACGACCAGAGCCTCCGAAACTCCGCCTCCCCCAACCCCTCAAGGACCAAAGGCACATAGCCCACCGGCCTCAAGTGATTATTTCCGCTGCGCTGGCTGGGAATTTCTTGTCATTTTAGAGCAGGCTCTGACCGTAGCTCTCCCACGGGCACTCGAGGACCCTCGAAAAGACTGTACTCATTTCCCGACGCCCGTGAGCCCCGAACGCCCTCCCCCAACCCCGCTGACTAAAGGCTATAGCTCCATGTGCCCGGCTGACTATTTCACGCCATGCGCCGCTGGACATGTCTTGTTATTTTAGTATGTGCTTCTGATCAGAGGCCTCCCACCTGGGTACACGAGACCTCGAAAAGACTGTACCCATTTCGACGCACTGTGAGCTCCCCTAAACCCTCCCCAACCCCTCAAGGGACCAGCTATAGACCACCGGCCTGGCGACTATTTCACGCTACTAGAGCCTAGGGCATTTCACAATTTAGGCAGGCCTCGATCAGAGCCTCCCATCAAGTAACGCGAGGACCTCGAAAAGATCAGAACCATTTTGACACCCAGAGCCCCCGAACGCCCTCGCCAACCCTCATGACTAAAGGCTATAGCCCACCGCCTCGGCGACTATTTCACGCGCTGCTACCATTGACATTTCTTTACATTTTAGTATGTGCTTCGGATCAGTAGCCTCCCACTGGGCACACGAGGACTCCTCGTGAAGACTGCACTCATTTCGGCGATGAGCAGAGCCTTAAACTTCTTCCCAACCTCCTCATGACCAAATATAGCCCACTGCCTCGGGCGATTATTTCACGCTGCTGCGCACATGGCATTTATTGTTATTTTAGGGGGCCCTGACCAGTAGCCTCCCATCGGGTACGCTGAAAACCCTAAAAGACTGTACGATTTCCGACACCCAGAGCTCCCTTAACGCCCTCCCAAACTCCGCTGGACTAGGTTATAGCCCACCGCCCTCGGCGATTATTTCACGCACTGGGTCACTGGACATTTCTTGGCATTTTAGGCGTGCTTGACCGTAGCCTCCCACTGACACACGAGACCTCAGAAGACTGTACCCATTTCCGATGACCAGCCCCAAACCCTCCCCAACTCCGCTGGACCAAAGGCTATAGGCCACCGCTTCAGTGACTATTTCCCGCTACCGTGTCATTGGGCATTTCTTGTTATTTTAGGGCACCGGCCGTAGTCTCCCACTGGCACACGAGGACCCTCGAAAAGACTGTACCCATTTCCCGACGCCTGAGAGCCCCCCGAACGCCCCTCCCCAACCCCTCATGACTAGGCTATAGCCCACCGGCCTCAGCGATTTTTCTATGGTTATTTACTACTGCGCCACATGTCTTGCTATTTTAGGCAGGCTTCCTGATCCGTAGCCTCCCAATCAAGTACACGAGACTCTCAGAAGACTGCACTCCATTTCGACACCTGTGAGCCCCCGAACGCCTCCGTAACCCCCATGGACTAAAGGCTATAGCCCACCTACTGGCGATTATTTCACGCGCTGCCACTGGACATTTCTTGCCATTTTAGACAGGCTCTGACCGTAGCTCCCACTGGGCACACGAGGACCCCTCGAAAATCCCAGACCCATTTCCTGACGCCACAGAGCCCCGAACGCCCCTCCCAACCCCTCTGACTAAAGGCCATAGCCCACCGGCCTCAGCGACTATTTCACGCACATACTCGCTTAGACATTTCTTTATTTTTAGGCAGTGCTTCTGACCAGTTAGCCTCCCACTGGGCACACGAGGACCCTCCAAAAGACTCACCCATTTCCGATCACCAGAGCCCCCTAAACCCCCTCCCGACCCCTCAAGGACTAAAGGCTATAGGCCACTGCCTCATGATTATTTCCCGGCTGCCATTGGCATTTCTTGTTATTTTAGGCAGGCTCGGGTCAGAGTCTCCCATCCGGGCACACGAGGGACCCTCGAAAAGACTGTACCATTTCCGACGCCTGTGAGTTCCCCGAACGCCCCTCCCCAACCCCTCATGGGACTAGGCCATAGACCACCGCCTCGGCGATTATTTCACGCGCTGCATCACTGGTATTTCTGCCATTTTAGCAGTGCCTGACCGTAGCTCTTCCACTGGCACGCGAGACCCTCGAAAAGACTGTACCCATTTCCTCGACACCCAGTGAGCTCCCCGAACGCCTCTCCCAATCCTCATGACCAGCACATAGCCCACCGCCTCGGGCGATTATTTCTACGCGCTTGGCAGCTGGACATTTCTTTCACATTTTAGTAAGGTGCTTCTGACCAGAAGCCTCCCACTGGGCAAGTACACGAGACCCTCGAAAAGACTGTACTCCATTTCCGACACCTGTGAGCCCCTTAACGCTCTCTTCCCAACCCTCAAGGACCAGCATATAGCCCACCGCCCTCGGTGACTATTTCACGCGGCCACTGGGAATTTTACCATTTTACAGGCCTCCTCGACCGTAGCCTCCCATCCGGGCACACGAGACCTCGAAAAGATCAGACTCCATTTCCGACGCCTCCCCCAACCCCCGCTGACCAGTTATTATAGACCACCGCCTCGCGACTATTTCACGCGCGCTGCAATCACTGGGTATTTCTGCCATTTTAGGCAGGCCTGACTCAGAGCTCTTCCACTGGGCACGAGGACCCTGGAAGACTGCACCCATTTCCGACACCCAGAGCTCCCCGAACGCCCTCCCCAATCCCTCATGACCAAAGTGCTATAGCCCACTGCATCGGCGACTATTTCACGCTACTGAAGCTGACATTTCACATTTTAGTGCTTTGACTGTAGCCTCCCACTGGCACACGAGGACCCTCGAAAGACTGTACCCATTTCCACACCTGAGCTCCCCAACGCCTCCCCAACCCCTGGACCAAAGGCTATAGCCCACCGCCCCATGGCGATTATTTCACGCCATGCGCTTGGAGATTTCTTGGCATTTTAGGCAGTGCTTCCTGACCGTAGCCTCCCACCTGGGCAAACGAGACCTTCGAAAGGACTGTGACCCATTTCCGGCGACCAGAGCCACTGAACTCCCTTCCCAACCCTCATGACTGCCATAGGCCAATGGCTCAAGTGACTATTTCCTGCTGTTCTCATGGCATTTCTGTTATTTTAGGGCGTGCCTGATCGTAGTCTCCCACCGGGCACATGAGGACCTCGAAAAGACTCGTACCACTTCCGACGCTGAGTTCTCGAACGCCCCTCCCTAACCCCTCATGGACCAAAGGCTATAGCCCACCGCCTCATGACTATTTCACGCGCACAAGGCCACTTGGCATGTCTTGCCATTTTAGTGTGCTTCGATCAGAGCCTCCCACCGGGCACGTGAG
This sequence comes from Citropsis articulata, assembly GCA_030449925.1. Taxonomy (NCBI): domain Eukaryota; kingdom Viridiplantae; phylum Streptophyta; class Magnoliopsida; order Sapindales; family Rutaceae; genus Citropsis; species Citropsis articulata. Next base: position 275,583 of record JASUUH010000234.1, on the reverse strand, counting down.
GACCCTAGAAAGATCCACCCATTTCGACACCCGAGCTCCCGAACGGTGCCCTCCCAACCCGCTCAAGGGACCAAAGGCTATAGCCCACCGCCTTGCTGATTATTTCACGCGCTGCGCGTCTGGATATTTCTTGCCATTTTAGGGCAAGCTTCGATCAGAATCCTCCCACTGGCACACGAGGACCTCAGAAAGACTGACCCATTTCCATGACCAGCCCTCGAAAACCCCTCTCCAACTCCTCATGGACCAAAGGCTATAGCCCACCGCCTCGGGTGTGACTATTTCACGTGTTGCGCCACTGGGCATTTCTTGCCATTTTAGGCGTGCTTCTGACCAGTAGCCTCCCACCGGGCAAACGAGGACCTTCGAAGGATCACCCATTTTGATGACCGTGAGCCACTGAAACCCTCCCAACCCCTCATGGACTCAAAGGCTATAGGCCACCGGCTTCAAGTGACTATTTCCCCGCGCTGCTCACTGGCATTTCTTGTTATTTTAGGGCAGTGCCTCTGATCGTAGTCTCCCACTGCACATGAGGACCCTAAAAGACTGTACCACTTCCGACGCCTGTGAGCCCCCGAACGCCTCCCTAACCGCCGCTGACCAAAGGCCATAGCCCACCGCCTGGCGATTATTTCACGCCACAAGGCCATGGGCATGTCTTGCCATTTTAGGGCAGGCTCGATCAGAGCCTCCCACCTGGGCACGTGAGGACCCTAGAAAAGACTGTCACCCATTTCCTGACACCTGTGAGCTCCCGAACGGCCCTCCCAACCCTCAAGGACCAGCAAAGGCTATAGCCCACCGGCCTCGGCTGATTATTTCACGCGCTGTCATTGGATATTTCTTGCCATTTTAGGGCAGGCTTCGACTGTGAATCCTCCCACTGGGCACACGAGACCCTCAGAAGACTGTACCCATTTCTCATGACCAGAGCCCCTGAAAACCCTCTCCAACACTCATGACTAAAGGCTATAGCCCACCCGCACGTGACTTATTTCACGCGCTCACTGGCATTTCTTGTCATTTTAGGGCAGTGCCTCCTGACCGTAGCCTCCCATGGGTACACGAGGACCTCGAAAAGACTCACCCATTTCCGACGCCTCCCAACCCCCGCGACTGTGTTATAGCTACCGGCCTCTGGCGATTATTTCACGCGCACGCCACATTACGGACATTTTTTTTTCCATTTTAGCAGGCTTGACCAGCTCTCCCATCTGGCACACGAGACCCTCGAAAAGACTGTACTCCATTTTCGACGACCCGTAACCCCTAAACCCCTCCCCAACCCCTCAAGGGACTAAAGTTCATAGCGACTATTTCCACCAGCTACGGCACACTGCCGGCATTTTTGCCATTTTAGTGGAAGGCCTCTGATTGTAATCCTCCCATCAAGGGCACACGAGACCCTCGAAAAGACTCAGTACCATTTCCGACCCACTGTGAGCCCCCTAAACCCCTCCCCCAACCCTCATGACTGTGAAAAGCTATAGCCCACCGGCCCTTGGTGACTATTTCACGTGTTGCGCACTGGCATTTCTGCCATTTTAGGGCAGCCTTCTGACCGTAGGCCTCCCATCACACGAGGACCTCGAAACACTGTACCCTATTTCCGACTCACCGTGAGCCCTCAAACACCTTCTCCAACCCCTCAAGGACCAAAGGCTATAGCCCACTGCCTTTGTGACTATTTGACGCACAAGGCCGCTTTTTTGCCATTTTGTAAGGTGGCTTTGTGATCAGAGCCTCCCACTGGGCACACGAGGAACCTCGAAAAGGCTGTACCCATTTCTAACGACCAGAGCCCCCGAAACCCCCACCCCAACCCCCGCCGACCAAATGCTATTGCCCGCCGACCTCGGTGACTATTTCCGACGCTACTGGGTCATTGGCATTTCTTGTCATTTTAGGCAGTGTCTCTGACTGAGCCTCCCATGCGCCATACGAGGACCCTAAAAGACTGTACTCCATTTCCGACGCCTCCCCAACCCCCCGCTGGGACCAGCACATAGCCCACCGGCCCTCGATGATTATTTCACGCTACTGGCACATTGGCATTTCTTGCCATTTGTGGCAGGCCCTGATTAGCCTCCCACTCAAGCACGCGAGACCTCGAAAAGACTGTACCCATTTCGGACACCCAGAGCCCCGAACGCCCTCCCCAACCCCGCATGACTAAAGGCTATAGCCCACCGCCCCATGACTATTTCACGCTACCGCGCCTAATCGGACATTTCTTCATTTTAGGGGCAGTGCTTCACCGTAGCCTCCCACTGGGCACACGAGGACCCTCGAAAAGATCACCCATTTCCGATGACCAGAGTCTCAAACATCTTCCCTAACCTCATGGACCAAAGGCTATAGCCAACCTGCCTCAGATTATTTGACGATCACGCCGCTTGGCATTTCTTGCCATTTTAGTATGTGCTTGTCGACCAGAGCCTCCCACTGCACACGAGGAACTCCTCAAAAGACTGTACCACCATTTCGACTGTGAGCCCCGAAAACCCTCCCCAACCCCGCTGACCAGTTATTATAGCCCACTGCCTCGGTGACTATTTCACGCACAAGGCCATGGCATTTTTGTCATTTTGTGGCAGGCCTCAGATCAGTAGTCTCCCACGGGCACATGAGGACCCTCGAAAAGAATGTACCCATTTCCGACGCCTATCCTAACCCCTCATGGGACCAGTGCAGTTCTGACCAGAGCCTCCCATCTGGCACGCGAGGACCATCGAAAAGACTGTACGCATTTCCGACACCCAGAGCCCCTGAACGCCCCTCCCCAACCCCCTCGGACCAAAGGCTATAGCCCACCGGCCTCGGCGACTATTTCACGCGCTGCGCCGCTGGACATTTCTTCTCATTTTAGGGCAGGCTTGACCAGACTCCCACTGCACGCGAGACCCTCTAAAAGATCAGACTCCATTTCCAACACCTGTGAGCCCCCGAACGTCCTCTCCCAACCTCATGGACCAAGGGCTATAGCCCACCGGGCTCCCATGATTATTTCCACGCTACTTGGGCCAGACATTTCTTCCTCATTTTTATGTGCTCACCGTAGCCTTCCACTGGGCACACGAGGACCTCGAAAAGACCTGTACCCATTTCGACGACCAGAGCCCTCAAACCCCTCCCAAACCCCTCATGGACCAAAGGCTATAGCCCACCGCCTTGACTATTTCCACGCGCTGCCACTGGCTAAGCATTTCTTGTCATTTTAGGGCAGGCTCTGACTGTAGGCCTCCCACGGGCACATAAGACCCTCAAAAGACTGTACCCATTTCCGACGCCTCCCCAACCTCCATGGGACCTAAAGGCTATAGCCCACCGCCTGCGGTAACTATTTCACGCTGCGCCACTGGTATTTTTGCCATTTTAGGCGTAACCTGACTGTAGCCTCCCATCAAGCACGCTGAGACCTCGAAAAGACTGCACCCATTTCCCATGCCCCTCCCCAACCCCTCATGGACCAAAGGCTATAGCCCACCGCCTCGGCGAATATTTCACGCTACGTCACTGGGCATGTCTTGCCATTTTAGGCATGTGCTCGATCAGAGCCTCCCACTCACGCTTAGGACCTCGAAAAGACTGTACCCATTTCCGACCCTCAGAGCCCCCGAACGCCCCTCCCCAACCCTCATGACTAGGCTATAGCCCACCGCCCCGGGCCGATTATTTCATGCGTCAGGCCATTGGCATGTCTTGCCATTTTAGTGGCGTGCTCGACCGTAGCCTCCCACTGGGCACGCGAGGACCCTCGAAAAGATCAGACTCATCTCCGACGACCAGAGCCCCTAAACCCTCCCCAACCTCATGGACTAAAGGCTATAGCTCACCAGCCTGTGACTATTTCACGGCTGCACCGCTTAGGTTTTTCTTGCCATTTTAGGGCAGTGCCCCAATCAGAGCCTCCCACCCGGGCACGCTGAGACCCTAGAAAAGACTGCACCCATTTCCGACACCCAGCCGCCGAACGCCCTCCCAACCCCGCTGGACTAATGGCTATAGCCCACCGCCTCGGCATGACTATTTCACGCACAAGGCCATGGACATTTCTTTTTGCCATTTTAGACAAAGCCTTCAATCAGAGCCTCCCACTGGGCACACGAGACCTCGAAAAGATTGTACCCATCCATGACCAGAGCCTCAAACATCTTCCCCACCCCCGCGGACCAAAGGCTATAGCCAACCGCCTCGGTGATTATTTTGACGCGACTGCGCCCGCTTTGGCATTTTCTGCTATTTTAGGCAGGCTTCCACTGTAGCCTCCCACTGGGCACACGAGGAACCCTCGAAGACTGTACCCATTTCTCGACGACTGAGCCCAAACCCTCCCAACCCCCGCATGGGATCAGCACAGTTGCAGCCCACCGCCCTTGACTATTTCACGCTGCCAAGGCGGGCATTTCTTGTCATTTTAGTGGCAGGCCTCAGTGATCAGCTCTCCCACGGGCACATGAGGACCTCAAAAGAATGTACCCATTTCCGACGCCCATCCCTCAACCCCTCATGGGACCAAAGGCAGGCCCTGACCAGTGAGCCTCCCACTGGGCACGCTGAGGACCATCGAAAAGATCAGACGATTTCCGACACCCAGAGCCCCTGAACGCCCCTCCCCAACCCCCTCGGACCAAAGGCTATAGCCCACCGGCCTCGGCGACTATTTCACGCGCTGCGCCGCTGGACATTTCTTCTCATTTTAGGGCAGGCTTCTGACCGTAGACTCCCACTGGGCACGCGAGGACCCTCTAAAAGACTGTACCCATTTCCAACACCCAGAGCCCCCGAACGTCCCTCCCCAACCCCGCGGACCAAGGGCTATAGCCCACCGGGCTCGGCGACTATTTCACGCGCTGGGCCGCTAGACATTTCTTCTCATTTTAGGGCAGGCTTCTGACCGTAGCCTTCCACTGGGCACACGAGGACCCTCGAAAAGACTGTACCCATTTCCTCGACCACTGTGAGCCCCTCAAACCCCTCCCAAACCCTCCATGACCAAAGGCTATAGCCCACCGCCCTGGTGACTATTTCACGCGGCCAAGCCATTGGCATTTCTTGTCATTTTAGGCAGGCCTCCTGACCGTAGCCTCCCACGGGCACATATGACCCTCGAAAAGACTGTACCCATTTCCCGACGCCTCCCCAACCTCCGCTGGACTAAAGGCTATAGCCCACCGCCTCGAACTATTTCACGCTGCGCTACTGGTATTTCTTGCCATTTTAGTGAACCTGACTGTAGCCTCCCATCAGCACGCTGAGGACCTCGAAAAGACTGTACCCATTTCCGATGCCCCTCCCAACCCTCAAGGACCAAAGGCTATAGCCCACCGCCTGGCGAATATTTCACGCCATTGTGCCACTGGCATGTCTCACATTTTAGGGCAAGCCTCACCGAGCCTCCCACTGGCACGCTTAGGACCCCGAAAAGACTGTACTCCATTTCCACCCCAGAGCCCCGAACGCCCTCCCCAACCCCTCATGGACTATATAGCCCACCGCCTCACGATTATTTCATGCGCTGCGTCACTGGGCATGTCTTGTTATTTTAGGCAGCTTCATCAGTAGCCTCCCATCAAGCACGCGAGACCTCGAAAGACTGTACCCATTTCCACGACTGAGCCCCCTTAAACCCCTCCCCCAACCTCAAGGACTAGCAAAGGCTATAGCTCACCAGCCTCGGTGACTATTTCACGCGTTGCACCGCTAGGTTTTTCTTGCCATTTTAGGGCAGGCCCTAACCGTAGCCTCCCACTGGGCACGCGAGGACCCTAGAAAAGACTGTACCCATTTCCGACACCCAGAGCCGCCGAACGCCCCTCCCCAACCCCCGCGGACTAATGGCTATAGCCCACCGGCCTCGGCGACTATTTCACGCGCTGCGCCGCTGGACATTTCTTGCCATTTTAGGACAGGCTTCTGACCGTAGCCTCCCACTGGGCACACGAGGACCCTCGAAAAGACTGTACCCATTTCCGACGCCCAGAGCCCCCGAACGCCCCTCCCCAGCCCTCATGACTAAAGGCTATTGCCCACCGCCTCAGCGACTATTTCCACGCCATGCGCCGCTTAGACATTTCTTGGCATTTAGGGCAGGCTCGACCGTAGCCTCCCATCAAGTACACGAGGACCCTCGAAAAGACTGTACCCATTTCCGACCACTGAGCCCCAAACACCTTCTCCAACCCCTCATGGACCAAAGGCCATAGCCCACCGGCCCTTGGGTGACTATTTGACGCCATGCCGCTGGGCATTTCTTGCCATTTTAGTGTGCTTGCCAGGACTGAGCCTCCCACCTGGGCACACGAGGACCCTCAAAAGGCTGTACCCATTTCTAACGCACTGTGAGCCCCGAAACCCCTCCCAACCCCTCATGACCAAAGGCTATAGCCCGCCGACCTCGGTGACTATTTCACGCTACTGGGTCTGGCATTTCTTGTCATTTTAGGGCAGTGTCTCGATCAGTAGCCTCCCATGCGCCTATACGAGGACCTCGAAAAGATCAGACTGCACCCATTTCCGACGCCTCCTAACCCCTCATGACTAAAGGCTATAGCCCACCGGCCTGGCGATTATTTCACGCGCGCTACTGGCCAAGCATTTCTTTTGCCATTTTAGTGGCAGGCCCTGATCAGCCTCCCACTGGGCACACGAGGAGCCTCAAAAAGACTGTACCCATTTCCGACACCCAGATTCCCCCAACCCCCCCCCCCACCCCCGCGGGCCAAAGGCTATAGCCCACCGGCCTCATGATTATTTCACGCGCCACTGACATTTCTTCTCATTTTAGGCAGGCTCGACCGTAGCCTCCCAATCGGGCACACGAGGACCCTCAAAAGATTGTACCCATTTCCGGCATGACCAGAGCCCCCAAACATCTTCCCCAACCCTCTGGACTAAAGGCCATAGCCAACCTGCCTTGACTTATTTGACGACCGCTGCTTGGTATTTCTTGCAATTTTAGGGCAGTTCTCTGACCGTAGCCTCCCACTGGGCACACGAGGAGCTTCGAAAAGACTGTACCCATTTCTGACGACTCGTGAGCCCCGAAACCCTCCCAACCCCTCAAGGACCAAAGGCTATAGCCCACCGCCTCGGTGACTATTTCCACGCGCGCGTCACTGGCATTTCTTGTCATTTTAGGCAGTGCCTCGTGACTGTAGCCTCCCACGGGCACATGAGGACCTCGAAAAGAATGTACCCATTTCCGACGCCCATCCCCAACCCTCATGGACAAAGGCAGGCCCTGATCAGAGCCTCCCACTGGCACGCGAGGACCATCAAAAGATCAGACGATTTCGACACCTGTGAGCCCCCGAACGCCCTCCCAACCCCTCGGACCAAAGGCTATAGCCCACCGCCTCGGCGATTATTTCACGCGCTGTCATGACATTTCTTCTCATTTTAGGGCAGGCTTAGACTCCCACTGGGCACGCGAGGACCTCAAAAGACTGTACCCATTTCCAACACCTGAGCCCCCGAACGCCCTCCCCAACCTCATGGACTAAGGGCTATAGCCCACTGGGGCGACTATTTCACGCTACTGGGCCGCTTAGACATTTCTTCCTCATTTTAGGGCAGGCTTCTGACCGTAGCCTCCACTGGGCACACGAGACCCTCGAAAAGACTGTACCCATTTCTCGACGCACTGAGCCCCGAAACCCCTCCCAAACCCCTCATGACCAGTTATAGCCCACCGGCCTCGGTGACTATTTCACGCGCTGCGCCGCTGGGCATTTCTTGTCATTTTAGGGCAGGCTTCTGACCGTAGCCTCCCACTGGGCACACGAGGACCCTCGAAAAGACTGTACCCATTTCCGACGCCCAGAGCCCCCGAACGGCCCTCACCAACCCCTACGGACCAAAGTCTACATCCCACCGGCCTCGGCGACTCTTTCATGCGCTGCGCCGCTGGGCATGTCTTGCCATTTTAGGGCAGGCTTCTGACCGTAGCCTCCCACTGGGCACGCTAGGACCCTCGAAAAGACTGTACCCATTTCCACGCACTGTGAGCCCCTAAACCCTCCCCAAACCCTCATGGACCAAAGGCACATAGCTCACCAGCCTCGGTGACTATTTCACGCTTGCACCGCTTAGGTTTTTCTTGCCATTTTAGGCAGGCCCCTAATCAGTAGCCTCCCATCAAGGCACGCGAGGACCCTCGAAAAGACTGTACCCATTTCACACCCAGAGCCCCCGAACGCCTCCCCAACCCCCGCATGACTAAAGGCTATAGCCCACCGCCTCGCGATTATTTCACGCGCATGCGCCTCATGGACATTTTTGCCATTTTAGGACAGGCTTGACCGTAGCCACCCACTGGGCACACGAGGACCCTCGAAAAGACAGAACCCAATTCCGACGCCTGAGCCCCGAACGGCCCTCACCAACCCCTACGGACCAGGCCACATCCCACCGCCTGACTCTTTTCCTGCAGGGCCATGGACATTTCTTGCCATTTTAGGCAGCCCTCTGACCTCAGAGCCTCCCACTGGGCACAAGAGGTCCCTCAAGAAGAATGTACCCATTTCCGACGCCCAGAGCCCCGAACCCCCTCCCTAACCCTCATGGACCAGTGCCATATAGCCCACCGGCCTCCGCGACTATTTTGCGCTGCGCGCTGGGCATTTCTTGCCATTTTTGGGCAGGACTCTGACCGTAGTCTCCCACTAGGCACACGAGGACCATCGAAAAGACTGACCCATTTCGACTCCTGTGAGCCCCTCAACCCCTCCCCAACCCTCAAGGACCAAAGGCTATAGCCCACTGCCCCATGATTATTCGAGCGCTACATCGCTAGGCATTTCTTGCCATTTTAGGGCAGGCTCAATGTAGCCTCCCACTGGGTACATGAGGCCCCCTAAAAGACTGGACCCATTTCACGCCCAGAGCCCCGAACCCTCCCTCAACCTCATGGACCAAAGGCTATAGACCACCGGCCTCGGCGACTATTTGGAGCGCTACGCCGCAGGATATTTCTTGCCATTTTTGGGTAAGCTTCTGACCGTAGCCTCCCACTGGGCACACGAGGACCCTCGAAAACACTGTACCCATTTCCTACCCACTGTGAGCCCCCAAACACCTTTCCAACCTCATGACTATAGCCCACCGCCTCGGTGACTATTCGACGCGCCATACCGCTTGGCATTTTTTGCCATTTTAGGGCAGGCTTGTGACCGTAGCCTCCCACTGGGCACACGAGGACCCTCGAAAAGGCTGTACCCATTTCTAACCACTGAGCCCCAAACCCTCCCCAACCCCGCTGACTAGCACAGCTCACCGACCCGGTGACTATTTCACGCTACCGGGTCATGGCATTTCTTGTCATTTTAGGGCAGGTCTCTGACCGTAGCCTCCCATGCGCCATACGAGGACCCTCGAAAAGACTGTACCCATTTCCGACGCCCCTCCCCAACCCCCGCGGACCAAAGGCTATAGCCCACCGGCCTCGGCGACTATTTCACGCTCATGGCCAACTGGCATTTCTTGCCATTTTAGGGCAGGCCCTGATTGTAGCCTCCCACTGGGCACGCGAGGACCCTCGAAAAGACTGTACCCATTTCCGACACCCAGAGCCCCCGAACGCCCCTCCCCAACCCCCGCGGACCAAAGGCTATAGCCCACCGGCCTCGGCGACTATTTCACGCGCTGCGCCACTGGACATTTCTTCTCATTTTAGGGCAGGCTTCTGACCGTAGCCTCCCACTGGGCACACGAGGACCCTCGAAAAGATTGTACCCATTTCCGATGACCAGAGCCCCCGAAACATCTTCCCCAACCCCCGCGGACCAAAGGCTATAGCCAACCGGCCTCGGTGACTATTTGACGCACTGCGCCGCTTGGCATTTCTTGCCATTTTAGGGCAGGCTTCTGACCGTAGCCTCCCACTGGGCACACGAGGAACCTCGAAAAGACTGTACCCATTTCTGACGCACTGTGAGCCCTAAAAACCCTCCCCAACCCTCATGACCAAAGCATTATAGCCCACCGCCTCGGTGATTATTTCACGCGCCACTGGCATTTCTTGTCATTTTAGTGGCAGGCCTGCATCAGAGCCTCCCACGGGCACATGAGGACACTCAAAAGAATGTACCCATTTCCGACGCCCATCTCCCAACCCCTCATGGACCAAAGCAGGCCCTGACCGTAGCCTCCCATCAAGCACGCGAGGACCATCGAAAAGACTCAGACGCATTTCTCGACACCCAGAGCCCCGAACGCCCTCCCAACCCCTCGACCAAAGGCTATAGCCCACCGCCCGGCGATTATTTAACGCGCTACCGCTGGACATTTCTTCTCATTTTAGGCAGGCTTGACAGAGCCTCCCACTGGGCACGCGAGGACCCTCGAAAAGACTGTACCCATTTCCAACACCCAGAGCCCCCGAACGCCCCTCCCCAACCCCGCGGACCAAGGGCTATAGCCCACCGGGCTCGGCGACTATTTCACGCGCTGGGCCGCTAGACATTTCTTCTCATTTTAGGGCAGGCTAATGACCGTAGCCTTCCACTGGGCACACGAGACCCTCGAAAAGATCAAGACTCCATTTCTCGACGACTCAGAGCCCCCAAACCCCTCCCAAACCCTCATGACTAGGCTATAGCCCACCGCCTTGGTGACTTATTTCACGCTGCGTCACATTGGCATTTTTGTCATTTTAGGGCAGGCCTCTGACCGTAGCCTCCAGGCACATATGACCCTCGAAAAGACTGTACCCATTTCCGACGCCCCTCCCCAACCCCCGCGGACCAAAGGCTATAGCCCACCGGCCTCAGTGACTATTTCACGCGCTGCGCTGCTGGGCATTTTTTGCCATTTTAGGGCGTAACCTGACCAGAGCCTCCCATCAAGCACGCGAGGACCCTCGAAAAGACTGTACCCATTTCCGATGCTCCTCCCAACCCTCGGGACCAAAGGCTATAGCCCACCGCCTCGTGAATATTTCACGCCAGCCGCTTGGCATGTCTTGCCATTTTAGTGTGCTCGACCGTAGCCTCCCACTGGCACGCTTAGACCTCGAAAAGACTGTACCCATTTCCGACCCCTGTGAGCCCCCGAACGGCCCTCCCAACCTCCGCTGACCAAAGGCTATAGCCCACCGCCCGGGCGAATATTTCACGCTACAGTGTCACTGGCATGTCTTGCCATTTTAGGGCAAGTGCTCACCGTAGCCTCCCACGGGCACGCTTAGGACCCTCGAAAAGACTGCACCCATTTCCGACCACCTGTAACCCCTAAACCCCTCCCAACCCTCATGACCAGTTATAGCCCACCGCCTCGGTGACTATTTCACGCGGCCACTGGCACTCGCCATTTTAGGGCAGGCTTCTGACCGAGCCTCCCACTGCTACACGAGGACCTCAGAAGACTGTACTCCATTTTCGATCACCGTGAGCCCTCAAACCCCCCAACCCTCATGGACCAAAGGTTATAGCCCACCGCCTGACTATTTCACGCCACGCGCTGGCCATTTATTGCCATTTTAGGGCAGGCCCTGACCGTAGCCTCCCACTGGGCACGCGAGGACCCTAGAAAAGACTGTACCCATTTCCGACACCCAGAGCCCCCGAACGCCCCTCCCCAACCCCCGCGGACCAAAGGCGATAGCCCACCGGCCTCGGCTGATTATTTCACGCCTGGCCATGGACATTTCTTGTTATTTTCGGGCAGGCTTCGACCGTAGCCTCCCACGGGCACACGAGGACCTCAGAAGACTGTACCCATTTCCGGCATGACCGTAACCCCAAACCCTCCCCAACCCCTCGGGACCAGTGATATAGCCCACCGCCTTGGTGATTATTTCACGCTGCTGCACCGCTGGAATTTTTGCCATTTTAGGGCATGTGCCTCGACCATAGCCTCCCCACTGCACACGAGACCCTCAGAAGACTGTACCTGCTGATCACCAGAGCCCCTGAAACCCCTCCCCAACCTCATGGACCAGGCTATAGCCCACCGCCTTGGTGACTATTTCACGCACTGCGCCATGGCTATTTATTGCCATTTTAGGGCAGGCCATGACCAGAGCCTCCCACTGGCACGCGAGGACCTCGAAAAGACTGTACCCATTTCACACCGAGAGCCCCCGAACGCCTCCCAACCCCTCATGACCAAAGCATGATAGCCCACCGCCTCGGCGATTATTTCACGCGCTGCGCTACTGGACATTTTTGCACATTTTCGGGCAGGCTGACTGTAGAGCCTCCCACGGGCACACGAGGACCCTCAGAAGACTGTACCCATTTCCGATAACCAGAACTCTGAAACCCCTCACCAACCCCTCATGACCAAAGGATATAGCCCACCGGCCTCGGTGACTATTTCACGCGCTGCACCGCCGGGAATTTTTTGCCATTTTAGGGCAGGCCTCTGACCATAGCCTCCCACTGGGCACACGAGGACCCTCGTAAAGACTGTACCCATTTTCGATCACCAGAGCCCCCGAAACCCCATCCCCAACCCCCGCGGACCAAAGGCTATAGCCCACCGGCCCATGACTATTTCACGCACAGCCACTGGCCAATATTTATTGCCATTTTGGGCAGGCCCCTGATCAGAGCCTCCCATCGGGCACGCGAGGACCCTAGAAAAGACTGTACCCATTTCCACACCTGAGCCCCGAACGCCCTCCCCCAACCCCTCAAGGACCAAAGGTTATAGCCCACCGCCCCATGATTATTTCACGCAAGGCCATGACATTTCTTGGTATTTTGTATGTGCTTCTCGACCGTAGCCTCCCACTGGCACACGAGGACCGGCCGAAAAGACTGCACTCCATTTTTGACGCACTGAGCCCCGAAACCCCTCCCCAACCCTCATGGACCAAAGGTTATAGCCCACCACCCTGTGATTATTGCACGCGCCGCCATTGGAATTTTTACCATTTTAGGCGTGCCTCGACCATAGCCTCCCACTGGGCACACGAGGACCCTCAGAAGACTGTAGACTCCATTTTCGACCACTGTGAGCCCCAAACCCCTCCCCAACCCCTCATGACCAAAGGCTATAGCCCACCGCCTCGGCGATTATTTCACGGCCATGGCCACTGGTATTTATAGCCATTTTAGGGTTGGCCCTGACCGTAGCCTCCCACTGGGCACGCGAGGACCCTCGAAAAGACTGTACCCATTTCCGACACCCAGAGCCCCCCAACGCCCCTCCCCAACCCCCGCGGACCAAAGGCTATAGCCCACCGGCCTCGGCGACGATTTCACGCGGCCATGCTCACTGGACATTTCATGGCATTTTAGGCAGTGCTTGACCGTAGCCTCCCACTGGTACAAAGTGCGACCGCCGAAAAGATCAGACTCCATTTTCGACGCACTGTAGCCCCCTAAACCCTCCCCAACCCCGGGACTAGGCTATAGCCCACCGCCTCGTGATTATTTCACGCGCCTGGCTAAGGCATTTTTACCATTTTAGGGCAGGCCTCCTGACCGTAGCCTCCCACTGCACACGAGGACCCTCGAAAAGACTCACTCCATTTCCGACGCCTCCCCAACCCTCATGGACCAAAGGCTATAGACCACCGCCTCGCGACTATTTCACGCTGCATCACTGGTATTTTTTTGCCATTTTAGGCAGTGGCTGACTGTAGCCTTCCATCAAGCATGCGAGGACCCCGAAAAGACTGTACCCATTTCCACACCTGTAGCCCCCGAACGCCCTCCCAACCCCAAGGGACCAAAGGCTATAGCCCACCGCCCTTGGATTATTTCACGCGCTGCGCTACTGACATTTTGCCATTTTCGGCAGGCTCGATCAGAGGCCTCCCACGGGGCACACGAGGACCCTCGTAATGACTGTACCCATTTCCGATGACCAGAGCCCCCGAAACCCCCTCCCCAACCCCCGCGGACCAAAGTCTATAGCCCACCGGCCTCGGCGACTATTTCACGCGCTGGGCCGCTGGACATTTCTTGCCATTTTAGGGCAGGCCTCTGACCGTAGTCTCCCACTGGGCACACGAGGACCCTCGAAATGACTGTACCCATTTTCGATGACCAGAGCCACCGGCTTCAGTGACTATTTCCCGCGCTGCGCCGCTGGGCATTTCTTGCTATTTTAGGCAGGCCTCTGACCGTAGTCTCCCACTGGGCACACGAGGACCCTCGAAAGGACTGTACCCATTTTCGACGACCAGAGCCCCCTAAACCCCCTCCCCAACCCCCGCGGACCAAAGGCTATAGCCCACCGTCCTCGGCGACTATTTCACGCGCTGCGCCATTGGACATTTCTTCATTTTAGCAGTGTGCTTCATCAGTAGCCTCCCACTGGGCACACGAGGACCCTCAAAAATACTGTACCCATTTTCTACGCACTGAGCCCCAAACCCCTCCCAACCCCTCATGGGACCAAAGGCTATAGCCCCCCGGCCTTGACTATTTCCGCCACTGGCATTTCTTGTCATTTTAGGGCAGGCCTCTGACCGTAGCCTCCCACGGGGCACACGAGGACCCTCGAAAAGACTGTACCCATTTCCGATGCCCAGAGCCCCCGAACGCCCCACCCCAACCCCCGCGGACTAAAGGCTATAGCCCACCGGCCTCGGCGACTATTTCACGCGCTGCGCCGCTGGGCATGTCTTGCCATTTTAGGGCAGGCTTCTGACCGTAGCCTCCCACTGGGCACACGAGGACCCTCGAAAAGACTGTACCCATTTTTGACGACCAGAGCCCCCTAAACCCCCTCCCCAACCCCCGCGGACCAAAGGCTATAGACCACCGGCCTCGGCGACTATTTCACGCGCTGCACCGCTAGACATTTCTTGCCATTTTAGGGCAGGCTGATCAGAAGGGCCCCATCAAGGGCACGCGAGACCCTCGAAAAGACTGTACCCATTTCCGACACCTGTGAGCCCCCGAACGCCTCGCCCAACCCCGCTGACTAAAGGTTTTTAGCCCACCGCCTTGGCGACTATTTCACGCGCGCCTGGCCATTGACATTTCTTTTCCATTTTAGGCAGTGCTTCTGACTGTAAACCTCCCACTGGGCACACGAGGACTCTCAGAAGACTGCACTCCATTTCCGGCGACCAGAGCCCCAAACCCCTCCCAACCCTCAAGGACTAGCACATAGCTCACCGCCCTATGATTATTTCACGCGCTGCACCGCTTAGGTATTTCTTGCCATTTTAGGGCTTGCCCCTGACCGTAGCCTCCCACCGGGCACGCGAGGACCCTCGAAAAGACTTTACCAATTTCTGAAACCCAGAGCCCCCCAACCCCAATCCCCAACCCCCCCGGACTAAAGTCTATAGCCCACCGGCCTTGTGACTATTTCATGCGCCATGTCACTGGACATTTCTTATTTTAGGCAGGCTCGACCGTAGCCTCCCACTGGCACACGAGGACTCTCAGAAGACTGTACTCATTTCCGACACTGAGAGCCCTCAAACCTCCTCCCAACCCTCATGACTAACATGGCCCACCGCCTCGGCGATTATTTCACGCGGCCGGCTTAGACATTTCTTGGCATTTTAGGCTGTGCTTCTGACCATAGCCTCCCATCACACGAGAACCCTCGAATGACTGTACCCATTTCCGATGACCAGAGCCCCGAACACCCTCCCAACCCTCATGACCAAAGGCTATAGCTCACCAGCCTATGACTATTTCACGCTGCGCTTTTGGGCATTTCTTGCCATTTTAGGCAGGCTCGACCAGCCTCCCACTGGGCACACGAGGACCCTCGAAAGGACTGTACCCATTTTCGACGACAAGACGCCCCTAAACCCCTCCCTAACCCTCATGGGACCAAAGGCTATAGCCCACCGTCCCCGCATGACTATTTCACGCCACTGCGCCATTGACATTTCTTGGTATTTTAGGTGTGCTTCTGACCGTAGCCTCCCACCGGGCACACACGAGGACCCCTCAAAAATACTCACCATTTTCTACGACTCAGAGCCCCCTAAACCCCTCCCAACCCCTCATGGACCAGCACAGTATAGCCCAACGGCCCTTATGACTATTTCCTGGGCTGCGCTGGCATTTTTGTCATTTTAGGGCATGCCTATGACCGTCAGAGCCTCCCAAGGCACACGAGACCTCGAAAAGACTGTACCCATTTCCGATGCCTGAGCCCCTAACGCCCCACCCCAACCGCCATGACTAGTATTATAGCCCACCGCCTCATGATTATTTCACTCCATTGCCACTGGCATGTCTTGCCATTTTAGGGCAGGCTTCTGACCGTAGCCTCCCACTGGGCACACGAGGACCCTCGAAAAGACTGTACCCATTTTTGACGACCAGAGGCCCCTAAACCCCCTCCCAACCCCCGCGGACCAAAGGCTATAGACCACCGGCCTCGGCGACTATTTCACGCGCTGCACCGCTAGGCATTTCTTGCCATTTTAGGGCAGGCCCTGACCGTAGCCTCCCACTGGGCACGCGAGGACCCTCGAAAAGACTGTACCCATTTCCGACACCCAGAGCTCCCGAACGCCCCTCCCCAACCCCCGCGGACCAAAGGCTATAGCCCACCGTCCACGGCGACTATTTCACGTGCTGCGCCGCTGGACATTTCTTGGCATTTTAGGGCAGGCTTCTGACCGTAGCCTCCCACTGGGCACACGAGGACCCTCGTAAAGACTGTACCCATTTTCGATGACCAGAGCTCAAACCCCTCCCAACTCCTGACCAAAGGCTATAGGCCACCGCCCTGACTATTTCTCGCGCGCCACTGTGCATTTCTTGTTATTTTAGGGCAGGCCTCGTCAGTAGTCTCCCACTGGGCACACGAGGACCTCAAAAGACTGTACCCATTTCTCGACGCCTGAGCCCCGAACGCCTCCACAACCCCAGCGTACTAACGGCTATAGCCCACCCGCCTCACTGACTATTTCACTAGCTGCGCCTCTGGCATGTCTTGTTATTTTAGTGTGCTTCGACCGTAGGCCTCCCATCCGGGCACTTGAGGACCCTCGAAAAGATCACTCCATTTCCGACGACTGTGAGCCCCTAAACCCTCCCCAACCCCTCATGGACCAGCACTATAGCTCACTGCCTCGTGACTATTTCACGCTGCACCGCTAGGCATTTCTTGCCATTTTAGGCAGTGCCCCTGACTCAGAGCCTCCCACCTGGGCACGCGAGGACCTCGAAAAGACTGCACCCATTTCTGACATCCAGAGCCCCCTGAACGCCAATCCCCAACCCTCATGGACTAAAGGCTATAGCCCACGCCTCGGCGATTATTTCACGCGCACAATACTGACATTTCTTATTTTAGGCGTGCTTCTGACCGTAGCCTCCCACTGGGCACACGAGACCTCAGAAGACTCTACCATTTCCGACACTGAGCCCCAAACCCTCCCCAACCCTCATGGACCAAAGGCTATGCCCCACCGCCTCATGATTATTTCACGCGCTGCGCCGCTGGGCATTTCTTGCCATTTTAGGGCAGGCTTCTGACCGTAGCCTCCCACTGGGCACACGAGGACCCTCGAAAAGACTGTACCCATTTTCGATGACCAGAGCCCCCGAAAACCCCACCCCCAACCCCCCGGACCAAAGGCTATAGCCCACCGGCCTCTGATTATTTCTCATGCGCCATCACTGTGCATTTCTTGATATTTTAGGTCAGGCTCGTCAGTAGTCTCCCATCGGGCACACGAGGACCTCGAAAAGACTGTACCCATTTCCGACGACCAGAGCCCCGAACGCCCCTCCCAACCCCTCATGGGACTAAAGGCTATAGCCCACCTGCCTCAGATTATTTCACGCTGCCACTGGCATGTCTTGCCATTTTAGGGCAGGCTTCTGACCGTAGCCTCCCACTGGGCACGCGAGGACCCTCGAAAAGACTGTACCCATTTCTGACATCCAGAGCCCCCGAACGCCAATCCCCAACCCCCGCGGACTAAAGGCTATAGCCCACCGGCCTCGGCGATTATTTCACGCGCTGCGCCGCTGGACATTTCTTGCCATTTTAGGGCAGGCTTCTGACCGTAGCCTCCCACTGGGCACACGAGGACTCTCGTAAAGACTCTACTCATTTCCGATTACCAGAGCCCCCGAAACCCCCTCCCCAACCCCCGCGGACCAAAGGCTATGCCCCACCGGCCTCGGCGACTATTTCACGCGCTGCGCCGCTAGACATTTCTTGGCATTTTAGGGCAGGCTTCTGACCGTAGCCTCCCACTGGGCACACGAGGACCCTCGAAAAGACTGTACCCATTTTCGATGACCAGAGCCCCCGAAACCCCCTCCCCAACTCCCGCGGACCAAAGGCTATAGGCCACCGCCTCATGACTATTTCAAGGCCTGCCCACTGTGCATTTCTTGTTATTTTAGGCAGGCCTCGTCAGTAGTCTCCCACTGGGCACACGAGACCCTCGAAAAGACTGTACCCATTTCCGACGCCTGTGAGCCCCGAACGCCCTCCCAACCCCCGGACTAAAGGCTATAGCCCACCGGCCTCAGCGACTATTTCACGCGCTGCGCCGCTGGGCATGTCTTGCCATTTTAGGGCAGGCTTCTGACCGTAGCCTCCCACTGGGCACGCGAGGACCCTCGAAAAGACTGTACCCATTTCCGACGACCAGAGCCCCCGAAACCCCCTCCCCAACCCCCGCGGACCAAAGGCTATAGCTCACCGGCCTCGGTGACTATTTCACGCGCTGCACCGCTAGGCATTTCTTGCCATTTTAGGGCAGGCCCTGACCGTAGCCTCCCACTGGGCACGCGAGGACCCTCGAAAAGACTGTACCCATTTCTGACACCCAGAGCCCCCGAACGCCCCTCCCCAACCCCCGCGGACTAAAGGCTATAGCCCACCGGCCTCGGCGACTATTTCACGCGCTGCGCCGCTGGACATTTCTTGCCATTTTAGGGCAGGCTTCTGACCGTAGCCTCCCACTGGGCACACGAGGACTCTCGTAAAGACTCTACTCATTTCCGACACTGAGCCCTCAAACCCCTCCCCAACCCCTCATGGACCAAAGTTATGCCCCACCGCCTCATGATTATTTCACGCATACCGCTTAGACATTTCTTGGCATTTTAGGGCAGGCTTCTGACCGTAGCCTCCCACTGGGCACACGAGGACCCTCGTAAAGACTGTACCCATTTTCGATGACCAGAGCCCCCGAAACCCCCTCCCCAACTCCCGCGGACCAAAGGCTATAGGCCACCGGCCTCAGTGACTATTTCCCGCGCTGCGCCGCTGTGCATTTCTTGCTATTTTAGGGCAAGCCTCTGGCAGTAGTCTCCCACTGGGCACACGAGGACTCTCGTAAAGACTGTACCCATTTCCGATGACCAGAGCCCCCGAAACCCCCTCCCCAACCCTCATGGATTTAAAGGCTATAGCCCACCGCCTCAGCGATTATTTCACGCGCGCCGCTGACATTTTGCCATTTTAGGGCAGGCTTCTGACCGTAGCCTCCCACTGCCACGCGAGACCTCAAAAGACTGTACTTATTTCCGATGACCAGAGCCCCCAAAAACCCCACCCCAACCTCAAGGACTATAGGCTATAGCCCACCGCCTCGGCGATTATTTCACGCACGCGCTTGCTGGTATTTATTGCCATTTTAGGTGGGCCCTGACCGAGCTTCCCATCCACACGAGGACCCTCAAAAGACTGCACTCCATTTCCGACTCCCAGAGCTCCTGAACGCCTTCCCAACCCTCATGACCAAAGGCTATAGCCCACCGTCCTCGGCGACTATTTCACGCGCTGCGCCGCTAGACATTTCTTGGCATTTTAGGGCAGGCTTCTGACCGTAGCCTCCCACTGGGCACACGAGGACCCTCGTAAAGACTGTACCCATTTGCGATGACCAGAGCCCCCGAAACCCCCTCCCCAACCCCCGCGGACAAAAGGCTATACCCACCGGCCTCGGTGACTATTTCCCGCGCTGCGCCGCTGGGCATTTCTTGCCATTTTAGGGCATACCTCGGACGGTAGCCTCCCACTGGGTACATGAGGACCCTCGGAAAGACTGTACCCATTTCGGACACCTAGAGCCCCCGAACGCCCCTCCCCAACCCCTGCGGACCAAACGCTATAGCCCACCGGCCCCATGACTATTTCACGCACAGCTGGCATTGGCATGTCTTGCCATTTTAGGGCAGGCTTTTGACCGTAGCCTCCCACTGGGCACACGAGGACCCTCCAAAGACTGTACCCATTTCCGTCGACCATAGCCCCCGAAACACGTTCCCCAACCCCCGCGGACCAAAGGCTATAGCCCACCGGCCTCGGTGACTATTTCACGCGCTGCGCCGCTGGGCATTTCTTGTCATTTTAGGGCAGGCCTCTGACCGTAGCCTCCCACGGGGCACACGAGGACCCTCGAAAAGACTGTACCCATTTCCGACGCCCCTCCCCAACCCCCGCAGACCAAAGGCTATAGCCCACCGGCCTCGGTGACTATTTCACGCGCTGCGCCGCTGGGCATTTCTTGCCATTTTAGGACAGGCCTCTGACCGTAGCCTCCCACTGGGCACACGAGGACCCTCGAAGAGACTGTACCCATTTTTGATGACCAGAGCCCCCTAAACCCCCTCCCCAACCCCCGCGGACCAAAGGCTATAGCCCACCGGCCTCAGTGACTATTTCCCACGCGCGTCATTGGCATTTCTTGCCATTTTAGGACAGGCCTCTGACCGTAGCCTCCCACTGGGCACACGAGGACCCTCGAAGAGAATGTACCCATTTCCGATGACCAGAGCCCCCGAAATCCCCTCCCCAACCCCCGCGGTCCAAAGGCTATAGCCCACCGGCCTCGGCGACTATTTCACGCGCTGCGCCGCTGGGCATTTTTTGCCATTTTAGGGCAGGCTTCTGGCCGTAGCCTCCCACTGGGCACACGACGACCCTTGAAAAGACTGTACATATTTCCGACGACCAAAGCCCCCGAAACCCCCTGCCCAACCCCCTCGGACCAAAGGCTATAGCCCACCGGCCTCGGTGACAATTTCACGCGCTGCGCCGCTGGGCATTTCTTGCCATTTTAGGGCAGGCCTCTGACCGTAGCTTCCCACTGGGCACACGAGGACCCTCGAAAAGACTGTACCCATTTCCGACGCACAGAACCCCCGAACGCCACTCCCAAACCCCCGCGGACCAAAGGCTATAGCCCACCGGCCTCGGCGACTATTTCACGCGCTGCGCCGCTGGACATTTCTTGCCATTTTAGGGCAGGCTTCTGATCTTAGCCTCCCACTGGGCACACGAGGACCCTCGAAAAGACTGTACATATTTCCGACGACCAGAGCCCCCGAAATCCCCTCCCCAACCCCTCGCGGACCAAAGCTATAGCCCACTGGCCTCGGCGACTATTTATGCGCCAAGGCTGGCATGTCTTGCCATTTTAGGGCAGGCTTGATCAGTAGCCTCCCACCGGGCACACGAGACCCTCCACCACCACTGTGAGCCCCCAAACCCCTCCCCAACCTCAAGGACCAAAGGTTATAGCCCACCGCCCTGTGATTATTTCACGCGCCAAGGCTGGCATGTCTTGCCATTTTAGGGTAGGCTTGACCGTAGCCCCCCACCCCGCACACGAGGACCCTCGAAAAGACTGTACCCATTTCTGACGAACAGAGCCCCCGAAACCCCACCCCAACCCCCCCCGACAAAAGGCTAAAGCCCACCGCCCTTGGTGACTATTTCACTACTGGGCATTTTCTTGCCATTTTAGGGCAGGCTTCTGAACGTAGCCTCCCACTGGGCACACGAGGACCCTCGAAAAGACTGTACCCATTTCTGACGAACATAGCTCCCGAAACCCCCCCCAACCCCTGGATCACTAGGCTATAGCCCACCGGCCTCGGTGACTATTTCCCGCGCTGCGCCGCCGGGCATTTCTTGCTATTTTAGGGCAGGCCTCTGACCGTAGCCTCCCACTGGGTACACGAGGACCCTCGAAAAGACTGTACCCATTTTGGACACCTAGAGCCCCCGAACGCCCCTCCCCAACCCCCGCGGACCAAAGGCTATAGCCCACCGGCCTCGGCGACTATTTCACGCGCTGCGCCGCTGGGCATGCCTTGCCATTTTAGGGCAGGCTTCTGACCGTAGCCTCCCACGGGGCACACGAGGACCCTCGAAAAGACTGTACCCATTTCCGACGCCCCTCCCCAACCCCCGCGGACCAAAGGCTATATCCCAACGGCCTCGGCGACTATTTCACGCGCTGCGCCGTTGGGCATTTCTTGCCATTTTAGGGCAGGCCTGACAGTAGCCTCCCACTGGGACGGAGGACCCTCGAAAGACTGTACCCATTTCCGACACCTGTGAGCCCCGAACGCCCCTCCCAACCCCTCAAGGGCCATGGCTATAGCCCACCGGCTTCGGTGACTATTTCACGCGCTGCGCCTCTGCACATATCTTTCCATTTTAGGGCAGGCTTCTGACCGTAGCCTCCCACTGGGCACACGAGGCCCTCGAAAAGACTGTACCTATTTCCGACGCACAGAGCCCCTAAACGGCCCTCCCAACCTCATGGACCAATGGCTATAGCTGGCCGCCCTACATGATTATATCACGCGCCACTGGGCTTGGGCATGTTCACATTTTAGTGTGCTCGACCGTAGCCTCCCACCGGGCACATGAGGACCCTCGAAAAGATCAGACCCATTTCCGACGCACTGTGAGCCCCCAAAACAGTTCCCCAACCCTCAAGGACCAAAGGCTATAGCCCACATGCCTTGGCGATTATTTGACGGCTGCGCTGTGGCATTTTTGCCATTTTACGGCAGTGCTTCTGACCGTAGCCTCCCACCGGCACACGAGGACCCTCTAAAAGACTGCACTCCATTTCGACGCCCAGAGCCCCTTAAACCCTCCCCAATCCCTCATGGACCAAAGGTTATAACCCACCGGCCTCATGATTATTTCACGCTGGCCATTGGCATATTTTTGCCATTTTAGGCAGGCCCTGATCAGAGCTCCCACTGGTACGCTGAGACCCTTGAAATGACTGTACCCATTTTCGACGACAGAATCCCCGAGCCGCCTCCCCAACCTCATGGACTAAAGGCTATAGCCCACCGCCTTGACTATTTCACGACTGCGTCATTGGCATTTTTGCCATTTTAGGGCAGGCTTCTGACCGTAGCCTCCCACTGGGCACACGAGGACCCTTGAAAAGACTGCACCCATTTCCGACGACTAGAGCCCCCAAAACCCCCCCCCCCACCCCTCATGACCAAAGGCTATAGCCCACCGCCTTGTGACTATTTGCACGCTGCGCCATTGGGCATTTCTTGCCATTTGAGGGCAGGCTCTGACCGTAGCCTCCCATCGGGTACACGAGGACCTCGGGTTGAACCCATTTCGACGCCCAGAGCCCCAAATCCCTCCCAACCCTCATGGACAAAAGGCTATAGCCCACTGGCCTCGGCGACTATTTCACGCGCTGCGCCGCTGGGCATGTCTTGCCATTTTAGGGCAGGCTTCTGACCGTAGTCTCCCACTGGCCACACGAGGACCTCCAAAAGACTGTCCCCATTTCTCCACTGAGCCCCTCGAAACCCTCCCCAACCCCTCATGGACCAGCACATAGCCCACCGCCTGTGACTATTTACTGCGCCACTGGCATTTTTGCCATTTTCGGGCAGGCTCTGACCAGAGCCTCCCAATGGGTACACGAGGACCTCGAAAAGATCACCCATTTCGACGCCCAGAGCCCCGAACGCCCTCCCAACCCCGGGACTAAAGCTATAGCCCACCGGCCTCGGTGACTATTTAACGCGCTGCGCCGCTGGGCATGTCTTGCCATTTTAGGTCAGGCTTCTGACCGTAGCCTCCCACTGGGCACCCGAGGACCCTCGAAAAGACTGCACCCATTTCTGACGACTAGAGCCCCAAACCCCTCCCAACCCCTCAAGGACCAAAGGCTATAGCCCACCGCCTGTGACTATTTCACGCTGGCCTGGCTGGCATTTTTTTGCCATTTGAGGGCAGGCTTCGACCGTAGCCTCCCATCACACGAGGACCCTCCAAAAGACTGTACCCATTTCGACACAGAGCCCCGAACGCCCCTCCCCAACCCCTCATGGACCAAAGGCTATAGCCCACCGCCTCGGCGATTATTTCACGCTGCCACTGGGTATGTCTTTCATTTTAGGGCAGGCTTGACCGTAGCCTCCCATCGGGCACACGAGACCCTCGAAAAGACTGCACCCATTTCCTGACCGTGAGCCCTCAAACACCTCCCCAACCGCGGACCAAAGGATATAGCCCACATGCCTCGGCGACTATTTGACGCGCTGCGCCGGTGGGCATTTCGTGCCATTTTACGGCATGCTTCTGACCGTAGCCTCCCACCGGGCACACGAGGACTGTCTAAAAGACCGTACCCATTTCTGCCGACCAGAGCCCCCGAAACCCCCTCCCCAACCCCCGCGGACCAAAGGCTATAGCCCACCGGCCTCGGCGACTATTTCACGCGCGGATCCCATAGGCTTTTCTTGCCATTTTAGGGCAGGCCCTGACCGTAGCCTCCCACTGGGCACGCGAGGACCCTTGAAATGACTGTACCCATTTTCGACGCACAGAGCCCCCGAACGCCGCTCCCCAACCTCCGCGGACCAA
This sequence comes from Citropsis articulata, assembly GCA_030449925.1. Classification (NCBI taxonomy): domain Eukaryota; kingdom Viridiplantae; phylum Streptophyta; class Magnoliopsida; order Sapindales; family Rutaceae; genus Citropsis; species Citropsis articulata. The sequence goes on along the minus strand of JASUUH010000234.1, from coordinate 251,031 downwards.
AGGCTATAGCCCACCGGCCTTGGCGACTATTTCACGCGCTGCGCGACTGGGCATGTCTTGCCATTTTAGACAAAGCCTGACCGTAGCCTCCCACTGCCACACGAGGACCCTCGAAAGACTGACCCATTTCTCGACCACAGCTCTCAAACACGCTCCCAACCCCATGGACCAAATTTATAGCCCACATGCCTCGGCTGATTATTTGACGCTGCTACCGGTGGGCATTTCTTACATTTTAGGCAGGCTTCACCAGAGCCTCCCACCGGGCACACGAGGACCTCTAAAAGACTGCACCCATTTCACTGACCGAGCCCTCAAACCCTCCCAACCCCTCATGACCAAAGGCTATAGCCCACCGCCTCATGATTATTTCACGCTACGCGCCATGGCATTTCTTGCCATTTTAGGCAGTGCCCTGACTGTAGCCTCCCATCGGGCACGCGAGGACCCTTGAAATGACTGTACCCATTTTCGACGCACAGAGTTCCTAACGCCGCCTCCCAACACCATGGACCAAAGGCTATAGCCCACCGGCCTCGATTATTTCACGCGCCACTGGCCACTGGCATGTCTTGCCATTTTAGGACAGGCCTGACCGTAGCCTCCCACCGCCACACGAGGACCCTCCAAAAGATCAGACCCATTTCTCGACCAGAGCCCCTGAAACCCCTCCCCAACCCCTCATGGACCAAAGGCTATAGCCCACCGCCTGTGACTATTTCACGCTGCATGTCATTGGCATGTCTTATTTAGGCAGTGCTGACCAAGCCTCCCACCGCACACGAGACCCTCCAAAGATCTGACCCATTTCTGCACCAGAGCCCCAAACCCTCCCCAACCCTCATGGGACCAAAGGCTATAGCCCACCGGCCTGTGACTATTTCACGCTGGCCATGGGTATGTCTTGTTATTTTAGGCAGTGCTTCAAGCCTCCCACCGGGCACACGAGGACCCTCCAAAAGACTGACCCATTTCTGACTCAGAGCCCCTTAAACCCTCCCCAACCCTCATGGACCAAAGGCTATAGCCCACCGCCCTTGTGATTATTTCACGCTGCGCACTGGCATGTCTTGCCATTTTAGGATGTGCTTCGACCGTAGCCTCCCACCGGCCACACGAGGACCCTCCAAAGATCAGACCCATTTCTCGCACTGTGAGCCCCAAACCCTCCCCAACCCTCATGACCAAAGGCTATAGCCCACCGCCCTGGTGTTTATTTCACGCGCCGGCCACTGGTATGTCTTGTTATTTTAGGCAGGCTGATCAAGCCTCCCACCGGGCACACACGATGACCCTTGAAAAGACTGTACCCATTTCCGTCTCACAGAGCCCCCGAAACCCCCTCCCCAACCCCCACGGACCAAAGTCTATAGCCCACCGGCCTCGGTGACTATTTCACGCGCTGCCATTGGCATTTCTTGCCATTTTAGGCAGGCCTCTGACCAGTAGCCTCCCAATGGCACACGAGGACCTCGAAAAGACTGTACCCATTTTGACGACAGAGCCCCAACGCCCTCCCAACCCTCATGACCAAAGCTATAGCCCACCGGCCTCGGCGTCTATTTCACGCGCTGCGCCGATGGGCATTTCTTGCCATTTTAGGGTAGGCCTCTGATCGTAGCCTCCCACTGGTCACACGAGGCCCGTCGAAAATAATGGACCCATTTCTGGCTCCCAGAGCCACCGAACCCCCCACCCCAACCCCCGCAGACCAAAGCTATAGCCCAACGGCCTCGGCGACTATTTCACGAGCTGCGCCGCTTGGCATTTCTTGCCATTTTAGAGCAGGCCTCTGACCGTAGCCTCCCAATGGGCACACGAGAACCCTTCAAAAGACAGTACCCAGTTCTTACGAACAGAGCCCCAACGCCCTCCCAACCCCGCATGGACCAAAGCTATAGCCCACCGCCTCGATTATTTCACGCTGGGCAATTCTTGCCATTTTAGGGCAGGCTTCTGACCGTAGCCTCCCACTGGCCACACGAGGACCCTCCAAAAGACTGCACCCATTTTCGACGACTAGAGCCCCCGAACGCCCCTCGCCAACCCCCGCGGACCAAAGGCTATAGCCCACCGGCCTCGTTGACTATTTCACGCGCTGCGCCGCTGGGCATGTCTTGCCATTTTAGGGCAGGCTTCTGACCGTAGCCTCCCACTGGGCACACGAGGACCCTCGAAAAGACTGTACCCATTTCCGACGACCAGAGCCCCCGAAACACGTTCCCCAACCCCCGCGGACCAAATTCTTTAGCCCACATGCCTCGGCGACTATTTGACGCGCTGCGCCGGTGGGCATTTCGTGCCATTTTACGGCAGGCTTCTGACCGTAGCCTCCCACCGGGCACACGAGGACCCTCTAAAAGACCGTACCCATTTCTGACGACCAGAGCCCCCGAAACCCCCTCCCCAACCCCCGCGGACCAAAGGCTATAGCCCACCGCCTGGCTGATTATTTCACGCTGCTACTGGCATTTCTTGCCATTTTAGGAAGGCTTGACCAGAGCCTCCCACTGGCCACACGAGGACCCTCCAAAAGACTGCACCCATTTTCGACGACTAGAGCCCCGAAACCCCTCCCCAACCTCAAGGGACCAAAGGCTATAGTCCCACCGCCTCGTGACTATTTCCGTGCGCCGCTAGGCATTTCTTGCCATTTGAGGGCAGGCCTCTGACCGTAGCCTCCCACTGGGTACACGAGGACCCTCGAAAAGGCTGTACCCATTTCGGACACCCAGAGCCCCCGAACGCCCCTCGCCAACCCCCGCGGACCAAAGGCTATAGCCCACCGGCCTCGGTGACTATTTCACGCGCTGCGCCGCTGGGCATGTCTTGCATTTTAGGGCAGGCTTCTGACCGTAGCCTCCCACTGGGCACACGAGGACCCTCGAAAAGACTGTACCCATTTCCGACGACCAGAGCCCCCGAAACACGTTCCCCAACCCCCGCGGACCAAATTCTATAGCCCACATGCCTCGGCGACTATTTGACGCTGCCACTGATGGCATTTCTGTTATTTTACGGCAGGCTCGACCGTAGCCTCCCACCGGGCACACGAGGACCCTCTAAAAGACCGTACCCATTTCTGACGACCAGAGGCCCCCCAAACCCCCCCCAACCCCTCATGGACCAAAGCACATAGCCCACTGCCTCGGCGATTATTTCACGCTGGCCATTGGCATTTCTTGCCATTTTAGGGCAGGCCCTGACCGTAGCCTCCCACTGGGCACGCGAGGACCCTTGAAATGACTGTACCCATTTTCGACGCACAGAGCCCCCGAACGCCGCTCCCCAACCCCCGCGGACCAAAGGCTATAGCCCACCGGCCTTGGCGACTATTTCACGCGCTGCGCCACTGGGCATGTTCATTTTTTGACAGGCTTGACCGTAGCCTCCCACTGCCACACGAGGACCCTCCAAAAGACTGACCCATTTCTGCACTGTGAGCCCTCAAACCCCTCCCAACCCTCATGGGACCAAAGGCTATAGCCCACCGCCTCGGTGACTATTTCACGCGCTGCGCTGGTATGTCTTGTTATTTTAGGGCAGTGCTCGATCAAGCCTCCCACCGGGCACACGAGGACCCTCCAAAAGACTGCACTCCATTTCGGGCGACCAGAGCCCCCAAACCCCTCCCCAACCCTCAAGGACCAAAGGCTATAGCCCACCGCCTCGTGACTATTTCACGCGCCATGTCATTGGTATGTCTTGTTATTTTAGGGCAGTGCTTGATCAAGCCTCCCACCGGGCACACGAAGACCCTCCAAAAGACTGTACTCATTTCCTGCGACTGAGCCCCAAACCCCCTCCCCAACCCTCATGGACTAAAGGCTATAGCCCACCGGCCCTTGGTGATATTTCACGCGCTGCGCTGGGCATGTCTTGTTATTTTAGGCAGGCTTGATCAAGCCTCCCACTGGCCACACGAGGACCCTCCAAAAGACTGTACCCATTTCTGGCGACCAGAGCCCCGAACCCTCCCCAACCCCTCAAGGGACCAGTTATAGCCCACCGGCCTCGGTGCCTATTTCACGCGCTGCGCCGCTGGGCATTTCTTGCCATTTTAGGGCAGGCCTCTGACCGTAGCCTCCCAATGGGTACACGAGGACCCTCGAAAAGACTGTACCCATTTCGGACGCCCAGAGCCCCCGAACGCCCCTCCCCAACCCCCGCGGACCAAAGCTATAGCCCACCGGCCTCGGTGACTATTTCACGCGCTGCGCCGCTGGGCATGTCTTGCCATTTTAGGGCAGGCTTCTGACCGTAGCCTCCCACTGGCCACACGAGGACCCTCCAAAAGACTGTACCCATTTCTGACGACCAGAGCCCCCGAAACCCCCTCCCCAACCCCCGCGGACCAAAGGCTATAGCCCACCGGCCTGTTTTATTTCACGCGCAAGGCCACTGGTATGTCTTGTTATTTTAGGGTGCCTCGATCAAGCCTCCCACTGGGCACACGAAGACCCTTGAAAAGACTGTACCCATTTCTGACGAACAGAGCCCCAAACCCTCCCAACCCTCAAGGACCAAAGCTATAGCCCACCTGCCTCATGATTATTTCACGCAAGGCACATTGGCATTTCTTGCCATTTTAGGGCAGGCTTCTGACCGTAGCCTCCCACCGGGCACACGAGGGCCCTCTAAAAGACCGTACCCATTTTTGACGACCAGAGCCCCCGAAACCCCCTCCCCAACCCCCGCGGACCAAAGGCTATAGCCCACTGCCTCATGACTTATTTCACGCGCCATGCCATTGGCATTTCTTGCCATTTTAGGGCATGTGCTGATCAGAGCCTCCCACCGGGCACACGAGGACCCTCTAAAAGACTGCACTCCATTTTGTCGACTCAGAGCCCCAAACCCTCCCCAACCCCTCAAGGACCAAAGGCTATAGCCCATGTGCCTCATGATTATTTCACGCCACTGGCCATTGGCATTTCTTGTTATTTTAGGGCAGGCTTCGATCAAGCCTCCCACCGGGCACACGAAGACCTCCAAAAGACTGCACCCATTTCTGCGACATGTGAGCCCCTAACTCCCTCCCCACCCTCAAGGACCAAAGCTATAGCCCACCGCCTGGTGACTATTTCACGCGCTGCAGGGCATTTCTCATTTTAGGGCAGGCTTCTGACCGTAGCCTCCCACCGGGCCCACGAGGACCCTTGAAAAGATCACCCATTTCGACACCTGTGAGCCCCCAAATCCCTCCCAACCCCCACGGACTAAAGTCTATAGCCCACCGCCTGGTGACTATTTCACGCGCTGCCACTGGGTATGTCTTGTTATTTTAGGCAGGCTTGACCGAAGCCTCCCACTGGGCACACGAGGACCCTCGAAAAGGCTGTACCCATTTCGGAAACCCAGAGCCCCCGAACGCCCTCCCAACCCCTCATGGACCAGCTATAGCCCACCGGCCCTTGGTGACTATTTCACGCGCGCTGGTATGTCTTGCCATTTTAGGCAGGCTTCGACCAAGCCTCCCACCGGGCACACGAGGACCCTCCAAAAGATCAGACTCCATTTCGCCACTCAGAGCCCCAAACACCCTCCCCAACCCCTCATGGGACCAAAGGCTATAGCCCACCGGCCTCGGTGACTATTTCACGCCACACTGGTATGTCTTGTTATTTTAGTGTGCTTGATCAAGCCTCCCACTGGGCACACGAGGACCCTCCAAAAGACTCAGACCCATTCATGCACTGAGCCCTCAAACCCTCCCAACCCCTCATGGACCAAAGGCTATAGCCCACCGCCCTGTGACTATTTCACGCGCGTCAGCTGGGTATGTCTTGTTATTTTAGGGCAAGCTTCGACCAAGCCTCCCACTGGGCACACGAAGACCTCCAAAAGACAGACCCATTTCGCACTGCAGAGTCTCAAACCCCTCCCAACCCCTCATGACCAAAGGCTATAGCCCACCGCCTTGGTGACTATTTCACGCGCGCCACTGGCATGTCTTGCTATTTTAGGGCAGGCTTCGACCAAGCCTCCCACTGCCACACGAGGACCCTCCAAAGACTCACCCATTTCTGCACCAGAGCCCCAAACCCTCCCCAACCCTCATGGACCAAAGGCTATAGCCCACCGCCCTGTTCTATTTCCACGCTGCTACTGGGCATTTCTTGCCATTTTAGGGCAGGCAATTGACCGGAGCCACCCAATGGGTAAACGAGGACCCTCGAAAAGACTGTACCCATTTCGACGACAGAGCCCTGAACGCCCCTCCCAACCCCATGACCAAAGCTATAGCCCACCGGCCTATGGATTATTTCACGCCAAGGCCACTGGGCATGTCTTGCCATTTTAGGGCAGTGCTTCTGACCGTAGCCTCCCACTCGCCACACGAGGACCCTCCAACAGACTGTACCCATTTCGCACTGTAGCCCCAAACCCCATCCCCAACCCTCAAGGACCAAAGGCTATAGCCCACCGCCCTAGTGACTATTTCACGCGCTGCTACTGGTATGTCTTGCTATTTTAGGGTAGGCTTCTGACCGAAGCCTCCCACTGGGCACACGAAGACCCTTGAAAAGACTGTACCCATTTCTGACGAACAGAGCCCCCGAAACCCCCTCCCCAACCCTCACGGACCAAAGTCTATAGCCCACCGGCCTCGGTGACTATTTCACGCGCCTGGCTGGCATTTCTTGCCATTTTAGGGCAGGCTCGACCGTAGCCTCCCAATGGGTACACGAGACCTCGAAAAGACTGTACCCATTTCGACGACAGAGCCCCCTAACGCCCTCCCCAACCCCGCTGACCAAAGCTATAGCCCACCGCCCTATGATTATTTCACGCCTGCGCCACTGGCATTTCTTTCCATTTTAGGCAGTGCTTCGACCAGAGCCTCCCACTGGGCACACGAGGGCCTCTAAAAGACTGCACTCCATTTTTGACGCACTGTGAGCCCTCAAACCCCTCCCCAACCTCAAGGACCAAAGGCTATAGCCCACTGCCCTATGATTATTTCACGCGCTGCGCATGGCATTTCTGTCATTTTAGGGCAGGCTTGACCAGAGCCTCCCACCGGGCACACGAGGACCCTCTAAAAGACCGCACCCATTTTTGACGACCAGAGCCCCCAAACCCCTCCCAACCCCTCATGGACCAAAGGCTATAGCCCAGGCCCTATGACTATTTCACGCGCACCACTGGTCATTTCGTTATTTTAGGCAGGCTTCCTGATCAAGCCTCCCACCGGGCACACGAGACCCTCCAAAGACTGCACCCATTTCCGCGACAGAGCCCCTCAACTCCTCCCCAACCCTCATGACTAAAGCTATAGCCCACCGGCCTCGGTGACTATTTCACGCGCTGCGCCGCTGGGCATTTCTTGCCATTTTAGGGCAGGCTTCTGACCGTAGCCTCCCACTGGGCCCACGAGGACCCTCGAAAAGACTGTACCCATTTCGGACACCCAGAGCCCCCGAAACCCCCTCCCCAACCCCCACGGACCAAAGTCTATAGCCCACCGGCCTCGGTGACTATTTCACGCGCCACTGGCATGTCTTGCCATTTTAGGCAGTGCTTCTGACCAAGCCTCCCACCGGGCACACGAGGACCTCGAAAAGGCTGTACCCATTTCGACACCCAGTGAGCCCCGAACGCCTCCTCCCAACCCTCAAGGACCAAAGGCTATAGCCCACCGGCCTCATGACTATTTCACGCTACATGTCACTGGCATGTCTTGTTATTTTAGGTGCTTCTGATCAAGCCTCCCACCGGGCACACGAGGACCCTCCAAAAGATCAGACCCATTTCTGCCACTGAGCCCTCAAACCCCTCCCCAACCCCTCATGACCAAAGGCTATAGCCCACTGCCTTGGTGACTATTTCACGCGCCAAGCTGGGTATGTCTTGTTATTTTAGGCAGGCTTCACAAGCCTCCCACCGGGCACACGAGGACCCTCCAAAAGATCAGACCCATTTCTCATGCACCAGAGCCCCAAACCCCTCCCAACCCCTCAAGGGACCAAAGTTATAGCCCACCGCCCTTGGTGACTATTTCACGCACGCTCATTGGCATGTCTTACATTTTAGGCAGTGCTTCACCGTAGCCTCCCACCGGCCACACGAGGACCCTCCAAAGACTGCACCCATTTCGCACTGTCAGAGCCCCAAACCCTCCCCAACCTCAAGGACCAGTTATAGCCCACCGCCTCGTGTTTATTTCACGCCAACCATTGGTATGTCTTGCCATTTTAGGGCAGGCTTCTGACCGAAGCCTCCCACTGGGCACACGAAGACCCTTGAAAAGACTGTACCCATTTCGACTAACAGAGCCCTCAAACCCTCCCCAACCCCCCACGGACTAAAGTTCATAGCCCACCGCCCTTGACTATTTACCGCGCTGCGCGCAGGCATTTCTGCCATTTTAGGGCAGTGCCTGACTGTAGCCTCCCAATGGGTACACGAGACCTCGAAAAGACTGTACTATTTCTGACGACAGAGCCCCGAACGCCCTCCCCAACCCCTGACCAAAGCTATAGCCCACCGCCTTGGGCGATTATTTCACGCTACAAGGCCATTGGGCATTTCTTGCCATTTTAGTGTGCTTGACCGTAGCCTCCCACCGGGCACACGAGGGCCTCTAAAAGACTGCACTCCATTTTTGACGACCAGAGCCCCAAACCCCTCCCAACCCCCGCTGACCAAAGGCTATAGCCCACAGGCCTCACATGATTATTTCACGCCACAACATTGGCATTTCTGTTATTTTAGGGCAGGCCTGACCGTAGCCTCCCACCGGGCACACGAGGACCTCTAAAAGACTGCACTCCATTTTTGACGCACTCAGAGCCCCGAAACCCTCCCAACCCCTCAAGGACTAAAGGCTATAGCCCATGTGCCTCATGATTATTTCACGCATGCCACTGGCATTTCTTGTTATTTTAGTGGCAGCCTGATCAAGCCTCCCACTGGGCACACGAAGACCCTCCAAAAGACTGCACCCATTTCTGGCGTACAGAGCCCCCGAACTCCCCTCCCCAACCCCCGCGGACCAAAGCTATAGCCCACCGGCCTCGGTGACTATTTCACGCGCTGCGCCGCTGGGCATTTCTTGCCATTTTAGGGCAGGCTTCTGACCGTAGCCTCCCACTGGGCCCACGAGGACCCTCGAAAAGACTGTACCCATTTCGGACACCCAGAGCCCCCGAAACCCCCTCCCAACCCCACGGACCAAAGGCTATAGCCCACCGCCTTGACTTATTTCACGCGCTGCGCTGGCTGGTATGTCTTGTTATTTTAGGCAGGCTTCGACCAAGCCTCCCACTCACACACGAGGACCCTCAAAAGGCTGTACCCATTTCGACACCCAGAGCCCCGAACGCCCTCCCAACCCCCATGGGACCAAAGGCTATAGCCCACCGCCTCGTGACTATTTCACGCTGGCTGGCATGTCTTGCCATTTTAGGCAGTGCTTTTGACCGTAGCCTCCCACCGGGCATCCGAGACCTCTAAAAGACTGTACCCATTTCCGACACCAAAGGCCCCCAAACACGCTCCCAACCCTCATGGACCAGCTATTATACCCCACCGGCCTCGTGACTATTTATCACGCGCCGCTGGGCATTTCTTTCCATTTTAGGGCAGGCCTCTGACCGTAGCCTCCCAGTGGGCACACGAGGACCCTCAAAAAGTCTGTACCCATTTCGGACGACCAGAGCCCCCGCAACACCCTCCCCAACCCTCATGACCAAAGCTATAGCCCACCGGCCACGGCGATTATTTCACGCTGCTACTGGCATGTCTTGCATTTTAGGGCAGGCTTTCTGACCAGTAGCCTCCCTAATCAAGTACACGAGGACCTCGAAAAGACTGCACCCATTTCCGACGACTAGAGCCTCAAACCCTCCCCAACCCCCGCGGAGCAAAGGCTATAGCCCACCGGCCCTTGACTTATTTCACGCGCCGCTTGGCATGTCTTGCCATTTTAGGGCGTGCTCTGATCAGAGCCTCCCACCGCCACACGAGGACCCTCCACAAGATCTGCACTCCATTTCTGCCACTGTGAGCCCCAAACCCCTCCCAACCCCCGCTGACCAAAGGCTTATAGCCCACCGCCTTGGACTATTTCACGCGCCACTACTGGCATGTCTTGCCATTTTAGGGCAAGTGCCTTCGACCGTAGCCTCCCACTGGCCACACGAGGACCCTCCAAAAGACTGTACCCATTTCTGGCGACCAGAGGCCCCCCAAACCCTCCCAACCCCGGACCAAAGGCTATAGCCCACCGCCTTGTTTATTTCACGCTACACTGGTATGTCTTGCCATTTTAGGGCAGGCTTCTGACCGTAGCCTCCCACTGGGCACACGAAGACCCTTGAAAAGACTGTACCCATTTCTGACGAACAGAGCCCCCGAAACCCCCTCCCCAACCCCCACGGACCAAAGTCTATAGCCCACCGGCCTCGGTGACTATTTACCGCGCTACTGGCATTTTTTGCCATTTTAGTGGCAGGCCTCTGATCAGAGCCTCCCAATGGGTACACGAGACCCTCGAAAAGACTGTACCCATTTCGACGTGACAGCCCTCAACGCCCCTCCCCAACCTCATGACCAAAGCTATAGCCCACCGCCTTGCTGGATTATTTCACGCTGCGCACTGGCATTTCTTGCCATTTTAGGGCAGGCTTCTGACCGTAGCCTCCCACTGGGCACACGAGGACCCTCGAAAAGACTGCACCCATTTCTGGCGACTAGAGCCCCCGAAACCCCCTCCCCAACCCCCACGGACCAAAGTCTAGAGCCCACCGGCCTCGGTGACTATTTCACGCGCTGCGCCGCTGGGTATGTCTTGCCATTTTAGGGCAGGCTTCTGACCGAAGCCTCCCACTGGGCACACGAAGACCCTTGAAAATACTGTACCCATTTCTGGCGTACAGAGCCCCCGAACTCCCCTCCCCAACCCCCGCGGACCAAAGCTATAGCCCACCGGCCTCGGCGACTATTTCACGCGCTGCGCCGCTGGGCATTTCTTGCCATTTTAGGGCAGGCTTCTGACCGTAGCCTCCCACTGGGCCCACGAGGACCCTCGAAAAGACTGCACCCATTTCTGGCGACTAGAGCCCCCGAAACCCCCTCCCCAACCCCCACGGACCAAAGTCTATAGCCCACCGGCCTCGGTGACTATTTCACGCGCTGCGCCGCTGGGTATGTCTTGCCATTTTAGGGCAGGCTTCTGACCGAAGCCTCCCACTGGGCACACGAGGACCCTCGAAAAGGCTGTACCCATTTCGGACACCCAGAGCCCCCGAACGCCCCTCCCCAAACCCTCATGACCAAGCATATAGCCCACCGCCTCGGACTATTTCATGCGCTGTGCTGGCATGTCTTGACATTTTTGGGCAGGATTCTGACCGTAGCCTCCCTCTGGGCACACGAGGACCTCGAAAAGACTGCACCCATTTTCGACCACTGAGCCCCTAAACCTCCCCCAACCCCATGGGACCAAAGGCTATAGACCACCGCCTCGGCGATTATTTCACGCGCTGCGCCGCTAGACATTTCTTGGCATTTTAGTGCCCTGACCAGAGGCCTCCCACTCGGGCACGCGACCCTCGAAAAGACTGACCCATTTCCCACACCCAGAGCCCCCGAACGCCCCGCCCAACCCTCAGCTGACCAAAGGCCATAGCCCACCGCCCCATGACTATTTCACGCGCTGCGCCGCTGGACATTTCTTTCCATTTTAGGGCAGGGTTCTGACCGTAGCCTCCCACTGGGCACACGAGGACTCTCGTAAAGGCTGTACCCATTTCCGATGACCAGAGCCCCCGAAACCCTCTCCCCAACCCCCGCGGACCAAAGGCTATAGCTCACCGGCCTCGGTGACTATTTCACGCGCTGCACCGCTAGGTATTTCTTGCCATTTTAGGGCAGGCCCTGACCGTAGCCTCCCACTGGGCACGCGAGGACCCTCGAAAAGACTGTACCAATTTCTGACACCCAGAGCCCCCGAACGCCAATCCCCAACCCCTCATGACCAGCTATAGCCCACCTGCCTCTGATTATTTCATGCGCTGCCACATATTTTCCATTTTAGGGCAGGCTTGACCGTAGCCTCCCATCGGGCACACGAGGACTCTCAGAAGACTGTACTCATTTCCGATTACCAGAGCCCCCGAACCCTCCCAACCCCTCAAGGGACCAAAGGCTATGGCCCACCGCCTCGAGACTATTTCACGCGCTGCTACTGCTAGACATTTCTTACATTTGTGGCAGGCCTCTGACCGTAGTCTCCCACTGGGCACACGAGGACCCTCGAAATGACTGTACCCATTTCCGATGACCAGAGCCCCCGAACACCCCTCCCCAACCCCCGCGGACCAAAGGCTATAGCTCACCAGCCTCGGTGACTATTTCACGCGCTGCGCCTTTGGGCATTTCTTGCCATTTTAGGGCAGGCTTCTGACCGTAGCCTCCCACTGGGCACACGAGGACCCTCGAAAGGACTGTACCCATTTTCGACGACCAGAGCCCCCTAAACCCCCTCCCCAACCCCTCATGACCAAAGTTATAGCCCACCGCCCTCGGCGATTATTTCCACGCTACTGCCATTGACATTTCTTATTTTAGGGCGTGCTTGACCAGAGCCTCCCACCTGACACACGAGGACCCTCAAAATCAGACCCATTTTCTACGCACTGAGCCCCTAAACCCCCTCCCCAACCCCCGCGGACCAAAGGCTATAGCCCAACGGCCTCGGTGACTATTTCCCGCGCTGCGCCGCTGGGCATTTCTTGTCATTTTAGGGCAGGCCTATGACCGTAGCCTCCCAAGGGGCACACGAGGACCCTCGAAAAGACTGTACCCATTTCCGATGCCCAGAGCCCCCGAACGCCCCACCCCAACCGCCGCGGACTAAAGGCTATAGCCCACCGGCCCATGATTATTTCACGCCACCACTGGCATGTCTGTTCATTTTAGTGGCAGGCTTCTGACCGTAGCCTCCCACTGGGCACACGAGGACCCTCGAAAAGACTGCACCCATTTTTGACGACAGAGCCCCCTAAACCCCCTCCCCAACCCTCATGACCAAAGGCTATAGGACCACCGCCTCGGATTATTTCATTTCACGCTGCACTGCTTAGGCATTTCTTGTCATTTTAGGGCAGGCTGACCGTAGCCTCCCACCGGGACGCGAGGACCTCGAAAAGACTGTACCATTTCCACACAGAGCCCCGAACGCCCCTCCCCAACCCCTCATGATCTAAAGGCTATAGCCCAGCCCACCGCCTGATTATTTCACGCCAGCCGCTGACATTTTCACATTTTAGGGCAGTGCTTCTGATCAGAGCCTCCCACTGGGCACGCGAGGACCCTCGAAAAGATCAGACTTATTTCCTGGCGACTGAGCCCCGAAACCCCCACTCCCAACCCCCGCTGGACCATAGGCTATAGCCCACTGCCTTGGCTGATTATTTCACGCGCGCCACTGAAAGCATTTATTGCCATTTTAGGTGGGCCCTGACCAGCTTCCCACTGGTACACGAGGACCCTCGAAAAGACTGCACTCCATTTCCCGACACCTGTGAGCTCTTAACGCCTCCCAACCCTCATGGACCAAAGCACATAGCCCACCGCCTCATGATTATTTCACGCTACTGGCTTAGACATTTCTTTGCATTTTAGGGCAGGCTTGACCGTAGCCTCCCACCGGGCACACGAGGACCCTCAGAAGACTGTACCCATTTGGCGACCAGAGCCCCCGAAACCCCCTCCCCAACCCCCGCGGACAAAAGGCTATACCCACCGGCCTCGGTGACTATTTCCCGCGCTGCGCCGCTGGGCATTTCTTGCCATTTTAGGGCAGGCCTCGGACGGTAGCCTCCCACTGGGTACATGAGGACCCTCGGAAAGACTGTACCCATTTCGGACACCTAGAGCCCCCGAACGCCCCTCCCCAACCCCTGCGGACCAAACGCTATAGCCCACCGGCCTCGGCGACTATTTCACGCCAAGAGTCACTGGCATGTCTTGCCATTTTAGCAGGCTTTTGACCGTAGCCTCCACCTGGGCACACGAGGACCCTCCAAACGACTGTACCCATTTCCGACCATAGCCCCCGAAACACGTTCCCCAACCCCCGCGGACCAAAGGCTATAGCCCACCGCCTTGTGACTATTTCACGCTGCCACTGGCATTTCTTGTCATTTTAGGGCAGGCTCTGACCAGAGCCTCCCACGGGCACACGAGGACCTCAAAAGACTGTACCCATTTCCGACGCCTCCCCAACCCCCGCACTAGCTATAGCCCACCGCCTCGTGATTATTTCACGCCACACTGGCATTTCTTGCCATTTTAGGACAGGCCTCTGACCGTAGCCTCCCACTGGGCACACGAGGACCCTCGAAGAGACTGTACCCATTTTTGATGACCAGAGCCCCCTAAACCCCCTCCCCAACCCCCGCGGACCAAAGGCTATAGCCCACCGGCCTCAGTGACTATTTCCCGCGCTGCGCCGCTGGGCATTTCTTGCCATTTTAGGACAGGCCTCTGACCGTAGCCTCCCACTGGGCACACGAGGACCCTCGAAGAGACTGTACCCATTTTCGATGACCAGAGCCCCCGAAACCCCCTCCCCAACCCCTCGCGGACCAAAGCTATAGCCCACCGCCTCATGATTATTTCATGCGCCGCTGCATGGCATGTCTTGCCATTTTAGTATGTGCCTCGACTGTAGCCTCCCACTGGGCACACGAGGACCCTCCAAAAGACTGTACTTCTCGACGACCAGAGCCCTAAACCCTCCCCCAACCCTCAAGGACTAAAGGCTTATAGCCCACCTCGTGACTTATTTCACGCGCTCACTGGCATGTCTTGCCATTTTAGTGAAGGCTTCTGACTGTAGCCTCCCACTGGGCACACGAGGACCCTCGAAAAGACTGTACCCATTGCTGACGAACAGAGCCCTCAAACCCTCCTCCCAACCCTCAAGGACCAAAGGCTTATAGCCCACCTGCCTTGGTGACTATTTCACGCTGCGCCATTGGCATTTCTTGCCATTTTAGTGCCTCGACCAGAGCCTCCCACCGGGCACACGAGGACCTCGAAAAGATTGTACCCATTTCGACGAACAGAGCCCCAAACCCCCCCAACCCTCAGCTGACTAGTATAGCCCACCGGCCTTGACTATTTCGCCGCCATACTGGTATTTCTTGCCATTTAGGGCAGGCCTCGACTGTAGCCTCCCACCTGGGTACACGAGGACCTCAAAAGACTGTACCCATTTTGACACCTAGAGCCCTCAACGCCCTCCCAACCCCTGGACCAAAGGCTATAACCACTGCCTCTGACGATTTCACGCGCCATTGGGCATGTTGCCATTTTAGGGCAGTGCTTGACCAGTAGCCTCCCACTGGGCACGCGAGGACTCTCGAAAAGACTGTACCAATTTCCGACGACCACAGCCCTCTAAACCCCTCCCAACCTCATGGACTAGTTATAGCTCACCGGCCTCGGTGACTATTTCACGCGCTGCACCGCTAGGCATTTCTTGTCATTTTAGGGCAGGCCCTGACCGTAGCCTCGCACTGGGCACGCGAGGACCCTCGAAAAGACTGTACCCATTTCCGACACCCAGAGCCCCCGAACGCCCCTCCCCAACCCCCGCGGACTAAAGGCTATAGCCCACCGGCCTCGGCGACTATTTCACGCGCTGCGCCGCTGGACATTTCTTGCCATTTTAGGGCAGGCTTCTGACCGTAGCCTCCCACTGGGCACGCGAGGACCCTCGAAAAGACTGTACCCATTTCCGATGACCAGAGCCCCTGAAACCCCCACCCCAACCCCCGCGGACCATAGGCTATAGCCCACCGGCCTCGGCGACTATTTCACGCGCTGCGCCGCTGAGCATTTATTGCCATTTTAGGGTGGGCCCTGACCGTAGCTTCCCACTGGGTACACGAGGACCCTCGAAAAGACTGTACCCATTTCCGACACCCAGAGCTCCTGAACGCCCCTCCCCAACCCCCGCGGACCAAAGGCTATAGCCCACCGTCCTCGGCGACTATTTCACGCTACTGGCCAGACATTTCTTGGCATTTTAGGCAGGCTTGATCAGAGCCTCCCACTGGGCACACGAGGACCCTCAGAAGACTGTACCCATTTCGACCAGAGCCCTCAAACCCCTCCCAACCCCTCATGGACAAAGGCTATACCCACTGCCCTATGATTATTTCCGCGGCCACTGGCCAAGCATTTCTTGCCATTTTAGGCATACCTGACGGTAGCCTCCCACTGGGTACATGAGGACCCTCGAAAGACTGCACCCATTTCGACACCCAGAGCCCCGAACGCCCTCCCAACCCCTCATGGACCAAACGCTATAGCCCACCGCCCGTGACTATTTCACGGGCTGGGCATGTCTTGCCATTTTAGGGCAGGCTTTTGACCGTAGCCTCCCACTGGGCACACGAGGACCCTCCAAAGACTGTACCCATTTCCGTCGACCATAGCCCCCGAAACACGTTCCCCAACCCCCGCGGACCAAAGGCTATAGCCCACCGGCCTCGGTGACTATTTCACGCGCTGCGCCGCTGGTCATTTCTTGTCATTTTAGGGCAGGCCTCTGACCGTAGCCTCCCACGGGGCACACGAGGACCCTCGAAAAGACTGTACCCATTTCCGACGCCCCTCCCCAACCCCCGCAGACCAAAGGCTATAGCCCACCGGCCTCAGTGACTATTTCCCGCGCTGCGCCGCTGGGCATTTCTTGCCATTTTAGGACAGTGTGCCTCGACCAGAGCCTCCCATCGGGCACACGAGGACCCTCGAAGAGACTGTACCCATTTTTGATGACCAGAGCCCCTAAACCCTCCCCAACCCCTCATGGACCAAAGGCTATAGCCCACCGCCTCTGACTATTTCTCGGCCACTACTGGCATTTCTTGCCATTTTAGGGCATGTGCCTCTGATCAGTAGCCTCCCACGGGCACACGAGGACCCTCAAGAGACTGTACCCATTTCGACTGACCAGAGCCCCTCAAACCCCTCCCCAACCCTCATGGGTCCAAAGGCTATAGCCCACTGCCCTTGACTATTTCACGCCACGGCCATTGGCATTTTTGCCATTTTAGGCAGTGCTCGTCAGAGCCTCCCACTTGGCACACTATCACCCTTGAAAAGACTGTACATATTTCCCGACCACCAAAGCCCCTCAAACCCCTGTTCCCAACCCCTGACCAAAGGCTTATAGCCCACCGCCTCTATGATAATTTCACACGCGCCATGCTGACATTTCTTTTGCCATTTTAGGGCAGGCTTCGATCTTAGCCTCCAACTGGCACACGAGACCCTCAAAAGACTCAGACATATTTCCACGACCGTGAGCCCCAAATCCCTCCCCAACCCCCTCAAGGACCAAAGCTATAGCCCACCCGTCTTGCATGATTATTTCATTCTGCGCCACTGGGCATGTCTTGTCATTTTATGTGCTTCGATCAGAGCCTCCCACCAAGTGGGCACACGAGGACCCTCCAAAAGATCAGACAATTCGACGACCGTGAGCCCTCAAACCTGGCCCCCAACCCTCATGGATCCAAAGCTATAGCCCACCGCCTGTGACTTATTTCACGCACAAGGGCATGTCTTGCCATTTTAGTAGGCTTCGACTGTAGCCTCCCACTGGGCACACGAGGACCCTCAAAAGACTGTGACCCATTTCTCGACGAATCTGAGCCCCCAAACCCCTCCCCAACCCCTCATGGACCAAAGGCTATAGCCCACCAGCCTCATGATTATTTCACGCTGCTGGCCACTGGCATGTTTTGCCATTTTAGGGTGTTTCGACCAGAGGCCTCCCACGGCACACGAGGACCTCGAAAAGATCAGACCCATTTCCCGACGCCTCCCCAACCCCCGCGGACCAAAGGTTATATCCCAACGGCCTCAAGCGATTATTTCACGCTGCTTGCGCCATTGGGCATTTCTTGCCATTTTAGGGGCAGGCCCTGACTGTAGCCTCCCACTGGGACGTGAGGACCTCGAAAGACTGTACCCATTTCTCACACCCTGAGCCCCGAACGCCCCTCCCCAACCCTCGGCCAGCTACAGCCCACCGACCCTCGTGACTATTTCACGCGCTGCGCCCGCTGGACATTTCTTGCCATTTTAGGGCAGGCTTCGACCGTAGCCTCCCATGGGCAAGTACACGAGGACCCTCGAAAAGACTGTACATATTTCCCGACGACTGTGAGCCCCCGAACCCCTCCCTAACCCCTCAAGGACCAATGGCTATAGCCCACCGCCGGGCGACTATATCACGCGGCTGCTACTGGTATGTCTTCACATTTTAGTATGTGCTGACCGTAGCCTCCCACTGCACATGAGGACCGAAAGACTGTACCCATTTTGGACGACCAGAGCCCCCAAAAACAGTTCCCCAACCCTCATGGACCAAAGGCTATAGCCCACTGGTATTATTCTGACGCTACTGTGGGCATTGCACATTTTACCAGGCTTCTGATCAGAGCCTCCCACCGCACACGAGGACCCTCTAAAAGACCGCATCCATTTCGACGCCCAGAGCCCCTCAAACCCCTCCCCAATCCTCATGGGACCAAAGGCTTATAACCCACCGCCTTCATGATTATTTCACGCGCCATACCGCTGGCATTTTTGTTATTTTAGGGCAGCCCTGACCAGAGCCTCCCACCGGGTACGCGAGGACCCTTTGAAATGACTGTACCATTTTCGACGCAGAACCCCTCAACGCCGCCCCCAACCTCATGACCAGCTATAGCCCACCGGCCCTATGACTATTTCACGCACTGCGCTACTGGCATTTTCACATTTTACGGCAGGCTTCTGACCGTAGCCTCCCACTGGGCACACGAGGACCCTTGAAAAGACGGTACCCATTTCCGACGCCAGAGCCCCGAAACCCCTCCCAACCCTCATGACCAAAGTTATAGCCCACCGCCTTTGGTGATTATTTATCACTAGCCATTGGGCATTTCTTGCCATTTTAGGCAGGCTCTGATCAGAGCCTCCCACCGGGCACGCGAGACCC
This sequence comes from Citropsis articulata, assembly GCA_030449925.1. Lineage (NCBI taxonomy): Eukaryota > Viridiplantae > Streptophyta > Magnoliopsida > Sapindales > Rutaceae > Citropsis > Citropsis articulata. The sequence goes on along the minus strand of JASUUH010000234.1, from coordinate 232,019 downwards.
TTGAAATGATTGTACCCATTTCGACGCCTAACTCGAACGCCTCCCCAACCTCAAGGACCAAAGCTATAGCCCACCGGCCTCGGTGACTATTTCACGCGCTGCGCCGCTGGGCATGTCATGCCATTTTAGGTCAGGCTTCTGACCGTAGCCTCCCACTGGGCACCCGAGGACCCTCGAAAAGACTGCACCCATTTCTGACGACTAGAGCCCCCGAAACCCCCTCCCCAACCCCCGCGGACCAAAGGCTATAGCCCACCGCCTGTGACTATTTGCCGCGCTGGCCATGGGCATTTCTTGCTATTTGAGGGCAGGCCTCTGACCGTAGCCTCCCACTGGGTACACGAGACCCTCAAAGACTGTACCCATTTCGACACCCGTGAGCCCCCGAACGCCCTCCCCAACTCCCATGACCAAAGGCTATAGCCCACTGCCCTCGGCGATTATTTCACGCGCTGCGCCATGGGTATGTCTTTGTTATTTTAGGGCAGGCTTGACCGTAGCCTGCCACTGGGCACACGAGGACCCTCGAAAAGACTGCACCCATTTCCGACGACCAGAGCCCCCGAAACACGTTCCCCAACCGCCGCGGACCAAAGGATATAGCCCACATGCCTCGGCGACTATTTGACGCGCTGCGCCGGTGGGCATTTCGTGCCATTTTACGGCATGCTTCTGACCGTAGCCTCCCACCGGGCACACGAGGACTGTCTAAAAGACTGCATCATTTCTGCCACTGAGCCCCCAAACCCCTCCCAACCCCGCTGACCAAAGGCTATAGCCCACCGGCCTCATGATTATTTCACGCGGCTGCCACTGGCATTTCTTGCCATTTTAGGCAGGCCCTGACCAGAGGCTCCCACTGGGCACGCGAGGACCCTTGAAATGACTGTACCCATTTTCGACGCACAGAGCCCCCGAACGCCGCTCCCCAACCTCCGCGGACCAAAGGCTATAGCCCACCGGCCTTGGCGACTATTTCACGCGCTGCGCGACTGGGCATGTCTTGCCATTTTAGGACAGGCTTCTGACCGTAGCCTCCCACTGGCCACACGAGGACCCTCGAAAAGATCAGACTCCATTTCCGACGACTGAGCCCCTCAAACCCCCCTCCCAACCCCGCGGGACCAAAGGCTATAGCCCACCGCCCTGACTATTCTCAAGGCTGCCACTGGGCATTTCTTGCCATTTTAGGGCAGGCCTCTGACCGTAGCCTCCCACTGGGTACACGAGGACCCTCGAAAAGACTGTACCCATTTCGGACACCCAGAGCCCCCGAAAGCCCCGCCCCCACCCCCCCGGCCCAAAGGCGATAGCCCACCGGCCCTTGGATTATTTCACGCGCCATTGGCATGTCTTGCCATTTTAGGGCAGGCTTTTTGACCGTAGCCTCCCACCGGGCACACGAGGACCCTCTAAAAGACTGTGACCCATTTCTGACGCACTGAGCCCTCAAACCCACTCCCAACCCTCATGACCAAAGGCTATAGCCCACCGCCCTTGACTATTTCACGCTGCGCCACTGGCATGTCTTGCCATTTTAGGGCAGTGCTTGACTCAGTAGCCTCCCACTGGGCACACGAGGACCTCGAAAAGACTGTACCCATTTCACGACAGAGCCCCTCAACGCCGCTCCCAACCCCTCATGGACCAAAGGCTATATAGCCCACCGCCTCTGACTATTTCCACGCTGCGCACTGGACATTTCTTGCATTTTAGGGCAGGTGCTTCAGACCTTCGCCTCGACCGGGCACACGAGGACCCTCCAAAAGATCAGACCCATTTCTGCACTGTGAGCCCCTCAAACCCCTCCCAACCCCTCATGGACCAAAGGCACATAGCCCACCGCCTTGGTGACTATTTCACGCTACTGGTATGTCTTATTATTTTAGGTGTGCTCGATCAAGCCTCCCACTGGGCACACGAGGACCCTCCAAAGCTCAGACCCATTTCCGCGACCGTGAGCCCCTCAAACCTCCTCCCAACCCCATGGACCAAAGGCTATAGCCCACCGCCCTATGACTTATTTCACGCGCTACGCCACTGGTATGTTCTTGTTATTTTAGGCAGTGCTTCTGATCAAGCCTTCCCACCGGGCACACGAAGACCCTTGAAAATACTCAGACCCATTTCATGCACTGTGAGCCCCAAACCCTCCCCAACCCCGCTGACCAAAGGATATAGCCCACTGCCTTGGTGACTATTTCACGCGCTGCCATACTGGCATGTCTTGCCATTTTAGGCAGTGCTTGACCGTAGCCTCCCACCGCCACACGAGGACCCTCCAAAGACTGCACCCATTTTCACGACTCAGAGCCCCCAAACCCTCCCCAACCCCTCTGACCAAAGGCTATAGCCCACCGCCTCGGTGACTAATTTCACACACAAGGCTGCGCCACGCATTTCTTGCCATTTGAGGGCAGGCCTCTGACCGTAGCCTCCCATCGGGTACACGAGACCCTAAAAGGCTGTACCCATTTTGACACCCAGAGCCCCGAACGCCCCTCCCAACCCTCATGGACCAAAGGCTTATAGCCCACCGGTCCTTGGTGACTATTTCACGCGCCATGCGCACTGGCATGTCTTGCTACATTTTAGGGCAGTGCTTCGACCAGAGCCTCCCACTGGGCACACGAGACCTCGAAAAGACTGTACCCATTTCCGACGACAAGATCCCCCAAACACGCTCCCAACCCTCGGACCAAATTTATAGCCCACATGCTCACGACTATTTGACGCGCGCTACTGGTGGGCATTTTGGTTATTTTACGGCAGGCTTCTGACCGTAGCCTTCCACTGGGCACACGAGGATCCTCGAAAAGACTGTACCCATTTCTGACGCCCGAACCCCCCTCCCCAACCCCCGCGGACCAAAGGCTATAGCCCACCGGCCTCGGCGACTATTTCACGCTACGGCTACTGGCATTTCTTGCCATTTTAGGGCAGGCCCTGACCGTAGCCTCCCACTGGGCACGCGAGGACCCTTGAAATGACGGTACCCATTTTCAAAGCACAGAGTCTCGAACGCCGCCTCCCCAACACCATGGACTAAAGGCTATAGCCCACTGCCTTGGCGATTATTTCACGCTGCGCCATCGGGCATGTCTTGCCATTTTAGGACAAGCCTGACCGTAGCCTCCCACCGCCACACGAGGACCCTCCAAAAGATCAGACCCATTTCTGCCACTGAGCCCCGAAACCCTCCCCAACCCCTCATGGACCAGGCTATAGCCCACTGCCTCTGACTATTTCACGCGCCATGCGTCATTGGGTATGTCTTGTTATTTGTGCAGGCTCATCAAGCCTCCCACCGGGCACACGAGGACCCTCCAAAAGATCAGACCCATTTACTGCGACCAGCCCTCAAACCCTCCCAACCCTCATGGGACCAAAGGCTATAGCCCACCGGCCTCGTGATTATTTCACGCCACGTCATTGGTATGTCTTGTTATTTAGTGTGCTTCGATCAAGCCTCCCACCGGGCACACGAGGACCCTCCAAAAGATCAGACTCCATTTCGTACTCAGAGCCTCAAACCCCTCCCAACCCCTCATGGACCAGGCTATAGCCCACCGCCCTTGGTGACTATTTCACGCCTGCCACTGGGCATGTCTTGCCATTTTATGGTGTGCTTCTGACCGTAGCCTCCCACCGCCACACGAGGACCCTCCAAAAGATCAGACTCCATTTCTGCACCAGAGCCCCGAAACCCCTCCCAACCCCTCATGGACCAAAGGCTATAGCCCACCGCCCTATGTTTATTTCACGCGTCACTGGTATGTCTTGTTATTTTAGGGCAAGCCTCGATCAAGCCTCCCACTGCACACGAAGACCCTCTTGAAAAGACTGTACCCATTTCTCGACGCAGAGCCCCTCAAACCCTCCCAACCCCCACGGACCAAAGTCTATAGCCCACCGCCCTATGACTATTTATCTAGGCCACATTGGCATTTCTTGCCATTTTAGGCAGGTGCCTCGATCAGAGCCTCCCACTGGGTACACGAGGACCCTCGAAAATACTGTACCCATTTCTGACGCCAGAGCCCCGAACGCCCCTCCCCAACCCTCATGACCAAAGCTATAGCCCACCGCCTCGGCGATTATTTCACGCTGCAATCACTGGCATTTCTTGCCATTTTAGGGCAGTGCTTGACCGTAGCCTCCCACTGGCCACACGAGGACCCTCCAAAAGACTACACCCATTTTCGACGACTAGAGCCCCAATCCCCTCCCCAACCTCATGGGACGACCAGGCTATAGCCCACCGGCCTTGACTAATTGTCACTGCTGCCGCTAGGCATTTCTTGCCATTTGAGGGCAGGCCTCCTGACCGTAGCCTCCCACTGGGTACACGAGACCCTCAAAAGGCTGTACCCATTTCGACACCCAGAGCCCCTAACGCCCCTCGCCAACCCTCAAGGGACCAAAGGCTATAGCCCACCGCCTGCTGACTATTTCGCGCGCTGCGCTGCAGGGCATTTTTTGCCATTTTAGGGCAGTCCTCTGACCGTAGTCTCCCACTGGGCACCCGACGACTCTCGAAAAGACTGTACCCATTTCCGACGCCCAGAGCCCTCAAACACGCTCCCCAACCCTCATGGACCAAATTCTTAGCCCATGCCTTGATTATTTGACGACGCTACACTGGTGGGCATTTCCATTTTACTTGGCAAGCCTGATCAGAGCCTCCCACTGGGCACACGAGGACCCTCCAAAAGACTGTACCCATTTCTGGCGACCAGAGCCCCCCAAAACCCCCCCCCCAACCCCCCCGGACCAAAGCTATAGCCCATTGGCCTCGGCGACTATTTCACGCGCTGCTGGCTGGCATTTCTTGCCATTTTAGGCAGGCTTCTGACCGTAGCCTCCCACCGCCACACGAGGACCCTCCAAAGACTGCACCCATTTTCACGACTCAGAGCCCCAAAAACCCTCCCAACCCTCATGACCAAAGCACAGCCCACCGCCCTGTGACTATTTGCCGTGTGCACCGGCTAGGCATTTCTTGCCATTTGAGGGCAGGCCTCGACCAGAGCCTCCCACCGGGTACACGAGACCAAAAGGCTGTACCCATTTCGGACACCTCTGTGAGCCCCTAACGCCCCTCCCAACCCCTCATGGGACCAAAGTAGCCCACCGCCTTGTGATTATTTCACTGGCTGGGCATGTCTTGCTATTTTAGGGCAGTGCTTCCTGATCAGAGCCTCCCACTGGGCACACGAGGACCTCGAAAAGACTGTACCCATTTCCGACACACTGTGAGCCTCAAACACGCTCCCCAACCCTCATGGACTAAATTTATAGCCCACATGTCGGCGATTATTTTGATACCTGGGCATTTCAGTACATTTTACGGCACTCGACTGAGCCTCCCACCGGGCACACGAGACCCTCTAAAAGACCGCACTCCATTTCCGACCACTGTGAGCCCCTCAAACCCTCCCCAACCCCTCAAGGACTAAAGGCTATAGCCCACTGCCTCGGCGATTATTTCACGCTGCGCCATCAAGTGGGCATTTTGCTATTTTAGGGCAGGCTCCATCAGAGCCTCCCACCTGGGCACGCTGAGGACCCTTGAAATGACTGTACCCATTTTCGACGACAGAGTTCTCGAACGCCGCCTCCCAACCCCTCAAGGACCAAAGTGCTATAGCCCACCGGCCTTGGCGATTATTTCACGCTACGCGCCCATCGGGCATGTCTTGCACATTTTGGACAAAGTGCTTCTGACCGTAGCCTCCCACCGCCACACGAGGACCCTCCAAAAGACTGTACTCCATTTCTCATGCACTGTGAGCCCCAAACCCCTCCCAACCTCAAGCACTAAAGGCTATAGCCCACTGCCCTTGGTGACTATTTCACGCGCCAAGTCATTGGGTATGTCTTGCTATTTAGTGCTTCGACCTTCCCACCGGGCACACGAGGACCCTCCAAAGACTCAGTACCTATTTCATGCACTGAGCCCCCAAACCCCTCCCAACCCTCATGGACTGGGCTATAGCCCACTGCCTTGGTGACTATTTCACGCGGCCATGGCCGCTGGTATGTCTTGCTATTTTAGGGCAAAGCTTCGACTGTGAGCCTCCCACCGGGCACACGAGACCCTCCAAAGATCAGACCCATTTCCTGCATCAGAGCCCCCAAACCCCTCCCCAACCTCATGGGACCAAAGGTTATAGCCCACCGCCCTTGTGACTATTTCACGCGCCATGTCAGTATGTCTTATTATTTAGAGCAGTGCTTCCGACCAAGCCTCCCACCGGGCACACGAGGACCCTCCAAAAGATCAGACCCATTTCTGCACTGAGCCCCTCAAACCCCTCCCCAACCCCTCATGACCAAAGGCTATAGCCCACCGGCCCTATGACTTATTTCACGGCCGCATTGGGTATGTCTTTATTTTAGGCAAGTGCTTCGATCAAGCCTCCCACCGGGCACACGAAGACCTCCAAAGATCGCACTCCATTTCGCCACTGAGCCCTCAAACCCCTCCCCAACCTCTCATGGGACCAAAGGCTATAGCCCACCGCCTCGGTGACTATTTCACGCTGCTGCTGGGCATGTCTTGTTATTTTAGGGCATGTGCTTCGACTGCCTCCCACCGCCACACGAGGACCCTCCAAAGATCAGACTCCATTTCTCGCACTGAGCCCTAAACCCCTCCCCAACCTCATGGGACCAAAGGCTATAGCCCACCTGCCTTGTTTATTTCACGCCAAGGCCATTGGCATTTCTTGCCATTTTAGGGCAGGCCTATGACCGTAGCCTCCCAATGGGTACACGAGGACCCTCGAAAAGACTGTACCCATTTCGGACGTACAGAGCCCCCGAACGCCCCCTCCCCAACCCCCGCGGACCAAAGCTATAGCCCACCGGCCTCGGTGACTATTTCACGCGCTGCGCCGCTGGGCATGTCTTGCCATTTTAGGGCAGGCTTCTGACCGTAGCCTCCCACTGGCCACACGAGGACCCTCCAAAAGACTGTACCCATTTCTGGCGACCAGAGCCCCCGAAACCCCCTCCCCAACCCCCGCGGACCAAAGGCTATAGCCCACCGGCCTCGGTGCCTATTTCACGCTACGGCCATTGGTATGTCTTGTTATTTTAGGGCAGGTGCTCAATCAAGCCTCCCACCGGGCACATCAAGACCCTTGAAAAGACTGTACCCATTTCTCGACTTAACAGAGCCCCTCAAACCCTCCCAACCCCCACGGACTAAAGTTCATAGCCCACTGCCCTTGGTGACTATTTACCAAGGCTGCGCTGGCATTTCTTGCCATTTTAGGCAGTGCTCGATCAGAGCCTCCCAATGGGTACACGAGGACCTCGAAAAGACTGTACCCATTTCGGTCGTACAGAGCCCCCGAAACCCCCTCCCCAACCCCTCATGACTAAAGCTATAGCCCACCGGCCCGGCTGATTATTTCACGCGTCACTGGGCATTTCTTGCCATTTTAGGCGGGCTTCGATCAGAGCCTCCCACCGGGCATACGAGGGCCCTCTAAAAGACCGTACCCATTTTTGACGACCAGAGCCCCCGAAACCCCCTCCCCAACCCCCGCGGACCAAAGGCTATAGCCCACAGCTGTGCCTCACGATTATTTCACGCCATCAAGGCCATTGGCATTTCTTGCCATTTTAGGCAGGCTTCTGATCAGTAGGCTCCCACCGGGCACACGAGGACCCTCTAAAAGACTGACCCATTTTTGACGCACCAGAGTTCTCAAACCCCTCCCCAACCTCATGGACCAAAGGCTATAGCCCATGTGCCTCATGACTATTTCACGCTGGCCACTTGGCATTTCTGTTATTTTAGGCAGGCTGAATCAAGCCTCCCACTGGGCACACGTACAAGACCTCCAAAAGACTGCACCCATTTCTCATGCATGAGCCCCGAACTCCCTCCCAACCCCTCATGGACCAAAGCTATAGCCCACCGCCCTATGACTTATTTCACGCACACTGGCGTCATTGGCATTTCTTGCCATTTTAGGGCGGGCTTGACCGTAGCCTCCCACTGCACAATGAGGGCCCTCTCTAAAAGACCGCACCCATTTTTGACGACCAGAGCCCCCAAACCCTCCCAACCCCTCATGACTAAAGCTATAGCCCACTGCCCTTGGTGATTATTTCACGCGCTGCGCCACTGGCATTTTGCCATTTTAGGGCAGGCTTCTGACCGTAGAGCCTCCCACTGGGCCCACGAGACCTCGAAAGACTGTACCCATTTCGGACACCCAGTATTCCCCCGAACGCTCTCCCAACCCCCTGGACTGGCACAGTAGCCCACCGCCCTTGCGGACTATTTCACGCCATGTCATTGGGTATGTCTTGCCATTTTAGTGGCTCGATCAGAGGGCTCCCACCGGGCACACAAGGACCTCTAAAAGACTGACTCCATTTTTGACACCAGAGCCTCTAAACCCTCCCCAACCCCTCATGGACCAGCTATAGCCTGCAGTTCCTATGACTATTTCACGCCATGCCACTGGCATTTCTTGTTATTTTAGTATGTGCTTCAATCAAGCCTCCCACTGGGCACACAAAGACCTCCAAAGACTGCACCCATTTCACAGAGCGCCAACTCCCTCCCCAACCCTCATGGACTAAAGCTATAGCCCACCGCCTCGTGACTATTTCACGCTGGCTGGGCATTTTCGTTATTTTAGGTGCAGGCTTGACCAGTAGCCTCCCACTGGGCACACGAGGACCCTCGAAAGACTGTACCCATTTCTGACACCCAGAGCCCCCGAAACCCCTCCCCAACCCCCGCGGACCAAAGTTTATAGCCCACCGGCCTGGTGACTATTTCACGCTACGCGTCACTGGTATGTCTTGTTATTTTAGCAAGGTGCTGATCAAGCCTCCCACTGGGCACACGAGGACCTCCAAAGATCAGACTCATTTCGCCACTGAGCCCCAAACCCCTCCCCAACCTCATGGACTGTATAGCCCACCGCCTATGATCATTTCACGCTGGTCATTGGTATGTCTTGTTATTTGTATGTGCTTGACCAAGCCTCCCACTGGGCACACGAGGACCCTCCAAAGATCAGACCCATTTCATGCACCAGAGCCCCAAACCCCTCCCCAACCCCTCAAGGACCAACAGGTTATAGCCCACCGGCCTCGGTGTTTATTTCACGGCCTGCTACTGGTATGTCTTGTTATTTTAGGGTGCCTCGACCAAGCTTCCCACTGGGCACACAAGACCCTTGAAAAGACTCAGACCCATTTCTCACGTAACAGAGCCCCTTAAACCCCTCCCTAACCCCCAAGGACCAAAGGCACATAGCCCATGTGTGCCCTATGATTATTTCACGCGCTACCATTGGCATTTCTTGCCATTTTAGTATGTGCTTCCGATCAGTAGCCTCCCACCGGGCACACGAGGACCCTCTAAAAGACCGTACCCATTTTTGACGACCAGAGCCCCCCCAAACCCCCCCAACCCCTCATGGACCAAAGGTCAGTAGCCCACAGTGCCCCATGGATTATTTCACGCCATGGCCACTGGCATTTCTTGCCATTTTAGGGCAGGCTTCTGACCGAAGCCTCCCACTGGGCACACGAAGACCCTCCAAAAGACTGCACCCATTTCTGGCGTACAGAGCCCCCGAACTCCCCTCCCCAACCCCTCTGGACTGTTATAGCCCACCGGGCCTCGTGGATTATTTCACGCGCTGCGCTGGCATTTCTTCATTTTAGTGTGCTTGACCGTAGCCTCCCACTGGGCCCACGAGGACCCTCGAAAAGACTGTACCCATTTCGGACACCCAGAGCCCCCGAAACCCCCTCCCCAACCCCCACGGACCAAAGTCTATAGCCCACCGGCCTCGGTGACTATTTCACGCGCTGCGCCGCTGGGTATGTCTTGCCATTTTAGGGCAGGCTTCTGACCGAAGCCTCCCACTGGGCACACGAGGACCCTCGAAAAGGCTGTACCCATTTCGGACACCCAGAGCCCCCGAACGCCCCTCCCCAACCCCCGCGGACCAAAGGCTATAGCCCACCGGCCTCGGTGACTATTTCACGCGCTGCGCCGCTGGGCATGTCTTGCCATTTTAGGGCAGGCTTTTGACCGTAGCCTCCCACTGGGCATCCGAGGACCCTCTAAAAGACTGTACCCATTTCCGACGACCAAAGCCCCCGAAACACGTTCCCCAACCCCCGCGGACCAAAGGCTATACCCCACCGGCCTCGGTGACTATTTACCGCGCTGCGCCGCTGGCATTTCTTGCCATTTTAGGGCAGGCCTCTGACCGTAGCCTCCCAATGGGTACACGAGGACCCTCGAAAAGACTGTTTCTTGACGACAGAGCCCCCGAACGCCCTCTCCAACCCCCGCATGACCAAAGCTTATAGCCCACCGCCCCATGACTATTTCACGCGGCTGCGCCACTGGCATGTCTTGCATATTTTAGGCAGGCTTGACCGTAGCCTCCCATCACACGAGGACCCTCGAAAAGACTGCACCCATTTCCGACGACTAGAGGCCCCCCAAACCCCCCCCCACCCCTCAAGGACCAGCACTATAGCCCACTGCCTTGGTGACTATTTCACACGGCCATGTCATGTATGTCTTATTTTAGGGCAGTGCTTCGACCAAGCCTCCCACCTGGCACACGAGGACCCTCCAAAAGACTGCACCATTTCTCCACTCAGAGCCCCAAACCCCTCCCCAACCCCTCATGGACCAGCATATAGCCCACCGGCCCGGTGATTATTTCACGCGCGCCACTGGGCATGTCTTGCCATTTTAGCAGGCTCACTGAGCCTCCCACCGCCACACGAGGACCCTCCAAAGACTGTACCCATTTCTGCCACTGAGCCCCCAAACCCTCCCAACCCCTCATGGACTAAAGTTATAGCCCACTGCCCTTGGTGTTTATTTCACGCTGTGCGTCACTGGTATGTCTTGTTATTTTAGGGCAGTGCTTGATCAAGCCTCCCACTGGGCACACGAAGACCCTTGAAAAGACTATACCCATTTCTGACCAGAGCCCCCGAAACCCCCTCCCCAACCCCCACGGACCAAAGTTCATAGCCCACCGCCCTGTGACTATTTATCGCGCTGCGTCACTGGCATTTCTTGCATTTTAGGTGCCTCTGATCAGAGCCTCCCAATGGGCACACGAGACCCTCGAAAAGACTGTACCCATTTCGGCGTACAGAGCCCCCGAACACCCCTCCCCAACCCCAGCTGACCAAAGGTTATAGCACACCGCCTTGGCGACTATTTCACGCCACTGTCACTGGCATTTCTTGCCATTTTAGGCAGGCTCAATCAGAGCCTCCCATTGGGCACACGAGACCTCGAAAAGACTGCACCCATTTCATGCGACTCAGAGCCTCAAACCCCTCCCAACCCCCACGGACCAAAGTTCAGAGCCCACTGCCTCGGTGACTATTTCACGTTGCGCCTGCTGGGTATGTCTTGTTATTTTAGGCAGGCTTGATCAAGCCTCCCACCGGGCACACGAAGACATCTTGAAAATACTGCACCCATTTCTCATGACAGAGCCCTCAACCCCTCCCCAACCCCAAGGACTAAAGCTATAGCCCACCGCCTTGGGCGATTATTTCACGCGCTGCCATAGCTGGGCATTTCACATTTTAGGCAGGCTGACCGTAGCCTCCCACCTGGGCCCACGAGGACCCTCGAAAGACTGCACCCATTTCATGCGACTAGAGCCCTCAAACCCCTCCCAACCCCCACGGACCAAAGTTCATAGCCCACCGCCCTGTGATTATTTCACGCACAAGGCCTGGCTGGTATGTCTTTATTATTTAGTGTGCTTCGACCAAGCCTTTCCCACTGGGCACACACGAGGACCTCGAAAAGGTTGTACCCATTTCGACACCCAGAGCCCCGAACGCCCCTCCCAACCCTCAAGGGACCAAAGGCTATAGCCCACCGCCTTGGTGACTATTTCACGCTACTGGGTCACTGGCATGTCTTGCCATTTTAGGGCAGGCTTGACCGTAGCCTCCCACTGGGCATCCGAGGACCCTCTAAAAGACTGTACCCATTTCCGACGACCAGAGCCCCCGAAACACGTTCCCCAACCCCCGCGGACCAAAGGCTATACCCCACCGGCCTCGGTGACTATTTAGCGCGCTGCGCCGCTGGTATTTCTTGCCATTTTAGGGCAGGCCTCTGACCGTAGCCTCCCACTGGGTACACGAGGACCCTCGAAAAGGCTGTACCCATTTCGGACACCCAGAGCCCCCGAACGCCCCTCCCCAACCCCCGCGGACCAAAGGCTATAGCCCACCGCCTCGGTGACTATTTCACGGCCATGCTGGAATGTCTTGCCATTTTAGGGCAGGCTTTTGACCGTAGCTCCCACTGGCATCCGAGGACCTCTAAAAGACTGTACCCATTTCCGACACCAGAGCCTCAAACACGCTCCCCAACCTCATGACCAAAGGCTATACCCCACCGCCCTTGACTATTTCACGCCATTACTGGCATTTTTTGCCATTTTAGGGCAGGCCTCTGACCATAGCCTCCCACTGGGCACACGAGGACCCTAAAGACTGTACCCATTTCCGACGACCAGAGCCCCAAACCTCTCCTTACCGCCATGACCAAAGGCTATAGCCACCGGCCTCATGATTATTTCACGCGCGCCATAGGCTGGGCATGTCTTGCCATTTTAGGCATGCTTGACCATAGCGCCCCACTGGGCACACGAGGACCCTCGAAAAGACTGTACTCCATTTCTCGACGAACAGAGTCCCCAAACCCCTCCCAACCTCATGACCAGGCTATAGCCCACTGCCTTGGTGATTATTTCACGCCATGCGCTGGCATTTCTTGTCATTTTAGGGCAGGCACTGCCTGTAGCCTCCCACTGGGCACGCGAAACCCTCGAAAAGACTGTACCCATTTCCCGACACCACCCCCAACCCCGCAGACCAGCACATATCCCACCGCCCGGCGATTATTTCACGCTACAAGGCCATGGCATTTCTTGCCATTTTGGGCAAGCCTGACCGTAGCCTCCCAGGCACACGAGGACCTCGAAAAGACTATACCCATTTCCGACACCCAGAGCCCCGAACGCCTCCCCAACCCCGCTGGCTAAACACTATAGCCCACCGCCCTTGTTTATTTCACGCGCCACGCCACTGCTGACATTTCTTGCCATTTTAGGCAGGCTTCATCAGCCTCCCACTGGGTACACGAGGACCCTCGAAATAACTGTACCCATTTCGGACACCCAGAGCCCCCGAACGCCCCGCCCCAACCCCCGCGCACCAAAGCGATAGCCCCCCGGCATCGGCGGCTATTTCACGTGGCATGCTATTGTGGCAGGCTTGACTGAGCCTCCCACTGGGCACACGAGACCTCAAAGGACTGCACCCATTTCAAGCACTCAGAGCCCCCAAACCCCCCTCCCAACCCCCGCGACTAAAGGCTATATAGCCCACTGGGCTCTGTGATTATTTCACGCGCCATGCGCTTGGTTATTTCTTGCCATTTTAAGGCAGGCCTCTGACCGTAGTCTCCCACTGCACCCGAGGGCCCCTCGAAAAGACTGCACTCCATTTCCGACGCCACTCCCCAACCCCGCATAAAAAGGCTATATCCCACCGCCTCGAGATTATTTCACGCTGCGCCCGCTGGGCATTTCTTGCCATTTTAGTGGCAGGCCTGACCAGAGCCTCCCATCGGGCACGCTGAGGACCCTCGAAAAGACTGTACCCATTTCTCACGACCAGAGCCTCCAAACCCCTCCCAACCCCGCATGACCAAAGGCTATAGCCCACCGCCTCAGTGACTATTTCACACTGCCATGGCATTTTTGCCATATTTAGGGCAGGCCGCTGGCCGTAGCCTCCCACTGGCACACGAGGACCCTCGAAAAGACTATACCCATTTCCGATACCCCGAGCCCCCGAACCCCCCTCCCAACCCCTGCTGGCTAAACACTATAGCCCACCGCCTCATGATTATTTCACGCCACGCACGCTGGACATTTCTTGCCATTTTAGGGCAGGCTTCGACCGTAGCCTCCCATCAAGGCACACGAGACCCTCAAAAGACTCAGACCCATTTCCTCACGACTGTGAGCCTCCAAACCCCCTCCCAACCCTCATGGACCAAAGGCTATAGCCCACCGGCCTCATGACTATTTCAAGGCTGCGCTGGGTATTTCTTGCAATTTTAAAGGTGCCTCGACCGTAGCCTCCCACCGGGCACACGAGGACCCTCGAAAAGACTCAGACCCATTTTGACGACTGTGAGCCCCCTAAACCCCTCCCCAACCTCGCTGAACACAGGCTATACCCCACCGCCTGGTGACTATTTCACGCATGCGCCATGGGCATTTTTTGCCATTTTATGGCAGGCTCGACCGTAGCCTCCCATCCGGGCACACGAGGACCTCGAAAAGACTGTCACCCATTTCACGACCAGAGCCCTAAACCCTTCTCCCAACCGCTCATGGACCAAAGGCTATATACGCCACCGACCCTGCTGATTATTTCACGCGGCCATGCAGCTGAGTATGTCTTGCCATTTTAGGGCATGCTTCTGACCAGAAGGCCCCACCTCACACGAGGACCTCGAAAAGACTGTACTCCATTTCGACGACTCAGAGCCTCAAACCCCTCCCAACCTCATGGACCAAAGGCTGTAGCCCATGTGCCTGGCTATTATTTCACGCACATGTCAAGGCATTTCTGTTATTTTAGGCAGGCTTGACCTCAAGCCTCCCACTGGCACACGAAGACCCTCCAAAGACTGCACCCATTTCGGGCGACAGAGCCCCGAACCCTCCCAACCCCTCATGACCAAAGCTATAGCCCACCGCCTGTGACTATTTCACGCGCGTCATTGGCATTTCTTGCCATTTTAGGGCGGGCTTCTGACCAGGCCTCCCACCGGGCCCACGAGGACCTCGAAAAGACTCCCATTTCGACACCTGAGCCCCAAACCCCTCCCCAACCCCCACGACTAAAGTTCATAGCCCACCGGCCCTGTGATCATTTCACGCGCCACTGGGTATGACTTACATTTTAGGCAGGTGCTTCTGATCAAACCTCCCACTGGGCACACGAGACCTCAAAAAGGCTGTACCCATTTCTGACACCCAGAGCCCCCTAACGCCCCTCCCAACCCCTCAAGGACCAAAGGCTTATAGCCCACCTGCCTCTGACTATTTCACGCGCTACTGGGCATGTCTTGCCATTTTAGGCAGGCTTTTGACCGAGCCTCCCACTGGGCATCCGAGGACCTCTAAAAGATCACCCATTTCCGACGCACCAAAGCCTCAAACACGCCTCCCAACCCCTCAAGGGACCAAAGGCTATACCCCACCGGCCCTTGGTGACTATTTACTGCTACTACCGCTGGCATTTCTTGTCATTTTAGGGCAGGCCTCTGATCAGTAGCCTCCCAATGGGTACACGAGGACCCTTAAAAGACTGTACCCATTTCGGACGACAGAGCCCCGAACGCCCTCTCCAACCCCTGGACCAAAGCTATAGCCCACCGCCTCGATTATTTCACGCGCATTGGCATGTCTTGCTATTTTAGGGCAGTGCTTGACCAGAGCCTCCCACTGGGCACACGAGGACCCTCGAAAAGACTGCACCCATTTCCGACGACTAGAGCCCCCCAAAACCCCACCCCCACCCCTCAAGGACTGGCTATAGCCCACCGCCCTGTGACTATTTCACGCTACATGTCATTGGGTATGTCTTGCATTTTAGGCAGGCTTCGATCAAGCCTCCCACCGGGCACACGAGGACCCTCCAAAAGACTCAGACCCATTTCTCGCACTCAGTGAGCCCTCAAACCCTCCCCAACCCTCATGACCAAAGGCTATAGCCCACCGCCCTGGTGTTTATTTCACGCTACTACCACAGGGTATGTCTTGTTATTTTAGTGTGCCTGACTCAAGGCCTCCCACCGGGTACACGAAGACCCTTGAAAAGACTGTACCCATTTCACGAACAGAGCCTCAAACCCCTCCCAACCCCCACGGACCAAAGTTCTATAGCCCTCCGGCCTTGGTGACTATTTATCGCGCACAAGGCCAGTATTTCTTGCCATTTTAGGCAGGCCTCTCGACCGTAGCCTCCCAATGGGTACACGAGACCCTCGAAAAGACTGTACCCATTTCGGACGACAGAGCCCCCGAACGCCTCTCCCAACCTCAAGGACTATAGCCCACCGGCCTGCTGACTATTTCCCACGCGCTGGCCATTGGCATTTCTTGCCATTTTAGGGCAGGCTTCTGACCGTAGCCTCCCACTAGGCACACGAGGACCCTCGAAAAGACTGCACCCATTCCTGGCGACTAGAGCCCCCGAAACCCCCTCCCCAACCCCCACGGACCAAAGTCTAGAGCCCACCGGCCTCGGTGACTATTTCACGCGCTGCGCCGCTGGGTATGTCTTGTTATTTGTAGGCCCTGATCAAGCCTCCCACTGGGCACAGAAGACCCTCTTGAAAATACTGCACCCATTTCAAGTGACAGAGCCCCCGAACTCCCTCCCAACCCTCATGACCAAAGCTATAGCCCACCGCCCTGGTGATATTTATCATTGCTACTGGCATTTCTGCCATTTGTAGGCAGGCTCTGATCAGAGCTCCCAATGGGTACACGAGACCTCGAAAAGACTGTACCCATTTCCTGACGTACAGAGCCCCGAACGCCCTCCCAACCCTCATGGGACCAAAGCTATAGCCCACTGCCCCATGATTATTTCACGCGGCCATGCGCTAAGCATTTCTTGCCATTTTAGGGCAGGCTTCTGACCGTAGCCTCCCACTGGGCCCACGAGGACCCTCGAAAAGACTGCACCCATTTCTGGCGACTAGAGCCCCCCAAACCCCCCCCCCCACCCCCACCGACCAAAGGCTATAGCCCAGCGGCCTCGGCGACTATTTCACGCGGCCATTGGTATGTCATTATTTTAGGGCAGGCTTCTGACCGAAGCCTCCCACTGGGCACACGAGGACCCTCGAAAAGGCTGTACCCATTTCGGACACCCAGAGCCCCCGAACGCCCCTCCCCAACCCCCGCGGACCAAAGGCTATAGCCCACCGGCCTCGGTGACTATTTCACGCGCTGCGCCGCTGGGCATGTCTTGCCATTTTAGGGCAGGCTTTTGACCGTAGCCTCCCACTGGGCATCCGAGGACCCTCTAAAAGACTGTACCCATTTCCGACGACCAGAGCCCCCGAAACACGTTCCCCAACCCCTCATGGACCAGTAGCTATACCCCACCGGCCTTTGGTGACTATTTATCACAGGCTGCACACTGGCTGGCATTTCTTGCCATTTAGGGCAGGCTCTGACTCAGTAGCCTCCCACTGGGCACACGAGGACCCTCGAAAAGACTGTACCCATTTCGCCACCCAGAGCCCCCGAACGCCTTCTCCCCAACCCCTCATGACCAGTTATAGCCCACTGCCTTGGTGACTATTTCACGCATGCAGCTGGGAATGTCTTGCCATTTTAGGGCAGTGCTTTTGACCGTAGCCTCCCACTGGCATCCGAGGACCTCTAAAAGACTGTACCCATTTCACGACTGTGAGCCCCCAAACACGCCTCCCAACCCCCGCATGGGACCAAAGGCTATACCCCACCGCCTCGGTGACTATTTCACGCGCTGCGCTCATTGGCATTTTTTGCCATTTTAGGCAGGCCTCCTGACTGAGCCTCCCATCGGGCACACGAGGACCCTCGAAAAGACTGTACCCATTTCCGACCCACCAGAGTTCTAAACCTCTCCCTCACATGACCAAAGGCTATAGCCCACCGGCCTC
The DNA here is from genome assembly GCA_030449925.1 of Citropsis articulata. Taxonomy (NCBI): domain Eukaryota; kingdom Viridiplantae; phylum Streptophyta; class Magnoliopsida; order Sapindales; family Rutaceae; genus Citropsis; species Citropsis articulata. Next base: position 214,231 of record JASUUH010000234.1, on the reverse strand, counting down.
GCGATTATTTCCCACGGCCATGCCACTGGGCATGTCTTGCCATATTTTAGGGCATGCTTGACCATAGCGTCCCCATCGGGCACACGAGACCTCGAAAAGACTGTACCCATTTCTGACGCAATGTAGTCCCCAAACCCTCCCTAACCCCCCACGGACCAAAGGCTATACCCCACCAGCCTCGGTGGATTATTTCCACGCGCTGCTGGCTGGCATTTTTGCCATTTTAGGCAGGCCCTGACCCTTAGCCTCCCACTGCACACGAGGACCCTCGAAAAGACTGTACCCATTTCCACCACTGTAGCCCCTTAAACCCTTCTCCCTAACTGGCCATGGGACCAAAGGCTATAGCTCACTGCCTCGGGCGATTATTTCACGCGGCCATGCATGTCTTGCCATTTTGTGGCATGCTTCTGACCATAGTGTCCCACCTGGGCACACGAGGACCCTCGAAAAGATTGTACCCATTTCGACGAACAGAGTCCCTAAACCCCTCCCAACCCCTCATGGGACCAAAGGCTATAGCCCACCGGCCCTTGGTGACTATTTCACGCGCTGCGCTACTGGGCATTTCTTGTCATTTTAGGCAGGCCTCTGCTCAGAGCCTCCCACGGGCACACGAAACCTCAAAAGACTATACCCATTTCGACACCACTCCCCAACCCCGAGACCAAAGGCTATATCCCACCGCCCCGGCATGACTATTTCACGCGCCTGGCTACATTGGCATTTTCTTGCCATTTTAGGGCAAGCCCTGACCAGAGCCTCTCCTGGGCACGCTGAGGACCCTCAAAAACTGTACCCATTTCCGACACCCAGAGCCCCGAACGCCCTCCCCAACCCCCGCGGGCTAAACACTATAGCCCACCGGCCTCGGCGACTATTTCACGCGCTACGCCGCTGGACATTTCTTGCCATTTTAGGGCAGGCTTCTGACCGTAGCCTCCCACTGGGTACACGAGGACCCTCGAAATAACTGTACCCATTTCGGACACCCAGAGCCCCCGAACGCCCCTCCCCAACCCTCACAAGACCAAAGCTATAGCCCACCGGCATCGGCGATTATTTCACGCTGCGCCATGCTACTGGGCATGTCTTGCCATTTTAGGGCAGGCTTCGATCAGAGCTCTCCCACTGGGCACACGAGGACCCTCGAAAAGACTGTACCCATTTCGACACCCAGAGCCCCAGAACGCCCCTCCCCAACCCCCGCGGACCAAAGTTCATAGCCCACCGCCTGTGATTATTTCACGCGCTGGCGCACAGGTATGTCTTTGCATTTTAGGCAGTGCTTGATCAAACCTCCCACTGGCACACGAGACCTCTCAAAAGGCTGTACCCATTTCGACACCCAGAGCCCCTAACGCCCCTCCCCAACCCCGCTGGGACCAAAGGCTATAGCCCACCGGCCCTTGGTGATTATTTCACGCTGCGCCACTGGCATGTCTTGCCATTTTAGTGGCAGGCTTGACCGTAGCCTCCCACCGGGCATCCGAGGACCTCTAAAAGACTGTACCCATTTCCGACGACCAAGCCCCTCAAACACGCTCCCAACCCCCGCTGGGACCAAAGGCTATACCCCACTGCCTCGGTGACTATTTATCATGCCACTTGCATTTCTTGCCATTTTAGGGCAGGCCTCTGATCAGAGCCTCCCACTGGGTACACGAGGACCCTCGAAAAGATTGTACCCATTTCGGACGTACAGAGCCCCGAACGCCCTCTCCAACCTCATGACCAAAGCTATAGCCCACCGGCCTCGGCGACTATTTCACGCGCTGCGCCACTGAGCATTTCTTGCCATTTTAGGGCAGGCTTCTGACCGTAGGCCTCCCATCACACGAGGACCCTCGAAAAGACTGCACCCATTTCTCCGACGACTAGAGCCCCGAACCCCTCCCCAACCCCCGCTGGACTAAAGCACATAGCCCACCGGCCTCGGTGACTATTTCACGCGCCATGTCTGGTATGTCTTGTTATTTTAGGGCAGGCTTCTGGATCAAGCCTCCCACCGGGCACACGAGGACCCTCCAAAGATCAGACCCATTTCCGCCACCAGAGCCCCAAACCCCTCCCCAACCCCCTGGACCAAAGGCTATAGCCCACCGGCCTTGTTTATTTCACGCCCCACAGGTATGTCTTGTTATTTTAGGGCAGGTGCTTCGACCGGCTTCCCACCGGGCACACGAAGACCCTTGAAAAGACTGTACCCATTTCTCGATTTAACAGAGCCCCCTCAAACCCCTCCCCAACCCCCACGGACTAAAGTTCATAGCCCACCGCCTTTGGTGACTATTTACTGCGCTGCCACAGGCATTTCTTGCCATTTTAGGCAGGCCTCTGACCGTCAGAGCCTCCCAATGGGTACACGAGGACCTCGAAAAGACTGTACCCATTTCGGACGACAGAGCCCCGAACGCCCCTCCCAACCCCTCATGACCAAAGCTTATAGCCCACCTGCCCTATGACTTATTTCACGCCACACTGGGCATTTCTTGCCATTTTAGGGCAGGCTTGACCGTAGCCTCCCACTGGGCACACGAGGACCCTCAAAAGACTGCACCCATTCCTGCAACCAGAGCCCTCAAACCCCTCCCAACCCCCACGGACCAAAGTTCAGAGCCCACCGCCCGGTGTGACTATTTCACGCCACGCCACTGGGTATGTCTTGCATTATTTAGGGCAGGCTTCAATCAAGCCTTCCCACCGGGCACACGAAGACCCTTGAAAATACTGTACCCATTTCATGACAGAGCCCCCAACTCCCTCCCAACCTCAAGGACTGGGGCTATAGCCCACCGCCTTGTGACTATTTCACTTGCTGCTCAAGCTGGCATGTTCACATTTTAAAGGCTTCTGACTGTAGCCTCCCACTGGGCACACGAGACCCTCAAAAGACTATACCCATTTCACACTGTGAGCCCCAAACCCCTCCCCAACCCTCATGGACCAGTTACAGTAGCCCACCGGCCCTCGGTGATTATTTCCACAAGGCCATACTGGCATTTCTTTCCATTTTAGGGCTGGCCTCGACTGTAGCCTCCCACCTGGGTACACGAGGACCTCTTGAAAGACTGTACCCATTTCGACGCCCAGAGTCTCCCGAATGCCCCTCCCCAACCCTCATGACCAGCTATAGCCCACCGCCCTTGTGACTATTTCCACGCTGCGCACTGGGCATGTCTTGCCATTTTAGGCAGGCTTTTGACCGTAGCCTCCCACTGGGCATCCGAGAGGACCTCTAAAGACTGTACCCATTTCCGACGACCAGAGCCCTCAAACACGCTTCCCCAACCCTCATGGGACCAGCATATACCCCACCGCCTTGACTATTTATCATAGGCCACTGGCATTTCTTGCCATTTTAGGGCAGGCCTCTGACCAGAGCCTCCCACCTGGGTACACGAGGACCTCGAAAGGTTGTACCCATTTCGACACCCAGAGCCCCCGAACGCCCTCCCCAACCTCATGACCAAAGGCTATAGCCCACCGCCTTGGTGATTATTTCACGGCCAATGCAGCTGGAATGTCGTGCCATTTTTGGGCAGGCTTTGCTTGACCGTAGCCTCCCACTGCATCCCAGGACCCTCTAAAAGACTGTACCCATTTCCGACCACTGAGCCCCCTCAAACACGCTCCCAACCCCCATGGGACCAAAGGCTATACCCCACCGCCTCTGACTATTTCACGCTGCGTCACTGGCATTTTTGCCATTTTAGGCAGGCCTCGATCAGCCTCCCACTGGGCACACGAGGACCCTCGAAAAGACTGTACCCATTTCCGACGACCAGAGCCCCCGAAACCCTCTCCCTTACCGCCGCGGACCAAAGGCTATAGCCCACCGGCCTCGGCGACTATTTCACGCGCTGCGCCGCTGGGCATGTCTTGCCATTTTAGGGCATGCTTCTGACCATAGCGTCCCACTGGGCACACGAGGACCCTCGAAAAGACTGTACCCATTTCTGACGAACAGAGTCCCCGAAACCCCCTCCCCAACCCCCACGGACCAAAGGCTATACCCCACCAGCCTCGGTGACTATTTCACGCGGCCATGGCCATGGCACATTTTTTGCCATTTTAGGGCAGGCCTCGACCTTAGCCTCCCATCGGGCACACGAGGACCCTCGAAAAGACTGTACCCATTTCACCACTGTGAGCCCCCAAACCCTCTTCCTAACCGCCATGGGACTAAAGGCTTATAGCCCACCGCCTCGGCGATTATTTCACGCGGCCATGGCTGGCATGTCTTGCCATTTTAGGGCATGCTTCTGACCATAGCGTCCCACTGGGCACACGAGGACCCTCGAAAAGACTGTACCCATTTCTGACGAACAGAGTCCCCGAAACCCCCTCCCCAACCCCCGCGGACCAAAGGCTATAGCCCACCGGCCTCGGTGACTATTTCACGCGCTGCGCCGCTGGGCATTTCTTGTCATTTTAGGGCAGGCCTCTGCCCGTAGCCTCCCACGGGGCACACGAGAAACCTCGAAAAGACTGTACCCATTTCCGACACCACTCCCCAACCCCCGCAGACCAAAGGCTATATCCCACCGGCCCCGGCGACTATTTCACGCGCTGCGCCGCTGGGCATTTCTTGCCATTTTAGGGCAAGCCCTGACCGTAGCCTCCCAGTGGGCACGCGAGGACCCTCGAAAAAACTGTACCCATTTCCGACACCCAGAGCCCCCGAACGCCCCTCCCCAACCCCCGCGGGCTAAACACTATAGCCCACCGGCCCATGATTATTTCACGCTGCCACGCCGCTGGACATTTTTGCCATTTTAGGCAGGCTCTGATCAGTAGCCTCCCACTGGGTACACGAGGACCTCGAATAACTGTACCCATTTTGACACCTGTGAGCCCCCGAACGCCCTCCCAACCCCTCACAAGACCAAAGTTTATAGCCCACTGCATCGGCGATTATTTCATGCGCCACGCCACAAGTATGTCTTACATTTTAGGGCAGTGCTTCGACCGTAGGCCTCCCACTGGCACACGAGACCTCGAAGGACTGCACCCATTTCACCACTGAGCCTCCGAAACCCCCTCCCCAACCCCCGCGGACCAAAGGCTATAGCCCACCGGGCTCGGTGACTATTTCACGCGCTGCGCCGCTGGTTATTTCTTGCCATTTTAAGGCAGGCCTCTGACCGTAGCCTCCCACTGGGCACCCGAGGGCCCTCGAAAAGACTGTACCCATTTCCGACGCCACTCCCCAACCCCCGCAGACAAAAGGCTATATCCCACCGGCCTCGGAGATTATTTCACGCGCTGCGCCGCTGGGCATTTCTTGCCATTTTAGGGCAGGCCTGACCGTAGCCTCCCACTGGGCACGCGAGGACCCTCGAAAAGACTGTACCCATTTCCGACGACCAGAGCCTCCGAAACCCCCTCCCCAACCCCCGCGGACCAAAGGCTATAGCCCACCGGCCTCAGTGACTATTTCCCGCGCTGCGCCGTTGGGCATTTCTTGCCATTTTAGGGCAGGCCTCTGACCGTAGCCTCCCACTGGCACACGAGGAGCCTCGAAAAGACTGTACCCATTTTCGACACCCAGTGAGCCCCCAACGCCCCTCCCAACCCCGCGGGCTAAACCCTATAGCCCACCGGCCTCGGTGACTATTTCACGCGCCACGCTGGACATTTCACATTTTAGGGCAGGCTTGACCGTGAGCCTCCCATCACACGAGGACCCTCGAAAAGACTGCATCATTTCCGACGACTGAGCCTCCAAACCCCTCCCAACCCCTCATGGACCAAAGGCTATAGCCCACCGCCTCAAGTGATCATTTCCGCTGCTGCCTGGTATTTCTTGCAATTTAAAGGTGCCTCGATCTGTAGCCTCCCACTGGGCACACGAGGACCCTCGAAAAGACTGTACCCATTTTTGACGACCAGAGCCCCCTAAACCCCCTCCCCAACCCCCGCGGAACAAAGGCTATACCCCACCGGCCTCGGTGGCAATTTAACGCCAAGGCTACTGGCATTTTTTGCCATTTTAGGCAGGCCTCCTGACCAGAGCCTCCCACTGGGCACACGAGGACCTCGAAAAGACTGTACCCATTTCCGACGCACCAGAGCCTCAAACCCTCTCCCCAACCGCTGTGACCAAAGGCTATACGCCACCGACTGCTGATTATTTCACGCACATGCAGCTGAGCATGTCTATTTTAAGCAGGTGCTTCTGACCGTAGCCTCCCATCAAGCACACGAGGACCCTCAAAGACTATACCCATTTCCGACGCACTGTGAGCCCCCTTAAACCCTCCCCAACCTCAAGGGACCAAAGGCTATAGCCCACTGCCCCTATGGACTATTTCAAGGCTGCTACTGGCTGGCATTTCATTCCATTTTAGGCGGGCCTCATCAGTAGCCTCCCACTGGGTACACGAGGACCCTTGAAAGACTGACCCATTTCTGACGCCCAGAGCCTTAATGCGCCTCTCCCAACCTCATGGGACCAAAGGCTATATCCCATCGGCCTCATGACTATTTCACGCCAGCTGCCCCTGCTGGACATGTCTTGTTATTTTAGCAGTGCTTCCTGACCGTAGCCTCCCATCGGGCACACGAGGACCCTCGAAAAGACTGTACCCATTTCTCGACCACCAGAGCCCTCAAACCCTCTCCCCAACCCCTCAAGGACCAAAGGCTATAGCCCACCGGGCTCGGTGACTATTTCACGCGCTGCGCCGCTGGTTATTTTTTTGCCATTTTAGGGCAGGCTTCTGACCGTAGCCTCCCACTGAGCACACGAGGACCCTCGAAAAGACTGTACCCATTTTGGACGCCCAGAGCTCTAACGCCCTCCCCAACCCCGGGACTAAAGCTTATAGCCCACCGCCTCGGTGACTATTTCCACGCCTGCTGGCATTTCTTTTTGTCATTTTAGGGCAGGCCTCTGACCGTAGTCTCCCATGGGCACACGAGGACCTCAAAAGACTGTACTCCATTTCCGACGCCTCCTCCCCAACCCCGCAGACCAAGGCTATATCCCACTGCCTATGGCGATTATTTCTGACGCTACTGGGCTTGGGCATTTTTCGCCATTTTACGGCAGGGTTCTGACCGTAGCCTCCCACTGGGTATGCGAGGACCCTCGAAAAGACTGTACCCATTTCCGACACCCAGAGCCCCCGAACGCCCTCCCCAACCTCATGGGCCAATAGCCCACCTGCCTGTGACTATTTCACGTGCCAGCTGGCATTTCTTGCCATTTTAGCGCAGGCCTCCTGACTGTAGCCTCCCATTGGCACACAAGGACACTCAAAAGACTGTACTCCATTTCTCGACGACCAGAACCCCGAACCCCTTCCCAACCTCATGGACTGGGGCATTATAGACCACTGCCTGGCGATTATTTCACGCGACGCGCTGGCCAGTATTTCTACTATTTTAGGGCAGGCTCGATCAGTAGCCTCCCACTGGGCAGACGAGGACCCTCAAGAGACTGTATCTATTTCGAACACCCAGTGAGCCCCTCAACGCCTCCCCAACCCCCTGTGGACCAGTTATAGCCCACCGACCGCATGATTATTTCACGCGCTGCGCTAAGTTGGGCATGTTCTTACATTTTAGGGCAGGCTTCCTGACTGTAGCCTCCCACCGGGCACACGAGGACCCCAAAAAGACTGTACTCCATTTCTGACGCACCAGAGCCCCCAAACCCCTCCCCAACCCTCATGGGACCAAAGTATAGCCCACCGTCTCTGGATTATTTCACGCACAAGGCTGGGCATATCTTTGCCATTTTAGGCAGGCTTGACCGTCAGCCTCCCAATCAAGCACACGAGACCCTCAAAAGACCCATTTGGATTTACACTGAGCTCTGAAACCCCTCCCGAACCCCTCAGGACCAGTACAGCCCACCGCCTCGGTGGACTATTTCTACCTGCCGCCATTGGCATGTCTTGCCATTTTTGGGCAGTGATTATGACTGCAGCCTCCCACTGGGCACACGAGGACCCTCAAAAGACTGTACCCATTTCCGACCACTGAGCCTCAAACCCTCCCCAACCCCTCATGGACCAAAGGCACATAGCCCACCGCCTCGGCGATTATTTCACGCCCCTGCGTCATGGTATGTTCTTGCCATTTTAGGCAGGCTTCGACCTGTAGCCTCCCACCGGGTACACGAGACCCTTGAAAAGACTGCCAGACCCATTTCCGGAAGCCCAGAGCCCCGAACGCCCCCTCCCCAACCCCGCATGGACAAAAGGCTATATCCCACGCCTCGGGCGACTATTTCACCACGCTGCCACTGGGCATGTCTTGCTATTTTAGGGCAGGCTTCTGACCGAGCCTCCCATCCTGGGCACACGAGACCCTCGAAAAGACTGTACCCATTTCGACGACCAGAGCCCCAAACCCCTCCCCAACGCCCATGACCAAAGCTATAGCCCACCGGGCTCGGTGATCTATTTCACGCTGGCCATGCCATGGTTATTTCTGCCATTTAGGCAGGCTCTGATCAGAGCCTCCCAATGGGTACACGAGGACCCCAAAAGACTGTACCCATTTTGACGCCTGAGCCCCCGAACGCCTCCCAACCCTCGCTGACCAAAGGCTTATAGCCCACTGCCTCCGCTGAATATTTCACGCCATGTCATTGGGTATGTCTTGCCATTTTAGGGCAGGCTCGACCAGTAGCCTCCCACTGGGCACACGAGGACCTCAAGAGACTGTACTCATTTCTCGACGACTGTAGCCCCGAAACCCTCCCAACCCTCTGGACCAAAGTTTCATAGCCCACCGCCTCGGTGATTATTTCACGCTGTAATGCACTGGGTATTTCTTGTCATTTTAGGGCAGGCTCTGACCGTAGTCTCCCACGGGCACACGAGGACCCTCGAAAAGACTGACTCATTTCCCGACGCCTCTCCCAACCCCGCAGACTAAAGGCTATATCCCACGGCTCGGGCGATTATTTCACGCGCCAGTCACAGGGCATTTCTTGCCATTTTAAGGCAGGCTCTGACCGTAGCCTCCCACTGGTATGCGAGGACCTCGAAAGACTGTACCCATTTCCGACACCTGAGCCCCGAACGCCTCCCAATCCTCAAGGCCAGCAGTTATAGCCCACCGCCTGTGACCATTTTCACGCTGTTCACGCTGGCATTTCTTGCTATTTTAGCGCAGCCTCGACCGTAGCCTCCCACTGGGCACACACAAGGACACTCAAAAGACTGTACCCATTTCACGACTAACCCCGAACCCCTTCCCCAACCTCATGGGACCAAAGGCTATAGACCACCGCCCTATGCGATTATTTCACGCGATGCGCACTGGGTATTTACCATTTTAGGGCAGGCTTGACCAGAGCCTCCCACTGCAGACGAGGACCCAAGAAATCACTGTACCCATTTCGACACCAAGAGCCCCCGAACGCCTCCCCAACCCCTCACAATAAAGGCTATAGCCCACCGACTGGGACTATTTCACGCGCTGCGCTGGGCATGTCTCACATTTTAGGGCAGGCTCTGACCAGTAGCCTCCCACTGGGCACACGAGGACCCCAAAAGACTGCACTCCATTTCTGACGCACTGTGAGCCCTCAAACTCCCTCCCAACCCTGGACCTAAAGGTTGTAGCCCACTGCCTCGTGACTATTTCACGCGCCCGCTTGGCATTTCTTGTCATTTTAGGGCAGGCCTCTGACCGTAGGCCTCCCATCGGGCACAAGAGGACCAAAAGATCAGACCCATTTCCGACGCCCTCCCCAACCCCGCGGTTATATATCCCACTGCATGACTATTTCACGCACTGGCCATGGCATGTCTTGCACATTATAGCAGGCTTGACCAGAGCCTCCCACTGGGCACACGAGGACCCTCGAAAAGACTGCATCTACTCGACGCACCGTGAGCCCCCAAACCCTCCCCAACCCCTCATGACTACGTTATAGCCCACCGCCTCGGTGATTATTTCCACGGCGCGCTGCTGGCATTTCTTGTCATTTTAGGCAGGCTCGATCAGAGCCTCCCACGGGCACAAGAGGACCTCGAAAAGACTGCACCCATTCCGACGCCTCCCCAACCCCCTGTGGACCAAAGCACAAGCCCACCGACATTCCATGATTATTTCACGCTACTGCCACATTGGGCATGTCTTGCACATTACTTAGGCAGGCTTCAATCGTAGCCTCCCACTGGGCACACGAGGACCCTCGAAAAGACTGTATCCATTTCTGACGACTAGAGCCCCCCAAAACCCCACCCCAACCCCCCCGGACCAAAGGCTATAGCCCACCGGCCTCGGCTGATTATTTCTACGCACAAGGCCATTGGGCATGTCTTGCCATTTTAGGCAGTGCTTCTGGATCAGAGCCTCCCACTGGGCACACGAGGACCCTCGAAAAGACTGCACCATTTCTGATGCACCGTAGTCCCCGAAACCCCTCCCAACCCTCATGGACTATATTATAGCCCACTGCCCGGTGACTATTTCACGCGCCATACTGATGGGCATTTCTTGTCATTTTAGGGCAGGCTCTGACCAGAGCCTCCCACGGGCACACGAGGACCCTCGAACAACAAGACTTCTTCCCACGCCTCCCCAACCCCCGAGACCAAAGCCTATATCCCACCGCCCCATGACTATTTCACGCTGTGTCACTGGCATATCTTGCTATTTTAGGGCAGTGCTTCCGACCGTAGCCTCCCACTCAGGCACACGAGGACCCTCGAAAAGACTGCACTCATTTCTGACGCACTGTGAGCCCTCAAACCCCTCCCCAACCCCTCATGGACCAGGCTATAGCCCACCGCCTCATGACTATTTCACGACTGCGCCACACATGTCTTGCCATTTTAGTGGCTTCTGACCGTAGCCTCCCACTAGGCACACGAGGACCTCGAAAAGACTGACTCTATTTCTGACGGCCTGAGCCCCTCGAAACCCCTCCCAACCCCTCATGGGACTAAAGGCTATAGCCCACCGCCATGGCGATTATTTCACGCAGCTTGGCATGTCTTGCCATTTTAGGTGTGCTTCTGACCTCAGAGCCTCCCACTAGGCACACGAGACCTCAAAGACTGCATTTCCTCGACACTCAGTGAGCTCTTAAACCCCTCCCGAACCCCCTGTAGGACTAGTTATAGCCCACCGGCCCTTGACTATTTCACTCACTCACATACTGGCATGTCTGCCATTTTATGGCAGTGCTTATGACTGTAGCCTCCCACTCAGGGCACACGAGGACCCTCAAAGACTCAGTACCCATTTCCGACGACCACTGAGCCCCTGAACCCCTCCCAACCCCGCTGTGACCAAAGGCTATAGCCCACCAAGGCCGGGCTGAATATTTCACGCTACAGCTGCTGGTATGTCTTACATTTTAGGGCAGTGCTTGACCGTAGCCTCCCACTGGGCACACGAGGACCCTCAAAAAGACTCATCCATTTCTGACGCACCGTGAGCCTCCTGAAACCCCTCCCAACCCCATGGACCAAAGGCTTATAGCCCACCGGCCTTGACTATTTCACGGGCTGCGCCTGGTTATTTCCTGCTATTTTGTGACAGGCTGAATCAGCCTCCCACCGGGTACACGAGGGACCCTCAAAGACTGTACCCATTTTGACGCCTGTGAGCCCCCGAACGCTTCTCCCAACCCCTCATGACCAAAGGCTATAGCCCACCGCGCTGCCAATATTTCACGCGGCCAAGTCATTGGGTATGTCCACATTTTAGTGGTGTGCCCTGACCGTAGCCTCCCACTGGGCACACGAGGACCCTCGAAAAGACTGCACTCCATTTCTGACGCACTGTAGAGCCTCAAACCCCTCCCCAACCCCTCATGATCACAGTTATAGCCCACCGCCTCGTGATTATTTCCACGTGCTGCGCTACTGGGCATTTCTTGTCATTTTAGCAGGCTCTGATCAGTAGCCTCCCACGGGCACAAGAGGACCCTCAAAAGACATCAGCACCCATTTCCGACGCCCTCCCAACCCCGTGACCAAAGGCTAAAGCCCACCGACATCGGCGATTATTTCACGCGCACAGCTGGCTGGCATGTCTTGTTATTTGTAGTGTTTCTGACCGTAGCCTCCCACTAGGCACACTAGGACCCTCGAAAAGACTGCATCTATTTCTTGACGACTCAGAGCCCCCTTAAACCCCTCCCAACCCTCCAAGGGACTAGCACAGCCCACCGCCTCGGCGATTATTTCCACGCACAAGGTCATTGGCATATCTTGTTATTTTAGGGCAGGCTTCTTGACCAGGCCTCCCACTAGGCACACGAGGACCCTCGAAAAGACTGCACTCCATTTCTGACACCAGAGCCCCCAAACCCTCCCCAACCCCTCATGACCAAAGGCTATAGCCCACCGCCCATGATTATTTCACGCTACTGGCTAAGCATGTCTTGTTATTTTAGGGTGTGCTTCGAATCAGTAGCCTCCCACTAGGCACACGAGGACCCCGAAAAGATCAGACCATTTCTGAGGGCCAGAGCCCTCTAAACCCCCTCCCAACCCCTCATGGACCAAAGCTTATAGCCCACCGCCTCGGCTGACTATTTCACGCTGGCCACGCTGGGCATGTCTTGCCATTTTAGGGCAGGCTCTGAATCAGTAGCCTCCCACTAGGCACACGAGGACCCTCAAAAGACTGCATCCATTTCTCGACGACCAGAGCCCCCGAAACCCCTCCCGAACCCCTGTGGACTAGTTATAGCCCACCGCTATGTGATTATTTCACTGCCATGGCCACAGTATGTCTTGCCATTTTATGGGCAGGCTTATGACCGTAGCCTCCCATCGGGCACACGAGGACCTCAAAGATCAGACTCCATTTCACTACCAGAGCCCCTCAAACCCCTCCCCAACCCTCAAGGACTAAAGGCTATAGCCCACCGCCTCGGCGACTATTTCACGCGGCCATGTCATTGGTATGTCTTGTCATTTTAGGGCAGGCTTGACCGTAGCCTCCCACCGGGTACACGAGACCCTTGAAAAGACTGTACCCATTTCGACGCCCAGAGCTCCCCGAACGCCCTCCCCAACCCCGCTGACAAAAAGGCACATATCCCACTCGCCTCCGAATATTTCACGCGCCATGTCAGCATGTCCATTTTAGGGCAGGCTTGATCAGTAGCCTCCCATCACACGAGGACCCTCAAAAGACTGTACCCATTTCTGACGACTCAGAGCCCCCAAACCCTCCCCAACGCCCAAGGGACCAGCTATAGCCCACCGGCTCAGGACTATTTCACGGGCTGCGCTGCTGGTTATTTCTTGCCATTTTAGGACAGTGCCTCTGATCAGCCTCCCACCGGGTACACGAGGACCCCGAAAAGACTGTACACCATTTTTGACGCCCAGAGCCCCTGAACGCCCCTCCCAACCCTCATGGACTAAAGGCTATAGCCCACCGGCCAAGGCACATTTCACGCTGCCATGTCATTGGTATGTCTTTGCATTTTGGGCAGGCTCGATCGTAGCCTCCCATCAAGGGCACACGAGGACCCTCGAAAAGACTGACCCATTTCTGACACCAGAGCCCTCAAACCCTCCCAACCTCATGACCACAGTTATAGCCCACCGCCCTTGACTATTTCACGTGCTGCGCCCGCATTGGCATTTCTTGTCATTTTAGGCAGGCTCGACGTAGCCTCCCACGGGCACAAGAGGACCTCGAAAAGACCGCACTCCATTTCCGACGCCTCCCCAACCTCAAGGACCAAAGGCTAAAGCCCACCGACATCGGGCGATTGTCTGCTGCTACTGGCATGTTCATTTTAGGCAGTGCTTGACCGTAGCCTCCCACTAGGCACACGAGGACCCTCGAAAAGACTGCACCATTTCTCGACGCACTGAGCCCTCAAACCCTCCCCAACCTCATGACCAGCATAGCCCACCGCCTCGTGATTATTTCACGCAAGGCCATACTGGGCATGTCTTGCACATTTTAGGCAGGCTTGACTGTAGCCTCCCACCGGGCACACGAGACCCTCGAAAAGACTCAGACTCCATTTCTGACGCACTGAGTCCCCGAAACCCTCCCCAACCCTCAAGGTGACTAAAGTATAGCCCACCGGCCTCGTGACTATTTCACGCTGCCAGCCTGATGGGCATTTCTTGTCATTTTAGGGCAGGCCTCTGATCAGAGCCTCCTGACGGGCACACGAGACCCTCGAAATACAGCATCTGCTTCCGACGCCTCCCAACCCCGCAGACCAAAGCCTATATCCCACCGTCTCATGATTATTTCACGCTACTGTGTCACTGGGCATATCTTGCCATTTTAGGGCAGGCTTCGATCAGAGCCTCCCACTGGGCGCACGAGTACCCTCGAAAAGACTGGACCCATTTCCGACGCCCTGAGCCCCGTAACTTCCTCCCAACCTCAAGGGCCAAAGGTATAGCCCACTGCCTCGATTTCACGCGCTCCGCCGCTGGGAATTTCTTGCTATTTATGGCAGTCATTTGATCGTAGCCTCCCACTGGGCACACGAGACCCTCAAAAACTGTACCCATTTCCCACGCCTGAGCCCTGTAACTTCCCTCGCTGCACTCATGGACCAAAGGCTATAGCCCACCGGCCTTGGGCGATTATTTCACGCCATACTGGCCTGGCATGTCTTGCCATTTTAGGGCAGGCTTGACCGTAGCCTCCCACCGGGCACACGAGGCCCCTCGAAAAGACTGACCCATTTCTGACGCACCAGCCCTCAAACCCCTCCCCAACCCCTCATGACCAGTATAGCCCACCGCCCGTGACTATTTCACGCACAAGGCCACTGGCATTTCTTGTCATTTTAGGGCAGGCTCGATCAGAGCCTCCCACGGGGCACAAGATAACCCTCGAAAAGACTGTACCCATTTCCGACGCCCCTTCCCAACCCCCGCAGACCAAAGCCGATATCCCACCGGCCTCGGCGACTATTTCACGCGCTGTGCCGCTGGGCATTTCTTGCCATTTTAGGGTAGGCCCTGACCGTAGCCTCCCACTGGGCACGCGAGGACCCTCGAAAAGACTGTACCCATTTCCGACACCCAGAGCCCCCGAACGCCCCTCCCCAACCCCCGCGGGCCAAAGGCTATAGCCCACCGGCCTCGGCGACTATTTCACGCGCTGCGCCGCTTGGCATTTCTTGCTATTTTAGGGCAGGCTTCTGATCGTAGTCTCCCACTGGGCACACGAGGACCCTCGAAAAGACTTTACCCATTTCTGACGCCCAGAGCCCCAGACTCGCCTCCCAACCCTCATGGGACCAAAGGCTATATCCCACCGCCTTGGGACTATTTCACGCTGCGCCTGGCATGTCTTGCCATTTTAGTGCTTCTGACCGGAGCCTCCCACCGGGCACACGAGGACCCTCGAAAAGACTGTACCCATTTCTTCCGACCAGAGCCCCCGATAACCCCTCCCCACCCCCCGCGGACCAAAGGCTATAGCCCACCGGGCTCGGTGACTATTTCACGCGCTGCGCCGCGGGTTATTTCTTGCCATTTTAGGCAGGCTCGACAGTAGCCTCCCACCGGGCACACGAGGACCCTCGAAAAGACTGCACTCCATTTCCGACGCCCAGAGCCCCAGTAACGCCCTTCCCAAACCCGCGCGAACCAAAGGCTATAGCCCACCCACCTCTGGCGACTATTTCAAGCACCTGGTCAAGCATGTCTTCCGATTTTAGGGCAGGCTTCTGACCGGAGCCTCCCACTGGGCACACGAGGACCCTCGAAAAGACTGTACCCATTTCCGACGCCTGTGAGCCCTCTGTAACTTCCTCCCAACCTCAAGGGCCAAAGGCTATAGCCCACCGCCCGGCTGACTATTTCACGCGCTGCGCCGCTGGGCATGTCTTGCCATTTTAGGGCAGTCTTTTGATCGTAGCCTCCCACTGGGCACACGAGCACCCTCGAAAAGACTGTACCCATTTCCGACGTCCAGAGCCCCAGAACTTCCCTGCCCAACCCCCGCGGACCAAAGGCTATAGCCCACCGGCCTCATGATTATTTCACGCCACAAGGCCATTGGCATGTCTTGCCATTTTAGGGCAAGCTTCTGACCAGAGCTCTCCCACTGGGCACACGAGGACCCTCGAAAAGACTCTACCATTTCTGACGACCAAAGCCCCCAAACACCCTCCCAACCCTCATGACCAAAGGTATAGCCCACTGCCTCGTGACTATTTCACGCGCTGCCACTGGCATTTTTGTCATTTTAGGCAGGCCTGACCGTAGCCTCCCATCACACGAGGACCTCAAATGACTGTACGCATTCGACCACCAGAGCCCCTGATACACCCTCCCAACCCCTCAAGGACCAAAGGCTATAGGCCACCGTGTTTCGGCATGACTATTTCACGCGATGCGCCTGCTAAGCATTTTGTTATTTTAGGGCAGGCTTGACCGTAGCCTCCCATCGGGCACCCGAGGACCTCAAAAGAAAGACTGCACTCCATTTCCGACGCCCTTCCCAACCCCCGCAGACCAGCATATCCCACCGCCTCGCGATTATTTCACGCTACTGTGTCACAGGCATTTCTTGCCATTTTAGGTTGGCCTGACCGTAGCCTCCCACCTGGCACGCTGAGGACCCTCGAAAAGACTGTACTCCATTTCCGACACCTGAGCCCCGAACGCCCTCCCCACCCCCCTGGGGCCAAAGGCTATAGCCCACCGCCTGGCGACTATTTCACGCTGGCCATTGGCATTTTTGCTATTTTGGCAGGCTTGATCGAGTCTCCCATCGGGCACACGAGGACCTCGAAAAGACTGCACCCATTTCCGACGCCTGTGAGCCCCGAACGCCCCTCCCAACCCCTCAAGGACCAAAGGCTATAGCCCACCGACCTCGGCGCGACTATTTCACGCGCGCTGCTGGGCATGTCTTGCCATTTTAGGGCAGTGCTCTGACCGTAGCCTCTCCCATCGGGCACACGAGACCTCGATAAGACTGCACTCCATTTCGACGCACTGAGCCCTGCAAAACCACCTCCCCAACCCCGCAGACTAAAGTCTATAGCCCACCGGCCTGCTGACTATTTCACGCTGATGCGTCACTGGCATTTCTTGCCATTTTAGGGCAGGCCTCTGACTGTAGCCTCCCACGGGCACAAGAGGACCTCGAAAAGATCGTACCCATTTCCGACGCCCCTCCCAACCCCCGCAGACCAGCGATATCCCACCGCCTCGGCGATTATTTCACGCTACTGCGCTGGGCATTTCTTGCCATTTTAGGCAGGCCTCGCCAGAGCCTCCCACTGGGCACGAGAGGACCCTCGAAAAGACTGTACCCATTTACGACACCCAGAGCACCCGAAAGCCCCTCCCCACCCCCCGAGGGCCAAAGGCTATAGCCCACCGTCCTCGGCGACTCTGTCACGCGCCACATTGGTATTTCTTGCTATTTTAGGGCAGGCTTGATCGTGGCCTCCCACTGGCACACGAGGACCCTCAAAAGATCAGACCCATTTCCGACGCCTGTGAGCCCTAACTTCCCTCCCAACCCTCATGACCAAAGGCTATAGCCCACCGCCCTGTGACTATTTCACGCCCATAGGCTGATGGGCATTTCACATTTTAGCCTGTGCCTCGACCGTAGCCTCCCATCGGGCACACGAGGACCCTCAAAAGACTGCACTCCATTTCTGACGCACCTGAGCCCCGAACCCCCCAACCCCGGGTTCATATAGCCCACTGCCTCGTGATTATTTCACGCGCTGCACCGCTGGGCATTTCTTGCCATTTTAGGCAGGCTCTGATCAGAGCCTCCCACGGGCACAAGAGGACCCTCAAAAGACTGTATGATTTCTCGACGCCTCCCCAACCCCGCATCCAAAGTACATATCCCACCGCCTCGCGACTATTTCACGCTACCGCCAGTCATTGGCATTTCTTTTCATTTTAGGCAGGCCTCATGATCAGAGCCTCCCACGGGCACACGAGGACTGCTGTACCCATTTCCCACGCCTGTGAGCCCCGTAACTACCCTCCCCAACCCCGCTGACCAAAGGTTATAGCCCACCGCCTATGGTGACTATTTCACGCACAAGGCCACTGGCATTTCTTGTCATTTTAGGGCAGACCTCTGACCGTAGCCTCCCACGGGGCACACGAGGACCCTCGAAAAGAGTGTACCCATTTCCGACGGCCCTCCCCAACCCCCGCAGACCAAAGGCTATATCCCACCGGCCTCGGCGATTATTCACGCGCTGTGCCGCTGGGCATTTCTTGCCATTTTAGGGCAGGCCCTGACCGTAGCCTCCCATCAAGGCACGCTGAGGACCCTCAAATGACTGTACCCATTTCCGACACCCAGAGCCCCCGAACGCCCCTCCCCAACCTCCGCGGGCCAAAGGCTATAGCCCACCGGCCTCGGCGACTATTTCACGCACAGCCATTGGCATTTTTGCCATTTTAGGGGCCCTCGATCAGAGCCTCCCATCGGGCACACGAGGACACTCGAAAAGACTGTACTCCATTTGCGACTGTAACCCCCGAACCCCTTCTTCCCAACCCCCTGGACCAAAGGCTTATAGACCACCGCCTCGGCGACTTATTTCACGCGATGCGCGCTAGGCATTTTTACATTTTGTGGCAGGCTTTGACCGTAGCCTCCCATCAAGCACACGAGGACCCTCGAAATGACGGTACGCATTTCCGACTACCAGAGCCCCCGATACCCCTCCCCAACCCCTCATGACCAGGCTATAGGCCACCGCCCTCGGCGACTATTTCACGCGATGCGCTGGCATTTCTTGTTATTTTAGGCTGGCTTGACCGTAGCCTCCCACTGGGCACCCGAGACCCTCAAACGACTGTACCCATTTCCACACCTGTAGCCCCGAACGCCCCTCCCTAACCCCTCAAGGGCCAAAGGCTATAGCCCACCGCCTCGCGATTATTTCACGCTACCGTGTCACTGGGCATTTTTTGCTATTTACGGGCAGTGCCCTGATCAGTAGCCTCCCATCACGCGAGGACCCTCGAAAAGATCAGATCCATTTCCGACACCTGTGAGCCCCGAACGCCCTCCCCAACCCCTCATGGGTTAGCATATAGCCCACCGCCTGCAACTATTTTACGACGCGCCACCGGGCATTTCACGCCATTTTAGCGCAGCCTCCGACCGTAGCCTCCCACTGGGCACACGAGGACACTCAAAAGACAGACCCATTTCAGATGACCGTAACCTCAACCCCTCCACAACCCTCATGACCAAAGGCTATAAACCACCGCCTTGGCTGATTATTTCACGCGATGCGCCTGGCAAGTATTTTACCTATTTATGTGCTTCTGCACGTAGCCTCCCATCGGGCACACGAGACCCTCGAAAAGACTGTACATATTTCCGACGACCGTGAGCCTCAAACCCCTCCCCAACCCCTCATGACCAAAGGCTATAGCCCACCGCCTCGGTGACTATTTCACGCCACACTGGCATTTTTGCCATTTTAGGCAAGCCTCGACCGTAGCTTTTCCCATCGGGCACACGAGACCCTCGAAAAGATCAGATCCATTTCCCGACGCCTCCCCAACCCCGCAGACTGGGTTATATCCCACCGCCCGCCGATTATTTCACGCTACGTGTCACTGGCATTTCTTGCCATTTTAGGGCAGGCCCTGACTGTAGCCTCCCACTGGGCACGCGAGGACCCTCAAAAGACTGCACCCATTTCACACCTGAGACCCCGAACTTCCTCCCAACCCCGCAGGACTAAAGGCTATAGGCCACCGCCCGGCGATTATTTCACGCGATGGCCACTGGCATTTCTTGCCATTTTAGTGCAGGCTTGACTGTAGCCTCCCACTGGCACACGAGGACCTCGAAAAGATCAGACTCATTTTGACGCCTGAGCCCCCGAACGCCCCTCCCAACCCCTCATGGACCAAAGGCTATAGCCCACCGGACTCAATGACTATTTAACGCTACTGGTATGTCTTGCACATTTTAGGTGTAAAGCTCGATCAGTAGCCTCCCATCAAGTACGCGAGGACCTCAAAAGACTGTACTCCATTTCCGACACCCAGACCCCGAACTTCCCTCCCAACCCCGCAGCACTAAAGGCTATAGGCCACCGCCCCATGACTATTTCACGCGATGCGCCATTGGCATTTCTTGCTATTTTAGGCAGGCTTGATCAGAGCCTCCCACTGGGCACCCGAGACCCTCGAAAAGACTGTACCATTTCCGACACCCGAGCCCCCGAACGCCCTCCCCAACCTCACATGGATATCGCCCACCGCCCGGCATGATTATTTCATCGCTACTGTTACTGGCATTTCTTGCTATTTAAGGGCAGGCCCCTGACTCAGTAGCCTCCCACCGGGCACGCGAGGACCCTCGAAAAGACTCAGATCCATTTCCCACACCCAGCCCCAACGCCCCTCCCAACCCCCTGGGCCAGCTATAGCCCACCGCCTCGGCGATTATTTTACGACAAGGCCACTGGCATTTCACGACATTTTAGCGCAGGCCTCGACCGTAGCCTCCCACTGGGCACACGAGGACACTGAAAAGACAAGACCCATTTCAGATGACCGTAACCCCGAACCCCTCCACAACCCTCATGACCAAAGGCTATAAACCACCGCCTCGCGATTATTTCACGCGATACTGGGCATTTTACCTATTTAAGGCAAGCTGTCACGAGCCTCCCACTGGGCACACGAGACCTCGAAAAGACTGTACATATTTCCGACGACTGTAGAGCCCCCGAACCCCTCCCCAACCCCTCATGGACCAGTTATTATAGCCCACCGCCTCGGTGACTATTTCACGCGCTGCCATGGCATTTCTTGCCATTTTAGGGCAAGTCTGACCGTAGCTTCCCACTGGGCACACGAGGACCTCGAAAAGACTGTATCCATTTCCGACGCCTCCCCAACCCCGCACCAGGCTATATCCCACCGCCTGGGCCGATTATTTCACGCTACCGTGTCACTGGGCATTTCTTGCCATTTTAGGGCAGGCCTCGACCGTAGCCTCCCACCGGGCACGCCGAGGACCAAAAAGACTGCACCCATTTCCGACACCCAGAGACCCCAACTTCCTCCCCAACCCCGCATCAAAGGCTATAGCCCACCGGACTTGGCGACTATTTCACGCGCTGCGCCGCTGGGCATTTCTTGCCATTTTAGTGCAGGCTTCGGACCGTAGCCTCCCACTGGGCAAACGAGGACCCTCGAAAAGACTGTACTCATTTTGGACGCCCTGAGCCCCCGAACGCCCCTCCCCAACCCCCGCGGACCAAAGGCTATAGCCCACCGGACTCAGCGACTATTTAACGCTACTGGTATGTCTTGCCATTTTAGTGTGCTTCGACCAGAGCCTCCCACCGGGAACACGAGGACCTCGAAAAGACTGCACTCCATTTCTGACGCACTGAGCCCCTAACTTCCCTACCCAACCCTCATGGGACCAGGCTATAGGCCACCGGCCTCGGCGACTATTTCACGCGATGCACTGGCATTTCTTGCCATTTTAGTGCAGGCTTCGGACCGTAGCCTCCCACTGGGCACACGAGGACCCTCGAAAAGACTGTACTCATTTTGGACGCCCTGAGCCCCCGAACGCCCCTCCCCAACCCCCGCGGACCAAAGGCTATAGCCCACCGGACTCAGCGACTATTTAACGCGCTGGGTATGTCTTGCCATTTTAGGGCAGGCTTCTGACCGTAGCCTCCCACTGGGCACGCGAGGACCCTCGAAAAGACTGTACCCATTTCCGACACCCAGAGACCCCGAACTTCCCTCCCCAACCCCCGCAGACCAAAGGCTATAGGCCACCGGCCTCGGCGACTATTTCACGCGATGCGCCGCTGGGCATTTCTTGCTATTTTAGGGCAGGCTTCTGACCGTAGCCTCCCACTGGGCACCCGAGGACCCTCGAAAAGACTGTACCCATTTCCGACACCCAGAGCCCCCGAACGCCCCTCCCCAACCCCCGCGGGCCAAAGGCTATCGCCCACCGGCCTCGGCGACTATTTCACGCGCTGTGCCGCTGGGCATTTCTTGCCATTTAAGGGCAGGCCCTGACCGTAGCCTCCCACTGGGCACGCGAGGACCCTCGAAAAGATCAGATCCATTTCCACACCTGAGCCCCCGAACGCCCTCCCTAACCCCTCATGGCCAAAGGCTATAGCCCACCGGCCTCGGCGAATATTTCACGCGCTGCGCCGCTGGGCATTTCACGCCATTTTAGCGCAGGCCTCTGACCGTAGCCTCCCACTGGGCACACGAGGACACTCAAAAGACAAGACTCCATTTCAGATGACTGTAACCCCAACCCCTCCACAACCTCAAGGACCAAAGGCTATAAACCACCGCCCCATTATTTCACGCGATGCGCTACTGGCATTTCACCTATTTAAGTGCTGACGTAGCCTCCCATCGGGCACACGAGACCCTCAAAAGACTGTACATATTTCCGACGACTGAGCCCCTCAAACCCCTCCCCAACCCCTCATGGGACCAAAGCACATAGCGCACCGCCTCTGACTATTTCACACGCTACTGGCATTTCTTGCCATTTTAGGCAAGCCTCGACCGTAGCTTCCCATCTGGCACACGAGACCCTCGAAAAGATCAGATCCATTTCACGCCTCCCCAACCCCGCAGACTGTTATATCCCACCGGCCTCAGCGACTATTTCACGCGCTGTGCCCTGGGCATTTCTTGCCATTTTAGGGCAGGCCCTGACCGTAGCCTCCCACTGGGCACGCGAGGACCCTCGAAAAGACTATACCCATTTCCGACACCCAGAGACCCCGAACTTCCCTCCCCAACCCCCGCAGACCAAAGGCTATAGGCCACCGCCCCATGACTATTTCACGCGATGCTACTGGCATTTCTTGCCATTTTAGTGCAGGCTCGGACCAGAGCCTCCCATCACACGAGACCTCGAAAAGACTGTACATTTTGACGCCCGAGCCCTCGAACGCCTCCCCAACCCCTCAAGGACCAAAGTACATGGCCCACCTGGACTCAGCGACTATTTAACGCTGGTATGTCTTGTTATTTTATGTGCTTCGACCGTAGCCTCCCACCGGGAACACGAGACCCCTCAAAAGACTGCACTCCATTTCACCACTGTGAGCCCCTCAACTTCCCTACCCAACCCCTCATGACCAAAGCTATAGGACCACCGCCTTGTGACTTATTTCACGCGATGCGTCTGGCATTTTTGCCATTTTAGGGCAGGCTTCTGACCAGACACTCCCACTGGCACACGAGACCTCGAAAAGACTGTACCCATTTCGACGCCCAGAGCTCTTGAACGCCCTCCCAACCCCGTGGGACCAAAGCGTTATAGCCCACCGCCTCGGCATGATTATTTCACGCGGCTGGCCATTGGCATGTCTTGCCATTGTAGGTGTGCCTCAGACGTAGCCTCCCACTGGGCACACGAGGACACTCAAAAGACTGCACTCATTTCACCACCGTAACCCTCAACCCCTCCCCAACCCTCGGACCAAAGGCTATAGACCACCGCCTCGTGACTATTTCACGCGATGCGCTGGCATTTCTTGCCATTTTAGGCAGGCTTGACCGTAGCCTCCCACCGGGCACACGAGGACCTCGAAAGATCAGAGCTATTTCGACGCCCAGAGCCCTGAACGCCCTCCCAACCCTGTGCTGACCAAAGGCTATAGCCCACTGCCTGGCGATTATTTCACGCTGCGCTGGGCATGTTCACATTTTAGGTGCTTCACCGTAGCCTCCCACTCACACACGAGGACCCTCGAAAGACTGCACTATTTCTACCACTGAGCCCCTGTAACGCCCTCCCAAACCCTCAAGGAACAAAGGCTATAGCCCACCGCCTCGGGCCTGACTATTTAACGCTACTGGTATGTCTTGCACATTTTAGGGCAGTGCTTGACCGAGCCTCCCACTGGAACACGAGGACCTCGAAAAGCCCTGCACCATTTCTCGACGCACTGAGCCCCGAACTTCCTCCCAACCCCCGCTGACCAAAGGCTATAGCCCACCGGCCTTGGTGACTATTTCACGCGCTGCCGCTGGTCATTTCTTGCCATTTTAGCGCAGGCCTCTGATCAGAGCCTCCCATCGGGCACACGAGACACCTCGAAAAGACTGCACCCATTTCTGACGACTGTAACCCCAACCCCTCCCCAACCTCATGGACTAAAGGCTACAGACCACCGCCACGGCGATTATTTCACGCGATGCGTCATTGGTATTTCTTGCCATTTTAGGGCAGGCTTCAACGTAGCCTCCCACCGGGCACACAAGGACCCTGAAAAGACTGTACCCATTTCCACGCCTGCACCCTCGAACGCCCCACCCCAACCCCCGCGGACCAAAATCTATAACCCACCGTCTCGCGATTATTTCACGTGCTGCGCCATTGACATTTCTTGCCATTTTAGGGCAGGCTTGAATCAGAGCTCCCACTGGGCACACGAGTGCCCTAGAAAAGACTGTACCCATTTCCGATGACTAGAGCCCCCGAATCCCCAGCCCCAACTCCCGCGGACCAAAGGCTATAGCCCACCGGCGTCGGGGACTATTTCACGAGCTGCGCTACTACTGGCATTTCTTGCCATTTTAGCGCAGCTGACCGTAGCCTCCCACTGGGCACATGAGGACACTCAAAAGACTGTACTCCATTTCGCATTTGACCAGTAACCCCGAACCCCTCCCCAACCCTCACGACCAAAGGCTATAGCCCACCGCCTCTGACACTTTCACGCTTATGCGCTGGCATTTCTTGCCATTTTAGTGGTGGTTCTGATCAGAGCCTCCCACTGGGCACACGAGACCCTCGAAAAGACTGCACTCCATCTCGACGCCTGTGAGCCCTGTAACTTCCATCCCCAACCTCAAGGACTAAAGGCTATAGCCCAACGGCCTCGGCCGATTATTTCACGCGCGCTGCGCCGCTTTGCATTTCTTGCCATTTTAGTGTGCAGGCTTGACCGTAGCCTCCCACGGGAACACGAGGACCTCGAAAAGACCGTACTCCATTTCTGACCACTGAGCCCCCGAACTTCCCTCCCAACCCCTCATGGACCAAAGGCATAGCCCACCGGCCCTCGTGACTATTTCACGCTTGTGTCACTGGCATTTCTTGCCATTTTAGCGCAGACCTCTGACCGTAGCCTCCCACTGGGCACACGAGGACACTCGAAAAGACTGTACCCATTTCTGACCACCAGAACCCCCGAACCACCCTCCCCAACCCCCGCGGACCAAAGGCTATAGACCACCGGCCTCGGTGACTATTTCACGCGCTGCGCCGCTGGGCATTTCTTGCCATTTTAGGGCAGGCTTCTGACCGTAGCCTCCCACTGGGCACACGAGGACCCTCGAAAAGACTGTACCCATTTCAGACGCCCAGAGCCCCCGAACGCCCCTCCCCAACCCCCGCGGACCAAAGGCTATAGCCCACCGGCCTCGGCGACTATTTCACGCAATGCACCGCTGGGCATGTCTTGCCATTGTAGGGCAGGCCTCTGACCGTAGCCTCCCACTGGGCACACGAGGACACTCGAAAAGACTGTACCCATTTCTGACCACCAGAACCCCCGAACCCCCCTCCCCAACCCCGCGGACCAAAGCATAGACCAACGGCCTCGGTGACTATTTCACGCGATGCGCCGCTGGGCATTTGTTGCCATTTTAGGGCAGGCTTCTGACCGTAGCCTCCCACTGGGCACACGAGGACCCTCGAAAAGACTGTAGCCATGTTGGACGCCCAGAGCGCCCGAACGCCCCTCCCCAACCCCAGTGGACCAAAGGCTATAGCCCACCGGCCCTGATTATTTCACGCGCGGCTGCCAAGCATGTCTTGCCATTTTAGGGCAAGCTTGACCCTAGCCTCCCCCCGGGCACACGAGGACCCTCTAAAAGACTGTATCGATTTTGACGCCCAGAGCCCCGAACGCCCTCCCCAACCCCGGACTAAAGGCTATAGCCCACCGCCTCAAATGACTATTTAACGCTACTGGTATGTCTTGCCATTTTAGTGGCAGTGCAATCAGTAGCCTCCCACTGGGAACACGAGGACCTCGAAAGACTGACTCATTTCTGACGACCAGAGCCCCTCAACTTCCTCCCCAACCCTCATGGGACCAAAGGCTATAGCCCACCGCCTTGGTGACTATTTCACGCGGCCACTGGCATTTCTTGCTATTTTAGCGCAGGCCTCTGATCAGTAGCCTCCCACCGGGCACACGAGGACACCTCGAAAAGACTGTACTCCATTTCTGACCACCGTAACCCTCGAACCACCCTCCCAACCCTCATGACCAAAGGCTATAGACCACCGTCTCGTGACTATTTCTCATGATGGCCACGTATTTCTTCGCCATTATTTTAGGGCAGGACTCTGACCATAGCCTCCCTCTGGGCGCACGAAGACCCTCAAAAAGACTGTACCCATTTTGGATGCCCAGAGCCCCTCCCCTCCCAACCCTCATGACCAAAGCACAGCCCACCGCCTCAGCGACTATTTAACGCTACTGCATTTCTTGCATTTTAGGCAGGCTTCCACTCGTAGCCTCCCACCGGCCACACGAGACCCCGAAAAGACTGCACTCCATTTCGAAGCCGAGAGCCCCGACGCCCCTCTCCCAACCCCCGTGGACCAAAGGCTATTATAGCCCACCGCCTCGGCGATTATTTCACGCTACACAAGGCATGTCTTGTTATTTAGGGCAGTGCCTCTGACCGTAGCTCACCACCGGGCACACGAGGACACCTCGAAAAGACTGCACTCATTTCACCACCAACTCCCCAACCCTCCCAACCCCTGGACCAGTGACATAGGACCACTGCCCTTGGCGATTATTTCACGCTGCGCACTGGCATTTCTTGTAATTTTAGGCAGTGCTCGACGTAGCCTCCCACTGCACACGAGACCCCGAAAAGACTGGACCCATTTCCGATGCCTAGAGCCCCCGAACCGCCCTCCCCAACCCTTGTGGACCAAAGGCTATAGCCCACCTGCCTAGGCGACTATTTCACGCACAAGGCCTACTGGGCATGTCTTGCCATTGTATGTGCTCGAATTACAGCCTACCATCACACATGAGGACACTCGAAAAGATCAGCATCATTTCCACCACCGTAACCCCGTAACCCCCTCCCCAATCCTCATGGACTAAAGGCAGAGGCCCACCGCCTGTGACTATTTCACGATACTGGTATTTCTGCCATTTTAGGGAAGGTGCTTGACTGTAGCCTCCCACTGGGCACACGAGGACCCTAAAAAGATCAGAGCCATTTCGACGCCCAGAGCCCCAACGCCCCTCCCCAACCCCTCAAATGACCAGCTATAGCCCACCGCCCTCGGGCGATTATTTCACTGCACAAGCATGTTCTTGCCATTTTAGGGCATGATTCTGACCGTAGCATCCCATCTGGCACACGAGACCTCGAAAAGACTGCACTCCATTTCTGACGCCTCCTGTAACGCCCTCCCAACCCCGCAAGGACAAAGGTTATAGCCCACCGCCTCAGGATGACTATTTCCCATACGCGCTGGCATTTCGTATTTTTAAGGCAGGCTTGATCAGAGCCTCCCCACTGGGCACACGAGGACCCTCAAAAGACTGCACTCCATTTCCGACGCCCGTGAGCCCCGTAACTTCCTCCCAACCCCCGCGACCAAAGGCTATAGCCCACCGGCCCTTGGTGACTATTTCACGCACAAGGCCACTGCGTCAGTATTTCATGTCATTTTAGTGTGCAGATTCGACAGAGCCCCACCTGGGCACACGAGGACCCTCAAAAAGACTTTTACCCATTTTCGACGGCCTCCCAACCCCGCAGACTAAAGGCTATATCCCACCGCCTCGACAATTCTTATGCTACCAGTGTCACTGGCATTTTTGCTTGCCATTTTAGGGCAGGCCCTGACCGTAGCCTCCCATCGGGCACGCGAGACCCTCGAAAAGACTGTACCCATTTCCGACACCTGTGAGCCCCTCAACGCCCTCCCCAACCCCGCAGGCCAGCACATAGCCCACCGCCTCAGGACTATTTCACGCTACGCCACATTTCTTGCCATTTTAGCGCAGGCCTCTGACCGTAGCCTCCCACTGGGCACACGAGGACACTCGAAAAGACTTTACCCATTTCAGCCGACCAGAACCCCCCAACCCCCCCCCCCAACCCCCATGACCATGGGGCAGGTATATAGACCGCCGCCTTTACGGTGACTATTTCACGCATGCGCCTGGCTATATTTCTTGCCATTTTAGGCAGGCTTCACTGTAGAGCCTCCCACTGGGCACACGAGGACCTCGAAAGATCAGAGCTATTTCGACGCCTGCAGAGCCCCCGAACGCTCCTCCCAACCCCAAGTGCGGACCAAAGAAGCTAGTAGCCCAACCTTGACTGCGATTATTTCACGCTGCGTCCACTGGGGACATGTCTTGCCATTTTAGGGGCAGGCTTCGATTGTCAGAGGCCCCCATCAAGACGCGAGGATACCTTCGAAAAGACTGTGACTCATTTCCTCGATGTGAGTCCCCTTAAACGCCCTCCCCAACCTCAAGGGAATGACAGGCTAGCCCACCGCCTCGGTGACTATTTCTCTGGTAAGGCCCACTGGGCATTTTCAGGTTATTTTAAGGGCAAAGCCTGATCGTAGCCTCCCACTAAGCACACGAGGACCTCAAAAGACTGCTGTACCCATTTCTGCGCCTGTGAGCCCCTTAACGCCTCCCAACCCTCGCGCGGGACCACAGTTCTATAGCCCACCTGCATGAGTGACTATTTCACGCGCCCGCTGTGGGTATTTCTTTTGTCATTTTAGGGCAGTGATTTTGACGTAGCCTCCCATCGGGCACACGAGACCTCAAAAAGACTGCTCATTTCGACTTCCTCCCAACCCCGCAGACTAAAGGCTATATCCGACCGCGACACTTACGCTGTGTCACTGGCATTTCTTGCCATTTTAGGGCGTGCCTCGATCAGCCTCCCATCGGGCACGCGAGGACCTCAAAAGACTGTACCCATTTCCGACACCTGTGAGCCCCTGAACGCCCCTCCCCAACCCCTCATGGGCCAGTAGTAGCCCACCGCCTGTGACTATTTCCCACGCGCTGCCACTGGCATTTATTGCCATTTTAGCGCAGGCCTCTGACCGTAGCCTCCCACTGGGCACACGAGGACACTCGAAAAGACTTTACCCATTTCAGCCGACCAGAACCCCCGAACCCCCCTCCCCAACCCTCATGGGACCAAAGGCTATAGACCACTGCCCCTGGACTATTTCACGCGATGCGCCGCTGGTTATTTCTTGCCATTTTAGGGCAGGATTCTGACCGTAGCCTACCACTGGGCACACAAGGTCCCTGAAAAAGACTGTACCCATTTCCGACGCCCAGAGCCCTCGAACGCCCCACCCCAACCCCCGCGGACCAAAAATTCATAACCCACCGGTCCGGCATGATTATTTCACGTACGCCATGGACATTTTCTTGCCATTTTAGTGTGCTTGATCAGTAGCCTCCCACCTGGGCACACGAGTGCCTCGAAAGGACTGTACCCATTTCCATGACCAGAGCCCCCAAACCCTTTCCCAACCTCATGACAAAAGGCTATAGCCCACCGCCTTGGGACTATTTCACGAGCTGCGCATTGGCATTTCTTGCCATTTTAGGGCAGCCTCTGACTGTAGCCTCCCACTGGGCAGACGAGGACACTCGAAAAGACTGTACCCATTTCTGCACACTGTAACCCCAACCCCTCCCCAACCCTCACGACCAAAACGCTATAGCCCACTGTGCCCCATGACTATTTCACGCCATGCGCCACTGGCATTTCTTGCCATTTAGGTGGTTCTGACTGAGCCTCCCACTGGGCACACGAGGACCTCAAAAACTGTACCCATTTCCGACGCCCAGAGCCCCGTAACTTCCTCCCAACCCCTCGCGGGACCAAAGGCATATAGCCCACCGGTCTCACGACCATTTCACGCGGCCGCCACTTGGCATTTTCTTGCCATTTTAGGCAGGCCTGACCGTAGCCTCCCACCTGCACACGAGACCCTCAAAAAGACTGTAGCTATTTCGACGCCCAGAGCCCCTAACGCCCTCCCCAACCCCAGGACCAGCTATAGCCCACCTGCCTCGGCGATTATTTCACGCACAAGGCCACTGGCATGTTGCCATTGTAGGCAGGCCTGACCATAGCCTACCATCAAGCACACGAGGACACTGAAAAGACTCAGACCCATTTCCTGACCAGAACCCCTCAACTCCCCAACCCCCGGAACCAAAGTGGTATACACCACCGCCCCATGACAATTTCACGCTGATGTACCGCATTTTCTTGCCATTTAGGCAGCTTCGACCAGAGCCTCCGATCAAGCACACGAGGACCCTCAAAAGGCTGTACATATTCCGGCGACCAGAGCCCCTGACACCCTCCCCAATCCCTCATGGACCAAAGCACATAGCCCACCGCCTCGGCGATTATTTCACGCACTACTGACATTTCGTGCCATGTTAGGGCAGGCTTCTGACCTAAGCCTCCCACTAGGCACACAAGGACCCTGAAAAAGACTGTACCCATTTTCGACACCCAGAGCCCCCAACGCCCTCCCAACCCCGCTGACCAAAGGCTATAGCCCACCAGACACTTTCATGCGATGCGCCATTGGCATTTCTTGCCATTTTAGGCAGGCTTCGATCAGAGCCTCCCACTGGCACACGAGACCTCGAAAAGACTGTACTCCATTTCCACTAAAAAACCCCGATACCCCCTCTCCCAACCCCGCGACAAAGGCTATAGCCCACTGCCTGGGCGATTATTTCACGCGCTGCTATTGGGCATTTGTTGCCATTTTAGGCTCTGACCGTAAGCCTCCCATCTGGGCACACGAGGACCTCGAAGACTGTACCCATTTCCCACTCCCTGTGAGCCCCAGAACTTCCTCCCCAACCCCCGCGGGACCATAGCCCACCGCCCGGGCCGACGATTTCACGCCACTGGCATTTTTTGGCATTTTAGGCAGGCCTCCGACCGTAGCCTCCCACTGGGCACACGAGACCCTTGAGAAGACTGCACCATTTCCGACGCCTGAGCCCCGAACGCCCCTCCCAACCCCGCTGACCAAAGGCTAAAGCCCACTGCCTGATTATTTCACTGCTACACCATGGGTATTTCTGTACACTATAAGGCAGGCCTCTGACAAGAGCCTCCCACTAGGCACATGAAGACCCTCAGAAGACCGTACTCCATTTCGATGACCAACCTCAAACCTCTTCCCAACCCCGCTGACCAAAGGCTATAGCCCACCGCCTCGGCGATTATTTCACGCTGCGCCATGGTATTTCTTTGCCATTTTAGGCAGTGCCCCGATCAGAATTCCTCCCATCACGCGCGAGGACCTCGAAAAGACTGTACCCATTTCCGACGACTGAGCCCCTCTGATACCCCTCCCCAACCCTCAAGGGACCATCGGCTATAGCCCATGGGCGATTATTTCATTGCCAAGGCATTGGGCATTTCTTGCCATTTAGTGGTGCCTTCGACTGTAGCCTCCCACTGGAACACGAGGACCCTCGAAAGACTGTACATATTTCCGACGCACTGTGAGCCCTCAAACCAACTCCCAAACCCAGCAGACCAAACATAGCCCACCGCCCTGACTATTTCAAGCGCTGGGCATTTCTTGCCATTTTAGGCAGTGCTTCGATCGTAGCCTCCCACTGACACACGAGGACTCTCGAAAAGACTGTACCCATTTCCCACGCCTGTGAGCCCCAGAACTTCCTCCCAACCCCGGGACTAAAGGTTATAGCCCAACGGCCTTGGCGATTATTTCACACAAGGCCAGAGGCATGTCTTGCCATTTTAGGGCAGGCTTGACCGTAGCCTCCCACTGGGCACACGAGACCTTCAAAAGACTGTACTCCATTTCCGGATGACCGTGAGCCCCAAACACCTTCCCCAACCCCTCATGGACCAAAGGTTATAGCCCACTGCCTGGCGACTATTTGACGCTGCCACTGGCTGTATTTCGTTATTTTAGGCAGCCTCACTGTAGCCTCCCACTGGCACACGAAGACCTCAGAAGACTGTACCCATCTCGGCGACCGAGCCTCAAACCCTCCCCCAACCCTCATGGACTAGGTTAGTAGCCCACCGCCCTTGTGACTATTTCACGTTGCCAGCTGGGCATTTCTTTTGTCATTTTTAGGCAGGCCTCTGACCGTAGCCTCCCACGAGGCACGAGGACCCTCGAAAAGACTTTACCCATTTCCCGACGCCTCCTCCCAACCCCCGCAGATCAAAGGCTATAGCCCACCGCCCGACGATTATTTCCACGCGCTGCGCCACTGGCATTTTTGCCATTTTAGGCAGGCCCGATCAGAGCCTCCCATCGGGCACGCGAGGACCCTCGAAAAGACTGTACCCATTTCCCACTCCAGAGCCCCCAACGCCTCCCAACCCCCGAAAATAAAGGCTATAGCCCACCGCCTCGCCGATTATTTCACGCACAAGGCCACCGACATTTCTGCCATTTTAGGCAGTGCGACCGTAGCCTCCCATCGGGCACACGAGGACCCTCAGAAGACTGTACCCATTTCGACTTAACAGAGTCTCAAACCCTCCCCAACCTCATGACCAAAGGCTATAGCCCACTGCCTCGACGACTTATTTCACGCGCCATGCGCTGGGCATGTCTTGCCATTTTAGGGCATGTGCTTGACCAGCTCTCATCGGGCACACGAGACCCTCAGAAGACTGCATTTCCCTGACGCACTGAGCCCCCAAACCCCTCCCAACCCCCGTGGGACCAAAGGCTATAGCCCATGTGCCTCGGCGATTATTTCACGCGCGCATTGGCATTTGTTATTTTAGCGCAGCTTTGATCGAGCCTCCCATCGGGCACATGAGGACCTCGAAAAGACTGCTCATTTCCACGCCCAGAGCCCCAGAACTTCCCTCCCAACCCCTCATGGACCAAAGGCTCTAGGCCGGGCCTCGGCAATTATTTCACGCGCTGCGCATTGACATTTCTTTTGCCAATTTAGGCGGTGCTTCACCGTAGCCTCTCACTGGGCACACGAGGACCCTCAGAAGACTGCACTCCATTTCCGACGACCGTGAGCCCCCTCAAACCCCTCCCCAACCCCTGTGGACCAAAGGCTATATAGCCCATGTGCTCCCATGACTTATTTCACGCATGCCCACTGGGTATTTCTTGTTATTTTAGCGAAGCTGATCGTAGCCTCCCACCGGCACACGAGGACCTCAAAAGACTCACCCATTTCACGACTGTGAGCCCCAGAATTCCTCCCAACCCCTCATGGACCAAAGGCTCTAGGGCCACCGCCTACGATTATTTCACGCACTGGCCACTGGGACATTTTTGCCATTTTAGTGTGCAATCAGAGCCTCCCACTGGGTACACGAGGACCTCGTGAAAGACTGCACTCCATTTCCGACGACTGACAGAGCCCCAAACACCTTTCCCAACCCCTGGACCAAAGGTTATAGCCCACCTACTTCTGACTATTTCCGTGCGTCACTGGCATTTCTTGCCATTTTAGTATGCAGCCTTGACCGTATCCCTCACTGGGCACACGAGACCTTCAAAAGACTGCACTCATTTCCGACGACTGTGAGCCCCCTCAAACCCTCCCAACCCCGCACAAAGGCTATAGCCCACCGCCTCGACGACTATTTCACGCACATGCTGGCATTTCTTGCCGCTTAGGGTGTGCCCCATCATCAGAGCCTCCCACGGGGCACGCGAGGACCCTCAAAAAGACTGTACCCATTTCCTCACCCAGAGCCCCGAACGCCCTCCCAACCCCGAGGGCTAAAGGTTATAGCCCACCGCCTTGCGACTATTTCACGCGCTGCACTGGCATGTCTTGCTATTTTAGTAAGTGTGGCTTCGATCAGAGCCTCCCACCTGGCACACGAGGAACTTCAAAAGACTCACCCATTTCCGACGCACTGAGCCCCAAACCCCCTCCCCAACCCCCTGGACCAAAGGCTATACCCCACCGGCTCAAGACTTTTTCACGCCGCGCCATTGGCATTTTCATTTTTAGGGCAGCTCTGATCGTAGCCTCCCACGGGCACACTAGGACCTCGAAAAGACTGCACTCCATTTCCCACGCCCAGAGCCCTGAACTTCCCTCCCCAACCCTCATGACCAAAGGCTCTAGGCCACCGCCAGAACTATTTCACGCTCACTGGACATTTCTAGCTAATTTAGTGTGCTTCCGTAGCTCACTCATCACAGTAAATTTTATTGAACTCGTTTACCTAATCATTGTAGAATAGATCAATGGTGACGAGTGTCGATCCCACGAGGAGGTTGATTTTAATTGTTCAGAGAATTAATTTCTTTTAAATGAGTGGTTGATTTGTGGTGAAATTAATTTAAACTATGCTGGAAATTAAATTAAATGGCAAGAATAAATTCAAATTGAAACTATTGAAATAAAGCACTGGGTATCCGGATCTCGCATCAACATGCTCCATGGCCAAATATTCCTTATTAATGCCAATTAAATCTGAGGGGATTCCACACCCTCATGAACCACGCCAAATAAGTACGGTGTTATGTTTATCGTACAAATAATAAGAACCTTGTACTAGGGTGCCGGTTTAACCAGGGCGGTATCTAGACAAGACTATTATTATTTGTCGACGAAAAGTCAAAACAACCACAAATATTAGAGGGGAGTAGAAAATAAATTTACCAAATAAAGCCCATGGAACATGTTGAGACTTCACCTTCAACCCAAGCTTAAAAGTAAATTAGCTATTCATATTTGAACTAAGGGTAAAAATGGGAATTTATTAAAATACGTAGAAAATACAAGAAAGAGAAGGAATTACAAAAATCTAAGCTTAGAAATGAATTTAGGATATCAAATTAGGGGGGGGAAGCCCCCTTTTTATAGGTACATTGAGTGAATCATGACCATCGGATTAAAAACGCTGACGCCTGTGATTGCGCCACGTCATCACCAACATCAATACCACTATTTGAACAGTAACACTATTTGCACAGTTCACACGGTTTGACCACTATTTGCACAGTAAACCGGTTTTTGCACAGTAATACTATTTGCACAGTTCACACGGTTTGACTACTATTTGCACAGTAAACCGGTTTTTGCACAGTAATACTATTTGTACAGTATCATGAACAGTACTATACGTATGAATAGTTCCGTATATGTGAACAGTGACATTTTTCCTTTTATGCTCATTCTAAGGTTTTCGATCGTCCTGAGTTCAAAAGTGATGTCTGCTTTGTCGTTCCGATCACCCGCTCATTGTGAAATGATCGTGATACCCTAAAATACATAAAATAACTAATTATAATGAAACACACGTAATTAAATAATACAAAATACTTAAATAAATAAAATAGCAATGTTAGTGAGACTTGAAGTGCAAAATGACGATTTTCTCCTTTATAAATATACACTTTCTAACACTCAACACACTCAACAAAATTTTATTGCTAGTCCCTAGCAAATAAAGCTAAGAAAAAATAAAAAACCAATTTTTTTTTTTTTAACACACGTGTTTATTCAATCGATTAATGATAGAATCAAAGAAAAGTACAAGTATTATCTCCATAAAGAAATATCACAACCACATCAACAATCCACATGCATCACCAAAGAGACTATAGTAATCGTGCCACTTTCAAGAATAACATGTCAAACCCCAAAATCTCACCAAGAAGTAGTGACACTCACAAAGAAATTAAACCCAATAAAAATTGTCACTACAATGAATGGTGAACTGAGAGAAAATAATATAGAAATACCACACACTCTCACCAAGATGAAAGAAATATGCCCACAGCTTAGAAATAATACGACCTCAAATAAATTACTAGTCAACCCAATTTTTTTTTTTTTTTTTTTAATGCATCACTACATCTTAATAGCCCATATAACTAGCTTTTACTTCAGATTATAGTTCTCTAAAATCAAGAAGGACTTTTATTAGGACGTAACGTAGGCTAGGGACATGGCTTAAAAAAGAAAGGAAAATAGGAAACAAAATATATATGTTTGAGAAAAGTTCAAGAACTTTTGAAAAATCTTTTTCTTTTTTTTTTTTTTTTTATATATACGGCACAACTTTGTTGAACAAAATAATTATTTATCCTTTTTCTCAAACATGAATAGTGATGGAACTTGTATTATATCGGTAATACTCCAAATCGAGGGTCAGATGATAAGTTAACAAAGAAAAGCTTTTTTTTTTTTTTTTAAAATTATTTATTTAGGCTCAAATGGCTAACTATGGATATTTTACAACAGTGATGGCTTGAAAGGCTCAAACGGATCAAAGATGGCCTTCCATCGTCTCTTAGAGCTCTAAATAATCTTCCATATCTACTAGTTAGGTGGGCCTTTAGATGCAGCAACACACATTTTTTTTTTTTTTTAAAGGGTTGACTTAAAGGAAATCTAGAGATCATGTATAAAATAATAAACTGCTAAGCTGCATGAATAATGGGCAAAAAGGGTTACTCTCCAAGAAAAATTAATAGGCTCAAAAACTCACTTGGAATTTATTTTGACATATGCATTCCTTCAAGCAACTCATATTTGTCCCCAACATCAACATATAGAATAGCAAACATGGTGTAACATCACTCAAGACCAAAGATAATACAAATACTAAAATTTAAAAGTCATCATATCATCCAATATCAAAACTCACACAAACTTACCAAATATTTTTTTTAACTAAATTCTACCCCCAACCTATTCTAAACATAAAAGAAAACATACATGCAGAAAAAAAAAAAGTCTGAATTTTTTATATTTTAAGAAGATGCGTTTCTAGAGTCACTACACTCCATATTCAGCCATCTTCGACTCAAAAACGTGAAAATGTATATTTATAAAGGAGAAGTCAAAAAGAAAAGTTAAGAAAAATAAAATTTCTTTTTTTTTTTTTTTTTTTACTAAGAGGATGCGGTGAAGAGTAACTACACCCATATTCAGCCATCTTCTACTTAAAATGGTTAGTTCTACAACAAAAATTAGTAAAACTTAACCAATATTCCACAATTTGTCAACTATTCCTCCCCTAACTCGAATGAAACATTGTCCTCAATGTTTGAAAGGAGAAGAGAGTTTAGAAGACATCACCGGTAGTGCAACATGTAAGAAAATATTTATGGAGAGTTAAATCTAATTTGTACTTCATCATGCATCGTTACCATCATTATTTGAACATTCCAACACAACGTCCCGGATCTGCCTCGATTGATAAGCTTGTAATGTATCAAGTAGCTCATTAGCGTGATGTGCACAAATAAAGATTTTTAATCGAGGAAGGAATGAAATAGTTTTTATTGCATGGTTAAATGCGATAAAGCCATCATAAAAATTATTTACATTTAACAAACCGATGGGTTTCGTGGATGTTCGACGGCCCAAGATGCTAATGTGATTAGTGCCTCTAGAGTTGCAAGATCTCCTGAAGGAAAATAAAAGCATCAAGATGATTTAGCATTTCAATTATGCTCTTGCATACCGAGACAACTAACTCTTCTCCGCTGACGAGTTAGACAAACAGCCCAAAGGTTTTAGGATTGTTGGGATGATGCCTAACACTTGGCTCCTCCGATATAAGCATTTCCGAGACCATTTTCGATAACCCTCTCACCTCCTCCATACACCAAGTGCGCTTTTCTCTCCGCTATTCTTCGACCAAGATCTATGGCTGCCTCAACGAACTCTTTATGTTTGCCATAATTAAATCCAGAGAGCACACAAATGTTCTTAAATTGTTTGCTGGGAGTAGCTGCCATTAGAATACTGCTCAAAAATAACTTGTGAGTGCACAACAACAAAAATTATATTTAAGAACCTTATGACAACTGTCACGTATGAGGCATTATGTCAATGTCAATTAACACTAAGGCACATGGCACGAGAGTCAAAAAGAAAACAGGAAAATGGAAAAGCAAAACAATGATAACAAGAAAAATTATTACAAGCAATGCATGGTAAATAACAAAGAAAGTAAAACAACAAGAAAGTAAAAGGATATCTCATGTGTATGATCGTGGCTCACATCTTCCTCCGTTTTACGCCCGTAACGGCTTGAACGCCTTCATGGGTCGAGGATATTTCCCATCCGCTTACAACCGCAAACAGTGGTCGTTTATAGTCGATTCCCGAGATCAGATCGCGTACGCTCTTTTTCGAATAATGGCCATAATCGAGAATCGCCTTTGTACGATCCATCGATGCTTTCAAAAGACAAAAGGATATTATCCAATGACTCTTATTCAAGCCATCCCTAATGAATTTAATCTTATCTTCCCCGTTATCGCACACCATTCCTAAAGAACATGGTTTTTATTGCATATCGCTCGCACACTTATGACAAGCAACAGAAAGTCTTTAGCTCGCCGCTTTTCGTGATAATTTCCTTTACCACAACCAGGCATGTATGCAATAAATTTAGGAGGCAACTCACCGCTAAACGATTTTGGCCTCGATTAACCAAATGGATGTCGCAGGTATGCCATTCTTCATAAGCAATCGCATGCTCGATCGGGCTTTATAAATTGAAAGAGTGCATTCTGAGGAAGAAGGAATCGCTTATGAAGCTTTGCTAAAATCTCGCCTCTCGTCCATGCCTTCGCCCTCGTAATATCAGTTATTGTGGGAAACTGAAGTAACCGACTTGATTGTCACGGAGTACCGTTATCCGCCTCTTCACCGGGGTGACAAACTTAAACACACAAAGCAAACTCAAGCTCCAATTCCAGATCAAAAATTCCATCATCTATTTCTGTGAGTTGTCTTTCTAGATCTTTAACGTGGAATACTAACTCTGGCGGTTGTAGATCCCAGATAGGATGAAATTTACAAAATCGTGATCCGCTTTCTCGAGATGAGTTCGATATCATGTTCTAATCGTGGTACAAGAGGTACCGTCTTCATGATTAAAATGATAAGAGAAAACTATAATGGTTAAACAAACACACTTAAACAAAAATAATTTCAATCAGAAAAAAGAATAATCAAAAGAAAGAAAAGAATCAAATCAAATTACCGAAAAGAAAAGAAAACCTCAATTTAAACTCGTGGGTCACCAGATTTATTTCACTCTCCTCTCCATGTGGTTGGTATTCTAGATATGGCTTTAATCTTTGACCATTAACTTTAAAAGTAACGCTCTTGATCCTTAATTTCAATTGCCCCATGTGGAAAAAAACAAGCAGAATAAATAAACGGGCTGCACTATCGAGAACGAATTTACCCGGAAATAAAAGTAGAATTGAATAAAAGCACTTTCTCGACCGGAGTAAAAGATTTTCATAATTTGCTTGTCGTGAAAGACTTTCATTCGTTGTTTGTAAATCTTGGCATTTTCATACGCCATTGCGAATTTCTTCAAGTTCGCCATTGTAATCTTCTTTCCGAGCCACTGCATGTCAAAATTGAATTTCGATGGCCCAAGACGCACGATGCTCGAGTTCCATGGTGTAGGTGGCATGCTTTTCCATACACTAGCCTGTAGGGTGACATCCCAATTGAGTTTTGAAAGTCGCTCTATATGCCCATAATGCATCATCGAGTCGAACGACCAATCTTTTCCGCTGGCCTCACCGCCTTTCTAAAATGTGCTTATTTCTATCGAGATCTCAACTCGCCACCGGTTTGTGGATGATACGGGGTTGCCACTTTACGAGTGACGGAGTACTTTGTCAAAAGTGCTTAAGGATTTATTGCAAAAGGCACCACCATCATCGATAATTGCTCGAGGAAATCCAAAGCGGAAACAACGTTGTTTTCAAAAATCTTATCACTACTTTGTGATCGCTGGTCCCACACGGAATTGCCTCTACCCATTTTGAAACATAGTCAACACCAACCAATATGTATCGATGGCCAAAAGATGGAGGAAAGTGGTCCCATGAAATCGATAATTCCCATACATCAAAAATTTCAACCACTAAAATTGATTTAGTGGCATCATATTTCTTCGTGTTATGCTCCCCATCTCTGACACCTATCATCATGAAGAACAAAATGTGTAAGCATCTCGAAATATAAATGGCCAACAGAAACCACATTGTAAAATTTTCAGCTGCTTTTCTTAAGCATCAAGTGGCCTCCATGTTTGTTCATGGCGTAACGAAAGAATGTTTCAAATTCATTCTCCGGGACACATCGTCGAACAATTTGATCTGCACAATACTGAATAGATAAGTGATCATCCCAAAAGAAATTCTTTATTTCGAAAGAATTTGGCCTTGTCCTCGCTTAGTCCAATGCTCCGAAGTTGACTCAGAACAAGATAATTAACAATATCAGCATACCATGGTACTACTTCCACACTCATTAATTGTTCATCTGGAAATGACTCATTCAAGGGTAATGGTTCTATAGTTGTGTCAAAATGGAGACGAGAAAGATGGTCAGCCACAACATTTTCCTCGCTCCTTTCTTATCCTTGATTTCTAAGTCAAATTCTCGCAAAAGTAACACCCAACTAATTAGTCTAGCCTTTGCATCTTTCTTTGGTAAGATATTTAAGAGCAAAGATGATCCGTGGAATATAATTATTTTACAACCAATGAGATAAGATCGAAATTTCTCTAATGCAAACACTAC
Organism: Citropsis articulata; assembly: GCA_030449925.1. Classification (NCBI taxonomy): domain Eukaryota; kingdom Viridiplantae; phylum Streptophyta; class Magnoliopsida; order Sapindales; family Rutaceae; genus Citropsis; species Citropsis articulata. Next base: position 173,664 of record JASUUH010000234.1, on the reverse strand, counting down.
ACCTAGCATTTCTTCAGGTTGAATAATTCAATTGTGCATCATTCAATGTCATACTAGCATAGTAAATCACATGGGAACTCGATCAACTCTTTGTCCTAATATCGCCCATCATAATCGGATGCATCACACATAAGCTCAAAAGGTAAATTCCAATTGGGGCTGAATGATGGTGATGATGTCAACAATCGCTTAATTTTTCAAATGCCACAAGACATGAATCATCAAAGACAAAGATACATCCTTAGCAAGTAGATTGCATATGGTCTAGAAACTTTGCTAAAATCTTTAATGAAACGCCTATAAAACCAAGATGCCCAAGGAAAGATCTTACTCGATCTGCTTTGTGTGGAGGAAGATTAGAAATGAGATCCACCTTGGCTTTATCAACCTCAATACCTTTGCTTGAAATGACGTGACCGAGAACAATACCTTGTTTTACCATAAAATGGCATTTTTCCCAATTCAAGACTAAATTCTTCTCGATACATCTCTCAGTAACTAGTGTTAGATGATGTAAACATTGATCAAAACGAATCACCAAAAACAGTAAAAGTCATCCATAAAGACCTCAAGGAATCGCTCAACCATATCAGAAAAAATACCAACATGCATCGTTGAAATGTAGCAGCATTACATAATCCAAATGGCATTCTCCTATATGTAAAAGTACCAAAAGGGCAAGTGAAGCGTAGTCTTCGATCTTTTGCCATGGGAATCTGATTATATCCCGAGTAGCCATCTGTAAAGTAATAAAATTCATGACCGCTAATCTATCAAGCATTTGATCGATAAATGGTAAAGGAAAATGGTCTTTACGCAATGTAATTCAACTTCCTATAATCAATGCATACACGCCATCCTCAGTAGTTACTCTAGTGGGCACTAATTCATTATTAGCATTGGTAACCATCGGACTCGACTTTTGTAGAACAACTTGCACAGATCGACCCATGAACTATCGTAAACGGGGTAACACCGCATCTAATAGCTTAAGGACTTCAAAGTAACAACTTCTTTCATGTTAGATTTAACCGACGTTGCATTTCCCAAGTAGTCTAGCATTTTCATCAAGGTGAATGTAATGCATGCAACATCGGGTTTATACCTTTTATGTCTCATGCATGGTCCATCCTAACGCCCTTTATGCTCTTTTAAAACATCCAACAACTTACCTTTTGTTCGCCATCGAGGGAGGAAGAGATGATTACCGCAAAGTGCTTTCTTCTCCCAAGAATGCGATTCCAAAGTGTTGGTAATGGCTCGAGCTCGAGTTTCGTGGTGATTCGATGACGGGCTGAGTTTTTCTCCGATGGCACTAGTTGTTCAAATTTCTTGACTCCATTTATTTGTCGTTAGGTATCAATTGACTCATCGATTGATCCGTCAATATCAAAATCCAAACCAAAGTGAGTTAAACATGTTTGCAAAAGGGTCATCACTAAGGTTCAAAGAAAATTATTATCAACTAATGCTTCTATTAAATCCACATCAACAATTCCATCATCCACATTGTGAGGTTGTTTGGCAATGTTGAAAATATTGAGCTCCATGGTCATATTGCCAAAGGACAACCGTGATATTTCCATCCCCGCATTGATGTGAGCACGCGTTGCCAAGAAAGGTCGGCCTAGGATAACGGGATGTGCTTCTTCAATCAGATCAAGCCGAGTGTCAATTACAATGAAATCAACAGAAAATAAAACTTGTTCACCTGAATAAGCACGCCCTCCACAATACCACGAGGATTTTCGTGGACCGATCTCAAGTCGTAACACCACTGAGTCAGTGTAATTCTCCCACCAAGTTTCACAACATGCAATAAGGCAACAGATTTACACTAGCTCCTAAATCCAACAAAGCATTCTCAATCGTGGGTTCCTTATACTACAAGAGATAGTGGGAGCCCTGATCTTTGCATTTTAGAGGTATTTTATGTTGGAGTATAGAACTAACATTTTCGTTAAAAGGCCTTTTTCCTAACATGAATATTTCTTTAGTGCAAAGGTCTTTAAGAAACTTGGCATACGATGGCACTTGTTTTATAGCTTCAAGCAAAGGGATGTTAACACTTACTTGTTCAAGATTTCAAAATCTCACCTGTGGATTTTCCTTTGTTCCCTTTAGCTAACCTCCGAGGAAATGGAGCTTTAGGAACATATTCTCGCTGGTTGGTTTCTCTTCTCCTTCGTGATGAATCCTCAACATTCACAGTGTACAACTGAGTTGATTTTGGCATCTCCACTTTGTTATCGACTTCTTCCTTTTCGCAAGGTCATCACCGCTTTGACCTCTCCATGATGTTGGAATCGGTACTTGCTTCATTCACTTTTAGTGGTTGTAATCGTTGACTTGGGAATTTACCTTCTCAACGGTCATTGCCAAGGTTCGAATCTGAAGCATGTTGTCCCACCATTTTCTCGAGGCTCAAACTGATTGAGCTTGTGAGTCAAGCCCGCCTCAACTCATTTCGCAATTCATCAACGGTGCGGTTCTCTCACGCTCGATTCTAGAATGAGTAGAATTCTTAAAATTGAATGTATCCTCCCATGGTCCGGGCTGAGAGTGGTCTGGGTTTTGATTGTATGGTCTAAATGGTGTTGAGAAATTGAGGATCTTGCATTCGTTGAATCATGGAGGTGGAGCCGCCGGTCCATTTTGTTGGAACTTGAGACCATGAAAATTGGGGTGGTCTCCATCCGTGATTATATGTGTCGGAGTAAGGATTGTAGGTTGATGGTTTTCTCATGATTCCTATGGCATTGGCTTGATCTGAATACGAGTCACGGTCATGTGGCTCGCTGATTTGGCAACACAACGATGCTATTTGTCGAGAAAGACCTTCATTATTGCTTGACTTCCTTGATTTCGAGCTTGACTCACCAATGTTAACCTCATTCACCCCTTAATTCTCCCGGTATTCCCGAGTGATCGACTACGTTGTTGGGAATTATCCGATCATACCGAAGAATTCCAAATCTCAAGCACTTTTGACATAAGCTCTCCTCCACTCGGGTCGCCATTAGCCATTCTTGCACATGTGGCAATAATCCTCCAAAAGTATTGGCATTGGTGCCATTTCTCGCACTCCATGATGTGACACTTCAAGAGTAGCCCATCAATCGCCTCCCATGCTTCAAAAATTGCTCGCCGCCCTTTGGGTAAATTCTGAAATTTCCCCGCGAATAAAGATTGGTTTTATGAATCGGGAAATATTTATTTAAAAATTTAGTTACCATTTGTTCATGATGTAATGCTATTAGCAGCAATGTATTAAACCATGAACGAGCTCTATCCTTTAAAGAAAATGGAATAATCTAAGTTTAACATCATCATCCCAAAAATTTCATATTTAAAAGTCCGACAGATAGCATGGAAATCATTCAGATGATTATACGGGTCTCATTTTCTAGGCCATAAACGTAGGAGACAATTTAGCACACCAGGTTTTAATTCAAAACCCTAGCAGCCTACATTTGGGTATCCGATGCATGATGTGCTCAAATTTGCTAAGGACTAAAATAGTCCTTAAATGGCCTCTTGTGGTTCCTGTTGTTGGTTTTGTAAATCCATGTCAAATTGCTTTTAAATGCGATGTGTTTATGTGAAGTGTTTTTTCTAACTCAAGGTCTAAAGGCTCAAGATTAGTGATAATGACCTTCACCACGCATACAAAGAACAAAAATAAATGAAAATAAAATAAACAGTGAGGGAGAAATTACGATATACTAACCTTTGTGGACGTTGTTACAATCTTACTATGAAAATAAACTCAATTGCTATAAGAAAAGAGATTACGTGAAACAAATATTAACTAAAATTAAAATAAATTACAAAGAAAGATAACAAGATAAAAAAATTAAATTACAAAGAAAATGATAGGAAAATTAAATTACACAAATTTAGAGAAAAAAATGAAATTTAACCTTAAAAATTTTTTTTTCTAAACGAGAAAAGGAGAAAAATAAATTACAAGAAAACAACTAAAATAAATAAATATTAGAAAAAACTAATTCTATGAATTAAAATACTTACCCGCAACGCGCCCAAAACTTGTTGTGCAAATTTTATTGAACTCAATTTAATCTATTGTATCAGAATAGATCAATGGTGACGAGTGTCGATCCCACGAGGAGGTTGATTTTAATTGTTTGTAGAATTAATTTTCTTTAAATGAGTGGTTGATTTGGTGAAAGGAATTAATTTAAATTGTGCTAGAAATTAAATTGAAACGGAAGAATAAATTAAAGTGAAACTATCAAATAAAGCACTGGGTATCCTGATCCGCATCAACATGCTCCATGGGCTAAATATTCCATATTAATACTAATTAAATCATGGGGGATTCCACACCATGAACCACGCTCAAATAAGTATGGTGTTATTTGATCGTACAACAATAATAACCTTGTACTAGGTGCCGCTTAACTGTATGATTCTAGACAAGACTATTATTATTTGTACCTAAAAGTCAAAACAACCACAAATATTAGAGGGGAATAGAAAATAAATTTACCAAATAAAGCCCATGGAACATGTTGAGGCTTCACCTTCAACCCAAGCTTGAAAGAAATTAGCTACTCATTTTTGAACTAGGGGTAAAATGGGAATTTATTAAAATACATAGAAAATACAAGAAAGAGAAGGAATTACAAAAATCTAAGCTTTTAGAAATGAATTTAGATATCAAATTGTGGGGAAGCCCCTTTATAGTACATCGAGTGAATCATGACCATCGGATTAAAACAGCTTGACGCCAGTGATTGCCATCATCAACAACAATGTACCCACTATTTGAACAAAGAACACTATTTGCACAACACACGGTTTGACCACTATTTGCACAGTAAACCGATTTTTGCACAGTAATACTATTTGCACAGTTCACACGGTTTGACTACTATTTGCACAGTAAACCGGTTTTTGCACAGTAATACTATTTGTACAAAGACGAATAAAGATTATACGTATGAATAGTTCCAGATACGTGAATGTGACATTTTTCCTTTTATGCTCATTCTAAGGTTTTCGATCGTCCCGAGTTCAAATGTGACGTCTGCTTTGTTGTCTCGATCACCCGCTCATTGTGAAATGATCGTGATACCCCTAAAATACATAAAATAACTAATTATAATGAAACACACGAATTAAATAATAAAATACTTAAATAAATAAAATAGCAATGTTAGTGAGACTGAAGTGTAAAATGACGATTTTCCCTTTATAAATATACACTCTAACACTCAACACGCACGAGGACCCTCAGAAGACTGCACTGCTCGACCCACTGTGAGCTCAAACCCCTCCCAACCCCGCTGACCAAAGGCTATAGCCCACCGCCTCAGTGACTATTTCCCGTGTCACTGGCTGGCATTTTTTGCCATTTTAGGGTAGGCCTTCGACCGTACCCTCCCACTGGGCACACGATGACCTCGAAAAGACTGTACCCATTTCTCACTGTGAGCCCCTCAAACACCTTCCCAACCTCATGGACCAAAGGCTATAGCCCACCTACTGCATGACTTATTTGACGAGCTACGCATTGGTATTTTTGCCATTTTAGGGCTTGACCGTAGCCTCCCACTGGGCAAACGAGGACCCACGAAAAGACTGCACTCCATTTCGACGACCTGAGCCTCAACCCCCTCCCCAACCCCCGCGGACCAAAGGCTATAGCCCACCGGCCTCAGTGACTATTTCACACGCTGCGCCGCTGGGCATTTCTTGTCATTTTAGGGAAGGCCTCTGACCGTAGCCTCCCACGGGGCACACGAGGACCCTCGAAAAGACTGTACCCATTTCCGACGCCCAGAGCCCCAGAACTTCCCTCCCCAACCCCCGCGGACCAAAGGCTCTAGGCCACCGGCCTCGGCAACTATTTCACGCGCTGCGCCGCTGGACATTTCTTGCCAATTTAGGGCAGGCTTCTGACCGTAGCCTCTCACTGGGCACACGATGACCCTCGAAAAGACTGTACCCATTTCCGACGACCAGAGCCCCCGAAACACCTTCCCCAACCCCCGCGGACCAAAGGCTATAGCCCACCGGCCTCGGTGACTATTTCACGCGCTGCGCCGCTGGGCATTTCTTGTCATTTTAGGGCAGGCCTCTGACCGTAGCCTCCTACGGGGCACACGAGGACCCTCGAAAAGAATTTACCCATTTCCGACGCCCCTCCCCAACCCCCGCAGACCAAAGGCTATAGCCCACCGGCCTCGACGACTATTTCACGCTACAAGGCCATGGCATTTCTTGCCATTTGGGCAGTGCTGATCAGAGCCTCCCAATGGGCACACGAGGACCCTCAAAAGACTGTACCATTTTTCAATCCAGAGCCCCAACGCCCCTCCCAACCCTCATGACTATAGCCCACCGCCTGCGACTATTTACGCGATGCTGGCATTTCTTGCATTTTAGGGCATGTGCTTCTGACTCAGAGCCTCCCATCGGGCACACGAGGACCTCGAAAAGACTGTACTCCATTTCCCGACGCCTGAGCCCTGTAACTTCCTCCCAACCTCATGGACCAAAGCTATAGCCCAACGGCCTTGGCTGATTATTTCACGCGGCCACTGGCAAGTATGTCTTGCCATTTTAGGGCAGGCTGACCGTAGCCTCCCACCGGGCACACGAGGACCTTCAAAAGACTGTACCCATTTCACGACCGTGAGCCCCTCAAACACCTTCCCCAACCCTCATGGACCAAAGGTTATAGCCCACCGCCTCGTGATTATTTGACGCGCCACGCTGGGTATTTCGCCATTTTAGGGCAGGCCTCGACCGTAGCCTCCCACTGGGCACACGAAGACCTCGAAAGACTGTACCCATTTCGGCGACCGAGCCCCTCAAACCCCTCCCCAACCCCGGGACCAAAGGCTATAGCCCACCGCCCTGTGACTATTTCACGCTGCCATTGGCATTTCTTGTCATTTTAGGCAGGCCTCGATCAGAGCCTCCCACGAGGCACACGAGGACCCTCGAAAAGACTTTTACCCATTTCTGACGCCTCCCCAACCCCCGCATCAGCTAAAGGCTATAGCCCACCGGCCTCGACGATTATTTCACGCACTGGGCATTTCTTGCCATTTTAGGCAGGCCTGACTCAGCCTCCCACTGGGCACGCGAGGACCCTCGAAAAGACTGTACCCATTTCCGACTCCAGAGCCCCGAACGCCCCTCCCCAACCCCCGAGGGCCAAAGGCTATAGCCCACCGGCCCCATGATTATTTCACGCGCCACTGGACATTTCTTGCCATTTTAGGGCAGGCCTTGATCAGTATCCTCCCATCAAGCACACGAGGACCATCAAAAAGACTGTACCCATTTCCGACGACCAGAGCCCCCGAACCCCCCTCCCAACCCCCGCGGACCAAAGGCTATAGCCCACCGGCCTCGGCGACTATTTCACGCCACCACTGGCATTTCTTGCCGCTTAGGCAGTCGATCAGCCTCCCATCTGGGCACGTGAGGACCCTCGAAAAGACTGTACCATTTCACCTGTGAGCCCCGAACGCCCCTCCCAACCCCCGAGGCCGGCTATAGCCCACCTGCCTGGCGATTATTTCACGCACATGGCATGTCTTGCCATTTTAGGGCAGGCTTCTGACCGTAGCCTCCCACTGGGCACACGAGGACCCTCGAAAAGACTGTACCCATTTCCGACGACCAGAGGCCCCAAAAACCCCACCCCCACCCCCCGGGCCCAAAGGCGATATCCCCCCCGCCTCGAAAACTTTTTTCACGCACAAGGCCACTGGCATTTCTTGCTATTTTAGGGCAGGCTTCTGATCGTAGCCTCCCACTGGGCACACGAGGACCCTCGAAAAGACTGTACCCATTTCCGACGCCCAGAGCCCCAGAACTTCCCTCCCCAACCCCCGCGGACCAAAGGCTCTAGGCCACCGGCCTCGGCAACTATTTCACGCGCTGCGCCGCTGGACATTTCTTGCCAATTTAGGGCAGGCTTCTGACCGTAGCCTCTCATCAAGTACACGATGACCTCGAAAAGACTGCACCCATTTCCGACCACTGAGCCCCCAAACACCTTCCCAACCCTCATGACCAAAGGCTATAGCCCACCGCCTCGGTGACTTATTTCACGCGCTGGCCATACTGGGCATTTCTTGACATTTTAGGGCATGCCTCTGACCGTAGCTTCCTTCGGGTCACACGAGTACACTCGATAAGAATTTACCCATTTTCGACGCCCATCCCCAACCCCTGCAGACCAAAGGCTATAGCCCACCGGCCTCGACGACTATTTCACGCACTGCGCCGCTGGGCATTTCTTGCCATTTTAGGGCAGGCCCTGACCGTAGCCTCCCACTGGGCACGCGAGGACCCTCGAAAAGACTGTACCCATTTCCGACTCCAGAGCCCCCGAACGCCCTCCCCAACCCCCGCGGACAAAAGGCTCTAGGCCACCGCCTCATGACATTATTTCATGCGTCACTGGCATTTCTTGCCATTTTAGGCAGTGCTTCGACCAGAGCCTCCCATCGGGCACACGAGGACCTCGAAAAGACTGTACCCATTTCCACGCCTGAGCCCAACTTCCCTCCCCAACCCCGCGACTAAAGGCTATAGCCCAACGGCCCGACTATTTCACGCGGCACTGGCATGTCTTGTTATTTTAGGGCCTGATCAGAGCCTCCCATCGGGCACACGAGACCTCGAAGACTGTAACCATTTCCGTAGACCAGAGCCCCCGAAACCCCTCCCCAACCCCTCATGACCAAAGGCTATAGCCCACCGCCTCGTGACTATTTCACGTTGCGCCACTGGCATTTCATGTCATTTTAGGGCAGGCTCTGACCGTAGCCTCCCACGAGGCACACGAGACCCTCGAAAAGACTTTACCCATTTCCGACGCCTCCCCAACCCCGCAGACCAGCACATAGCCCACCGGCCTCGACGACTATTTCACTACGCTGGCTGGGCATTTCTTGCCATTTTAGGGCAGGCTCGATCAGCCTCCCATCGGGCACACGAGGACCTCGAAAAGACTGTCTGCAGCCCCCAACGCCTTCCTCAACCCCCGATGACCAAAGGCTATCGACCACCGTCCTCGGCGAATATTTCACGCGCTGCGCCGCTGGACATTTCTTGCCATTTGAGGGCAGGCTTCTGACCGTAGCCTCCCATCAAGTACACGAGGACCTCGAAAAGACTGTACCCATTTCTGATGAACAGAGCCCTCAAACCCCTCCCAACCCCGCAGACCAAAGGCTATAGCCCACCGCCTCATGCTGATTATTTCACGCTGCCACTGGCATTTCTTGCTATTTTAGGGCTCGATCAGAGCCTCCCACCTGGGCACACGAGGACCCTCGAAAAGACTGCACCCATTTCCACCACTGTGAGCCCCAAACCCTCCCAACCTCATGACCAAAGGCTATAGGCCACCGCCTCGACGATTATTTCACGCGCTTGCTACTGACATTTCTTGCCATTTTAGGCAGTGCTTCTGACCGTGAGCCTCCCATCGGGCACACGAGGACCCTCAGAAGACTGCACCATTTCATGAACAGAGCCCCCGAAACCCCCTCCCCAACCCCCGCAGACCAAAGGCTATAGCCCACCGGCCTCGACGACTATTTCACGCGCTGCGCCGCTGGGCATGTCTTGCCATTTTAGGGCAGGCTTCTGACCGTAGCCTCCCACTGGGCACACGAGGACCTTCGAAAAGACTGTACCCATTTCCGACGACCAGAGCCCCCCCAAACCCCCCCCCAACCCCCCGGGACCAAAGGCTATATCCCACCGGCCTCAGTGACTATTTCACGCTGCACTACTGGCATTTTCTTGTTATTTTAGCAGTGCCTGATCGTAGCCTCCCACCGGGCACACGAGGACCCTCAAAAGACTGTACCCATTTCCGACGCTGAGCCCCGAATTCCCTCCCAACCCCTCATGGGACCAAAGGCTCTAGCCACCGGCCTCGACGACTATTTCACGCGCTGGCTGACATTTCTTGCCATTTTAGGCAGGCTTCGACCGTAGCCTCCCACTGGGTACACGAGGACCTCAGAAGACTGTCATTTCGATGACCAGAGCCCCCAAACACCTTCCCAACCCCATGACCAAAGGTTAGCCCCACACCCCCTGGCGACTATTTCCCTGTGCGCCGCTGGTCATTTCTTGCCATTTTAGGGCAGGCCTTTGACCGTATCCCCTCACTGGGCACACGAGGACCCTCGAAAATACTGAACCCAATTCCGACGACTGAGCCCCAAACCCCTCCCAACCCCAGAGACCAGGCTATAGCCCACCGCCTCGACGACTATTTCACGCAAGGCCACTGGCATTTCTTGCCATTAGGCAGGCTCGATCAGAGCCTCCCACTGGGCACGCGAGGACCCTCAAAAAGACTGTACCCATTTCCGAATCCAGAGCCCCGAACGCCCCTCCCCCACCCCCGAGGCCAAAGTATATAGCCCACCGGCCTACGATTATTTCACGCGCTGCCACTGGCATGTCTTGCCATTTTAGGCAGCCTGACCAGAGCCTCCCATCAAGGCACACGAGGAACTTCGAAAAGACTGTACCCATTTCCGACTACCAGAGCCCCCGAAACCCCATGCCCAACCCCCGTGGACCAAAGGCTATACCCCACCGCTCAAGATTTTTTCACGCTGCCACTGGCATTTCTTGCTATTTTAGGGCAGCCTTCTGATCGTAGCCTCCCACTGGGCACACTAGGACCTCGAAAAGACTGCACTCCATTTCCACGCCCAGAGCCCCGTAACTTCCTCCCCAACCCCTCATGGACCAAAGGCTCTAGGCCACCTGCCCTAAGAACTATTTCACGCGCTACCGCTGGACATTTCTTGCCAATTTAGGCAGGCTTCTGAACGTAGCCACACACTGGGCACACGATGACCTCAGAAAGACTGTACCCTTTTCTCGACGACTGTGAGCCCCTCAAACCCTCCCAACCCCTCATGGACCAAAGGCTATAGCCCACCGGCCTCAAGGATACTCTCTGTGCGGCCACTGGCATATTTCTTGCCATTTTAGGCAGGCCTCTGACTCAGAGCCTCCCACTGGGCACACGATGACCTCGAAAAGACTGTACCCATTTCCTCGACGACTGTGAGCCCCCAAACACCTTTCCCAACCCTCATGACCAAAGGTTATAGCCCACCGCCTCGGCGATTATTTGACGCGCACTACTGGGTATTTCTTGCCATTTTCCGGCAGGCTTCTGACCGTAGCCTCCCACTGGGCACACCAGGACCTCGAAAAGACTGCACCCATTTCTGACGACTGAGCCCCAAACCCTCCCCAACCCTCAAGGACCAAAGGCTATAGCCCACCGCCTCAAGGACTATTTCCACACGCTGCGCTACTGGCATTTCTTGTCATTTTAGGAAGGCTTGACCAGTAGCCTCCCACGGGGCACACGAGGACCTCGAAAAGACTGTACCCAATTCCGACGCCTGTGAGCCCCAACTTCCTCCCAACCCTCAAGGGACCAAAGGCTCTAGGCCACCGCCCTAAGAACTTATTTCACGCACTGCGCCGCTGGACATTTCTTGCCAATTTTAGGCAGGCCTTTGACCGTATCCTCTCACTGGGCACACGAGGACCTTCGAAAAGACTGTACCCATTTCCGACGACCAGAGCCCCCCAAACCCCCCCCCAACCTCATGGGACTATTATAGCCCACCGCCTTGGTGACTATTTCACGCGCTGCTGGCATTTCTTGTCATTTTAGGCAGGCCTCTGACAGAGCCTCCCACGGGGCACACGAGGACCCTCGAAAAGACCGTACCCATTTCCGACGCCCCTCCCCAACCCCCGCAGACCAAAGGCTATAGCCCACCGGCCTCGACGACTATTTCACGCGCTGCGCCGCTGGGCATTTCTTGCCATTTTAGGGCAGGCCCTGACCGTAGCCTCCCACTGGGCACGCGAGGACCCTCGAAAAGACTGTACCCATTTCCGACTCCAGAGCCCCCGAACGCCCCTCCCCAACCCCCGAGGGCCAAAGGCTATAGCCCACCGGCCTCGGCGACTATTTCACGCGCCATGCTGACATTTTCTTGCTATTTTAGGCAGGCTCTGACCGTAGACTACCACTGGGCACTCGAGGACCCTCGTAAAGTCTGTACCCATTTCCGACTCCCCTGAGCCCTGTAACTTCCTCCCAACCTCTGGACCAAAGGCTATTGCCCACCGCCTCTGACTATTTCACGCACCGCTACTGGTATTTCTTGCCATTTTAGGGCAGGCCCTTACCGTAGCCTCCCACTGGGCACGCGAGGACCCTCGAAAAGACTGTACCCATTTCCGACGACCAGAGCCCCTGATACCCCCTCCCCAACCCCCGCGGACCAAAGGCGATAGCCCATGCCTCAAGTGATTATTTCACGCACAAGGCCATTGGCATTTTCTTGCCATTTAGGCGCCTGACCGTAGCCTCCCACCGGGAACACGAGGACCTCGAAAGATCAGTACATATTTCCGACGACTGAGCCCCCTAAACCACCTCCCAACCCCAGCAGACCAAAGGCTATAGCCCACCCCTGGTGATTATTTCACGCGTCACACTGGCATTTCTTGCCATTTTAGGCAGGCTTCGATCGTAGCCTCCCATCGGGCACACGAGACCTCGAAAAGACTGCACTCCATTTCCGACGCCCAGAGCCCCAAAGACTTCCTCCCCAACCCCGCATGACCAAATGCTATAGCACAACGGCCTCTGACTATTTCACGCAAGGCTGGCCATGCATGTCTTGCCATTTTAGGCAGGTTTCTGATCAGAGCCTCCCATCACACGAGGACTCTCGAAAAGACTGTACCCATTTCCGACGCCCAGAGCCCCAGAACTTACCTCCCCAACCCCCGCGGACCAAAGTCTATAGCCCAACGGCCTCGACGACTATTTAACGCGCATCCACGCTTGGCATGTCTTGCCATATTAGGCAGGCCTCTAACTGTAGCCTCCCACTGGGCACACGAGGACCCTCAGAAGATCACCCATTTCCGACAAGAGCCCCCAAACCCCTCCCCAACCTCAAGGACCAGGCTATTATAGCCCACCGGCCTTGACTATTTCACGCTGCGCGCTGGGCATTTCTTGTCATTTTAGGGCAGGCCTGACCGTAGCCTCCCACGAGGCACACGAGACCCTCGAAAAGACTTTACCCATTTCCGACGCCCTCCCCAACCCCCTGCAGAGACCAAAGGCTATAGCCCACCGCCTCGACGATTATTTCACGCCATGCGCCACTGGCATTTCTTGCCATTTTAGGCAGGCCCTGATCAGCCTCCCACTGGGCACGCGAGGACCCTCGAAAAGACTCAGACCCATCTCCAAGACCAGAGCCCCCAAACCCCTCCCCAACCCCGCAGACCAAAGTTATAGCCCACCGCCCGCCGATTATTTCACGCGGCCCGCTGGACATTTCTTGCCAATTTAGGCAGGCTGACCGTAGCCTCCTCACCGGGCACAAGACGACCCTCTAAAAGACTGTACCCATTTTCCACGACCAGAGCCCCCAAACACCTTCCCCAACCCTCAAGGACCAGCACATAGCCCAACGCCCCTACGACTATTTCACACTGCTACCGCTGACATTTCTTGCCAATTTAGGCAGGCTTCAATCAGAGCCTCCCACAGGGCACACGATGACCCTCAAAAAGACTGTACCCATTTCCGACGACCAGAGCCCCCGAAACACCTTCCCCAACCCTCATGGACTAAAGGCTATAGCCCACCGCCTTGCGATTATTTCACGCGCCACGCTGGTATTTCTTGCCATTTTGGGCAGTGCTTGACCGAGCTCCCACCGGGCACACGAGGACCTCGAAAAGACTGCACTCCATTTCCTGACGGCCAGAGCCCCAAACCCCCTCCCCAACCCTCATGGACCAAAGGCTATAGCCCACCGCCTCTGACTATTTCACGCACAAGGCCACTGGCATTTCTTGTCATTTTAGGCAGGCCTGACCAGTAGCCTCCCACGGGCACACACGAGGACCTCGAAAGAGTTTACCCATTTCCGACGCCCCTCCCCAACCCCGCAGACCAAAGGCTATAGCCCACCGGCCTCGACGATTATTTCACGCGCGCCACTGGCATTTATTGCCATTTTAGGCCTCGATCAGCCTCCCACTGGGCACGCGAGGACCCTCGAAAGACTGTACCCATCTCCAAGACCAGAGCCCCTCAAACCCCCTCCCCAACCCCGCATCAAAGCACATAGCCCACCGCCTCGACGACTATTTCACGCACAGGCCATTGGCATTTCTTGCCATTTTAGGCAGGCCCTGACCAGAGCCTCCCACGGGCACGCGAGGACCCTCAAAAGACTGTACCCATTTCCGACCCAGAGCCCCGAACGCCTCCCGAACCCCGAGGCCAAAGGCTATAGCCCACCGGCCTCATGATTATTTCACGCGCGCTGGACATTTCACATTTTAGGGCGTGCTTCTGACCAGTAGCCTCCCATCGGGCACACGAGGACCCTCAGAAGACTGTACCCATTTCGAACAGAGCCCTCAAACCCTCCCCCAACCCTCATGACCAAAGGCTATAGCCCACCGCCTTGATTATTTCCACGCGCAAGGCCACTGGCATTTCTTGTCATTTTAGGCAGGCTTGACCGTATCCTCCCATCACACGAGGACCTTCGAAAAGACTGTACCCATTTCCGACGCACTGAGCCCTCAAACCCCTCCCCAACCCCGCAGACCAAAGGCTATAGCCCACCGCCTCGACGATTATTTCACGCGCCACTGGGCATTTCTTGCTGCCAGTGTGCCCTGACCAGAGCCTCCCACTGGGCACGCGAGACCCTCGAAAAGACTGTACCCATTTCCGACCTGTGAGCCCCTAAATTCCCTCCCAACCTCATGACCAAAGGCTCTAGCCCAACGGCCTACGACTATTTCACGCTGGCATGTTTGTCTTGCCATTTTAGGCAGTGCTTCTGACCGTAGCCTCCCATCGGCACACGAGGACCTTCGAAAAGACTGTACCCATTTCCAACGACCAGAGCCCCCAAACACCCTCCCAACCCCTCATGGACCAAAGGTTATAGCCCACCGCCTCGGGCGACTATTTGACGCCACGCTGGTATTTCAGGCCATTTTAGTGGCAGGCCTCTGACCGTAGCCTCCCACTGGGCACACGAAGACCCTCGTAAAGACTGTACCCATTTCCGATGACCAGAGCCTCAAACCCCCCCAACCCCTCATGACCAGCATAGACCACCGCCTGGATTATTTCACGCTATGCCTGGGCATTTCTTGTCATTTTAGGGCAGGCCACTGACCGTAGCCTCCCACGGGGCACCCGAGGACCCTCGAAATGACTATACCCATTTCCGACGCCCCTCCCAACCCCGCAGACCAGCTATAGCCCACCGCCTCGACGATTATTTCACGCTACACTGGCATTTCTTGCCATTTTAGGGCAGGCCCTGACCGTAGCCTCCCACTGGGCACGCGAGGACCCTCGAAAAGACTGTACCCATTTCCGACCCCCAGAGCCCCCGAACGCCCCTCCCCAACCCCCGCGGGCCAAAGGCTATAGCCCACCGGCCTCGGCGACTATTTCACGCGCTGACATTTCTGCCATTTTAGTGCAGGCTTCTGACAGTAGCCTCCCACTGGGCACACGAGGACCCTCAGAAGATTGTAACCATTTCCGACGAATGAGCCTCAAACCCTCCCAACCCTCAAGGACCAAAGGCTATAGCCCACCGCCTCCGTGACTATTTCCCTGTGCGCACTGGCATTTCTTGCCATTTTAGGGCAGTGCCTCTAATCAGAGCCTCCCATCACACGAGGACCCTCAAAAAGACTATACCCATTTCCGATGCCCAGACCCCGAACGCCCTCCCAACCCTCATGGACCAAAGGATATAGCCCACCGCCTCGACGATTATTTCACGCGCACACTGGCATGTCTTGCCATTTTAGCAGGCTTGATCAGCCTCCCACTGGCACACGAGGACCTTCAAAAGACTGTACCCATTTCCGATGACCAGAGCCTCAAACCGCCTCCCAACCTCTGACCAAAGGCTATACCCCACCGCCTCGGCGATTATTTCACGCTACACTGGGCATTTTGCCATTTTAGGCAGTGCTTGATCGTAGCCTCCCACTGGCACACGAGGACCTCAAAAGACTGTACCCATTTTCACGACTGAGCCACCTAAACCCTCCCCAACCCCCGTGGACCAGTATAGCCCACCCCCTATGATTATTTCACGCGCTGCTACTGGACATTTCTTGTTATTTTAGGCAGGCCTGACCGTTGCCACCCACTGGGCACACGAGGACCCTCAGAAAAGACTGTACCCATTTCCACCCATAGCCCTCAACGCCTCCCCAACCCCCGAGAGGGCCAAAGGCTATAGCCCACCGCCTCGGCGACTATTTCGCGCGCTGCGCTTGGACATTTCTTGCCATTTTAGCAGTGCTTCTGACCGAGCCTCCCACTGGGCACACAAGGACCCTCAGAAGACTGTACCCATTTCCGACCCATAGCCCCCCGAACGCCTCCCCAACCCCCGAGGGCCAAAGGCTATAGCCCACCGTCCTCGCGATTATTTCACGCTACCATGGCATGTCTGCCATTTTAGTGTGCTTCTTACCGTAGCCTCCCATAGGGCACACGAGGACCTTCGAAAAGAATGTACCCATTTCACGACTGTGAGCCCCCAAACCCCTCCCAACCCCTGTGGACCAAAGCACATACCCCACCGGCCTCGGCGACTATTTCACGCTGGCCAAGGCATTTCTTGCCATTTTAGGGCAGGCTGACCGTAGTCTCCCATCGGGCACGCGAGGACCTCGAAAAGACTGTACTCCATTTCCGACCAGAGCCCCCCAACGCCCTCCCAACCCCCGAGGGCCAAAGCACATAGCCCACCGCCCCATGACTATTTCACGCGCTGCGCTGACATTTCTTGCCATTTTAGGGCAGTGCTGACCGTAGCCTCCCACTGGGCACACACGAGGACCCTCAGAAGACTGCACCCATTTCTGACAACAGAGCCCCTAAACCCTCCCCAACCCCGCAGACCAAAGGCTATAGCCCACCGCCTCGACGATTATTTCACGCGCCACTGGCATTTCTTGCCATTTTAGGCAGGCCTCGACTGTAGCCTCCCACGGGCACGCGAGGACCCTCGAAAAGACTGTACCCATTTCCGACCTGAGCCCCCGAACGCCTCCCAACCCCCGAGGCCAAAGGCTATAGCCCACCGCCTCGGCGATTATTTCACGCGCCATGACATTTCGCCATTTTAGGTGCTTCTGACCAGTAGCCTCCCACTGGGCACACGAGGACCTTCAAAAGATCAGAACCCATTTCCTCACGACCACAGCCCCAAACCCCTCCCAACCCCCGTGGACCAAAGGCTATAGCCCACCGCCTCAAGAACTATTTCACGCGCTGTGCCGCTGGGCATTTCTTGTTATTTTAGGGCAGGCTTCTGATCGTAGACTCCCACATGGCACACGAGGACCCTTGAAAAGACTGTACCCATTTCCTCACGCCTGAGCCCTGAACTTCCTCCTCCCAACCTCATGACGGACTAAAGGCTCTAGGCCACCGCCTGCACTATTTCACGCGCGCGCTGGACATTTCTTGACATTTTAGTGCAGGCTTCTGACCGTAGCCTCCCACTGGGCACACGAGGACCCTTGAAAAGACTCTAACCAATACCGATTAACAGAGCCCCCGAAACAGTTTCACCAACCCCTGGACTGGGCTATAGACCACCGGCCTGACTATTTGACGCCACCACTGGCAAGCATTTCTTCCCATTTTAGGGCAGGCTTCTGACCGTAGCCTCCCACTGGCCACACGAGGACCTTCGAAAAGAAAGTACCCATTTCCGACGACCAGAGGCCCCAAAACCCCCTCCCCAACCCCCGTGGACAAAAGGCTATAGCCCACCGGCCTCGGCGACTATTTCACGCCAAGGCTGCTGGCATTTCTTGTTATTTTAGGCAGGCTTCTGATCAGAGCCTCCCACTGGGCACACGAGGACCCCGAAAAGACTGTACCCATTTCCGACGACCTGCAGAGCCCCAAACTTCCCTCCCAACCTCATGACCAAAGGCTAGGCCACCGCCTCGCTGATTATTTCACGCGCTGCGCTTGGACATTTCTTGCCATTTTAGGCAGGCTTCGACCAGAGCCTCCCACTGGGCACACGAAGACCCTCAGAAGACTGTACCCATTTCTAACCCACTGAGCCCCAAACCCCTCCCAACCCCCACAGACCAGCACATAGCCCACCGCCTCGTGACTATTTCACGCATTGCGCCGCTGGGCATTTCTTGTCATTTTAGGGCAGGCCTCTGACCGTAGCCTCCCACGAGCCACACGAGGACCCTCGAAAAGACTTTACCCATTTCCGACGCCCCTCCCCAAACACCGCAGACCAAAGGCTATATCCAACCGGCCTCGACGACTTATTTCACTACTGGCCTGACATTTCACATTTTAGGGCAGGCTCTGACCGTAGCCTCCCACATCACACGAGGACCCTCGAAAAGACTGTACCCATTTCCACTCCAGAGCCCCGAACGCCTCCCCAACCCCGAGGGCCAAAGGCTATAGCCCACCGCCTCATGATTATTTCACGCGCCGCTGGTCATTTCTTGCCATTTTAGGGCAGGCTTCTGACAGTAGCCTCCCACTGGGGACACGAGGACACTCGAAAAGACTGTACCCATTGCCGATGCCCAGAGACCCCGAACGCCCCTCCCAACCCTCAAGGACCAAAGGCTATAGCCCACCGCCTCGGCGATTATTTCACTGCCACGCTGGCTGGGCATGTCTTGCCATTTTAGGCAGGCTTCTGACCGTAGCCTCCCACTGGGCACACGAGGACCCTCGAAAAGACTGTACCCATTTCCGACGACTGTGAGCCCTCAAACCTCTCCCAACCCCTGTGGACCAAAGGCTATAGCCCACCGGCCCCATGATTATTTCACGCGGCCATTGGCATTTTGCTTATTTTAGGGCAGGCTTCATCAGAGCCTCCCACTGGGCACACGAGGACCTCGAAAAGACTGTACCCATTTCCGACGCCCAGAGCCCTGTAACTTCCCTCCCAACCCTCATGGACCAAAGGCTCTAGGCCACCGCCTCGATTATTTCACGCGCCAAGCGCTGGGCATTTCTTCTCATTTCAGGGCAGGCCTCTGACCGTAGCCTCCCACGGGGCACACGAGGACCCCCGAAAAGACTTTATCCATTTCCGACGCCCCTCCCCAAACCCCGCAGACCAAAGGCTATAGCCCACCGGCCTCGACGACTATTTCCCACGCTACCGCGCCACTGACATTTTCTTGCCATTTTGTGGCAGGCCCCGACTGTAGCCTCCCACTGGCACGCTGAGGACCTCAAATGACTGTACCCATTTCCACCCAGAGCCCCGAACGCCCTCCCAACCCCGAGGGGCCAAGCACATAGTCCGGCCTCATGATTATTTCACGCGCTACTGGCTTGGACATTTCTTGCCATTTTAGGGCAGGCTTCGACTGTAGCCTCCGATCAAGCACACGAGACCTCGAAAAGACTGTACCCATTTCCATGCCCAGAGACCCCAACGCCTCTCCCAACCCTCAAGGGACCAAAGGCTATATAGCCCACTGCCCCATGATTATTTCACGCGGCCATGGCTACTGGCATGTCTTGCCATTTTAGTAGGCTTGACACCAGAGCCTCGTCAAGACCGGGCACACGAGGACCTTCGGAAAAGACTGTACCCATTTCCACGACTGTGAGCCCTCAAACCCCCTCCCAACCCCCTCAGGACCAAAGGTTATAGCCCACCTGCTCGGCGACTATTTCACGCGCTGCGTCACTGACATTTCTTTTGCCATTTTAGGGCAGTGCTTGACCAGAGCTCCGACCGGGCACACGAGGACCTCGAAAAGATCACCATTTCCGATGCCCAGAGACCCCGAACGCCTCCCAACCCCCTCATGGACTAAAGGCTATAGCCCACCGCTTGGCGATTATTTCACGCACAAGGCCATTGACATTTCTTGCCACTTAGGGGCAGGCTTGACCGTAGCCTCTCATTGGGCACACGAGACCTCAGAAGACTGACCCATTTCCGACGACCAGAGCCCCAAACCCTCCCCAACCTCATGGACCATGAAGGCTATAGCCCACCGCCTCAAGTGAAAATTTCCTGTGTCGGCCAGCTGGCCATTTCTTGTCATTTTAGGGCATGCCTGACCGTAGCCTCCCACCGGGCACGCGAGACCCTCGAAGACTGTACCCATTTCCACACGACTGTGAGCCCCCAAACACCTTCCCAACCTCATGGACCAAAGGCTATAGCCCACCGCCTCAAGTGATAACTTCCCGTGTTGTCACCTGGGCATGTCTTGCCATTTTAGGGCAGGCCTGATCAGAGCTCCACCTGGCACACGAGGACCCTCGAAAGACTTTACCCATTTCACGACGCCTCCCCAACCCCCGAGTCCAAAGCACAGCCCACCGCCTCGACGATTATTTGACGCGCCACTGGCATTTTGTCATTAGGCAGGCCCTGACTGTAGCCTCCCATCGCACGCTGAGGACCTCGAAAAGACTGAACCCATTTCGAATCCAGAGCCCCGAAGCCCCTCCCAACCCCCGAGGGCAAAGGCTATAGCCCACCGGCCTTGGCATGATTATTTCACGCACGCGCTACTGACATTTCTGCCATTTTAGGCGTGCTTCTCGACTGTAGCCTCCCACCGGGCAATGGAGGACCCTCAGAAGATCTGACCCATTTCCGGCGCACTGTGAGCCCCAAACCCTCCCCAACCCCTCATGACTAAAGCTAGCCCAGCGCCTGACTATTTCCCCTGTATACTGGCTGGCATTTCTTGCCATTTTATGGTGCCTCTGACCTAATCCTCCCACCGGGCACACGAGGACCTCGAAAAGACTGTACTCCATTTCCATGCCTCAGAGACCCCGAACGCCCCTCCCAACCCCTCATGGACCAAAGGCATAGGACCACCGCCTCGGCGAGTATTTCACGCGTCATTGCTGGCATGTCTTGCCATTTTAGGGCAGGCTTCACCGTAGCCTCCAACCTGGGCACACGACGACCTCGAAAAGACTGTACCCATTTCCGACGCCTGTAACCCCAGAACTTTCCTCCCAACCTCAAGGACTAAAGGCTCTAGGGCCACCGCCTCGGGCGACTATTTCACGCACATACTGGCATTTCTTCTCATTTTAGGGCAGGCTGACCGTAGCCTCCACGGGCACACGAGACCCTCAAAAGACTTTGCCCATTTCCACGCCCCTCCCCAACCCCGCGGACCAAAGTCTATAGCCCACCGCCTCGGTGACTATTTCACGCGCTGCGCCGCTGGGCATTTCTTGCCATTTTAGGGCAGGCCCTGACCGTAGCCTCCCACTGGGCACGCGAGGACCCTCGAAACGACTGTACCCATTTCCGACTCCAGAGCCCCCGAACGCCCCGCCCCAACCCCCCCGGGCCAAAGGCTATAGCCCACCGGCCTCGGCGACTATTTCACGCGCTGCGCCGCTGGACATTTCTTGCCATTTTAGGGCAGGCTTCTGACCGTAGCCTCCCACTGGGCACATGAGGCCCCTCAGAAAGACTGTACCCATTTCCGACGCACTGAGCCCCTAAACCCTCCCCAACCTCATGACCAAAGGTTATAGCCCACCGGCCTCCGTGACTATTTCCCCTGTATACGCCTGGCTGGGCATTTCTGCCATTTTATGGCAGTGCCTCCTGACCGTGAGCCTCCCACTGGGCACACGAGACCTCGAAAGACTCTGTACCATTTCCGATGCCTGTGAGACCCCGAACGCCCCTCCCCAACCCCCTATGACCAAAGGCTTTAGACCACCGGCCTTGCGATTATTTCACGCGCCATGTCTACTGGCATGTCTTGCCATTTTTAGGGCAAGCTCACCGTAGCCTCCAACTGGGCACACGAGGACCCTCAGAAGATCAGCATCTATTTACGACGACTGTAGAGCCCCGAAACTCCTCCCTCAACCCCTCTGCTAAGGCCAGCTATAGCCCACCGCCTCAAGTGACTATTTCCTGTGTCACAAGGCTGGCATGTCTTGCCATTTTAGGGCAGGCTTCTCGACCGTAGCCTCCCATCGGGACACGAGGACCCTCGAAAGACTCACTCATTTCGCACCACTGTAACCCTCAAACCCCTCCCCAACCCCCTCAAGGGACCAAAGCATATAGCCCACCGCCCTGTGACTATTTCACGGCCATACCACTGGCATTTCTTGTCATTTTAGGCAGGCTCGACTGTCCTCCAACGGGCACACGAGACCTCAAAAGACTTTACCCATTTCCGACGACCAGAGCCCCCCCAACCCCTCCCAACCTCCAGACCAAAGGCTATAGCCCACCGCCTCGACGATTATTTCACGCACAAGGCTGGCATTTCTTGCCATTTTTAGGCAAGTCGACCGTAGCTCTCCCACTGGGCACACGAGGACCCTCAGAAGACTGCACTCCATTTCCGACTGCAGCCCCCAACCCCCTCCCCAACCCCCGCAGACAAAAAGCTATAGCCCACCGGCCTCCGTGACTATTTCCCGTGCTACGCCGCTGGGCATTTCTTGCCATTTTAGGGCAGGCCTCTGACCGTAGCCTCCCACTGGGCACACGAGGACCCTCGAAAAGATTGTACCCATTTCTGATGCCCAGAGACCCCGAACGGCCCTCCCCAACCCCCGCGGACCAAAGGCTATAGCCCACTGCCTGTGATTATTTCCCACGCGCAAGGCCATTGGCATGTCTTGCTATTTTAGGCAAAGCCTCTGATCAGAGCCTCTCATTGGCACACGAGGACCTTCAAAAGACTGTACCCATTTCCCGCCACTGAGGCCCCAAAACCCCTCCCCAACCCCTGAGGACCAAAGGCTATAGCCCACCGCCCCATGATTATTTCACGCGCCATACCGCTTAGCATTTCTTGCTATTTTAGGCAGTGCCTGATCAGTAGCCTCCCATCGGGCACACGAGGACCCTCAGAAGACTGTACCCATTTCCGACGCACTGAGCTCCAAACCCCCTCCCCAACCCCGCTGACCAAAGCACAGCCCACCGGCCTCGCTGACTATTTCCCTGTTGCCCTACTGGCATTTCTTGCCATGTTAGTGTGCTCGACCGTAGCCTCCCACCGGGCACACGAGGACCCTTGAAAGACTCAGACCCATTTCCGACGGCCGAGACCCGAACGCCCCTCCTCAACCCTCATGGACCAAAGGCTATATAGCCCACCGCCTCGACAATTTCACGCTACACTGGCATGTCTTTGCCATTTTAGTATGTGCCTGACCGCATTCTCCCAATCGGGCACACGAGGACCTTCAAACGACTGTACCCATTTCCGACGCACTGAGGCCCTCAAACCCCTCCCCAACCCCTCATGGACCAAAGCACATAGCCCACCGCCTCGGCGACTTATTTCACGCATACTGCGCTTGGCATTTCTTGTTATTTTAGGTGCTTCGACTGAGCCTCCCACTGGGAACACGAGACCTTCAAAAGACTCAGACCCATTTCCGACGCTCAGAGGCCCCAAACCCTCCCCAACCCCTGGACCAGCACTATAGCCCACCGCCTTGGCGATTATTTCACGCTAGTCAGGGCATTTCATGTTATTTTAGGCAGGTGCTCGACCGTAGCCTCCCACCGGGAACACGAGGACCTTCAAAAGACTCAGACCCATTTCCGACGCACTGTGAGGCCCTCAAACCCCTCCCCAACCCCTGGGGACCAAAGGCTATAGCCCACCGGCCTCGGCTGATTATTTCACGCTGGCCATTGGGCATGTCTTGCCATTTTAGTGTGCTTCTGACTGCATTCCTCCCACTCGGGCACACGAGGACCTTCAAAAGACTGCACTCCCATTTCACGCACTGAGGCCCCAAAACCCCTCCCCAACCCCCTGGGACTAAAGGCTATAGCCCACTGCCTCGTGACTATTTCCTGCTGCAGCACTGGCATTTCTTGCCATTTTAGGCAGCCTCTGACTCAGAGCCTCCCACTGCACACACAAGGACCTCGAAAAGACTGCACTCCATTTCCGACGCCTCCCCAACCCCAGACCAAAGTTATAGCCCACTGCCTTGTGACTATTTGACGCGCTACGCCACGGGCATTTCTTGCCATTTTTAGGCAGGCTCACCGTAGCCTCCCACTGGCACACACGAGGACGCCTGAAAAGACTGTACCCATTTCGACGCACTGAGCCCCCAAACCCCTCCCCAACCCCATGGGACCAAAGGCTACAGCCCACCGGCCTCTGGTGACTATTTCCACGTGGCTGCTGGCATTTCTTGTCATTTTAGGGCAGGCCTCTGACCGTAGCCTCCCACGGGGCACACGAGGACCCTCGAAAAGACTGTACCCACTTCCGACGCCCCTCCCCAACCCCAGCAGACCAAAGGCTATAGCCCACCGGCTTCGGCGACTATTTCACGCACTGCACCGCTGGGCATTTCTTGCCATTTTAGGGCAGGCCCTAAAGGTAGCCTCCCACTGGGCACGCGAGGACCCTCGAAAAGACTGTACCCATTTCAGACACCCAGAGCCCCCGAACGCCCCTCCCCAACTCCCGAGGGGCTGCACTATAGCCCACTGCCTCGGCGACTATTTCACGCGCTTGTACTGCACTGGAAATTTCTTGCCATTTTAGGGCAGGCTTCTGACCGTAGCCTCCCACTGGGCACACGAGACCCTCAGAAGACTGCACTCCATTTCCAACCCACTGTGAGCCCCCAAACCCCCTCCCCAACCTCATGGGACCAAAGGCTATAGCCCATCGGCCTCAAAGTGACTATTTCCTGTGTCATGCGCTACTGGCATTTCTTGCCATTTTAGGCAGGCCTCACCGTAGCCTCCCACTAGGCACACGAGACCTCGAATAGATCAGACGATTTCTCGACGCCTCAGAGCCCTGTAACTTCCTCCCAACCTCATGGAGCAAAGGCTCTAGGCCACCGCCTCATGACTATTTCAAGCGCTGCGCTGGACATTTCTTACCATTTTAGGGCAGGCTCACCGTATCCTCCCACTGGCACACGAGGACCCTCAGAAGACTGTACCCATTTCTCACACTCGTAACTCCCAAACCCGCCTCCCCAATCGCCAAGGACCAAAGGCTATAGCCCACCGCATCAGTGACTATTTCGTGCTGCGCCATTGGCCTTTTCTTGCCATTTTAGGGCAGCCTCTGACCAGTAGCCTCCCACCGGGTACATGAGGACCTCGAAAAGACTGTACTCCATTTCGGACGCCCAGAGGCCCCGAACTCCCCCCCAACCCCCACGGACCTACATAGTTCACCGGCCTCGGGCGACTATTTCGGGCCATGCTACTAAGCATGTCTTGCCATTATTTTAGGTGCTTCCTGACAGAGCCTCCCATCGGGCACGCATGAGGACCTGATAAGTCTCAGACTCCATTGCCGACACGCAGAGCCCCGAATGCCCCTCCCTAACTCCCGAGGGGCCAGCACAGCCCACCAACCTCGGCGATTATTTCACGCGCTGCGCCTGCAGGACATTTCTTGCCATTTTAGGGCAGTGCTTCCTGACCAGTAGCCTCCCACCGGGCACACGAGGACCCTCGAAAAGACTGCACTCCATTTCTCGACGACTCAGAGCCCCGAAACCCCTCCCCAACCCCTCGGGACTGGGCTATAGCCCACCGGCCTCGGTGACTATTTCACGCGATGCCACTGGCATTTCCTATCATTTTAGGCAGTGCCTCTGATCAGAGCCTCCCACGGGCACACGAGGACCTCGAAAAGATCAGACCCATTTCCCGACGCCTCCCCAACCCCGCATCAAAGGCTATAGCCCACCGCCTCGGCGATTATTTCACGCCTGCGCCACTGGCATTTCTTGCCAATTTAGGGCAGGCCCTGAAGGTAGCCTCCCACTGGGCACGCGAGGACCCTCGATCAGTCTGTACCCATTGCCGACACGCATATCCCCCGAATGCCCCTCCCCCACTCCCGAGGGCCAAAGGCTCTAGCCCACCAACCTCGGCGATTATTTCACGCTGCGCCTGCAGGACATTTCTTGCCATTTTAGACATGTGCTTCTGACCGTAGCCTCCCACTGGGCACACGAGACCCTCAGAAGACTGTACCCATTTCCGACGACCTAGAGCTCCCAAACCCGCCTCCTAATCCTCATGACCAAAGGCTATAGCCCACCGCATCGTAACTATTTCCTGCTGCGACGCTGGGCATTTTTGCCATTTTAGGCAGCCTCTGACCATCAGAGCCTCCCACCGGGTACATGAGGACCTCAAAAGACTGCACCCATTTCTGACGCCTGAGCCCCTAACTCCCTCCCAACTCCCACGGACCCAAGGCTTATAGCCTGCCGGCCTCATGACTATTTCTGACGCCACCGCTTAAGTATGTCTTGCCATTTTAGGGCAGGCCTCTGATCAGAGCCTCCTCCCAAGCACACGAGACCCTCGAAAGACTGACCCATTTCCGACGCACCGAGCCCCCCAAACATCTTCCCTAACCCCTGACCAAAGGCACATAGCCCACTGCCTCAAGGATATTCTGACGCGCCACGCCATGGCATTTCTTGCCATTTTAGGGCAGGCCTCTGACCTGTAGCCTCCCACTGGGCACACGAGGACCCTCAAAAGACTGCACTCCATTTCCTGACGACTGAGAGCCCCCAAACCGCCTCCCAACCCCTGCATGACCAAAGGCTAAAGCCCACTGCCTCTGGATTATTTCACGCGCTGGCCACTTGGCATTTCTTGTCATTTGTAGGCCTGATCGTAGCTCTCCCACGGGCACACGAGACCTCAAAAGACTACCCATTTCCGACGCCCTCCCCAACCCCCGCAGACTAAATGCTATAGCCCACCGCCTCATGACTATTTCACGCCTGCGCCATTGGCATTTCTTGTCATTTTAGTGGCAGGCCCTGGTAGCCTCCCCACTGGCACGCTGAGACCCTCAAAAGACTGCACCCATTTCCGACACCTGAGCCCCCAATGCCCCTCCCAACTCCCGAGGGGCCAGCATAGCCCACCGCCTCGGCGATTATTTCACGTGTTGCGCCTACTGACATTTCTTTGCCATTTTAGGACAGTGCTTGACCGTAGCCTCCCACTGGGCACACGAGGACCCTCAGAAGACTGTGATCCATTTCCGACACTGAGCCACCGAAACCCCTCCCAACCCTCATGGACCAAAGGCTATAGCCCACCTGCCCAAGTGATTATTTCTGCAGGGGCCATTGGCATTTCTTGCTATTTTAGGCATGTGCCTCGACCGTAGCCTCCCATCTGGCACACGAGGACCTCAAAGGCTGTAATCATTTCCACGATCAGAGCCCCTGAAACCCCTCCCCAACCCCTGTGGACCAAAGTATAGCCCACCGCCTGGGCGATTATTTCACGCATGTGGCTGGTATTTCTTGTTATTTTAGGGTAGGCTTCTGATCAGTAGCCTCCCACCTGGGCACACGAGACCCTCGAAAAGACTGTACCATTTCCCGACGCCCAGAGCCCCTAGAACTTCTCCCCAACCCTCATGGGACCAAAGGCTCTAGGCCACCGCCTCATGATTATTTCACGCACAAGGCCACTGGATATTTCTTGCCATTTTAGGGCAGGCTTGATCAGTAGCCTCTCACTGGGCACACGAGGACCCTCGTAAAGTCTGTACCCATTTACGAAGACCAGATGCCCCGAAACCCCCTCCCCAATCCCCTCATGACTAAAGGCACATAGCCCACTGCCTCAAGTGACTTTTTCCCTGTGTTCACTGGCATTTCTTGCCTTTTTAGAGCATGCCTGTGACCGTAGCCTCCCACTGGGAACACGAGGACCCTCGAAAAGACTTTACCCATTTCCGACGCCCCTCCCCAACCCCCTCAGACCAAAGGCTATAGCCCACCGGCCTCGGCGAGTATTTCCACGCGCCACCATTGGGCATTTCTTTATTTTAGGGCAGGCCTGAACGTAGCCTACCATGGCACGCGAGGACCCTCGAAAAGACTGTACAAATTCTCCGACACCTGAGCCCCGAACGCCTCAACGCTTCTTCCCAACCCCGAGGGCCAAAGGCTACATAGCCCACCGCCTCATGATTATATCACGCGCTGCGCTCACTGACATTTCTTGCCATTTTAGGCAGGCTTGACCGTAGCCTCCCACTGGGCACACGAGGACCCTCAGAAGACTGTACCCATTTCCGACGACCACTGAGCCCCTCAAACCCCTCCCAACCCCCTCATGGGACCAGTATAGCCCACCGCCTTGGTGATTATTTCACGCTGCGCCGCTGGGCATTTCCTATCATTTTAGGGCAGGCCTCTGACCGTAGCCTCCCACGGGGCACACGAGGACCCTCGAAAAGACTGTACCCATTTCCGACGCCCCTCCCCAACCCCCGCAGACCAAAGGCTATAGCCCACCGGCCTCGGCGACTATTTCACGCTCTGCTCAAGGCTACTGGCATTTCTTGCCAATTTAGTAGTGCCCTCAAGGTAGCCTCCCATCGGGCACGCTGAGGACCTCGATAAGTCTGTACTCCATTGCCGACACGCAGAGCCCCTGAATGCCCTCCCTAACTCCCGAGGGCCAAAGGCTATAGCCCACCAACCTCGGCGATTATTTCACGCTACACAGCAGGATACTTTCTTGCTATTTTAGACTGTGCTTCGATCAGAGCCTCCCACTCACACACGAGGACCTCAGAAGACTCTGACCCATTTCGACGACCTAGAGCCCCCAAACCCGCCTCCCAATCCCTCATGACCAGGCTATAGCCCACTGCATCGTAACTATTTCCTGTCATGACGCACTGGCATTTCTTGCCATTTTAGGCAGCCTCCGACCGTAGCCTCCCACCGGGTACATGAGGACCCCTCAAAAGACTGCACTCATTTCCTGACGCCCAGAGCCCCGAACTCCTCCCAACTCCCACGGACCCACATAGCCCATTACGGATTATTTCAGACGCTTTAAGTATGTTCAATATTTTAGGCAGTGCTTCTGACCAGCCTCCCATCGGGCACACGAGACCCTCGAAAAGATCAGACCCATTTCCTCCCACACTGTGAGCCCTCAAACATCTTCCCAACCTCATGACCAAAGGCTATAGCCCACCGGCCTGTTGACTATTTGACGCGCCACGCCACTGGCATTTCTTGCCATTTAGGGCAGGCCTCGACCGTAGCCTCCCACTGGGCACACGAGGACCCTCGAAAAGACTGACTCCATTTCCGACGACCTGTGAGCCCTCAAACCGCCTCCCCAACCCTCAAGGACCAGCACAAAAGCCCACCGCCCTTGTAAGTGACTATTTCACGCGCTGCGCTTGGCATTTTTGTCATTTTAGGCAGGCCTCTGATCAGAGCCTCCCTGACGGGCACACGAGGACCCTCGAAAAGATCAGACTCCATTTCCCGACGCCTCCCCAACCCCTGACCAAAGGCTATAGCCCACCGCCTCATGACTATTTCACGCTCAAGGCTACTGGCATTTCTTGTCATTTTAGGCAGGCCTCAGTAGCCTCCCATCACGCGAGGACCCTCAAAAGATCAGACCCATTTCGACACCCAGAGCCCCTCAATGCCCCTCCCAACTCCCGAGGGCCAAAGGCTATAGCCCACCGCCTCGACTATTTCACGTGCGCTGCGCCATTGGACATTTTCTTGCCATATTTTAGGACAGGCTTCTGACCGTAGCCTCCCATCGCACACGAGGACCTCAGAAGATCAGATCCATTTCGACGCACCAGCCACCGAAACCCTCCCCAACCCTCAAGGACCAGCACATAGCCCACCGCCTCGTGACTATTTCCTGCAGGCCACTTGGCATTTTCTTGCCATTTTGAGTGCCTCTGACCGTAGCCTCCCATCAAGGCACACGAGGACCCTCGAAAAGGCTGTAATCATTTCCGACGATCAGAGCCCCCCCAAACCCCAACCCAACCCCCGTGGACCAAAGGCAATAGCCCACCGCCCGGCGATTATTTCACGCACATGCTACTGGTATTTCTTGCTATTTTAGGTAGGCTTCGATCAGCCTCCCATCGGGCACACGAGGACCCTCGAAAAGACTGACCCATTTCCCACGCCTGTGAGCCCCAGAACTTCTCTCCCAACCCTCATGACCAAAGGCTCTAGGCCACCGCCTCATGATTATTTCACGCGCATGCCACTGGACATTTCTTGCCATTTTAGGGCAGGCTTGACCGTAGCCTCCCACTGGGCACACGAGGACCCTCATAAAGACTCAGACTCCATTTCCGACGACCAGAGCTCAAACCCGCCCCTAATCCTCAAGGACTAAAGGCTATAGCCCACTGCCTCAAGGATTTTTTTTCCTGGTTCACTACTGGCATTTCTTGCCATTTTAGGGCGTGCTCTGACCGTGAGCCTCCCACGGGCACACGAGGACCCTCGAAAAGATGTACCCATTTCCGACGCCTCCCCAACCCCCGCGAGACAAAGGCTATAGCCCACCGGCCTCGGGCGATTATTTCCCCACGCTGCCATTGGCATTTTGCCATTTTAGGCAGGCCCTGAACGTAGCTCTACCATCTGGGCACGCGAGACCCTCGAAAAGACTGTACAAATTTCCGACACCCAGAGCCCCGAACGCCTTAACGCCTCCCAACCCCCGAGGCTATAGCCCACCGCCTCGGCGATTATCACGCCATGCTACCGCTGACATTTCTGTTATTTTAGTATGTGCTTCGATCAGTAGCCTCCCACTGGGCACACGAGGACCCTCAGAAGACTGTACTCCATTTCCGACGACTGTGAGCCCCGAACCCCTCCCCAACCCCAAGGGGACCAGCTATAGCCCACCGGCCCTATGATTATTTGACGCGCCACGCATGGGCATTTCTTTATTTTAGGCAGTGCTTGACCGTAGCCTCCCACTGCACACGAGGACCCTCGAAAGTCCGTACCATTTCTGACGACCAGAGCCCTCAAACCCTCTCCCCAACCCCATGGGACTAGGCTATAGCCCACCTGCCTGTGGATTATTTCACGCTACGCCACTGGGCATTTCTTGTCATTTTAGTAGGTGCCTGATCAGAGCCTCCCACGGGCACACGAGGACCCCTCGAAAGACTGCACTCCATTTCACGCCTCCCCCATCCCCCGCAGACCAGCACATAGCCCACCGCCTCGGCGACTATTTCACGCCTGGCCACTGGCATTTTTGCCATTTTAGGGCAGGTCTCAAGGTAGCCTCCCACTGGGCCATGAGACCCTCAAAAGATCAGACCTGCTTCCGACACCCAGAGCCCCGAATGCCCCTCCCTAACTCCCGAGGGCCAGGCTATAGCCCACCGCCTGACTATTTCCCTGCGCGCTGGGCATTTTTGCCATTTTAGGAGACAGGCTTCTGACCGTAGCCTCCCACTGTGCACACGAGGGACCCTCAGAAGACTGTATCCATTTCCGACGCACTGAGCGACCAAACCCCTCCCCAACCCCTCATGACCAAAGCACATAGCCCACCGCCTCTGACTATTTCCGTGCTGCGCTACTGGTATTTTTTGTTATTTTGCAGGCTTCTGACCAGCCTCCCATCGGGCACACGAGGACCCCTCAGAAGACTGTACCCATTTCCTGACCACTGTGAGCCCCCGAAACCCCTCCCAACCCCTCATGACCAAAGGCTATAGCCCACCGCCCTTGGTAACTATTTGACGCGCCACGCCTGGCTGGCATTTCTTGCTTTAGTATGTGCTTCTGACCGTAGCCTCCCATCACACGAGGACCCTCGAAAAGACTGTACTCCATTTCTCACGCACTGTGAGCCTCCAAACCCCTCCCAACCCTCATGGACCAAAGGCTATAGCCCACCGCCCTTGACTATTTCACGCTATGCTGCTTTGCATTTCCTGTCATTTTAGGGCAGGCCTCTGACAGAGCCACCACGGGCACACGAGGACCTCGAAAAGACTGCACCCATTTCTCCACGCCCCTCCCCAACCCCGCAGAGACCAAAGGCTATAGCCCACCGCCTCGACTATTTCACGCCTACTGGCATTTCTTGCCATTTTAGTGCAGGCCCGGTAGCCTCCCACTAGGCATGCGAGACCCTCAAAAGACTGTACCCATTTCCCACACCCAGAGCCCCCGACGCCCTCCTCTAACTCCCGAGGGGCCAGCACATAGCCCACCGCCTCGGGCATGATTATTTCACGCCATGCCACTGACATTTATTGCCATTTTAGGACAGACGTCTGACCGTAGCCTCCCACTGGGCACACGAGGACCCTCGAAGACTGCACCCATTTCCCACGCACCAGTGAGCTCCCAAACCCTCCCCAACCCCTCGCTGACCAAAGGCTATAGCCCACCGCCTCAAGGATACTTTCCTGCGTTGCGTCATTGGTTATTTCTTGTTATTTTAGTGTGGCTCGACCGTAGCCTCCCACTGGGCACACGAGGACCCTCGAAAAGACTGTACCCATTTCCGACGATCAATGCCCCCGAAACCCCCTCCCCAACCCCCGTGGACCAAAGGCTATAGCCCACCGGCCTCGGCGTCTATTTGACGCGTTGCGCGCTGGGTATTTCTTGCTATTTTAGGGTAGGCTTCTGATCGTAGCCTCCCACTGGGCACACGAGGACCCTAGAAAAGACTGTACCCATTTCCGACGCCCAGAGCCCTGTAACTTCCTCCCAACCCCTCATGACCAAAGGCTCTAGGCCACCGCCCGGCGATTATTTCACGCATGCGCACTGGACATTTCTTGCCATTTTAGGGCAGGCTTGACCGTAGCCTCCCACTGGCACACGAGGACCCTCGAAAGACTGTACCCATTTCCACGACCAGAGCTCTCGAACCCGCCTCCCAATCCTCATGGACTAAAGGCTATAGCCCACCGCCTCAAGTGACTATTTCCTGTTACTGCTGGGTATTTTTGCCATTTTAGGCAGGCTCTCTGACTGTAGCCTCCCACGGACACACGAGACCTCGAAAAGACTGTACTCCATTTCCCGACGCCTCCCAACTCCCCGCACTAGCCAAAGGCTATAGCCCACCGGCCTCGGGCGACTATAACACGCACTGGGCATTTTCTTGCCATTTTAGGCAGGCCCTGAACGAGCCTCCCACTGGCACGCGAGACCCTCGAAAAGACTGCACTCCATTTCCGACACCCAGAGCCCACTTAACGCCCTCCCAACCCCCGAGGGATTATAGCCCACCGCCTCGGCGACTATATCACGACTGCCAGCTGGACATTTCATGCCATTTTAGGCAGGCTCGACCAGTAGCCTCCCACTGGCACACGAGGACCTCAGAAGACTGCACCCATTTCCGACGCACCAGAGCCCCTAAACCCCTCCCCAACCTCATGACCAAAGGCACAGCCCACCGCACGGTGATTATTTGACGCGCCACGCTGGTCAAGCATTTCTTGCCCTTTAGTGTGCTCTGACCGTAGCCTCCCACTGGGCACACGAGGACCTCGAAAAGACTCAGACTCCATTTCTGACGGCCAGAGCTCAAACCCTCCCCAACCCTCATGGACCAGGCTATAGCCCACCGCCTCCTGATTATTTCACGCGACACTGGCATTTCTTGTCATTTTAGGGCAGGCCTCGACTGTAGCCACCACGGGCACACGAGGACCTCGAAAAGACTGCACTCCATTTCCGACGCCTCCCCAACCCCCGCAGACTAAAATATAGCCCACTGCCTCGGGCGATTATTTCACGCTCAAGGCCAACTGGGCATTTCTTGCCATTTTAGGGCAGGCTGAAGGTAGCCTCCCACCGGGCACGCGAGAACCTCAAAAGACTGCACTCCATTTCCGACGCCCAGAGCCCCGAACACCCCTCCCCAACCCCCGGAGGCCAGCTATAGCCCACCGGCCCTTGGGCTGATTATATCACGCGCGCTGGGCACTGACATTTCTTACCATTTTAGGGCGTGCTTCTGACCGTAGCCTCCCATCGGGCACACGAGACCCTCAGAAGATCTGTACTCCATTTCTCACGACTGAGCCCCAAACCCCTCCCAACCCCTCATGGACCAGGCCATAGCCCACCGCCTCAAGTGACTATTTCCTGTCGCCATTGGCATTCCTTGCCATTTTAGGACAGCCTCGACCATAGCCTCCCATCGCCACACGAGGACCTCGAAAAGATCAGACTCCATTTCTGACGCCCAGACCCCGAAGCCCCACCCCAACCCTCATGGGACCAAAGGCTATAGCCCACAAGGATTATTTCATCGCTACCACGCCATTGGCATGTCTTGTTATTTTAGGGCAGGCCTGACCGTAGCCTCCCACTCACACGAGGACCTCGAAAAGATCAGACCCATTTCCGACGCACTGTGAGCCCCAAACCCCTCCCAACCTCATGACCAAAGGCTATAGCCCACCGCCTTGACTATTTCACGCACATCACTGGCATTTCTTGTCATTTTAGGGCAGGCCTCTGACCATAGCCACCCACGGGGCACACGATGACCCTCGAAAAGACTGTACCAATTTCCTACGCCCCTCCCCAACCCCCGCATACCAAAAGCTATAGCCCACTGCCTCGCAGAACTATTTCACGCCTGCGCCACTGGCATTTTGCACATTTTAGGGCAGGCCGTGAAGGTAGCCTCCCACTGGGCACGCGAGGACCCTCGAAAAGACTGTACCCATTTCCGACACCCAGAGCCCCCGAACACCCCTCCCCAACCCCGGAGGGCCAAAGGCTATAGCCCACCGGCCTCGGCGACTATATCACGCGCTGCGCCGCTGGACATTTCTTGCACACTTAGGCAAGGCTTGACCGTATCCTCCCATCTGGGCACACGAGACCCTCAGAAAGACTCAGTACCCATTTCACGCACCAGAGCCCCTAAACCCGCCTCCCAATCCCTCAAGGACCAGCATAGCCAGCCCACCGGCCTCATGACTATTTCACGTGGCTACCGGGCTGCATTTCTTGCCATTTTAGGCAGTGCCTGACCCAGAGCCTCCCACGGACACACGAGGACCCTCAAAAGACTGTACCCATTTCCCACGATCGAGCCCCTAAACCCCTCCCCAACCCCTCAGGACCAGCTATAGCCCACTGCCTCATGATTATTTCACGCATCGCTACTGGTATTTCTTGTTATTTTAGTAGGCTTGACCGTAGCCTCCCACTAGGCACACGAGACCCTCGAAAAGACTGAGCCATTTCACCACTGAGCCCCTAAACCCCTCCCCAACCCCTCATGGACCAAAGGTTATAGCCCACCGGCCTTGTGACTATTTCCACGGCCAGCACTGGCATTTCTTGTCATTTTAGTCCCTGACTGTAGCCACCCACGGGCACACGAGGACCTCAAAAGACTGTACCCATCATTTCCGACGCCTCCCCAACCCCCTGCAGACCAAAGGCTATAGCCCACCGCCCTTATTATTTCACGCACGCCTGGGCATTTCACATTTTAGGCAGTGCCCTCAAGGTAGCCTCCCACTGGCACGTAAGGACCTCGAAAAGACTGCACCCATTTCCCGACACCTGTGAGCCCCGAACACCCTCCCCAACCCCGAGGGGCCAAAGGCTATAGCCCACCGCCCTGGGACTATATCACGCGCTGCCACTGACATTTTCACATTTTAGTGGCAGGCTCGACCGTAGCCTCCCACTGGGCACACGAGGACCCTCAGAAGACTGACCCATTTCCGACGACCAGAGCCCCCAAACCCACTCCCAACCCCGGGACTGAGAGGCTATAGCCCACCGGCCTCAAGTGACTATTTCCTGTGTCACCAATTGGCATTTCTTGCCATTTTAGTGACAGTGCCTCGACCATATCCTCCCACCGGGCCACACGAGGACCCTTGAAAAGACAGACCCATTTCCGACGCCCAGAGACCCCGAACGCCCACCCCAACCCCTCATGGACCAAAGGCTATAGCCCACCGGCCCGCATGATTATTTCACGGCACATGGCATGTCTGTTATTTTAGGCAGGCTTCTGACCAGTAGCCTCCCACTCACACGAGGACCTCAAAAAGATCAGACT
Organism: Citropsis articulata; assembly: GCA_030449925.1. Taxonomy (NCBI): domain Eukaryota; kingdom Viridiplantae; phylum Streptophyta; class Magnoliopsida; order Sapindales; family Rutaceae; genus Citropsis; species Citropsis articulata. Next base: position 137,638 of record JASUUH010000234.1, on the reverse strand, counting down.
CCATTTCCCGACGCCCAGAGCCCTGTAACTTCCCTCCCAACCCCTCATGGGACCAAAGGCTCTAGGCCACCGCCCCTATGATTATTTCACGCTATACCTGGCATGTCTTGTTATTTTAGGCAGGTGCTTCTGATCAGTAGCTCTCCCATGGGCACACGAGACCTCGAAAAGATCAGACCCATTTCACGACCAGAGCCCCAAACCTCCCTGTAACTTCCTCCCAACCCCCGCATGGACCAAAGGCTCTAGGCCACCGCCCTACGACTATTTCACGCGCTACTGCTTGGACATTTCTTGCCATTTTAGTAGGCTTCCTGACCGTATCCTCCCACTGGGCACACGAGACCCTCAGAAGACTGTACCCATTTCCGACGACTGAGCCCCTAAACCCGATCCCCAATCCTCATGACCAAAGGCTATAGCCCACCGGCCTGACTTATTTCCTGTTGCGTCACTGGCATTTCTTGCCATTTTAGGACAGGCTTGACCAGCCTCCCATCACGCACACGAGGACCCTCAGAAGACTCAGATCCATTTCCGACCACCAGAGCGACCAAACCCTCCCCAACCCTCAAGGGACCAAAGGCTATAGCCCACCGGCCTCAAGTGACTATTTCGTATGCTACTGGTATTTCTTGTTATTTTAAGGTAGGCTTGACCGTAGCCTCCCACTGGGCACACGAGGACCCTCAGAAGACTTGTACTCCATTTCCGACGACCACTGTAGCCCCAAACCCCTCCCAACCCCCATGACCAAAGGCTTATAGCCCACCGCCTTGTGAACTATTTGACGCGCCACTGGCTGGGCATTTCTTGCCTTCTTTAGGGCAGTGCTTCTGACCGTAGCCTCCCACTGGCACACGAGGACCCTCGAAAAGACTGCACCCATTTCTCACGCACCAGAGCCCCCAAACCCCTCCCCAACCCCATGACTAAAGGCTATAGCCCACCGCCCTTGTGACTATTTCACGTTGCCCGCTTTGCATTTCCTGTCATTTTAGGGCAGGCTCTGATCAGAGCCACCCACGGGCACACGAGGACCCTCGAAAAGACTGTACCCATTTCCGACGCCTCCCCCAACCCCGCACTAAAGCACAGGCTATAGCCCACTGCCTCAAGATTATTTCACGCTCACCATTGGCATTTTCTTGCCATTTTAGTATGTGCCTCACAGGTAGCCTCCCACTAGGCATGCGAGGACCCTCGAAAAGACTGTACCCATTTCCTACACCCAGAGCCCCTGATCGCTCCTCCCCAACTCCCGAGGCCAAAGGCTACATAGCCCACCGCCCCATGATTATTTCACGCGCTACCGGACATTTCTTGCCATTTTAGGATGACTCTGACCGTAGCCTCCCATCGGGCACACGAGACCTCAGAAGACTGTACCCATTTCCGACGACCTGAGCCCCCAAACCCTCCCCAACCCCTCAAGGGACCAAAGGCTATAGCCCACCGCCTCCAAGGATACACTTCCTGTGTTGCGCCTGGTTATTTCTGTTATTTAGGTGTGGCTCGATCAGAGCCTCCCATCACACGAGGACCCTCGAAAAGAATGTACCCTTTTCCGACGATCGAGCCCCAAACCCTCTCCCAACCCCTCAGGACCAAAGTATAGCCCACCGCCTATGATTATTTCACGCTACAAGGCTGGGTATTTCTTGCTATTTTAGGGTAGGCTTGATCAGAGCCTCCCACTGGGCACACGAGGACCCTCAAAAGACTGTACCCATTTCCCGACACCTGTGAGCCCTGTAACTTCCCTCCCAACCTCAAGGACTAAAGGCTCTAGGCCACCGCCTCATGATTATTTCACGCCATGGCCATTGACATTTCTTGTTATTTTAGGGCAGGCTTCTGACTAGCCTCCCATCGGGCACACGAGGACCTCAGAAGACTGTACCACTCCATTTCCGACGACTCACTGTGAGCTCCTCAAACCCGCCTCCCAATCCCTCATGGGACCAAAGGCTATAGCCCACCGCCTCAAGACTATTTCCTGTGGCGCCTGCTGGTATTTTTGCCATTTTAGCAGGCCTCTGACCGTAGCCTCCCACGGACACACGAGGACCTCGAAAAGACTGTCATTGGCATTTCTTGCCATTTTAGGGCAGGCCTGAACGTAGCCTCCCACTGGCACGCGAGACCCTCGAAAAGATCACTCCATTTCCGACACCCAGCCCACGAACGCCCCTCCCAACCCCGAGGCCAGTAGCCCACCTGCCTGCGACTATATCACGCATCCCGCTTGACATTTCATTCCATTTTAGGGCAGGCTTCTTACCGTGAGCCTCCCACTCACACGAGGACCTCAGAAAGACTGCACTCCATTTCGACGACCAGAGCTCCAAACCCCCTCCCAACCCTCATGGACCAAAGGCTATAGCCCACCGGCATCGGTGACTATTTGACGCGCTACGCCTCTGGGCATTACTTGCCCTTTTAGGGCAGGATACTGACCGTAGCCTCCCACTGGGCACACGAGGACCCTCAAAAGACTGCATCATTTCTCGACGGGCCAGAGCCCCAAACCCCTCCCCAACCCCCGCTGACTAGCCATAGCCCACCGCCTCGTGACTATTTCACGGCCATGACGCTGGGCATTTCTTGTCATTTTAGTAGGCCTCGATCAGAGCACCACGGGCACACGAGGACCCTCGAAAAGACTGTACCCATTTCCGACGCCCTCCCCAACCCCGCAGACTAAAGCTATAGCCCACCGCCCTATGATTATTTCACGCTTCTCACTGGCATTTCTTGCCATTTTAGGCAGGCTCAAGGTAGCCTCCCACTGCACGCGAGGACCCTCGAAAAGACTGTACCCATTTCCGACACCAGTGAGCCCCCGAACACCCTCCCCAACCCCTGGAGGGCCAAAGGCTATAGCCCACCGCCCTGGCTGACTTATATCACGCTACTGCGCCTGGACATTTCTCACCATTTTAGGTGCTTCCTGACCAGAGCCTCCCACCTGGGCACACGAGGACCTCAGAAGATCTGCACTCCATTTCCGACACCAGAGCCCTCAAACCCCTCCCAACCCTCATGGACCAAAGGCTATAGCCCACCGCCCCTGACTATTTCCGTGCGCTACTGGCATTCCTTGCCATTTTAGGACAGGCCTCGACCATAGCCTCCCACCGCCACACGAGGACCCTCGAAAGACTCAGACCATTTCTCGACGCCAGAGCCCCCCAAAGCCCCACCCCAACCCCCGCGGAACAAAGGCTATAGCCCACCGGTCCGGCGATTATTTCACGCGTCACTGGGCATGTCTTGTTATTTTAGTGGCAAAGCCTGATCAGAGCCTCCCACTGGGCACACGAGGACCTCGAAAGACTGCACTCCATTTCCGACGACCACTGTGAGCCCCTCAAACCCCTCCCCAACCCCCATGGACCATTATAGCCCACCGCCTTGGTGATTATTTCACGCGCCATGACGCTGGCATTTCTTGTCATTTTAGGCAGGCTCGATCAGAGCCACCCACGGGCACACGAGGACCCTCGAAAAGACTGCACCCATTTCCGACGCCTCCCCAACCCCCGCAGACTAAAAGCTATAGCCCACTGCCTGACTATTTCCACGCTCAAGGCCACTGGCATTTTTGCCATTTTGTGGCAGTCTCAAGTAGCCTCCCACCTGGGCACGCGAGGACCTCGAAAAGATCAGACCCATTTCTCGACACCCAGTAGCCCCAACACCCTCCCAACCCCGGAGGGCCATAGCCCACCGCCTTGGCTGATTATATCACGCTGCGCCAATCGACATTTCTTGCCAATTTAGTGTGCCTGACCAGATCCTCCATCGGGCACACGAGGACCCTCAGAAGACTGACCCATTTCCGACGACTGAGCCCCTCAAACCCGCCTCCCAATCTCAAGGACTAAAGGCTATAGCCCACCAGCCTTGACTATTTCCTGTGCGCCCCGCATTTCTTGCCATATTTTAGTGGTGCCTCGACAGTAGCCTCCCACGGGACACACGAGGACCTCAAAAGCCTGTACTCCATTTCCACGATCAGAGCCCCTAAACCCCTCCCCAACCCCCTGTGGACCAAAGGTTATAGCCCACCGCCTCATGATTATTTCACGCCACTGGGGTATTTTTGTTATTTTAGGTAGGCTTGACCTCCCACTGGGCACACACGAGACCCTCGAAAAGACTGAGCCCATTTCTGACGACCAGTGAGCCCCTAAACCCCTCCCCAACCCTCAAGGGACAGCAAATTATAGCCCACTGCCCTGTGACTATTTCACGCCGCGACTGGCATTTCTTGTCATTTTAGGGCAGTGCCTGACCAGAGCCACCACGGCACACGAGACCCTCAAAAGACTGCACCCATTTCCGACGCCTCCCAACCCCCGCAGACCAGGCACATAGCCCACTGCCTGACTATTTCACGCTCATACTACTGGCATTTTTGCCATTTGTGGCAGGCCCCTGTAGCCTCCCATCAAGCACGCGAGGACCCTCGAAAAGACTGTACCCATTTCCGACGACCAGAGCCCCCGAAACACCCTCCCCAACCCCCGAGGGCCAAAGGCTATAGCCCACCGGCCTCGGATTCATATCACGCACTACCGCTGACATTTCTTACCATTTTAGGGCAGTGCTTCCGACCGTAGCCTCCCACTGGGCACACGAGGACCCTCAGAAGACTGCACTCCATTTCCCGACTCACCAGAGCCCCCAAACCCACTCCCCAACCCCAGCCGGGACCAGAGGCTATAGCCCACCGGCCTCAAAGTGACTATTTCCGTGTCGCTACTGGCATTTTATTTTTTAGGACAGATGTGCCTCCTGACCATATCCTCCCACCGCCACACGAGGACCCTTGAAAAGATCAGACCCATTTCCGACGCCTCAGAGACCCCGAACGCCCCACCCCAACCCTCAAGGACCAAAGGCTATAGCCCACCGCCGGCGATTATTTCACGCTACTACTGGCATGTCTTGTTATTTTAGTGGCAGGCTGATCAGTAGCCTCCCATCTGGCACACGAGGACCCTCGAAAAGACTCAGACCCATTCCGACGACCAGAGCCCTCAAACCCCTCCCTGTAACTTCCTCCCCAACGCCCGCAGACCAAAGGCTATTATAGCCCACCGCCTCGGCGATTATTTCACGCACAAGGCCACTGGCATTTCTTGCCATTTTAGGGCAGGCCTCTGACCGTAGCCTCCCATTGGGCACACGAGGAGCCTCAAAAAGACTGTACCCATTTCAGACACCAGATCCCCCGAACACCCCTCCCCAACCCCCGCGGGCAAAAGGCTATAGCCCACCGGCCTCGGCGACTATATCACGCGCTGCGCCGCTGGACATTTCATGCCATTTTAGGGCAGGCTTCTGACCGTAGCCTCCCACTGGGCACGCAAGGACCCTCGAAAAGACTGTACCCATTTCCGACACCCAGAGCCCCCGAACACCCCTCCCCAACCCCCGAGGGCCAAAGGCTATAGCCCACCGGCCTCGGCGACTTATATCACGCGCGCCTGCTGACATTTCTTACCATTTTAGGCAGGCTTTTGACCGTAGCCTCCCAATGGGCACACGAGGACCTCAGAAGACTGCACCCATTTCCGACGACCACTGAGCCCCCAAACCCCTCCCAACCCCACGGGACCAAAGGCTATAGCCCACTGCCTCAAGGACTATTTCCCGTGTCGACACATTGGCATTTTTGCCATTTTAGGACAGTGCCTCTGACCATATCCTCCCACTGCCACACGAGGACCCTTGAAAAGACTCCCATTTCCGACGCCTGTGAGACCCCGAACGCCCACCCCAACCCTCATGGGACTAAAGGCTATAGCCCACCGCCCCTAAGGATTATTTCACGCGCTCATTGGCCAAGCATGTCTTGTTATTTTAGGGCAGGCTTGACCAGTAGCCTCCCATCGGGCACACGAGGACCTCTAAAAGACTGACCCATTTCCGACCACCAGAGCCCCTCAAACCCTCCCAACCCCGCGGGACCAAAGGCCATAGCCCACCGGGCCTGGCGATTATTTCAAGGCCGCATGGTATTTCATTATTTTAGGCAGGCTTGATCAGAGCCTCCCACCGGGCACATGAGGACCCTCGAAAGACTGTACCCATTTCCCGACGCCCAGAGCCCTGTAACTTCCTCCCCAACCCCTCAAGGACCAAAGGCTCTAGGCCACTGCCTGCATGATTATTTCACACGCCACTGACATTTCTTGCCATTTTAGGGCAGGCTTGACTCAGATCCTCCCATCGGGCACACGAGGACCTCAGAAGACTGCACCCATTTCCGACCACTGAGTCTCAAACTCCGCCTCCCTAATCCTCATGGACCAAAGGCTATAGCCCACTGCCTCAAGTGACTTATTTCTGTTGCGCTGGCATTTTTGTCATTTTAGGGCAGGCTCTGACTGTAGCCTCCCACGGACACACGAGGACCTCAAAAGACTGTCACCATTTCCGACGCCCCTCCCCAACCCCCGCAGACCAAAGGCTATAGCCCACCGCCTGGCGATTATTTCACGCTGCTGGCCACATTTCTTTTGCCATTTTAGGCCAGGCCCTGAACGTAGCCTCCCACTGGCACGCGAGGACCTCGAAAGACTGTACCCATTCCGACACCCAGAGCCCCGAACGCCCCTCCCCAACCCCGAGGGCCATAGCCCACCGGCCCCATGACTATATCACGCCTGCTACCGCTGGACAATTCATGCCATTTTAGGGCAGGCCTGACCGTAGCCTCCCATCAAGCACACGAGGACCCTCAGAAGACTGCACCCATTTCCACGACCAGAGCCTCAAACCCCTCCCAACCCCTCATGGACCAGGCTATAGCCCACCGGCATCGGTGACTATTTGACGCCACTGGCCATTGGCATTTCTGCCCTTTTAGGCAGTGCTTCTGACCGTAGCCTCCCACTGGCACACGAGGACCCTCGAAAAGACTGCACTCCATTTCTGCACTGAGCCCCAAACCCCCTCCCAACCCCGCTGACCAGGCTTATAGCCCACTGCCTTGACTATTTCACGCCATGACACTGGCATTTCTTGTCATTTTAGGCAGCCTCTGACCAGAAGCCACCCACGGGCACACGAGACCCTCGAAAAGACTGTACCCATTTCCGACGCCTCCCCAACCCCCAGACAGGCTATAGCCCACCGCCCCATGACTATTTCACGCTCTGCGCCGCTGGGCATTTCTTGCAATTTTAGGGCAGGCCCTGAAGGTAGCCTCCCACTGGGCACGCGAGGACCCTCGAAAAGACTGTACCCATTTCCGACACCCAGAGCCCCCGAACACCCCTCCCCAACCCCCGAGGGCCAAAGGCTATAGGCCACCGGCCTCAAGCTGATTATATCACGCCTCACACTGGGCATTTCTTGTAATTTTAGGGCAGGCCCTGAAGGTAGCCTCCCACTGGGCACGGGAGGACCCTCAAAGAGACTGTACCCATTTCCGACACCCAGAGACCCCGAACGCCCCACCCCAACCCCCGCGGACCAAAGGCTATAGCCCACCTGCCTGCATGATTATTTCCACGCTACGCTTGGCATGTCTTGCTATTTTAGGCAGATTTCTGACCGTAGCCTCCCATCAAGCACACGAGACCCTCGAAAAGACTGCACCCATTTCCGACGACTCAGAGCCCCTAAACCCTCCCCAACCCCGTGGACCAAAGCTATAGCCCACTGCCTCATGATTATTTCACGCCATGCTACTGGGTATTTCTTGTTATTTTAGGCAGGCTTGATCGTAGCCTCCCACCGGGCACATGAGGACCTCAAAGACTGTACCCATTTCCCACGCCTGAGCCCTAACTTCCTCCCAACCCACGCTGACTAAAGGCTCTAAGCCACCGCCTCATTATTTCCATGCGCTACCGCTTGACATTTCTTGCCATTTTAGGGCAGGCTTTTTGATCAGAGCCTCCCATCGGGCACACGAGGACCTCAGATAGACTGTACCCATTTCACGACCAGAGCCCCTCAAACCCCTCCCAACCTCATGGACCAAAAGCTATAGCCCACTGGCCTCGGCGACTATTTCGCGCGCTGCGCCGGTGGGCATTTCTTGCCATTTTAGGCCAGGCCTTTCACTGTGGCCTCCTACTGGTCATACGAGGACCCTCAAAAAGACTGTACCCTTTTCCGACGATCGAGCTCAAACCCCTCCCAACCCCCTGGACCAGCACATAGCCCACCGCCTGGATTATTTCCACGCCATGCTGCTGGGTATTTCTTGTTATTTTAGGGTAGGCTTGATCGAGCCTCCCACTGGGCACACGAGGACCTCGAAAAGACTGTACCCATTTCCGGCACACCAGTGAGCCCTAACTTCCTCCCAACCGCCATGGACCAGCTATAGGCCACCGCCTCATGACTATTTCACGCACAAGCTGCGCTGGACATTTTCACATTTTAGGGCAGGCTTGACCGTAGCCTCCCATCGGGCACACGAGGACCTCAGAAGACTGTACCCATTTCCGACGCACTGAGCCCCTCAAACCTCGCCTCCCAATCCTCATGGGACCAAAGGCTATAGCCCACCGCCTCGTGACTTTTTTCCTGCGGTTCACTGGGCATTTCTTGCCATTTTAGGGCAGGCCTCTGATCAGAGCCTCCCACGGGCACACGAGGACCCTCGAAAAGACTGCACCCATTTCCGACGCCTCCCCCAACCCCCTCAGACCAAAGGCCATAGCCCACCGCCTCGACGATTATTTCACGCTACGCTACTGGGCATTTCTTGCCATTTTAGGCAAGCTCTGACTGTAGCCTCCCATCAAGCACACGAGGACCCTCAGAAGACTGTACTCCATTTCCTACGACCGTGAGCCCCCCAAACCCCTCCCAACCCCCGCAGATTAAAGCTATAGCCCACCGGCCTCCGTGACTATTTCCTGTATACGCATGGCATTTCTTGCCATTTTAGGGCAGTGCCTCGACCGTAGCCTCCCACTGGGCACACGAGGACCTCGAAAAGATTGTACCCATTTCGATGCCCAGACTGAACGGCCCTCCCCAACCTCATGGACCAAAGGCTATAGCCCACTGCCTTGCGATTATTTCGCGCTGGCCACTGGCATGTTCTTGCCATTTTAGGCAGGCTTCTGACCGTAGCCTCCTCACTGGCACACGAGGACCTTCGAAAAGACTGTACTCCATTTCCGACGCACCAGAGGCCCCAAACCCCCTCCCAACCCCTGTGGACCAAAGGCTATAGCCCACCGCCTCGGGCGATTATTTCACGCTAGCGCCGCTTAGCATTTCTTGTTATTTTAGGGCAGGCTTGCATCAGAGCCTCCCACTGGCACACGAGGACCCTCAGAAGACTGCACCCATTTCCACGACCAGAGCCCTCAAACCCCTCCCAACCTCATGGGACCAAAGGCTATAGCCCACCGCCTTGTGACTATTTCCTGTTGCTCACTGGCATTTCTTGCCATGTTAGTGCAGGCTTCGACTGAGCCTCCCATCGGGCACACGAGACCCTTGAAAAGACTGTACCCATTTCCGACGGCCAGAGACCCGAACGCCCTCCTCAACCCCTCATGACCAAAGGCTATAGCCCACTGCCCGGGCGACACTTCCCCACGCACAGGCCAGCTGGGTATGTCTTGCCATTTTTTAGGTGCAGGCTTCGACTGCATTCTCCCACTGCACACGAGACCTTCAAACGACTGTGACTCATCCGACGACCAGTAGGCCCCAAACCCTCGCCATTCCCAACCCCTCTGGACTGTTGCTATATAGCCCACCGCCTCGGCATGATTATTTCCCACGCCTGCTTGGCATTTCTTGCTATTTTAGCGGCAGGCTTCTGACTCGAGCTCCCACCTGGAACACGAGGACCTTCGAAAAGACTGTACCCATTTCCAACGACCAGAGGCCCCAAACCCCTCCCAACCTCCTGTGGACCAGCAATATAGCCCACCGGCCTAAGGATTATTTCATCGCCATCATACCAGGCATTGGCATTTATGTTATTTTAGGCAGGCTGGCCTCCCACTGGGAACACGAGGACCTTCTCGGAAAAGACTGTACTCCCATTTCCCGACGAGAGCCCCCAAACCCTCCCCTCAACCCTCTGTGGACCAAAGGCTATATAGCCCACTGCCTCATGGACGATTATTTCACGCCACATACCGCTACTGGGCATGTCTTGCCATTTTAGTGTATGTGCCTCGACTTACTCCTCCCTGCACACGAGGACCTTCGAAAAGATCAGACTCCATTTCCGACGCACTAAGAGGCCCCAAACCCTCCCAACCCCCGTGGACCAAAGGCTATAGCCCACCGCCCTGTGACTATTTCTGCCATACTGGCATTTCTTGCCATTTTAGGGCAGCCCCCTGACCTTAGCCTCCCACTGGCACACAAGGACCCTCGAAAAGACTCAGACTCCATTTCCGACGCCCTCCCCCAACCCCGCACTGGCTATAGCCCACCGGCCTCGGTGACTATTTTGACGCTGCCACGCCATCGGGCATTTCTTGTTATTTTAGGGCAGGCCTCTGACCTTAGCCTCCCATCGGCACACGAGGACCTCGAAAAGACTGCACCCATTTCCGACACCAAGAGCTCCCCAACCCCTCCCCAACCTCCTCATGGACCAAAGCGTTATAGCCCACCGCTGATTATTTCACGCCTGCTGCCAGCTGGCTAAGTATTTCTTGTCATTTTAGTGCCTCCTGATAGCCTCCCACGGGCACACGAGGACCCTCGAAAGATCACCCACTACCGACGCCCCTCCCCAACCTCAGCACTAAAGGCTATAGCCCACCGGCTTCCCAGGATTATTTCACGCCGCTACTGGCATTTTTGCCATTTGTATGTGCCCAAAGGTAGCCTCCCACTGGCACACGAGGACCCTCGAAAAGACTCAGACTTCCATTTCGTATACACCACTGAGCCCCGAACGCCCCTCCCAACTCCCGGGGCTGTAACCAGCTATAGCCCACCTGGCCCATGCGACTATTTCACGCACTGCAACACGGAAATTTCTTGCCATTTTGTATGTGCTCCTGACTCAGAGCCTCCATCAAGCACACGAGGACCCTCAGAAAGATCAGACTCCATTTCCACCCACTCGTAGCCCCTAAACCCTCCCCAACCTCATGGGACCAAAGGCTATAGCCCATCGGCCTCAAAGGACTATTTCCCGTGTCACACACTGGCATTTCTTGCCATTTTAGGTGGACTTCCCACCGTAGCCTCCCACCAGTACACGAGGACCCTCAATAGATCAGACATTTCCACGCCCAGAGCTCCTGCAACTTCCTCCCCAACCCCCGCTGAGCAAAGGCTCTAGGCCACCGCCTTTGGCGATTATTTCAACAAGGCCACTGACATTTCCTACCATTTAGCAGCTCGACTGATCCTCCCACTGCACACGAGGACCCTAAAGACTGTACCCATTTCCGACCCACTGTAACCTCAAACCCGGCCTCCCAATCGGGCCATGACTAAAGGCTATAGCCCACCGCATCATGGATTACTATTTCTGCTGCGCTACTGGGCCATTTCTTGCTATTTTGTGGCAGCCTCCTGATCAGAGCTCCCAATCGGGTACATGAGGACCCTCGAAAAGATCAGACCCATTTTGACGCCAGAGGCCCTTAACTCCCTCCCAACCCCCACGGACCTTGAGTAGCCCAGCTCGGCCTATGATTATTTCACGCCAAGGCTTAAGCATGTCTTGCCATTTTAGGGCAGGCGTCTGACCGTAGCCTCCCACTGGGCACGCGAGGACCCTCGATAAGTCTGTACCCATTGCCGACACGCAGAGCCCCCGAAAGCCCCGCCCCAACACCCCAGGGCCCAAGGCTATAGCCCACCAACCCCTGCATGATTATTTCACTGCGCCACAGACATTTCTTGCCATTTTAGGTGTGCTTCTGACCGTAGCCTCCCACCGGGCACACGAGACCTCAAAAGACTGTACCCATTTCCGACGACTCAGAGCCCCTAAACCCCTCCCCAACCCTCATGGGTCAGTATTATAGCCCACCGCCCTCGGTGACTATTTCACGCACAAGGCCACTGGCATTTCCTATCATTTGTAGGGCAGGCTCTGACCGTAGCCTCCCACGGGGTACACGAGGACCTCTCAAAAGACTGTACCCATTTCCGACGCCCCCCAACCCCGCCATCAAAGGCTATAGCCCACCGCCTCATGGATTATTTCACGCTCAAGGGCATTTCATTTTTTACACTTAGGCAGGCCTGTAGCCTCCCACCTGGGCACGCGAGGACCCTCGAAAGTCTGCGTACTCCATTGCCGACACGCAGAGCCCCCTGAATGCCCTCCCTAACTCGAGGCCAAAGGCTATAGCCCACCAACCCTGCTGATTATTTCACGCGCCATACCAAGAGGACATTTCTTGCTATTTTAGGATGTGTTTCGAATGTAGCCTCCCACCTGGGCACACGAGACCCTGTGAAAGACTGTACCCATTTCCGACGACTAGAGCCTCAAACCCGCCTCCCAATCCTCATGGGACCAAAGGCTATAGCCCACCCAAGATTTGTGAATTATTTCTGCTGCGACGCTGGGCATTTCTTGCTATTTTAGGCAGCCTTCGACCGTAGCTCCTAATCGGGTACATGAGGACCTCGAAAAGACTGTACTCCATTTCTCACGCCCCTGTGAGCCCCGAACTCCCTCCCCAACTCCAGGCCGCCTCCGCTCCCATGACGACTATTTCCACGCCGCCACGCTTAAGCATGTCTTGCCATTTTGTATGTGCTCTGACCGTAGCCTCCCACCGGGCACACGAGACCTCGAAAAGATCTGCACTCCATTTCCTGACGACCACTGAGCCCCCAAACATCTTCCCCAACCCCAAGGACCAAAGGCTATAGCCCACCGGGCCTCTGACTATTTGACGCGCCACGTCACTGGCATTTCTGCCATTTTAGGCAGTGCCTCCGATCAGAGCCTCCCACCGGGCACACGAGACCCTCGAAAAGACCGCATCATTTCGACGACTGTAGCCCCCAAACCGCCTCCCAACCCCATGGGACCAAAGTTAAAGCCCACCGGCCTATGGTGATTATTTCACCATGGCCACATGGCATTTTTTGTCATTTTAGGGCATGTGCCTCTGACTGTAGCCTCCCATTTGGCACACGAGGACCCTCAAAAGACTGCACCCATTTCTCGACGCCTCCCAACCCCGCAGCACCAAAGGCTATAGCCCACCGCCTCTGATTATTTCACGCTCGCGCTACTGGCATTTCTGTCATTTTGTAGGCCCTGAAGGTAGCCTCCCACTGGGCACGCGAGGACCCTCGAAAAGACTGCACTCCATTTCCTACACCTGTGAGCTCCCCGAATGCCCCTCTCCCTTAACCCCCCGAGGCCAGCTGCATAGCCCACCGCCTCCGACTATTTTCCCACTGCCAAGGCGTCATTGACATTTCTTGCCATTTTAGGACAAGGCTTCCTGACCGTAGCCTCCCACCTGGGCACACGAGGACCTCAGAAGACCCAGATCCATTTCTCACCACCGTAGCCACCGAAACCCCTCCCCAACCCTCTGCTGACCAGGCACAGCCCACGGCCCGTGACTATTTCCTGTAGCGTCAACTTGGCATTTCTTGCCATTTTAGGCAGCCTCTGACCGTAGCTCCCATCAAGTACACGAGGACCTCAAAAGGTTGTAATCATTTCCGACGATCGAGCTCTGAACCCTCCCAACCCCCTGTGGGACCAAGGCCAGGCCCAATTTCGCCTGGGCGATTATTTCACGCACATACTGGTATTTCTTGCTATTTTAGTAGGCTTTCGATCCGTAGCCTCCCACCGGGCACACGAGACCCTCGAAAAGACTGTACCCATTTCCTCACGCCTGCAGCCTCTGCAACTCTCCCCAACCTCGGACCAAAGGCTATAGGCCACCGCCCTCATGACTATTTCACGGCCGCTGGACATTTCTTGCCATTTAGGCAGCAGCCTCGACCGTAGCCTCCCACTGGGCACACGAGACCCTCAAAAGACCTGACTCCATTTCTACGCACTGTGAGCCTCCAAACCCTCCCCAATCCCCGCTGGACTAAAGGCTATAGCCCACCGCCTCGTTGACTTTTTCCCTGTTCACTGGCAAGCATTTTGCCACATTTTGGTGTGCCTTCCTGACCAGAGCCTCCCACTGGGCACACGAGGACCCCTCGAAAAGACTGGTACCCATTTCCCGACGCCTCCCAACCCCGAGACAAAGGCCATAGCCCACCGCCCCCATGACTATTTCACGCACAGGCCATTGGCATTTCTTGCCATTTTAGGCAGTTCTGAACGAGCTCACCACCTGGGCACATGAGGACCTCGAAAAGACTGTACAAATTTCCGACACCAGAGCCCCAACGCCCGAACGCCTCCCAACCCCCGAGGGGCTGGGGCACATAGCCCACCGCCTCTGACTATATATCACGCCATACACGCTAAGCTGACATTTCTGCCATTTTAGGGCAGGCTTTCACCAGAGCCTCCCACTGGGCAATACACGAGACCCTCAGAAGACTGTACTCATTTCACGACCAGAGTTCTCAAACCCCTCCCCAACCCCGCGGACTCAAAGTTATAGCCCACCGCCCTCGGTGGACTATTCGACGCGCCACGCCTGCTGGCATTTCTATTTTAGGGCAGTGCTCTGACTGAGCTTCCCACTGCACACGAGACCCTCGAAAAGATTTACCATTTCTGACACTCGAGCCCCTGAAACCCTTCCCAACCTCAAGGGACTAGGCTATAGCCCACTGCCTCTGGTGATTATTTCCACGCCAAGGCCAGGCATTTTTGTCATTTTGTGGCAGTGCCTCGATCAGCCTCCCACGGGCACACTGAGACCTCAAAAGACTGCACTCCATTTCCACGCCTCCCATCCCCCACTAAAGGCTATAGCCCACCGCCTCGGGCGACTATTTCACGCTCACACCGGGCATTTCTTGCCATTAGTAGCCCCAGGTAGCTCTCCCATCTGCTGAGGACCTCAAAAGACTGCACCTGCTTCCGACACCCGTGAGCCCCGAACGCCCCTCCCTAACTCCCGAGGCTAGCAATATAGCCCACCGCCTCAAGTGACTATTTCCGCCGCACTGGCATTTCTTGCCATTTTTGTGACAGTGCTTCCTGACCGTAGCCTCCCATCGTGCACACGAGGACCCTCAGAAGACCTGTATCCATTTCCACCGTGAGCGACTGAAACCCTCTCCCAACCTCATGACCAAAGGCTATAGCCCACCGGCCTCATGACTATTTCCGTGCTGCGCGCTACTGGGTATTTTTGTTATTTTGGGTGTAGGCTTGACCGTAGCCTCCCATCACACACGAGACCCTCAGAAGACTGGTACCCATTTCTCACCCACTGAGCCCCTCAAACCCCTCCCAACCCCCGTGACCAAAGCACATAGCCCACCGCCTTGTAACTATTTCTGATCGCCACGCTAAGTATTTCTTGCTATTTTAGGCAGTGCTTCAATCAGTAGCCTCCCACTGGGCACACGAGGACCCTCGAAAAGACTGTACCCATCTCTCCCCAACCCCCGAGGCGCCCGCCCCCCGGCCCGACGCCCCACCGCCCGTGACTATTGTATCACGCCAAGGCTGGTCAGCATTTTTGCCATTTAGTGGGCAGGCCCAGGTAGCCTCCCACTAGCATGCGAGGACCCCAAAAGACTGTACCCATTTCACGACCCCCTGTGAGCCCCCGAACGCCTCCCTTAACTCCCGAGGGCCAAAGGCTATAGCCCACTGCCTCGTGACTATTTCATTTCACGCGCGCTGACATTTCCTGCCATTTTTGGACAGACTCTGACCGTGAGCCTCCCACTCAAGTACACGAGACCCTCAGAAGACTGTACATGCATCTATCCCGACTGACGAGCCTCAAACCCCTCCCCAACCCCATGACCAGGCTATGCCCAGCCACGGCCTCGTTGATAATTTCCGTGTTGCCATGTCACTGGTTATTTTTTGCTATTTTCAGGTGGAGGCGTGGCTCGACTGATCCTCACCACTGGCACACGAGGACCCTCAAAAGACTAGACTCCATTTCAGACGATCACGAGCCCCGAAACTCCCTCCCCAACCCCGTGGACCAAAATATAGCCCACCGCCTCATGATTATTTCACGCACGCGCTGGTATTTCTTATTTTAGGTAGGCTTGATCAGAGCCCCACCCACACGAGGACCCTCAAAGACTGTACCCATTTCCCACACCCGAGCCCCAGAACTTCCCTCCCCAACCCTCATGGACCAAAGGCTCTAGGCCACCGGCCCCATGATTATTTCACGCTGGGCTATACCGCTGGACATTTCTTGCCATTTTAGGGCAGGCTTCTGACCAGTAGCCTCCCATCACATGAGACCCTCGAAAGACTGTACCCATTTCCCACTGTAGCCCCGAAACCCGCCTCCCCAATCCCTCAAGCTGACCGAAAGGCTATAGCCCACCGCCTCAAGTGACTATTTCCGTGTTGCGCTGGGCTGGGTATTTTCTTGCCATTTTAGGGCAGGCCTCTGACCGTAGGCTTCCTCCCACGGACACACGAGGGACCCTCGAAGACTGCACTCCATTTCCGACGCCTCCCAACTCCTGCACTAGTAGCCTGCCCTGCGATTATAATATGCAGCGGCGCCTTTCTTGCCATTTTAGGCAGGCTGAACGTAGCCTCACTGGGCACGTGAGGACCCTCGAAAGACTGCACCCATTCCGACACCCAGAGCCTGAACGCCTCCCCAACCCCGAGGGCCCGCAGCAGGCTATAGCCCACCGCCCCATTATATCACGTGCTGTGACATTTCATGCCATTTTAGGCAGGCTTCTGACCGAGCTCTCCCACTGGGCACACGAGGACCCTCAGAAAGACCGTACCCATTTCTCACGCACTGAGCCCCCAAAACCCCCCTCCCAACCCCTCATGACTAAAGGCTATAGCCCACCGCCGGTGACTGTTGATCGCCACGCTGGCTGGGCATTTTTGCTCCTTTAGGCAGGCTTCTGACTGTAGCCTCCCACTGGCACACGAGGACCCTCGAAAAGACTGCATTCCATTTCACGGCCGAGTCTCCAAAACCCCTCCCCAACCCCCGCGGACCAGTTATAGCCCACCGGCCCTTGACTATTTCACGCTACGGCCAAGTACTGGCATTTCTTGTCATTTTAGGGCAGGCTTCCGATCAGAGCCACTGGGCACACGAGGGACTCGAAAAGACTGTACTGCCATTTCCCACCCCCCGCCCTAACCCCCGCAGACCAAAGTTATAGCCCACCGCCTCTGACTATTTCATCCATGCTGGCTAAGGGCATTTCTTGCCATTTTAGCAGTGCCTCTGAAGGTAGCCTCCCACGGGCACACGAGAACCCTCGAAAGACTGTACCCATTTCCGACACCCAGCCCCGAACACCCCTCCCAACCCCGGAGGGCCAAAGCTATAGCCCACCGCCTCTGGCGATTATATCACGCGCGGCCGCCGCTGACATTTCTTACCATTTTAGGGCAGGCTTGACGTAGCTCTCCCACTGGGCACACGAGACCCTCAGAAGACTGCACTCCATTTCTGACCACCAGAGCCCCTCAAACCCCCTCCCCAACCCCTCAAGGACCAAAGGCTATAGCCCACCGGCCTCATGACTATTTCCGTGTCACAAGCATTCCTTGCCATTTTAGGACAGGCCTCGACCATAGCCTCCCATCGCCACACGAGGACCCTCGAAGATCAGACTCCATTTCCCGACGCCCAGAGACCCCTGAAGCCCCACCCCAACCCCTCAAGGACTAAAGGCTATAGCCCACTCATGATTATTTCACGCGCCAAGCTGGGCATGTCTTGTTATTTTAGGGCAAGCTTCGACTCAGTAGCCTCCCATCGGGCACACACGAGGACCCTAAAAGATCTGACTCCATTTCCCGACCACTGAGCCCCCAAACCCCTCCCAACCTCAAGGACTAAAGGCTATAGCCCACCGGCCCTCGTGACTATTTCACGCGCCAAGGACGCTGGGCATTTCTTGTCATTTTAGGCAGGCCTCTGACCAGTAGCCACCCACGGGCACACGAGGACCCTCAAAAGACTGTACCCATTTCCCGACGCCTCCCCAACCCCGCAGACTAAAAGCTATAGCCCACCGGCCTCGCACTATTTCACGCTTCTGGCCACTGGCATTTCTTGCCATTTTAGGCAGGCCCTGTAGCCTCCCACTGGGCACGCGAGGACCTCGAAAAGACTGTACCCATTTCCCGACACCTGTGAGCCCCGAACACCCCTCCCCAACCCCGAGGGCCAAAGGCTATAGCCCACCGCCTCGCTGACTATATCACGCTACCGGACATTTCTTTTGCCACATTTAGTAGTGCTCGATCAGATCCTCCCATCGGGCACACGAGACCCTCAGAAGACTGTACCCATTTCCCACGCACTGTAGCCTCAAACCCGCTCCCCAATCCCCAAGGACCAAAGGCTATAGCCCACCGCCTCATTGACTATTTCCTGTGTCACGCTCGCATTTCTTGCCATTTTAGTATGTGCCTCGACCGTAGCCTCCCACGGGACACACGAGGACCTCAAAAGACTGTACCATTTCCGACGATCGTGAGCCCCTAAACCCCTCCCCAACCCCGTGGACCAAAGGCTATAGCCCACCGCCTCGGATTATTTCACGCTACCGCTGGGTATTTCTTGTTATTTTAGGTAGGCTTCTGACCGTAGCCTCCCATCGGGCACACGAGGACCCTCGAAAAGACCAGAGCCATTTGACGACTCAGAGCCCCTAAACCCCTCCCAACCCCTCAAGGACTAAAGGCTATAGCCCACCGCCTTGGTGATTATTTCACGCTGCGACGCTGGACATTTCTTGCCATTTTAGTGTAAGCCTGACCGTAGCCTCCCATCAAGCACATGAGGACCTCGAAGACTGACCCATTTCCGACGACCGAGCCCTCAAACCCCTCCCAACTTCCTCCCCAACCCTCATGGACCAAAGGCTCTAGGCCACCGCCCTGGCTGATTATTTCACGCCGCTGGCCATTGACATTTCTTGCCATTTTAGGGCAGGCTTGACCGTATCCTCCCATCAAGCACACGAGACCTCAGAAGACTGCACTCCATTTCCGACGCCTCCCCAACCCCCCGCATCAAAGGCTATAGCCCACCGCCTCGGCGATTATTTCACGCTCATACTGGGCATTTCTTGCCATTTTAGGGCAGGCCCCTGTAGCCTCCCACTGGCACGCAAGGACCCTCGAAAAGACTGCACCATTTCCTACACCCAGAGCCCCTAACACCCTCCCCAACCCCGAGGGCCAAAGGCTATAGCCCACCGCCTTGGGACTATATCACGCTACCGCTACTGACATTTTCACCATTTTAGGGCAGGCTGACCGTAGCCTCCCACTGGGCACACGAGGACCCTCAGAAGACTGTGACTCATTTCCGACCCACTCAGAGCCCCCAAACCCACTCCCCAACCCCAGCCGGACTGTAGGCTATAGCCCACCGGCCAAGTGACTATTTCCTGTCGCGCTGGCATTTTTGCCATTTTAGACAGCTCGACCATATCCTCCCACTGGCCACACGAGGACCCTTGAAAAGACTGTACCATTTCCGACGCCCAGAGACCCCGAACGCCCCACCCCAACCCCTCAAGGACTAAAGGCTATAGCCCACCGCCTCATGATTATTTCACGCGCTGCCACACTGGCATGTCTTGTTATTTTAGGGCAGGCTTCTGACCCAGTAGCCTCCCATCTGGGCACACGAGGACCTCGAAAGACTGCAGACCCATTTCCCGACGCCTGTGAGCCCCTGTAACTTCCCTCCCAACCCTCATGGACCAAAGGCTCTAGGCCACCGCCCTTGGCGATTATTTCACGCGCTGCGCCACTGGGCATGTCTTGTTATTTTAGGCAGTGCTTCGACCGTAGCCTCCCACTGGGCACACGAGGACCCTCAAAAGACTGCACCCATTTCCGACGCACTGAGCCCCAAACCCCTCCTGTAACTTCCTCCCAACCCCTCATGGGACCAAAGGCTCTAGGCCACCGCCTACGGCGATTATTTCACGCGCTGGCCATGGACATTTCTTGCCATTTTAGTGGCAGGCTCAATCGTGATCCTCCCACTGGGCACACGAGGACCCTCAAGAAGACTGTACCCATTTCCGACGACCAGAGCCCCCCCAAACCCGATCCCCAATCCCCGCGGACCAAAGGCTATAGCCCACCGGCCTCAGTGACTATTTCCGTGTTGCTACTGGGCATTTCTTGCCATTTTAGGACAGGCTTCGACCGTAGCCTCCCATCTGCACACGAGGACCCTCAGAAGACTGTATCCATTTCGACCCACTGAGCGACCGAACCCCCTCCCCAACCCCCGATGACCAAAGGCTATAGCCCACCGGCCTCTGACTATTTCCGTGGTTGCTACTGGTATTTCTTGCTATTTTAAGGTAGGCTTGACCGTAGCCTCCCATCGGGCACACGAGACCCTCAGAAGATCACTCCATTTCCACGCACGAGCCCCGAAACCCCTCCCAACCCCCTCATGGACCAAAGGCTATAGCCCACCGCCTCGGTAACTATTTGACGCGCCACGTCATTGGCATTTCTTGTCTTTTGTAGGCAGTGCTTCGACCGTAGCCTCCCACTGCCCACACTATTACGCTCTAAAAGACTGCACCCATTTCTCACGACCAGAGCCCCCGAAACCACCTACCCAACCCCCGCGGACCAAAGGCTATAGCCCACCGGCCTCGGTGACTATTTCACGCGCCGCGCTTGCATTTCCTCATTTTAGGGCATGTGCCTGATCAGAGCCACCACGGGCACACGAGGACCCTCGAAAAGACTGTACCCATTTCTCGACGCCCCTCCCCAACCCCCGCAGACCAAAGGCTATAGCCCACCGGCCTCGATTATTTCACGCTCGCTTTGGCATTTCATTTTAGGGCAGGCCCTGAAGGTAGCCTCCCACTAGGCATGCGAGGACCCTCGAAAAGACTGTACCCATTTCCGACACCCAGAGCCCCCGAATGCTCCTCCCCAACTCCCGAGGGCCAAAGGCTATAGCCCACCGGCCTCGGCGACTATTTCACGCGCTGCGCCGCTGGACATTTCTTGCCATTTTAGGACAGACTTCTGACCGTAGCCTCCCATCACACGAGGACCTCAGAAAGACTGACCCATTTCCGACGCACTGAGCCCCCAAACCCCCTCCCCAACCTCATGGACCAGGCTATAGCCCACCGCCTCAAGGATAATTTCCTGCATGCCGCTGGTTATTTCTTGCTATTTTAGTGTGGCTCTGACCGTAGCCTCCCATCAAGCACACGAGGACCCTCAAAAGACTGTACCCATTTCCGACGATCGAGCCCTCAAACCCTCCCCAACCCCTGTGGACCAAAGGCTATAGCCCACCGCCTCGGCTGATTATTTCTACGCTACAAGGCTGGGTATTTCTTGCTATTTTAGAGTAGGCTTCTGATCGTAGCCTCCCACTGGGCACACGAGGACCCTCGAAAAGACTGTACCCATTTCCGACACCTGAGCCCTGAACTTCCCTCCCAACCCTTCGGGACTAAAGGCTCTAGGCCACCGCCTCGGCGATTATTTCACGCTGGCGCTGGACATTTCTTACCATTTTAGGGCAGGCTTCTGACCGTAGCCTCCCACTGGGCACACGAGGACCCTCAGAAAGACTGTATCATTTCCACGACTGAGCCCCAAACCCGCCTCCCAATCCTCATGGACCAAAGGCTATAGCCCACCGCCTCAAGTGACTTATTTCCGTGGCTTGGGTATTTCTTGCCATTTTAGGGCAGGCCTCTGACCGTAGCCTCCCACGGGACACACGAGGACCCTCGAAAAGACTGTACCCATTTCCGACGCCCCTCCCCAACTCCCGCAGACCAAAGGCTATAGCCCACCGGCCTCGGCGACTATAACACGCGCTGCGCCGCTGGGCATTTCTTGCCATTTTAGGGCAGGCCCTGAACGTAGCCTCCCACTGGGCACGCGAGGACCCTCGAAAAGACTGTACCCATTTCCGACACCCAGAGCCCACGAACGCCCCTCCCCAACCCCCGAGGGCCAAAGGCTATAGCCCACCGGCCTCGGCGACTATATCACGCACTGCGCCGCTGGACATTTCATGCCATTTTAGGGCAGGCTTCTGACCGTAGCCTCCCACTGGGCACACGAGGACCCTCGTAAAGACCGTACCCATTTCCGACGACCAGAGCCCCCAAAACCCCCTCCCCAACCCCTCATGGACCAGTATAGCCCACCGGCATCGGTGACTCTTTGACGCGCTACGCCGCTGGGCATTTCTTGCCCTTTAGGCATGTGCTTGACCGTAGCCTCCCACCGGGCACACGAGGACCCTCGAAAAGACTGTGACCCATTTCTCGACGGCCAGAGCCCTCAAACCCCTCCCAACCCTCAAGGACCAGGCTATAGCCCACCGCCTCGGTGACTATTTCACGCTACGCGACGCTGGCATTTCTTGTCATTTTAGGGCAGGCCTCGATCAGTAGCCACCACGGGCACACGAGGACCCTCGAAAAGACTGCACCCATTTCCCGACGCCCCTCCCCAACCCCTGAGACCAAAAGCTATAGCCCACCGCCTCAAGGATTATTTCACGCCTTCACACTGGCATTTCTTGCCATTTTAGGGCAGGCCTCAAGGTAGCCTCCCATCGGGCACGCGAGACCCTCGAAAAGACTGTACCCATTTCCGACACCCAGAGCCCCCGAACACCCCTCCCCAACCCCGAGGGCCAAAGGCTATAGCCCACCGGCCTCGGCGACTATATCACGCGCTGCGCCGCTTGACATTTCTACCATTTTAGGGCAGGCTCGACCGTAGCCTCCCACTGGGCACACGAGACCCTCAGAAGACTGCACTCATTTCCGACGACTGAGCCCCAAACCCCTCCCAACCCCTCAAGGGACCAAAGGCTATAGCCCACTGCCTCAAGTGACTATTTCCTGTGCGCTACTGGCATTCCTTGCCATTTTAGGACAGTGCCTCGACCATAGCCTCCCACCGCCACACGAGGACCCTCGAAAAGATCACTCCATTTCCGACGCCCAGAGCCCCCGAAAGCCCCACCCCAACCCCGGCAGACCAAAGGCGATAGCCCACCGGTCTCATGATTATTTCACGCTGGCCATGGCATGTCTTGTTATTTTAGGCAGTGCTTGACCAGTAGCCTCCCACTGGCACACGAGGACCCTCGAAAAGACTGTACCCATTTCTGACGACCAGAGCCCCTCAAACCCCTCCCCAACCCTCATGACTAGGCTATAGCCCACCGCCTTTGATTATTTCACGCGGCCATGACGCTGGCATTTCTTGTCATTTTAGGCAGGCCTGACCAGAAGCCACCCACGGGCACACGAGACCTCGAAAAGACTGTACCCATTTCCGACGCCTCCCAACCCCGCAGACTGCTATAGCCCACCGCCTCATGATTATTTCACGCTCTGCGCCGCTGGGCATTTCTTGCCATTTTAGGGCAGGCCCTGAAGGTAGCCTCCCACTGGGCACGCGAGGACCCTCGAAAAGACTGTACCCATTTCTGACACCCAGAGCCCCCGAACACCCCTCCCCAACCCCGGAGGGCCAAAGGCTATAGCCCACCGGCCTCGGCGACTATATCACGCGCTGCGCCGCTGGACATTTCTTGCCAATTTAGGCATGTGCTTCGATCAGATCCTCCCACTGGGCACACGAGGACCCTCGAAAAGACTGTACCCATTTCCGACGACCAGAGCCCCCGAAACCCGCTCCCCAATCCCCGCGGACCAAAGGCTATAGCCCACCGGCCTCAGTGACTATTTCCCGTGCTGCGCCGCTCGGCATTTCTTGCCATTTTAGGGCAGGCCTCTGACCGTAGCCTCCCACGGGACACACGAGGACCCTCAAAAAGACTGTACCCATTTCCGACGATCAGAGCCCCTAAACCCCCACCCCAACCCCCCGGGACCAAAGGCTATAGCCCACCGGCCCATGATTATTTCACGCCCATGCTACTGTGTATTTCTTGCTATTTTAGGGTAGGCTTCTGACCGTAGCCTCCCACTGGGCACACGAGGACCCTCGAAAAGACCGTAGCCATTTCTGACGACCAGAGCCCCCGAAACCCCCTCCCCAACCCCCGCGGACCAAAGGCTATAGCCCACCGGCCTCGGTGACTATTTCACGCGCTGCGACGCTGGGCATTTCTTGTCATTTTAGGGCAGGCCTCTGACCGTAGCCACCCACGGGGCACACGAGGACCCATTCCGACGCCTCCCAACCCCCGCAGCACCAAAGGCTATAGCCCACCGGCCTCATGACTATTTCACGCCTCAGGCTGGCATTTCTTGCCATTTTAGGGCAGGCCTGGTAGCCTCCCACAAGGCACGCAAGGACCCCTCGAACAGAGTTTACCCAGTTCCGACACCCAGAGCCCCGAACACCCCTCCCCAACCCCCGAGGGCCAAAGGCTATAGCCCACCGGCCTCGGGGACTATATCACGCGCTGCGCCGCTGGACATTTCTTACCATTTTAGGGCAGGCTTCTGACCGTAGCCTCCCACTGGGCACACGAGGACCCTCGTAAAGACTGTACCCATTTCCGACGACCAGAGCCCCCGAAACCCACTCCCCAACCCCAGCGGACCAGAGGCTATAGCCCACCGGCCTCAGTGACTATTTCCCGTGCTGCGCCGCTGGGCATTTCTTGCCATTTTAGGACAGGCCTCTGACCATATCCTCCCACTGGCCACACGAGGACCCTTGAAAAGATCAGTACATTTCCGACGCCTGAGACCCCGAACGTCCCCACCCCAACCTCTGGGACCAAAGGCTATAGCCCACTGCCTCGCTGATTATTTCACGGCTGGCATGTCTTGTTATTTTAGGCATGTGCTTCGATCAGAGCCTCCCACCGCACACGAGGACCTCGAAAAGACTCAGACCCATTTCCGACACCAGAGCCCCTCAAACCCCTCCCTGTAACTTCCTCCCAACCCCGCAGACCAAAGGCTATAGCCCACCTGCCTGCTGATTATTTCACGCTGCGCGCTGGGCATTTCTTGCCATTTTAGGCTGTGCCCCGAACGTAGCCTCCCACTGCACGCGAGACCCTCGAAAAGACTGTACTCCATTTCAGACACCCAGTGAGCCCCGAACGCCCCTCCCAACCCCCGAGGGCCAAAGGCTATAGCCCACCGCTCGGCGATTATATCACGCACGCCGCTTGGACATTTCATGCCATTTTAGGGCAGGCTTCTGACCGTAGCCTCCCACTGGGCACGCAAGGACCCTCGAAAAGACTGTACCCATTTCCGACACCCAGAGCCCCCGAACACCCCTCCCCAACCCCCGAGGGCCAAAGGCTATAGCCCACCGGCCTCGGGGACTATATCACGCGCTGCGCCGCTGGACATTTCTTACCATTTTAGGGCAGGCTTCTGACCGTAGCCTCCCACTGGGCACACGAGGACCTAGAAGATCAGACTCCATTTCCACACGACTGAGCCCCCGAAACCCCCTCCCCAACCCCAGCGGACCAAAGGCTATAGCCCACCGGCCTCAGTGACTATTTCCCGTGCTGCGCCGCTGGGCATTTCTTGCCATTTTAGGACAGGCCTCTGACCATATCCTCCCACTGGCCACACGAGGACCCTTGAAAAGACTGTACCCATTTCCGACGCCCAGAGACCCCGAACGCCCCACCCCAACCCCCGCGGACCAAAGGCTATAGCCCACTGCCTCATGATTATTTCACGCCATTGGGCATTTCTTGCTATTTTAGGGCAGGCTTCTGACCGTAGCCTCCCACTGGGCACACGAGGACCCTCGAAAAGACTGTACCCATTTCCGACGACCAGAGCCCCCGAAACCCCCTCCCCAACCCCCGTGGACCAAAGGCTATAGCCCACCGGCCCATGATTATTTCAAGCGCTATGCTGGTATTGCTATTTTAGGGCAGTGCTTCTGATCGTAGCCTCCCACCGGGCACATGAGGACCCTCGAAAGACTGTACCCATTTCCGACGCCTGCAGCCCTGTAACTTCCTCCCAACCTCATGGACCAAAGGCTCTAGGCCACCGGCCTCGGTGAATATTTCACGCGCTGCGCCGCTGGACATTTCTTGCCATTTTGTGGCAGTGCTTGACCGTCATCCTCCCATCGGGCACACGAGGACCCTCAGAAGACTGTACCCATTTCCGACGACTGTGAGCTCCCAAACCCGCCTCCCAATCCTCATGACCAAAGGCTATAGCCCACCGCCTCAGTGACTATTTCTGCTGCGCCGGGCATTTCTTGTCATTTTAGGGCAGGCTCTGACCGTAGCCTCCCACGGACACACGAGGACCTCGAAAGACTGCACTCCATTTCCGACGCCCCTCCCCAACCCCCGCGGACCAAAGGCTATAGCCCACCGGCCTCAGTGACTATTTCCCGTGCTGCGCCGCTCGGCATTTCTTGCCATTTTAGGCCAGGCCCTGAACGTAGCCTCCCACTGGGCACGCGAGGACCCTCGAAAAGACTGTACCCATTTCCGACACCCAGAGCCCCCGAACGCCCCTCCCCAACCCCCCCCGGCCAAAGGCTATAGCCCACCGGCCTCGGCGACTATTTCACGCCTGCTACCGCTGACATTTCATGCCATTTTAGGGCAGGCTTCTGACCGAGCCTCCCATCGGGCACACGAGGACCCTCAGAAGACTGCACTCCATTTCCGACACCGAGCCCCGAAACCCCTCCCCAACCCTCAAGGGACCAAAGGCTATAGCCCACCGCACGGTGACTATTTGACGCGCCACTGGCTGGGCATTTCTTGCCCTTTTAGGCAGGCTTCGACCGTAGCCTCCCACCTGGGCACACGAGACCCTCGAAAAGACTGACTCCATTTCTCGCACTGTGAGCCTCAAACCCCTCCCCAACCTCATGACCAAAGGCTATAGCCCACCGGCCTCGGTGACTATTTCACGCGCTGACACTGGGCATTTCTTGTCATTTTAGGGCAGCCCTCTGACCGTAGCCACCAACGGGGCACACGAGGACCCTCGAAAAGACTGTACCCATTTCCGACGCCCCTCCCCAACCCCCGTAGACCAAAGGCTATAGCCCACCGCCTCATGACTATTTCACGCAAGGCCACTGGTCATTTCTTGCAATTTTAGGGCATGCCCTGAACGTAGCCTCCCACTGGGCACGCGAGACCTCGAAAAGACTGCACTCCATTTCCCGACACCTGAGCCCCCAACACCCTCTCCCAACCCCGAGGGCTAAGGCTATAGCCCACCGCCTCATGACTATATCACGCCTCAAGCGCCATGGGCATTTCTTGCAATTTTAGGGCAGGCCCTGAAGGTAGCCTCCCACTGGGCACGCGAGGACCCTCGAAAAGACTGTACCCATTTCCGACACCCAGAGACCCCGAACGCCCCACCCCAACCCCCGCGGACCAAAGGCTATAGCCCACCGGCCTCGGCGACTATTTCACGCGCTGCGCCGCTGGGCATGTCTTGCTATTTTAGGGCAGATTTCTGACCGTAGCCTCCCACTGGGCACACGAGGACCCTCGAAAAGACTGTACCCATTTCCGACGACTGTGAGCCCCTCAAACCTCTCCCAACCCCGTGGACCAAAGGCTATAGCCCACCGCCTCTGACTATTTCACGCGCTGCGTGCTGGGTATTTCTTGTTATTTTAGGGCAGGATTCTGATCGTAGCCTCCCACTGGGCACATGAGGACCCTCGAAAAGACTGTACCCATTTCCGACGCCCAGAGCCCTGTAACTTCCTCCCAACCCACGCGACCAAAGGCTCTAAGCCACCGCCTGCGATTATTTCATGCGCTGCCGCTTGACATTTCTTGCCATTTTAGTGAATGCTTTTGACCGTAGCCTCCCACTGGGCACACGAGGACCCTCAGATAGACTGTACTCCATTTCTCGACGACCAGAGCCCCCAAACCCCTCCCAACCCCGCGACCAAAGGCTATAGCCCACCGCCTCAAGGACTATTTCCGTGTACCGCTGGTTATTTCTTGCTATTTTAGGGCAGGCTTTTCACCGTAGCCTCCCATGGCACACGAGGACCCTCGAAAAGACTGTACCGATTTCCGACGATCGAGCCCCGAAACCCTCCCCAACCCCGTGGACCAAAGGCTATATAGCCCACCTGGCCCCATGATTATTTCACGCTACTTGCTGGGTATTTTTGTTATTTTAGGGTAGGCTTCTGATCGTAGCCTCCCACTGGCACACGAGGACCTCGAAAAGACTGCACTCCATTTCCGACACCTGTGAGCCCCAGAACTTCCTCCCCAACCGGACCAAAGGCTATAGGCCACCGCCTCAGCGATTATTTCACGCATGGCGCCGCTGGACATTTCTTGCTATTTTAGTGGCAGGCTTGACCGTAGCCGCCACTGGCACACGAGGACCTCGTGAAGACGACTCATTTCCACGCACTGTGAGCCCCTCAAACTCCGCTCCACAATCCTCATGACTAAAGGCTATAGCCCACCGGCCTCAGTGACTATTTCCCGCGTTGCGCCGCGGCATTGGGTATTTCTTGCCATTTTAGGCAGGCCTCTGACCGTCAGGCCTCCCACGGACACACGAGACCCTCGAAAAGACTGCACCCATTTCCCACGCCTCCAACCCCCGCAGACCAAAGGCTATAGCCCACCGCCCTGGCTGACTATTTCACGCACAAGGCGCTGGACATTTCATGCCATTTTAGTGTGCCTGACCGTAGCCTCCACTGGGCACACGAGGACCCTCAGAAGACTGCACTCATTTCCGACGACTGAGCCCCAAACCGCCTCCCCAATCCTCATGACTAAAGGCTATAGCCCACTGCCTCAAGTGATTTTTTCCGTGTTCAGCCACTGGGCATTTCTTGCCATTTTAGGTGCCTCGACCGTAGCCTCCCAGGGCACACGAGGACCTAAAAGATCAGACTCCATTTCGACGCACTGAGCCCTCAAACCCTCCCAACCCCTCAAGGACCAAAGGCTCTAGCCCACCGCCTCAAGGACATTTCACGCATGCGCCTGGCATTTCTTGTCATTTTAGGGCAGGCCTCGATCAGAAGCCTCCCTGACGGGCACACGAGGACCCTCGAAAGACTGTACCCATTTCCGACGCCTCCCCAACCCCGAGACCAAAGGCTATAGCCCACCCAAGATCGGCGATTATTTCACGCCTGCGTCACTGCATTTCTACATTTTAGGGCAGGCCCCTGAAGGTAGCCTCCCATCAGCACGCGCGAGGACCTCGAAAAGACTGTACCCATTTCCCGACACCTGAGCCCCGAATGCCTCCCTAACTCCCGAGGCCAAAGGCTATAGCCCACCTGCCGCGATTATTTCACGCCACCACTACTGGACATTTCTTGCCATTTTAGGACAAGCTTCGACCGTAGCCTCCCATCACACAAGGACCCTCAGAAAAGACTCAGATCCATTTCCGACGACTCAGAGCCACCGAACCCCTCCCCAACCCTCATGACTAAAGGCTATAGCCCACCGCCTTGACTATTTCCCTGCTAGTCACTGGCATTTCTTGCCATTTTAGTGTGCCTGATCAGTAGCCTCCCATCGGGCACACGAGGACCTCAAAAGGCTGTAATCATTTCCGACGATCAGAGCCCCAAACCCTCCCAACCCCTGTGGACCAAAGGCCATGATTATTTCACGCGGCTTTGTATTTCTTATTTTGTAGTAGGCTTGATCAGCCTCCCACCGGG
Organism: Citropsis articulata; assembly: GCA_030449925.1. NCBI lineage: Eukaryota > Viridiplantae > Streptophyta > Magnoliopsida > Sapindales > Rutaceae > Citropsis > Citropsis articulata. Next base: position 107,889 of record JASUUH010000234.1, on the reverse strand, counting down.
CACACGAGGACCCTCGAAAAGACTGTACCATTTCCACGCCTGTGAGCCCCGAACTTCTCTCCCAACCCCCGCGTACCAAAGGCTCTAGGCCACCGCCTCATGATTATTTCACGCTACGCCATGGACATTTCTTGCCATTTTGTGGCTTCGACCGTAGCCTCCCATCAAGGGCACACGAGGACCCTCAGAAGACTGTACTCCATTTCCTACGACTGAGCCCCGAAACCCGCCTCCCCAATCCCTCATGACTAAAGGCTATAGCCCACCGCCTCAAAGTGATTTTTTTCCGTGTTCACTACTGGGCATTTCTTGCCATTTTAGTATGTGCCTCTGACTGTAGCCTCCCACGGGCACACGAGGACCTCAAACGACTGTACCCATTTCCTACGCCTCCCCAACCCCCGCAGACCAAAGGCCATAGCCCACCGGCCTCGGCGACTATTTCACACGCTACTGGCATTTCTTGCCATTTGTGGCAGTGCCCCGAACGTAGCCTTACCATCAAGGGCACGCGAGGACCAAAAGACTGTACAATTCTCCGACACCCAGAGCCCCAACGCTTCTCCCAACCCCCGAGGGCCAAAGGCTTATAGCCCACCGCCTGGCGATTATATCACGCTACCGCTACGACATTTTTGCCATTTTAGGGCATGTGCTTCTGACTGTAGCCTCCCATCAAGCACACGAGGACCCTCAGAAGACTGTACTCCATTTCCGACGCACTGTGAGCCCCCAAACCCCTCCCAACCCCTCATGGACCAAAGGTTATAGCCCACCGGCCTCGGTGACTATTCGACGCGCCACGCCGCCTGGCATTTCTTGCCATTTTAGTGTGCTCACCGTAGCCTCCCACTGGGCACACGAGACCCTCGAAAGTCCGCACTCCATTTCGACGACTGAGCCCCAAACCCCTCCCAACCCCTCATGACCAGTACAGCCCACCGCCCTGTGACTATTTCCACGCGCTGGCTGGCATTTCTTGTCATTTGTATGTGCCTCTGATCAGAGCCTCCCACGGGCACACGAGACCCTCGAAAGACTGCACTCCATTTCCGACGCCTCCCAAACCAGTATTATAGCCCACCGCCTCGGCGATTATTTCACGCCTCACACGTGGCATTTCTTGTTATTTAGTATGTTGATTCGAGCAAGAATCAACATAAAACTTGTAAACCGAATTTAAACACATACCAATTATTTGCGAAAATGATAAACAAAGGTTTTTCCACAGATATATGGTCGTAAGATGATCACAAAGTTGTAAAATCTTCTCAATACACGTCAAGAACCCCAAGCTTTCTTGACTTGAAATTTCTAAATTGCACTTTGCATAATTTTTCTTAACTCTTAGCTTATCTATGGATTTGCCTCTATTTATAGCATTCCAAGAAGTAGTGATCATCTTCAATGATCTAAATGGCTTAAATAATTTGTTGGAGTTATCTTTTTCTTAATGATCACTTAATATCTTAAATATTATATTTTAGATATTATAGAGTTCTAATTCAATATGATCACTTGTTCGTGGTCATGCTTCCCTAATGGGTGACCTCAAAGTGATAGAACCCTATAATAAATATATATACTCACATATATATTTCCAACATCTCCCACTCGCACATGATGGGATGCTTATAGTGCAACGAGAACTCTATGTTCAAGTTTCAAACTCAATTTTCATACTAGCAAATGCAACGTGACCCATGAACAATAAGGTGAGCTTTATCGCCTCAATCTCAATTGTATTCTATACAAAAGAGTTGTTCATCATGTATCCTAGATTCCATATTATTACATCGAATCGCCATACTAAGTCCCATATCAAAAGTTATGCTTGACAATATACACTCTATGCAATCACAATTGTATCAATCTCGTGACATAACCTGACCAAAGCTGAAAACATAAGGTGTAAGTAATTTAATCTTCCCATCAATCCCATATTTCTTAGTTTCAGATTAATCTGCTTTCCCAGACTTGTTTACAAAACCGAATAACATCATAGCTTTTGTAAAACAAGTTTAAAGTAGCAAACACTAATCTTCACCTCAAAATATAGATAAGATATATGATACCCATCGAGGTTTATAATACCTCAAAGAAACTTTACACAACGAAATAAGTGAAATTTTCTCATTTTTCTTTATTTGGTCATTAAGCACACGCTGTAATGAAACACGTACATGTTGAATTCTCTTCCAAGAGTATATGTCTAAATTATTTCAATCAGACAGATCTTAGTTCTGCCACACTGTTGCCTAACCCGAGTTTTTAATAAACCGCTTATCTAAAGTCACCAAATTAAAATACTCACATCCGGCTATTAATCGTGCTCCATGATTGTTGGTATATCATGGTCGGTTTTATATTTATCATATATAAACCCCATCTTGACTTAGTCAAGGCAACATATTTATAAATGCTCCACGAGAATGTACATAGTATCTAATTCTCTCTCTATTGTCTCATCCTCACCTTGCTTTTCTAGCAACCTGAGGCGATCGCTGTAAGAAAGTTCGATCACAACCCCGATGACATAACTTTCCTTTAAATATGTGTAAAAATTTATATGGACAAACGATAATAAGAATTTAATCACATGAAAAATTTATCACATGTCCATTAAAAATAATATCTCATCAAGTACAATTTTACAATCCACGTGAAGTTCAATGATCGAGTATGCTTTCAAGTAAACATCTGTGTTACGGCTTTAGTAAACGGGTCCGCCACCATAAAACGTGTAGATGTGTATTGATTAGCACTTCTGTGCCAACATCTCTCACAAAATTATACTTGGTTTCTATGTGTTTTGACTCATCGTGGTATTTGGCATCTTTGTAAATGATATCACGCTTGACTATCACAATGTATAATTACCGGTCCAGCGTAATCAAGAACTATTTTGAGATTTTCACAACTCTTGCTTACAGCCTTCCTGACCGTCACCGAACATGCCATATCTGCCCATCAGACAGAGCAATACATGTCTGTTTTACTACTCCAAGAAATCGCACCACGACTAAGTAAAATGCATATCCTGAGGTTGATTTTCCATCTAGATCACCACCCCAACTCGGCATCTCAGATAACCACCAGCGTAATTCACCTCCCCGATAGCATGTAGAGTAGTTATGGCCTTTAGATACGAATAATCCTCTTGACTCGCATTCCAATGCTTTCATTCCGGATTTGATTGGTATCTACTTACTAACCCCACAAAGATAACAAATGTCCGGCCTACACATCATAACAGACATAAGATCGCCAACAAAGACTGAGTATGGAACTCGTGCCATTGCTTTTAGTTCTTCAGAGTCTTAGGCACATTTCAAGGCTTAGAGTTTGTCCTTTGAAATAGTGAGTATCCATAGGTTTACAACTGACATATTGAATCGCTCAAGAATTCTTCTAATGTATGTCTCAGGAAAGATATAAAAGTCTTCTCGAACGATCCCCATGAATTTTAACTCCTAAAATATAAGTCGCTCACCATATCTTTCATTTCAAAATTGAGGATAACCATTCTTTAATGATTTTGACAAACTCTAGATTGCTTCCACCAACAAAATATCATCCACATATATAAAGACAAGATAACAAAGTTATCTTCCGATCTTTTAACATATACACAACGGTCTTCACCATCAAAAATCCATAAGAAATTATGGCTTCATGAAACTTAAGATACCATTGTTCCTGAGGATTGTTTCAGCCCATATATTGACCTTGCTTGCAAACTTTGCTTTTGCCTGCAATATATAACCCTCAAATCGATCCATGATATTTCTTCCTCCGCCTCCATTGAGAAATGCTGTTTTAACATCCATTTGATGTAATTCAAGATCCAAATGCAACGATTTCTAGAATCAATCGATTGAGGCAAACCACTACATTGTGGGAAAACGCTTTCCTCATAGTCTATACCTTCATTGGTATATCCTTTGCTACCAAGCGTTTTATATCTTTCAATCAGGCCATCCGCTTTACGCTTTATACGTAGAACCCATTTATTTCCAATGGTTCTTCGTTTCAGCAGAAATCAACCAAGTCCTGCACTGATTTGATTTCATGGACTCCATCTCTCGCTCATTGCTTTTATCCATAATTCAGACGATGATGCAATAGCCTCACTAAAAGTTCTCGCTCCATCGCCATCATGAAGTAACCATAAATGCATCCCTTCAATCTCAAAACGACGACGGGATGGAAATACATTACTCCTTCTCGAATCGAGGCATCCTGTGAAGTTATTCCATAAAATCCACCACTGTGATCGTAAATCCCAGATAAATTGGGTTTTCCTCAACTCGATCTGACAATACCCATGGATCATTTATTTCATATAAATGAATATTTTGTCAACATCCCAGAATGCTAGGAAATTCATCTCTCAAGAATATGACATCTCGTGATTCTAGTTCTATAGTTCCATCATCACGCTCACCAATCAATACATACCTCTTTGAGTGCCTGTGATATCTTATAAAATACATTTTTTCCTCTTGCACCCAATTTTCCATGTACGGTAAGGATGATCAGAATATGTCGCAGACCTGTGGTCGCAATGAGTTAGAACAGTTTTCACCCGTCCCACAAATTTCATATGGAGTGGAACTAATTGACTTACTTGGGACTCGACAAGATGTAGGGCAATAAGAACGCATCTCCCAATAGATATCGAGATTCGCTGTGCCATCATAGACCCAACCATCTCAAGTAATGTCCTATTTCTTCTTTCCAAGAACACCATTTTGTCAGGAGTCCCGTAAATAGTCAATTGTCTCTCAATACCTTTCTCTTGACACACCTCGAATCGTTCAGAAGATATTCACGCCCACGGTCCGTTTCCAAGACTTTGATCGCTTTGTCTAGTTGATTTTCAACTAATTTTGAAAAATTTTAAAGCAATCTAATGCTCGGATTTGTGAGAAATCAAATAGACATGACCAAAACGTGAATAATCATCAATGAATGTAATAAAACATGAGGCACCATGTCCGGCCCTTTACACTCATCGGACCACGTATGTCGTGAACGGATAATTCAGAAAGAACTTTCAGATCTAGTTCCTTTACCAAATGGTTTTCTAGTTGTTTTCCAGCTAGACAATTCCTCACATATAGGCAATATTTTATCGAGTGAGCCCAAATAACCCTCTAGATAATCGATGCATTCTGCCTTGCCCTATATGTCCTAGTCCGCATGCCATATATTAACATCCATGTAATCGTAAGATGTTATCAATGAAAACAATCTTGATTATAATTGATTAATTACATTCAAAATCATAAAACCATTAAGTAAATAACCGGGCCCGACTCAGAGTTTTATTAAGAACTAATTGTATACAAACATCACTGGAATATCACATGATATCCCATGTTCAAGTACATGGATGTGACACTAAGTTTCGTCGAATATCTGGTGCATATAACACATCGTGGAGATAAAGCATTTGGCCACCATGCAGTTGTAATTTGCAAGTGCCAATCCCTTTAGCTTCAACCCTTGCGTTATTTCCCACATATATCCACTTAGTCCCTTGACTAATCCGACGATATTCAACATAGGCTCCACGCTCATTGTTCGTTGTTCTTAATCTACAATCCACAAAGGATGAGTTTCACTATATAAACAGAGCCTATTACATACACATTATGTAGATTTGTGGATTTAGCATGCACCTTTTTCTACTGCAAGTAATCATTTAAATGGCCAAGTTTGCTACAATTGTAACATGTCACTTTGCTCATATCCTTCTTCCGACCAACAAGTGCTTTCCTCTTTGCGCTACCCAAACCTGATTGCCCTTGATTAGATTTCTTCCTATTCCGAGAAGAGATTTTACCTCCTTTATGCTTAAAGCCCGGTTTTCGCGAGTTGGTATCACCATATAGTTGAGTAGAAGATTTAGCCGCCCCAGCGCCATCTTCCAACCCAAGTGACGCCAGTATATCTTAAACGCCTCGACACTCTCATTGTGTGTCATATTAACTTCATATGCTCCCAACTATCCTGAAGAGATCGAATAACGCCTCGAACTTGTTGTTCATCGCTATAATGCTATTAGCATTTTTAACCTCTTATTAAAAGTGACATTTCTCCCAAACGCCGCCTCCATCAAGCATCAGCGCAATTTATAAGTGTCAAATTTAATAGTAAGTCTTCTAAGTTTAGTGTATACCACCATACTTGTCTCTCAAGGCATTCCATATTTGGTGAGCCATCTATTCCTCATACCACACATAAAATCATCTTCCATAGTGCTTAGCAAACAAAACGCCAAGACTACGATTTTTTATCTTCCAAGCTCATGTTTCCAAGATCTCTTTATGTCCGAGTAGAATCACCTTTGCGGTGGCTCGCCATAACGCTTGTAATCACCCCAGTGAGTCTTGTAATCATGAGGTTTTGAACCTACTAAGACCAAACATCATAACTTGTTGCCGCTAAGTTTAATTCCTTGTTTAATCCAGCCACCACACTATTTGCTGCCATTTCTAAAAAACACAAAACACGTACATAAGAAACAACTCTTAATTTTTTACACATATTTAATTATTTTGTCAAGAACAAATAGCCAAAATATAATAAGTTTAATGTAAAGATTTGATCCAAAAGTCACGAGGCTTCTATTCATCATCATTTCTAAACATTGTTAATATAATTTTAGTACATCATGCTAAAATATTAATTCATTTATTGTCTCAAAAAATTTTAACAATAAAAGAACCCCATCGACAAAACATAAGAATCACATCCATCATGCATCCGTTCACGTGATAGTGCACCTGTGAAAATTCTGTGAAGACGGTGGAGATTAAAAATCTCTCAATACCAAAGTTCCTTAGCTCATGCCTTTTTGTCGAATTTTCCTGTATACATGCAATTCATCCATATTACTACGCCAGATTATTCTCATTTTATATTTCAAGAATTTTGTTATGCCCATCAAGCACAACTCTTTAACGATGTATCATCATATGAAAAACATTCTTTTTTTTTTTTTTTTTTTTAATACTTACAAAGTATTATTCTAATTTTAAAGCATTTATTTAACTAAAATTGAAATTAAAAAAATAAACATTTAATTTTTTTTTTTTTAAATACAAAGAAAATAGAGAATATAATTGAAATGGTCGAACCACGCCTCAAAATCAGTCCGAAAGAGTGGTGGATTACACTCCACCGCCATGAGGGCTTTACTCAACAAGCCAACCGGCTCAAAAGCCAAACCGGTTCGGCTTTAGCAATTCGGTCTCACATGTTTACAAAGGCTAGCCACAGCCACATTGTAAATCTACAAGAACGCCACAAGATTTAGCCACAAGATTTGCTACAGGATTCATCTTCAACCTTTTTCCATAAATTTCCAGATTTCGAACCAAGATTTCAAAACTTTCGCTCTCTCAATATACGCCGAATTTCACATGTGATATACCGCTGAAAGATATTTTCATGCTCTTTCTAATGATACTAATTTCATATTCATATGTTATGTATCATGAAAGATATGAGTAAAAAAACTTACGGGTTCATATCCTAGGTTTTCATTTTACTCATTATACATGAATCATATTAATCCTCACGGCAACAAGGATTTAATCTATACACCATTATTTGTTTATTAATCCAGTTGCATGGCATCAAAACTAGTAAATTTTAATATGCCATTAATAAGTGTTCTTGATGAAAATGAACTTTCTTAAAGAACATGTCGATTCTCATTTTACATGCTTAAACAGAACACAACCTATTCGTTTCGATACCAATGTTGATTTTCGAGCAAGAATCAACATAAAACTTGTAAACCGAATTTAAACACATACCGAATTATTTGAAAATGATAAACCAAGGTCAGGCCACGATTTATGGCTCAAGATGATCACAAAGTTGGAAAATCTTCAATTCACGCTGCAAGAACCCCAAGCTTTCTCTTGACTTGAAATTTCTAAATTGCACTTTGCATAATTTTTCTTAACTCTAGCTTATCTATGGATTTGCCTCATTTATAGTATTCCAAGAAGTAGTGATCATCTTCTCAATGATCTCTAAATAAGATTAAATAATTTGTTGGAGTGATCATTTTCTTAATGATCACTTAATATCTTAAATATAATATTTAAGATATTATAGAGTTCTAATTCAATATGATCACTTGTTCTTGGTCATGCTTCTCATGGGTGACCTCAAAGTGATAGAACCCTTATAATAAATATATATACTCACATATATATTTCCAACATCTCCCACTCGCACATGACGGGATGCTTATAAGGCAACGAGAACTCTATGTTCAAGTTTCAAACTCAATTTTCATACTAGCAAATGCAACGCAGACCCATGAACACAAGGTGAGCTTTATCGCTCAATCTCAATTGTATTCTATACAAAAGAGTTGTTCATCATGTATCCTAGATTCCATATTATTACATCAATTCAAGCATACTAAGTCCCATATCAAAAGTTATGCTTGACAATATACACTCTATGCAATCACAATTGCATCAATCTTTATACAATCCACTAAAGTGAAAACATAAGGTGACAAGTACGAATCTTCCTATCAATCTCATATTCTTGGCTCAGATTAATCTGCTTCCCAGACTTGTTTCATAAACCCAATAACATCATAGCTTGTAAAACAAGTTTAAAGTAGCAAACACTAATCTTTCACCTCAAAATATAGCTGATAGTATATAAGGATACCTATCGAGGTTTATAATACCTCAAAGAAACTTTACACAACGAGAAATAAGTGGAAATTTTCTCATTTTTCTTTATTTGGTCATTACACACGTTGTATTTAAACACGTACATGTTGAATTCTCTTTCTAAGAGTATATGTCTAAATTATTTCATCAGATGATCTTAGTTCATTGCCACTGTTACTAACCCGAGTTTTTAATAAACTCGCTTATCTAAAGCGCCAAATTAAAATACTCACATCAGGATATTAATCATGTTTCCATGATTGTTGGGTATATCATGGTCGGTTTTATATTTATCATATATAAACCTCATCTAGACTGAGTCAAGGCAACATATTTATAAATGCTCCATGAGAATGTACATAGTATCTAATTCTCTCTATTGTCTCATCTCACCTTGCTTTTCTAGAACCGAGGCGTATCGTCAGGTAAGAAAGCCGATCACAACCTGATGACATAACTTTCCTTTAAATATGTGTAAAAAATTTATATGGACAAACGATTATAAGAATTTAATCACATTAAAAATTTTTCACATGTCCATTAAAAATAATATCTCATCAAGTACATTTTACAATCCACGTGAAGCTCAATGATCGAGTACGTTTCAAGTAAACATCTCGTGGTTATGGCTTTTAAGAACGGGTCTCACACCATAAAATGTGTAGATGTGCATTGTATTAGCACTTCTTGTGCCACAATATCTCTCACAAAATTATACTTGGTTTCTATGTGTTTTGACTTATCGTGGTATTTGGCATCTTGTAAATGATATCGCTTGACTATCACAATGTATAATTACCGGTCTAGCGTAATCAAGAATCATTTTGAGATTTTCAATAAACTTAAGCCATACAGCTTCCTCGCATCACGAACATGCCACATATTCAGCCTCCATCAGAGATAGAGCAATACATGTTTGTTTACTACTCCAAGAAATCGCTACACGACTATAAAATGCATATCCTGAGGTTGATTTTCGCCATCTAGATCACCACCCCAATCCAAGATCTCAGATAACCAATTAGGCGTAATTCACCTCCGATAGCATAGAGAGTAGTTTCAAGAAGTTTTTAGATACGCAATAATCCTCTTGACCGCATTCCAATGCTTTCCCCGGATTTGATTGGTATCTACTTACTAACCCCACAAAGATAACAAATGTCCGGCCTACACATCATAACAGCATCATAAGATCGCCAACAAGACTCGAGTATGGAACCTCGTGCCATTGCTTTTAGTTCTTCAGAGTCTTAGGCACATTTCAAGGCTTAGAGTTTGTCCTTTGAACAGAGTATCCATAGGTTTGCTAATCGACATATTGAATCGCTCAAGAATTCTTCTAATGTATGTCCCTCTGTGAAAGATATAAAAGTCTTCGAACCATCCCTATGAATTTTAACCCTAAATATAAGTCGCCTCATATCTTCATTTCAAAATTCGAGGATAACCATTCTTTAATGATTTTGACAAACCTAGATCGTTTCCACCAACAAAATATCATCCACATATAAAGACAAGATAACAAAGTTATCTTCGATCTTTAACATATACACAATGGTCTTCACCATCAAAAATCCATAAGAAATTATGGTTTCATGAAACTTAAGATACCATTGTCTGAGGATTGTTTCACCATATATTGACCTTTTGCTTGCAAACTTCGCTGTTCTCAAGAATATATAACCCTCAGTGCGATCCATGTATATTTCTTCCTCCGCCTCCATTGAGAAATGCTGTTTTAACATCCATTCATGTAATTCAAGATCCATATGCAACGATTGCTAGAATCAATCGATTGAGGCAAACCTTACCATTGTGGAAAACGCTTCTCATAGTCTATACCTTCTTGTCGGGTATATCCTTTGCTACCAAGCGTGCTTTATATCTTCAATTGTGCCATCCGCTTACGCTTTATACGTGAGAACCCATTTATTTCAATGGTTCTTCGTTTCAGCGGTAAATCAACCAAGTCCTGCACTGATTTGATTTCATGGACTCCATCTCTTCGCTCATTGCTTTTATCCATAATTTTACAGATGATGCAATAGCCTCACTAAAAGTTCTTGCCCATCGCCATCATGCCAAGCTAATCCATAAATGCATCCCTTCAATCTCAAAACGACGACGTGATGGAAATACGATTACTCCTTCGAATCGAGGCATCCCGAAGTTATTCCATAAAATGGTCGACTTCACCAGATCGTAAATCCCATAAATTTGGGTTTTCCTCAACTCGATCGACAATACCAAAGGATCATTTATTTCATATAAATGAATATTTTGTCAACATCCGTAATGCTAGGAAATTCATTCTAAGAATATGACATCTCGTGATTCTAGTTCATATAGGCCCATCATCACGCTCACCAATCAATACATACCCTCGAGTGCCTCGTGATATCTTATAAAAATACATTTTTTCCTCTGCACCCAATTTTCCATGTGTATGGTAAGGATCAGGAATATGTTCTGCAGACCCCTGTGGTCAAATGAGTTGTAACAGTTTTCACCGTCCACACTCATATGAGTGGAACTAATTGACTTACTGGGACTCGATTAAGATGTAGGCAGAAGAATGCATCTCCCCAATAGATATCGGAGATTTGCTTGTGCCATCATAGACCCAACTATCTCAGTAATGTCCCATTTCTTCTTTCCGCAACACCATTTTTGTGGAGTCCCGTAAATAGTCAATTGTCTCTCAATACCTTTCTTGACACAATTCCTCGAACTGCTCAGAAGATATTCACGCCCACGGTCGTTTCTAAGACTTTGATCGCTTTGTCTAGTTGATTTTCAACTAATTTTGAAAATTTTAAAGCAATCTAATGCTCGGATTTGTGAGAAATCAAATGTATACGACCAAAACGTGAATAATCATCAATGAACGTAATAAAATACGAGGCACCATGTCCGCCCTTACACTCACTGGACCACGTATGTCGAATGGATAATTTGCAAAGAACTTTCAGATCTAGTTCCTTTACCAAATGGTTTTCAGCTTGTTTTTCCAGCTAGACAACCTCACATATAGCAATTCTATTTTATCGAGTGAGCCCAAATAACCCTCTCTAGATAATCGATGCATTCTGCCTTGCCCTATATGTCCTAGTCCCAGTATGCCATATATTAACATCCACAGTAATCGTAAGATGTTATCAATGAAAACAATCTTGATTATAATTTGATTAATTACATTCAAAATCATAAAACCATTAAGTAACAACCGGCCCTACTAGAGTTTTATTAAGAACTAATTGATACAAAACATCACTATCACATGATATCCCATGTTCGTAAGTAAAGGACAGACACTGTTTCACGAATATCCTGCATATAACACATCGTGGAGATAAAGCATTTGGCCACCATGCAGCTTGTAATTTGCAAGTGCCAATCCCTTTAGCCTTCAACCCTTGAGTTATTTCCCACATATATCCACTTAGTCCTCGACTAATCCGACGATATTCCACATAGGCTCCACGCTCATTGGCTACGTGTTCTGCTGTTCTAATCTACAATCCACAAAGCGATGAGTTTCACTATATAAACAGAGCCTATTACATACACATTACGTAGATTTGTGGATTTAAGATGTACCTTTTTCTACCAAGGCAATCACGAGTTTAAATGGCCAAGTTTGCTTACAATTGTAACATGTCACTGCTCATATCCTTCTTCCTGACCAAATGGCTTTCCTCTTTGCGCTACCCAAACCTGGATTGCCCTTGATTAGATTTCTTCCTATTCTGAGAAGAGATTTTACCTCCTTTTATGCTTAAAGCCGAAGTTTTCGCGAGCTGGTATCAGCCATATAAAGTCGAGTAGAAGATTTAGCCGCCAGCGCTCATCTTCCAACCCAAGTGACGCTGTATATCTTTAAACGCCTCGACACCTCATCAGGTGTGTCATATTAACTTTCATATGCCCCAACTATCCTGAAGAGATCGAATAACCCGAACTTGTTGTTCATCGCTTATAATGCTATTAGCATTTTTAACTCTTATTAAAAGTGACATTTCTCCCAAACGCCGCTCCATCAAGTATCAGCTAATTTATAAGTTGTCAAATTTAATAGTAAGTCTTCTAAGTTTAGTGTGTAAGTACCACCATACTTGTCTCTTCAAGGCATTCCATATTTCATGAGCCATTTGGTATTCCCTCATACCACACATAAAATCATCTCCATAGTGCTTAGCAACAAAACGCCAAGACTACGATTTTTTATCTCCAAGCTTCACAAGCTTTCAAGATCTCTTTATGTCGAGTAGAATTACCTGTGGCTCACATAACGCTTGTAATCACCCCAGTGAGTCTTGTAATTCAAGTGAGGTTTTGAACTTTACGCACCAAATATCATAATTGTTGCTGTTTAATTCCTTTGTTTAATTCAGCCACGACACTATTCATTTGCCATTTCTAAAAAAAACACAAAACATGATATAAGAAACAACTTTCTTAATTTTTTACACATTATTTAATTATTTTGTCAAGAAACAAATAGCTAAAATATAATAAGTTTAACGTAAAGATTTGATCTCAAAAGTCGCCGAGGCTTCTATTCATCATCATTTCAAACATTGTTTAATATAATTTTAGTACATTGCTAAAATATTAATTCATTTATTGTTCAAAAAAATTTTAACAATAAAAGAACTCCCATCGACAAAACATAAGAATACATCCATCATGCATCTGCTTCACGTGGATAGTGCACCAGAAAATTCCTGTGAAGATGGTGGAGATTAAAAATCTCTCAATACCAAAGTTCCTTAGGCTCATGCCTTTTTGTCGAATTTTCCTGTATGCAATTCATCCATATTACTACGCCAGATTATTCTCATTTTATATTTCAAGAATTTTGTTATGCTTCCATCAAGCACAACTCTTTAACGATGTATCATCATATGAAAAACATTTCTTTTTTTTTTTTTTTTTTAATACTTACAAAGTATTATTCTAATTTTAAAGCATTTATTTAACTAAATTGAAATTAAAAATAAACATTTAATTTTTTTTTTTTTTAAATACAAGAAAATAGAGAATATAATTGAAATGGTCGCCGCAAACGGGCCTCAAAATTCAGTCCTGAAAGAGGCGGGTGGATTACACTCCACCGCCATGAGTGGGCTTTACTCAACAAGCCAACCGGTTCAAAAGCCAAACCGGTTCGGTTTAGCACCGGTTCGGTCTCACATGTTGTCGACATGTTAGCCATACAGCTTACGTTGTAAATCTACAAGAACGCCGCCACAAGATTTAGCTACAAGATTTGCCAAGATTCATCTTCAACCTTTTTCCATAAATTTCCAGATTTCAACCAAGATTTCAAAGCTGCTCTCTCTCAATATACGCCGAATTTCACATGTGATATACTGCTGAAAGATATTTTCATGCTCTTTCTAATGATACTAATTTCATTCATATGTTATGTATCATGAAAGATATGAGTAAAAAAACTTACGGGTTCATATCCTAGGTTTTCATTTTACTCATTACATGAATCATATTAATCCTCATGGCAACAAGGATTTAATCTATACACCATTATTTGTTTATTAATCCAGCTGCATGGCATCAAAACTAGTAAATTTTAATATGCCATTAATAAGTGTTCTTGATGAAAAATGAACTTTCTTAAAGAACATGCTTGATTCTCATGCTTTACATGCTTAAAACAGAACACAACCTATTTGGTTCTGATACCAATGTTGCTTTTCGAGCAAGAATCAACATAAAAACTTGTAAATCTGAATTTAAACACATACCTGGATTATTTGCGGAAAAATGATAAACCAAGGTTGTGCCACTGATTTATGGCTCAAGATGATCACAAAGTTGGAAAATCTTCTCAATTCACGCTGCAAGAACCCTCTAAGCTTCTCTTGACTTGAAATTTCTAAATTGCACTTTGCATAATTTTTCTTAACTCTTAGCTATCTATGGATTCGCCTCATTTATAAAGATTCCAAGAAGTAGTGATCATCTTCTCAATGATCTCTAAATAAGTTTAAATAATTTGGAGTGATCATTTTCTTAATGATCACTTAATATCTTAAATATAATATTTAAGATATTATAGAGTTCTAATTCAACATGATCACTTGTTCTTGGTCATGCTTCCTCATGGGTGACCCTCAAAGTGATATAGAACCCTATAATAAATATATATACTCACATATATTTCCAACAGTGGCAGGCCCCTGTAGCCTCCCACCGGGCGCCATGAGGATCCTCGAAAAGACTGTACCCATTTCCGACAGCCAGAGCCCCCGAATGCCCCTCCCCAACTCCCGAGGGCCAAAGGCTATAGCCCACCGGCCTCAGTGACTATTTCCCGTGCTGCGCCGCTGGGCATTTCTTGCCATTTTAGGACAGGCTTGATCAGAGCCTCCCATCACAGCACACGAGGACCCTCAGAAGATCAGATCCATTTCCGACGACTGTGAGCGACCAAACCCCTCCCAACCCCTCAAGGACCAAAGGCTATAGCCCACTGCCTCAAGTTGACTATTTCCGTGGCTGCACTGGTATTTCTGTTATTTTAAGGTAGGCTTGACCGTAGCCTCCCATCGGGCACACGAGACCCTCAGAAAGACTGCACCCATTTCACGCACTCAGAGCCCCGAAACCCCTCCCCAACCCTCATGGGACCAAAGGCTATAGCCCACCGGCAGAATTATTTGACGCGCCACGCCACTGGCATTTCTGTTCTTTGTGGCAGGTGACCGTAGCCTCCCACTGGGCACACGAGGACCCCTCGAAAAGACTGTACCCATTTCTCACGCACTGAGCCCTCAAACCCCTCCCAACCCCTCATGACTAAAGGTTATAGCCCACCGGCCTGTGATCATTTCATTGCCGCTTGCATTTCCTGTCATTTTAGTATGTGCCTCGATCAGAAGCCACCCACGGGCACACGAGGACCTCGAAAGACTGCACCCATTTCCGACGCCTCCCCAACCCCTGCAGACCAAAGCACATAGCCCACCGCCTTGCATGACTATTTCACGCTCAAGGCTGGCATTTCTTGCCATTTTAGGGCATGCCCTCAAGGTAGCCTCCCACTAGGCATGCGAGGACCCTCAAAAGACTGCACCCATTTCCCGACACCCTGAGCCCCGAATGCCCTCCCAACTCCCGAGGGCCAAAGGCTATAGCCCACCGCCATGATTATTTCACGCACGGCTACTGACATTTCTTGCCATTTTAGGACAGACTTCCTGACCGTAGCCTCCCACTGGGCACACGAGGACCCTCAGAAGACTGCACCCATTTCACGCACTGTGAGCCCCCAAACCCCTCCCCAACCCCTGGGACCAAAGGCTATAGCCCACCGCCTCAAAGTGATAATTTCCTGGGCTGGTTATTTCT
The DNA here is from genome assembly GCA_030449925.1 of Citropsis articulata. NCBI lineage: Eukaryota > Viridiplantae > Streptophyta > Magnoliopsida > Sapindales > Rutaceae > Citropsis > Citropsis articulata. The sequence goes on along the minus strand of JASUUH010000234.1, from coordinate 91,798 downwards.
GTTATTTTAGTATGTGGCTCGATCAGTAGCCTCCCACTGGGCACACGAGACCCTCGAAAAGACTGTACCCATTTCCAACGATCGTGAGCCTCAAACCCTCCCCAACCCCTGGGACCAAAGCACATAGCCCACCGCCTCATGATTATTTCACGCGCTGGCTACTGGTATTTCTGTTATTTTAGGTAGGCTTGATCGAGCCTCCCATGCACACGAGGACCCTCGAAAAGACTGTACCCATTTCCACACCTGAGCCCTTAACTTCCTCCCAACCCCTCATGGACCAAAGGCTCTAGGCCACCGCCTCATGATTATTTCACGCGGCCACTGACATTTCTTGCCATTTTAGGGCAGGCTTCACCGTAGCCTCCCATCGGGCACACGAGGACCTCAGAAGACTGCACTCCATTTCCGACGCACTGTGAGCCCCTCAAACCCGCCTCCCAATCCCTCATGGACCAAAGGCTATAGCCCACCGCCTCAAGTGACTATTTCCGTGGCGCACTGGGTATTTCTTGCCATTTTAGGGCAGGCCTGACCGTAGCCTCCCACGGACACACGAGGACCTCGAAAAGACTGCACTCCATTTCCGACGCCCCTCCCCAACTCCCCGCAGACTAAAGGCTATAGCCCACCGCCTTGGCGATTATAACACGCTGCTCACTGGCATTTCTTTTGCCATTTTGGGCAGGCCCTAACGTAGCCTCCCACTGGGCACGCGAGACCCTTGAAAAGACTGCACTCCATTTCCTCGACACCCAGCCCAAGAACGCCCCTCCCAACCCCCGAGGGGCCAGCACATAGCCCACCGGCCCCATGATTATATCACGCTACCGCTACCGGACATTTCATGCCATTTAGGGCAGGCTTGACCGTAGCCTCCCATCGGGCACACGAGGACCTCAGAAGACCGCACTCCATTTCACGCACTGTGAGCCCCCAAAACCCCTCCCCAACCCTTCATGACCAAAGTTATTATAGCCCACCGCACGGTGACTATTTGACGCGCCACGTCACTGGCATTTCTTGCCCTTTAGTGTGCTTCTGACCGTAGCCTCCCACCGGGCACACGAGACCCTCAAAAGACTGCATCCATTTCGACGGCCAGAGCCCCCAAACCCCTCCCCAACCTCCTCATGGACCAAACGCTTATAGCCCACCGCCTTGACTATTTCACGCGGCTATGACGCTGGCATTTTTTGTCATTTTAGGGCAGTGCCTGACCGTAGCCACCCACGGGCACACGAGGACCCTCGAAAAGACTGCACCCATTTCCGACGCCTCCCCAACCCCGCAGCACTGTGCTATAGCCCACCGCCCTTGGCGATTATTTCACGCCTGCCATTGGCATTTTTGCCATTTTAGGCAGGCCCTCAAGGTAGCCTCCCACCTGGCACGCGAGGACCCTCGAAAAGACTGCACCATTTCCGACACCTGAGCCCCAACACCCTCCCCAACCCCGAGGCCAAAGGCTATAGCCCACCGCCCATGACTATATCACGCGCATACCGCTGGACATTTCTTACCATTTTAGGCAGCTTGACCGTAGCCTCCCACTGGGCACACGAGGACCCTCAGAAGACTGCACCCATTTCCGACGCACTGCAGCCCCTCAAACCCCTCCCAACCCCTCATGACCAAAGGCTATAGCCCACTGCCTCTGACTATTTCCTGTCGCCACTGGGCATTCCTTGCCATTTTAGGACAGTGCCTCGACCATAGCCTCCCACTAGCCACACGAGGACCTCGAAAAGATCAGACCCATTTCCTCGACGCCCAGAGACCCCGAAGCCCCACCCCAACCCCTCATGGACCAAAGGCTATAGCCCACCGTCTAAGGATTATTTCACGCACAAGGCCACTGGCATGTCTTGTTATTTTAGGCAGGCTTCGACCGTAGCCTCCCACCGGGCACACGAGGACCTCAAAAGATCAGACTCCATTTCCCACGACCGTGAGCCCCTCAAACCCCTCCCCAACCCTCAAGGACCAGTTATCGAGCTCACCGGCCTTGGTGATTATTTCACGCTACGCGATTAATCGGGCATTTCTTGTCATTTTAGCGCAGGCCTCTGACCGTAGCCACCCACGGGGCACACGAGGACCCTCGAAAAGACTGTACCCATTGCCGACGCCCCTCCCCAGCCCCGCACCAAAGCTATAGCCCACCGCCCCCATGATTATTTCACGCCTGCTACTGGCATTTCTTGCCATTTTAGGGCAGGCCCTCAAGGTAGCCTCCCACTGGCACGCGAGACCTCGAAAAGACTGTACCCATTTCCGACACCCGTGAGCCCCCAACACCCTCCCAACCCCGGAGGGGCCATAGGCTATAGCCCACCGCCTCCATGACTATATCACGCTGCCATGGCTACTGGACATTTCTTGCCACTTAGCAGGTGCTTGACCCAGATCCTCCCATCGGGCACACGAGGACCCTCAGAACGACTGCACCCATTTCCCATTTCCGACTGTGAGCCTCAAACCCGCCTCCCCAATCCTCAAGGACCAAAGGCACAGCCCACCGCCTCAAAGTGACTATTTCCCGTGCACCGGGCCTGCATTTCTTGCCATTTTAGGCAGTGCCTCGACCGTAGCCTCCCACGGACACACGAGGACCCTCAAAAAGACTGTACTCCATTTCCGACGATCGTGAGCCCCTAAACCCTCCCCAACCCCTGCGGACCAAAGGCTATAGCCCACCGCCTCCATGATTATTTCACGCCATGCTACTGGCTATTTCTTGTTATTTTGGGTAGGCTTGACCGTAGCCTCCCACTGGGCACACGAGGACCTCGAAAAGACCAGAGCCATTTCCTGACGCACTGAGCCCCGAAACCCCTCCCAACCCCTCATGACCAGCATATAGCCCACCGCCCTTGACTATTTCACGCGCGACGCTGGCATTTCTTGTCATTTTAGGGCAGGCCTCTGACCGTAGGCACCCACGGCGCACACGAGACCTCGAAAAGACTGACCCATTTCCACGCCCCTCCCCAACCCCGCAGACCAAAGGCTATAGCCCACCGCCCTGATTATTTCACGCTCGCTACTGGCATTTCTTGCCATTTTAGGGCAGGCCCTGAAGGTAGCCTCCCACTGGGCACGCAAGGTCCCTCGAAAAGACTGTACCCATTTCCGACACCCAGAGCCCCCGAACACCCCACCCAAACCCCCGAGGACTAGCCAGCATAGCCCACCGCCCGGGACTATATCACGCTGCGCGCTGACATTTCTTACCATTTTAGGGCAGTGCTTTGACCGTAGCCTCCCCATCGGGCACACGAGGACCCTCAGAAGACTGCACTCCATTTCCCACGACCAGAGCCCCCGAACCCACTCCCAACCCCTGGCCGACCAGCTATAGCCCACCGGCCTCAGTGACTATTTCCCGTGCTGCGCCGCTGGGCATTTCTTGCCATTTTAGGACAGCCTCTGACCATATCCTCCCACTGGCCACACGAGGACCCTTGAAAAGACTGTACCCATTTCCGACGCCCAGAGACCCCGAACGCCCCACCCCAACCCCCGCGGACCAAAGGCTATAGCCCACCGCCTTTAAGGCGATTATTTCACGCACTGCCGCTGGTCATGTCTTGTTATTTTAGGGCAGGCTTGACCGTAGCCTCCCATCAAGCACGAGGACCTCGAAAAGACTGTACCCATTTCCGACGACTGTGAGCCCCGAACCCTCCCCAACCCCTGTGGACCAAAGCACATAGCCCACCGCCTCATGATTATTTCACGCTATGCACTGGGTATTTCGCTATTTTAGGGCAGGCTTGATCAGAGCCTCCCACCGGGCACATGAGACCCTCAAAAGACTGTACCCATTTCCTACGCCCAGAGCCCTGTAACTTCCTCCCCAACCCCATGGACTAAAGGCTCTAGGCCACCGCCCTGGGCGATTATTTCACGCCCGCTGCTGGCATTTCTTGCCATTTTAGGGCAGGCCTCAAGGTAGCTCTCCACCGGGCACGCGAGACCTCGAAAAGACCTGCACCCATTTCCGACACCCAGAGCCCCCGAACACCCCTCCCAACCCCGGAGGGCCAGCTATAGCCCACCGCCCCATGATTATATCACGCTACTGCGCCACTGGACATTTCTTTTGCCACTTTAGGCAGTGCTTCTGACCAGATCCTCCCATCAAGCACGAGGACCCTCAGAACGACTGCACCTATTTCCACCGTATTACACTGCTATTCCCCCAAACTCCGCCTCCCAATCCCTCAAGGGACTAAAGGCTATAGCCCACCTGCCTCAGCGTTGACTATTTTCCTGTGTTGCGCGCCGCTGCATTTCTTGCCATTTTAGGCAGGCCTCATCAGGCCTCCCACGGGACACACGAGGACCTCAAAAGACTGTACCCATTTCCTCACGCATCAGAGCCCCTAAACTCCTCCCCCAACCTCTGGACCAGGCTATAGCCCACCGCCCTTGCATGATTATTTCACGCTACAATGGCTGGCTATTTCTTGTTATTTTAGGGTAGGCTTCTGACCGTAGCCTCCCATCGGGCACACGAGACCCTCAAAGACCGAGCTATTTCGACGACTGAGCCCCAAACCCTCCCCAACCCCCGCGACCAGTTATTATAGCCCAACGCCCTATGACTATTTTATTGCCACGCTACGCTGGGCATTTCTGTCATTTTAGGCAGTGCCTCTGACCGTAGCCACCCACGGGCACACGAGGACCTCGAAAGACTGCACCTATTTCCCACGCCTCCCCAACCCTGCAGACCAGGCACAGCCCACCACTGCCCATGATTATTATTTCACGCTTCTCGCCTACTGGCATTTCTTGCCATTTTAGGGCAGGCCTCAAGGTAGCTCTCCCACTGGGCACGCAAGGACCTCGGGAAAAGACTGCATCCATTTCCGGCACCCAGAGCCCCGAACACCCTCCCCAACCCCCGAGACTTCAGCAAGCAGCCCACCGCCTTGGACTATATCACGCGCTGCGCCTGGACATTTTCACATTTTAGGCAAAGGCTCTGGGATCAGAGCCTCCCATCAAGCACATGAGACCCTCAGAAGACTGCAGACCTATTTCCGACCCACCGTAGCTCCCCAAACCCACTCCCCAACCCCGCTGGACCAGTGCTATAGCCCACCTACAAGGACTATTTCCCCTGCAAGCCGCTACTGGCATTTCTGCCATTTTAGTGACAGTGCCTCGACCATATCCTCCCACCGCCACACGAGGACCCTTGAAAGACTCAGACCTACTTCCGACGCCTGTGAGACCCGAACGCCCCCACCCCAACCCCTCAAGGACCAAAGGCTATAGCCCACCTGCCCCTATGACTATTTCACGCTGCGCTGGCTGGCATGTCTTGCTATTTTAGGCAGTGCCTGACTGTCAGCCTCCCACTGGGCACACGAGGACCTCGAAAAGACTGCACTCCATTTCCGACGACCGTGAGCCCTCAAACTTCTCCCCAACCCCTGTGGGACCAAAGGCTATAGCCCACCGCCCTTGGCTGATTATTTCACGCTACTACTGGGTATTATTTTAGGCAGGCTGATCAGAGCCTCCCACCGGGCACATGAGGACCCCTAAAAGACTCAGACTCCATTTCCGACGCCCAGAGCCCCAGAACTTCCCTCCCCAACCTCAAGGGACCAAAGGCCCAGGGCCACCGCCCTCATGATTATTTCACGCACTGCTACCACGACATTTGCCATTTTAGGGCAAGGCTTTCACAGATCCTCCCACTGGGCACACGAGACCCCTCAGAAAGATCAGACCCATTTCCGACGCACTCAGAGCCCCCCAAACCCGATCCCCAATCCTCATGGGACCAAAGGCTATAGCCCACCGCCTCAAAGGACTATTTCCTGCTGCGCCCGTGGCACTTGCCATTTTAGGGCAGCTCTGACCGTAGCTCTCCCACGGACACACGAGGACCCTCGAAAGACTGTACCTACTCGACGCCCCTCCCCAACCCCTGCACTCAGCTACAGCCCACCGCCTCGGCGATTATTTCACGCGTTGCGCCATTGGCATTTCTTGCCATTTTAGGCCAGGCCTCGAACGAGCCTCCCACTCGGGCACGCGAGACCCTCGAAAAGACTGCACCCATTTCCGACCCCCAGAGCCCCCGAACCCCCCTCCCAACCCCGAGGCCACTATAGCCCACCTGCCCCATGATTATATCACGGCCACTGCCGGCTGGACATTTCATGCCATTTTAGTATGTGCCTCACTGTAGCCTCCCACTGGCACGCAAGGACCCTCGAAAAGACTGTACCCATTTCCCGACACCCAGCCCCGAACACCCTCCCCAACCCCCGAGGGGCCAAAGGCTATAGCCCACCGCCTCGGGATTATATCACGCGCTGCTACCGCTGACATTTCTTACTATTTGTAAGGGCAGGCTTCAATCGAGGCCTCCCACCGGGCACACGAGACCTCAGAAGACTGTACTTCCATTTCCGACCCACCAGAGCCCCCAAACCCCTCCCAACCCCGGGCTGACTAAAGGATATAGCCCACCGGCCCATGACTATTTCCGCGCCATTGGCATTTCTTGCCATTTTAGACAGCCTCTGACCATATCCTCCCACTGCCACACGAGGACCCTCAAAAGACTGTACCCATTTCCGACGCCTGTAGACCCCGAACGCCTACCCCAACCCCTCGGGACCAAAGGCTATAGCCCACCGGCTCATGACTATTTCCACGCTGGCGCCCGCTACTGGCATGTCTTGTTATTTTAGGGCAAGCTTCCTGACTGTAGCCTCCCATCAAGTACACGAGACCCTCGAAAAGACTGTACCCATTTCCGACGACCAGAGCCCCAAACCCCTCCCAACCCCTGTGGACCAGGTTATAGCCCACCGGCCTATGGCGATTATTTCCACGCTACAAGGCCACTGGTATTTCTGCTATTTTAGGCAGGCTTGATCGTAGCCTCCCACCTGGGCACATGAGGACCTCAAAAGACTGACCCATTTCCGACGCCCAGAGCCCCTGTAACTTCCTCCCAACCTCATGGACCAAAGGCTCTAGGCCACCGGCCTCGGGCGATTATTTCCACGCTACAAGGCCATTGACATTTCTTGCTATTTTAGGTGTGCTTGACTGTAGATCCTCCATCGGGCACACGAGGACCTCAGAAGACTGTACCCATTTCCGACGCACTGTAGCCCCCAAACCCGGCCTCCTAATCCCTCAAGGACCAAAGGCACATAGCCCACCGCCTCGCTGACTATTTCCTGCAAGCCGCCCGTCATTTCTTGCCATTTTAGGGCAGGCCTGACCGTAGCCTCCCACGGACACACGAGATCTCGAAAAGACTGTACTCATTTCCGACGCCCTCCCCAACCCCGCATCACTAAAGGCTATAGCCCACCTACTTGGCGATTATTTAATGCTGCTACGTCATTGGGCATTTCTTGCCATTTTAGGCTGTGCCCTGAACGAGCTCTCCCACTGGGCACGCGAGGACCCCGAAAAGACTGCACTCCATTTCCTGACACCTGTAGCCCCCCCAACGCCCCTCCCTAACCCCCGAGGGGCCAGCATTATAGCCCACTGCCCTACGACTATATCACGCCTGCGCTACCGACATTTCATGCCATTTTAGGGCAAGGCTCGACTGTAGCCTCCCACTGCACACGAGACCCCTCAGAAGACTGCACTCCATTTCCGACGACCAGAGCCCCCGAAACCCCCTCCCCAACCCCCGCGGACCAAAGTCTATAGCCCACCGGCATCGGTGACTATTTGACGCGCTACGCCGCTGGGCATTTCTTGCCCTTTGAGGCAGGCTTCTGACCGTAGCCTCCCACTGGGCACACGAGGACCTCAAAAGACTGCACTCCATTTCTGGGACCAGAGCCCCCGAACCCTCCCAACCCTCATGACTAGTTATTATAGCCCACCGCCTTGCGTGATTGGCTTTCCACGCGCTGACACTGGCATTTCTTGTCATTTTAGGGCAGCCTGATCAGCCACCATTTGGCACACGAGACCCTCGAAAAGACTGTACCCATTTCCGACGCCCCTCCCCAACCCCCGCAGACAAAAGGCTATAGCCCACCGGCCTCGGCGACTATTTCACGCTCTGCGCCGCTGGTCATTTCTTTTAATTTTAGGGCAGGCCCTGAAGGTAGCCTCCCACTGGGCACGCGAGGACCCTCGAAAAGACTGTACCCATTTCCGACACCTGTGAGCCCCGAACACCCCTCCCAACCCCCGAGGGCTAAAGGCTATAGCCCACCGCCTGCATGACTATATCACGCTACTACTGGGCATTTCTTTGTAATTTTAGGGCAGGCCTGTAGCCTCCCATCAAGCACGCGAGGACCCTCGAAAAGACCTGTACCCATTTCACACCTGAGACCCTCTAACGCCCCACCCCAACCCCTCATGGGACCAGCATAGGCCCACCGCCCCATGCGATTATTTCCACGCTGCGTCATTGGGCATGTCTTGCTATTTTAGGCAGATTTCTGATCAGAGCCTCCCACTGGCACACACGAGGACCTCGAAAAGACTGTACCCATTTCCCGACGACCAGTGAGCCCCAAACCCTCCCCAACCCCGTGGACCAAAGGCTATAGCCCACCGCCTGGCGATTATTTCCCCATCGCGGCCAAGGCTGGTATTTTTGTTATTTTTAGGGCAGGCCTGATCAGAGCCTCCCATCGGGCACATGAGGACCCCTCAAAAGACTGCACTCCATTTCCGACGCCTGTGAGCCCTGCAACTTCCTCCCCAACCCACGCGACCAAAGGCTCTAAGGCCACCGGCCCCATGATTATTTCATGCGCTGCGCACCGCTTGACATTTCTTGCCATTTTAGGCAGTGCTTGACCGTAGCCTCGCACTGGGCACACGAGGACCCTCAAAAAGACTGTACCCATTTCTCACGACCAGAGCCCCCCAAAACCCCCCCCCCACCCCGCGACTAAAGGCTATAGCCCACCGGCCCATGACTATTTCCCGTGGCTGCGCTGGTTATTTCTTGCTATTTGTGGCAGGCCTTTCACCAGAGTAGCCTCCCACATCGGGCACACGAGGACCCTCAAAAGACTGTACCCATTTCCTGACGATCAGAGCCCCAAACCCTCCCAACCCCCGTGGACCAGCACATAGCCCACCGGCTCCCCCGCGACTATTTCATATTACCTGGTATTTCTTGTTATTTTACTGTAGGCTTCGATCGTAGCCTCCCACCGGGCACACGAGACCCCTCGAAAAGACTGTACCCATTTCCTACACCTGAGCCCTTAACTTCCTCCCAACCGGCCATGACTAGCAATTATAGCCACCGGCCCCATGATTATTTCACGCACAAGGCCGCTGACATTTCTTGCCATTTTTAGGCAGGCCTGATCTGTAGCCTCCCATCTGGGCACACGAGGACCTCAGAAGACTGCACTCCATTTCCGACGACACTGAGCCTCAAACCCGCCTCCACAATCCCCTCATGACCAAAGGCTATAGCCCACCGGCCCTCATGACTATTTCCCGTGTTGCGCTGGCTGGCTTTTGCCATTTTAGTAGGCTCTGACAGTAGCCTCCCACGGACACACGAGACCCTCAAAGACTGCACTCCATTTCCGACGCCCCTCCCCCAACCCCCGCAGACCAAAGGCTAAAGCCCACCGCCTCGGCCATGATTATTTCACGCTGCTACCGCTGGGCATTTCTTGCCATTTTAGGCCAGGCCATGAACGTAGCCTCCCATCAAGCACGAGGACCTCGAAAAGACTGTACTCCATTTCCGACACCTGAGCCCCGAACGCCCCTCCCAACCCCCGAGGGCTAGTTATAGCCCACCTGCCTCATGATTATATCACGCGCCGCTACTGGACATTTCATGCCATTTTAGTATGTGCTTCTGACCAGCCTCCCACTGGCACACGAGACCTCAGAAGACTGCATCCTATTTCCGACCACTGTGAGCCCCAAACCCCTCCCAACCTCCTGGGACCAAAGGCTATAGCCCACCGCATTGGTGACTATTTGACGCGCCACGCTGGGCATTTCTTGTCCTTTAGGGCAGGCTCGACCGTAGCCTCCCACTGCACACGAGGACCCCGAAAAGACTGCACCCATTTCTCACTGCCACCAGAGTCTCAAACCCCTCCCAACCCCTCATGACCAAAGCACAGCCCACCGCCTTGGTGACTATTTCACGCTACCGCGACACTGGCATTTCTTGTCATTTTAGGGCAGCCTCCTGACCGAGCCACCCACGGGCACACGAGAACCCTCGAAAAGACTGTACTCATTTCCCGACGCCTCCCAACCCCTGACTAAAGGCATAGCCCACCGGCCCTTGGGCGATTATTTCACGCTTCGCGCCACTGGCATTTCTTGTAATTTTAGGCAGGCCTGGCAGGTAGCCTCCCACTGGCACGCGAGGACCCTCGAAAAGACTGTACCCATTTCCGACACCCAGAGCCCTTAACACCCTCCCCCAACCCCGAGGGCCAAAGCACATAGCCCACCGCCTCTGCTGACTATATCACGCCTGCGCCGGGCATTTCTTGCAATTTTAGGGCAGGCCCTGAAGGTAGCCTCCCACTGGGCACGCGAGGACCCTCGAAAACACTGTACCCATTTCCGACACCCAGAGACCCCGAACCCCCCACCCCAACCCCCCCGGGCCAAAGGCGATAGCCCACTGCCTCACATTATTCTCATGCGCCATGGCATTTTTTGCCATTTTAGGGCAGATTGAACGAGCCTCCCACTGGCACACGAGGACCCTCGAACAGACTGTACCCATTTCCGACGACCAGAGCCCCTCAAACCCTCCCAACCCCCGCTGTGGGACCAAAGGCTATAGCCCACCGCCTCGGCGATTATTTCACGCCATGCTACTGGTATTTCTTTATTTTAGGCAGGCTTCTGATCGTAGCCTCCCACCTGGGCACATGAGGACCCTCAAGACTGTACCATTTCCCGACGCCTGTGAGCCCCAACTTCCTCCCAACCCACGCTGGACCAAAGGCTCTAAGCCACCGGCCTCATGACTATTTCATGCCATGCGCCGCTTGACATTTCTTGCCATTTTAGGCAGGCTTTTGACCTCAGAGCTCCACCGGGCACACGAGACCCTCAGATAGACTGTACCCATTTCCGACGCACTGTGAGCCCCTGAAACCCCTCCCAACCCCTCAAGGACTAAAGGCTATAGCCCACCGCCCCTAAGACTATTTCCCTGCTGCCATTGGTTATTTCTTGCTATTTTAGGGCAGGCCTTTCACCGAGCCTCCCATCTGGCACACGAGGACCTCAAAAGACTGTACCCATTTCCGACGATCGAGCCCCGAAACCCTCCCCAACCCCTGCGGGACCAAAGGCACATAGCCCACCGCCCTGCGATTATTTCCACGCAAGTGCCGCTGGGTATTTCTTGTTATTTTAGGTAGGCTTGATCGAAGCCTCCCACTGGGCACACGAGGACCCTCGAAAGACTGTACCCATTTCCACACCCGTGAGCCCTGTAACTTCCTCCCAACCGGCCAAGGGACTAAAGGCATAGGCCACTGCTCGGCGATTATTTCACGCACATGCGCTACTGACATTTCTTGCTATTTTAGGGCAGGCTTCTGAATCAGAGCCTCCCACTGGCACACGAGGACCCTCAGAAGACTGTACCCATTACTCCGATGACCAGAGCCCTCTAAAACTCCGCCTCCACAATCCTCAAGGACCAAAGGCTATAGCCCACCGGCCTCAGTGACTATTTCCGTGCCGCGCCATTGGGTATTTTTTGCCATTTTCGGGCAGGCCTCTGACAGTAGCCTCCCACGGGGCACACGAGGACCCTCGGAAAGACTGTTCCAATTTCCGACGCCCCTCACCAACCCCCGCGTACCAAAGGCTATAGCCCACCTGCTCATGATTATTTCACGCACAAGGCCACAGCATTTCTTGCCATTTTAGGCCAGGCCTGAACGTAGCTCTCCCACTGGCACGCGAGACCTCGAAATACTGTACCCATATCCGACACCCAGAGCCCCCGAACGCCCCACCCCAACCCCCCGAGACCAAATGCTATAGACCACCGCCCCATGACTATATCACGCGCCATGCTGCTGGACATTTCATGCCATTTTACGGCAGGCTTCGACTGTAGCCTCCCATCGGGCACACGAGACCCTCAGAAGACTGCACTCCATTTCCCGACGACCGAGCCCCCAAACCCCTCCCCAACCCCGCTGACCAAAGTTATAGCCCACCGGCATTCTGGTGACTATTTGACGCGCCACGCTGGCTGGGCATTTCTGCCCTTTTAGGCAGGCTTCGACCGAGCCTCCCACTGGGCACACGAGACCTCGAAAAGACTGCACTCTATTTCATGCACCAGAGCCCTCAAACCCTCCCAACCCCCATGGAACAAAGGCTATAGCCCACCGCCTCGTGACTATTTCACGCGCCATGACACTGGGCATTTCTTGTCATTTTAGGCAGCCTCTGATCAGTAGCCACCCACGGGCACACGAGGACCCTCGAAAAGACTGACCCATTTCCGACGCCTCCCCAACCCCCGCAGACCAAAGGCTATAGCCCACTGCCTCAAGGATTATTTCACGCTACTGGCTACTTGGTATTTCTTGCCATTTTAGGCAGGCCCTGACCGTAGCCTCCCACTGGGCACGCGAGGACCCTCGAAAAGACTGTACCCATTTCTGACGACCAGATTCCCCGAAACCCCCTCCCCAACCCCCGCGGACCAAAGGCTATAGCCCACCTGCTCCTATGATTATTTCACGCTATGCCAAGGCTGGGTATTTCTTGTTATTTTAGGCAGGCTTTGATCAGCCTCCACCCAAGCACATGAGGACCCTCAAAAGACTGTACCCATTTCCGACGCCCAGAGCCCTGTAACTTCCTCCTCCCAACCCACGCTGACCAGGCTCTAAGCCACCGGCCCCTTGCTGATTATTTCCATGCGCCACCGCTTGACATTTTTTGCCATTTTAGGGCAGGCTTGACTGTAGCCTCCTGATCGGGCACACGAGGACCCTCAGATAGACTCAGACCCATTTCCACGCACCAGAGCCCCCAAACCCTCCCCAACCCCTCATGACCAAAGGCTATAGCCCACCGCCTCAAGTGACTATTTCCCTGTTGCGCGCTGCTGGTTATTTCTTGCTATTTTTAGGGCAGGCTTTCACCGTAGCCTCCCATCAAGCACACGAGGACCCTCGAAAAGACTGTACCCATTTCCGACGATCGAGCCCCCGAACCCCTCCCCAACCCCTCGTGGGACCAAAGGCCATAGCCCACCTGCCCTCATGACTATTTCACGCCATGCTACTGGTATTTCTTGCTATTTTAGGTAGGCTTGATCGTAGGCCTCCCACGGGGCACACGAGGACCCTCAAAAGACTGTACTCCATTTCCTACACCTGTGAGCCCCAGAACTTCCCTCCCAACCGCCATGGACTAAAGGCTATAGGCCACCGCCCTAAGGATTATTTCACGCGCTACGCGCCGCTTGGACATTTCACATTTTAGGGCAGGCTTCGATCAGAGCTCCCATGGGCACACGAGACCTCAGAAGACTGTACCCATTTCCGATGACTGTAGAGCCCCCGAAACCCGCCTCCACAATCCCTCAAGGGACTAAAGGCTATAGCCCACCGCCTCAGTGACTATTTCCGTGTTGCGCGCTACTGGTATTTCTTGCCATTTTAGGGCATGGCTCTGACCAGAGTTCCCACGGGACACACGAGACCCTCGAAAAGACTGTACCCATTTCCGACGCCCCTCCCCAACCCCCGCAGACTAAAGGCTATAGCCCACCGCCTGCCGATTATTTCACGCTACAAGCCACTGGCATTTCTTGCCATTTTAGGCCAGGCCCTGAACGTAGCCTCCCATCAAGGCACGCGAGGACCCTCAAAAGACTGCACTCCATTTCCGACACCTCAGAGCTCCCAACGCCCCTCCCCAACCCCCGGGAGGCCAAAGGCACATAGCCCACCGCCCCATGATTATATCACGCTGGGCCATGGACATTTCATGCCATTTTAGGTAATGCTTCTGACCGTTGCCTCCCACTGGCACACGAGGACCCTCAGAAGACTGTGACTCCATTTCCGACGCACTGAGCCCCAAACCCTCCCAACCCTCAAGGGACCAGTATAGCCCACCGCATTTGTGGGACTATTTGACGCGCCACGCTGGGCATTTTTTGTCTTTTTAGGCAGGCTTGACCGTAGCCTCCCATCAAGCACACGAGACCTCGGAAGACTCAGACCCATTTCTCATGTACTGTAGCCCCCAAACCTCCCCAACCCCCTCCATGACTGGCTATTGCCCACCGGCCTGGTGGATTATTTCACGCTGGCCATGACACTGGGCATTTCTTGTCATTTTAGGGCAGCCTCTGACCAGAGCCACCCACTGGCACACGAGACCCTCGAAAAGATCAGACCTATTTCCGACGCCCTCCCCAACCCCTGCAGACTCAGGCTATAGCCCACCGCCTCGGCTGATTATTTCACGCCTGCGCCGGGCATTTCTTGTAATTTTAGGGCAGGCCTCAAGGTAGCCTCCCATGGCACGCGAGACCTCAAAAGACTCAGACCCATTTCCCGACACCTGTGAGCCCCCGAACACCCTCCCAACCCCCGAGGGGCTAAAGGCTAGTAGCCCACCGCCTCAAGCGATTATATATCACGCCTGGCACTGGCATTTTTGCAATTTTAGGGCAGGCCCTCAAGGTAGCCTCCCATCAAGCACGCGAGGACCCTCGAAAAGACTGCACCCATTTCCGACACCCAGAGACCCCGAACGCCCCACCCCAACCCTCATGACTCAGCTATAGCCCACTGCCTCGGTGACTATTTCTACGCACGCCTTTGTGCATGTCTTGCTATTTTAGGCAGGTTTCTGACCAGAGCCTCCCACCTGGCACACGAGGACCCTCGAAAAAGATCTGCACTCCATTTCCGATCCACTGAGCCCCGAACCCCTCCCCAACCCCTGTGGACCAGCACATAGCCCACCGCCCCATGATTATTTCACGCGCCAAGGCTGGGTATTTCTTTTGTTATTTTAGGGCAGGCTTGATCGAGCCTCCCACTGGGCACATGAGGACCTCGAAGATCGCCATTTCCACGCCCAGAGCTCCCGTAACTTCCTCCCCAACCCACGCTGACCAAGGCTCTAGGCCACCGCCCCATGACTATTTCATGCCAAGGCTGCTTGACATTTTTGCCATTTTAGGCAGGCTTTTTGACCGTAGGCCTCCCACTGGGCACACGAGGACCTCAGATAGACTGTACCCATTTCCGACGCACCGAGCCCCAAACCCCTCCCAACCCTCATGACCAAAGGCTATAGCCCACTGCCTGACTATTTCCTGTGCGCCTGGCTGGTTATTTCTTGCTATTTTAGGGCAGTGCCTTGACCGTAGCTCCCATCAGGCACACGAGGACCCCAAAAGACTGTACCCATTTCCGACGATCGTGAGCCCCTCGAAACCCTCCCCAACCCCTGTGGACCAAAGGCTATAGCCCACCGCCTCCGATTATTTCCCACGCTACTGTGCCAGTATTTTTGTTATTTTAGGGTAGGCTTGATCAGCCTCCCACTGGGCACACGAGGACCTCGAAAAGACTGCACTCCATTTCACACCCAGCCGCAGAACTTCCTCCCAACCGCCATGACCAAAGGTTATAGCCCACCGCCTCGGCGATTATTTCCCACGCCATTGCGGACATTTCTTGCCATTTCAAGGGCCTGACCGTAGCCTCCATCGGGCACACGAGGACCTCAGAAGATCAGACCCATTTCCTGCTGACCCAGAGCCTCCCAAACCTGGCCTCCACATTCCTCATGACCAAAGGCTATAGCCCACCGCCTCATGACTATTTCCGTGTTGCGCCATTGGTATTTTTGCCATTTTAGGGCAGGCCTGACCGTAGCCTCCCACGGACACACGAGGACCTCGAAAAGACCACCCATTTCCGACGACTCAGAGCTAACTCCTGCAGACCAAAGGCTATAGCCCACCGCCTCGGCGATTATTTCACGCCTGGCACACTGGCATTTTTGCTATTTTAGTGGCAGGCTCCTAAGGTGTAGCCTCCCACAAGGGTACGCGAGGACCTCGAAAAGACTCAGTACTCCATTTCCGACACGCAGAGCCCCGAATGCCCTCCTCAACTCCCGAGGGCCAAAGGTTATAGCCCACCGCCCGGTGACTATTTCCACGCACAAGCTGGCTGGACATTTCTTGCTATTTTAGGATGTGCTGACCGTAGCCTCCCACTGGGCACACGAGGACCCTCAGAAGACTGTGACCCATTTCACGACCGAGCCCCTCAAACCCCTCCCAACCTCATGGGACCAGCATATAGCCCACCGCCTTTGACTATTTCCACGCGGCTGCTACTGACATTTCTTGCCATTTTAGTATGTGCTTCGACCGTCAGAGCCTCCCATCGGGCACACGAGGACCTCAGAAGATCTGCACCATTTCCGACGACACTGAGCCCCTCAAACCCGCTTCCACAATCCCTCAAGGACTAAAGGCTATAGCCCACCTGCCTTAGTGACTATTTCCCTGCTGGCGTCATTGGTATTTCTTGCCATTTTAGGGGCAGGCTCTGACTGTAGCCTCCCACGGACACACGAGGACCTCGAAAAGACTGCACTCCATTTCCCGACGCCCCTCCCCAACTCCCAGACCAGGCTATAGCCCACTGCCTCGCGATTATTTCACGCCTCGCCACTGGCATTTCTTGCCATTTTAGTAGGCCCTTACATGTAGCTCTCCCACTGGCATGCGAGACCTCGAAAAGATCACCCATATTTCCCGGCACGCAGAGCCCCAATGCCCTCCCCAACTCCCGAGGCCAGCATAGCCCACCGGCCCTATGACTATTTCCACGCACAAGGCCACTGGACATTTCTTGCCATTTTAGGACTGTGCTGACCGTAGCCTCCCATCGGGCACACGAGGACCCTCAGAAGACTGCACCCATTTCCGACCACTGAGCCCCAAACCCCTCCCCAACCCTCATGACCAGCTATAGCCCACGCCTCTGACTATTTCCTGTGCGCCGCTGGTTATTTTTGCCATTTTAGTATGTGCCTCGACCGTAGCCTCCCACTGGCACACGAGGACCTCGAAAAGACTGCACCCATTTCCGACGATCGTGAGCCCCTAAACCCTCCCTAACCCCGAGAGGCCAAAGGTTATAGCCCACCGCCCTTGGTGATTATTTCACGCTGTCTACTGGACATTTTTGCCATTTTAGGACAAAGTGCTCGACCGAGCCTCCCATCAAGCACACGAGACCTCAGAAGACTGTACCCATTTCCACGACTGTCAGAGCCCCTGAAACCCTCCCAACCCCTGGACCAGCTACAGCCCACCAGCCTGACTATTTCCTGCTGCGCTGGTTATTTCTGCCATTTGTATGTGCCTGATCAGAGCCTCCCACTGGCACACGAGGACCCTCGAAAAGACTGTACCCATTTCCGACGATCAGAGCCCCTAAACCCGCCTCCCCAATCCCTCATGGGACTAAAGGCTATAGCCCACCGGCCTCAAGTGACTATTTCCTGTGCTGCGCTGGCATTTCTTGCCATTTTAGGGCAGGCCTCTGATCAGAGCCTCCCACGGACACACGAGACCTCGAAAAGACTGCACCCATTTCCGACGCCTCCCAACCCCCTGCAGCACTGGGGCTATAGCCCACCGCCTCATGATTATTTCACGCCTCACACTGGCATTTCTTGCTATTTAGGCAGGTCTCAAGGTAGCCTCCCACTGGCACGCGAGACCCTCGAAAAGACTGTACCCATTTCCACACCCAGAGCCCCGAACACCCCTCCCAACCCCTGAGGCCAAAGGTTATAGCCCACCGCCCCATGACTATATCACGCGCGCTACTGGACATTTCTTACCATTTTAGGGCAGTGCTTCCTGACCGTAGCCTCCCACCGGGCACACGAGGACCCTCAGAAGACTGTACCCATTTCCACGACTGAGCCCCCTCAAACCCCTCCCCAACCCCTCATGGACCAGGCTATAGGCCACCGCCTCGTGACTATTTTCGTGTTGCGCCATTGGCATTTCTTGCCATTTTAGGACAGTGCCTCGACCATAGCCTCCCACTGGCCACACGAGAGACCCTCGAAAAGATCAGACCCATTTCCGACGCCCAGAGACCAACGCCCCACCCCAACCCCTCAAGGGACCAAAGGCTATAGCCCACCGGCCCTCGGCGACTATTTCACGCCACCATTGCTACGCTGGCATGTCTTGTTATTTTAGGGCAGACTCTGACCAGTAGCCTCCCACTGGGCACACGAGGACCCTCGAAAAGACTGTACCCATTTCCGACGCCCAGAGCCCTGTAACTACTCCTCCCAACCCACGCTGGACCAAAGGCTCTAGGCCACGCCCCATGATTATTTCATGTGCCATGCACTGCTGACATTTTCTTACTATTTGTGTGTGGCAAGCCTGACCGTAGCCTCCCACTGGGCAAGTCGGGCACACGGGACCCTCAGAAGACCCAGACTGTGCCCATTTCCCACGACTCAGAGCCCCTCAAACCTCCCCAATCCCTCGGGACTAGTACAGCCCACCGGCCTCAGCCATTATTTCCTGTGGTTGCGCTCACTGGCATTTTTGCCATTTTAGTGGTGTGCCTCGACCAGAATCTCCTAATCAAGGCACACGAGGACCTCGAAAAGATCAGACCCATTTCCGACGCCTGTGAGCCTCCGAACGCCCCTCCCAACCCCTCATGACCAAAGGCTTATAGCCCACTGCCTCGGCGATTATTTCACGTTGCGTCATACTGGTATTTCTTTTGCCATTTTAAAGGTGATTCTGACCATATAGCCTCGCCACTGGCACACGAGGACCTCAAAAGACTGTACCCATTTTCACCACTGAACCTCCTAAACCCCTCCCAACCTCATGGACTAAAGGCTATAGCCCACCGGCTCCTGGTATGACTATTTCTCATGCGCCATTGGGCATTTCTTGCATTTTAGGCTGGCTTGACTGTAGCCTCCCACTGCAAACGAGGACCCTTGAAAAGATCAGACTCTTTTCGACGACTGAGCCACTCTAAACCCCTCCTCAACCTCATGACCGAGTAAGCAGCCCACTGCCCTTGGTGATTATTTCACGCGCGACGCTGGCATTTTTGCCATTTTAGTGTGCCTCTCACCAGTAGCCTCCCACTGGGACATGAGGACCCCTCGAAAAATCTGTTCCTATTTCCTCGACCTACTCAGAGCCCCTTAAACCCTCCCCCAACCCCCAAGGACCAGGCTATAGCCCACCTGCCTTCTGATTATTTCACGTTATTGCTACCATTGGTATTTCTTGCCATTTTAAAGCAGTGATTCTGACCATAGTGCCATCAAGTGCACACGTAGGACCCCTCGAAAAGACTGTACTCCATTTTCACCACTGTAACCTCCTAAACCCTCTCCCAACCCCGCTGGACCAAAGGCATATCCCACCTGCCTCCGTGGTTATTTCCACGCTACTGGCTTAGGCATTTCTTCCCATTTTAGTGGCAGTGCTTTAACCGTAGCCTCCCACTGGCACACGAGGACCCTCGAAGACTGTACCCATTTCCGACGACTGTGAGCCCCTGTGAACCCTCCCCAACCCTCATGGACAGTTATAGCCCACACTGCCTGATTATTTCCGTGTCAAGGCCATTGGCATTTCTTGCCATTTTAGGGCAGGCCTCGGGCCGGAGTCTCCCACTGGGCACACGAGCATCCTCGAAAAGTTTGTACCCATTTCTCGACGCCTGTGAGCACCTGGAAACCCTCCCAACCCCCATGGACCAAAGGTCAGAGCCCATGTGCCCTGATGACTATTTCACGCGCAAGGCTGGCTATTTTTTGCCATTTTAGGCAGCCTCGATCAGAGCCTCCCACCTGGGACATGAGGACCCTCGAAAAGACTGTACACATTTTCAACCACTGTGAGCCCCCCAAACCCTCCCCAACCCCTCATGGACCAGCATAGCCCACCGCCCTTGATTATTTCACGCGGCCATGCAGCTGGCATTTTGTCATTTTAGGCAGTTCTGACTGTGGCCTCCCACTGGGCACACGAGGACCTCGAAAAGACTGTACCCATTTCGACGCCCAGAGCCCCTCGAACTCCTCCCAACCCTCATGGACTCAGTTATAGCCCACCGCCGGCTGATTATTTCCCACAAGGCCATTGGCATGTCTTGTTATTTTAGGGCAGTGCTGACCGTAGGCCTCCCACTGGGCACACGAGGACCTCGAAAAGACTGTACCCATTTCACGCACTGAGCCCCAAACACCTTCCCCAAACCCCCATGACCAAAGGCTATAGCCCACCGCCTCGCGATTATTTGACGCTGCCACGTCACAGCATTTTGCCATTTTAGGCAGTGCTTCTGTCAGAGCCTCCACCACACGAGGACCTCAAAAGACCGCACTTCCATTTCCGACGCACTGAGCCCCCAATACCCTCCCCAAACCTCATGGACCAGCACAGCCCACCGCCTGTGATTATTTCACGCCATGGCGCTGGACATTTGTTGCCATTTTAGGCAGGCTTCTAATCAGAATCTCCCACTGGCACACGAGACCCTCAGAAGACTGTACACCATTTCCTCACGGCCAGAGCCCCCAAACCCCTCCCTAACCTCATGGACTAAAGGCTATACCAACTGCCTCATGACTATTTCCTGTGCTGGCCACTGGCATTTTTGCACTTAGGCAGGCCTCCTGACGGTAGCTCTCCCACTGGCACACGAGGACCCCTCAAAAGCCTGTACCATTTCCGACGCCTGTAGTCCCCGAACGCCTCCCAACCCCTCATGACCAAAGGCTATACTCACTGCCTTGCTGACTATTTCACGCCACTGGGCATGTCTTGCCATTTTAGTATGTGCCTCTGACCGTAGGCCTCCCACCTGGGCACACGAGACCTCGAAAAGCTTGTACCCATTTCCGACGCCAGAGCACCCAAACCCTCCCAACCTCATGACCAAAGGTCAGAGCCATGTGCCTCGATGACTATTTCACGCGCTATGTCATTGGCATTTTTTGCCATTTGTGGCCTCGACCAGCCTCCCACTGGGACATGAGGACCTCAAAAAGACTGTACACATTTTCAACCCACTGAGCCCCTTAAACCCCTCCCCAACCCCTCATGGGACCAATTATAGCCCACCGCCCTTGTGACTATTTCACGAGCCAGCCTGGCATTTTGTCATTTTAGGCAGCTCTGACAGGCCTCCCACTGGGCACACGAGGACCTCGAAAAGATCAGACCCATTTCTCACGCCCAGTGAGCCCCCGAACTCCCTCCCCAACCCCTCATGACCAAAGGCTATAGCCCACTGCGCCCTATGATTATTTCACTGCCACAAGGCTTGGCATGCCTTGCCATTTTAGGGCAGGCTTCTGACCGTAGCCTCCCACTGGGCACACGAGGACCCTCGAAAAGACTGTACCCATTTCCGACGACCAGAGCCCCCGAAACACCTTCCCCAAACCCCGCGGACCAAAGGCAATAGCCCACCGGCCTCGGTGATTATTCGACGCTGCCACGCCAAGGCATTTCTTACATTTTTAAGGCCTGTCAGCCTCCCAATCACACACGAGGACCTCAAAAGACTGCAGACCATTTCTGACGACCAGAGCCTGAATACCCTCCCCAAACCCTCATGGACTGGGGCACATAGCCCACCGGCCCTTGTGACTATTTTCCACGCTACACTACTGGACATTTGTTGCCATTTTAGGCAGGCTTCTAACCAGAATCTCCCACTGGGCACACGAGGACCCTCAGAAGATCAGACCCATTTCCGACGCCGTGAGCCCCCGAACCCTCCCTAACCCTCATGGACCAAAGGCTATACCAACCGCCTCAGTGACTATTTCCGTGGTTGCGCTACTGGTATTTCTTGTAATTTAGGGCAGGCCTCTGACGGTAGCCTCCCACTGGGCACACGAGACCCTTCGAAAAGACAGTACCCATTTCCGAAGCCCAGAGTCCCTGAACGCCTCCCAACCTCAAGGACCAGGCTATAGCTATCGGCCTCGGCGACTATTTCACGCTGGCTGGCATGTCTTGCCATATTAGGGCAGGGCTCCGACCGTAGCCTCCCACTGGCACACGAGGACCCTCGAAATGCCTCAGACCCATTTCCCGACGCCTGTGAGCCCCGAACGCCCCTCCCCAACCCCTCAGTTACAGCCACCGCCTCCCACATGACTATTTCACGCCAAGGCCATTGGCATGTCTTGCCATTTTAGGGCAGGTCTGACTGTAGCCTCCCACTGGCACACGAGACCCTCGAAATGCCTGTACCCATTTCTGACGCCAGAGCCCCCGAACGCCCCTCCCCAACCCCCATGACCAAAGGCTATAGCTCACTGCCTCGGCATGATTATTTCACGCGCCATACCGCTAGGCATGTCTTGCCATTTAGGCAGGCTCTGACTGTAGCCTCCCACTGGGCACACGAGGACCCTCGAAATGCCTGTACCCATTTCTGACGACCACTGTAGTCCCCGAACCATCTTCCCAACCCTCATGGACCAAAGGCTATAGCCCACCGCCCTGCTGACTATTTGACGCGCCACGTCATGCATTTCTTGCCATTTTATTTGTGGCTCGGGTCAGAGCCTCCCACTGGGCATGAGGACCTCGAAATGACTGCATCTATTTCACGCACTGAGCCTCAAACCCTCCCAACCCCCCGCTGACTGGACCAGTATAGCCCACTGCCTTGTGACTATTTCACGCGCTAAGGCCATTGGCATTTCTTGTCATTTTAGGGCGTGCCTCCTGACCAGAGCCTCCCACGGGCACACGAGACCCTCGAAAAGACTGACCCATTTCCGACGCCCCTCCCAACCCCGCAGACACCAAAGTTATAGCCCACCAGATCGGCGATTATTTCACGCTGGCATTATTGACATTTCTTGCCATTTTATGGCAGGTTTCAACTGTAATCTCCCATCAAGGGTACACGAGGACCCTCAGAAGACCAGACCCATTTCCGACGGCTGAGCCCCAAACCCCTTCCCAACCCCTCATGGACTAAAGGCTATACCCACCGCCTCAAGTGACTATTTCCTGGCCACTGGCATTTCTTTTGCCATTTTAGTGGCAGCTGACCAGTAGCCTCCCACTGCACACACGAGGGACCTCAAAAGCCTGTACCCATTTCTGATGCCCAGAGTCTCGAACGCTCCCTTCCCAACCCCTCATGCTGACCAGCATATAGCTCACTGCCTATGGCGACTATTTCACGCGCCACTCACTGGCATGTCTTGCCATTTTTGCAGGCTTCTGACCATAGCCTCCCACTCACACGAGGACCCTCGAAAGACTGTACCCATTTCCGACGCCCAGAGCCCCGAACGCCTCGCCAACCCCTCAAGGACCAAAGGCTATAGCCCACTGCCCCATGGATTATTTCACGCACACTGGCATTTCTTGTCATTTTAGGGCAGGCCTGATCAGTAAGCCACCACTTGGGCACACGAGACCTCGAAAAGACTGTGACCCATTTCCCGACGCCTCCCCAACCCCGCTGCATCAGGCTATAGCCCACCTGCCTCAAGCGATTATTTCACGCTCACTGGCATTTCTTGCCATTTAGTGTGCCTCATGTAGCCTCCCACTGGGCACGCTGAGACCCTCGAAAAGACTGTACCGTTTTCCAACACCCTGAGCCCCCGAACCACGCTCCCCAACTCCTGCGTGCCAAAGACTATAGCCCACCTGCCCTATGATTATATCACGCGCGCGCCTGCTGACATTTCTTACCATTTTAGGGCAGGCTCACAAGAGCCTCCCACTGGGCAACACGAGGACCTCAGAAGATGCACTCCATTTCCGACGACTGTAGCCCCTCAAACCCCTCCCAACCCCCATGACCAAAGGCTATAGCCCACCGCCTGTGACTATTTCCTGTTGCGCCATGGCATTTCTTGCCATTTAGGCAGTGCCTCGACCGTAGCCTCCCACTGGGCACACGAGGACCTCAAAAGACTGTACCCATTTCCTACGACTGAGCCCCTGAACCCTCCCAACCCCTGCGGACCAGCACAGCCCACCGCCCTTGGTGATTATTTCACGCGCCATGCCACTGGGTATGTCTTGTTATTTTAGGGCAGGCTGACTGTAGCCTCCCACTCGGGCACACGAGGACCTCGAAAAGATCAGACCCATTTCCTGACACTGAGCCTCAAACATTCCTCCCCAACCTCCTGCAGGGACCAAAGGCTATAGCCCACCGCCTCTGCTGATTATTTCACGCGGCCATGCGCTGGATATTTCTTGTTATTTTAGCAGGCTTCTGATCAGAGCCTCCCATCACATGAGGACCTCAAAAGATCAGACCCATTTCCACGCCCAGAGCCCCTGTAACTTCCTCCCCAACCCACGGACCAAAGGCCTCTAGGCCACCGCCCCTAAGAACTATTTCATGCGCTGCCTGGGCTTGACATTTCTTGCCATTTTAGGCAGGCTTCCTGACCAGTAGGCCTCCCACTGGGCACACGAGGACCCTCAGAAGACTGTGACCCATTTCGATGACCAGAGCTCAAAGCCGCCTCCCCCAATCCTCATGGACTAGCTATAGCCCACCTACCTCAGCGACTATTTCCAGCTGCGCCATTGGCATTTCTTGTAATTTTAGGCAGGCCTCGATCAGTAGCCTCCCACCTGGTACACGAGGACCTCGAAAGACTGTACCCATTTCTGACGCCTGTGAGTCTCCCTAACGCCTCCCAACCTCATGGACCAAAGGTTATTGCCCACCGCCTCATGATTATTTCACGCGCCACATACCATTGGTATTTCTTGCCATTTTAAAGGTGATTCCGAGAATAGCCTCCCACTGGTACCCGAGGACCTCAAAAGACTCACCCATTTTCACGCACTCAGAGCCTCCTAAACCCCTCCCCAACCCCTCATGGGACCAAAGGTAGCCCACTGCCTTGACTTATTTCCTGCTCCACTGGCATTTCTTGCCATTTTAGGGCTGGCTTGACCAGAGCCTCCCACTGCACACGAGGACCCTTGAAAAGACTGCACCCATTTTCGACCCACCGAGCCACCTAAACCCCTCCCCAACCCCTCATGACCAAAGGCTATAGCCCACCGGCCTCACATTATTTCACGCTAGCCACATTGGCATTTTTGCCATTTTAGTGTGCCTCTCACGAGCCTCCCACTGGGACATGAGGACCCTCGAAAAGACTGTACCCATTTCCGACGCACTAGAGCCCTCAAACGCCCTCCCAACCCCCAAGGACCAAAGGCTATAGCCCACCGCCTCGATTATTTCACGCTACTGGCGTCATTGGTATTTCTTGCCATTTTAAAGTGTAGATTCTGACTATAGCCTGCCACTGGCACACGAGGACCCCTCGAAAAGACTGTACTCATTTTCAAGAGTATAACCTCCTAATCCCTCCCCAACCCTCATGGGACTAGTATAGCCCACCTGCCCCAGGTATATTTCCTCAAGGTCATTGGCATTTCTTACATTTTAGCAGTGCTTTCTAACTGTAGCCTCCCCTGGGCACACGAGACCCCTCGAAACGACTGTACCCATTTCCCGACGACCAGAGCCCCTCAAACCCCTCCCAACCCCCTCATGGACAAAGGCTATAGCCCACCGCCTCAAGTGACTATTTCCTGCTGCGCCATTGGCATTTCTTGCTATTTTAGGCAGGCCTCGTCAGAGCCTCCTGATCGGTACACGAGGACCCTCGAAAAGATCAGTACCCATTTTCAACGCACTCAGAGCCCTCAAACCCCTCCCAACCCCCTCATGGACCAAAGGCTATAGCCCACTGGGCCCTGTGATTATTTCTCATACTGCACTGGCATTTCTTGCCATTTTAGGGCAGCCTCCTGACCGTGAGCCTCCCATCTGCACACACGAGGACCTCGAAAGATCAGTAACTATTTCTGACGCCCAGAGCCCTGAACTCCCCTCCCAACCCCTCATGGACCAAAGCATAGCCCACCGCCTCATGACTATTTCACGCTGCCATGGCATGTTCCTACATTTTAGGCAGGCTTGATCAGAGCCTCCCATCTGGCAAGTACACGAGACCTCGAAAAGATCAGTACCCATTTCCGACGCCCAGAGCCCCAACGCCGCCTTTCTCCCAATCCCTCATGGGACCAAAAGCTTATAGCCCACCGCCCTCAGCCGATTATTTCCTGAGTTGGCACATTTCATGCCATTTTAGGGCAGTGCCCACCGAGCCTCCCACCTGGGTACACGAGACCCTCGAAAGATCAGACCCATTTCTGACGCCCAGAGCCCCCTAACGCCTCTCCCAACCCCTCAAGGGACTAAAGCTTATTGCCCACTGCCTCAAGGATTATTTCCCACGCTACACCATGGTATTTCTTGCCATTTTGTTAGGATTCCGAGAATAGCCTCCCACTGGTCACACGAGGACCCCGAAAAGATCAGACCCATTTTCGACCACTGAGCCTCCTAAACCCCCTCCCCAACCCCCGCAGACCAAAAGGCTACAGCCCACTGCCTTGTGACTATTTCCGCGCTGGCCACATTGGCATTTCTTGCCATTTTAGCAGGCTTCGTCCCAGAGCCTCCCACTGCACACGAGGACCCTCAAAAGATCAGACCCATTTTCGACGCACTGAGCCCCCTAAACCCCTCCCCAACCCCGCTGGACTAAAGACTATAGCCCACCGCCCTCTATGACTATTTCCACGTGTTGTCACTGGTATTTTTGCCACTTTAGGGCAGGCCTCGACTGTAGCCTCCCACTGGGACATGAGGACCTCGAAAGACTGTACTCCATTTCCGACGCCACTCAGAGTCTCAAACCCTTTCCCCAACCCCTCGGACCAAAGGCTATAGCCCACCGTTCTTGGTGACTATTTCCTCAAGGCTAAGCAGGCTGGGCATTTTGCCATTTTAGGGCAGCCCTCTGACCGTAGCCTCCCATCGGGCACACGAGGACCTCGAAAAGATCAGTACCCATTTGACGCCCAGAGCCCCTAACTCCCCCAAACCCTCATGACCAGCATATAGCCCACCTGCCTCCCATTATTTCACGCTGCCACACACATGGGCATGTCTTGCCATTTTAGGTGTGCCTGACCATAGCCTCCCACTGGGCACACGAGGACCCTCAAAAGACTGTACCCATTTCCTGACGCACCGTGAGCCTCAAACATCTTCCCAACCCCTCAAGGACCATATAGCCCACTGCCTCATGATTATTTGACGCCACGCCATGGCATTTCTTGCCATTTTAGGCAGGCTTCTGGTCAGAGCCTCCCACCTGGGCATGTGAGGACCCTCGAAAAGACTGTAGACTCCATTTCTGACGACTGAGCCCCTCAAACCCCCTCCCCAACCCCTCATGACTAGTATTATAGCCCACCGGCCTCACTGACTATTTCCACGCTACTGCACTGGCATTTCTTGTCATTTTAGGGCAGGCCTCGACCGTAGCCTTCCACGGGCACACGAGGACCCTCGAAAAGACTCAGACCCATTTCCGACGCCCGCCTCAACCCCTCAAGACACCAAAGGCTATAGCCCATCGGCATAGCGACTATTTCACGCTACTGCGCCATCGTCCATTTCTTGCCATTTTATGGCAGTGCTTCTAACTCAGAATCTCCCACTGGCACTCGAGGACCCTCAGAAGATCAGTACTCCATTTCCGACGGCCGAGCCCCAAACCCCTTCCTAACTCCTCATGGGACCAAAGGTATACCCACCGCCTCAAGTGACTATTTCCTGTTGCGCCAAGCATTTTTCACATTTTAGTAGGCCTCGATCAGAGCCTCCCACTGGCACACGAAGACCCTCGAAAAGCCTGTACCCATTTCCGACGCCTGTGAGCCCCCGAACGCCTCCCCCAACCCTCATGACCAAAGGCTATAGCCCACCGCCTGAGACTATTTCACGCTACTGCGCACTGGGCATGTCTTGCCATTTTTCAAAGTGTGATTCTGACCATAGCCTCCCACTGGGCACACGAGGACCCTCAAAGACTGTACCTATTTCCGATGCCTGTGAGCCCCGAACGCCCCTCGCCAACCCCTCATGGATCATTATAGCCCACCGGCCCTTGATTATTTCTCGCTACTGTGTCACTGGGCATGTCTTGGGATTTTAATGTGTGCTTCAGCATCAGAGCCTCCCATGGCACGCAAGGACCCTCGAAAAGACTGCACTCATTTCTGACATCAGAGCCCTAAACCCTCCCAACCCCTCAAGGACTAAAGGCTATAGCCCACCTGCCCTTGGTGACTATTT
Source organism: Citropsis articulata (assembly GCA_030449925.1). NCBI lineage: Eukaryota > Viridiplantae > Streptophyta > Magnoliopsida > Sapindales > Rutaceae > Citropsis > Citropsis articulata. The sequence goes on along the minus strand of JASUUH010000234.1, from coordinate 63,509 downwards.
CTCGCGGCTACTTGGGTATTTCTTGCCATTTTAAAGCAGTGATTCTGACCATAGCCTCCCATCACACGAGGACCCTCAAAAGATCAGACCTTTTTTCGACCCACTGAGCCTCCTAAACCCTCCCAACCTCATGGACCAAAGGCTATAGCCCATCGGCCTCGTGATTATTTCATGGCAAGGCTGGCATTTTTGCCATTTTAGGCAGGCTGTCAGAGCCTCCCACTGCACACGAGGACCCTGAAAAGACTGTACTCCATTTTCGACGACCAGAGCCCCTAAACCCCTCCTCCCAACCTCATGGACTCAGGCTATAGCCCACCTGCCCTTGGTGACTATTTCGCAAGGCCATTGGTATTTCTTGCCATTTTAAAGTGTGATTCTGACCATAGCCTCCCACTGGCACACGAGGACCCTCAAAAGACTCAGACCCATTTCTACGCACTGTGAGCCTCCTAAACCCTCCCCAACCCCATGTGACCAAAGGCTATAGCCCACTGCCTTGGTGATTATTTCCTGGCACAAGGCTGGCATTTTTGCCATTTTAGTATGTGTCAGAGCCTCCCACTGCACACGAGACCCTCAAAAGACTCCACTTACTCCCAAGATCGTGAGCCCCTAAACCCTCCCAACCCCTCATGACCAAAGGCTATAGCCCACCGCCTTGACTATTTCTCAAGGCCATTGGGTATTTCTTGCCATTTTAAAGCAGTGATTCTGACCATAGCCTCCCATCACACACGAGGACCTCGAAAAGACTGCACTCATTTCACCCACCAGAGCCTCCTAAACCCTCCCAACCCCCGCTGACCAAAGGCCATAGCCCACCGGCCTCGTGATTATTCTCAGGCTACGGGCATTTCTTGCCATTTTAGGGCAGTGCTTCTGTCAGAGCCTCCCACTGCACACGAGGACCCCTCGAAAAGACTGTACCCATTTTCGACGACTGCAGCCTCCTAAACCCTCCCCAACCCCCCATGGACCAGGCTATAGCCCACTGCCTGGTGGATTATTTCCTCACGCTGGCATTTTTTGCCATTTTAGTGTGCTCTGTCAGAGCCTCCCACTGCACACGAGGACCTCGAAAAGACTGTACTCCATTTTCGACCACTGTGAGCCTCCTAAACCCCTCCCCAACCCCTCATGGACTAAAGGCTATAGCCCACTGGCCTTGACTATTATTTCCTGGGCCATTGGCATTTTTGCCATTTTAGGTGTGCCTCGTCTCAGAGCCTCCCACTGCACACGAGGACCCTCAAAAGACTCAGACCCATTTTCGACGACTGTGAGCCCCTAAACCCCTCCCCAACCCCCTCATGACCATGCACTATAGCCCACCGCCCTTGGTGACTATTTCACGTGGTTGCGCTACTGGCATTTTTGCCATTTTAGGGTGCCTCCTGACCGTAGCCTCCCACCTGGGACATGAGGACCTCAAAAGACTGTACCCATTTCACGACCAGAGCCCTTAAACCCCTCCCAACCCTCATGGGACCAAAGGCTATAGCCCACTGCCTTGTGACTATTTCCTTGCACTGGGCATTTCTTGCCATTTTAGGGCAGCCTCTGATCGTAGCCTCCCACCGGGCACACGAGGACCTCGAAAAGATCAGACCCATTTTGACGCCCAGAGCCCCTTAACTCCCCCAAACCCTCTGGACCAAAGGCTATAGGCCCACTGCCTGATTATTTGACGCTACGTCACTGGCATTTCTTGCCATTTTAGGCAGGCTTCGGGTCAGAGCCTCCCACTGGGCACACGAGGACCTCGAAAAGACTGGACCCATTTCTGACGACCAAAGCCCCCAAACCCCTCCCAACCTCAAGGGACCAAAGGTTATATCCCACCGGCCCTATGGACTATTTCACGCACATGCTAGCGCATTTTGTCATTTTAGGGCAGCCTGATCAGAGCCTCCACGGGCACACGAGACCCTCGAAGATCAGACCCATTTCCGACGCCTCCCAACCCTCAGACACCAGTTATTATAGCCCACCGCCTCGGCGATTATTTCACGCACAAGGCCATTGACATTTTTGCTATTTATGGCAGTGCTTCTAACTCAGAATTCCCACTGGCACACGAGGACCTCATAAAGATCAGACCATTTCCGACGGCCAGAGCCCCAAAACCCCTTCCTAACTCCTCATGGACCAAAGGCTATACCCACCGCCTCATGGACTATTTCCTGCGCTACTGGCATTTCTTGCCATTTTAGGGCAGTGTGCTCTGACCAGCCTCCCACTCACACGAGGACCCCTCGAAAAGTCCTGTACCCATTTCCTGACTCCTGAGGCCCCGAACGCCTCCCAACCCCGCTGACCAAAGGCTATAGCTCACCGCCTTGGCTGATTATTTCACGCGCTGGCCACTGGCATGTCTTGCCATTTTGGGCTTCCTCGACCATAGCCTCCCATCACACACGAGACCCTCGAAAAGATCAGACCATTTCATGACGGCCAGAGCCCCCAAACCTCCCCAACCCCTGGACCAGGCTATAGCCCACTGCCCCATTATTCCACGCGCTACTGGCATGTCTTGCCATTTTAAGGCACGCTCGACTGAGCTTTCCATCAAGTGTAAGGACCCTAAAAGACTGTACCCATTTCACGACACTGTGAGCCCCTAAACCCCTCCTAACCTCATGGGACCAAAGGCTATAGCCCACCGCCTGTGACTATTTCACGCGCTGCGCCTACTGGCATGTCTTGCCATTTTAAGGCAGTGCCTGACCGTAGCCTCCCACCTGGCAAGGACCCCTCGAAAAGACTGCACCCATTTCACGAACAGAGCCCCTAAACCCCTCCCCAACCCCCGCTGGACCAAAGGTCAGAGCCCACCGCCTTGGACTATTTCCACGCGCCAGGCCCACTGGGTATTTCTCGCCATTTTAAAGTGTGATTCTGACCATAGCCTCCCATCGGGCACACGAGGACCCATAGACTGTGACCCATTTCACGTAACATAGCCTCCTAAACCCTCCCTAACCTCATGACCAGGCACAGCCCACTGCCTGTGACTATTTCCTGCACAGGCCATTGGCATTTTTTGCTATTTTAGGTGCTTTCGTCCGTAGCCTCCCACTCAGCACACGAGGACCTCGAAAACCATTTCCTGACTCCTGTGAGCCCCCTAACGCCCCTCCCAACCCCCGCATGACCAAAGGCACATAGCCCACCGCCACGGCGATTATTTCTACTGGGTGCGTCACTGGCATGTCTTGCACATTTTGGGCAGGCTTCACCATAGCCTCCCACTGCACACGAGGACCCTCGAAAAGATCCCAGACCCATTTTCGACGGCCAGAGCCCCCAAAACCCCCCCCAACCCCCTGTGGACCAAAGCTATAGCCCACCGGCCTCTATGACTATTTCACGCCATGCCACTGGCATGTCTTGCCATTTTAAGTGCAGCTCGACTGTAGCCTCCCATCAAGGTGCAAGGACCCTCGAAAAGATTGTACCCATTTCACGACCACTGAGCCCCTAAACCCTCCCCAATCCTCATGGACCAGCACATAGCCCACCGCCCTTGGTGGATTATTTCCACGCACGCCATTGGTATTTCTCGCCATTTTAAAGGTGATTCTGACCATAGCCTCCCACTGGCACACGAGACCCACGGTGTTGTACCCATTTTCACGAACAGAGCCTCCTAAACCCCACCCCAACCTCAAGGACCAAAGGCAATAGCTCACCGCCTTGGTGACTATTTCTCACGGCCATTGGCATTTCTTGCTATTTTAGCAGTGCTTCTGTCCAGCCTCCCACTCAGCACACGAGACCCTCGAAAAGATCAGACCCATTTTCACGACTGTCAGAGCCCCTAAACCCCTCCCAACCCCTCATGGACCAAAGGCTATCACGCGTCAACTGGTGGCATTTTTGCCATTTTTAGGCAGGCCTCGACTGTGAGCCTCCCACCTGGGACATGAGGACCCTTGAAAGGATCTGACCCATTTTCGACCTGAGCCCCCAAACCCCTCCCTAACCTCTCATGGACTAGTTTATAGCCCACCGCCTTGTGACTATTATTTCACGCTACTGGCCATTGGCATTTCGCCATTTTAGTGTGCTTGGCTGTCAGCCTCCCACTAGGCACACGAGGAACCCATAAAGATCAGACTCCGACGGCCAGAGCCCCGATACCCCCCCAACCCCTCATGGACCAAAGGCTATACCCACCGCCTCAAGTGACTATTCTGTGTTGCTGGCATTTCTTGCCATTTTAGGCTGTGCCTGACCAGAGCCTCCCATCAAGCACACGAGGACCCTAAAAGCCTGTACCCATTTCCCACGACCAGAGCCCCTGAAACACCTTTCCCAACCTCATGACCAAAGGCTACAGCCCACCGCCTGGCTGACTATTTGACGCGGCCACAGAATTGGCATTTCTTGCAATTTTAGGGCAGCCTCTGACCAGAGCCTCCCACCTGGGCACAAGAGGACCCTCGAAAAGACTGCACCCATTTCTCGACAACCGTGAGCGCCTAAACCCCTCCCAACCCTCATGGACCAGTTATTATATCCCACCGCCTTGACTATTTCACGCGCTGCTCACTGGCATTTCTGCCATTTTATGTGCCTCTCACCGTAGCCTCCCACGGGCACACGAGGACCTCAAATGACTGCATTTCGACGCCTCCCCAACCCTCAGACCAAATGCTATAGCCCACCTACGGCTGATTATTTCCACGCTGCGCCCGCTTGACATTTCTTGCCATTTTAGCAGTGCTTCTAATCAATCTCCCATCACACGAGGACACCTATAAAGATCAGACCCACTCCGACGGCCAGAGCCCCTGACACCCTCCCAACCCCCTGGACCAAAGGCTATACCCACCGCCTCAGTGACTATTTCTGTGTTGCGCACACTGGCATTTCTTGCCATTTTAGGGCAGGCCTCATCAGAGCCTCCCACCGGGCACACGAGACCCTAAAAGCCTGACCCATTTCCGACGCCTCCCAACCCCGCAGCTAGGCTATAGCCCACCGGCCTGACTATGTCACGCTGCTACTGGCATGTCTTGCCATTTTAGGGCAGTGCTTCTGACCGAGCCTCCCACTAGGCACACGAGGACCCTTGAAAAGATCAGACCCATTTCCGACGCCCAGAGCCCTGTAACTTCCCTCCAGAACCCCTCATGGACCAGTACATAGCCCACCGGCCTCGGTGACCATTTCTTGTTATTTTAGGGCAGGCTTCTGATCGTAGCCTCCCACTTGGCACACGAGGACCCTCAAAAAGACTATACCCATTTCTGATGCCCAGAGACCCATAACCTCCCTCCCAACCCCTCATGGGGCACATAGCCCACCGCCTCGTGACCATTTCCCAGCTGCGCTGGGCATTTCTTGCCATTTTAGCGCAAGCCTCTGACCGTAGCCTCCCACTCGGCACACGAGGACACTGGAAAAGACTGTACCCATTTCCGACGATCAGAACCCCCCAACCCCCCACCCCACCCCCCGCGGACCCAAGGCGATAACCCACCGGCCTCATGATTATTTCACGCACGCGCCATTGGCATTTCTTGCCATTTTAGGGCAGGCCTCTGGCCGTAGCCTCCCACTGGGCACACGAGGACCCTTGAAAAGACTGTACCCATTTCCGACGCACAGAGCCCCTGAACTTCCCTCCCCAACCCCCGCGGACCAAAGGCTATAGCCCACCGGCCTCGGTGACCATTTCTTGTTATTTTTGTGCAGGCTTCTGATCGTAGCCCCCCACTGGGCACACGAGGACCCTCGAAAAGACTATACCCATTTCTGACGCCTGTGAGCCCTGCAACCTCCTCCTCCCCAACCCCTCATGACCAGTTATAGCCCACCGCCTTGGTGACTATTTCACGGCTATGGCTGGGCATTTCTTGCCATTTTAGCTAAGCCTCGAGCTGAGCCTCCCACCGGGCACACGAGGACACTCAAAAGATCACCCATTTCCCGACGATCAACCTCAACCCCCTCCCAACCCCTCATGGGACCAGCACTATAGCCCACCGCCCTGTGACTATTTCACGCACAAGGCCACTGGCATTTCTTGTCATTTTAGGGCAGGCATCTGACCGTAGCCTCACATGGGGAACTCGAGGACCCTCGAAAAGACTGTACCCATTTTCGACGCACCTCCCCAACCCCCGAAGACTAAAGGCTATAGCCCACCGCCCCATGATTATTTCACGCTGCTACAAGCATTTTCACATTTTAGGCAGGCTTCTGATTGTAGCATCCCACTGTGGACACGAGGAACCTTGAAAAGACTGTACCCATTTCCAACGCCCAGAGCCCAAGAACTTCCATCCTCAACCCCTCATGACCAGCACATAGCCCACCGCCTCGTGACCATTTCTTGTTATTTTAGCGCAGGCTTCTCATCGTAGCCTCCCACTGGGCACACGAGGACCCTCGAAAAGACTATACCCATTTCAGATGCCCGAGCCCTGTAACCTCCCTCCCAACCCTCATGGGACCTATAGCCCAATCGGCCCTTGTGACTATTTCACGCCACGCCATTGGCATTTCTTGCCATTTTAGAGCAGGCCTCTGACCGTAGCCTCCCACTGGGCACACGAGGACACTCGAAAAGACTGTACCCATTTCTGACAACCAGAGGCCCCCAAACCCCCCCCCCAACCCCTCAAGGACTCATATAGCCCACCGGCCTCGGTGACTATTTCACGCGCTGCGCCGCTGGGCATTTCTTGTCATTTTAGGGCAGGCCTCTGACCGTAGCCTACCACGGGGCACACGAGGACCCTCGAAAAGACTGTACCCATTTCCGATGCCCCTCTCCAACCCCCGCAGACCAAAGGCTATAGCCCACCGGCCTCGGCGACTATTTCACGCGCTGCGCCGCTGGGCATTTCTTGTCATTTTAGGGCAGGCCCTGACCGTAGCCTCCCACTGGGCACACGAGGACCCTCGAAAGATCAGACCCATTTCCTGACGCCTGAGCCCTGTAACCTCCTCCCAACCCCTCATGGACCAAAGGCTATAGCCCACCGCCCGGTGACTATTTCACGCGCCATGCCTGGCTAAGCATTTCTTGCCATTTTAGGGCAGGCTTCTGGTCAGAGCCTCCCATCAAGCACACGAGGACCCTCGAAAAGACTGTACCCATTTCCGACGCACAGAGCCCCGAACGCCGCTCCCCAACCCCCGCGGACCAAAGGCTATGGCCCACCTGCCATGATTATTTCACGCGCTTGCGCCTGGACATTTCTGTAATTTGGGAAGCTTCTGACCGAGCCTCCCAATCGGGCACACGAGGACCCTCAAAAGACTGGACCCATTTCCGACGTGACAGAGCCCCGAACGCCGCTGCCCAACCCCACGGACCAGGTTATAGCCCACTGCCCCATGGGATTATTTCACGCCATACTGCGCCATGGACATTTCTTGCCATTTTAGGGAAGCTTCTGACCAGAGCCTCCCACTGGGCACACGAGACCCTCGAAAAGACTGACCCATTTCTCGACGACCAGAGCCCCTCAAACCCCTCCCAACCCTCAAGGACCAAAGGCTATAGCCCACTTGCTCTGATTATTTCACGCGCCATGGCAAGCATGTCTTGTTATTTTAGGGCAGGCTTCGACTGTAGCCTCCCACTGCCACACGAGGACACTCCAAAGACTGTACCCATTACTCATGCCTGAGCTCCCAGAACTTCCCTCCCAACCTCATGGGACCAAAGGCTATAGCCCACCGCCTCAAGGAATATTTCACGCGCTCGCCATTGGACATTTCTTGGCATTTTAGGCAGGCTTGACCTTAGCCTCCCACTGGCACACGAGGACCCTCAGAAGACTGTAACTATTTCCGACGACTGAGCCCTCAAACCCCTCCCAACCCCTCATGGGACCAAAGGCTATAGCCCACCGGCCCTGCAGAACTATTTCCTGCTGCGCCACTGGCATTTCTTGCCATTTTAGGGCAGGCCTCTGATCAGACTCCCACTGGTACACGAGACCCTCAGAAGATCAGAATTGCTTCCGACTACTGAGCCCTCAAACCCCTCCCAACCCTCATGGACCAAAGGCTATAGCCCACCGGCCTCAGTGAGTATTTCCCGTGCTGCGCCGCTGGGCATTTCTTGCCATTTTAAAGCAGGCTTCTGACCATAGCCTCTCACTAGGCACACGAGGACCCTCTAAAAGACTGTACCCATTTTCGACGACCAGAGCCTCCTAAACCCCCTCCCCAACACCTCATGGACCAGTTATTATAGCCCACCGCCCTTGACTATTTCCACGCACAAGGCTGGCTGGTCATTTCTTGCCATTTTAGGGCAGACCTCTGACTGTAGCCTCCCACTTGGCACGCAAGGACCGTCGGAAAGACTGTACCCATTTCCGACGACCAGAGCCCCTAAACCCCCTCCCCAACACCAAGGACCAGTATAGCCCACCTGCCCTTGTGACTATTTCACGGGTTGCGCCACTGGTATTTCTTTTGCCATTTTAAAGCAAGATTCTGACCATAGCCTCCCACTGGGCACACACGAGGACCCTGAAAAGATCAGACCCATTTTGGAAGACCGAGCCTCCTAAACCCCTCCCAACCCTCATGGACCTATTATAGGCCACCGCCTCAAGTGATAATTTCATGCGCAGGGCATTGCATTTTTACATTTTAGGAAGGCTTCGATCAGAGCCTCCCATCGGGCACACGAGGACCCTCGAAAAGATGTACCCATTTCCAACGCCCAGAGCCTCTGTAACTTCCTCCCAACCCCTCATGGACCAGCAAAGGCTATAGCCCACCGGCCTCATGATTATTTCACCGCTTAGACATTTCTTGCCATTTAAAGGTGCCTCAATCCGTAGCCTCCCATCTGGCCACACGAGTACCCTCAGAACATCAGACTCCATTTTCGATGACCGGAGCCCCCGAAAACCCCACCCCAAACCCTCATGGACAAAGGCTATAGGCCACCTGCCTCATGATTATTTCCTCACAACTTGGCATTTCTTGCCATTTTAGGAAAGCTCTGACCAGAGCCTCTCATCGGTCACACGAGACCCTCGAAAGACTGTACCCATTTCCGACGCCCAGAGCTCCTAACTTCCTCCTCCCAACCCCTCAAGGGACCAAAGGCATAGCCCACCGCCCTTGACCATTTCACGCACAAGGCCATTGGACATTTCTTGCCATTTTAGCGCAGGCTCGACCGTAGCCTCCCACTGGCACACGAGGACCTTCGAAAAGACTCAGTACCCATTTTCGACGCCCTGAGACCCCGAAAGCCCCTCCCAACCTCTGACCAAAGGTTATAGCCCACCGGCCTTTAAGAACTATTTCACGCACAAGCCACTGGCATGTCTTTGCCATTTTAGGCGTGCTTGACCGTAGCCTCCCACTGGGCACACGAGACCCTGGAAAAGACTGCACCCATTTCCGACGACTGTAACCCCAAACCCCTCCCAACCCCTGTGGACCAAAGGCTATAGCCAACCGCATGATTATTTCACGCACAAGGCCATTGGGTATTTCGCTATTTTAGGGCAGACTTCTGATCGTAGCCTCCCACTGGCCACACGAGGACCGTCGAAAAGACTGTACCCATTTCTGACCCCCAGAGCCCCCGAACGCCCTTCCCCAACGCCCGCGGACCAAAGGCTATAGCCCACCGGCCTCGGCAATTATTTCGGGCCACACTGGTATGTCTTGCCATTTTAGGGCAGCTCTGACTGAGAGCCTCCCACTGGTACACGAGACCTCCAAAAGACTGTACCGATTTCCGGCGACCAGAGCCCCCCAAACCCCCCCCCAACCCCCCGGACCAGTTATAGCCCACCTGCCTCATGATTATTTCATGTGCCAGCCATTGGCATTTCTTGTTATTTTAGGCAGGCTCTGATCAGAGCCTCCCACTGGGCACACACGAGGACCCTCGAATAGACTGTACCATTTCCGACGCCCAGAGCCCTGAACTTCCTCCCAACCCCTGTGACCAAAGGCACATAGCCCTACTACCAAGTGAGTATTTCCTGCTGCACACTGGCATTTCTTGCCATTTTAAAGCAAAGCTCACCATAGCCTCCTCACTAGGCACACGAGGACCCCTCGAAAAGACTTTACCCATTTTCACGATCGTGAGCCTCCTAAACCCCTCCCCAACCCCTCATGACCAGTGGGTATAGCCCACTGCCTCTGGTGATTATTTCACGCGCCATGTCACTGGACATTTCTTGCCATTTTAGGCAGGCCTCTGACCGTAGCCTCCCACCTGGGCACACGAGGACCTTTCAAAGTTTGTACCCATTTTCACGCCCAGACCCTGAACGCCTCCCAACGCCTGGGACCAAAGGCTATAGCCCACTGCCTCGCAATTATTTCTCATGGCCACTGGGTATGTCTTGCCATTTTAGGGCAGCCTTCTGACCAGAGCCTCCCACAGTACACGAGGACCCTCGAAAAGACTGCACCCATTTCATGACCAGAGCCCCCAAACCCCTCCCCAACCCCCTGTGGACCAGCACATAGCCCACCGCTCATGATTATTTCCCATGTGCTGCGCCACAGTATTTCTGTTATTTTAGGCAGGCTTGATCGTAGCCTCCCACTGGGCACACGAGGACCTCGAAAAGATCACCTACCTGACGCCCAGAGCCCTGAACTTCCTCCCAACCCCGTGGACCAAAGGCTCTAGGCCACCGCCTCATGATTATTTCACGTGCCATACTGGCTGGTATTTCTTGCCATTTTAAAGCAGTGGATTCTGACCATAGCCTCCCACTGGGCACACGAGGACCTTTAAAAAAGATCAGACTTATTTTTGACGCACTGTGAGCCTCCTAAACCCCTCCCAACCCCCATGACTAAAGGCTATAGCCACCGCCTCAAGTGATTATTTCACACGGCCAAGGCATTTCTAGCTATTTTAGAAGGCTCTGACTGCAGCCTCCCACTCGGGAACACGAGGACTGCCAAAAGACTGACCCATTTCCGACACTCAAGAGACCCCGAACGCCCCTCCCCAACCCCGAGACCAAGCGCTATAGCCCCACGGCCTACCAAAGTGAGTATTTCCCGTGCTGCGTCACTGACATTTCTTTATTTTAGGGCAGGCCTATCAACGAGTTTCCCCACCGGGCACACGAGGACCCTCAGAAAGACTGCCAGCACACATTTCCTACACCAGAGCCCTCGAACGCCTCTCCCAACCCCTCATGCGACTAAAGCGTCAGAGCCCACCCTTCATGCGATTATTTCAAGGCCAGCCAAGCATGTCTTGCCATTTTCAGGCAAGCTTCTGACCAGAGCCTCCCATCAAGGCACGCAAGGACCTCGAAAAGACTGCACCTATTTTCACCCACTGTGAGCCCCTCTTAAACCGCTTCCCACAACCCTCAAGGGACCAGGTTATAGCCCAATCGCCTTGATTATTTCACGCGCCAAGGCTGTATTTCTTGCCATTTTAAATCCGGATTCAGACCATAGCCTCCCACGGGGCACACTAGGAACCTCGAAAAGACTGTACCTATTTTGACGCACTGTAGCCTCCTAAACCCCTCCCAACCCTCATGGGACCAGCGTTATAGGCCACCGCCTCAAGTGACTATTTCCGCACACCACAGGCATTTCTAGCCATTTTAGAAGGCCTCGATCAGCCTCCCACCGGGCACACGAGGACCCTAAAAGACTGTACCCATTTCCACGCCCAGAGCCCTGCATTCCCTCCCAACCTCATGGGACCAAAGTGCTCTAGGCCACCGGCCATGCGCGATTATTTCACTGCTGCTCGCCTGCAGGACATTTCTTGACATTTTAGGGTGGCTTCTGACTCAGAAGGCCCCATCAATCACACGAGGACCCTCGAAAAGACCGTACCCATTTCCTGGCACCTGCAGACCCCGAACGCCCTCCCAACCCCTCATGGACCAAAGCACATAGCCCACCGCCTCTAAGAACTATTTCACGCGCCAAGGCCACTGGCATGTCTTGTTATTTTAGGGCCTGACCGTAGCCTCCCACTGGTACACGAGACCCCGAAAAGACTGTACCCATTTCCGACCCCTCAGAGCCCCGAACGCCCCTCCCAACCTCAAGGACTAAATGCTATAGCCCACCGCCCTATGGCGATTATTTCACGCGCCACTGGGCATTTCTGGCTATTTTAGGGCAGACTTCTGATCGTAGCCTCCCACCTGCACACACGAGACCCTCAAAAGACTGACTCCATTTCCGACCCCTGCAGCCCCCGAACGCTTCTCCCAACCCCTCATGACCAAATACATAGCCCACCGGCCTTGGTGATTATTTCACGCACGCTACCGCTGGACATTTCTTGCCATTTAAGGGCAGTCTTCTGACCGTAGCCTCCCACTAGCTACACGAGGACTTTCGTAAAGACTGTACCCATTTTCGATGACCGGAGCCCCCCCAAACCCCCCCCCCAACCCCTCATGACCAGGCTATAGGCCACCGCCTCAAAGTGACTATTTCCTCACTGGGTCACTGGGCATTTCTTGCCATTTTAGGAAAGCCTCTGATCAGCCTCCCACTGGGCACACGAGGACCTCGAAAAGATCAGACCCATTTACGACGCCCAGAGCCCCTGTAACTTCCTCCCAACCCTCATGGACTAAATTTCTAGGGCCACCGCCTCATGATTATTTCACGCGCTGCGCTCACGGACATTTCTTGCTATTTTAGGGCATGTGCTTCGATCGAGCCTCCCATCTGGGCACACGAGGACCAAATGACTCAGTACTCCATTTCCGACGCCTGAGCTCCTAGAACTTCCCTCCCAACCCTCATGGGACCAAAGGCTCTAGCCACCGGCCTCTGATTATTTCACGCTGCGTCATGCTGGACATTTCTTGCCATTTTAGGCAGTGTTGATCAGCCTCCCACTGGGCACACGAGGACCCTCGAAAAGACTGTACCCATTTCCGACACCCAGAGACCCCGAACGCCCCTCCCCAACCCCCGCGGACCAAAGGCTATAGCCCTACGGCCTCAGTGAGTATTTCCCGTGCTGCGCCGCTGGGCATTTCTTGCCATTTTAGCGCAGGCCTCTGACCGTAGCCTCCCACTGGGCACACGAGGACCTTCGAAAAGTTTGTACCCATTTTCGACGCCCAGAGACCCCGAACGCCCCTCCCCAACCCCCGCGGACCAAAGGCTATAGCCCACCGGCCTCGGCAACTATTTCACGCGCTGCGCCGCTGGGCATGTCTTGCCATTTTAGGGCAGGCTTCTGACCGTAGCCTCCCACTGGGTACACGAGGACCCTCGAAAAGACTGTACCCATTTCCGACGACCAGAGCCCCCCAAACCCCCTCCCCAACCCCCGTGGACCAGTATTATAGCCCACTGCCTCCATGACTATTTCATGCGCGGCCACTGGCATTTCTTGTTATTTTAGGCAGGCTCGATCGAGCCTCCCACCTGGGCACACGAGACCCTCGAAAAGACTCAGACCCATTTCTGACGCCAGAGCCCCTGTAACTTCCTCCCAACCCTCATGACCAAAGGCTCTAGGCCACCGCCCCATGACTATTTCACGCCAGGCCACTGGACATTTCTTGCCATTTAAGGGCAGGCTTCTGACCGCAGCCTCCCACTGGGCACACGAGGACCCTCAAAAAGACTGTACCCATTTCCAACACCCAGAGACCCCGAACGCCCCTCCCCAACCCCCGAGGACCAAAGGCTTTAGCCCTACGGCCTCAGTGAGTATTTCCTCAGGTACTGGGCCATGGATGTCTTGTTATTTTAAGGCAGGCTTCTGACCGTAGCCTCCCATCTGGCACGCAAGGACCTCGAAAGACTGCACCCATTTTCGACCGTGAGCCCCTAAACCCCTCCCCAACCTCATGACCAAAGGTTATAGCCCACCGCCTGGTGACTATTTCACGCTACTGGTATTTTTTTGCCATTTTAAAGCAGATTCTGACCATAGCCTCCCATCGACACACGAGGACCCTCAGAAGACTGTACTCCATTTTTGACGACTGTAGCCTCCTAAACCCCTCCCCAACCCCTCATGGACCAAGGCTATAGGCCACCGGCCTCAGTGATTATTTCTGGCTGCAAGGTATTTCTAGCAATTTTAGGAAGGCCTCTGACCGAGCCTCCCACTGGGCACACGAGACCCTCGAAAGATCACTGACTCCGACGCCTGCAGCCCTGAACTTCCTCCCAACCCTCAAGGGACTAAAGGCTCTAGGCCACCGCCCTAGAACTATTTCACGCACTGCGCTGGCTGGCATGTCTTTATTTTAGGGCAGTGCTCGACCAGTAGCCTCCCACTGGTACACGAGCACCCTCGAAAAGATCACCCATTTCCGACGACCAGAGCCCCCAAACCCCTCCCCAACCCCTGTGGACCAGCACTATAGCCCACCTGCCCTGGATTATTTCATGCGCCATACCGCTGGGCATTTCTTGTTATTTTAGGCAGTGCTTGATCAGTAGCCTCCCATCGGGCACACGAGGACCCTCGAAAAGACTGTACCCATTTCCGACGCCTGTGAGCCCTGTAACTTCCTCCCAACCTCATGGACCAAAGGCTCTAGGCCACCGCCCCATGATTATTTCACGCGCTGCGCTGCTTGACATTTCTTGCCATTTTAGGTAAGCTTTCTGACTGAGCCTCCCACCTGGGCACACGAGGACCCTCAAAAGACTGTACTCCATTTCCGACACCTGAGACCCCGAACGCCTCCCCAACCCCGAGGACCAAAGGCTATAGCCTCACGGCCTCGTGAGTATTTCCTGTATACTGATGGCATTTCTGCCATTTTGGCAGGCCTCGACCAGTAGCCCCCATCGGGCACACGAGGACCTCAAAAGACTGCACTCATTTCCGACACCCAGAACCCTGAACGCCCTCCCAACCCTCATGGGACCAAAGGCTATAGCCCACCGCCTTATGGCGATTATTTCAAGCGCTGGCCATGACATGTCTTGCTATTTGTGTGCTTGACCAGAATCCTCCCACTGGCACGCAAGGACCTCGAAAAGACTGTACCATTTTCACGCACTGTAGCCTCCTAAACCCCTCCCCAACCCCCATTGCATCAGCTATAGCCCACCGGCCTTGTGACTATTTCACGCGCTGGCTTGGACATTTTTGCCATTTTAGCGCAGGCCTGACCGTAGCCTCCCATCACACGAGGACCTTCGAAAAGTTTGTACCCATTTTCGACGCCCAGAGACCCCGAACGCCCCTCCCAACCCCATGGACTAAAGCACATAGCCCACCGCCCTAACTATTTCACGCTGCCACTGGCATGTTCTTTTCCATTTAGGCGTGCCTGACCAGAGCCTCCCACTGGGTACACGAGACCTCGAAAAGACTGCACTCCATTTCCGACGACTGTGAGCCCCTAAACCCCTCCCCAACCCCTGTGGACCAGTTATAGCCCACCGCCTCATGATTATTTCCCCATGCGCTGCGCCATTGGCATTTCTTGTTATTTTAGGGCAGGCTTGATCGTAGCCTCCCACGGGGCACACGAGAACCCTCGAAAAAACTGTACTCATTTCCTGACGCAGAGCCCCTGTAACTTCCTCCCAACCCCGCGGACCAAAGGCTCTAGGCCACCGGCCTCGGCGACTATTTCACGCGCTGCGCCGCTGGACATTTCTTGCCATTTAAGGGCAGGCTTCTGACCGCAGCCTCCCACTGGGCACACGAGGACCCTCAAAAAGACTGTACCCATTTCCGACACCCAGAGACCCCGAACGCCCCTCCCCAACCCCCGAGGACCAAAGGCTATAGCCCTACGGCCTCAGTGAGTATTTCCCGTGCTGCGCCGCTGCGCATGTCTTGCCATTTTAAGGCAGGCTTCTGACCGTAGCCTCCCACTGGGCACGCAAGGACCCTCGAAAAGACTGTACCCATTTTCGACGACCAGAGCCCCTAAACCCCCTCCCCAACCCCCGCGGACCAAAGGTTATAGCCCACCGGCCTCGGTGACTATTTCACGCGCTGCGCCGTTGGGTATTTCTTGCCATTTTAAAGCAGGATTCTGACCATAGCCTCCCACTGGGCACACGAGGACCCTCGAAAAGACTGTACCCATTTTTGACGACCAGAGCCTCCTAAACCCCCTCCCCAACCCCCGCGGACCAAAGGCTATAGGCCACCGGCCTCAGTGACTATTTCCCGCGCTGCGCCGCTGGGCATTTCTAGCCATTTTAGGAAGGCCTCTGACCGTAGCCTCCCACTGGGCACACGAGGACCCTCGAAAAGATAGTACCCATTTCCGACGCCCAGAACCCCAGAACTTCCCTCCCCAACCCCTCAAGGACCAGTGCTCTAGGCCACCGCCCTTGGATTATTTCACGCTGCGCCGCTGGACATTTTTGCCATTTTAGGCAGGCTCTGACTGTAGCCTCCCACTGGCACACGAGGACCTCAAAAAGACTGTACCCATTTCCCGACACCAGAGCCCCCCAAAACCCCTCCCCAACCCACGTGGACCAAAGGCAATAGCCCACCGGCCTCATGATTATTTCATGCGCTGCGCACTGGCATTTCTTGTTATTTTAGGGCAGTGGTTCTGATCAGAGCCTCCCAATGGGCACACGAGACCTCGAAAAGACAGTACCCATTTCCCGACACCTGAGCTCCTGTAACTCCCTCCCAACCCCTCATGGACAGTGCTCTAGGCCACCGTCATGGTGACCATTTTCACGCGCCACTGGTATTTCTTGCCATTTTAGCGCAGGACGCTGACCGTAGCCTCCCACGGGGAAAACGAGGACCCTCGAAACGATTGTACCCATTTCCGACACCCCTCCCCAACCCCCGCAGACCAAAGGCTATAGCCCACCGGCCTCGGCGACTATGTCACGCGCTGCGCCGCTGGGCATGTCTTGCCATTTTAGCGCAGGCTTCTGACCGTAGCCTCCCACTGGGCACACGAGGACCCTCGAAAAGACTGTACCCATTTCCGACGCCCAAAGCTCCAGAACGTCCCTCCCCAACCCCCGCGGACCAAAGGCTATAGCCCACCGGCCTCAGTGACCATTTCACGCGCTGCGCCGCTGGGTATTTCTTGCCATTTTAGCGCAGGACGCTGACCGTAGCCTCCCACGGGGAACACGAGGACCCTCAAAAAGATTGTACCCATTTCCGACGCCCCTCCCCAACCCCCGCAGACCAAAGGCTATAGCCCACCGGCCTCGGCGACTATTTCACGAGCTGCGCCGCTGGGCATTTCTTGCCATTTTAGCGCCTGATGAGCCTCCCACTGGGCACGCGAGGACCCTCGAAAAAACTGTATCCATTTCCGACACCCAGAGCCCCCGAACGCCCCTACCCAACCCCCGAGGCCAAAGTCTATAGCCCACCGGCCTCGGCGACTATTTCACGCGATGCGCCGCTGGGCATTTCTTACCATTTTAGGGCAGGCTTGACCAGTAGCCTCCCAATCGCACACGAGGACCCTCGAAAGACTGACCCATTTCCTGACTCCCAGAGCCCCCGATCCCCTCCCAAACGCCTCAGCCCAGGCTATAGCCCACCGCCCTTGGTGATTATTTCATGCGCTGGTATTTCTTGCCATTTTAGGCAGGCTTCTGATCAGAGCCTCCCACTGGGCACACGAGGACCCTCGAAAAGACTGTACCCATTTTCGACGCCCAGAGCCCCGTAAACCCCCTCCCAACCTCATGACCAAAGGCTCTAGGCCACCGGCCATGACATTATTTCACGCACTGGCTGGACATTTTGCCATTTAGGTGCTTCTGACCGCAGCCTCCCACTGGGCACACGAGGACCCTCAAAAAGACTACCCATTTCCGACACCCAGAGACCCCCGAACGCCCCCAACCCCGAGGACCAAAGGTTATAGCCCCACGGCCCTGAGTATTTCCTGTACACTGATGGGTATTTCTTGCCATTTTTCGGCAGGCCTCAATCAGAGCCCCCACCGGCACACGAGGACCCTAAAAAGACTGTACTCATTTCCCACACCCAACCCCTGAACGCCCTCCCCAACCCCTCATGGACTAAAGGCTATAGCCCACTGCCCTTGGCTGATTATTTCAAGCGCTGCGCTACTGGGTATTTCTTGCCATTTTAAAGGTGCAGATTCTGACCATAGCCTCCTAATCGGGCACACGAGATCCTCGAAAAGAATGTACCCATTTTTGACGACTGAGCCTCCTAAACCCTCCCAACCCCTCATGACTAAAGGCTATAGGCCACCGGCCTGTGACTATTTCCCGCACAAGGCCACTGGCATTTCTAGCCATTTTTGGAAGGCCTCTGATCAGAGCCTCCCATCAAGTACACGAGTACCCTCGAAAAGATAGTAACCATTTCCCACGCCTGTAACCCCAGTAACTTCCTCCCAACCCCAAGGGACCAAAGGCTCTAGGCCACCGCCTTGATTATTTCACGCGCTACCGCTTGGACATTTCTTGCCATTTTAGGGTGTGCTTGACCAGAGCCTCCCACCGGGCACACGAGACCCCGAAAAGACTGCACCCATTTCTCCGACGATCAGAGCCCTCAAACCCCCTCCCCAACCCTGGACCAAAGGCAGCAATAGCCCACCGCCTGCGATTATTTCATGCGCTGCCATTGGGCATTTTCGTTATTTTAGGCAGTGGTTCTGATCAGAGCCTCCCAATGGGCACACACGAGACCCTCGAAAAGACAGTACCCATTTCCTCGACACCTGAGCCCCTGTAACTTCCCTCCCAACCCCTCATGACCAAAGGCTCAGGCCACCCGTCATGTGACTATTTCACGCCTGCCTGGTATTTCTTGCCATTTTAGCGCAGGACGCTGACCGTAGCCTCCCCCGGGGAACACGAGGACCTCAAACGATTGTACCCATTTCCCACGCCTCCCCAACCCCCAACCAGGCTATAGCCCACCGCCTGGCGACTATGTCACGCTGCCACTGGCATGTTCACATTTTAGGCAGGCTTGACCGTAGCCTCCCATCAAGCACACGAGGACCCTCAAAAGACTGTACCCATTTCCACGCCCAAAGCTCCGTAACGCCCTCCCAACCCTCAAGGACCAAATATAGCCCACCGCCCTTGGTGATCATTTCACGCTACGCCATTGGTATTTCTTGCCATTTTAGCGCAGGACGCTGACCGAGCTCTCCACTGGCACACGAGACCCTCGAAACGATTGTACCCATTTCCTCGACTCCTCCCAACCCCGCACCAGTGGCTCTAGGCCACCGTCATGTGACTATTTCACGCCGCTGCTGGGTATTTCTTGCCATTTTAGCGCAGGACGCTGACCGTAGCCTCCCACGGGGAACACGAGGACCCTCGAAACGATTGTACCCATTTCCGACGGCCCTCCCCAACCCCCGCAGACCAAAGGCTATAGCCCACCGGCCTCAGTGACTATTTCCCGCGCTGCGCCGCGGGGTATTTCTAGCAATTTTAGGAAGGCCTCTGACCGTAGCCTCCCACTGGGCACACGAGGACCCTCGAAAAGACTGTACCGATTTCCGACGCCTGTGAGCCCTGTAACTTCCTCCCAACCCCTCGGGACTAAAGGCTCTAGGCCACCGCCCTGCAATTATTTCACGCACAAGGCCACTGGCATGTCTTGCCATTTTAGCAGGCTTCTGATCAGAGCCTCCCACCTGGGTACACGAGCACCTCAAAAGACTGCACCCATTTCCGACGACCAGAGCCCCCCAAACCCCCCCCCCCAACCCCCGTGGACCACCGGCTATAGCCCACCGCCCCTGATTATTTCATGCGCTGCGCCATTGGCATTTTGCTATTTTAGGGCAGGCTTCGATCAGAGCCTCCCATCTGGGCACACGAGGACCCTCGAAAAGACTGTACCCATTTCCGACGCCTGTGAGCCCTGTAACTTCCTCCCAACCTCATGGACCAAAGGCTCTAGGCCACCGCCTCGGCGATTATTTCACGCACGCCCGCTGACATTTCTTGCCATTTTAGGTAAGCTTCTGACCGTAGCCTCCCACCGGGCACACGAGGACCTCAAAAGACTGCACCCATTTCCGACACCTGTGAGACCCCGAACGCCTCCCCAACCCCGAGGACCAAAGGCTATAGCCCCACGGCCTCAAGTGAGTATTTCCTGTATACGCCTGATGGCATTTCATTTTCGGCAGGCTCGACCAGAGCCCCCCACGGGCACACGAGGACCCCTCAAAAGACTGTACCCATTTCACACCCAAACCCCGAACGCCTCCCCAACCCTCATGACCAAAGGCTATAGCCCACCGCCCTGGGCGACTTATTTTTCAAGCGCCAGCCACAAGCATGTCTTGCCATTTTAAGGCAGTGCTTCTGATCAGAACCTCCCACTGGCACGCAAGGACCCTCGAAAAGACTGACCCATTTCACGACTGTGAGCCTCCTAAACCCCTCCCAACCCCCATGCATCAGCAATAGCCCACCGGCCTCGGTGACCATTTCACGCGCTGCGCCGCTGGACATTTCTTGCCATTTTAGCGCAGGCCTCTGACCGTAGCCTCCCATTGG
Source organism: Citropsis articulata (assembly GCA_030449925.1). Taxonomy (NCBI): domain Eukaryota; kingdom Viridiplantae; phylum Streptophyta; class Magnoliopsida; order Sapindales; family Rutaceae; genus Citropsis; species Citropsis articulata. Next base: position 43,058 of record JASUUH010000234.1, on the reverse strand, counting down.
GCACACGAGGACCTTCAAAAAGTTTGTACCCATTTTCGACGCCCAGAGACCCCGAACGCCCCTCCCCAACCCCCGCGGACCAAAGGCTATAGCCCACCGGCCTCGGCAACTATTTCACGCACAAGCGCTGGCTGGCATGTCTTTCCATTTTAGGCAGGTGCTTCTGACCGTAGCCTCCCACTGCACACGAGGACCCTCAAAAGACTGTACCCATTTCCCACGACTGAGCCCCTAAACCCTCCCCAACCCCTGTGGACTAAAGGTTATAGCCCACCGCTCATGATTATTTCATGCGCTGCGCCACTGGCATTTCTTGTTATTTTAGGCAGGCTCGATCAGAGCCTCCCACCTGGCCACACGAGGACCCTCGACAAGACTGTACCCATTTCTCGACGCTGCACAGAGCCCTGTAACTTCCCTCCCAACCCCGCTGACCAAAGGCTCTAGGCCACCGCCTCGATTATTTCACGCGCTGCGTCACTTGACATTTCTTGCCATTTACAAGCAGCTTCGATCAGCAGCCTCCCACTGGGCACACGAGGACCCTCAAAAGACTGTACCCATTTCCGACACCTGAGACCCCTGAACGCCTCTCCCAACCCCGAGGACCAAAGGCTATAGCCCCACGGCCTCAAGTGAGTATTTCCTGTTGCTGGCCACCATGGATGTCTTGCTATTTTAAGGCAGGCTTCTGACCGTAGCCTCCCCACTGGCACGCAAGGACCCTCAAAAGACTGTACCCATTTTCACGACCAGAGCCCCTAAACCCCTCCCAACCCTCATGACCAAAGGTTATAGCCCACCGGCCCTTGGACTATTTCACGCTACTGCGCTGGTATTTCTTGCCATTTTAAAGGTGATTCTGACCATAGCCTCCCACCGGGCACACGAGGATCCTCAAAAGACTGTACCCATTTTTGACCACTGTGAGCCTCCTAAACCCCTCCCCAACCCTCATGGACCAGGCACAGGCCACCGCCTCAAGTGATTATTTCCACTGGCGCTGGGCATTTCTAGCCATTTTAGGAAGGCTCTGACTGTAGCCTCCCATGGCACACGAGAACCCTCGAAAAGATAGTACCCATTTCCGACGCCTGTAACCCCAGAACTTCCCTCCCAACCCTCATGGGACCAAAGGCTCTAGGCCACCGCCCTATGACTATTTCACGCTGCGCCTGGGCTGACATTTCTTGCCATTTTAGGCAGGCTTGATCAGAGCCTCCCATCGGGCACACGAGGACCCTCAAAAGACTGTACCCATTTCCGACGCACTGTGAGCCCTCAAACCCCTCCCCAACCCTCAGGACCAGCACAGCCCACCGCCTACCATGATTATTTCCATGCGCCACTGGCATTTCTTGCCATTTTAGGGCAGGCTTCTGACCGTAGCCTCCCACTGGGCACACGAGGACCCTCGAAAAGACAGTACCCATTTCCGACACCCAGAGCCCCATAACTTCCCTCCCCAACCCCTCATGGGACCAGGCTCTAGGCCACCGCCATGACTATTCATTTCACGCGCTGCGCCGCTGGGTATTTCTTGCCATTTTAGCGCAGGACGCTGACCGTAGCCTCCCACGGGGAAAACGAGGACCCTCGAAACGATTGTACCCATTTCCGACACCCCTCCCCAACCCCCGCAGACCAAAGGCTATAGCCCACTGCCTGGCGACTATGTCACGCGCTGCCACTGGCATGTCTTGCCATTTTAGGCAGGCTTGACCGTAGCCTCCCAAGGGGCAGAGGAGGACCCTCGACAAGACTGTACCCATTTCCGACGCCCAAAGCTCCAGAACTGCCCTCCCCAACCCCTCATGACCAGCACAGCCCACCGCCTCATGACTATTTCACGCGCTGCGCCATTGGTATTTTTGCCATTTTAGCGCAGACGCTGACAGAGCCTCCCACGGGAACACGAGGACCTCAAAAGATTGTACCCATTTCCGACGCCTCCCCAACCCCGCAGACCAAAGGCTATAGCCCACCGCCCCATGGATTATTTCACGAGGCTGCGCTACTGGCATTTCTTGCCATTTTGGCAGGCCCTGGCCGTAGCCTCCCACTGGTCACGCGAGGACCCTCGAAAAACTGTATCCATTTCCGACACCAGAGCCCCCGAACGCCCCTACCCAACCCCCGAGGCCAAAGTCTATAGCCCACCGGCCTCGCGATTATTTCACGCTGCGCACTGGCATTTCTTACCATTTTAGGTGCTCTGACCAGTAGCCTCCCACTGGGCACACGAGGACCCTCTCGAAAGACTGCACTCCATTTCCGACCCTGCAGCCCCCGAACCCCTCCCAAACGCCTCAGACTCAAAGGCTATAGGCCCACCGCCTGTGACTATTTCATGCGCGCCACTGGTATTTCTTGCCATTTTAGGGCAGGCTTCTGATCGTAGCCTCCCAGTTGGCACACGAGGACCCTCGAAAAGACTGTACCCATTTCCGACGCCTGAGCCCTGAACTTCCTCCCAACCCCTCATGGACCAAAGGCTCTAGGCCACCGGCCTCGGCAATTATTTCACGCGCTGCGCCGCTGGACATTTCTTGCCATTTTAGGGTAAGCTTCTGACCGCAGCCTCCCACTGGGCACACGAGGACCCTCAAAAAGACTGTACCCATTTCCGACACCCAGAGACCCCGAACGCCCCTCCCCAACCCCCGAGGACCAAAGGCTATAGCCCTACGGCCTCAGTGAGTATTTCCCGTGCTACGCCGATGGGCATTTCTTGCCATTTTCGGGCAGGCCTCTGACCGTAGCCCCCCACTGGGCACACGAGGACCCTCAAAAAGACTGTACCCATTTCCGACACCTGTAACCCCGAACGCCTCTCCCAACCCCGCTGGACCAGGCTATAGCCCACCGCCTCATGATTATTTCAAGCGCACATTGGGTATTTCTTGCCATTTTAAAGCAGGATTCTGACCATAGCCTCCCACTGGGCACACGAGGATCCTCGAAAAGAATGTACCCATTTTTGACGACCAGAGCCCCTTAACCCCCCTCCCCAACCCCCGCGGACCAAAGGCTATAGGCCACCGGCCTCTTGACTATTTCACGGCACTGGCATTTCTAGCCATTTTAGGAAGGCTCTGACCGTAGCCTCCCACTGGGCACACGAGGACCTCAAAAGATAGTACCCATTTCCACGCCTGTAACCCCGAACTTCCTCCCAACCCCTCATGGGACCAAAGGCTCTAGGCCACCGGCCTTGATTATTTCACGCGCTGCGCTGGACATTTCTTGCTATTTTAGGCAGGCTGACCAGAGCCTCCCACTGGGCACACGAGGACCCTCGAAAAGACTGTACCCATTTCCGACCACTGTAGCCCCTCAAACCCCTCCCCAACCCCTGTGGACCAGGCATAGCCCACCGCCTCGTGATTATTTCATGCGCGCTGGCATTGCATTTCTTGCTATTTTAGGGCAGGGTTCTGATCAGAGCCTCCCAATGGGCACACGAGACCCTCGAAAAGACAAGACCCATTTCCGACACCCAGAGCCCTGTAACTTCCCTCCCAACCCCTCATGGACCAAAGGCTCTAGGCCACCGCCTGTGACTATTTCACGCGCTACGACGCTGGGTATTTCTTGCCATTTTTAGCGCAGGACGCTGACCGTGAGCCTCCCACGGGAACACGAGGACCCTCGAACGATTGTACCCATTTCTCACGCCCCTCCCCAACCCCGCAGACCAGCTATAGCCCACTGCCTCGATTATGTCACGCTGCACTGGCTGGGCATGTCTTGCCATTTTTAGGCAGGCTTGACCGTAGCCTCCCACTGGGCACACACGAGGACCTCGAAAGACTGTACCCATTTCTCACGCCCAAAGCTCCAGAACCCCTCCCAACCCTCATGACCAGCAGGCTATAGCCCACCGCCTGTGACTCATTTCCACGCGCGCTACTGGGTATTTCTTGCCATTTTAGCGCAGGACGCTGACCGTAGCCTCCCATCAGCACACGAGACCCTCAAACGATTGTACCCATTTCCGACTCCCTCCCAACCCCGCAGACCAGCTAGGCCACCGCCATGACCATTTCACGCGCTGCGCCGCTGGGTATTTCTTGCCATTTTAGCGCAGGACGCTGACCGTAGCCTCCCACGGGGAACACGAGGACCCTCGAAAAGATTGTACCCATTTCCGACGCCCCTCCCCAACCCCCGCAGACCAAAGGCTATAGCCCACCGGCCTCGGCGACTATTTCACGAGCTGCGCCGCTGGGCATTTCTTGCCATTTTAGGGCAGGCCCTGGCCGTAGCCTCCCACTGGGCACGCGAGGACCCTCGAAAAACTGTATCCATTTCCGACACCCAGAGCCCCCGAACGCCCCTACCCAACCCCCGAGGCCAAAGTCTATAGCCCACCGGCCTCGGCGACTATTTCACGCGATGCGCCGCTGGGCATTTCTTACCATTTTAGGGCAGGCTTCTGACCGTAGCCTCCCACTGGGCACACGAGGACCCTCTGAAAGACTGTACCCATTTCCGACTCCATGTGAGCCCCGAACCCCTCCCAACGCCTGCAGACCAAAGCATAGCCCACCGCCTGTGATTATTTCATGCGCCTGGCCACTGGTATTTCTTGCCATTTTAGGGCAGGCCTCGATCAGAACCTCCCACTCACACGAGGTCCCTCGAAAACACTGTACCCATTTCCGACGCCTGTAACCCCGAATGCCCCTCCTCAACCCCTCAGGACCAAAGGCTATAGCCCACCGCCTCTGACTATTTCACGCGCTGCGCCACTGGCATGTCTTGTTATTTTAAGGTGGCTTCGACCAGTAGCCTCCCACTGGGCACACGAGACCCTTGAAAATATTTTACCCTTTTCCGACAGAGCCCGAACGCCCCTCCCAACCCCTCAAGGGACCAAAGGCTATAGCCCACCGGTCTCGGTGAATATTTCACGTGCTGCGCCGCTAGACATTTCTTGCCATTTTAGGGCAGGCGTCTGACCGTAGCCTCCCACTGGGCACACGAGGACCCTCAAAAAGACTGTACCCATTTCTGATGCCCAGAGCCCTGTAACTTCCTCCCAACCCTCAAGGCCCAAAGGCTATACCCCTGGCCCCGGCTGACAATTTCACGCTGATGCGACTGGGCATGTCTACATTTCAGGGCAGGCTTCAGTAGCCTCCCACTGGGCACACGAGGACCTCGAAAAGACTCAGACATTTCGACGACCAGAGCCCCCCAAAACCCCAACCCAAACCCCGCGGACCAAAAGCAATAGCCCACTGCCTCCATGATTATTTCACGCTGCGCCACAGCATTTCTTGCCATTTTAGGGGAAGCTTCTGACCGTAGCCTCCCACTGGGCACACGAGGACCCTCGAAAAGACTGGACCCATTTCCGACGCACAGAGCCCCCGAACGCCGCTGCCCAACCCCCACGGACCAAAGGCTATAGCCCACCGGCCTCAGTGACTATTTCCCGTGCTGCGCCGCTGGGCATTTCTTGCCATTTTAGGGCAGGCCTCTGACCGTAGCCTCCCACTGGGTACACGAGGACCCTCGAAAAGACTGTACCCATTTCCGACGACCAGAGCCCCCGAAACACCTTCCCCAACCCCCGCGGACCAAAGGCTATAGCCCACCGGCCTCGGCGACTATTTGACGCGCTATGCCGCTGGGCATTTCTTGCCTTTTTTGGGTAGGCCTCTGACCGTAGCTTCCTACTGGGCACACTAGGACCCTCGAAAAGACTGTACCCATTTCCGACGCCCAGAGCCCCCGAACGCCCCTCCCCAACTCCCGTGGACCAAAGGCTATAGCCCACCGGCCTCGGCGACTATTTCACGCGATGCGCCGCTGGACATTTCTTGCCATTTTAGGGCAGGCTTCTGACCTTAGCCTCCCACTGGGCACACGAGGACCCTGAAAAAGACTGTACCCATTTCCGACGCCCAGAGCCCCCGAACCCCCCTACCCAACCCCCGCGGAGCAAAGGCTATAGCCCACCGGCCTCGGCGACTATTTCACGCCATGCTGACATTTTTGTCATTTTAGGCAGGCTTCTGACCTTACTCCTCCCACTGGGCACACGAGACCCTCAAAAGACTGTACCCATTTCCGACGCCCAGAGCCCCGAACGCCCTCCCCAACCCCTCACAAACAAAGGCTATAGCCCACCGGGTCTCAATATTTCACGTGTTGCGCTGGACATTTCTTACATTTTAGGCAGGCTTGACCGTAGCCTCCCACTGGGCACACGAGGACCCTCGAAAAGATCAGTATCCATTTCCGACCACCGTGAGCCCCCCAACACCCCTCCCCCACCCCCGCGGAGCATTATAGCCCACCTGCCCCATGAGTATTTCACTGCTGCTGGCATTTCTTATCATTTTAGGGCAGGCTTGACCGTAGCCTCCCACTGGGCACACGAGACCCTCGAAAAGACTTTTACCAATTCATGACCAGAGCCCCCGAACCCCCCTCCCCGACCCCCGCAGACCAAAGGCTATAGCCCACCGGCCTCGGTGACTATTTCACGCGCTGCGCCGCTGGGTATTTCTTGCCATTTTAGGGCAGGCTTCTGACCGTAGCCTCCCACTGGGCACACGAGGACCCTCGAAAAGACTGTACCCATTTCTGACGACCAGAGCCCCCGAAACCCGCACCCCAACCCCCGCGGACCAGCACATAGCCCACCGCCCCCATGATTATTTCATGCGCACACTGGCATGTTTTGCCATTTTAGGGCAGGCCCTGACCGTAGCCTCCCACTGGGCACACGAGGACCCTCGAAAGATCAGAACTATTTCCGACCACTGAGCCCCTGAAACCCCTCCCCAACGCTCGCTGACCAAAGGCTATAGCCCACCGCCTCATGACTATTTCACGCTGCGCTGGCATTTCTTGCATTTTAGGCAAGCTTCTGACCGTAGCTCCACTGGGCACACGAGGACCTCGAAGACTGTACCCATTTCCACGCCAGAGCCCCGAACCCTCCCCAACCCTCATGGAGTAAAGGCTTATAGCCCACTGCCCCTTGAGTATTTCACGCGCTGCGCAGCTGGGTATTTCTTATCATTTTACGGCAGGCTTCTGACCGTAGAATCCCACTGGGCACACGAGTACCCTCGAAAAGACTGTATCCATTTCCGACGACCAGAGCCCCCCAAAACCCTCCCGACCCCGCAGACTATAGCCCACCGCCCCTGACTATTTCACGCACTGCGCCGCTGGGCATTTCTTGCCATTTTAGGGCAGGCCTCTGACCGTAGCCTCCCACTAGGCACACGAGGACCCTCGAAAAGACTGTACCCATTTCCGACGACCAGAGCCCCCGAAACCCCCTCCCCAACCCCCGCGGAACAAAGGCTATATCCCACCGGCCTCGCGACTTTTCACGCCACCACTGGCATGTTCTTACATTTTAGGCAGGCTTCTGACCGTAGCCTCCCACTGGGCACATGAGGACGTCGAAATGACTGTACCCATTTCCGACACCCAGAGCCCCCGAACCCCTTCCCAACCTCATGGAGTAAAGGCTATAGCCCACTGCCTTGCTGAGTATTTCACGCTGCGCTGCTAGGCATTTTCTTGCCATTTTAGGGCAGGCTTGACTGGCCTCCCACTGGGCACACGAGGACCATCTAAAAGACTGTACATATTTCCGATAACTAGAGCCCCCGAAACCCCCTCCCCAACCTCATGGAGCAAAGGCTATAGCCCACCGGCCTCATGATTATTTCACGCTGCGCTGGCCATGGACATTTCTTGCCATTTTAGGGCAGGCTTGACCTTAGCCTCCCACTGGTACACGAGGACCCTCAAAAGACTGTACCCATTTCCGACGCCTGAGCCCTCAACGCCCTCCCAACCCCTCATGGACCAAAGGCTATAGCCCACCGGTCTCGCGAATATTTCACGTGGCGCGCTGGACATTTCTTGGCATTTTAGGCTTCTGACCGTAGCCTCCCACTGGGCACACGAGGACCTTCTAAAAGACTGTACATATTTCCGATAACTAGAGCCCTCAAACCCCTCCCCAAACCTCATGGGACCAAAGTTATAGCCCACCGGTCTCGAATATTTCACGAGCTGCGCTGGTGGCATTTCTTGCCATTTTAGGGCAGGCTTTTGACCGTAGCCTCCCACGTACACAACGACCTCGAAAAAGACTGTACCCATTTCGACCCGTGAGCCCCCGAAACCCCCTCCCCAACTCTCGTGGACCAAAGGCTATAGCCCACCGGCCTCGGCGACTATTTCACGCGCTGCGCCGCTGGGCATTTCTTGCCATTTTAGGGCAGGCTTCTGACCGTAGCTTCCCACTGGGCACACAACGACCCTCGAAAAGACTGTACCCATTTCCGACGCCCAGGGCCCCCGAACCCCCCTCCCCAACCCCCGCGGAGCAAAGGCTATAGCCCACCGGCCTCGGCGAGTATTTCACGCGCTGCGCTGCTTGGCATTTCTTGCCATTTTAGGGCAGGCTTCTGACCGTAGCCTCCCACTGGGCACACGAGGACCCTCTAAAAGACTGTACATATTTCCGATAACTAGAGCCCCCGAAACCCCCTCCCCAAACCTCATGGGACCAAAGTTATAGCCCACCGTCCTCATGATATTTCACGAGCTGCGCCGCTGGTCATTTCTTGCCATTTTAGGGCAGGCTTTTGACCGTAGCCTCCCACTGGGCACACGAGGACCCTCGAAAAGACTGTACCCATTTCCGACGCCCAGAGCCCCCGAAACACCCTCCCCAACCCCCGCGGACCAAAGGCTATAGCCCACCGGCCTCGGTGACTATTTCACGCGCTGCTCAGCCGGGAATTTCTTGCCATTTTAGGTAGGCCTCTGACCGTAGCCTCCCAGGGCACACGAGGACCCTCGAAAAGACTGTACCCATTTCCATACCCAGAGCCCCAACTTCCTCCCAACGCCAAGGACCAGAAGAGCCCACCGCCCCTCAATTTTCACGAATGCCCCTCTGGCATGTCTTCCATTTTAGGGCAGGCTCGACTGTAGCCTCCCATCGGGCACACGAGTACCCTCGAAAAGATCAGATCCATTTCCGACCACTGAGCCCCAAACCCCTCCCAACCCCTGGACCAAAGGTTATTTCGCGCCGCCATTGGCATTTCTATTTTAGCAGGCTTGACCGTAGCCTCCCACTGGCACACGAGGACCCTAAAAGAGTATACATATTTCGATATCCAGAGCCTCAAACCCTCCCAACCCCTGGGACCAGGCTATAGCCCACCGCCTGACTATTTCATGCGCGCGCCGCTGGTATTTCTTGTAATTTTAGGGCAAGCTCGACCGTAGCCTCCCACTGGGCACACGAGACCCTAAAAATACTGTACCCATTTCCGACCAGAGCCCCCAAACCCCTCCCAACCCCTCATGGACCAGGCTATAGCCCACCGCCTTGACTATTTCACGGCCACTGGCTTGGGCATTTCTTGGCATTTTAGGCAGGCCTCTGACCGTAGCCTCCCACTGGGCACACGACCTTAAAAAGACTGTACCCATTTCCGACGACCAGAGCCCCAAACCCCTCCCCAACCCCGCAGACCAAAGGCTATAGCCCACCGCCTCATGATTATTTCGCTGCGCCGCTGCATGTCTTGCCATTTAGGTGCTTGACCGTAGCCTCCCACTGGGCACACGAGTACCCTCGAAAAGACCGTACCCATTTCTGCCACCAGAGCCCCTAAACACCCTCCCAACCCTCGGACCAGGCTATAGCCCACCGCCTTGACTATTTCACGCCACGCTGGCATTTCTTGCCATTTTAGGTAGGCCTCTGACCAGAGCCTCCCACTGCACACGAGGACCTCGAAAAGACTGTACCCATTTCCATGCCAGAGCCCTGAACCTCCCAACGCCCTCTGGACCAAAGGTCAGTAGCCCACCGCCCAGAACAATTTCACGCAATGCGCTCTGGGCATGTCTTTCCATATTAGCAGGCCTCGATCAGTAGCCTCCCACCGGGCACACGAGACCGAAAAGACTGTATCCATTTCCGACGACCTGAGCCCCAAACCCCTCCCCAACCCCTGGACCAGCACATTTATCACGCACCGCTGGCATTTTCTTATTTTGGCAGGCTTCTGACCGTAGCCTCCCACTGGGCACACGAGGACCTCTAAAAGAGTATACATATCCGATATCCAGAGCCCCAAACCCCTCCCAACCCCTGGGACCAGGCTATAGCCCACTGCCCTGTGACTATTTCACGCCAAGGCCGCTGGTATTTCTTGCAATTTTAGGGCAAGCTCTGACCAGAGCTCCCACTGGGCACTCGAGGACCCTCGAAAATACTGTACCCATTTCCGATGACCAGAGCCCCCGGAACCCCCTCCTCAACCCCTCAGACCAAAGCTATAGCCCACCGGCCTTGACTATTTCACGCACATACTGGCATTTCTTTTTTTAGGCAGGCCTGACCGTAGCTTCCCACTGGCACACGAGACCCTCAAAAAGACTGTACCCATTTCCACGACCAGAGCCCCAAACCCCTCCCCAACCCTCATGGACCAAAGGCTATAGCCCACCGGGCGACTATTTCACGCTGGCCATGGCATGTCTTGCCATTTTAGGGCAGGCTCGATCAGCCTCCCACTAGGCACACGAGGACCCTCGAAAAGACTCACCCATTTCCTGACGACCAGAGCCCCAAACACCCTCCCAACCCTCAAGGACCATTATAGCCCACCGCCCTGACTATTTCACGCGCTGCGCACATTTCTTGACATTTTAGTAGGCTCTGACCGTAGCCTCCACTGGCACACGAGGACCCTCGAAAAGACTGTACCCATTTCCATGCCCAGAGCTTAACCCTCCCAACGGACCAAAGCATGAGCCCACTGCCTAAGAATATTTCACGCACGCCACTGGCATGTTCTTTCCATATTAGCAGGCCTCTAACCGTAGCCTCCCACTGGGCACATGAGTACCCCTAAAGATCAGATTCCATTTCCCACTGAGCTCAAACCCCTCCCCAACCTCATGACCAGGTTATTTCACACACTTGGCATTTCCATTTTAGGCAGGCTTCTGACCGTAGCCTCCCACGGCACACGAGGACCTCTAAAAGAGTACATATTTCCGATATCCAGAGCCCCGAACCCCTCCCAACCCTCGGGACCAAAGGCTATAGCCCACGGCCCTGACTATTTCACGCGCGCCACTGGCATTTCTTGCCATTTTAGGCAGGCCTTCTCAGAAGCTCCACTAGGCACACGAGGACCCTAAAAGACTGTACCCATTTCCACGCCCAGAGCCCCGAACCCCTCCCAACCCCTGGAGCAAAGGCTATAGCCCACCTGCCTGAGTATTTCACGCGCTGCGCCTGGGCATTTCTTATCATTTTAGGCAGGCTTGACCGTAGCCTCCCATCGGGCACACGAGGACCTGGCTGTACCAATTTCTGATGACCAGAGCCCCAAACCCCTCCTCAACCCCGCTGGACCGGCTATTATAGCCCACCCCATGACTATTTCCACACGCTCTGGCATTTCTTGCCATTTTAGGCAGGCTCGACCAGAGCCTCCCACTGGGCACACGAGGAACCTCTAAAAGACTGTACCAATATCCGACGACCAGAGCCCCCGAAACCCCTCCCAACCCCTCATGACCAGGCTATAGCCCACCGCCTTGACTATTTCACGCGCCAGCGCCCTGGCATTTCTTGGCATTTTAGGGCAGGCCTCTGACCGTAGCTTCCCACTGGGTACACGACGACCCTCAAAAAGACCGTACCCATTTCCGACGACCAGAGCCCCCCAAAACCCCCCCCCCACCCCGGACCAGCAAGTAGCCCACCGCCCCATGATTATTTCACGCTGGCCATGTCACTGGCATTTCATTTTTAGGGCAGCCTGACCAGAGCCTCCCATCACACCAGGACCTCGAAAAGACTGTAACATTTCACGACCAGAGCCCCAAACCCCTCCCAACTCTCGTGACCAGGCTATAGCCCACCGCCTCGATTATTTCACGCTACTGGCTGGGCATTTCTTGCCATTTTAGGCAGGCTCTGATCAGAGCTTGCACACGAGGACCCTCGAAAAGACTGTACCCATTTCAGAGCCCCGAACCCGCCTCCCAACCTCTGCTGGAGCAAAGGCTATAGCCCACCGCCTTGAGTATTTCACGCCAGGCTGCTAGGCATTTCTTGCCATTTTAGGGCAGCTCGACTGCTAGCCTCCCACTGGGCACACGAGGACCCTCTAAAAGACTGTACATATTTCCGATAACTAGAGCCCCCGAAAAACCCCACCCAACCCCCCCGGACCAAACGCTATATCCCACCGTCTCGCAATATTTCACGTGCGCCGCTGATTTCTTACCATATTAGGGCAGGCTTTAGACCGTAGCCTCCCACTAGGCACACGAGGACCCTCGAAAAGACTGTACCATTTCTGACGAGAGCCCCAAACACTCCCAACCCTCGGACCAAAGGCTATAGCCCACCGCCTTGACTATTTCACGCGTCCGCTGGCATTTCTTGCCATTTTAGGGTTGGCCTCACCGTAGCCTCCCACTGGCACACGAGGACCCTCGAAAAGACTGTACCCATTTCCATGCCCAAAGCCCCAGAACTTCCTCCCCAACGCTCATGGACCAAAGGCTATAGCCCACCGCCTCGCAGACTATTTCACAATGCGCCTGGGCATGTCTTGCCATTTTAGGCAGGCCTGACCGTAGCCTCTCACCGGGCACACGACGACCCTCGAAAAGACTGTACCCATTTCCAACCGAGCCCCTGAACTCCCAACCCCCTGGACCAGCTATAGCCCACCGGCCTCATGACTATTTCACGCACGCACTGGCATTTCTTGCATTTTAGGGCAGCCTGACGTAGCCTCCCACTCACACGAGGACCTCTAAAAGAGTATACATATCCGATAACCAGAGCCCCAAACACCTCCCCAACCCCAAGGACTATAGCCCACCGCCTTGTGACTATTTCACGCTCCGCCACAAGCATTTCTTGCCATTTTGGGCAGGCCTGACCGATTTCACCATCACACGAGGACCTCAAAAGACTGTACCCATTTCACGCCTGAGCCCCCGACCCCTCCCAACCCCCACAACTAAGGCTATAGTCCACCGGCCTCATGAGTATTTTACGCGCCATGTCACTGGCATTTCTTATCATTTTAGGGCAGGCTTCTGACCAGAAGCTTCCCTGGGCACAAGAGGACCCTCGAAAAGACTGTACCACCATGACCAGAGCCCCAACCCCTCCCAACCCCCGCGGAGCAAAGGCTATAGCCCACCCGCCTCTGAGTATTTCACGCGCTGCATCGCTGGCATTTCTTATCATTTTAGCAGGCTTCAGAGCCTCCCACCGGGCACACGAGGACCCTCGAAAAACTGTACCATCCGGCGACCAGAGCCCCGAACCCTCCCAAACCCCTCATGACCGGCTATAGCCCACCGGTGACTATTTCATGCGCTGCGCTGGTATCTTTTCATTTTAGGGCAAGCTCGACAGAGCCTCCCACTGGGCACACGAGGACCCTCGAAAATACAGTACCCATTTCCCATTACCAGAGCCCCTAAACCCCTCCTCAACCCCTCAAGGACCATATAGCCCACCTTCCTCGATTATTTCACACGCCACACTGGCATTTCTTGCCATTCTAGGGCAGGCTTCTGTCAGAGCCTCCCACGGCACACGAGGACCCTCGAAAAGACTGTATTTCCTGTGAGCCCCTAAACCCCTCCCAACCCTCATGGACCAAAGGCTATAGCCCACCGCCCTGGACTATTTCACGACTGCGCCCTGGGCATTTCTTGCCATTTTAGGCAGGCCTGACCAGCTCCCATCGGGCACACGAGGACCCTCGAAAAGATTGTACCCATTTCCGACGCCAAGAGCCACCGAACCCTCCCCAACCTCTGAGCAAAGGCTATAGCCCACCCCATGAGTATTTCACACGCACCGCTGGGTATTTCTTGCCATTTTAGCAGGCTTCTGAACGTAGCCTCCCACCCACACGAGACCCTCTAAAAGACTGTACATATTTCCGATAACTAGAGCCCCCAAACCCTCCCAACCCTCATGGACCGAATAGCCCACCGCCTGGACTATTTCACGCGCTGCGCCTGGCATTTCTTGCCATTTTAGGGCAGGCTCTGACCGTAGCTCCATCACAGCACACGAGGACCCCAAAAGACTGTAACTATTTCCAAGACCAGAGCCCCCAACCCCTCCCAACCTCTGGAGTAAAGGCTATAGCCCACCGGCCTCGGCGACTTATTTCACGCTACTGTTGATTTTCTTGCCATTTTTAGGGCAGTTTGACCTTAGCCTCCCACGCACACGAGGACCCTCTAAAAGACTGTATATTTCCCATAACTCCCCCAAACCCCTCCCCAACCCTCATGGACAAAGGCTATAGCCCACCGCCTTGGTGACTATTTCACGCGCTGCGCCACTGGCATTTCTTTATTTTAGCAGGCTTGACCGTAGCCTCCCACCGGGCACACGAGGACCCTCAAAAGATCAGAATTATTTCCGACGACTGAGCCCCAAACCCCTCCCAACTCTCGTGACCAAAGGCTATAGCCCACCGCCCGCGACTATTTCACGCTGCTGCGCACTGGCATTTTCCATTTTAGGCCTCCGATCAGAGCTTGCACACGAGGACCCTCGAAAAGACTGTACCCATTTCCAACGCCAGAGCCCCGAACCCCTCCCAACCCCTCGAGAAAAGGCTATAGCCCACCGCCCTATGAGTATTTCACGCGCTGCCAGGCATTTCTTGCCATTTTGGGCAGGCTGACCAGCCTCCACCGGGCACACGAGGACCCTATAAAGACTGTACATATTTCCGATAACGAGCCCCGAACCCTCCCCAACCTCATGGACCAAAGGCTATAGCCGCCTCGGACTATTTCACGCACGGCTGGCATTTCTGCCATTTTAGGCAGGCCTGACCGTAGCCTCCCACTGGGCACACGAGGACCTAAAAGACTGTACCCATTTCCCACGACCATAGCCCCAGATCGCCCCTCCCCAACCCCCTGGATCAAAGGCTATAGCCCACCGCCTCTGACTATTTCACGCCACGCTACTGGTATTTCTTGCCATTTTAGGCAGGCTTCCGAGTAGCCTCCCACTGGGCACACGAGACCCTCTAAAAGAGTATACATATTTCCGATAACCAGAGCCCCCAAACACCTCCCAACCTGCTGACCTATAGCCCAGCCTCTGACTATTTCACGCCACTGGCATTTCTTGCCATTTTAGTGCAGGCTGACCGTAGCCTCTCACACACGAGACCCTCGAAAAGACTGTACCCATTTCCAACCCAGAGCCCCGAACCCCTCCCAACCCCTCAAAGGCTATAGCCCACTAAGAGTATTTCACGCGCTTGCTAGGCATTTCTTGCCATTTTAGGGCAGGCCCTGACTGAGCCTCCCACTGGGCACACGAGGACCCTATAAAAGACTGTACACATTTCATAACTAGAGCCCCAAACCCTCCCAACCTCATGGACCAGTTATAGCCCACCGGCTGACTATTTCACGCGCGCCAGGGCATTTCCATTTTTAGGCAGCCGACCGAGCCTCCCACTGGGCACACACGAGGACCCTCGAAAAGACTGTACCCATTTCACGCCCAGAGCCCCCAAACCCTCCCAACCCCGCTGATCAAAGGCTATAGCCCACCGCGGCATTATTTCACGCGGCATTATTTTGCATTTTAGGCGTGCTCACCGTAGCCTCCCATCGGGCACACGAGGACCTCTAAAAGAGTACATATTTCCGATAACCAGAGCCCCGAAACACCTCCCAACCCTCATGACTATTATAGCCCACTGCCTTGGTGACTATTTCACGCGGCTGGGCCATATTTCTTGCCATTTTAGGGCAGGCCTCTGACCGTAGCCTCCCACTGGCACACGAGACCCTCGAAAAGACTGTACCCATTTCCAACGCCCAGAGCCCCGAACGTCCCTCCCCAACCCCGCGAGAAAGGCTATAGCCCACCGCCTCAAGTATTTCACGCTGCGCCGCTAGGCATTTCCATTTTAGTAGGCTTGACCGTAGCCTCCCACTGGGCACACGAGGACCCTATAAAAGACTGTACATATTTCCGATAACGAGAGCCCCCGAAACCCCCTCCCCAACCTCAAGGGACCAGCTTATAGCCCACCGCCTTGGTGATTATTTCACGCTGCCACTGCGGCATTTCTTGCCATTTAGGCGTGCTCGACTGAGCCTCCCACTGGGCACACGAGACCTCGAAAAGACTGTACCCATCCACCCAGAGCCCCAACCCCCTCCCCAACCCCCGCGGATCAAAGGCTATAGCCCACCCGGCGACTATTTCACGCTGCGCCATTGGCATTTCTTGCCATAGGCTTCCTGACCGTAGCCTCCCTCTGGGCTCACGTGGACCCTCTAAAAGAGTATACATTTTTCCGATAACCCGAGCCCTCAAACCCTCCCAACCCCTGACCAAGGCTATAGCCCACCGCCTTGACTATTTCACGGGCTACTGCATTTCTTGCCATTTTAGGGCAGTCTCTGATCGTAGCCCTCCACTAGGCACACGAGGACCCTCGAAAAGACTGTACCCATTTCCGACACCTAGAGCCCCCGAACCCCCCTCCCCAACCCCTCATGAGCTAAGATAGCCCACCGCCTCGCGAGTATTTCACGCGCCATGGCTACATTTCTTATCATTTAGGTAGGCTTCTGACCAGCCTCCCACCGGGCACACGAGGACCCTTGAAAAGACTGTACATTTCCGGCGACCAGAGCCCCTAAACCCTCCTCAACCCCACGGACCAAAGGTTATAGCCCACCGCCTCTGACTATTTCACTGGGTCATTGGCATTTCTTGCCATTTTAGGGCAGGCTTCTCAGTAGCCTCCCACTGGGCACACGAGACCCTCGAAAAGACTGTACATATTTCACACTGAGCCCCAAACCCTCCCAACCCTCATGACCAGGCTATAGCCCACCGCCCCTGATTATTTCACGCGGCTGCGCTGGGCATGTCTTGCCATTTTGCAGGCAGCCTGACCGTAGCCTCCCATCGAGAACACGAGGACCCTCGAAAAGACTGTAACTATTTCCACGACCAGAGCCCTCAAACCCTCCCAACCCCTGTGGACCAAAGGCTATAGCCCACCGCCCCATGATTATTTCACGCCAAGCGCGCTGGTCATTTCTTGCCATTTTAGGGCAGGCTTGACCTCCTCCCACTAGGCACACGAGGACCCTCGAAAAGACTGTAATATTTCCACCCAGAGCCCCAAACCCCTCCCAACTCCCTGGACCAGCACATAGCCCACTGCCCGGCGATTATTTCACGCGCTGCTGCATTTCTTGCCATTTTAGGGCAGGCTCTGACAGAGCTTCACTGGGCACACGAGGACCCTCGAAAAGACTGTACCCATTGCCGACGCCCAGAGCCCCGAACCCCCCTCCCCAACCCTCGGAGTAAAGGCTATAGCCCACTGCCGGCGATTATTTCACGCTAGGCTGGTCATTTCTTGCCATTTTAGGGCAGGCTTCTGACCTTTGCCTCCCACTCACACACGAGGACCTCGAAAAGACTGTAACTATTTCCGACACCGTGAGCCCCAACCCCTCCCCAACTCCTGTGGACCAGGCTATAGCCCACCGCCTCTGATTATTTCACGCTGCGACGCTGGGCGTTTCTTGCCATTTTAGGGCAGGCCTCTGACCTAGCCTCACATCACACGAGGACCCTCGAAAAGACTGTACCCATTTCCGACGCCCAGAGCCCCGAACCCTCCCCAACTCCCGTGGACCAGGCTATATAGCCCACCGCCCCATGACTATTTCACGCTGCGCCGCTTGGCATTTCTTGCTATTTTAGGCAGGGTTCTGAACGTAGCCTCCCACACGAGGACCCTCGAAAAGACTGTACCCATTTCCGACGCCTGTGAGCCCCTGAACCCCTCCCCAACCCCTCGGACCAGGCTATAGCCCACCGCCTTGGATTATTTCACGCGCTGCGCCGCTGGTCATTTCTTGACATTTTAGGTCAGGCCTCACCGTAGCCTCCCACTGGCACATGAGGACCCTCAAAAGACTGTACCCATTTCCATGCCCAAAGCCCCGATCCCTCCCAACGCTCATGACCAAAGGCTATAGCCCACCGCCTCGAACAATTTTCACGCAATGCGCCACTGGGCATGTCTTGCCATTTTAGGGCAGGCCTCTGACCGTTGCCTCTGACTGGGCACACGAGGACCCTCGAAAAGACTGTAACCATTTCCGACGACCAGAGCCCCACAACAACCCTCCCCAACCCCGGCGGACCAAAGGCTATAGCCCACCGCCTTGATTATTTCACGCGCCATGGTATTTCTATTTTAGGGCAGGCCTGACCGTAGCCTCCATCGGGCACACGGGACCTCAAAAAGACTGTACCCATTTCCGACGCCTGAGCCCCCGAACCCCTCCCAACCTCGCTGAGCTAAGGCTATAGCCCACCGCCTTGAGTATTTCTGCCACGCTGGCATTTCTTATCATTTTAGGGCAGGCTTCTGACCGTAGCTCCCACAGGGCACAAGAGGACCCTCGAAAAGACTGTATAATTTTCTGATGACCAGAGCCCCGAACCCCTCCCAACCTCATGAGCAAAGGCTATAGCCCACCCGCCTCGCCGAGTATTTCACGCACCGCCACATCATTTTAGGGCAGGCTTGACCGTAGCCTCCCACTGGGCACACGAGGACCCTCAAAAGACTGTACCAATTTCCCGACCAGAGCCCCAACCCCTCCCCAACCCTCAGACCAAAGGCTATAGCCCACCTCTTGACTATTTCATGTGCTGCGCCACTGGTATTTCTTGCCATTTTAGGGCAGGCTTGACCGTAGCCTCCCACGGGCACAGAGGACCCTTGAAAAGACTGTACCCATTTCCGGCGACAAGAGCCCCGAAACCCTCCTCAACCCCTGACCAGGCTATAGCCCACTGCCTCTGGATTATTTCACACGCTGCCTGGCATATTTGCCATTCTAGGTGCTCGTCAGAGCCTCCCACTGGGCACACGAGGACCCTCGAAAAGACTGTACATATTTCCCACCGAGCCCCAAACCCCTCCCAACCCCGCTAAAAGGCTATAGCCCACCGCCTCGATGACTATTTCACGCGCCAGCGCGCTAGGCATTTCTTGCCATTTTAGGCCTCTGATCAGAGCCTCCCATGGCACACGAGGACCCTCAAAAAGACTGTAACTATTTCACGACCAGAGCCCCGAACCCCTCCCAACTCCTGTGGACCAGCACTATAGCCCACCGGCCTCATGACTATTTCACGCGCTGCCGCTTGGCATTTCTTGCTATTTTAGGCAGGGTTCTGATCAGTAGCCTCCCACCGAGCACACGAGGCCCCTCGAAAAGACTGTACCCATTTCCGACGCCTGTGAGCCCCAGAACCCTCCCAACCCTCAAGGACCAGCATTATAGCCCACCGCCTATGACTTATTTCACGCTGCGCTGGTCATTTCTTGTCGTTTTAGGGTAGGCCTCTCACCGTAGCCTCCCACTGGGCACATGAGGACCCTCGAAAAGACTGTACCCATTTCCGATGCCCAAAGCCCCAGAACAACCCTCCCCAACCCCCGCGGACCAAAGGCTATAGCCCACCGGCCTCGGAGACTATTTCACTCGCAGCACCTGGGTGGATTTCTTGCCATTTTAGGGCAGGCCTCTGACCGTAGCCTCTCACTGGGCACACGAGGACCCTCGAAAAGACTGTACCCATTTCCGACGACCAGAGCCCCCGAAACCCCCTCCCCAACCCCCGCGGACCAAAGGCTATAGCCCACCGGCCTCGGCGACTATTTCACGCGCTGCGCCGCTTGGCATTTCTTGCTATTTTAGGGCAGGGTTCTGAACGTAGCCTCCCACTGAGCACACGAGGACCCTCGAAAAGACTGTACCCATTTCCGACGCCCAGAGCCCCAGAACTTCCCTCCCCAACCCCCGCGGACCAAAGGCTATAGCCCACCGGCCTCGGTGACTATTTCACGCGCTGCGCCGCTGGTCATTTCTTGCCATTTTAGGGTAGGCCTCTCACCGTAGCCTCCCACTGGGCACATGAGGACCCTCGAAAAGACTGTACCCATTTCCGATGCCCAAAGCCCCAGAACATCCCTCCCCAACGCCCGCGGACCAAAGGCTATAGCCCACCGGCCTCGGCAACAATTTCACGCAATGCGCCGCTGGGCATGTCTTGCCATTTTAGGCAGGCTCTGACCGAGCCTCCCATCACACGAGGACCCTCGAAAAGACTGTAACCATTTCCGACCCCCCGAGCCCCAAACCCTCCCCAACCCCATGGACCAAAGGCTATAGCCCACCGCCTGATTATTTCACGCTGCTGGGTATTTCTTGCCATTTTAGGGCAGGCCTCTGACCCAGAGCTCACTGGGGGACCTCGAAAGACTGTACCCATTTCCGACTGAGCCCCAACCCTCCCAACCCCGGGACTAAGGCTATAGCCCACCGGCCTCAGTATTTCACGCGCTGCGCCTGGCATATTTCTATCATTTTAGGCAGGCTTCTGACCAGCTTCCCACGGGCACAGAGGACCCTCAAAGACTGTAATTTTCTGATGACCTGAGCCCCCAACCCCCTCCCAACCTCATGGAGCAAAGGCTATAGCCCACCGCCTCTGAGTATTTCACGCGCTGCGCTACTGGCATTTGATCATTTTAGGGCAGGCTTGACCGTAGCCCCACCCACACACGAGGACCCTCAAAAGACTGTAATTTCCATGACCAGAGCCCTCAACCCTCCCAACCCCCGCATACAGGCCCACCGCCTTGACTATTTCACGCCACTGGTATTTCTTTATTTTAGGCAGGCTTGATCAGAGCCTCCCACTGGGCACATGAGGACCCTTGAAAGACTGACCCATTTCCCGACAAGAGCCCCAAACCCCTCCTCAACCCCTCGGGACCAACTATAGCCCACCGGCTGACTATTTCACACGCTGCACTGGCATTTCTGCCATTTAGGGCAGGCTCTGACAGAGCCTCCCACTGGCACACGAGGACCCTCGAAAAGACTGTACATATTTCCCGACGCACCAGAGCCCCGAAACCCCTCCCCAACCCCTCATGACCAAAGGCTATAGCCCACCGCCTCGATGACTATTTCACACGCTGCCGCTAGGGCATTTCTTGCCATTTTAGGGCAGGCCTCGACAGCCTCCCACCGGGCACACGAGACCCTCAAAAGACTGAACTATTTCAGACCAGAGCCCCCGAACCCTCCCCAACTCCTGGACCAAAGGCTATAGCCCACCGCCTCATGATTATTTCACGCGCTGCGCCGCTTGGCATTTCTTGCTATTTTAGGGCAGGGTTCTGATCGTAGCCTCCCACTGAGCACACGAGGACCCTCGAAAAGACTGTACCCATTTCTGACGACCAGAGCCCTGTAACCCTCCCCAACCCCGGACCAGGCTAGCCCACCGCCTTGGTGACTATTTCACGCTGCGCCGCTGGTCATTTCTTGTCGCTTTAGGGTAGGCCTCACCAGAGCCTCCCACTGGGCACACACGAGGACCAAAAGACTGTACCCATTTCCATGCCCAAAGCCCCAGAACTTCCTCCCAACGCCATGGGACCAGCACATAGCCCACCACCTGCAATATTTCACGCAATGCGCCGCTGGCATGTCTTGCCATTTTAGGCAGGCTCGACCGTAGCCTCACTGGGCACACGAGGACCAAAAGACTGTACCATTTCCGACGAGAGCCCCAAACCCTCCCAACCCCGCTGACTTATAGCCCACCGCCCTTGCTGATTATTTCACGCACGCTGGCATTTCTTGCCATTTTAGGCAGGCTTGACCGTAGCCTCCCACCGGGCACACGAGGACCCTCGAAAAGACTGTACCCATTTGACGACTGAGCCTTAAACCCTCCTCCCAACCCCTGGGACTAAAGGCTATAGCCACCTGTGATTATTTCGCGCTGCGCTTGGGAATTTCTTAATTTTAGGAAGGCTCTGACCTAGCCTCCCATCACACGAGGACCCTCGAAAAGACTATTTTGACGCCTGAGCTCAAACCCCTCCCCAACCCCTGGACCAACGCTATAGCCCACCGCCTCGACTATTTCATGCGCTGCGCCACTGGCATGTCTTGCCATTTTAGGGCTCTGATCAGCTACAGGGCACACGAGGCCCCTCAAATAGACTGTACCCATTTCCCACGCCCAGAGCCCCTGAACCCTCCTCCCCACCCCCCGCGGACCAAAGGCTATAGCCCACCGCCTTGGTGACTATTTCACGCGCTGGCATTTCTTGCCATTTTAGGTAGGCCTCTCACCGTAGCCTCCCATCGCACATGAGGACCCTCGAAAAGACTGTACCCATTTCCGGCGCAAAGCCCCAATCCCTCCCCAACCCTCTGACCGGGCTATAGCCCACCGCCTAATATTTCTCAAATGCGCTGCATGTCTTGCCATTTTAGGCAGGCTCTGACTGTAGCCTCCGATCACACGAGGACCTCGAAAAGATCAGAACCATTTCCGACGACCAGAGCCCCAAACCCCTCCCCAACCTCAAGGACCAAAGGCTATAGCCCACCGCTGATTATTTCACGCGCTCACTGTATTTCTTGCCATTTTAG
Source organism: Citropsis articulata (assembly GCA_030449925.1). Lineage (NCBI taxonomy): Eukaryota > Viridiplantae > Streptophyta > Magnoliopsida > Sapindales > Rutaceae > Citropsis > Citropsis articulata. The sequence continues at coordinate 20,450 of JASUUH010000234.1, read as the reverse complement.
GGCAGGCCTGACCGTAGCCACATCGGGCACACGGGACCTCGAAAAGACTGTATTTCCGACCCAGAGCCCCAACCCCTCCCAACCTCATGGAGCTAAGGCTATAGCACACGCCCCATGAGTATTTCACGCGGCTGCGCTGGCATTTTTATCATTTTAGGGCAGGCTCTGACCGTAGCTTCCACTGGGCACAAGAGGACCCTCAAAAGATCAGTAATTTTTCTGATGACCAGAGCCCCCGAACCCCTCCCAACCCCGCTGAGCAAAGGCTATAGCCCACCGCCTCATGAGTATTTCACGCCGCTACTGGGCTTATCATTTTAGGGCAGGCTTTTGATCAGAGCCTCCCACTGGGCACACGAGGACCTCAAAAGACTGTACCACTCGACCAGAGCCCCAACCCTCCCAACCCCCGCATGACTGGGGCTATAGCCCACCGCCTGTGACTATTTCATGTGCGCTGGGTATTTCTTGCATTTTAGGGCAGGCTTGACCCAGCCTCCCACCGGGCACATGAGGACCCTTGAAAAGACTCACCATTTCGGCGACAAGAGCCCCCAAACCCCTCCTCAACCCCTGTGGACCAGGCTATAGCCCACCGCCCCTGACTTATTTCACACGCTCACTGGCATTTCTTTTATATAGGCAGGCTTCTGTAGCCTCCCCTGGGCACACGAGGACCCTCAAAAGACTGTACATATTTCCGACGACCAGAGCCTCAAACCCCTCCCAACCCCGGGACTGACAGTAGCCCACCGCCTCGATGACTATTTCACGCTACGCTAGGCATTTCTTGCCATTTTAGGGAAGGCCTCTGACCGTAGCCTCCCACCTACACACGAGGACCCTCAAAAGACTCAGAATTATTTCCGACGCACCAGAGCCCCAACCCCTCCCCAACTCCCGTGGACCAAAGGCTATAGCCCACCGCCCCATGACTATTTCACGCCAGCCGCTTGGCATTTCTTGCCATTTTAGGCAGGGTTCTGACAGTAGCCTCCCACCGAGCACACGAGGACCCTCGAAAAGACTCACCCATTTCCACGCCTGTGAGCCCCGAACTCCTCCCAACCCTCATGGACCAAAGGAGCCCAGCCCCTTGACTATTTCACGCCATACGCTGGTCATTGTCGCTTTAGGTAGGCTCTCACCGTAGCCTCCCACTGGGCACATGAGGACCTCAAAAGACTGTACCCATTTCCGATGCCCAAAGCCCTGAACTTCCTCCCAACGCTCATGGGACCAAAGGCTATAGCCCACTCTCGACTATTTCACGAATGCGCCATTGGCATTTCTTGCCATTTTAGGAAAGCCTCTGACCGTAGCCTCTCACTGGGCACACGAGGACCTTCGAAAAGACTGTACCCTTTTCCGACGACAAGAGCCCCTAATCCCCCTCCCCAACCCCCGCGGACCAAAGGCTATAGCCCACCGCCTCTGATTATTATTTCACGCTGCGCTGGGTATTTCTTGCCATTTTAGGGCAGGCTTCTGACCCTAGCCTCCCACTGGGCACACGAGGACCCTCGAAAAGACTGTACCCATTTCTGACGACCAGAGCCCACGAAACCCCCTCCCCAACCCCCGCGGACCAAAGGCTATAGCCCACCGGCCTCGGTGACTATTTCACGCGCCACTGGAATTTCTAGCATTTTAGAAGGCTACTGAGCCTCCCATCGGGCACACGAGGACCCTCGAAAAGATCAGACCATTTCCGACGCCCCAAACCCCTCCCCAACCCCCTGGACCAAACGCTATAGCCCACCTGCCATGATTATTTCACGCTGCGCCTGGCATTTCTGCCATTTTAGGCAGGCTTCCTGATCAGCTTCCACTGGGCACACGAGGACCCTCGAAAAGACTGACCCATTTCCACGCCAGAGCCCCAAACTTCCCTCCCAACCCCATGGACCAAAGGCTCTAGGCCACACCCCCATGACTATTTCACGCTGGCCATGGACATTTCCATTTTAGGGCAGGCTCTGACTCAGAGCCTCCCACCACACGAGGACCTCAAAAGACTGTATTTCCACGCCCAGAGCCCCCGAACCCTCCCAACCCCCGGGACCAAAGGCTAGGCCACCGCCGCGATTATTTCACGCACGGGCATGTCTTATTTTTAGGGCAGGCTTGACCGAGCCACATCACACGAGGACCTAAAAGACGGTACCCATTTCATGCCTGAGCCCAACTTCCTCCCAACCCCTCATGACCAAAGGCTCTAGCCACCGCCTGAATTATTTCACGCGCGCTGGCCATGTCTTGCCATTTTAGGCAGGCTTCGATCAGAGCTCCACTGGGCACACGGGACCCTCAAAAAGACTGTACCCATTTCCGACGCCCTGAGCCCCGAACCCCTCCCAACCCTCATGACCAAAGGCTCTAGCCCACCTCGACTATTTCACGCTGCGCCACTGGCATGTCTTGCCATTTTAGGGCAGGCTCGACCGAGCTCCCACTGGGCACACGGGACCCCTAAAAGACTGACCCATTTCCGACGCCTGAGCCCCTCCCCCCTCCCCAACCCCCGCTGGACTAAGGTTATAGCCCACCGCCTCGTGAGTATTTCCTGCACGCCATGGCATGACATTTTAGGCTCTGACCGTAGCCTCCCACCTGGCACGAGGACCCTCGAAAAGACTGTACCCCAGTGAGCCCCTAAACCCCTCCCCAACCTCATGGACCAGGTTATAGCCCACCGCCTTGACTATTTCACGCTGCGCTGGTATTTCCTGCCATTTTAAAGCAGGATTCCGACCATAGCCTCCCACTGGGCACACGAGGACCCTCGAAAAGACTGTACCCATTTTAGACGACTGAGCCTTAAACCCTCCCCAACCTCAAGGACTAAAGGCTATAGGCCACCTGCCTCGTGACTATTTCGCGCTGCGCATGGCATTTAGCAATTTTAGAAGGCCTCTGACCGTAGCCTCCCACTGGGCACACGAGGACCCTCGAAAAGACTGCACTGACCACGCCCTGAGCCCCGAACTCTCCCAACCCTCATGGACTAAAGGCCAGCCACGGCCACCATTATTTCACGCTGCTGGCATGTCTTGCCATTTTAGGGCAGGCTTCTGACCGAGCCACCGGGCACACGGGACCCTCGAAAAGACTGTACCCATTTCGACGCCCAGAGCCCCGAACCCTCCCAACCTCTGGAGCTCAGGTTATAGCCCACCGCCATGAGTATTTCACGCGCATTGCTTTTTATCATTTTAGGCAGGCTTGTAGCTTCCCACAGGGCACAAGAGGACCCTCGAAAAGACATTTCTGACGACCAGAGCTCAACCCCTCCCAACCTCATGGAGCAGGCTATAGCCCACCGCCTGGTGAGTATTTCACGCGCTGCGCCTGGCATTTTCATTTTAGGGCAGGCTTGACCGTAGCCTCCCACCGTACACGAGGACCCTCAAAAGATCTGTACCACCTCCATGACCAGGCCCCGAACCCTCCCCAACCCCTGCAGACTAAAGGCTATAGCCCACCGCCTTGACTATTTCATGTACTGGCCTGGTTTTTGCCATTGTAGGGCAGCTGACCGTAGCCTCCCACTGGGCACATGAGGACCCTTGAAAAGACTGTACCCATTTCCGACAAGAGCCCCAAACCCCTCCCAACCCTCATGACCAGGCTATAGCCCACCGGCCTTGACTATTTCACACGCTGCCTGGCATTTCCATTCTAGCAGGCTTGGCCGAGCCTCCCACCGGGCACACGAGACCCTCAAAAGACTGTACATATTTCACACCAACCCCGAACCCTCCCAACCCCTCATGACCAAAGGCTATAGCCCACCGCCTCGTGACTATTTCACGCTGCGCCTGCTAGGTATTGCTATTTTAGGCCAGGGTTCTGATCAGCCTCCCATCGAGCACACGAGACCCTCAAAAGACTGCACTCACTGACGCCTGTGAGCCCTGCAAACTTCCTCCCCAACCCCTCATGGACCAGTATAGCCCACCGGCCTCTGACTATTTCACGCTGCGCCACTGGCATTTTGCCATTTTAGCGCAGGCCTCTGACCAGAGCCTCCCAATCGGGCACACGAGGACTCGAAAAGATTGTACCCATTTCACCACCAGAACCCCGAACCCTCCCAACCCATGGACCAAAGGCTATAGACCACCGGCCTGACTATTTCACGCGATACTGGCTAGATTTCTTGCCATTTTAGGCAGGCTGACCGTAGCTTCCCACTCACACGATCCCTAAAAGACTGTACCCATTTCCGACGACCGAGCCCTCAAACCCCTCCCAACCCCGCTGACCAGGCTATAGCCCACCGCCTTGGTGACTATTTCACGCGCGCTGGCATTTCTTGCCATTTTAGCAGGCCTCGTAGCCTCCCACCGGGCACACGAGAGGACACTAAAAGATTGTACCCATTTCACGCCTGAGCCCCGAACCCTCCCAACCCCTCAAGGACCAGCTATAGCCCACCCCTTGTGACTATTTCACGCTGCTGGCACGGGCATTACTTGCCATTTTAGGTGCCTGACCGTAGCCTCCCAATACACACGAGGACATAAAAGATTGTACCCATTTCGACGACCAACCCCAACCCTCCCCAACCCACGGACCAAAGGCTATAGACCACCGCTGACTATTTCACGCATACTGTAGGATTTCTTGCCATTTTAGGCAGGCTGACCGTAGCATCCCACTGGGCACACGACGAACCTCGAAAAGACTGTACCCATGACCAGAGCCCCGAAACCCTCCCCAACCCCGCTGACCATTATAGCCCACCGCCTTGTGACTATTTCACGCGCCACTGGCAATTCTTGCCCTTTTAGCGCAGCGTACTGACCGTAGCCTCCCACTGGGCACACGAGGACACTCGAAAAGATTGTACCCATTTCTGACCAGAACCCCGAACCCCTCCCAACCCACGGGACTAAAGGCTATAGACCACTCCGACTATTTCACGCTGACACTGGGATTTCTTGCCATTTTAGGCAGGCTCTGACAGAGCTCCCATCGGCACACGACGATCCTCGAAAAGACTGTACCCATTTCCACGACCAGAGCCCCGAAACCCCTCCCAACCCTCAGGGACCAGGCTATAGCCCACCGGCTCGGAGACTATTTCACGCGCTGCGCTGGCATTTCTTGCCATTTTAGGCAGGCCTCTGACCGTAGCATCCCACTGGGCACACGAGACCTCAAAAGTCTGTACCCATTTCCACACCAGAGCCTCAAACCCCTCCCCAACCCCCTGACCAAAGGCTAGCCCACTGCCATGATTATTTCACGCTGCACACATTTTTGCCATTTTAGGCACGCCTGACCGTAGCCTCCCACTGGCACACGAGGACCCTCGAAAAGACTGTACCACTCGACAAGAGCCCCAACCCCTCCCAACCCCTCATGACCAAAGCTAGAGCCTCGGCCACTATTTCACGCGATGCGCCGCTGGCATTGGCATTTTAGGCACGCTCGACCGTAGCCTCCCACTTACACGAGGACCCTCAAAAGATCTGACATTTCCGACCAGAGCCCTCAAACCCCTCCCAACCCCCGAGGACCAGTATTATAGCCCACTGCCTTGACTATTTCACGCCATGCGCCAGGCATTTTTGCAATTTTAGACAGGCTTCTGACTCAGCCTCCCAGCACAAGGACCTCGAAAAGACTGACCCATTTCCGACGCCCAGAGCCCCAACGCCTCCTCCCAACCCCATGACCAAAGGCTATAGCCCACTGCCTCGACGACTATTTCGCGCTGCATCAGCATTTCTTACCCTTTAGGCAGCTCTGACCAGTAGCCTCCCACTGGCACACGAGGACCTCAAAATCACCCATTTCCATGCCCACAACCCCGTAACCCTCCCCAACCCTCATGGACCAAAGGCTATAGCCCACCGGCTCTGATTATTTCACCTGCACTGGTATGTCTTGCCATTTTAGGTGATTCTGACCAGCCTCCCATCAAGCACACGAGGACCCTAAAAAGACTGTACCCATTTCTGACGCCTGATCCCTGTAACGCCCTCCCACCCCCTCGGGACCAGGGCTATAGCCCACCGCCTCGACGACTATTTCAGACGCCATCACATTTCTTGCCCTTTAGGCAGCCTCTGACCCTAGCCTCCCATCACATGAGGACACTCGAAAAGACTGCACCCATTTCCGATGCTGATCCCTGTAATCCCTCCCCAACCCCTGGACCAAAGGCTATAGCCCACCGCCTTGAGTATTTCGAGCTGCACTGGGCATTTCTTGCCATTTTAGGGCAGGCCTCTAACGAGCTTCCACTGGGCACACAAGAACCTCGAAAAGACTGTATATTTCCACAACCAGAGCCCTCAAACCCCTCCCAACCCCTGGTGACCAGCTATAGCCCACCGCCTTTGTATTTCACCACGCTCACTGGCATTTCTTGCCATTTTAGGGTAGGCCTCTGACCGTAGCCTCCCACTATGCACATGAGGACCATAGAAAAGACTGTACCCATTTCTTATGCCCAGATCCCCAGAACTTCCCTCCCAACCACCTCATGGACCAAAGGCCCACCGCCTCTGACATTTCACGCGATTCGCCACATGTCTTGGCATTTTAGCCTCCTGACCGTAGCCTCCCATCAGCACACGAGGACCTCGAAAAGACTGTACCCATTTCCGACGACTGAGCCCCGAACCCTCCCCAACCCCGAGACCATTATAGCCCACCGGCCCTGACTATTTCACGCACTGGCATTTTTATTTTAGGAGGCCTCTAACGTAGCCTCCCACTGGGCACACGAGAACCCTCGAAAAGACTGTACATATTTCCGACAACCAGAGCCTCCGAAACCCACTCCCCAACCCCGCGGACCAAAGGCTATAGCCCACCGCCTATGACTATTTCACACGGCCATTGGACATTTCTTGCTATTTTAGGGCAGGCTTGACCGTAGCCTCCCACTACACGAGACCTCGAAAAGACTCTAAACCACGACTGAGCCCCCAAACACCCTCCCAACCTCAAGGGACCAGCATAGCCCACCTCTTATGACTATTTCACGCTGCCATTGGCATTTCTTGCCATTTTAGGGCAGGCCTCTGACCGTAGCCGCCCACTAGGCACACGAGGTCCCTCGAAAAGACTGTACATATTTCCGACAACCAGAGCCCCCGAAACCCCTCCCAACCCCATGGGACCAAGGTTATAGCCCACCGGCCCTATGGACTATTTCACGCCGCTGGGAATTTCTTGCCATTTTAGGGTAGGCCTCTGACCGTAGCCTCCCACTGGGCACATGAGGACGCTCGAAAAGGCTGTACCCATTTCTGATGCCCAGAGCCCCAGAACTTCCCTCCCCAACCCCCGTGGACCAAAGGCTATAGCCCACCGGCCTCGGCGACAATTTCACGCGATGCGCCGCTGGGCATGTCTTGCCATTTTAGGGCAGGCCTCTGACCGTAGCCTCCCACTGGGCACACGAGGACCCTCGAAAAGACTGTACCCATTTCCGACGACCAGAGCCCCCGAACCCCCTGCCCAACTCCCGTGGACCAAAGGCTATAGCCCACCGGCCTCGGCGACTATTTCACGCGCTGCGCCGCTTGGCATTTCTTGCTATTTTAGGGCAGGGTTCTGATCGTAGCCTCCCACTGAGCACACGAGGACCCTCGAAAAGACTGTACCCATTTCCGACGCCCAGAGCCCCAGAACTTCCCTCCCCAACCCCCGCGGACCAAAGGCTATAGCCCACCGGCATAGGTGACCATTTCACGCGCTGCGCCGCTGGGAATTTCTTGCCATTTTAGCGCAGGCCTCTGACCGTAGCCTCCCACTGGGCACACGAGGACACTCGAAAAGACTGTACCCATTTATGACGACCAGAACCCCCGAACCCCCCTCCCCAACCCACGCGGACCAAAGGCTATAGACCACCGGCCTCGGCGACTATTTCACGCGATACGCCGCTGGGGATTTCTTGCCATTTTAGGGCAGGCTTCTGACCGTAGCCTCCCACTGGGCACACGACGACCCTCGAAAAGACTGTACCCATTTCTGACGACCAGAGCCCCCGAAACCCCCTCCCCAACCCCCGCGGACCAAAGGCTATAGACCACCGGCCTCGCCGACTATTTCACGCGATACGCCGCTGGGCATTTCTTGCCATTTTAGGGCAGGCTTCTGACCGTAGCCTCCCACTGGGCACACGAGGACTGCCGAAAAGATCAGACGATTTCCGACGGCCAGAGCCCCCAAACCCCTCCCAACTCCCATGGACCAGCTATGGCCCACCGCCCTGACTATTTCACGCGGCCACTGGCATTTCTATTTTAGGGCAGTGGTTCTGATCAGAGCCTCCCACCGGGCACACGAGGACCCTCGAAAACACTGACCCATTTCCGACCACCGTGAGCCCCCAAACACCCTCCCAACCCCGCATGACCAAAGGCTATAGCCCACCGGTCTCCGATTATTTCACGTGTTGCGCCGCTTAGACTTTCTTGCCATTTTACGGCAAAGGCCTGACCAGAGCCTCCCATCTGGGCACACGAGACCCTCGAAAGACTGTACCCATTTCCGACGACCAGTGAGCCCTCAAACACCCTCCCCAACTCCCATGGACCAGCATATGGCCCACCGCCTGTGACTATTTCACGCTGCCACTGGCATTTCTTGCTATTTTAGGTGGTTCTGATCAGAGCCTCCCACTGGGCACACGAGACCCTCGAAACACTGTACCCATTTCCACCACCGAGCCCTCAAACACCCTCCCAACCCCGCATGGACCAAAGGCTATAGCTCACCGTCTCGAATATTTCACGGTTGCGCCGCTAGACTTTTTCTGCCATTTTACGGCAGGCGCCTGACCGTAGCCTCCCATCGGGCACCCGAGGACCTCGAAAAGACTCAGTACCCATTTCCGACGCACTGAGCCCCTCAAACACCCTCCCCAACCCCGCTGGACCAAAGGCTATAGCCCACCGGCCTCGATGACTATTTCACACTGGTATTTACATTTTAGGCAGTGCCTCTGACTGTGGCCTCCCACTGGGCACACGAGGACCTCGAAAAGACTGTACCCATTTCTCAGCCCCAGAGCCCCGAACGCCCTCCCAACCGCTGCACCAAAGGCTATAGCCCACCGCATCGGTGACTATTTCACGCTGCGCTACTGGCATTATTTGCCATTTTACGGTAGGCTTCTGACCGTAGCCTCCCACTCGGGCACACGAGACCCTCGAAAAGAATGTACCCATTTTCCAGCCCCAGAGCCCCGAACGCCTCCCCAACCCTCAAGGACCAAAGGCTAAAGCCCACCGACCCTTGGCGACTATTTAACGTGTCGCCACTGACATTTCTTGCCATTTTACGGCAAAGGCCTGACCAGAGCCTCCCATTGGGCACACGAGACCCTCGAGCACACTGCACCCATTTCCGACGACCAGATCCTCGAAACCCCCCCAACCTCAAGGGACCAAAGGTTATAGCCCACCGCCCTTGACTATTTCACGCTACGACGCTGGCCATTTCTGCCATTTTAGGGCAGCCTCTAACCGTAGCCTCCCTCTGGGCACACTAGGACCCTCGAAAAGACTGTACCCATTTCCCAGGCCCAGAGCCCCCCGAATCCTCCCAACCTCATGGACCAAAGGCTAATGCCCACCGCCTTGGCGATTATTTCACGCCACTGGCCATTGGGCATTTCATGCCATTTTATGGCAGGCCTCTGATCAGTAGCCTCCCACCGGGCACACGAGGACCCTTTAAAAGACTGTACCATTTCGACTCACTGAGCCCCCGAACCCTCCCAACCGCTGCAGACTAAACGCTATAGCCCACTGCCTGTGACTATTTCACGCGCTGCGCCGCTGGGCATTACTTGCCATTTTACGGTAGGCTTCTGGACGTAGCCTCCCACTGGGCACAGGAGGACCCTCGAAAAGACTGTACCCATTTCCCACTGTGAGCCCCCCAAACCCCCTCCCCAACCCCATCGGACCAAAGGTTATAGCCCACCGGCCTGGGTGACTATTTCACGCGCTGCGCCGCTGGGTATTTCTTACCATTTTAGGGCAGGCCTCTAACCGTAGCCTCCCACTGGGAAAACGAGGACCTTCGAGAAGACTGTACCCATTTCCCAGGCCCAGAGCCCCCGAACGCCCCTCCCCAACCCCCGCGGACCAAAGGCTATAGCCCACTGGCCTCGGTGACTATTTCACGCAAGGCCACTGGTATGTCTTGCTATTTTAGGGCAGGCTCGACCGTAGCCTCCCACTAGGCACACAAGGACCTCGAAAAGACTGCACTCCATTTCCGACGCCCAGAGCCCCAGAACGCCCCTCCCCAACCCCCCCGGATCAAAGGCTATATCCCACCGGCCTGGACGACTATTTCGCACGCTGCAGCGGTGGGCAAATCGTGAACTTTTAGGGCAGCCCTCTGACCTCAGAGCCTCAGATGGGCACACGAGGACCCTCGAAAGACTGTACCCATTTCCATGCCCAACCCCTGTAACCCCTCCCAACCCTCATGGGACCAAAGGCTATAGCCCACCGCCTCATGACTTATTTCACGTGCGCCTGGCATTACTTGTTATTTTACGGCAGGCTTGACCGTAGCCTCCCATCGATACACGAGGACCCTCGAAAAGACTGTACCCATTTCGATGCCCAGATCCCGAACCTCCTCCCAACCTCATGGACTAAAAGCTATAGCCCACCGCCTTGACGATTATTTAACGTGCGCGCTGATACTTTTGCCATTTTAGGCAGGCTTCTGATCAGAGCCTCCCATCACACACGAGGACCGCCGAAAAGATCAGATATTTCCGACGCCGTGAGCCCCCAAAACCCCTCCCCAACTCCCATGGACCAAAGGCTATGGCCCACCGCCTTGTGATTATTTCACGCGCTGCCTGGCATTTCTTGCTATTTTAGGGCAGGTGGTTCTGATCAGAGCCTCCCACCGGGCACACGAGGACCCTCGAAAACACTGTACCCATTTCCCACGCACTGAGCCCCAAACACCCTCCCCAACCCCGCATGGGACCAAAGGCTATAGCCCACCGGTCTCGGCGAATATTTCACGTGTTGCGCCGCTTAGACTTTTTCTTGCCATTTTACGGCAGTGCCTCTGACCGTAGCCTCCCATCGGGCACACGAGGACCTCGAAAAGACTGTACCCATTTCCGACGACTGAGCCCCCAAACACCCTCCCAACCCTCGGACCAAAGGCTTATAGCCCACCGCCTCGATGACTATTTCACGCCGCTGCTGGGTATTTTGTTATTTTAGGCAGGCTCTCTGACTGGCCTCCCATCGGGCACACGAGACCATCGAAAAGACTGTACCCATTTCCCAGCCCCAGAGCCCCCGAACGCCCCTCCCCAACCGCCGCAGACCAAAGGCTATAGCCCACCGGCATCGGTGACTATTTCACGCGTTGCGCCGCTGGGCATTACTTGCCATTTTACGGTAGGCTTCTGACCGTAGCCTCCCACTGGGCACACGAGGACCCTCGAAAAGACTGTACCCATTTTCCAGTCCCAAAGCCCCCGAACGCCCCTCCCCAACCCCCGCGGACCAAAGGCTAAAGCCCACCGACCTCGGCGACTATTTAACGTGCTGCGCCGCTGGACATTTCTTGCCATTTTAGGGCAGGCTTGACCAGAGCCTCCCATTGGGCACACGAGACCCTCGAGCACACTGCACTCCATTTCCGACCAGATCCTCAAACCCCCCAACCCCCGAGGACCAAAGGTTATAGCCCACCTGCGTAGGTTACTATTTCACGCGCTGCGACGCTGGCCATTACTTGCCATTTTAGGGCAGGCCTCTAATCAGTAGCCTCCCATCGGGCACACTAGGACCTCGAAAAGACTCAGTACCCATTTCACCCCAGAGCCCCGAATCCCTCCCAACCCTCATGGGACCAAAGCACATGCCCACCGCCTCATGATTATTTCACGCCACGGCTACTTGGCATTTCATGCCATTTTATGGCAGGCCTCTGACCGTAGCCTCCCACCGGGCACACGAGGACCCTTGAAAAGACTGTACCAATTTCTGACGACCAGAGCCCCCGAACCCCCCTCCCCAACCGCCGCAGACCAAACGCTATAGCCCACCGGCCTCGGTGACTATTTCACGCGCTGCGCCGCTGGGCATTACTTGCCATTTTACGGTAGGCTTCTGGACGTAGCCTCCCACTGGGCACATGAGGACCCTCGAAAAGACTGTACCCATTTCCGACGACCAGAGCCCCCGAAACCCCCTCCCCAACCCCCGCGGACCAAAGGTTATAGCCCACCGGCCTGGGTGACTATTTCACGCGCTGCGCCGCTGGGTATTTCTTACCATTTTAGGGCAGGCCTCTAACCGTAGCCTCCCACTGGGAAAACGAGGACCTTCGAGAAGACTGTACCCATTTCCCAGGCCCAGAGCCCCCGAACGCCCCTCCCCAACCCCCGCGGACCAAAGGCTATAGCCCACTGGCCTCGGTGACTATTTCACGCGCTGCGCCGCTGGGTATGTCTTGCCATTTTAGGGCAGGCTTCTGACCGTAGCCTCCCACTGGGCACACAAGGACCCTCGAAAAGACCGTACCCATTTCCGACGCCCAGAGCCCCAGAACGCCCCTCCCCAACCCCCGCGGACCAAAGGCTATAGCCCACCGGCCTCGACGACTATTTCGCACGCTGCATCGCTGGGCATTTCTTGCCCTTTTAGGGCAGCCCTCTGACCGTAGCCTCGTACTGGGCACACGAGGACCCTCGAAAAGACTGTACCCATTTCCGATGCCCAGAACCCCAGAACCCACCCAACCCTCATGGGACCAAAGGCTATAGCCCACCGCCTTGTGACTATTTCACGTGCGCCTGGCATTACTTGTTATTTTAGGCAGTGCTTCGACCGTAGCCTCCCATCGATACACGAGGACCCTCGAAAAGATCAGACTCCATTTCTGATGCCCATCCCCCGAACCCTCCTCCGCAACCCTCAAGGACCAAAAGCTATAGCCCACCGCCCTCATGACTATTTAACGTGTTGCGCCGCTGATACTTCTTGCCATTTTAGGCAGGCTCGACCGTAGCCTCCCACTGGGCACACGAGGACCCTCAAAATATGTACCCATTTCCATGCCCAGAGCCCTCGAAACCCTCCCAACCCTCATGGACCAAAGGTTATAGCCCACCGCCCTGGTGATTATTTCACGCATGCGCGCCGGCATTTTTTGCTATTTTAGGGCAGGCCTCTAACCGTAGCCTCCCACTGGGCACACTAGGACCCTCGAAAAGACTGTACCCATTTCCCAAGCCCAGAGCCCCTAAACGCCGCTCCCCAACCCCCGCGGACCAAAGGCTAAAGCCCACCGGCCTCGGCGACTATTTAACGTGCTGCGCCGCTGGACATTTCTTGTTATTTTAGGCATGTGCTCTGATCAGAGCCTCCCATCAAGCACACGAGGACCCTCGAAAATACTGTACCCATTTCCGACGACCAGAGCCCTTGAAACCCCCTCCCTAACCCCCGCGGACCAAGGGTTATATCCCACCGGCCTCGGCGACTATTTCACGCCAAGGTCACTGGGTATTTCTTGCCATTTTAGGGCAGCTCTAACAGTAGCCTCCCACCGGGCACACTAGGACCTCGAAAAGACTGTACCCATTTCCCCCCTGTGAGCCCCCAATATCCCTCCCCAACCCTCATGGGACCAAAGGCTAATGCCCACCGCCTCATGATTATTTCAAGCGCTACTGGCATTTCTGCCATTTTAGGACAGGCCTGACTGTAGCCTCCCACTCACACGAGGACCTCAAAAGACTGTACCAATTTGACGACCAGAGTCCTCGAACCCCTCCCAACCGCTGCAGACTAAACGCTTATAGCCCACCGCCCTATGATTATTTCACGCGCCTCCGTCACTGGAATTACTTGCCATTTTATGGCATGCCTCTGACCAGAGCCTCCCACCGGGCACACGTTGACCCTCAAAAGACTCAGACCCATTTCACGCAGAGCCCTCGATCCCCCCTCCCCAACCGCCGCAGACCAAACGCTAACGCCCACCGGCCTCGGTGACTATTTCACGTGCTGCGCCACTGACATTTCTGCCATTTTCGGCAAGGTGCTCTGGCCGTCAGCCTCCCACGGGCACACGAGGACCTCAAAAGACTGTACCCATTTCCGATGACCAGAGCCCCAAACCCCTCCCCAACCCCTCATGGACCAAAGTGTTATAGCCCACCGCCTTGACTATTTCACGCGCTGCTACGCTGGCATTTCTTTTCAATTTGGGCAGGCCTCAACCGAAGCCACCCACTGGACAACGAGGACCGTCGAAAAGACGGTACCCATTTCCTGTGCCCAGTAGCCCCGAACGCCCTCCCAACCCCTCATGGACCAAAGGCTATAGCCCACCGTCTCCATTATTTCACGCACAAGGCCATTGGTATCTTTTGCAATTTTAGGGCAGGCTGCTGACCGTAGCCAACCACTGGGCACACAAGGACCCTCGAAAAGGCCGTACCCATTTCCGACCCCCAGAGCCCCAGAACCCCCCTCCCCAACCCCCCTCGGACCAAAGGCTATAGCCCACCGGCCTCATGATTATTTCACGTGTCACTGGCATTACTTGTTATTTTACGGCAGCTTCGACCGTAGCCTCCCACTGGGCACACGAGGACCCTCGAAAAGATCAGACCCATTTCATGCCCAGAGCCCCTCAACCCCTTCCCCAACCTCATGGACCAAAAGCTATAGCCCACCAGCCTCATGATTATTTAACGTGGTTGCGCCGCTGGCCATTTCACATTTTAGTGTGCTTCTAATCAGAGCCTCCCATCAAGGGCATGTGGAGGACCTCAAAAGACTGCACTATTTCCGACGACCAGAGCTCGCTGAAACCCCTCCCCAACCTCATGACCAATGTTATAGGCCACCGCCTTGGTGACTATTTCACGAGCTGCGCTACTGGCATTTCTTGCCATTTTAGGCAGTGCTTCTAATCAGAGCCTCCCACCGGGCATGTGAGGACCTCAAAAGACTGTACCCATTTCCGACGACTGAGTCTGCAAACCCCTCCCAACCCTCATGGACCAAAATGTTATAGCCCACCTGCCTTGGTGACTATTTCACGGCCTGGCCTGGCATTTCTTGCCATTTTAGGGCAGGCCTCTAACCGTAGCCTCCCACTGGGCACACTAGGACCCTCGAAAAGATTGTACCCATTTCCCAGTCCCAGAGCCCCAAAATGCCCCTCCCCAACCCCCGCGGACCAAAGGCTATAGCCCACCGGCGTCGGCAACTATTTCACGTGCTGCGCCGCTGGACATTTCTTGCCATTTTCGGGCAGGCTTCTGGCCGTAGCCTCCCACTGGGCACACGAGGACCCTCGAAAAGACTGTACCCATTTCTGATGCCCAGAGCCCCCGAACCCCCTTCCCCAACCCCCGCGGACCAAAAGCTATAGCCCACTGCCTCACATTATTTCACGCACGCTCATTGGCATTTCATGCCATTTTATGGCAGTGCCTCTGATCAGAGTAGCCTCCCCCCGGGCACACGAGGACCCTTCTTTCCACCACTGAGCCCTCTAACCCCCTCCCCAACCGCCGCAGACCAAACGCTATAGCCCACCGGCCTCGGTGACTATTTCACGCGCTGCGCCGCTGGGCATTACTTGCCATTTTACGGTAGGCTTCTGGACGTAGCCTCCCACTGGGCACATGAGGACCCTCGAAAAGACTGTACCCATTTCCCAGGCCCAGAGCCCCCGAACGCCCCTCCCCAACCCCCGCGGACCAAAGGCTATAGCCCACCGCCTGTGATTATTTCCACGCACGCTGGTATTTCTACCATTTTAGGGCAGGCCTCTGACTGTAGCCTCCCACTGGAAAACGAGGGACCTCGAGAAGATCAGACTCCATTTCCTGTGCCCAGAGCCCCGAACGCCCCTCCCAACCCCCATGGGACCAAAGCATAGCCCACTGCCTCGGTGACTATTTCCACGCAAGGCCACTGGTATGTCCATTTTAGGCAGGCTTCGACCGTAGCCTCCCACTAGGCACACAAGGACCCTCGAAAAGACTGTACCTATTTTCGACGCCAGAGCCCCAGAACCCCCCTCCCCAACCCCCGCCGACCAAAGGCTATAGCCCACCGGCCTCGACGACTATTTCGACGCTGCATCATGGCATTTCTTGCCCTTTAGGGCAGCCTCTGACCAGTAGCCTCAGACTGGCACACGAGGACCCTCAAAAGACTGCACCCATTTCATGCCCTGTAACCCTGTAACCCCTCCCCAACCCTCATGGACCAAAGGCTATAGCCCACCGCCCCATGATTATTTCACGTGGTTGCGCCGCTGGGCATTACTTGCCATTTTACGGCAGGCTTCTGACCGTAGCCTCCCACTGGATACACGAGGACCCTCGAAAAGACTGTACCCATTTCTGATGCCCAGATCCCCCGAACCCTCCTCCCCAACCCCCGCGGACCAAAAGCTATAGCCCACCGGCCTCGGCGACTATTTCACGCTTCGCCGCTGGGTATTTCGTGCCATTTTAGGGCAGGCCTCTGACCGTGGCCTCCCACTGGGCACACGAGGACCCTCAAAGATCAGACCCATTTCCCAGCCCCAGAGCCCCGAACGCCCCTCCCCAACCGGCCGCAGATCAGGCTATAGCCCACCGGCATCGGTGACTATTTCACGCGTTGCGCCGCTGGGCATTACTTGCCATTTTACGGTAGGCTTCTGACCGTAGCCTCCCACTGGGCACACGAGGCCCCTCGAAAAGACTGTACCCATTTATGACGACCAGAACCCCCGAACCCCCCTCCCCAACCCACGCGGACCAAAGGCTATAGACCACCGGCCTCGGCGACTATTTCACGCTGACATCACTGGGATTTCTTGCCATTTTAGGCAGTGCTTCTGAGAGCCCCACTGGGCACACGACGACCCTCAAAAGACTGTACTCCATTTCGACGACCAGAGCCTCAAACCCCTCCCAACCCCTCATGGACCAAAGGTTATAGACCACCGCCCGCCGACTATTTCACGCGACACGCTGGGCATTTTCTTGCCATTTTAGGGGAGTCTTCTGACAGTAGCCTCCCACTGTGCACACGAGGACCGGCCGAAAAGATCAGACAGATTTCCGACGGCCGAGCTCAAACCCCTCCCAACTCCCATGGACCAGGCACATGGCCCACCGCCCTTGGTGACTATTTCACGCGCCACTGGCATTTCTTGCTATTTTAGTATGTGGTTCTCGATCAGCCTCCCACCAGGCACACCAGGACCCTCGAAAACACTGTACCCATTTCCGACGACCAGAGCCCCCGAAACACCCTCCCCAACCCCCGCGGACCAAAGGCTATAGCCTACCGGTCTCGGCGAATATTTCACGTGCTGCGCCGCTAGACTTTTCTTGCCATTTTACGGCAGGCGTCTGACCGTAGCCTCCCACTGGGCACACGAGGACCCTCGAAAAGACTGTACCCATTTCCGACGACCAGAGCCCCCGAAACACCCTCCCCAACTCCCATGGACCAAAGGCTATGGCCCACCGGCCTCGGTGACTATTTCACGCGCTGCGCCGCTGGGCATTTCTTGCTATTTTAGGGCAGGGTTCTGATCGTAGCCTCCCACTGGGCACACGAGGACCCTCGAAAACACTGTACCCATTTCCGACGACCAGAGCCCCCGAAACACCCTCCCCAACCCCCGCGGACCAAAGGCTATAGCCTACCGGTCTCGACGAATATTTCACGTGCTGCGCCGCTAGACTTTTCTTGCCATTTTACGGCAGGCGTCTGACCGTAGCCTCCCACTGGGCACACGAGGACCCTCGAAAAGACTGCATCTACTCCGACGCACTGCAGCCCTCAAACACCCTCCCAACCCCTCATGACCAAAGGCTATAGCCCACCGCCTCGATGACTATTTCACGTCACTGGTATTTCAGGTTATTTTAGGGCAGGCCTCTGACCGTGGCCTCCCACTGGGCACACGAGGACCCTCGAAAAGACTGTACCCATTTCCCAGCCCCAGAGCCCCCGAACGCCCCTCCCCAACCGCCGCAGACCAAAGGCTATAGCCCACCGGCATCGGTGACTATTTCACGCGTTGCGCCAACTGGCATTATTTGTTATTTTACGGTAGGCTTCTGACCGTAGCCTCCCACTGGGCACACGAGGACCCTCGAAAAGAATGTACCCATTTTCCAGTCCCAGAGCCCCCGAACGCCCCTCCCCAACCCCCGCGGACCAAAGGCTAAAGCCCACCGACCTCGGCGACTATTTAACGTGCTGCGCCGCTGGACATTTCTTGCCATTTTAGGGTGCTTGACCGTAGCCTCCCATTGGGCACACGAGACCCTCGACACACTGCACCCATTTCTCTGAGACCAGATCCCTCGAAACCCCCAACCCTCAAGGACCAGGTTATAGCCCACCGCCCTGTGACTATTTCACGCCATGACGCTGGCCATTTTTGCCATTTTGTAGGGCAGTGCCTCTAACAGAGCCTCCCACAGGGCACACTAGGACCCTCGAAAAGACTGTACCCAGTTCCCAGCCCCTGTAGCTCCAAATCCTCCCAACCTCATGACCAAAGGCTAATGCCCACCGCCTTGCGATTATTTCACGGCTACACTGGCATTTCATGCCATTTTATGGCAGGCTCTGACCGTAGCCTCCCACCGGGCACACGAGGACCCTTTAAAGACTGTACCACTGACGACTGAGCCTCAACCCTCCCCAACCGCCGCAGACTAAACGCTATAGCCCACCGGCCTTGACTATTTCACGCTGCTACTGGCATTACTTGTTATTTTACGGTAGGCTTCGACGAGCCTCCCACTGGGCACATGAGGACCTCAAAAGCCTGTACCCATTTCCGACGACTGAGCCCTCAAACCCCTCCCCAACCTCTGACCAAAGGTTATAGCCCACCGCCTGGTGATTATTTCACGCGCACTCACTGGGTATTTCTTACCATTTTAGGGCAGGCCTCTAACTGTAGCCTCCCATCTGAAAACGAGGACCTTCGAGAAGATCAGACTCCATTTCCTGTGCCCAGAGCCCCCTGAACGCCCCTTCCCCAACCCCTCATGGACCAAAGGCTATAGCCCACCGGCCTTGCGGACTATTTCACGCACAAGGCCATTGGGTATGTCTTACATTTTAGGGCAGGCTTGACCGTAGCCTCCCACTAGGCACACAAGGACCCTCGAAAAGACTGCACTCATTTCCGACGCCAGAGCCCTGTAACGCCCCTCCCAACCCCTCACGACCAGCAGGCTATAGCCCACCGGCCTCGACGACTTATTTCAAGACGCTGCATCAAGCATTTCTTGCCCTTTAGGCAGCCTCTGACCGTAGCCTCAGACTTGGGCACACTAGGACCCTCGAAAAGACTGTACCCATTTCCTATGCCCAACCCGTAACCCCTCCCAACCCTCATGGACTAAAGGCTATAGCCCACCGCCTCGCGACTATTTCACGTGGCTGCGCCTGGCATTACTTGTTATTTTACAGGCAGCTTCTGACCGTAGCCTCCCATCGGATACACGAGACCTCGAAAAGACTGTACTCCATTTCTGATGCCCAGATCCTCGAACCTCCTCCCAACCCTCATGGACCAAAAGCTATAGCCCATGACGATTATTTAACGTGCGCGCTGGATACTTTTGCCATTTTAGGCAGGCTTGACCGTAGCCTCCCACTCGGCACACGAGGACCGTCACAAAGACTGTACCCATTTCACGCACTGTAGCCCCCAAACACCCTCCTAACCCTCATGGACTAAAGGCTATAGCTCACCGGGTCTCGCGAATATTTCACGTGGCCGCTAGACTTTTCTGCCATTTTACGGCAGGCGCCTGACCGTAGAGCCTCCCATCGGGCACACGAGACCCTAAAAGACTGTACCCATTTCCGCACTGAGCCCCAAACACCCTCCCCAATCCTCATGACCAAAGGCTATAGCCCACCGCCTCGATGACTATTTCACGCTCGGCCATGGGTATTTCAGGTTATTTTAGGGCAGGCCTCTGACCGTGGCCTCCCCCTTGGCACACGAGGACATCGAAAAGACTGTACCCATTTCCCAGCCCTGAGCCCCGAACGCCTTCTCCCAACCGGGCTGCAGCATCAGCACATAGCCCACCGCATCGGTGACTATTTCACGCGTTGCCAGCCATTGGGCATTACTTGCCATTTTATGGTAGGCTTCTGACCGTAGCCTCCCACTGGGCACACGAGGACCCTCGAAAAGACTGTACCCATTTTCCAGTCCCAGAGCCCCCGAACGCCCCACCCCAACCCCCGCGGACCAAAGGCGAAAGCCCACCGGCCGCGGCGGCGATTTAACGGGCGGCGCCGCTGGCCCTTTCTTGCCATTTTTGGGCAGGTCAACGTAGCCTCCCATTGGGCACACGAGACCCTCGACACTGTACTGCCATTTCCAACGACCAGATCCCTCGAAACCCCCCCCAACCC